>CM065819.1:108178476-109435143 GCA_033398695.1 Orobanche coerulescens
TTTGCAGAAATGGCATCTTTTGAAGGAGTGAACTTGAAGGCGGTGAAGGACCAGGTCATCTTCTCCATGGTTGTCGACTTCGAAGGTTTACTAGAAGCAAATCTGGAAGACCTTGATATGCTCGATCTGATCCGGGCGATGAAGCTTAATGGGATTTACCCATTTCTCGACATCAACCCGCAACATTTGTTCAAGGAAGATGTTGTTGAATTCTATCGCAATGCCTATCTGATTCAGCACGGGATTCACAGCACAGTCGGCGGAGTTCGTGTCAGCATAGATTCAGAGAAGATTCGTTCTGTATTCGGGATGAAACATCGTGGTTTGGCGGTCGAAGCCCTTAAACAATCACCCGCCGAAACCTGGAAAACGATCAAAGCCGAAAATATCCCAGAGAAATTAAAGTTTACAGCCAAGAGGAATGAGTTAAAAGGGATTTACCGAGTTGCGTTGGACATCACCAACAAGATAGTCATGGGGATGGCAGGCAGCTATGACCAACTGTCATCTTCGAAATTCATGGTGTTGGGTGCGTTGATTCAAGAAGAGGAAGTCGATTGGGCGGACTATATTTTCAGGCAACTTGTGCGCGAAGTGAACAAGGTCGAGTGGCTTGAAGATGAGAAGAAGTTCAAGACTAAGTTGGCGTTCGGAACGCATCTTAGTTAGTTTTTGGAGAAAACCGGAGTGGCTAAGGGAAACATTGACCCTTTCCACCCAAACAAGAGGCTAGGTCACATGGACCATGACAAGAAGAAAGTTGGAGGCACTGGGAGAGCAGCCCAGTTGTTGAAAGATTTGCCGGACTCAAGGTATTACCCAAGATACGATTTATCAGAGGAATCGGACAGACCTGCAGCTGAGATCGGAACTGCAGTCGAGTCCGACAACGAGTCTGACGAGACACCAATTGCTATAAGATTCAAGAGACGGGGACCAGCCCCAGAAGGACCCTCTAACCTGCAGTCATCACCTGAACCCTCTCCAAAGAGGCCAAGGAAGCTGCGATTCGGCGAGAGAAGCCTCGAGCATCATGCCAGCCCATCAGTCCAATCACCAATTCATCCGGACCTGCCTGCACCAGACATGACTGAAACTCGGATTGTACCTGTTATCACACCTCCAGTCTACATATCCGAAGAAGAGGAAGCAGGTCTTATTATCTCTATTCCTGAAGCAGATTACACTTTTAATCTGTTAGAAAATAATACATTCAATCTCTCTATTGAACAACTTCAGCTTGTTAAACCACAAGCAGAAAAACACTCTTTCGTACATATTTTTAAAGAGTGGAAGACTTTCAAAACCATGTCTTTTACAAATCTTCAAACTTTTATTGCAACTAGTGGTTGGGAATATCCCCAAGCCACCGAGGAGGTTCTGATTGAATTTTGCAAAGAATCAGACTTGGCATTACTCCTCCAGGATAATTGGTTCATGTCACATTTTAAAACCAACATGGACCACTTTATCCATTCTATCATGCTCAGTATTTTTGATGGTGTTTTTGGAGAGGAAGAGGAGGAAGAAGTTGAAAAGGAGATAAGAATTGAAGAAGTAGATGGAGACAATGAAGTTATTGATTTGGTGGCTGAAGAAAATGAAGAAGAGAGAAAATCAGAAGAAAATATACCAGTTGAAAAACAGCCAGAAGAGATTGAGAAGACAGAAGAAGTGGCTGATGAAGGAGATGAAGAAGAAGGAGAGGAGGTAGATCAGGAAAAAGATGAAAAAGAAAAAGATGATGAGGATGATGAAGGAGAAGAGAAGGAGAAGGATGATGATGATGATAATGATGATGGAGGTGAAGCAGGAGCAGAGAAGGAAAATGAAAAAGAAAAGGATGAGGAAGAAGAAAAAGAAAAATCTGGAGAAGAAGAAGGGAAAGAAGGAGAGAGAGAAGGAGCCAAGGAGCCAGAACAGGAGCCGGAGCCAGAGCCTACTCACAAAACTGCAGATAGGTCTGTAGTACTGCTGTGCACACCACCCTAGATGCGAGTCGGTCAAGACTCAGGTCGTGGACCCTGAGAAAACCCAATCGACCTACCAGTGCGGCTCAGAGCCTCAGCCTAGTGGTTCTCTTGCAGAAGGTTCGGAGAGCACTCTCCATCAGCTCGATTATCACCTACCATGACCGAGCCGATCAAGCAAATTGTCGAGACACTATTGGGGAGCTGCTATCAACTCAGTCACTCGACCTTGAGACCATAAATGCCAAGATTGACACCCTTCTTCAGAGAGAGATCCTCGGCCTCCTCCCCTACCAACAACAGAATGCCATTTGGCATGTCTGATTGGATGAGCCGCATGGAACAGCAGTTGACTACCCTTATTGATGCTGGCAAAAAGGGGGAAGAGAGAATTCAGGGGGAAGAAAGAGAAATCAGAAGCAAGAAGAAGCAGGATGTCCCTCAGATTAAAGGACCCTCTAGTCTGAAAAGAAAGGAACCTGTAGATCCAGAAGACCAGGCTGACCAGCCTGAAGGGAAGAGAAGAAGAACTAGAGGCGGCTTTGGACCTACCCTAGAATGGGAAGGGAAGGAGCTATGGTATGTTGAGGATTTCGTTCCATTTGAAGCTCTTGAGATGTGGGGAGCTGCTAGGAAGAGGTTCATCAGAGACTATTATGTCTGGGAACTACTTCATGATGACAAACTCTCCCCACAGGAAATTTTCATAAACTTCATGGAAGAAGTCCATCCGAAGCTTTGGGCTGTTCTGAAGAAGCACGCTAAAGAGCAAAATTCTTTTCCCATGATCCCTCCATTCAGAGCTGAAGAAGCACCAATCCGTATGGACGGTGAACTGGATGAGTTAGAACTTCAGAAGGAAATCAAGCTAGTGTGTCTTGAAAACAGATTCAGATCTCAGCAAGAGCAGGACTTCGCAGCACTTGTTGTGAAAAGAAAATATGGTCTTGCTCCAGTCAAGATAAGACCTATTGGAGCCAAACCATTCAAGCCTGCCAAGCAGCCTATTCGAAGAGGCAGAGGAAGAGGCAGATGACCTTTTAGTTATTTCTCTTACTTGTAATTTTATTTTCTGTACTTAAAACATTCTTGTAAAATTTCAATAATAAAGTCAGAAAATTTTATGAACAGTCTGTTGAATGACAATTTCCAGTTGTCTCAATATTAGACTGATTTCAGTTTTGTCTCGCACTTAAGTGCAGACTTGGTCATTTGATTTCTTACTTAGTTTTGCCATCATCAAAATAGGGGGAATTTGTTAGGAATACTTGTTAGATTTTGATGATGTCATTAATTTAAAATCAAATGTATATTACTTGGCAAAATGTAAGGAAGAACCAAATGAGTATCCTCCATAGGCCAAAATATGTTAAGTGTAAAACTTGGCAAAATGTAAAGAAGAACCAAATGAGTATCTTCTGTAGGCCAAAGTTAGTTAGGCTGAAAATCGGCTAAGTACTAAGTACAGCCTAGTCCATCAGAGAAGTACAGCCGACTCCAGTCAGAGTAGCTCTGGTCAACTAAATTTATCAGAGAAGTTTGACCAGATCGGCCAGGTACCTCAGGGAAGTCACCTGATCAGACAAGTCACAAACAGTGAACAGCCGAGAGGACCTACCTGCAGAGATGTAAGCTGCACATCAGCCTACTCGACTACAGCCTAGTACTCCAAGTCCACGTCAGCATGCGTTGAAAAGTCAAATATTACGGAAAGCTCACATGCAACGTGAAAAGACAAATTGGAGTGATTCCCGCAAAAGATATGATTTAATTAAATCATCCAGACCCACCGTGAAGACTTTAATCCTTTTATATTCAAAAGATTCGGCGCTCACATGCAGAAGTCCTCACAACGGTCGGAAGATAAAATAAAATAATGGGAATCCAGCCTTGCAACGTTCAGAAAGATTAAACAATGAAGTCTCCCTCCAACGGACGGATTTGTTCAAAAGATTTGCAACGGCTACAAGGAAGAAGCTCAGAGATCTGACCTATATATATCCAGAGATTTGAAACTGAGCAACAACCGGTGCGAACATACACTCTAGCGATCAAAGCAATCAAAGCAATCTCAAGCAATCAAATAGCATCGTGAAAAGAGCAGATCTAAAAGTTCATACTTAAGGAAGCTCTTAAGTTGGAGAAGACAAACACTCTTGTCTATAATCTTGAGTACGGGGTACTTCACTGGTTGAAGTAAAATACTGTAAAGGCATCCGAGGATCGAGGATCAAGAGGTGCAAGGCAGTCAAGTGTGTGTACAACGGCACGGATTTCCACTGGTTGGAAGCTGTTGTAGTGTGTTGTGAATCACTGTAATATTTATCACTGGTTGAAAATTATAGTGAATTCATCTCCAACTGGTTTGGAGAAAAGTGGATTAGTAGAGGATTACCCCACCTCTGAGACCACTATAATTGCCTGTGTTATTTCTTGTTTCTTGCATCATACTTTAACTGCTGCATACATTGTTAAGTGTTTCATTAAGTTAATTTATATTCGTCATCAGCTGACTTCCGCACATATCCAAGAACAAACGACTCGAAGTCATTTGTTTGACCATCAGCTGAAGAAACTCACTCTTCGAGAAAAAGAGTTCAAGAGTTTCAACAAGTCTATTCACCCCCCTCTAGACTTGTTCCTGGACGACTTGTGACCTACACGTAATGGCTTTTATACTTAGCCATTTTTTCCCCTGTCTGTCGTCTCAATATACTGAACACGTACACGCGACATACTGAATACATATACTCGTTCCGATAATACTCTCATACGATAAACCTGATGAACAATATCCTCAATTGCAATTGTCGACCAAGTACGACAATTATATAAATACTCATACAGTATATTCGACATCGAAAGATATATCAAGCATGTAATATCCTAGAATTAAAAATAACCTCGATAGATATACTGGTACAACTGTCACAGTTCTCAAAATTATTCATCCATACTGCTTCGGTCCCATTCTGTACAGTACAACTCAGATAAAACAATGCGAAAAATTCGTAGCAAAATTCTAGGATATTACATAGTAATAATAAATGCCTTATTTAATATATATTCGTAATTACAATACAATGCTCTCACTCTCTCATCCTCTCAGTGGCATTCGAGGGCATATTTCTAACATCAACAGCCTGCACGGTCTGTTGATCACTTTCCTCATTGCACTTTGACGCCTCCTCATTGAGGAATCGAGACAAGCCTAGAGTGGTCAAATAGAACATCATCTTCTGCTGCCATCTCTGGAAATTCAAGCTATTCAATTTCTTAGGTTTCTCAGCATGGTTGACCAGAACCGAAATATAGTGGTTTATCGGAACCGAAACCGAATTATTTATCGGAAGCGAAGTAGAGTGATTCACGGAAATCAATCCAGTATTATGAGGTGCACCTCCAGAAACGTCCGTAGACAGAAGGGTGTTTGTAGGGGTTGAAGCATCCATTACGGTATTAAACTTTTTGAGAGATCTGTTTAATCAAGTAAAGAAACAAAAATCTGCTTTAAGATTGTTGGCAAAATATTGAATACTTGAATAAACAGTAGAAAATTGGAAAGAGAATTTATTCAGCTAAAACCCCTACTAAGAAAGTGTTAGCAAAATTAAACATTTGCAGATGAAAAAATCGAAAGAAAATCGATGTTGAGTCTAGAAGATCTGTCTCCTTATATCAGATTCGCGCTCACCATGGTGTATAGCGTCTGCCTCCCAGGATAAAATAACACCTCGATGCACTGATTTGATGATCAGTGTACCCTCAGCGAACTAGAATGAAATATGTATACTATCACCGACACGACCGAGAATCGAAAATAAAATGAGAAAGGGAATCAGACTGTAAGAGCTCGAAAAACCGAAGGCAAAAAATCATTTTTCGAACCCTCTAACTCGGTATTTATAGGTGAAGACGTGAGAGAAACATGTGCTGAAGGAACTCTAAATCGATTAAGATTTGTCTCTTTGACACTTATCATAATCTATTAATATATTAGTTCGGTAATTACCAATTAACTTGATAGTTATCCTGATATATTGATTCAATAATTATCAATTTAATTTGATATTTATCCTAATCCGAAAAATTCGGATTTTATGATTGAGGCGGTTTAGCAAAATGAATTTTTTGCCAAATAAAATTTCTGTAAAAAGATGATTGTCCCTTCAAGACGCTGAGACATGCCCAAATGGGCCTTCGAACCGAGTTGATTCGGTCGGACGACGGCGGCGGCGATGCGCGTGTGTGTGTACGAGTGGCGCCCAGTCACACATCCACTCATGTCCCACTTGTTGTTGTGAACAAAAGTTTGTGCATATCACCTTGTATACACAATTCTTTTTACTTTTTTCCAATGTGGGATAGCATCACAAATCCACTTCCAAAGAGCTCACTTTGGAACATTATTTTTCATTCATACCTCAATCATTTTGAGTATTCTTATATGTTTTGGAAATCTCTTGCAGACTACTACGTATTCCAACCAAGTGCCGATATTAACTCGTAATCGGGCCCACTCAAAATTGACTCTCAAGTGGGTTGCCCAAAGCAGCCCCTTCCTTTTTTTCCGACAGTGCCATTGCGGCCTTTCCACAACTATAACCTCATGGAATGGGGAAAACTTAGTTTGCTGATTTTATGAGTGTCCAAATTACCACATATATTATTTATTTGTTGAATGTATAATGTGTAAATGCAGATTAAGATAGAAACGTACTCTAATGTCGGTTCATATTTGTAGGAAAAGGCACTGCAAATTTTGGCGTGGACTAACAATCCACCTTTTGATCATAGTAGGGTACGTAATAATAAGAGAGCTCGAGAAGAACAAATGAATTCCTGAAATAGAAAAAAAAAATTATGATTCTTGCTAATCATAAGTTTAAGGTGCCCTTAGGCAATATCCCATTTAAATCATTAATCACGATCGGTACCAGAAGACGGGCGCATGCTTGGCGGGAGGCAGTAGGCGATCAGTCGTCTTGTGGCATACTCTAGATCGGGGGTGAGCTCGAGCCTCTTGGGGGGGAATCAGGACAGGGGACGATCCCCCTTGTGTGCGTGTGTGGAAAAAAAAGTTTGAGGAGATTAACAAGATCTTGCCGTTTAAGAAAAAAGAGAAATGATACACCAACACCCCTACTATCAACACTCCTACAACACCTACTTTGCAGGGTTGTACCAAGTGCTTTATATGTAGTAGGGGTGTTAAATAATATTAATTAATATTATAATAAAAAATTTGTAAAGCACCCGGTACAACCCCTGCAAAACAGAGTGCTGTAGGGGTGTTGATTATAGGGGTGTTGGTATATCATTTCTCAAGAAAAAATCATGCTCACGTAAGTTATTATTCCCTTCGTCCCTTAACAATAGTCCTGTTTGGAAATAAAATGTGTCTCATAATACATGTTATTTTATATCTTTCATGCAAATTTGTAAAAAAAAAATCCAAGAATACCTTAATTTATTATGAGCTCTTCAACTTCAACATATACAAACATATTAATTAATATAGCTGGTTTATTAAATTAATGTAATTAATAAAGATAAATATGGAATTAGCTAATTATCATTAAGTTTTATTAATATTTATGTAATTTTAAAACATGACTAGTATTAAGGGGGGAAGGGAGTAATATGCTAAACAAACAATATTGAAACTGCACAAAATAAAAATAACAACTAATATTCCAAATACCAATATTCCATTGTTCAAAATATAATTTGGTACAATTAAATTTCACCATCAAATTCAAACTTGCACTGGTTTCAATGATAAAGCGCGCAGTTGCCCTAATAAAAAATAAGTGCACAATTGCGCAAATTTGGTTCGGTAAGACCAGTTTGATTTGGCTCAGCGGCGTCTATTTTTCGTACAAAAAAAATAATTCACGGAACTACAAAATTAATTTATAAATAGACATATATCATACAAAACATGACAAATATTAATTACTTACTATTGATTGATTAACAATTGACATTTGTCACATTCTTGTGGTGTAGGCTTATTTGTATGTTGGTTTTGCAGGTCTATTTATCATTGCTTTTTTCGTATCAGTGAGAATTTGGCTCGGGTCATGTCTTTATAAATATCGAGACAAATTAAATCCATCAAGCCAAATAAAATTACTATCGAGCCAAACAGCAATCGAGCAAAATAGCAAAAACTTCAGATTTTTATTGTAAACTCTAAAATGAGGGTTCCAAGCATAAAATTATGATGAAATTTAAACCGAAATTTGATAAAAAGCTTACATTGTGCAAATGAAAGTATGAGATTTGTTTTTGTTATTCTTCATGAATATGTAGCACTACTTTATTGGGCAAGCTCCGGAATTGCTGGTTCATTGGGATTTTATAGATCTTTTTTTCCGGATTTGTTAAAAAATTCTTAGTTAAATGTGTTTGGAAAATGAAGTTTTTGAAAAAGGAAAGAGAAAGAGAAAAAACTTTTTATTAGGATTGGGACCTAGGAGCCAAATACACGAATAATCGAATTAAATTGGTGAAAATAGTTTGGGCTGGATCGGTTATTGAAAAATCCTTCATGTGAATTTTTGATATTGGATCCTTTTTTCAAACTCAATTCCGGATAACATGTATTAATCTTTTTAAATCCAAATACCCCGGAAATCAGAATACTCGATATTTAAATTAAAAATAACCAAAATATCCGATTATTGTATATATTTTCGATTATTTATTTATCTATCATTTCGTTTTAATCAAGCTACTACATTAACTCATAACCTAAACATCCTCCGCTACTATGTAAATTGTTGAGTCAAGTTAAAATTTGATGTTAAACGAGGCATTATCCAACCCGTGCGATGCACGGTCTTTGGTTGAATATCTACGTGTTTGGGAAAAATATTTTTTTAGGCCTGTAAATTTGGCCTAGTTGGATTATAAGGACATTATCTTATTGGGCCTGGAGAAGGACATTAATTTTAAAAAGTGGGAAAACAAGAACAATTAAGCCCGAAGGAGGTCCGATTGGGCTTAATTGTTCTTGTTTTCCCACTTTTTAAAATTAATGTCCTTCTCCAGGTCCGATAAGATAATGTCCTTATAATTCAACTAGGCCAAAGTTACGGGCCTAAAAAAATATTTTAGCCGTTCACAATAACTCATCTAACATGAAAATTAAATATATTCTTAAAGAATGTAGTATTATGAATTACATGTTTTAAATTTTAACCGAACTGTATTTAGGGTTAGTTCATAGCACAGGTTAACAAAATTAGCCAGTGAGTCCGCCAAATATTAATACAGACATAATTTTAATATCTTATATTTTTTTAAAATACCTTTTTATTTTTTAGAAAGTTTAAAAACGCTTCAAATCTATTTATAGTGTTTAGAAGAGTTGGAGAAAAAAATATTTTTGTTAAAACATCAATTATGTATTTTTGTTAAGAGTATTGTAGACTTATTTAAAACGGTCGTGTGAAGCAAACGAATGCTCCTGTGAACATCAAGATCTTTTAGTAAAAAGTTATTTAAAAATAAAATAAAAGAACCTTTTGATATCTTCTCCGTCCAATAAAATATTTTTACATATTTTTTTTTGCTGTTAATTAGTTGATGATTACTAATTTTTAAATTTTATACATAATTTTTTTATTTTAAATTATTTGATAGTTTTAATTTTGTGATGATTTTTAAATTTTAAAACTTAAAATTTGAGTACATTTCGGTTATTAAGATTTTAATGATGTGTAATTATTAAAAATTTAAATATTTTTATTTTTAAAAATATATTTCAAAATAATTGAAATAAAAATATTAATAAAATTATAATAATTGAAAATATAAATGGTAAAATAAATAAAAAAGTAATTTATAAATTTTAGAAACAAAAAGTAATTTAGAAACTTTAGAAATAAATGGTAGTGTCAAAAGGACATTAGCTTTTCGGGCCTGGAGAAGAAGGACATTAATTTTAAAATGGGGGAAAACAAGGACAATTAAGCCCAATCGGACCTCATTTGGGCTTAATTGTCCTTGTTTTCACACTTTTTAAAATTAATGTCCTTCTTCTCCAGGCCCGAAAAGATAATGTCCTTATAACCCAACTAGGCCAAAGTTACGGGCCTAAAAAACATTTTTCCTCTACGTGTTTTGTACGTAATGTTGGGGTAGACGGTTGAATAAGCAGATGACAGAATTTAAATGCCTTTTAGAGAAGTTTATATATTTTTTTATTGTTATTGTCCTTTTATTTTAGTCTATGTAATTAGTTATATGAAATGAGGCTTTACTAACCCGTACGTTGCTCTGGGGTTATTTTTGGTTTATTCAACCCGTGCGATACACCGATTGTATTTAAGATTTCATAGCTAAAATTTAACCATCTTGTAATTTATACTATCATTTAAAAGTTCATTTTAATCACCTTGTGTATTAGAAGGTGCACGTGTTTTGTACGTAATGTTGGGGCAGACGGTTGAATGAGCAGATTGCAGAATTTAAATACCTTTTAGAGAAGTTTATATGTTTTTTCATTGTTATTGTCATTTTATTTTAGTCTATGTAATTAGTTATATGAAATGAGGCTTTACTAACCCGTATATTGCTCCGGGGTTGTTTTTGGTTTATTCAACCCGTGCGATGCACCGATTGTATCTAAGATTTCATAGCTAAAATTTAACCATCTTGTAATTTATACTATCATTAAAAGTTCATTTTAATCACCTTGTGTATTAGAAGGCGCATTTGCATTGTGATGTTTATCATAACTTTTGTATTTAAATTAGTTTATTTACATTAAAAGTTACAATTAAATTAGTCCCTTCATATATTTACAATTAAAAGTTACAATTAAATGAAATGAGGCTTTACTAACCCGTATGTTGCTCCGGGGTTGTTTTTGGTTTATTCAACCCGTGCGATGCACCGATTGTATCTAAGATTTGATAGCTAAAATTTAACCATCTTGTAATTTATACTATCATTTTAAAGTTCATTTTAATCACCTTGTGTATTAGAAGGTGCATTTGCATTGTGATGTTTATCATAACTTTTGTATTTAAATTAGTTTATTTACATTAAAAGTTACAATTAAATTAGTCTCTTCATATATTTACAATTAAAAGTTACAATTAAATGAAATGAGGCTTTACTAACCCGTATGTTACTCCGGGGTTATTTTTGGTTTATTCAACCTGTGCGATGCACCGATTGTATCTAAGATTTCATAGCTAAAATTTAACCATCTTGTAATTTATACTATCATTTAAAAGTTCATTTTAATCACTTTGTGTATTAGAAGGTGCATTTGCATTGTGATGTTTATCATAACGTTTCTATTTAAATTAGTTTATTTACATTAAAAGTTACTATTAAATTAGTCTCTTTATATATTTACAATTAAAAGTTATAATGAAATCCCACTTCCACATTAAATTAAGAGGGATAAGTATTATATAGTATAGATATTTCACCAAGAGGCTTGCAATGCACGTAATATGATAAAATACACAGTTTAGATATATATAGGAAATAACTGAAGAAGAAAATACCTGCTAAAATTTTGGTTCGAATTTTTCAAATAATTGAATATTGGTATTTGGATTTTTTTTTTTTTTTTTGGCGTAAAAAAGATGTTCAGTCCTTGGACTTTGTCAAATTCCAAAAAGGTACAAGTTCGGAAGGAGGCGACAGGCGAGACTCTAAAGCACCCTCCTTCCAAATTACTATCAACTAATTTCGACATTCTGTCTGCACACATATTAGCAGATCTGCTTATCCAATTAAACTCAACTTGCCAAGGATTCCGTAAAAGCTCTTTGCAGCGTAGGATATTCTGTCTTGTCGTAGCATGTATTTCAACGTCCAACTCTTCCATGATCATGTGAAATAGCAACTGGGAATCAGTTTCAACTTGTATCTTGTGGTATCTCCTTTCCCATGCATGCGTATTCCAGACCTGTCTTAAGTGCCTCCGACTCTGCATTGTTCACTGACGGAGAGATGAGCTGTTTATGAAAGCCCCACATCCAGTCGCCATCTTCATTCCGCAGCAAACCTCCAGCTGCTCCTTTGTTGATATGTGGATTCACACTCCGGTCCATCCACATTCAGTTTTACGTAACCTGTGTTCGGCTTCTTCTATTTTTGGAGTTTACCCAGATTCTTCTTTTTCTTCATGGCTGAACTCAAGTCCAGGGTAAGTTGTTTTATTTTGTTAACAGCTCCTGTGTTAGAATTACGGTTGTGATCGAAGGCTATTGGGTATCGGGTTTTATAATGGCTAAAGACATTATCGATTAAACAAGCGGATTAAACGAATATAACCATTACAATTATATTCTACGAGATAGGGTTTAAGGATTACAGGTCAACTAATGAACCTATAATTATAACCAATAATTATTGCAATAATCCCGCGAAACAAGCTGACCGAGAAAGGAGCAGAACAAATCTGCAAACACAAATAGCCGATTCCAAGTTAACAACGATAATGATAATAACCAAGCGATCGGAATACGATATTCAGAACAAATCCAAAACAGTATATAAACCGGAATATATTATATATATATTTTTAGATATATATAACTAATATATATAATATATAATATATATTAGACTACAGCAGGTATATATATTTATATATATAACAAATATATATAAATATAGATAAATACCGAAAATATATATAACAAATATATATATAATAAATTGCACAATATCACCAAGAACAACAATTTATTCGGAGATAAATAAAATCGAGAAAACCCCCTTTGTTGGAACTAGATGTGTAGGCTCAGATCTTCCGAAAACCCTAGCAATTGACACTGATACAAACGATTGTCCACAGAGGACTGCCCGAACCACCTCCGGCCGGCCAACAACCCGGTAGCTCCTTCACCAAACCCAGAAAACTCAGAAAACCAAGCCTCAATCTTACTCACGGTTCTCACCAAAGAGATTACTCTTATTTTCACTCGGATTCTCAAGGCTCAAATCGGTTTTTTATTCCGGTGTGTCAAAACTCCAGCCTTGCCGCGCCTTTTATATACGGAGAGATGAAATCGGATACACGAAGTCTCATGGGATTTCATCGTCTCAGTAAGAGGCTCACAGGAGGAAGAATGATAGGAAAAACGGGAGCAGAATCGCAGCGGGATGGGAGTTGACCGAAGGGTAGGTGAGAACGGGAGAAGAAAGGGAGAGACGAGTGAGTGGTGGCGGTGAGGGAAATGAGGGAGAGTGTTATGGTTAGGGTTATTATAAGGGAGATTGGACGGTCCAGATTAGGTGTAGGTAATAAATCTGGATCGGACGGCTCCCATTCAAAAGGGTTGCCAAATGGGCTGGGCCAGCACTTAAATGATATGGGCCAGACTATATAAAAAAAGAGGAGATATATTTTCTGGGCCAAATGCTAACATTTCTCCACCTTTTGCTCCAACCAGTCAATTGCATTTTTGGGTTTCGGAGAAAACTCATAATCGCCTAGCTCCGGGGTTACCTGCACTTACACACAGTAAATAAGATAAAGCAATCACAAAGAAGACTAACTCACAAAGAGATCCCCTAAAAACACAGAGTTCAAAAATTTATTCGTCTGAATTGAAATTCAGTCTTTTCAAACAGGATTTAAATTTTTCAACGGGCAAACACTTAGTACCCATATCTGAAGGATTGAATTGAGATGATATTTTTTCAAGATAGATAATACGTTTAGCAACAATATCACGAATAAAGTGGAAACGTACATCGATATGTTTTGTTCTATCATGAAAAACAGGGTTTTTACAAAGTTGAATACCGGACTGATTGTCCGAAAAAACCACGACTTTATCATTCAGAAAACCAATTTCTGATCAAAGTCCTTTTAACCAAATAGCCTCTTTTAACGCTTCTGTTTTAGCAACATACTCAGACTCGGTAGTAGATAAAGCGACTATAGGTTGCAACTGAGATTTCCAACTAATGGGTGTGCCACACAAAGTAAACACATAGGAAGTAGTAGGCTTACGATTATCACGGTTTGCAGCATAATTGGAGTCCACATAACCTACCAATTTAACACCTTGAGTGTGTTTGGAGAATTTCAAACCGTACCTAGCAGAACCATTCAAATACCGGAATAGCCATTTAACGGCTTGCCAATGATATACCCCTGGGTTGGCCATGTACCGGCTAAGACAGCTTACAGCATAGGCTATGTCTGGTCTCGTACTCACCATTAAGTACATTATAGAGCCAATTGCATTAGAATAAGCACTACTACAAAAACAAGCAAAGAGATCCAGACTAAAAGACCCGTTGATAAATATAACGGGTCTCTTTAATATAAGAGACCTCGTATTATAAACAACAGGTCTCTTATATGTCAAATGGGCCTGCCATTTTTTTATGAGAGACTTAAGAGACCCGTTGTTTTTATTGACGGGTCTCTAATGTATAAGAAATAAGAGACCCGTTGCTTTTGTTGACGGGTCTCTAAAGTGTAAAAATTTAAGAGACCTGTTGTTTAACCCAACCGGTCTCTTCTTTTCTTCTTCAATTAGGGTTGCCAAGTACTCTCTCATCTCTCCATCTCTCCATCTCTCTCCCGTCTGTAATCGATCCCTTGGCGACGATCTTTGCCACTGCAGTTTTCTCCCCGTCTGTAATCGATCCCACTTTGCCATCTCAATTTCTTTTATCTCAATACTCATCACCGTGGTTTCTTCCAGCGGCAGCAAGAAAACCATTCTTCAAAGCCCAAAGGTCAGCGCTGTGATTTGCCCAAAGCTTGGATTATCTTCAAAACCCTTCTTCATTACCGTAGGTTCGTGATTTTTCATCCTTGCGCTGTGATTATCAAAGGTTATCATATTTGATTTGCACATGTGGTTATCTTTAAAAACCCTTCTTCATCGCTGCGCTGTGATTTCTTATGTCCGTATGTTTGAAAGTCATTTTTTTTTATTATTTTATGTTTTTTTTATTATTACGCTTTGTTACCGTGTGTATGATGTTCTGTGTTCGTTTTCATTTTTTCTTATTTTTTCTCAATAAATAAAATAATTAGCTGATTTTCGGTTCTGTTGATCTGCGAGTTGTTTCTCCTTTTCCATTTTATGTTGTTGAATTCGGAAATATTGGGAATTTTCTGCTTCTGCAAAGCTAAAACTGTTTCCATGTTTAGTCTAGAACTGTTTCTGCAAAGCTAAAACTGTTTCCATGTTTAGTCTAGATTCTGTTGAACATTGTGAATGGCTGTCATGTGTTCCTTATGGCTTATACTGCAAATTGGATGCATTAGTTATGGTTTATTCGATAAGAAATGTAACGTCTTCTCAATAAGTTTATTCGCATATCATTGGAGCTTTAGGCTTATGCTATTATATCATTTTTTATTTGATTGAAAATCTAATATAACTTTCTTTACCTATCATTGGATCACCTTAATTCTTTTCTTGTGTGGCCTTCACTGCCAAATACTTGATCACTTTATAGTTTCCCAAACTGCTCCTACACATGTGGCCATGGCTGCTGATGTTATTTTAATAGGAAAACTGGGAAGATAAGGTGGTCATTTTGAGTGAAGAATATGCAAACGAACATAGTCCTTATTTTATATATAGTCATACAATTGGAAATGAGGATCTGAAAATGAAACCATATGTGGGTACTAATTCTCAATTAATGTCAACAATAATGGATATTCAAAGAATCGATGAATAATCCAGGATCCTATATGTTGGCTACATAAAAAGTAGCTTGTAAGTTGTAACTCTAAAAACCAATTAAAGGCCCCATTTCCTAGATCAAATGATGGTCTTTCTTACTAGCTTGTGCTTAGTACTCCATCTCCCATTTTTTTTTATATAACAAGGAAAAGAAACTTGAACGCTTCTTATAATTTATCATGGAAAGATGATAATTCCAAACCTTTTTTTTCAAAAAAGAAAAGAAACATCTTATGATCTAGGGAAGTTGATTATTGAAGCTAGAATCCAATTGAACTCTTATGAGCCGAAGTTGTTTAACACTGCTGCTAGGCTGCAACAACAGGACATGTGACGCGCTTGTGATCCCACTGATGGGAGCTTTTTGGTGATGTAAAGGAACAATGGCAGATTCCGTGATATTTTATGATATGGCTATAGACTTCAGTAACTGTCCTATTGGATGTATCGACTTTACATGCCTTGGGCTTGAACCTCTCTTATTCATCGTTGATTAACTGTGATTCTGATGGTTTCTTGAGGTTGTGTTCTCTATCTACACTTTTTTGTTTGGCGGCTGTACCTTCTGCAGAATCATTTAATGGTCTATTGACTGACAAAATGTAATTCATTTTGTATTTTAAGCAACAATTAATATAACTGTTTAATGTGTTTATCTTTATAAACCAGATGATCCTGTATGTTTTTAGGTTTTGGTAGATGTACTTATTCCAATGGTTGAGTTAGGTTTCTTCATAGTGTTTACTATATTGCGTCGGGTAATATTAGGTTTGTGACATACTTGAAGAGAAACTATTGTTATCCAGAAGTGTAAGTGATGAAAGTGAACCCTGGGTGGTTGCCTGCTGGTTGCGCGATCATCTTCTCTCGCCCATGAGAAGAAAGGATTCACTACTGTGGAGAAAGGTACTGACATCTCTGGAACTATGGACATGTATTGAAACAATAAAACCGGTTTTCAATAGCTAGGTTTGTTCATATAAGTCTTATTTGTGGGCTTGAAGTCTTTGTGAGGAGAATATGCTGATGTCAATTATTAGCTTTTTTTTTTAATTTCTGCACTAGTCCGGTGACTGGGTCGCCTAGTCGACTCAGTCCAGTCGAGCCCCAGTCGCTCGAAAGACTTCCAAAAGCAAGTCAGGGTTCCACATCGGCCTCTCCATCTCGATTGCTCGACTAGTTGCGACTAGTCGAGCGACGTGACAACCATGTATACAATGCTTATGTACTTCATTAATGAAATAACATAAGTGTTGAATGATTTGTATTTTCTTAATTCTGTATGTTTTAGTGTCCTTGTCAACCTCAAAACAACAAGTTCTATGGATACTATGTGTGCCGTTATATGCTCGAGATTTTAGAAAAAAGAGTATTATGGATCTCCGACCAGGTATCATTTTTATACCGCACACCGTGTAAATTTCTTGATTGATGTGAATGAGTGATTATTGGAAATGGGATTCTGTGTAAATTTCATGATTGGTGTGAATG
Organism: Orobanche coerulescens; assembly: GCA_033398695.1. NCBI lineage: Eukaryota > Viridiplantae > Streptophyta > Magnoliopsida > Lamiales > Orobanchaceae > Orobanche > Orobanche coerulescens. Next base: position 108,195,638 of record CM065819.1, read on the forward strand.
AGTTTTACATCTCTTCATTTAAGCTTAGTCTTAGTTATTTCTACTTTTACTTAATTAGTTGCTTCACCTTATTGTTGTTAAATACAATTACTTATGGTGTAGATTGTAACATCTTACGGAAGTTATTGCTAAGGGCCTGTATGAAGTAGGCCTGGATAATTTTAAAAACTACTATAGAAGTTCAACCTAATTACGGTTTTGTTTTTAAATTTTTGGTCCCGAGTGTTCCTGAATGGATGATACTAGTCATCAAAACTGTGATTTTCTTCTAATAATTTCTGCCACTTCGTGAAGCTATTTTGACAAAACTGACAAGCTGTTTTGATAGGCCTTATACTAAAATATGTAATATGTAAAATAGAATTTTAGTTTAACTCCACGTAATCAACCAAGTACCAAACCAGATCTTGTGGTGTTGAGTAGGTATTATTTTGCATCGTTAGTTGTTTTAGCGATATTATTACGTTAACATGATTATTGATTATTATCTTACAGTTTTTTGCTGAAGAAACTTACTCATCGGAAAAAAGTTGATGAGGTTAGACATATTTGGGTTGAATATTTGCTCAAGCAAGAGAATGAAGCGAACGAAGAAAACAAAGATGATGGTATGCAAGTTACTCAATGAATTTTAGTCCCAATTATTCTGAATGATTAGACTTCGGGGTATTATTTTTTCATTTTTCCATTTGGATATTGCAATAGATGTAATGGTATTACGTTTTTGGAGATTGCAATAGATGTAAAGATATCATTATAGTGTTGTTTTGTGTTGTTTTATGTTTTCGGGAACGAGTAGGTTTATGATGTTTTTATGTAATGGTGAGTGTTGTTTTGTGTTTTATATTTTTGGGTACGAGCAGGATTATTATGGTTTTTTTTTTAAAAAAAATATGATAAAGAGACCTGTTAAACTTGAAATCGGGTCTCTCAGAATATTAAAAAAATCAAAGAGACCAGATATGAAATCGGCTCTCTCAGTTTCACGATTGGAAATATTAAAAAAAATCAAAGAGACCCGGTGAGTATGGAATCGGATCTCTTAGGTTATACAAAAAAAAAATATTAAAACAATCAAAGAGACCCGTTATGTATAAAAACCGGCCTCTCATGTTTTAAAATAAAAATATTAAAAAAAATCAAAGAGACCTATTAGGTGTAAAATGGGCTCTCTTAGGTTAGACAAAAAAAATATTAAAAAAATTAAAGAGACCCGTTAGGTGTAAAATGGGCTCTCTTAGGCTATACAAAAAAAAATATTAAAAAAATCAAAGAGACCTCATATCTCAGATAACAGGTCTCTTACCCTTTTAAATTAGTTTCCCCTCACTTGCATAAGAGACCTGATTTCTTAGATATCAGGTCTCTTATATCTCAAAAACAGACCCCCCCATGAGGCGGTCTCTTTATCAAAGAGACCGCTGAGATAGAGACCCGTCCAGAGGCGGTCTCTTAGGCTTATTTGGACGGGTCTCTTTGCCTATTTTTGTAGTAGTGAAGGCACATTTTGTATATAGTTGACATCATCATCTGTTTTAGGTGATTGGTCTTTACTAAGAAGGAAGTGACCAGCTAAAGGTACATTCGTTGGTATAGAATCAGCCATTGAAAATTTAGATAAAATGTTCTGCACGTAGGTTTCTTAATTTAAAACAATCGTGGAGTTCTTCCTATCATGATGGATATTCATACCGAGAATTCATTTGGAATCTCCCAGATGCTTCATATCAAATTTAGCACTTAAGCATTTAATGACATGATCAACTGTTTTCACACAAGGACTAATTAAGAGCATGTCATCAACATAGATGAGTAAGAAAATAGGATTTTTGGAATCACTTTTGAAATACATGCAATGATCATAATTACTCCTAGTAAATTTAAGCGAGATCATGTATTCATCAAACTTCTTGTTCCATTATCTAGGAGATTGTTTTAAACCATAGAGTGATTTCTTAAGCAGACAAACATGATTAGGGTGCTTAGAATTAACAAAACCTTCAGGTTGACTCATGAAAATCTTTTCTTCAAGTTCACCATGTAAGAAAGCAGTTTTAACATCTAGCTGTTTTAATTCCCAATCAAATTGAGCAACTAGAGCAAGCATTATTCGCACAATAGTAAATTTAACAACATGAGCAAAGATTTCAGTGTAGTCAATACCTTCCTTCTGGGTGAAACCCTTAGCAACAAGTCTAGCCTTAAATCTGACCGAATCATTTTCTTTTTTAACTTTGAAAAGCCATTTATAGTTAACAACAGAACAGTAGGCAGGTTTGGGCACAAGAGCACATGCTTCATTTGAGTGCAATGAAGTCATTTCTTCATTCATTGCATTAAGCCACTGTTCTGAGTTCTCAGTTTTCAAAGCTTCATTGTATGATTTAGGTTCACTGTTATCAATGGATTCAAACATATTGAACGATACGATGCCATATGATAATCATTTAAGTGAGAAAGCCTTCTAATTTCTCTCCTAGGCCTATCTCTCGAGCAAGTTGATAATCATCCAAATTCTCTTCAGGTACTTCTTCTGTTTCATCATGCACATCAGCATTATCATGATTATCAAGATTAGTTTCTGTTTGCACATTATCCGTTTTATATAAAGAAATGTGCAGCTCCACCTCATTTGGAGCAGGGGGTTTTCCGGATCAGGTAAAAGGCAAGGAAATTCATTTTCGTTGAAAACAATATCTCGACTAATAATAGTTTTGAAACCGATTTGGCCCTTTAGCCAAACCTTATAGCCTCTTACCCCTTCCGAGTATCCCAGAAACACACATCTTACAGAGCGAGGCTCAAGCTTATCATTTTTCTGATGCACATAAGCAGAGCAGCCAAATAAAATGAAATCTATATACTATCACCGACACGACCGAGAATCGAAAATAAAATGAGAAAGGGAATTAGACTGTAAGAGCTCGAAAAACCGAAGGCAAAAATCATTTTTCGAACCCCTCTAACTCGGTATTTATAGGTGAAGACGTGAGAGAAACATGTACTGGAGGAACTCTAAATCGATTAAGATTTGTCTCTTTGACACTTATCATAATCTATTAATATATTAGTTCGGTAATTACCAATTAACTTGATAGTTATCCTGATATATTGATTCAATAATTATCAATCTAATTTGATATTTATCCTAATCCGAAAAATTCGGATTTTATGATTGAGACGGTTTAGCAAAATGCATTTTTTGCCAAATAAAATTTCTGTAAAAAGATGACTGTCCCTTCGAGACGCTGAGACATGCCCAAATCGGCCTTCGAACCGAGTTGATTCGGTTGGCCGATCGGCGGCGGCGATGCGCATGTGTGTGTACGAGTGGCGCCCAGTCACACATCCACTCATGTCCCACTTGTTATTTTGAACAATAATTTGTGCATGTCACCTTGTATACACAATTCTTTTTACTTTTTTCCAACGTGGGATAACATCACAAACCCACTTCCGAAGAGCTCACTTTGGAACATTATTTCTCATTTATACCTCAATCATTTTGAGTATTCTTACATGTTTTGGAAACCTCTTGCGGAGTACTACGTATTCCAACCAAGTCCCGATATTAACTCGTAATCGGGCCCACTCAAAATTGCCTCTCAATTGGGTTGCCCAAAGCAGCCCCTTCCTTTTTTTCCGACAGTGCCATTGCGGCCTTTCCACAACTATAACCTCATGGAATGGGGAAAACTTAGTTTGCTGATTTTATGAGTGTCCAAATTACCACATATATTATTTATTTGTTGAATGTCTAATGTGCAAATGCAGATTAAGATAGAAACGTACTCTAGTGTCGGTTCATATTTGTAGGAAAAGGCACTGCAATTTTTTGCAGGGGACTAACAATCTACCTTTTGATCATAGTAGGGTACGTAATAATAAGAGAGCTCGAGAAGAACAAATGAATTCCTGAAATAGAATTTTTTTTTATGATTCTTGCTAATCATAAATTTGAGGAGATTAACAGGATCTTGCCATTTAAGAAAAAGAGAAATGATACACCAATACCCCTACTATCAACACTCGTACAACACCCTGCTTTGCAGGGTTGTACCAAGTGCTTTATAGGTAGTAGGGGTGTTAAATAATATTAATTAATATTATAATAAAAATTTTGTAAAGCACCCGGTACAACCCCTGCAAAGCAGAGTGTTGTAGGGGTGTTGGTATATCATTTCTCAAAAAAAAATCATGCTCACGTAAGTTATTACTCCCTTCGTCCCTTAATAATAGTCATGTTTGGAAATAAAATGTGTCCCATAATACATGTCATTTTATATTTTTCATGCAAATTTGTAAAAAAAAATTCCAAAAATACCTTAATTTATTATGGGCTCTTCAACTTCAACATATACAAACATATTAATTAATATAGTTGGTTTATTAAATTAATGTAATTAATAAGGATAAATATGGAATTAGCTAATTATCATTAAATTTTCTTATTATTTATGTAATTTTAAAACATGACTAGTATTAAGGGACGAAGAGAGTAAGGCCCTGTTCTTTTGGACTTATTTTTGATTTTGATTCGATTCGATTCGATTCGATTGAGTCAGTCTATTGATTCGATTCGATTTAGTTCAGTCCATTCGATTCGATTCGATTCGATTCAATTGATTCAATTCTTATTCTTCTTCTTATTATTATTAATCTTAATTATTATTATTGTTATTATTACTAATAATATTACTATTATCGTTGTTGTTGTTGATTACATTTACTATTATTATTTACCATTATTATTATTATTATTATTATTATTATTATTATTATTTACCCTTAATATATATTTGATTCGATTCGATTGATTCGATTCGAATCCATTCGATTCAATTCAGTTCAAATTCATTCAGTCCAAAAGAACAGAGCCTAATATGCTAAACAAACAATATTGAAACTGCACAAAATAAAAATAACTAATATTCCAAATACCAATATTCCATTGTTCAAAATATAATTTGGTACAATTAAATTTCACCATCAAATTCAAACTTGCACTGGTTTCAATGATAAAGCGCGCAGTTGCCCTAATAAAAAATAAGTGCACAATCGCACAAATTTGGTTCGGTAAGACCAGTTTGATTTGGTTCAGCGGCGTCTATTTTTCCGTACAAAAAATAATTCATAGAACTACACAATCTCATTTTATAAATAGACATATATCATACAAAACATGAAAAGTGTCAATTACTTACTATTGATTGGTTAACAAGTGACACTTGTCACATTCTTGTGGTGTAAGCTTATTTGTATGTTGATTTTGCAGGTCTATTTATCATTGCTTTTTTCGTATCAGTGAGAATTTGGCTTAGGTCATGTCTTTATAAATATCGAGACAAATTAAATCCATCAAGCCAAATAAAATTACTATCGAGCCAAACAGCAATCGAGCAAAATAGCAAAAACATCAGATTTTTATTGTAAACTCTAAAATGAGGGTTCTAAGCATAAAATTATGATGAAATTTAAACCGAAATTTGATAAAAGCTTACATTGTGCAAATGAAAGTATGAGATTTGTTTTTGTTATTCTTCATGAATATGTAGCACTACTTTATTGGGCAAGCTCCGGAATTGCTGTTTCATTGGGATTTTATAGATCTTTTTTTCCGGATTTGTTAAAAAATTCTTAGTTAAATGTGTTTGGAAAATGAAGTTTTTTGAAAAAGGAAAGAGATTGAGAAAAAACTTTTTATTACGACAGGGTCCTAGGAGCCAAATACACGAATAATTGAACTAAATTGGTGAAAATAGTTTGGGCCGGATCGGTTATTGAAAAATACTTCATGTGAATTTTTGATATTGGAACCTCTTTTCAAACTCAATTCCGGATAACATGTATTAATCTTTTTAAATCCAAATACCCCGAAAATCAAAATACTCGATATTTAAATTAAAAATAACCATAATATCCGATTATTGTATATATTTTCGATTATTTATTTATTTATCATTTCGTTTTAATCAAGCTACTACATTAACTCATAAATTAAACATCCTCCGCTACTATGTAAATTGTTGAGTCAAGTTAAATTTTGATGTTAAAATATTTCACTTGAAATAATTGAAGAAGAAAATACCTGCTAAAATTTTGGTTCGAATTTTTCAAATAATTGAATATTGGTATTTGGATTTTTTTTTTTTTTTGGCGTAAAAAAGATGTTCAGTCCTTGGACTTTGTCAAATTCCAAAAAGGTACAAGTTCGGAAGGAGGCGACAGGCGAGACTCTATAGCACCCTCCTTCCAAATTACTATCAACTAATTTCGACATTCTGTCTGCACACATATTAGCAGATCTGCTTATCCAATTAAACTCAACTTGCCAAGGATTCCGTAAAAGCTCTTTGCAGCGTAGGATATTCTGTCTTGTCGTAGCATGTATTTCAACGTCCAACTCTTCCATGATCATGTGAAATAGCAACTGGGAATCAGTTTCAACTTGTATCTTGTGGTATCTCCTTTCCCATGCATGCGTATTCCAGACCTGTCTTAAGTGCCTCCGACTCTGCATTGTTCACTGACGGAGAGATGAGCTGTTTATGAAAGCCCCACATCCAGTCGCCATCTTCATTCCGCAGCAAACCTCCAGCTGCTCCTTTGTTGATGTGTGGATTCACACTCCGGTCCATCCACATTCAGTTTTACGTAACCTGTGTTCGGCTTCTTCTATTTTTGGAGTTTACCCAGATTCTTCTTTTTCTTCATGGCTGCACTCAAGTCCAGGCTAAGTTGTTTTATTTTGTTAACAGCTCCTGTGTTAGAATCACGGTTGTGATTGAAGGCATGTGCATTGCGTGCCTTCCATAACTCCCAGAGACAGTGGCGGAAGCAAAGCATTTACTCGGGAGGGTCCGGAGTTATAAAAATTATGGAGGTCGGACAACTATATATATAGCTTCTCCTATTTTATAAGAAAATTTCCATCCGCCGGAGGGTCCGTGGACCCCCTTGGACCCTCCCTCCCTCCGCCCCTGCCCAGAGACTCGCCATAAACACCCAAGGCCAATTCTCTTACCGGCTCACCTTGTTCTCTAGTTGGGTATGTTAGAAACAAACGAGTACTTGCACGCATAGGCGGGTCCAAGAGCTTGATATTACTGGTGCACTAGATAAACTACTTAAAAGTATCCAGTGTTGGAGCAAGCACATGGCAAATTTCCACGACCATCTCGACAATTTTTTTATATAGGTTGTATTTTGTATTTTTCCTCACTTTTTAAAGGCATAAATGTAACTTCAGCCCTCCAAACTTGTTCATACACTACTAAAAAAGATACATAATAGCTTCACATCTTTAGCTTCACCAGAGAAAGTGAAGCTAAAGAATTAAAGGCGACAAAAAAATTATATAAAGGCGTCACATATGTGACGCCTTAAAATTAGGTTAAAACAGTCTGAACAAAGGCGTCACACATGTAACGCCCTTATGCAAAGTTTTTTTTATTTTATTCCACGTATTAGCGTCACAGATGTGACGCTAAATATATATTATTTTGCGTCACAAATTTGACAACAATATGTGTAATTAGAATTTTTTTTAAAAAAATTTTTTCCTTTAAAGGTGTCACAAATGTTACGCCAAATAGTATATCTTTAGCGTCACATATGTGACGCTAATACGTGGAATAAAATAAAAAAAAACTTTGCATAAGGGCGTCACATGTATTGGTTTAAATATTAAATACTATAAATAATAAATTTTAAATTATATTTAATAATTATAGTGTAAGAAATTTCTTAACATTAAGAACTTAAATTACATTATATTTATTTATGCTTAAATATTTTGGAAATTGATTAAATATAAGTATGAAATATAGTATAAGGATAAATAAAATTCATTATTAATCTATGGAAATATAATAAATAATACTGTTAAATTTATATTTAATAATATAGTATAATTAATTAAATGAAATATATTGGATAAATTAATGGCAAACTTTTTCTTATTTAAGATTTTTAATTAATTCAAACAATAAATAAAGGAAAATATTTTACTTAGTCAGTACATATTATATTTATGTTCTTTCAACAATGAATGAAAACATAGCTCAGTGGCAACATGGCACACCATGAATGACATTGGCGCGGGTACGAATCCCGCGCCAGCCACTGAGCTATGTTTTTCGCTTCACTTTTCTTTTAATATTCATTGGCGTCACATATGTGACGCCTTTAAGGCTTTTTTTTATTTATTAACAATGGTGTCACATATGTGACGCCTTAACTGTATATCAGCGTCACATATGTGACGCCTTTACCCTGTTCCCTTTTTTTTTTGACAGCAACAACAACCACACAGTAAAGACAGACAGCAAAACAAAACACCAAGACAGCAAAGACAGACAGTAAAGAAAACAACAAAATAACTGGAATGTTTCAATACACCATCATAAACAATATTGTAATATACAATAAACAATATTGTAACTAAATTATCATAAACAATACACCATCAATACAACAACAAACAACATTGTAACCATCAATACACCATCATAATCAATACATCACAAGAAAAACATATGAATAATAAACACAACACACCATCAACCGAACCAAACCAACACAACAACAAACAACATTGTAACCAAACCAACAAAGCAATATATTAACACCATGCAACAATAACATTTTATACATATCGAAATCAAAATATACGCAAAATATAACAAATATGATCATCAAGACATAAACCTAACATGCTACTCGTCAGATAATGATCGCATCAACTCATCCTCATCAAAGTCGTCGGAGTCATCATCCTCAACGTTCGCCCGAGATGATGAGGAATCTACCTTCTTCTTTCCTTTGAGTAATATCAACATGAGTTTACTCATCTTTGAAAATTTCGACTCCATCTTCTCTCTCGACTTCTTCATCTCCTCTCTGTCCTTCTTCATCTCCTCGTTATCTTTTTTTAGCGCCTCGATGGTAGCCTCCAAAGACCGATCGACCTCGACAGGTCGTAATGATGCTCGTGAATCAACAAGACAACGACTTGTGGGTTGGTCGATGACTTCATTTATGATGATCCCCTTTGAAATTCCCCTCACCCTTCCACCCTGTCTAACTCCGCCACCCGCCTGAGCCCACAAGTTCGGGTAAAATTCATCTTCCGGAGGGGGGTTTGGGAAATGCAATGCCTCAACGAGCTTATAGTATCGGTCCTGTTCTAAGTAATATTCACAAAAAAAGTGAACAAGATACACAGTTTACAAACTAGGGACGTAATCGAAATACAAGTGAACAAATATAAAGCTAAACTTACGTATTGTTCTGCACTCCGGGCATCTATCCATTTGGGAGTAAAGACTCCCGACTCAACTTCTCCCGACTCCGCTTCTCCCTCCTACGGTTGAGCCTCGCTGCTTCCCTCACCAATTTTCTTTTTTTTTTTTCTTTTGATGTTTTTCCATTTCTTTCACATTGGTGATGTGAGTCTTCATGAAGGCCAAAGGATTAAACACTGGGTCCTCTACCGGTCTCTCCCTCTCACATGCCGGTCTTTGGTACATCTCCGACGCAGTATCACTCGCCTATGCATTAACATAAAACATTAATAATATTTACGATGACACATAATTGAAAACAACATATATTATATAATAAAACGTTGACAGAATTTATAAGTACCATGGAATGAGCATGATCGTACATGCTCATACTGCCTCCAGTATATGTACCCAGTGCCTTTTGCGTAATCACATCGGTTCTCTCATCGTAAACAGTGCCCCTATTTTTAGATTTTTGAAACGCCTCATTTTATTCTCTTCGGTCTCCCAACGCTTCCACAAGATCCTAAACTCTTTTTCCTTCAACCACTTCTCCCGCTGACCGACTGGTTTTTGATATGCTTTATTTTTAGCGTGCGTAAGCATATCAATAAATCGTCCGTGGCTATATCTATCCCAATACCACCCAATTCTCTCCTCATCCGATTTCTCCCATCTATAACGCATCTGCACAAATATAATAACTGTCATAAAATCGAAAAACAATCAAATATTTTTGGCACAGCAATAGAACATAACAATTTGAGTAAAATGAATGCAACTATAATAATATACCCCAAATTCCCGCCACAACTCGTCCCTCGTCCGTCGAGAGACCTGGCCCCAATGCTCTTCACCGTAGTAGTACCTCTTAAGTAAGCCAACTATATCGGTATCGGACTTCTTTGAACTAAAGCCAACTATTTTTGGCAAAGGACGAATTAGTTTTCGATCTTCATACTTCTCTTTGGCCTTGGAGATCTCAGTCGGACCTCTACCTGGTGGCTGTGCTAAAACCTCTTGATCCTCGTCGTACTCAAACTCCATCGGCTCCTCTGGAATAGAAATGTGATGTACCAATGGACCACCTGATGGGGGATCAGTAGTAGGTGGCTGCAATGGTGGCTGATCATGTGACACGGTCCTCGAGAACCCCGCATATGGTCCATGGGGGATCAGTGTGTGCTGTTGTGACGCCTCTGGAGTGTCAATATGTACATCAGAAGTATTGTCGCCACCAATAAATGGAATATGCTGGCTCCCATGAGATAACAACGAGCCATAACTCATGTACCGTGTAAATTCGGCATCACTAAACGGACGGCAATGCTGGAGTCCCGAGTCGGTACGCAAATGCTGTTGTTGTAGCTGCTGCCCGAAGGGTATGTGTCGGGTCAGATCTTCTATCTCTGGTCGTATGACAGGACCACTCCTATGTGACGACTTTGACTCGGGTATACTACGAGAAGATGAGGGGCTCGAACTAATACTCATCCGGCGAGGTGCCCTTGTATGAGAAGGAACATCAGCACGCTGGTCGGTACTGCGTCTCGACATCTGAAATACAAAGTACAATAAAATTGAACACAAAAATCAGTCCATGAACACCAACTTTTGATTAAACACATATACCGCAAAACCAACTTTATTTATAGTACATAATCCATACATACTTCAAACATACTGCATAAATACTTTAAACATACTGCACACGAAATGTGAATAAATTCGAAATCAAATTCAAACAGATTTGGATACATACTTCAAACAGTACACAGCATACTATAATACAAAGAAAACATTTGAATACATACTTCAAACACACAAAATTCAAACATACTTCAATACATACATCATAAGATAAATACCTTTTGAAGCGATTCAATACATACATCATTCTAAAAATTTCACGAAATAAATTCGAAACACTTTCAAAAAACAAATACGAAATCAATAAGATAAATACCTTTTGAAGCGATTCAATATGTCCTTGATATGATGGAGAACAAATCTTTAATTAATAAATTGGAAAATAGCGTGGAAATTGGGGAGTGATTTTGAAATTGGGAATTAGGTTTCAGGAACAGAAAAGGGAGGAGGAGAAGCGGGTTTCGAAGAACAGAAAAGGGAGAAGAGAAAGAGTCTGTCTTGTTAATTGAAACTAATACATTGGCGTCACACATGTGACACCATTCTTAATTTAAAAAAAATCTAATTCCTAAAGGCGTCACACATGTGACGCCATTCTTAATTAAAAAAAAAACTAATTCCTAAAGGCGTCACACATGTGACGCCAATACAATTAAAAAGGAAATCGAACAAAAAAACATAGCTCAGTGGCCGACGCGGGATTCGAACCCGCACCTATGTGATGCATGGTGTGGCATGTTGCCACTGAGCTATGTTTTCATTCATTAATTGAACAACAAAAATATAATATGTACTTACTAAGTAAAATATTTTCCTTTATTTGTTATTTGAACTAATTAAATATCCTAAATAAGATAAAGTTTGCATTAAATTATACAATATATTTTATTTAATTATTTAATATATTACAGTAGATTAATACTTAATATATATTATTAAATATAAATTTAACAGTATTATTTATTAAATATAAATTTAACAGTATTATTTATTATATTGCAATAGGTTAATAATGATGTTACTAAATAAAAATTTATAATAGTTTGTTATTTAAATATAATATGTACTTACTAAGTAAAATATTTTCCTTTATTTTATTTAATTATTTAATATATTACAGTAGATTAATACTGAATATTATTAAATATAAATTTAACAGTAATATTTAAAATATTATTTATTACATTAGCGTCACATATGTGACGCCATAGTTAATAAAAATAAAACTAATACATTGGCGTCACACATGTGAAGCCATTCTTAATTAAAAAAAAAATCTAATTCCTAAAGGCGTCACACATTTGACGCCATTCTTAATTAAAAAAAAAACTAATTAAATATGTACTTACTAAGTAAAATATTTTCCTTTATTTGTTATTTGAACTAATTAAATATCCTAAGAAAGATAAAGTTTGCCATTAAATTATGCAAAGAAGAGCATTGTCGATCAATATATTGAAAATAATTATAATAGAAAAATATTACACATCGTTAACGTCTAACAAGTTATAGTAAAGGAAATATATCATTCTACATCATCTTCTTCGCTTGAAGCTTCATATTCTTCTTCATTATCATCAAGTATTTCAATTGGATTGGTATCTCTATCAACAAGTTCAATTTGCATGTCGTATCCGCTCAAGTCAACTACGAGATTAAGTATTGGAGCTTCTGCCTCTTGGTAGTACTCGGGTTGAGGAATGGGCTCCTGCAATATTATCGATGATACTGCTGATACATCAACAACATGTCTGGCTCTTATCGGACAAACCACCCACGCATTTGTTGAATTACATACACTACCAAAAATCAGACTTTAGCCGACGACTTAATGTGGTCGGCTAAACCCCAAAGTCGTCGGCTAATCATGCCAGCCGTCGGCTAAAAAACCGTCGGCCGATATTCGTCGGCCAAGGTTTAGCCGACGACTTTTGTGCAGTCGTCGGCTAAAGTTCCAAAATTACCCGACCACTACTACACGGTCGTCGGTTAAACCTGTTGGGATAAAAAAAAATTTAGCCGACGACCTGAACGAGCCGGTCGGCTAAAATCGGTTTTTTTAAAAAAAATAGAGTTTAGCCGACGACCGTCTTTAGGGTCGTCGGCTAAAACCATTTTTTAAAAAAAATTAAAATATTTTAGCCGACGACCGTCTTATAGGTCGTCGGCTAAAACCCTTTTTAAAAAAAAATAAATTACTTTAGCCGACGACCGTCTTATATGTCGTCGGCTAAAACCCTTTTTTAAAAAAAATAAATTACTTTAGCTGACGACCGTCTTATATGTCGTCGGCTAAAACCCTTTTTTAAAAAATTTAATTGATTTTGGGATCCCAAACTCGTATTTTTACACTGCAATTTTTATACACCAGCTCTCATTATCAACAACAATCAACGCGCAACACATTCAACTAATACCATTAATAATATGCCCAACATTATATGCATCACAACGCACAACACATTCAAGAACATTAATTTCATCAACATACTAGTAGCGTCAATAAAATCACTTACACAATAGTAACACAAATATAAATATACAAGAGTACTACAACAACACAACTACAATCCACTGCCAAAATCATCTAAATGCCGAAATGTAGTAGTAGAAGGATTACCACCATCTCCTAGATCCTCGTCACGAGGCTGTGAAGATGGGGTCTGTCCGAAGAGAGAAGGCGGTGGAGCAGTGCACTGATCCGGCTCGAGTAATGGTCTGAGTCAGCGTCATCATATAGTCCATCATGGCCTGCTGCTGTCTCTGGAAACTCTCTAACCGCGACTCAGTCCTCTGCTCGCTCTCATGTAACCGCGTCTGAGTCCTCCTTTCATTCTCAGCTCGGAGCTCTCTCTCCGCCCTCGATTGCTCCTCGAGATAGGCAGTCCGTGCATCCCGTCCGCAAGGGCGCTGGAGCCGGGGGTATCTTTCAATACATGGTGACCCTCAGCTCCCATCATCTTAGTGCGGTACCGACTACCTCTAGGAGGGTAGACGGTACCCCACACCCTAGCGCGAACATAAGGATCGGCCTGATCGATCTGTCCAATGGCAGAATCGAGGTCAGTCTCCGCTAAGTCCGGATACTGCTCCCGAGCAATCTCAGCAAGCGTCCTCTGAGACTCCTCCCGCACACGCTCCTAAGTTAATATGAAAATAAATATTTCAATATCAATAAAAGTATGATACAAAGGCATTTATTTTATTACCAAAATAAAATAAAAAAAGACTTACATGCTCCTCGGGACGGTTCGGATATGCTTTCTGAGTCACGTAGGCAAATGCGTCCAACGAATCAGAAGAAATGGCCTCGTGCGCAACTCTGGCTATCCACCGAACCCATTTGTGATGGTCGATCCAAAGACGATTGGTCGTGCTGGTCAAGCTAGTCGCCTTCAAAAAAATATTATTTAGAATCGAGTTTATATTTAGAATTCAAAAAAAATAAAAAATGGAATATTATTATTTTTTATTAAATACTAGCAGTTTTTTTAATAAATAAAATACAATATTAATATTTTAATTTTTTTTAAGGAAAATAATATTATAGTTTTTATTTTTATTAAAACAATTTATTTCCACTTTTGAATAAAAAATTCGATTTTTAATATTAATAATATTCCGAATTTAAAAATACACGAAGTTCCGATTTTTTCTAATTTAAAAAAATCAGAACTTCAAGTATTTTTTAAATTCTGAAACATTAATTTAAAAAAATCGAGTTTATATTTAGAATTCAAAAAAAAAATAAAAACCGAAAAAGGAAGAATGAAATGAGGGTATTTTAGTCATATGATGAACTCCGGGTCGCGAAAATGGGCGCGTAGCCACTTCCACTCGTACTCCCGGAACTTGAATTCTTCCGGGGTAGCCTCTCGGGTATCACCCCAGGCTGTCCAGAACATGTGCATCTCATTTTTCCAAGATTTGCACCTACAACACACGTTGCACAACATATATTATTCGTAAGAAAAATAAATTACGCAAACAATGTAGATACAAAATAAATTAAAATGACTTACTTGGTAGACTACACCTCGTCACACCAAGTACGTAGTAGAGAGTCGGGAATGACATACCACACCTATGAACAGCATAAATACGCAATAATTTAAAAACATCACATATTGCATTTTGAAGAGCTACGTGTTGATTGAAAAACACTTATTAAATATTTATTAACTTACCGACATAGCATTGTTCAAAGCATCCTTCACGCACTGCGGCACGTCCCCCCAATCGGGCCATAAAATGGGGACTCTGTCCCGAATGACAAATCCAACATTACGGCTATATGACGCCGTAGCGTCAGAAGATATCACCGGCCGGCCGTGTCTGTCTAGAGGAATCTCGTAACGGCCATGCTTACTTACGTACGAGTCGAGCGTCAGACCCTTTGCTCGGCCACGAGTCTTTTTCTTTTTCTTATCCTCCTCGACTACATTTTTCCCCTTCTCCTTCTCCCTCTCTATCTCCTCGTATAGTTTCGTCTTTGAAACCCGACAACTCCACCAACACATGTTGTCTGGCCAAGACTCGTAGACGTACGACTCGTCAGGGCTAATCAATCGAACGGGAACTCGGACTCCCGTCTCATCGACCTCTGGAATAGTCGGAACCATCGGAGGCATGAATAGAGTCGGCGGCGGACCGTGGGGCACCGCGGATGAGGAACTCCGTACATCTCCTGATGTGTGAGGGCTAGACGTGGGTCGGTGGATGGGAGGCATACGAATCTCCGTCTGCGAGGGGGTCGGCCGTGGTGTCTGAAAGGATAAACGCCGCGCTAGTGCAGCGGGCTCATCTATCACTCTAAAAAAATCGTTAGCGTTCATGCCGGTAGCTTCTAGTATCTGGCGGGCACGAACGCTGCTCTGAGATATGTATAGTGTAACGGGATCCGCCTTACTAGAGGCTGCCGAACTCCCCCCCGAATCGGGAGTGGTCGACTTTTTCGACTTCTTCCCCAACGCTTTCTTTATTCTATCCATAATCTAAACAAATAAATCAAATTTACAACTCAACACAACAGTAATTATCAATGCCATACCACGTTAATCTTTCGATTAACGCCGGCTATACAATTCCTTCCTCCTCAAACAAATTCATCAAATATTTCATCAAAACTCATTACACAATTTACCTAATCATCAAATAATCTAAACAAATTCATCAAATTCACAACTCAACACAACAGTAATTATCAATGCCATACCACGTTAATCTTTCGATTAACGCCGGCTATACAATCCCTTCCTCCTCAAACAAATTCATGAAAATCACAACTCATTAAATACAAAATATTGAAAATACTAAATTCATCCAATATTGCATCACAACTCATTAAACAATTTATCTAATTCATCACATAATCTAAACAAATGCATCAAACAAATACAATAAATTCATCAAACAAAATAAAAAAAATAAGGAAAAGGGTTACCTGTCGGGAGGCGGTCGGACGGCAGGCGGAGGGCGTCGGGCGGGCGGTGGGACGGGGGTTGTCGTACGGGAGACGGGACAACGACAGGGCGGGCGGCGGGACTGGGGCTCGTACAGGCGGCGGGACGGCAGCCGGGCGGGCGATGGTTGGGTGACGGGGGTTGGGGGCTGGGTGACAATCGGCGGGACGGGGGCTAGGTGACGGGCGGCTAGGTGACAGGCGGTTGGGTGATGGGGGTTGGGGGCTGGGTGACGATCGGCAGGACGGGGGCTAGGTGACGGGCGATCGGGGTGGGTGAGGGAAGGAGAAAATAGTACAAGTTGGGAAGGAGAAAACGTATAAAATGTAGGGGGTTTAGCCGACGACAAGATCCACGTCGTCGGCTAAAGTTTTTTAAAAAAAAATATTTTACTTTAGCCGACGACAATCCAATAGTCGTCGGCTAAAGCCCAAGTATGACCCGACCGTGCAGTCTAACACAGTCGGGTCAGGCATACAGCGTGTTTTCACTTTCTGGGCAGGTGCGACACGGGCCGTGTCATTTGACACGGTCGGCGGTTTAGCCGACGACATAGATAGAGTCGTCGGCTAAAGTATAACCTTTTTTTTAAAAAAAACTTTAGCCGACGATATAGATATTGTCGTCGGCTAAACCCCCGACCGTGTCAGGAGACACGGGCCGTGTCGCACCTGCCCAGAAAGTGAAAACACGTTGTATGCCTGACCCGACCGTCTTAGACTACACGACCCGTGTCATGGTTTGGGTTTAGCCGACGACTATTTGAATGTCGTCGGCTAAAGTATAATATTTTTTTTTTAAAAAAAAACTTTAGCCTACGATGTAGATCTTGTCGTCGGCTAAACCCCCCGATTTTTTTTAAATAATATTATTAATATTATATTAATGTTTTGATTATTATTATTATTTTTTTTAATTATATTTAACATATGAAAATATACATCTAATAAATTTATGGCTCATAGTTTGAGTCATCACTACAGTCTGTCTCATTATCTGAGTTGATATCCGGCAACATATGCCTCAAGTCGTCCACATTATCGTCATCAGAATTTTCAAGTAATTCGTTTGTATCAACGTCAACGTACCCGCGAGCATCACCATGGAGTCGGACGACTCTCAGTGTTGCAGCACTATAAATATTCCTCGTTGTCACAACGTTCACTATCTTCCATGTGCCTTTCTTCACCAAGTCGTCCAAATAATACACCGTCTTTGCTGATGTAGCAAATACAAAAGGATCACTTTCATACCATGAAGTGGAAGTGTCAACAGATAACAGCCCGTAGTCGTCTTGCATATCGGTTCCAAGACTGGTGTCGTACCATCGACACTTAAACAAGTAAATTGTCATGCCTTCCCCGTAAATTAGTTCTACCACTTCCAAAAGAACACCGTATTATCCACCATCTATCATAACCCCAGAATTTTGACATCTTCTTTTTTGGTCT
The DNA here is from genome assembly GCA_033398695.1 of Orobanche coerulescens. Taxonomy (NCBI): domain Eukaryota; kingdom Viridiplantae; phylum Streptophyta; class Magnoliopsida; order Lamiales; family Orobanchaceae; genus Orobanche; species Orobanche coerulescens. The sequence goes on from CM065819.1 coordinate 108,213,488, forward strand.
CTCTCAAGGCGACACCGTTGACTTTGGCCATCGAATAAATTCTTGACATAACCAGCTTCATAGAAAGAAGCATAAGTTCACGCGACCAGTTAGGGTGTCCGTCATCTTGTATGTGTGTCATCTGTCGTAAATAAACTTTTATGTAAAAAAAATATCTTAATTCCAAAATCAATAGCAACTGAATGTATACGTACCCATTCTCCAAAATAGTCGGGAAAAGTGTCATTGTGGAATCTAATGTCACCTCGCACCATATCGCATGACAAGTGGATGTCTTTCCAGTACTGAACTTCTGGACAATTGAGCAATATCCACCAATGTGCAATTCTGACTCGTACGGGTCTAATTGTCTTCCTGGCAACCTCCCATAGACGTCAACCTCAGTGGATATGATAGAAAGATTGAATTGTCTTTTATCTGCTGGAATAGAGCGGGAAGGGGGATCGAAGGTGCCCAAATACAACTTGATATGCGTAATACACTCCGACGCAAGGTAAGATTCTGCAATGCATCCTTCCGGTGCAGACTTATTGGCCACAGAGTCTTTGTAATCACCGAGTTGCCTGTAATATTGTCATTGTGTTAGAAATCATACTTAATTTGACAATATATATATATATATATCATACAAAATTATGTTACCTTTCAACCGGGTACATCCACGTGTAGTGCACTGGACCAGTGACCAATAACTGCCGGGGAAGGTGGATCATGAGGTGAGGCATGAGGTCAAAAAAGTTTGGAGGAAATATTCGCTCAAACTTGCACAAGATATAGATGATCTCATCTTGCATTTTACGCAAATCATATCTCTTCACTTCTCTCGTACATAATTTCTGGAAAAATCTTAACAATGCAACACACGGCTCGACCACCTGTTTTGGTAAGTACGGTCGAATAAATACCGGAAATAGGCATTGGAGTAGGATATGACAATCATGACTCTTCAAACCAGTTAACTTGTTCTCCCTGAAATTAACACATCTTCCTATATTTCCAGCATACCCGGTAGGATACCTAGCACTCTTTATCCAAAGAAAATATCTCGGTTCCGCTCAGCGTTGATGGTGTAAGCTGCCTTAGGCATTTTTTGTTTTCCCTTGATAGTTTTCAACCACAAATGTTTTCTTATGCTCATTTCTTCCAAACCTTTGCGTGCTTTTGGCCCGTCTTTGGTCTTTCCATCCCAACCTAAGGTTGTCCCAACCACACTTTCACAAACATTCTTTTCAATGTGCATGACATCCAAGAAGTTCCTTATCAGTAACTTGGACCAGTAAGGCAATTCCCAGAATATACTTTGGTGTGACCAATACTTATACCTGTCGGGCCTTTCAGGGGTTGCTGCAATCACATCAGGATGGTTGCTAAGCTGACCAAAATCGTACTAATTAAGAATCGATAGTATTTCATCACCTGTCCACTGTCTTGGTGGCTCGCCCATTTCTACAGTGCCATCAAATGATGCAGCATCCATACTCCACTCATGTTCCCTCTCAAGCCATATCCGATGACGCATTCGGATAACTTTCCTATAGTGGTACCTAGCACAATCTGTATTCAAACACACTGGACAACCTCTATATCCGCTAATAACAGATCCAGACAGCATTCCATATGCAGGAAAATCACTAATAGTGCCGATACACATGGCATACAAGTAGAACGTCTCGGACGAATAACTGTCGTACGTGGGATGACCTTGCTCCCACAACAATTTCATCTCCTCTATCAAAGGTCTCATATACACATCGATACACTTTCCCGGATATCCCGGCCCCGGGACTAACAAGGTCAACATATTATACTCCTTCCGCATACACATCCACGGAGGAAGATTGTAAGGAATCACTACAACAGGACATATGGTATATGAAAGACTCATGTTACCAAAAGGGTTGAAACCATCAGATGCAATCCCGAGCCTCACATTCCGGATATCTGAAGAAAAATTTGGATAATCCCTATCTATATGCTTCCACGCCTCTCCATCCGAAGGGTGTATCATAGTATCCCTGTCATTAGTGTGCGGCTCGGCATGCCATCTCATTGCTTTTGCCGTGTGAGGAGACATAAAAAGCCGTTCCAACCTGTCCTTTAGTGGAAAATACCAAAGTACCTTCACCGGTTTCTCTTTTCCAGAAGGAGTGATCCTATATCTCTCTGTATCACATACAGGACATCTCGTGAGGTCTTCATTAGGATGCCCCCAGAATAGAACACAATCATACATGCAGACGTGGATCTTAATGTAGGAAAGACCAAGATCTTTCAAAATTCGTCTCATTTTTGTATATGCATTAGGAAGATGATGACCCTGTGGAAGCATATTACTCGTAAGCTCCAAGTAATCATCTACAGACTTGATGGATGATCTGTTTTCCACCTTTAATCTCATCGTTTCCATGACACAATCAAGAACAGTCATGTTACACCCTGGGTATAGAGGTGCATTGGAGTTGAATTAGCTTGTTGTACCTGTCAAGCCCAGCAGTATTGCAAGGCAACGGTCTACGGGGTCGTGGGATTTGCTCAGTTGGTACAAACGTCTCGGAAAAACCAAACACATCATCAATCAACCTCCTCTTCGGATCGGTGAACCCGTTGTTACCACTAAATTGTCCATGATCATACGGAATAACAGAATTCGGTGCTTCACCGTGGTATATCCAACATGTATATTTAATCCAAAAACCATTCTTCTTTAGGTGTTCCCAGACCTCATCAAACGGAAAACGAAACATATCACTGCGACATCTACATTTATTACACGGATAGTAGTGCAATGTTGTTAGGCATATTTTTATGCGCTTTTATATTATTATTTTATATCCATCTTGAGCCTAATTCAGCATAAATGAGCTTTTAATGCACTATTCTTATATGTTTTGCAGGAAATCGGAGTCCGGAAGCCGAAACGATGAAAAACGGGCGAAAACAGCAGTTTTTGGTCATGAGCCGCGGCACAAACCATGTGAGCCGCGGCACAGGAAGATGGCACAAAGCGCCCGAGCAAATCAGACTCGAGCCGCGGCACAGAAGGAAAATAAAGGCCTGAGTTTTACCAGTGCCCGTGAGCTGCGGCACAGCTTAAGTGAGCCGCGGCACACGGGGCGGTTTTGGTGTACTCCCCGCGGGTTTGGGCCGTTTTGGAGCCTGTTCTCGACCTAATCACACGAACGCGTTTTGGAGGCTGAGGACGACTATAAATAAGCATCATATGGCTGAAGAAGAGGAGGATCGATCAGAAGGAATCTGGAGGTGGATTAGAGCTAGGGCGAAGAACACAAGGAGGAGATTTGTGGGCGACGACAAGACCACGGATCCCTACGGTTTTTCTGCATCTTAGTTCCTAGATCTATTCGAGTAGGATTTTGATTATAGCCAATTTCATGACTGTTTGATTATTTATTATTATTTCGATTTACTCGTTATTCTATTGAATTGGATTCTTCTTACTGTTCTTAATGCTTTTTAATTGTCTGGCCAACAGTTAATTTGTTTTGAATGTCTTTATGGATTCGGGAGATGAAATTTAGGCATAGTTCCTGTGAGACGAATCATAATTTTTGTGAGATAGGGATATGCTCATGCGAATTGTGAAGCCTGTTATTGTGGGAATTCTTGAACTGTTTTAGCTATTAATTATCTAATTCGAATAGGGATATATCGAGTTAATAATTCGTAGTATTTTCTATCGACCTTGGGAAAGGCTTTAGAATAATTTAAGAATTCCTGGCTTACAATCAATTGAATAAAAGTGAATTGAATTGAATAAATATCATTCTTGATTGTTTGAGGTGAAAATCATAATCCTACGTCCTTATTAGTATTATTATTATTATTAGTATTATTATTTATTAGTTGAGGTATAAATTCCATATAATTGTTCTTCAAATAAAATTGTGAGTTGACTATATTTTGGTACTTAGTGAAATCAGTCCTCGAGGGAACGATACTTTACTTGTCACTTTATTACTTGTTGACACCGTGCACTTGCGGCATATTGTGAGGGATTTTCCCACAACAAGTTTTTGGCGCAGTTGCCGGGGACTGATTTTTTCGCTAATATCAATACCAAGCAACTCTAATTTTAATTTGAAGTTTTTTTCCTTTAGTCTCTATATTCTTATTATGTTTTCCTTTGAGTATCGTGGCCCTTGGCATTTCATAAATTTCGATGTTCTTAATAATTTGCCAAATAGGGCCAGTCAGTCCCCTCCCCCAAAACAAAAGACCATGCTTGAACAATGCGTAGACACTCTTAAAAATCCCGATAGTACCCTTTTTTAGCTAGAATGTGCAAGTCGTGGTCTTGAGGTTCACTATGGTTATTTTCCAGCTCATATATTTAGTAGTGAAGTTGAGGGGGAGGTTGAGAAGAATGACATGCCGAGTTTTAGGGTCGATCCCCCAGCACCCGATAATTACATAAAGTGTGATGAGCCTGTAGAAGAAGTTACCATTGATGATGTTTCCAAAGAAATTCCATTAAATTGTCATCAAACTTCGACTAATAAGGTGAACACTTTTGTGCCAAAAATTTTATTAACGGTGCCACGCATAATCTTTCTTAAATCCATAATGGGAGAGATTGACCCCATTACTTCTGATTTTGTTGAGGATGATTCTTCGAGTTCTAATGAGGTTGTTCATGATAAGTCTTTATTATTTACCCATTCGAACTCTGCTTATTTTTTCGTGCCTTACAATTATTATATTCTTCCATCATTTTTTGGTTGTTCGCATAATTATTCTTACTCATTATTTGTGGAAACCGGGCATGAGCCAAAGCCTCCCCTATGGAATAAGAGGCTTATAGATTGCAAGAAGGGGGCATTTGACAATCTCCCTAGAAAGAAGCTACGTTAAATTTGTTTGCCACGTCGTGCTCAAGACGTAAAATAGAGCGCTTGATGGGAGGCAACCCATCATTTTTACTTGCTTTCTAGTTAGTTGTTTTTATTTGATTTTTCGTTTTTAATTTTTCTTTGTTTTGTATTTCGTTTGGATTCGTGTATTTTTGTTGGCCCTTATTTCTCTAATATTTTTATATAACCCCAATGAGTTATTATTCTTCATATTCTAGTCTTGCTTGATTTAATGTCTATTGTTATTTCATGACTAGAGACTAAGTTTGGGGGTCCCTCGTGATGTTGAGCGTTATTGGACGTATGGACAGTCGGTTCCACTCAGACATGCGCTGGCTTTCAAGAAGACATTTGGAATAAGATTCTCTTTTCCTTATCTCTTTTATTTTCACATGAGTTTTATTGTTGATGATGCTATGTGTAGTGGAATAAATTGAAGCATGCGATAACTGTCTTGATTTTTCTTGGTTATAAATTTTGATTTCATCATTGCCTTATTGTCCTCGCATGCTGTTGATGGCTTTTGCTAAAAAAGTGAATTTTTCATGCTTCCATGTGTTAAAACTGATGTTACGATACTGATTTCTCTTGGAAGAAACGGTTGAGTTTAGTCGAGTTGTAGTCAGAAATTTCTGTTTCCATTGAGTATTGAATTAGGTCCGAAATTTTATCGTTTTTGTAGAAATCCTAGCAGATAAGAAAGGAGACATACGTGTTTTCAAATCACCATTTATACGTTTGGTTAAACTTTTTGTGTAGCTAGTCGTCCAGTAATATGAGTCTTGTTGGCACTTGAATTGAGTTTAGAGTTGGACAGTTTTTCTCAAAAAGTCGAGATATTACATGTTCTATGATGGGAAGTCTAGTAACTGGGGGTATTCACGTGACCCGTTGTTTACTCTCGCGTAAAACGATGACCCTGAATAGATAAATTATTTAGAAATATCGCATTACCGATGATGGGAAGCCTAGTAACCGGGGGTATTCACGTGACCCGTTGTTTACTCTCGCGTAAAACGGCAACCTTGACATACGGGAATTACTATTCGAGTTTCTTCTCCGCTATAGAGGGGGGCTTAGTAACTAGAAGCATCCATGTGCCCCATGAGTGTCTTTTACGTCAAACGGTTCCTCGATACATGAGAATGAAAATCCACCCTAGGATCATCCCGATGAAATATCTCGAGAGCCGAAACCTAGTAGTTAACTCGAATCATATCATTGATCATATATATAGGAATGCTGTCCTAGGAGTAATTTTGATAATGAAACTCTTGAATTTTGCCACTAGACTGTGGGACTGGGCGAATTGGCTTGTTTAATCTAACCCTTCATATTGACGGTCGGTTAAATTCACGCTTGTTAATCTTTGAGCTTGATTTTCTTCATGAACGATTGATTAGGACTGAAATTGGTTACTTAGAGGAATCAGTGTCCTGGATGTGACTCGCTATTACGATACTTGTACTATTCTTTGAGATTTTCAGGGTAGTATTGATTAAGTTGAGCACTATGGACTTGCATGATTATTCACGACCAATTTTGTTTAAGATTGGTAATTTTTTGCTTGAGGACAAGCAAAGGCTCAAGTTTGGGGGTATTTGTTAGGCATATTTTTATGCACTTTTATATTATTATTTATATCCATCTTGAGCTTAATTCAGCATAAATGAGCTTTTAATGCACTATTCTTATATGTTTTGCAGGAAATCGGAGTCCGGAAGCCGAAACGATGAAAAACGGGCGAAAACAGCAGTTTTTGGTCATGAGCCGCGGCACAAACCATGTGAGCCGCGGCACAGGAAGATGGCCTGAAAGCGCCAGTAAATCAGACTCGAGCCGCGGCATGCATAAGCCGAGCAGCACAGAAGAAAACAGCGCCTGTGTTTTAATCATGCCCGTGAGCCGCGGCACAGCTTAAGTGAGCCGCGGCACACGGGGCGGTTTTGGTGTACTCCGCGCGGGTTTGGGCCGTTTTGGAGCCTGTTCTCGACCTAATCACACGGACGCGTTTTGGAGGCTGAGGACGACTATAAATAAGCATCATATGGCTGAAGAAGAGGAGGATCGATCAGAAGGAATCTGGAGGTGGATTAGAGCTAGGGCGAAGAACACAAGGAGGAGATTTGTGGGCGACGACAAGACCACGGATCCCTACGGTTTTTCTGCATCTTAGTTCCTAGATCTATTCGAGTAGGATTTTGATTATAGCCAATTTCATGACGGTTTGATTATTTATTATTATTTCGATTTACTCGTTATTCTATTGAATTGGATTCTTCTTACTGATCTTAATGCTTTTTAATTGTCTGGCCAACAGTTAATTTGTTTTGAATGTCTTTATGGATTCGGGAGATGAAATTTAGGCATAGTTCCTGTGAGACGAATCATAATTTTTGTGAGATAGAGATATGCTCATGCGAATTGTGAAGCCTGTTATTGTGGGAATTCTTGAACTGTTTTAGCTATTAATTATCTAATTCGAATAGGGATATATCGAGTTAATAATTCGTAGTATTTTATATCGACCTTGGGAAAGGCTTTAGAATAATTTAGGAATTCCTGGCTTACAATCAATTGAATAAAAGTGAATTGAATTGAATAAATATCATTCCTGATTGTTTGAGGTGAAAATCATAATCCTACATCCTTATTAGTATTATTATTATTAGTAGTATTATTATTTATTAGTTTATGTATAAATTCCATATAATTGTTCTTCAAATAAAATTGTGAGTTGACTATATTTTGGTACTTAGTGAAATCGGTCCTCGAGGGAATGATACTTTACTTATCACTTTATTACTTGTTGACACCGTGCACTTGCGGCATATTGTGAGGGATTTTCCCACAACAAGTTTTTGGCGCCGTTGTCGGGGACTGGTTTTTTCGCTAATATCAATACCAAGTAACTCTAATTTTAATTTGAAGTTTTTTTCCTTTAGTCTCTATATTTTTATTATGTTTCCCTTTGAGTATCGTGGCCCTTGGCATTTCATAAATTTCGATGTTCTTAATAATTTGCCAAATAGGGTCAGTCAGCCCCCTCCCCCAAAACAAAAGACCATGCTTGAACAATGCGTAGACACTCTTAAAAATCCCGATAGTACCCTTTTTTAGCTAGAATGTGCAATTCGTGGTCTTGAGGTTCACTATGGTTATTTTCCAGCTCATATATTTAGTAGTGAAGTTGAGGGGGAGGTTGAGAAGAATGACATGCCGAGTTTTAGGGTCGATCCCCCAACACTCGATAATTACATAAAGTGTGATGAGCCTGTAGAAGAAGTTACCATTGATGATGTTTCCAAAGAAATTCCATTAAATTGTCATCAAACTTCGACTAATAAGGTCAACACTTTTGTGCCAAAAATTTTATTAACGGTGCCACGCATAATCTTTCTTAAATCCATAATGGGAGAGATTGACCCCATTACTTCTGATTTTGTTGAGGATGATTCTTCGAGTTCTAATGAGGTTGTTCATGATAAGTCTTTATTATTTACCCATTCGAACTCTGCTTATTTTTTCGTGCCTTACAATTATTATATTCTTCCATCATTTTTTGGTTGTCCGCATAATTATTCTTACTCATTATTTGTGGCAACCGGGCATGAGCCAAAGCCTCCCCTATGGAATAAGAGGCTTATAGATTGCAAGAAGGGGGCATTTGGCAATCTCCCTAGAAAGAAGCTACGTTAAATTTGTTTGCCACGTCGTGCTCAATACGTAAAATAGAGCGCTTGATGGGAGGCAACCCATCATTTTTACTTGCTTTCTAGTTAGTTGTTTTTATTTGATTTTTTGTTTTTAATTTTTCTTTGTTTTGTATTTCGTTTGGATTCGTGTATTTTTGTTGGCCCTTATTTCTCTAATATTTTTATATAACCCCAATGAGTTATTATTCTTCATATTATAGTCTTGCTTGATTTAATGTCTATTGTTATTTCATGACTAGAGACTAAGTTTGGGGGTCCCTCGTGATGTTGAGCGTTATTGGACGTATGGACAGTCGGTTCCACTCAGACATGTAATATCCGCAATTTTCGATTTCCGGTAATTTCTTTTTTTTCAGCGGAAGTCTGTTGACGACTCGCTCATGTCCGTTTCATCATTCTGAGAATGATTAATTCTACACTTTTTGACATCCGAGTTCGTTTCGGTGTCGTTTCGTTGAGTTCTGTGCTTTTTAGCGACTTTTCCGCACTTGAGTTCGATCCTTGCGAATCTCGACCGAAACTGCTGTTTCGAGTTTCCCGCAAGTCCGTTTAACTTTGTTAGACGTGTTGTGAACTTCGGTTTGGTTATTCGATCACGTATGGTGATTTTCGGGCATTTGGGCCATTTTCGTAATTTCCCAAAGTTTGGGGTAATTACCTTCCGTTGTCGAATTTCGAGCCTTCGGGTGGTCGGAATTGTGTGTCCTACTAGCTCTTAGATTCGTCTTTGTGAGTACTTCGTAACCGTATCTTCGGTTCGTATTCAGGTTCGGGTTTCGGTGTCGTTTTGTTGAATTCAGGATTACTAAACGACTTTTCTAAGTATGAGTTCGTCTTTGTTAGATCACCATTAATTTTTGGCGACTCCAAAAATTATAAATCTTTGCAATATTATAGAACATCGAGTTAGCTTTCCAATGGTTCAAACGGTGAGTCAATCGGAGTCCGGACGAGAGAGTTATGGTCGTTTCAGTTTTTGGCCGAGCACTCCCAGGAGCCTTTCGGCCGATAGGGGGGCCGATAGACTCTACTGCCGGCATCCCGTATGGGTATCGGTTGGGCCTATCGGCCGATAGGCCGGCCGATAGGTTCTGCTGCGTTACCCTATAAATGTGCTGTTTTGAGCGTGAAGCTCATTTCCTTCCCCATTTTCCACTGCGCCGCGAGAGAGAAAGTATAGAGGGGGAGAGTTCTTCATCTGGGGGTCGATTTTCATCATTTCTTTTCGGTTGTGAGGCTCGGATAATCAATCTAACGCGTGTTCTACGGATCTTAACACTTGAATCACTCAAGGTAATATCTCTTGAAACCCTACCTTTTTGGATAATTGGGGATTTTGGGTATTTTGTTCGATTTCATCCGTTTAATCCGATTTAACTTAGGATTTTGATGGATTGATGATTATTTAGATGTATTATATCATTTCCCTTGTTATTCCATGGTTGGATCGTATCGATTCGTTGTTTGAGTTGAGTTCTTGACCGACGCCTTGAAGGTGTCCAGAAATGTCTTAGAGGGTTTTCGGGCGTTCTACGATTATTCTTCCTCGTATGGTCGATGATTTATTGATTGTATGATGTTAGGGTCGTGTTTCTTGCGAAGAAACCGTGTTGAACCCTTTCGCTCGCCGCCGTCGTCTTCCGCTTCGATAGCATTGGGCGTTTGAAGCTTTCGGTTGAGCCGTGTTCGTCGGAATACTTGCGTGCGGTTTCGAGGCAAGTACCTTGTCCATACTATTCTTGTTTTGTGAATATGATGATTGGTGATCGTCTAAATGTGTTTGTGTGGTCGTTTGAATTGAACTTTCAAAATATTCGATTAGCCTCGTTAAAGGCTCTCTTTCAAAACGCGTGTGTTTTGTAATTGTGTGGGTTGTCAGTGACTACGTGGATATTTGGATATGTTTGGTGTTGATGTTGCGCTTGATAATACGTGTGTACGTATATTATCTCTTTTCGGTGCGTTTTGGTTTGATGTGGTGTTTTGCTAAGTGTTTGATGCCTCTGGTTGAATTGTTTGGATATCCTTGGTGTGATATGTTATTTGTGCATGATTGTTTCGCTCACCGCGGGTTGGTTCGACGGGGCCACGGCGGGAATCCAATGGTAGAGCCCTGGATTCACGAGTGGTGAATGTATTTTACTCACCGTGGGTTGGTTCGACGGGGCCACGGCGGGAGTCCAATGGTAGAGCCCTGGATTCACGAGTAAAAACTTCACAGGTTGGTGTATATTTAGTGAATGTACTTTACTCACCGTGGGTTGGTTCGACGGGGCCACGGCGGGAGTCCAATGGTAGAGCCCTGGATTCACGAGTAAAACTTCGCGAGTTGATATTGATTTCTATCTCCGTTGAGGACGCGTGATGTGGGTTTTAACCCTGTGAACTGTTGTCAGTTTTCTATTTGCGAAAACAAAACATTTGGGCTGTGACCCTATTGATTTTTGAAAAGAGAAGGATTTTATAATCCTAAATTGTTTTCTATTAACACTCTCGACGGCATTTTAAACTGTTTTGTAAATTGTTTCCCTTATTTGCGATCTTTCAGTTTTGGAAATGTTTACCCAAACTCTTGCCTCGGGAAGTACTTTTCCTTACGTTTGAACCTTTGAGGATTTCTGATTATTATTGTTCTTGGAACTTGTATTGTATGGCTCGTATTTTTGCACTTGTACTTGCACTAGCAAAACAGTGGAGTTTTGCTAACCCCGAGTATTCGGGGTGGATGTCTATTTTGCATTCGGGTTTTGGAGCATAGCACGTGGTCGGCGCGAAGGATGATGAAAGATGAACGATACTAATCACACGAGGATCTTGATGTCGTTTTGGTCTAGTTGTATTTTCTTTTCCGCCGCAAGATATCTTTTCCCGTTGTACGGGAGTTTATTGTATTTTGACCCCTGCGTGGGTATGTGTTTGGAATTGAGTTGTATGTATTTGTTGAAAGACCAAATCGGTCTCTTGAGTCATTTTAGCCTTAAAGGCGAGGTTTAGATGTTTGATTTTAGTTATCAGCCTGGTAGATCCTCGAGGAGAGGGTCTACGGCGTGTAATATCCCTGAGCGGATTTGGGGGTGTTACATAAATGGTATCGGAGCTTAGGTTGTGGAAACCTAGCCGGGTCGATGGTGTCTGTGAGTTTTTGTCTCGTCGGATTTTATCCGATCGAGTCGTGTCGCGACAGCGTCGTCGAGTTGGTTGGTCGTGATTAGTATCGTGGCAATCATCATCTTCGTGCGACACGGGTTGTAAGTCTTCCTTCTTTGTGTTGTGCCTCGTGTGACACGAGCTATTTTTTTTTTTGATTATTTATTAAGTGACGGAGTCCTCTTATGGATTTTGATTTCTTGATACGTGACTATTTGACTCTCATATTTCTTTCATGTGAGGAGTAGTTCTTTGGATTGTGCATGTTGGATTGTATTTCTTTTTTTTCACGCGTGAGTTCCTTTGTAATAGCTTTCGGTATCTTACCGATCAATTTTATTTCAAAATCGATTCCTTTAACCGAGTTGTTGGCCTTGACCGTTTTGACGGTAGTTGGGTGTTTTCAAATGATTTTGTGAGTTTTGATAAGTACTACCGTCATCGACCTTTTTGGGCATTCTAACCCATTGAATTATTTTTGAAAACCTTGAGTATCTTAGAAAATTGAAATTCGAGACGTACTTTTAAAGCGAATTATTTTCTTGCGGTGTTTTCAAGGTGTTTTCTAATGCCGCAATACATTTCAAAAAAAAAAAAAAAATTCCGGTTGAGGACCAAAAATATTTTGAGATATTTTCAAATGCAGTTGCTTAGACCCAAGGGTCGAGTATTTTTGAAAGATCTTTTTTCACCAAAGGAAAGGTGTCCTCATTTTTGTTCAAACGCTAGATGATTTTCAAAGTCTCGATAATGGTGTTTATACTACTTTTTGTAAAATGATACTCAAGATCAACTGGTGTTTCCAAACTGTCTTCAAAGGTGGTTTTCGTTTTTTAAAACCTATCATTCCGGTTTGCGGACCGGAAATGCGTGTATGGTTTTCGAACTTTCGTTACGGTGTTAACCCCGAATTGTGATCGAATTGGTGGCATGAACGTCGAGGCGTTGCCACGCATTTGTTGTACTAGCCCTCTGTGAGAGGTGTGAACTGGTGTTTACTGTTATCACCTCGTGGTGATTTGCGTGTTGTCGCACGAGTGTGGGTTGTTAAAGCTTGAGTTGTACATTTATGTACATGTATGATTGTTTCATGATAGTTGTAATTATGTGCTGGTTATCGTTCGGGCCGTTGAGGTCGCCGAACGATACCGTCGTTGCTGAAGTGTTTGTGTGTATTATTTTACGATGATAATCGTTGTATATGATATGTATTATGATTCCTTGTTGTGCTGAGTTGGCATCTCCGCTATGTTGTTTTGCGACGTTATGCCCCATTGTATATAGCATTGTATTTTCGGTATGCCGAGCCGAGGCGTTTCAATCGAGATGTGCCGGGGCATGCACGTGTAGATTGTCCTTCTCGTCGGTAACACATTTCAAGGGTGGACTCGAGGGACACCGAATTCAGTTTTTGTGAATTGACTACCGAGACTTTCGGAGTTCGCGCTTCAGCACCGTCATCGGAATCGGCTTTGAGAGGCCTTTGAAGGATTTTTTCTGTCAGTTGCTTGTTGTGTCGTCACCTTGATTTCGCTGTTGTGAGTTGCGGGGGCGACCTTCTTTTATAAGAGGTCGAATGTAGTACCCGTGTTGTTTTTAGACTTCTGTATTTTCTCTTTCTCCAGTCTATCGATTCGCTCGTGTTCGTTGGTACTGTCTGAACTTGTTTTGTATTTCGGGTTCATCATTCGAACGAGCTGTGATCTTGTTTTGGGTCAATCTGGTTATCGCTGTCACTTTCCGAATTCGGTTCGATTCTTGTGAACCTTGTTCGGAAGTAACATCTTTTGGTTCTACGAGTTCTTTTATTCGAAGTGGACTGGATCTTGAACTTTTACATTTTCGACTCTGTCGACTCGTTTATGTTCGTTGACATTTCTGAGCTTGTCCTGCTCCTTGCTTTTGTTGATCGAACGAGTGTGGTATTATTTCGGAATAACTCGTTTGTCGTTGTGACTTTTCTATTGCTATTCCCTTTCATGTGGATCTTATGTGAATGCATACGTTGTTGTTTTCACCGGATCATATATTGTCTCGAGTCGAGTTGTGAACCTTGGAGTTGTTGTTTGAACTTTATTGTTCTTTGTGATTCGAACATGATTCTTCGATCTCTGTTGTCTCGATCGTTGTGGTTTGATCGTTTGATTGTTCGGTTTATATTGACCTCGTTCCGTGATTGGCGAACATTCAGGCTCCTTCGTAATTCCCTTCAGTTCGGGAAATTGGTTTCGTTTTCGATCTTCCAGCCCTTAGGCGGTGGGATTTCGTGTTTGTTCAGCGGTTGACTCGCGTTTTGATTGGTGTACCGTTGGGTTGGTCAATCATATTGATTTTCGTTCGTTGTGATTTGTGATTGTCGGATAATTGACTTGGCTATAGTATCCGTTTGATGACGTTTGTCACTTGTTGTTTTTATTATATCCCTAACGGCGACGTTGTGTTGGTCGCCGTGGAGCGTGTTTTCACGCCGTATACTCCTTTGCGTTGTTTGTAACATTTCGCCGTTGGGCGTTAGTTACGCATTCTTGTGTATCTCGTTGAGTTTTTCCTGGCGGAATATTCCTTCTCTCTACTTGTTTTAAGTTTCGGGACGAAACTTCTTTTAAGGAGGGTAGAATGTAATATCCGCAATTTTCGATTTCCGGTAATTTCTTTTTTTTCAGCGGAAGTCTGTTGACGACTCGCTCATGTCCGTTTCATCATTCTGAGAATGATTAATTCTACACTTTTTGACATCCGAGTTCGTTTCGGTGTCGTTTCGTTGAGTTCTGTGCTTTTTAGCGACTTTTCCGCACTTGAGTTCGATCCTTGCGAATCTCGACCGGCTATTGTTTGAGTTTCCCGCAAGTCCGTTTAACTTTGTTAGACGTGTTGTGAACTTCGGTTTGGTTATTCGATCACGTATGGTGATTTTCGGGCATTTGGGCCATTTTCGTAATTTCCCAAAGTTTGGGGTAATTACCTTCCGTTGTCGAATTTCGAGCCTTCGGGTGGTCGGAATTGTGTGTCCTACTAGCTCTTAGATTCGTCTTTGTGAGTACTTCGTAACCGTATCTTCGGTTCGTATTCGTGTTCGGGTTTCGGTGTCGTTTTGTTGAATTCAGGATTACTAAACGACTTTTCTAAGTATGAGTTCGTCTTTGTTAGATCACCATTAATTTTTGGCGACTCCAAAAATTATAAATCTTTGCAATATTATAGAACATCGAGTTAGCTTTCCAATGGTTCAAACGGTGAGTCAATCGGAGTCCGGACGAGAGAGTTATGGTCGTTTGGCTGCCGAGCACTCCCGGGAGCCTTTCGGCCGATAGGGGGCCGATAGACTCTCACGGCATCCCGTATGGGTATCGGTTAGCCTATCGGCCGATAGGCCGGCCGATAGGTTCTGCTGCGTTACCCTATAAATGTGCTGTTTTGAGCGTGAAGCTCATTTCCTTCCCCATTTTCCACTGCGCCGCGAGAGAGAAAGTATAGAGGGGGAGAGTTCTTCATCTGGGGGTTGATTTTCATCATTTCTTTTCGGTTGTGAGGCTCGGATAATCAATCTAACGCGTGTTCTACGGATCTTAACACTTGAATCACTCAAGGTAATATCTCTTGAAACCCTACCTTTTTGGATAATTGGGGATTTTGGGTATTTTGTTCGATTTCGTCCGTTTAATCCGATTTAACTTAGGATTTTGATGGATTGATGATTATTTAGATGTATTATATCATTTCCCTTGTTATTCCATGGTTGGATCGTATCGATTCGTTGTTTGAGTTGAGTTCTTGACCGACGCCTTGAAGGTGTCCGGTAAAATGTCTTAGAGGGGTTTTCGGGCGTTCTACGATTATTCTTCCTCGTATGGTCGATGATTTATTGATTGTATGATGTTAGGGTCGTGTTTCTTGCGAAGAAACCGTGTTGAACCCTTTCGTTCGTCGTCGTCTTCCGTTTCGATAGCATTGGGCGTTTCGAAGCTTTCCGGTTGAGCCGTGTTCGTCGGAATACTTGCGTGCCGGTTTCGAGGCAAGTACCTTGTCCATACTATTCTTGTTTTGTGAATATGATGATTGGTGATCGTCTAAATGTGTTTGTGTGGTCGTTTGAATTGAACTTTCAAAATATTCGATTAGCCTCGTTAAAGGCTCTCTTTCAAAACGCGTGTGTTTTGTAATTGTGTGGGTTGTCAGTGACTACGTGGATATTTGGATATGTTTGGTGTTGATGTTGCGCTTGATAATACGTGTGTACGTATATTATCTCTTTTCGGTGCGTTTTGGTTTGATGTGGTGTTTTGCTAAGTGTTTGATGCCTCTGGTTGAATTGTTTGGATATCCTTGGTGTGATATGTTATTTGTGCATGATTGTTTCGCTCACCGCGGGTTGGTTCGACGGGGCCACGGCGGGAATCCAATGGTAGAGCCCTGGATTCACGAGTGGTTAATGAATTTTACACACCTAGGGTTTGTTCTACGGTGCCACGGCGGTAGTCGAATGGTAGAGCCCTGGATTCACGAGTAAAAACTTCACAGGTTGGTGTATATTTAGTGAATGTACTTTACTCACCGTGGGTTGGTTCGACGGGGCCACGGCGGGAGTCCAATGGTAGAGCCCTGGATTCACGAGTAAAACTTCACGAGTTGATATTGATTTCTATCTCCGTTGAGGACGCGTGATGTGGGTTTTAACCTGTGAATCGTTGTCGATTTTCTATTTGCGAAAACAAAACATTTGGGCTGTGACCCTATTGATTTTTGAAAAGAGAAGGATTTTATAATCCTAAATTGTTTTCTATTAACACTCTCGACGGCATTTTAAACTGTTTTGTAAATTGTTTCCCTTATTTGCGATCTTTCAGTTTTGGAAATGTTTACCCAAACTCTTGCCTCGGGAAGTACTTTTCCTTACGTTTGAACCTTTGAGGATTTCTGATTATTATTGTTCTTGGAACTTGTATTGTATGGCTCGTATTTTGCACTTGTACTTGCACTAGCAAAACGGTGGAGTTTTGCTAACCCCGAGTATTCGGGGTGGATGTCTATTTTTGCATTCAGGTTTTGGAGCATAGCACAGGGTCGGCGCGAAGGATGATGAAAGATGAACGATACTAATCACACGAGGATCTGTTGACGTCGTTTTGGTCTAGTTGTATTTTCTTTTCCGCTGCAGTATCTTTTCCCCGTTGTACGGGAGTTTATTGTATTTTGACCCCTGCGTGGGTATGTGTTTGGAATTGAGTTGTATGTATTTGTTGAAAGACCAAATCGGTCTACTGAGTCATTTTAGCCTTAAAGGCGAGGTTTAGATGTTTGATTTTAGTTATCAGCCTGGTAGATCCTCGAGGAGAGGGTCTACGGCGTGTAATATCCCTGAGCGGATTTGGGGGTGTTACAAGACATGCGCTGGCTTTCAAGAAGACATTTGAAATAAGATTCTCTTTTCCTTATCTCTTTTATTTTCACATGAGTTTTATTGTTGATGATGCTATGTGTAGTGGAATAAATTGAAGCATGCGATAACTGTCTTGATTTTTCTTGGTTATAAATTGTGATTTCATCATTGCCTTATTGTCCTCGCATGCTGTTGATGGCTTTTGCTAAAAAAGTGAATTTTTCATGCTTCCATGTGTTAAAACTGATGTTACGAAACTGATTTCTCTTGGAAGAAACGGTTGAGTTTAGTCGAGTTGTAGTCAGAAATTTCTGTTTCCGTTGAGTATTCAATTAGGTCCGAAATTTTATCGTTTTTGTAGAAATCCTAGCAGATAAGAAAGGAGACATACGTGTTTTCAAATCACCATTTATACGTTTGGTTAAACTTTTTGTGTAGCTAGTCGTCCAGTAATATGAGTCTTGTTGGCACTTGAATTGAGTTTAGAGTCGGACAGTTTTTCTCAAAAAGTCGAGATATTACATGTTCTATGATGGGAAGTCTAGTAACTGGGGGTATTCACGTGACCCATTGTTTACTCTCGCGTAAAACGACGACCCTGAATAGATAAATGATTTAGAAATATCGCATTACCGATGATGGGAAGCCTAGTAACCGGGGGTATTCACGTGACCCATTGTTTACTCTCGCGTAAAACGGCAACCTTGACATACGAGAATTACTATTCGAGTTTCTCCTCCGCTGTAGAGGGGGGCTTAGTAACTAGAAGCATCCACGTGCCCCATGAGTGTCTTTTACGTCAAACGGTTCCTCGATACATGAGAATGGAAATCCACCCTAGGATCATCCCGATGAAATATCCCGAGAGCCGAAACCTAGTGGTTAACTCGAATCATATTATTGATCATACATATAGGAATGCTGTCCTAGGAGTAATTTTGATAATGAAACTCTTGAATTTTGCCACTAGACTATGGGACTGGGCGAATTGGCTTGTTTAATCTAACCCTTCATATTGACGATCGGTTAAATTCACGCTTGTTAATCTTTGAGCTTGATCTTCTTCATGAACGATTGATTAGGACTGAAATTGGTTACTTAGTGGAATCAGTGTCCTGGATGTGACTCGCTATTACGATACTTGTACTATTCTTTGAGATTTTCATGGTAGTATTTATTAAGTTGAGCACTATGGACTTGCATGATTATTCACGACCAATTTTGTTTAAGATTGGTAATTTTTTGCTTGAGGACAAGCAAAGGCTCAAGTTTGGGGGAATTTGTTAGGCATATTTTTATGCACTTTTATATTATTATTTTATATCCATCTTGAGCCTAATTCAGCATAAATGAGCTTTTAATGCACTATTCTTATATGTTTTGCAGGAAATCGGAGTCCGGAAGCCGAAACGATGAAAACCGGGCGAAAACAGCAGTTTTTGGTCATGAGCCGCGGCACAAACCATGTGAGCTGCGGCACAGGAAGATGGCCTGAAAGCGCCCAGGAAAACTGTACTCTGAGCCGCGGCACAGACAAGCTGAGCCGCGGCACAGGAAGGAAAAACAGCGCCCAGGTTTTAATCTGTGCCCCGTGAGCCACGGCACAGCTTAAGTGAGTCGCGGCACACGGGGCGGTTTTGGTGTACTCCGCGCGGGTTTGGGCCGTTTTGGAGCCTGTTCTCGACCTAATCACACGGACGCATTTTGGAGGCTGAGGACGACTATAAATAAGCATCATATGGCTGAAGAAGAGGAGGATCGATCAGAAGGAATCTGGAGGTGGATTAGAGCTAGGGCGAAGAACACAAGGAGGAGTTTTGTGGGCGACGACAAGACCACGGATCCCTACGGTTTTTCTGCATCTTAGTTCCTAGATCTATTTGAGTAGGATTTTGATTATAGCCAATTTCATGATGGTTTGATTATTTATTATTATTTCGATTTACTCGTTATTCTATTGAATTGGATTCTTCTTACTGTTCTTAATGCTTTTTAATTGTCTGGCCAACATATAATTTGTTTTGAATGTCTTTATGGATTCGGGAGATGAAATTTAGGCATAGTTCCTGTGAGACGAATCATAATTTTCGTGAGATAGTGATATGCTCATGCGAATTGTGAAGTCTGTTATTGTGGGAATTCTTGAACTGTTTTAGCTATTAATTATCTAATTCGAATAGGGATATATCGAGTTAATAATTCGTAGTATTTTCTATCGACCTTGGGAAAGGCTTTAGAATAATTTAAGAATTCCTGGCTTACAATCAATTGAATAAAAGTGAATTGAATTGAATAAATATCATTCTTGATTGTTTGAGGTGAAAATCATAATCCTACGTCCTTATTAGTTTTATTATTATTAGTATTATTATTATTTATTAGTTTAGGTATAAATTCCATATAATTGTTCTTCAAATAAAATTGTGAGTTGACTATATTTTGGTACTTAGTGAAATCAGTCCTCGAGGGAACGATACTTTACTTATCACTTTATTACTTGTTGACACCGTGCACTTGCGGCATATTGTGAGGGATTTTCCCACAACAAACGTATTACCACTGTCGTGCTCTTTTACAAATCTCATAAACTGCTTCATCCCATACATTACACTTGGATCCCATTTTCGTAACCCAATCCAACTCTTGTCCATCCTGAAAATGTATAAATTTTCCAATATTAATCCAACTAACTAATATTGTTCAAATTATAAATGAAATCACAACAAACAATTAATCATAATGATTATCATCATAAAACTTAATCGTTATACATAAAAGCTTTCAAATGTACAACATGAATAATACAAAGTTTCGAAATCACAATAAAAAATACAATAAAATACGTACCTTAATCGAAATGGTGATTGTAATAACGGTAGAAACCTTCGTCACTCCAGCTAGCACAACTCAAAGTAGCAACACAAACTCAAAAAATACACAAAGGGATTTCCAAGAACCGGGTTGATCTTTTTCGCAAGGTCGCAATACTCAAAGTAGCAACTCACAAGCTTTTTTCGGGAATAACTGACATGATCGGGAATGAAATGTGGTCTTTAGCGGGGAAAGGGGTAAGATTGGGTTGGTGTTCCGTGAACTATATATGATTTTCACTTGGAGGTTTAGCCGACGACTTGATCTAGGTCGTCGGCTAAACCCCATTTTTTTTCGAAAGGCTTCAGCCGACGGCCTAGATCTTGCCGTTGGCTAAAATTTGATTTTTTTTTTGGGAAAGGGTTTAGCCGACGACCCAGATCAAGTCGTCGGCTAAAACTTTTTTTTTGGAAAAGATTTAGCCGACGACCCAGATCAAGTCGTCGGCTAAAACGTGGTTTTTTCGTCGGCTTAACAATATCTAGGTCGTCGGCTAAACCTCTTTACTATAGCCGACGACTATGTTGTACTTTAGCCGACGACCTAGATCAAGTCGTCAGCTAAAACTGTTTAGCCGACGGCAACCCGAGTCGTCGGCTAAAGTGCAAAGTTTAGCCGACGACACTTTAAAGTCGTCGGCCGTTTTTTTTCGGGTCGTCGGATAAAGTCCTTTTATTGGTAGTGCCTGCCATGATGGCTAGCGGTTTCAGACGCCCAAAGGGCTCGGTCGGAGGAAGGGTCTTGGAGTGAAGCATTTACTAGGTAGCTCAAGAGTCATGGTCCAGACCAAAAGGTTAGTGGACTTACAGATTTGGTCCAAAAGATAAGCCCAGACACCAGCCCAAAGCACAAATTGGACTGAGCCCGAGCCCCAGCTCAACCGACCCGACCCGACGGACGGACAACGGCGGCGTCGACGGTTGGTCGGCGGTCGGTCGGCGACGGTGGCGTGTGTGTGTGTGTGTGCGCGTGCGCGAGGACACCCATACACACCAACCCACTCGTTATTAAGCCCATATAGACAAAGACTTTAAATACAAGCCAAAACATCCATTCACAATCAATGTAGGACAACTAACATCATATTTAACATGTTAGTTCTTACTCCAACATCCAACTTTAACATACAATATCTCACTCACCGGAAATCGGTTTAGAAATATTAAATATACCTCGTTCATCTACTCACGACGTAGATTAACATTCAATAAATATTTTAATTAACAATATTTATTCTTACTAAATGGTTAATTGCTAAACCATTTCCAACAACCCCCCACATGAGTGAGAATGCCAATGCAAAATGAATGCAAATGCATAGTTCAGTCCTCAAGAGACAATATTGCATTTAGTTAGGTGGCTTGTGACCTTGAACCTATCCATGGTCAACATCATCGAGGATACTGGCGGCATAGGGGTCATGAAAACCTTGAACTAGTCCCCCATGGTGTATACCAAGACAATAATATAGACACAATATCATCTCAATTCCGTCCGTTCTAATGTTTTGTGTCCTTTTCGTTCCTGGACACCCCTTTGGATTCATAAGTGTATCAACCGAAGCGGCCCTCACTTCACACTTATATAGGTGATTATTATTCCCAAGTATCCTATTATACTTGACCTCTCCGAGGTAACTAAGAATCATTAAAAGTCATAAGACTTAACCTCACCACATGTAGGTAAACAATTACTCACCGTTCTCAGAGATTAGGTATGTTTGAGGTTTTAACACATGGATTATTATAACTTCGTTATCCTATTGAACCAAGCTATTGGGATCCTCCAATCTACAAGGTTGGGTTTCCGCTATAATCATCCTTATGATGTGGATTTAACACCAATTCCCTCTAACAATTTATACATTTGATCTTGATTAATACTCTTCGTCAGAGGATCCACCAGATTATCTATTGACCTTACATAGCCAAATGAGATAATCCCACTCAAGATCAAATGCCTCACGACATTATGTCGTCGACGAATATGTCGAGATTCAACATTATAAAACATATTTTGTGCCCGTCCAATTGCAGCTTGTCTATCACAGTGTATCAACATAGACGGCACAGGTCTCGTCCAACATGGAATATCCTCGAGGAAATTCTTAAGCCATTCAGCTTCTTCACCAGCTTTATCCAAAGCTATGAATTCAGATTCCATGGTAGACCTTGCAATACAAGTTTGTTTCTTGGACTTCCAATATACAGCACCACCCCAATAGTGAACATATATCCACTCGTAGAAAATGAGTATTTCGATTCGGATATCCAATTGATAGGACGAAAATAGTGTGCTAAAATTATGGTTAATTATAAAGTTTTAATGAATTTTATGTTGGCACACTGAGTTATTTTCTACCTATTTATATTTTGGATGTAATTTACTTCACTTGGCAATTTGTTGTTTAATTTAGGTGTTTGGTGGAGTTTTTAAGCTTAAGGAATAGTTTAGGCCATCAAACGGACCATGCTAAGGTGATTTGGGCTTTAATAAAAAAACTGTCACGCGACACTGGGTGGCCCAGTGTCGGTTCCGTGACCCAATGTCGGCCCTATTCCGAAAATAATTTTACTTGGGGCCCAAGAAACGACTCCAATCCGTCCCAATTGGTTCCATAAGGTGAAAATTGGTCCCTAGGCTGGAGAAGGAATTTTAATTGACTAGGGAAGCAAAGACTCCAAAAGAATAAAAACTCAAGAAGGATAACAAGGAAGGAGATCTAATTAAAGAAGAAAACTAAGAGATAAGGGAGTATTATAAAAGAAGGTGCTGAGATTATTAAATCATCATTATCTTTATCACCATTCTCACGACTGGATCAGAGGAGGAAAATCGGACGACCGAACCGAAATTATCACGAGGCGAAACCGAGCCATTTCCGACGTACGAGGAAGAAGACTACACCGTTTGAATTTCTTTCTTCTTATGTCTATTAATTTGATGTTTTCTAAAGCCAACATATCTGACTAATTTTCTATTCTAGTTCTTAGTAAAGTTTGAAACCGTATTTGAATTATTCATGTTTTAATCCCCTAGCATATTCTCAACTTGAAATCTCTTGAATTACTTGTGTGTTATGGAATTCACTGCTATGACATATAATTTCTTGATTTGGTTTGGTCAACTAAATTAGGGGTTTTATGTCTTATGCTAGAAATTGAGTTGTAATTCGTAATTGTTGCAATTTTAATTTCACAAGTAGCAAACAATTGAATTTTCTCAATTGAGTAACACAAAATCGAGATCCCTTAAGTCGAGCTTTTGAACTTAATATCTTGCCTATTTCATTATTTTGGTTTTTAATGCATCTAACGAGCGAGATTTGAAGAGCTTGTTTTGAATCCAACGCATAGATATGTTTAATTAAAGAGTTTGTTTTAATTGAATAAACTTAAGAAATAATTGGGGTCAACAAAGCTTGTTGTTGGCTTTGGAATAAGAGTTCATGAGATTAGAGAAGAGAGCGTTGCATTAAAACTTGAATTAATTCGAAACGGTGGATAACAGAACTAAGAACTAGATCATTTCTTAATTGATATTTTCAAATTTTTATTTTCTTTGTTTATTTTATTTTAATTTCTTTTATGCAAATTATTTTAGTTAAGATCAGAATCAAATCCCCTCCTTCGTTTTATTTATTTTAATTGCACAAAGTACTTAATCCTTAAATAGTATAATTGATTTATCGTTCTCCGTGGGATCGACCCTTACTTGCCGATACTACTAGTTAGTAGAAGTAAGCCAAGGATACAAATATAAATAACTAATTTTGACACGTCACGACAGCGCGATCAAAATTTTGGCGCCGTTGCCGGGGAATGGTGTTAAATTAAGTTTACTTATTTTGGGTTAAAAACTTTCTGCAATTTCGACACTGGGTCACCCAGTGTCAGTTCAGAAAATTCATAATAATTGTCAGTTATGCACTAATTCACTTTGTTTAAGTTTTGTATGATTACAAGGTCACGTGGAGATAGAAACTTGCAGTATTTTCCACAAATTACCAAACGAGATCGAGTTTTCAGGTGAAGAATAAAAGAAAACAGAGAAGCGGAGGCCATCATCTCGAACATGGCCGCCAATTCACAACAATTTTGTTGCCATGACAATCCCGTGAGAATGGTGAAGGAGGTACATGACTCGTCTATTGAGGCTAAGCTGAACGAATTAACCTCCTTTGTCAGAAAACTTGCGGTAGGTAATAGCATGCCACTTGTACCCTGCCGCCTTTGCAAAACCACGGAGCATACAATGGAGAATTGTCGGATTTTGTTTGATGAAATCGAGGCGCATGCCAATGCGGTTGGAATAAAAAATTCTTATGGAAGGAAGATCGATCTATACTCAAACACATACAACCCAGGATGGGGGTATTACCCTAAATTTTGATAGAAAAACCAGCAAGAGGCGCCTCCACAAAATAAGGGACAAGTCTACAAGCAACCCGCCGAAAATTCGATGCAATATTTAGAGGAGATGATGAAGACCCTCATGGAAAACACTATGCAACTACAGCAGTACATGAATCAGTTCCAGCATGACACTAAGTCGAGTATCAAAATTCTCAAAAATCAAGTAAGTTAACTGGCCACCATCGTGAGCCGTTTGGAGAGCCAAAATAGTGGGAAATTGCCATCCCAACCTGAGCTAAACCCAAGGAATGTGAGTGCTGTAACTTTAAGGAGTGGGAAACAGATTAAGGAACCTAAGAGGCCTAAGCAAGTGGTGGAAGATGAAAACGGGGAGGAAAAACCCACTGAACAGATTGACACTGGGATACCCAGTGCTGAATCGGCACCCAGTGCTGAACTGCCGGACAGCAAAGTAATAATATCTAATTCTTCTCATAGTGGCGCTGCGAACGTACCTTTTCCTTCCAGGATAAAGAAGGCTCCAACGGACAACAAGGAAAATCAAGATTTAGATATGTCTCATATGGAAATCCATATACCAACCAGCGATGCAATTAAGTGAATTTTGAGCGACGAGGTTGAAGAAGTACTCTTGATTGATGAGATCAATAATACATATATGCTCTATGAGATCATACCAAGACTAAAATACTCTCTGTTGCATGGTCCCTATATATTTAGAAAGAGTATGAGTGTAATTAGAATTGCTTGCACTAATGGGTTGAAGTGGTGCAAAAGAACAAAAATTATGGTGTATGTACTTGCTTTAAGACCTATACCAAAACCTCCTTGGTGCATTCATTAAAAAGGGAAGTTCTATTCGAGCCAACGACTTAAAATAAAGGCGCTAGCTAGGAGGCAACCCAGTGTTTATTTATTTTTATTTTTATTTTTATTTTTAGTTGTAGAACCAAATAAATTTTCATTTATTTCTTTTTGTTTTTCGTAGGTAACAGAGGGTCTTGAATATGGTTGGTCAACAATGGACTTTGAATCAAGTTTGGGGAGATCGACTATTGCGCAGAGAAAATAACACAAGGAGACCTAGTGCCGAGAATCTGTCCTAGTGTGAGATTTTACAAGAAAGCCTACTTTCTCTCCAAGACTAACACACCGCATTAGTCAGGTGAACTCTTTTCTTTTTCCGTACTTGATTTGCACTTTTTTAATGTTTTTCATGTTGTCTATAAAATTGTGTTTCCCCGAACTTTGTTTTTTAATTTATAATAATTGTCCTTTAGTTAATTGCGAATAGTTGGTGAAAAGCATAATAGTATTTAGCATCAATTACTCGTTCTGAATTTTTAGTTAGAATTAGTTCAATGTATGGTTCGTAGATTTTGCCTTTCTGTGAAATTGTGTGGTTTTGTGTTGGTCGTTAATGGGATTTTTCTTTGAATTAAAGCCTTAAAAATAGCAAACTATTAGAAAAGCCAAGAAGGAAGTATTATTAAAATTTCACTTGTGATTTATACATGGTCATATACCCTCTTCTTAGAATTCCGTTGGTCGTTGATTTTTTTGGCTTACCGCATGCAAGGAGGCTAGTTGAAAAAAAAGAGGTATTGAGCAGCAACAGCTGTCTAATTTTGGGGGTCCTACAATGTTGTGAAAAAAGTAACAATGAAAATAAAGGACTAACCCATTATTGGTGCGTAGCTGCCGTCTCACACGAAAAAAGAAAAAAAAATGTGTTGGTGAAAAGAGCTACACGTTAGCAAATAACGGTGTCAAAGCTATCACCTAAAAAAAGAGAGAAAAAAGAGGGAAAATGTGTTGGTGGAAAGAGCTACAGGTTAGCAAATAATGGTGTGAAAGCTATCACCTATGAAATATGATGAAGCTTGTGGATAGTGCGTTCGCGTAAGTCCCTATCAATAAACAACCAATTGAAGTAATAAGTTTGGGGAGATGATTAGAGTCTTTATCATAAGTTGGAATTTTTTTACCATACTTCTCTTCTTGGAACTATTTAATAGGATTGCATTTTTATGTGTGACAATTCTGTGTAACTTTCATTAGTTGTCCTATGCAAAGCATGTTTTTAATTATGCAGAAGAGGCGTTTATTAAACCACTGTTTGAGTTAATGAGGGTTGAATATTTCAAGGCGTGCAAATCATATTACTACTTTGGTTATCGCTTCGCTCCAACTCATTCTAAATTGCTTGAGGACAAGCATTGGTTTAAGTTTGGGGAGATTTGATAGGACGAAAATAGTGTGCTAAAATTATGGTTATTTATAAGGTTTTAATGAATTTTATGTTGGCACACTGAGTTATTTTCTACCTATTTATATTTTGGATGCAATTTACTTCACTTAGCAATTTGTTGTTTAATTTAGGTGTTTGGTGGACCTTTTAAGCTTAAGGAATAGTTTGGGCCATCAAACGGACCATGCCAAGGTGATTTAGGCTTTAATGAAGAAACTGTCGCACGACACTGGGTGTACCAGTGTCGGTTCTGTGACCCAGTGTCGGCCCTGTTCTGAAAATAATCTTATTTGGGGCCCAAGAAATGACACCAATCCGTCCCAATTGGTTCCATAAGGTGAAAATTGGTCCCCTAGGATGGAGAAGAAATTTTAATTGATTAGGAAAGGAAAGACTCCAAAAGAATAAAAACTCAAGAAGGATAACAAGGAAGGGGATCTAATTTAAGAAGGGAACTAAGAGATAATGGAGTATTATAAAAGAAGTGGCTGAGATTATTAAATCATCATTATCTTTATCACCATTCTCACGGCTGGAGTAGAGGAGGAAAATCGGACGACCGAACCGAAATTATCACGAGGCGAAACCGAGCCATTTCCGACGTACGAGGAAGAAGACTACACCATTTGAATTTCTTTCTTCTTATGTCTATTATAAATTTGATGTTTTCTAAAGCCAACATGTCCGGCTAATTTTCTATTCTAGTTCTTAGTAAAGTTTGAAACCGTATTTAAATTATTCATATTTTAATCCCGTAGCGTATTCTCAACTCGAAATCTCTTGAATTACTTTTGTGTTATGGAATTCACTACTATGACATATAATTTCTTGATTTGGTTTGGCCAAATAGATTAGGGGTTTTATGTCTTATGGTAGAAATTGAGTTGTAATCCGTAATTGTTGCAATTTTAATTTCACAAGTAGCAAACAATTGAATTTGCTCAATTGAGTAATACAAAATCGAGATCCCTTAAGTCGAGCTTATGAACTTAATATCTTACCTATTTCATTATTTTTGTTTTTAATGCATCTAGCGAGCGAGATTTGAAGAGCTTGTTTTGAATCCACCCATAGATAGGTTTAATTAAAGAGCTTGTTTTAATTGAATAAATTTAAGAAATAATTGGTCAACAGAGCTTGTTGTTGGCTTCGGAATAGGAGTTCATGAGATTAGAGAAGAGATAAGCGCTGCATTAAAACTTGAATTAATTCGAAACGGTGGATAACAGAACTAAGAACTAGATTATTTCTTAATTGATATTTTCAAATTTTTATTTCCTTTGTTTATTTTATTTTAATTTATTTTACGCAAATATTTTAGTTAAGATCAGAAATAAACCCCCCCTTCGTTTTATTTTATTTTAATTGCATAAAGTACTTAATCCTTAAATAGTATAATTGATTTACCGTTCTCCGTGGGATCGACCCTTGCCGATACTACTAGTTAGTAGAAGTAAGCCAAGGATACAAATATAAATAACTAATTTTGACGCATCATGACAGCGCGGTCACCAATAAGATCACTATACCTTTCAAGTATAGCAGACTCTCTTGAATAATGAATCACAAAGTTCTGAGTATCTTTTAAATAACTCAGTACTCGTTCCAGAGCCCTCCAATGTTCTTTACTTGGATTAGCTGTGTAGATACTCAACTTGTGAACCGAGCATGCTATATCAGGATGGGTACAATTTGACAGATACATCAAACTCCCAATGATCTTAGCATATTCATCTTGACCCACAGGTTCACCCTTATGATTAATTAGATGGACATTCGGTTCCCAAGGAGTCTTAGCAATGGGTTTATCAAAAGCGTTGGATTTCCTTAACACTTTCTCAACATAATGAGATTGCGTCAAAGCAATTTCGTTAGGCGTTTTTAGAATCTTAACTCTAAGAATAGTATCAGCCAAACCCATATCTTTCATGCTAAAATTCTTACTTAGCATTCGTTTCGTTTCACCAATCACACGAGAGTTGCTACCCATTATCAAAATGTCATCTATATAATGACAAACGATAACGTAATTGTCACCCGTTTTCTTAACATAGACACATTTGTCACTCTCATTGATATTGAAACCATTTGACAACATCACTTCATCAAATTTCAAATTCCACCGTAGAGGTGATTGTTTCAAACCATATAAAGACCGTTGTAGTTTGCATACCATGTGCTCTTTCCCAGGTACTACAAACTCTTCTGATTGTTTCATATAGATTTCATCATCTAGCTCCCCATACAAGAATGCAGTCTTAACATCCATTTGATGAATCTCGAGATTGCGCAAAGCAGCAATAGCGAGTAGGTATCGAAGAAATTATAACCAACTTTTTTCCTAAAGCCTTGAACTATAAGTCGGGCCTTATATTTGTCAATAGTACCGTCAGACTTGTACTTCTTCTTTAGGATCCATTTGCATCATAAAGCCTTACAACCCTGTGGTAGTTCAACTAATACCCAAGTGTGATTCAACATAATAGACTCAATCTCAATGTCTATTGCCTCTTTCCAGAAAGCCGCATCTCGACTGGATAAAGCTTCTTTTACTGATACCGGTTCACCGTTTAACATTAAAACGACGTAGTCTGGTCCATATATCTTTACTTTTCGTACTCTAGTACCTCGTCTAGGTTCTACATTGACTGGTGTAGACCTAGGTCGCTTTCTGTTCGGACATTCAGATAACACCGGATTCGAGCTTGAGGCTTTATTTTCATCTATGGTTTCATAACACATAGGCTCATCTACAAGTTTAGAACTTGTAGCTTCATCATCAACTCTTTTGCTAGAGTTAGGATCAACCTTATTCTTATAAGGATAAATATTTTCAAAGAATACAACATTCCTTGATTCAATCGTTGTATTAACATGAATGTCGGGTATCTCCAATTTGTGTACAACAAACCTGTAAGCGCTGCTGTTAAGTGCATAACCAATAAAGATACAATCGATCGTCTTAGGACCAATTTTAACTTGTTTAGGTAGAGGCACCTCCACCTTCGTCAAATACCACGACACTTTGAGATATTTGTACGATGGTTTTCTACATTTCCACAATTCATAAGGAGTAACGTCCTTACCTTTACATGGAATCTTGTTCAACATATAGTTGGCTATCAAGACAGCTTCCCCCCACATGTTCTGGGGCAACCCTGAACTAATTAATAAGGCATTCATCATATCTTTAAGTGTTCGATTCTTACGTTCAGCAACGCCATTAGATTGTGGTGCATATGGAGCCATGGTTTGATGAATTATACCACTCTTGTTACATAATTCCTCAAACGGAGCTACATATTCGCCTCCTCTATCACTTCGAACCATCTTAATACGACAGCCTAGTTGAGTCTCGGCTTCATTCTTGAAGTTCTTAAAGGTTTCAAAAGCCTCATCTTTACTTCTCAAAAGATAAAGATAACCATATCTTGTGCAGTCATCAATGAAAGTGATAAAGTACTTCCTACCACCTCTAGTTTGCACAAACTTTAAATCACATACGTCGGTGTGAATTAATTCAAGTGATTTTGTGTTCCGAATTACCGAATGAAATGGTAACTTCGTCATTTTTGCCTCAACACAAATCTCATATTTGTTTTGATTTTTAATTTTATTTAATTTTAGTAAATCTAAGTTTACTAATCTTTTTATAGCATTTAGATTCACATGACCTAATCTACAATGCCATAAATTTGAGCACTCAAGCAAATAAGCAGAAGTAGTAGTGTTACTATTAGCAACTGCCTTTGGAGGCTTACAAGTACGAACGCTAAGTTTGAACATGTCCTCGACAATATGACCTTTCCCGAGAGTCTTGCCAAACTTGCATATTATGATAAAATCGCTACGAAGGTCTACATCAAATTTAGCTCTAACTAATTTGACACTAGACACCAAGTTCTTTCGGATTGTCGGAGCATGCAGCACATCCTTCAGAGTCATCTCCACAGCGGAGGTGAATTGAAGCACAATAGTCCCAATTCCAAGAACTGGAGAGGTACAATCACTTGCCTCTGTGATGAAGCGGTCTTGAATCTCCTTGTAAGTGAAAAAAAAGTCTCGATTCACACATATGTGAACAGTCGCACCTGTATCAAGAAACCAAGTAACATGGTTAGGTTCCGAGACATGATTTACCTCGGTGATCATGGCAGCAAGGTCATCTTTTTCCCAAGAGTCAAAGTCTTTATCGACATGGTTGACTTTGCCCTTTCCCTTGTTCTTCTTCGGCTTTCGGTAGTTTTTCGCCATATGGCCGGGCTTATCACAGTTGAAGCACGTTCCGGTAAATTTCGTCGGAGGTGCCAAATCCTTTCCCTTGACTTTGGTAGAACGTAGACGCTTTTTGGAGGTCCGCCCCCACCTTCAGTCAGATTAGCCTTAGCATCCATAGGAGCTTTGGTCCTCAAGTCTTGATCACGGACTTGAGCTTCACTTTGGAGCTTAGCAACCAAAATTTAAAGTCATTTCCTTTCGCTTATGCTTAAGGTATCCCTTGAACTCCTTCCAACTAGGCGGCAACTTGTCGACCAAGAGCGCCACAGTGTACGCCTCGGGTAGAGGCATCCCCTCGTAATGATCATCATGTATAAGAGTTTGGAACTCTTGAACTTGGGGCATCATTGGACGAGTATCCACCATTTGGAATTTGGTGAGCCTCGTCACAACAAACTTCTTCGTGCTAGCAGGATTAACACGGTATTTCAACTCAAGAGCATCCCAAATTTCTTTGCCAGTCTCCTTGATGTTGAACACATTGAACATGCCATCATCAAGCCCGTTCAACAATATATTCCGAGACCCATTGTGGTAATGTAGAACAACATCTTTTAAGACCAGCGTTTGAAATCGGTGCCCGAGAAAACAGGAGGTTTCTCGGCGATAGGCATGAGCCGAGCAGCCTTGTGAATTGAAGCCATTGAAGAGCTTGATGATCCAATGGTTCCAGAACCGGTGGATGGATTAGTGGATGAACCGGTGCTTGGATTGAACGACATTTTTCTTGAAGAATTAAGCTTCAGTTTCAGGATGACACGAACAAGTAAGGTCGAATATTCTCGTCTTGCGATTGTTAGAAACAAACGAGTACTTGCACGTGTATTACAAATAATATTCTGAACCGAACTATAACAACGAATAGAATCAACAAATGTTACACTTCAAATGAAAGAACAATTTTTAATAAAATAACCAAAGATCGTCTGAAGCTAGAGCTTCTGCCCGCAAGACTAGAATACGCCCCGATAGTGCTCATGGTGAAGCGGCTCGTCCCCAAAGGTTAAAACGATATGAACGTCTCGATAGTAGCAGCACCGCAAACTGAACGAGCACCTACGAACTGGACTGGAACGAAGACTGAACTTGAATATGATATGCTATGCTTTGAGAGAATGCACAGTTTTTCGTGAGTTCTGCAATGACCAAATGCTGATTTATATAGCACTTCTCGATCAGGTGAAGGGACTCGTCGCCATTAATCCTGCCATGATGGAGGTAGCTCAAGAGTCATGGTCCAGACCAAAAGGTTAGTGGACTTACGAATTTGGTCCAAAAAGATAAGCCAAACACCAGCCCAATTACCAAGATCCAAGTCCTGGACCGAGACCGAGACGACCCGACCCGACGAACGGGCGGCGGCGGCAGTCGGTCGGTCGGTGGGCGCGCGTACGTGTGTGTGTGCGCGCGAGGACACTCATAAACACCAACCCACTTGTTATTAAGCCCATATAGACAAGGACTTTAAATACAAACCAAAACATCCATACACAATCAATGTGGGACAACTAATATCATATTTAACATGTTAGTTCCTACTCCAACATCCGACATTAACATACAACATCTCACTCACCGAAAATCGGTTTAGAAATATTAAATATACCACGTTCATCTACCCACAACATAGATTAACATTCAATAAATATTTTAATCAACAATATTTATTCTTAATAAATGGTTAATTACTAAACCATTTCCAACAGGGTATGCAGTAAGTTTTTTTCAGCCATACCACGTCGCAACAGGATGTGAAATTATGCCACTCCGATTCCGGTAAAATGGCTTCCCATATAGGTCTTGTAGCTTTACAGTGGCGTAGAATATGAAGCACAGATTCGTCTTCCTCGTTGCACCGCAGCAAGTTGGTGGCCAATCGACCTTGCGTTACAAGCCATAGGAAGTGTTGTAGCTTGTTCATCAATGGTGTTTTCCACACCCAGGCGCGTTCGTCAATGGTATTTGGAATTTTAAAACATGAGGACTCTTTTTCGAAATAAAGGAACTTTAATTAAATTACTTCATCCGGTTCATAAAAATATGACTCTTTTACCTGTTTTCCCTACCCTTACCCGAATTTCAGTCCCTTCAATATTGAGAAGATTTAAAGAGAGGAAATTTATCCTTTCTAGCTTCTTATTTAGTTTTATTAAATTCTACTTCTCTATGGTGAAATGTAGAGATTTATGTTAAAGTAAATACACAGTGTGTGCCTTAGTCTACGGGCTATTGAGCTTCTCCCAACTAGTATAGGGCTATGTCTGTTAGAATATTCCAGAACATGTAATCTCTCTCTATTTAAAGGGACCCTATCAATGAGAATGGATACATCTTCTGCCCTAATTCTTGTCTTGTATGCTTTTACTACAACACGTTATCAGCACGTAGTCTACCACTGAGACCAAAAAAAAAATCCGGATTTGAGATGATGATCTGAGAAGACTCATCCATATCTAGGCATTGAGCTAGAAGACCGAGCTAGTGGAATCCTCATCCACCCGTCTGCCTATGTCCAGAAGAAAATCAGGCGTTTTAACATGGTCAAGGCACATACAGTTAGCACTCCCATGATCAGTCGTAGTTTGGACTTGAAGAAAGATCCATTTCGTCCGAATGAATGTGACGAAGAGCTTTTGGGAGATGAAATTCCCTGTCTAAAGTGCAATAGGTGCATTATTGTACTTGGCTCAGTATACTCGACCTGATATAACTTTCTCAGTGAACTTGTTGGCTAAATATAGTTTTGAGCCCACGCAACGTCATTGGAATGATATCAAGAATATCTTTTGATACCTCAAGGAACCATTGACTCGGGACTTTTCTTTCCATATTAGGCTAACGAAATTACCGATGAATGTGCAATCACTAAAGTAAGTGTGAATGCCAAAGAAACTACCCCGACGAATGTGTTGGTAGGTTTTGCTGATGCTGGATATCTTTCATGTAATACCCGATATTTCTGATATTTATTTGGAACTTGTGATATTGTAATTGTGGTACTTGATCTGAGTATTATTCTCCGTATTTCATAATCCGATGTTGTCGAGCGTATGATTTCATGTATGTGATTTAAAAATTGTAATTCTGCGCATGTAGCGCACGCTATCGGCTATGTGTAGCGTACGCTAACATGAACTCAATAGCGCACGCTACAAAGGAACATTAGCGCATGCTATGCGTGGTCAAATTGATTGAGACATGCGGTAGGTGAGATCTGGCCGGGGACCCTTGTCGGATCGTGTCGGGATGAACCTGGACGGCTTTCGGGAAAAGCCGAGTCAACGCCTTAGCGCACGCTACAGGCATGTGCATAGCGCGCGCTAAGTGTTGAGTACAGTTAATTCAGTGGGCCGTTAGCGCACGCTACGAGCAGGGACTACCGCGCGCTAATAGCCATTTCTTATAAATAGGACAACATCCTATTCGTGATTTCAGTTCCTTCTTCTCCCATACCCGAATTCTTACACTTAGAGCATAACTTCCTTCATCCTAAACACTTCATATCAACATCCTAGTTCGTGATTGAAGATCGTATATCATTGGAGATTGGTGTTCAAGCCTTTGGCGTTGGATTGCTTCGATTTCCTCCGTGTTCTTCACTACTTTGAGGTAGGTGATTCTTCACCAATACTAGTAGTATTCTAAAGGACGTTTGATCATGCTTATCTTGTCAGTTAGATTCTTAAGTAGTCGAACATCATGTGTAGAAGGATATTTTCGATGTTTCGATACTTATTCACCGTATAAACCATTGAACCTCTTGGTGTTTGAACTCCTAGCATATTCTGAAGCTTCAAACCTATTTGTGATCAGTAGACGGATTTACCTAGTTGTTACGTTTTACACATTGGAATCATGCGTTTTGGAACGTAGGACGAACGGAACTTAGAGTATTTTCTTGAAGATCGAAGATGAATTATGATGTTGAGATGATTATCCGTATATTTGTATCTCATAATCATAGAACTTCCACAAACCTTATTAGCATGATATGCTTGAGGATGACTTGTTTTATCACCGGAGAATTCATGAGTTCATCACCATTCAACCCAGTTTTCTGTCAGTAGTAATCTGCCATGCACGATTAGCGCACGCTAACATACATTAGTTAACGTGCGCTATCTGTAATATCCGCGTTTTCTATTTTCGGTAATTTCTATTTTTGATGTATGTTCGTTTCGGACAACTCGCTTAGCACTGTTTTGGAATTCTGAATCTATTTTGTTCTTGGAGTTTTTCCGTTTGGTCGAGTTTCGAGGATGCTTTCGCATAATTTCATTTTGAATTATATCATGCCGCATGTGCGTTCGATTCTCGTAAAACTTGTTCGTTTTCGTTGTTTCTCGATTCATATAAGTTGGTATGGTTGAGTTGGTCGTGTTGGAACTTTCGGTTTGCTAATCCGACGTTGTATTGCGATTTTTCGGGCACTTGGGCCGTTTTTGTAATTTTCATAAGTTTGGGAATTTCGCCGTTTGCTTCATTTGAGACTCTCTAGTGATCGGGATTATATTTTCTTTCAAAACTCAGCTTCGTTGTTTTGGATACCCCATGTTTATACTTTTGATTCTATCCTTGTGTTGCGTTTCGTCGTTGTATCGACTGTGCTGAGCTAAGTGATTAGCGATCTTTGAATCGCGCATGCATAACGACGTTATGCATGCTCTTTACGTGCGTTATATAGGTATCATAACGTCGTTATACCCCATTGGTAACGTCGTTATGGTTTCGCGAAAGTGTCCAGATTGTTCGTTACGTGCGTTAACTGAGAGGGTTACGACGTAACCTTCATAACGACGTTAACAATAGGCGTTAACGTCGTAACTCGCCGTCAGTCTTTTAATTCTGACTTATTTTCGGTCGACTTATTTCACTCCTTTTCTTTCTTTCTCGACGTGAGCTTCCTTTGGGCGATTTCAAGCGATTCATCCGGTGCAATCCGTAGGAACCTTCTAAAGATCGATTTTTGCGTCCCAAGCAAGGTTTATCATCATCATAATCATCCTCCATCCGTCCGAATCGAGGTATACATCGATGAACCCTAGTTTTTTTGGGGATTTCGGGATTTTTGGCATAATTCTTCCTTTTAATCCGTTTTGGCTTCGACGACTTGTTAGATTACGATTGTGTAGTCGTAAATCCCTTGTTTCTAGTATAGTTTAACGGATTTAACCTAGTAATTTCTTCATGGTTAGATTATAGCCATCGTGGACTTCGTATTTTCCGACAAATCGTTCCAAGGGGTAGAATTAGGGTTAATTCGTACCTTTCCGCATTATTGAGACTTGTGTATACTGTTATTGTGTTAGGAACGGATTTGGGAAGATTGTTCGGACCGAAACCTATTCCTTCATCGTTTCCTTCGTTTCGTTTCATTCAAGGCAAGTACATGTATTACATTCCGTTATGTGCCTATGATTTTGATGCGAATGATGTATATGGTGTTATTGAACGAATGTGATTGTTTCTCTTCCACCTGGGGATGGCGTGTGGCCTCTGGGGGCCGATACTAATGGGTACGGCCATGAAAGTGGAATTGAGTGCGTGTGTTGATGTTCTTCCACCTGGGGACGGTTCGACGGGACCTCTGGGGGCCGATACTAATGGGTACGGCCACGGAAGTGGTTTCTCACCTGGGGACGGACCGACGGGACCTCTGGGGACCGATACTAATGGGTACGGTCGCGAGTTACCAAGCGTGGATAATTGTGATGTGGGAAACTTGTTGATATACTGTTTTGGTGTTAATGTGATATTCCGGAATATTGACTTTCAAAATAATTTTCCTAATGATTTATTTGCGTTGAATTGTGTATGTATATAATGTTGTGTAATCATGTACTTGCACTAGCTATTCGAATGCTAACCCCTTAAATGGGGGAAATGCGTCTTATGCATTTAGTCTTGTCAGTGAGGAGCCGCACGGGATGCGCATGCAAAGGATGGGTTGGCATGATGATGATGTGGCTCGAGTCTGCATTTTTCTGTTTTGTCATTGCATCTGTTGAGTACTGGAGACAGTTGGTTTATTTTTGAACATGGTTTAAGTCCCCTGCGTGGGCAACATTTTGGTATTTAACTTATGTCTCATGTACTCCGTTTAAAATGTTTTGGCCGAGGCCACGGCCTTATTTACTCTTTGGGTACATCTTTCATGTTATCATTGTGGTTTATGTGTCACGAGTTAGCCTGGTAGACCTCACGGGGGTTCTACGGCGTGTAATGTCCCATTTGTGAATTGGGATGTTACAATTATGGTATCAGAGCTTAGGTTTTGAATACCTAGGCTGTCGGTGAAATTTGGAGTGCATCGGTTGCATCATTAGAGTCGGTCGTTGAGCCTAATATCATCATGCTACCGTCTTTTCGTGCGACCCGTGGTGTAAGTCTCCTCGAACTCTTATATTTCGTAATTCGTTTTCTGCATTGTTCGAATCGTGACTTGTGTTACCAACTTTGTGAATTGTGAATCTTTACGATCTTGTTCTTTTCTTATTCTTCTTCAAGTATGTTGAGAGGTCGTGGTAGACCGGCTAGGGACGCGGCCGAGGCCGTGGTCGTGGTGCGATAATGAGGAGGGCTCACTTTCCCGGCCTCTGCGGACTCGGCCTCTCACTCGGCCGTCGGGTAATAATGCCGACGCTGGCTCTTGCCGTACTTCAGATTGGTAGCCCAACTTACTCGAGATAGCTCGGGGTGGACGTCGAGAATCCGCCCGACACCTAAGAGGAGGCTAGTAAGTGGCTTGACGGTAACTAAGATGCACCCTCCTCGTTCCTCCGGATCTTCCGACTCCCTCGGATGGGAGAATTGGCTCTTTCGATTGTCCGTAACCTTCGATGCCGTAGCTTGTTCGAGGACGGAGGGTACACGACCAGCACCTCTGGATAAGGAAGGCTGCGGAATGGTGGGAGGCCGTTGCGCCCAGAGATCGTCGGGCCACTTGGGATGAGTTCAGGGCTGCTATGGAAGCAGAATATTGTCCGCCGCCCGCCAAGGAGCGCAGAATTGTAGAGTTCTTCACCGCTACACCTCGGGATGTGCCTATTTCTCGTGCCATCATTTCTTACAATCAGCATTGGGCTTCGTGAGGGATCAAGTGAGAACGGAGGCTGATAAAATCCGATACTTCAATATGCGCATGAAGCCGCATATTAGGCGAGTATGGCGCCGCTCATGTGTGCCACTTTGAAGGAATACCGAGATCGCGCTCGCGATCGAGATGGTCATCCGGAATCAGTCGGTTTGAAGCTAAGAAGCGAAGACTACCGGTGGGTTCTCGGCCGGAAAAGGTGGTCGGGCCGAGGTCTCGCTTCGCTCCTACACTGGAAGAGGCCGTTTCATCAAAGCCGGTGGATCTCGTGGTAACCGTTGATTCGATCTGTTGCAGGCGGGAGAGTTTGTTTTAATTGCAGTCAGCCCGAGCACGTTGTGAAGGATTGCCCACTTCCGTTAGTTACTTGCTTTACTTGCGGACAGACCGGGCATCGAGCAGCTCATTGTGAGAGGGCCACCAGGGCCGCTAGATTTACGACTACCTCTGCCGATCAGAGGGATCTCAGTTCACCAGCTACTCATGTTCCGCAGGGTTCGAGTCGTGGTAGGGGTCGGAGTCAGCCGAATCGCCGCGCAGCGTCGAGTTCGGGCTCGATCCATCCCCGATTATATCGATGAGGCGCACGGAGGAGGCGAGACATTCGGTGGCGTCAGTACCACTCGAGATCCTTTCTCATCCGGTTTAGGTACTTTTTGATTCGGGTGCGACCCATTCCTTTATAGCTTCGGATTGTGTGAGTCGTATTGGTTTGATTGCTTGTTTGAGTGTGAGCCGTTCGTAGTGGGTACGCCCGGGGATCGTATGGTTGGGAACCGGAAGTTAGGGATTGCCCGGTGAGGATCGGGAGCCGGATTGGCCTCGAATCTCATTGTTATAGACCTTAAGGGTGAGGATTTGATCCTCGGGGACGATTGGTTGGATCGTCATGGTGCTATCATGAACTATCGGACTCGTACCATCACGATAGTTGCCGAGACGGCACCGAGCATACTCTCGTACCGTAGTGGCGGGTAGATCGGGGTGTGTGATTAGCGCCTTGAAGGCGATGAAACTTTTGAACCAAGGTTGTGTCGGCTCTTGGTGTTTCGCTCTGCAGGCGGAAGATGGTGGGGTTGACATATCGTCGATTCCAGTTGTTAGCGAGTACCCGATGTATTTCGGATGACTTGTCGGGATTACCACCACATCGAGAGGTGGAGTTTCCTATTGACCTTGAGCCGAATGCGGCCCCTATTTCTCGAGCACCGCACCGTATGGCACCGTCAGAGATGCTAGAGTTGAAGAATCGGTTGGGAGAGTTGTTAGATAAAGGGTATATTCGACCGAGCGCATCGCCTTGGGGTGCGCTGTACTTTTTGTTAAGAAGAAGGATGGATCGCTTCGTTTATGCATCGACTATCGAGAATTAAACAAGCTAACCATCAAAAATAAATACCCTTTGCCCAGGATTGACGATTTGTTTGATCGGCTTGAGGCGGCAGTCTTTTCAAGATTGATTTGCGATCGGGCTACTACCGATTGAGGATTGATGCGTCGATATTCAAAGCTGCCTTTCGGACGAGATATGGCCATTACGAGTTTGTGGTTATGCCTTTCGGGCTAACTAATGCCCAGTGATGTTCATGCAGTTGATGAACAAAGTTTTTATTGAGTATCTGGACAAATTCGTAGTCGTTTTTATTGATGATATTCTTATCTATTCACGGAGTCGAGAGGAGCACGCCTTACATCTTCGGATTGTATTAGACACTTTGAGGGCTGAGCAGTTGTACGCGAAGTTCTCTAAGTGTGAGTTTTGGCTCGAGGAAGTGACGTTCCTTGGGCATGTGATTTCAGCAGAGGGAGTTCGGGTAGATCCGCAGAAAATAGAGGCAGTGATGGCTTAGGAGCCGCCTAAGAATGTGAAGGAGGTGAGGAGTTTTCTGGGTCTTGCCGGCTATTACCGTAGATTCGTTGAGGGATTTTCTAGGATCGCTAGACCACTCACTCAGTTGCTTCAGAAAACTCAGAAGTTCGAGTGGACTACCGATAGGCAGGACAGTTTTGACGAGTTAAAGAGACGTTTGACTACCGCGCCCGTGTTAGCATTGCCTCAGGGGAACGAGGATTTCGTAGTGTACAGTGATGCTTCGGGCCTTGGTCTAGGATGTGTTTTGATGCAGAGAGACAGAGTGATTGCATATACGTCCCGCCAGTTGAAACCTTATGAGGTGAATTACCCCACGCACGATTTGGAGTTAGTCATGGTCGTTTTCGCCTTAAAGATCTGGAGGCATTACCTCTATGGGTCGTCGTGTAAGATTTTTACCGACCACAAGAGTTTGAAGTATATCTTGATCGGAAGGAGTTAAATATGAGGCAGCGTAGGTGGTTAGAGCTAATTAAAGATTACGACCTCGAGATACTTTACCATCCGGGTAAGGCTAACGTGGTGGCGGATGCGTTGAGCCGTAAGCCGATGGCGTTGCGAGATGTTAGAAGTACTTACACCGCAGTAGGATCCATCGAGATCTTATTTGTCGAATATTGAGGTTTGGGTTCGAGAGTTCAGGGCGATTATGTGCATTAGAGATCACTTCGTCCTTGATCGATGATATCAAGGCGAAACAGTATGATGATCCGTGTTTGGTCCATTAAGGGAGGATGTGAGGCGAAAGCACCTGGATTTGTGGTACATAAAGATGGCGATAAGAGATTTCGCCTAAGACTATGTGTACCGAATGATATTGAGCTGAGACAGAAGATCTTGAGTGAAGCTCATACCACGCCTTACTCCATACATCCTGGTACGAATAAAATGTACAAGGATGTGAGGAGCAACTACTGGTGGAGTAATTTGAAGACAGACGTTAGCGAGTTTGTGTCGAGGTGTTTGACCTGTCAGCAGGTTAAGATCGAGCATCAGCGACCCGCGGGGTTTTTGCGACCACTTCCTATCCCGGAGTGGAAATGGGAGGATATTTCTATGGATTTCATTACTAGTATGCCTAGGACTCGGAATGGAATGAACATGATTTGGGTTATTGTCGATCGACTGACCAAATCAGCTCATTTCCTGGGTATTAAGGACACTTGGGGCCCGGAGAGACTAGCACGAGTATTTATTGCAGAGGTCGTGAGATTGCATGGGACTCCTAAGAGTATTGTTTCGGATCGTGATGGCCGGTTCGTGTCACATTTCTGGCAGGCTGTTCATCGAGCTTTGGGGACTGAGTTGAGACTCAGTACATCTTATCACCCTCAGACTGACGGACAGTCAGAGCGGACGATCCAGACGTTAGAGGATATGTTGAGAGCCTGTGCCCTAGAATGGAAGGATGATTGGGAGTCGCACTTGCCGTTGATTGAGTTCACGTACAACAATAGTTGGCACGCCTCGATCAAAATGGCGCCATTTGAGGCGTTGTATGGGAGGAGGTGTAGATCGCCGTTGTGTTGGGACGATGCGTCCGAGCTGATTGGTACCGAGCCCGATATGGTAGTTGAGACGAGAGAGAAGATTACTCTGATTCGGGATAGATTGTTAACGGCCCAGAGTCGGCAGAAGTCTTATGCCGACACGCGTCGCCGTCCGTTGGAGTTTGAGGTGGGAGATCATGTTTTTCTTAAGGTGTCGCCGACACGGGGAGTTTACCGCCCGGTAGGAAGGGTAAACTTAGTCCGAGGTTTATTGGGCCGTTTGAGATTTTAGAGAGAGTGGGAGAGCTTGCCTATCGGCTAGGCTTACCGCCGTCCACGAGCCACGTTCATAACGTATTTCATGTTTCCCACTTAGGAGGTACATATCGGACCCTAGCCATATTATCGATTTTGGAGAGATCGGGTGGGACCCGACCTTACCATCGAGGATAGGCCGATTCAGATTTTAGAGCGTCGGGTGAAGCAACTTCGTCATAAAACCATCCCTCTGGTTAAAGTTCAATGGTCGAGACATGGGTCCGAAGAAGCCACATGGGAGACGGAGGAGAGTATGCAGTCGAGATACCCCGAGTTGTTCGCGTTGTAAGTTTCGGGACGAAACTTATTTTTAGGGGGAGATAATGTAATATCCGCGTTTTCTATTTTCGGTAATTTCTAATTTTGATGTATGTTCGTTTCGGACAACTCGCTTAGCACTGTTTTGGAATTCTGAATCTATTTTGTTCTTGGAGTTTTTCCGTTTGGTCGAGTTTCGAGGATGCTTTCGCATAATTTCATTTTGAATTATATCATGCCGCATGTGCGTTCGATTCTCGTAAAACTTGTTCGTTTTCGTTGTTTCTCGATTCATATAAGTTGGTATGGTTGAGTTGGTCGTGTTGGAACTTTCGGTTTGCTAATCCGACGTTGTATTGCGATTTTCGGGCACTTGGGCCGTTTTTGTAATTTTCATAAGTTTGGGGAATTTCGCTTCGTTTGCTTCATTTGAGACTCTCTAGTGATCGGGATTATATTTTCTTTCAAAACTCAGCTTCGTTGTTTTGGATACCCCATGTTTATACTTTTGATTCTATCCTTGTGTTGCGTTTCGTCGTTGTATCGACTGTGCTGAGCTAAGTGATTAGCAGTGCTGAACTGCTGCATGCATAACGTACGTTATGCATGCTCTTTAACGTACGTTATATAGGTATCATAACGTACGTTATACCCCATTGGTAACGTACGTTATGGTTTCGCAGAAAGTGTCCAGATTGTTCGTTACGTACGTTAACCTGAGAGGGGTTACGTACGTAACCTTCATAACGTACGTTAACAATAGGCGTTAACGTACGTAACTCGCCGTCAGGTCTTTTAATTCCTGACTTATTTTCGGTCGACTTATTTCACTCCTTTTCTTTCTTTCTCGCGACGTGAGCTTCCTTTGGGCGATTTCAAGCGATTCATCCGGTGCAATCCGTAGGAACCTTCTAAAGATCGATTTTTGCGTCCCAAGCAAGGTTTATCATCATCATAATCATCCTCCATCCGTCCGAATCGAGGTATACATCGATGAACCCTAGTTTTTTTGGGGATTTCGGGATTTTTGGCATAATTCTTCCTTTTAATCCGTTTTGGCTTCGACGACTTGTTAGATTACGATTGTGTAGTCGTAAATCCCTTGTTTCTAGTATAGTTTAACGGATTTAACCTAGTAATTTCTTCATGGTTAGATTATAGCCATCGTGGACTTCGTATTTTCCGACAAATCGTTCCAAGGGGTAGAATTAGGGTTAATTCGTACCTTTCCGCATTATTGAGACTTGTGTATACTGTTATTGTGTTAGGAACGGATTTGGGA
This sequence comes from Orobanche coerulescens, assembly GCA_033398695.1. NCBI lineage: Eukaryota > Viridiplantae > Streptophyta > Magnoliopsida > Lamiales > Orobanchaceae > Orobanche > Orobanche coerulescens. Next base: position 108,256,689 of record CM065819.1, read on the forward strand.
AGATTGTTCGGACCGAAACCTATTCCTTCATCGTTTCCTTCGTTTCGTTTCATTCAAGGCAAGTACATGTATTACATTCCGTTATGTGCCTATGATTTTGATGCGAATGATGTATATGGTGTTATTGAACGAATGTGATTGTTTCTCTTCCACCTGGGGATGGCGTGTGGCCTCTGGGGGCCGATACTAATGGGTACGGCCATGGAAGTGGAATTGAGTGCGTGTGTTGATGTTCTTCCACAGGGGACGGTTCGACGGGACCTGCGGGGGCCGATACTAATGGGTACGGCCGCGAAGTGGTTTCTCACCGGGGACGGACCGACGGGACCTCGGGGGACCGCTACTAAGGGGTACGGCCGCGACTTCCCCAGCGTGAATAATTGTGATGTGGGAAACTTGTTGATATCTGTTTTGGTGGTAATGTGATATTCCGGAATATTGACTTTCAAAATAATTTTCCTAATGATTTATTTGCGTTGAATTGTGTATGTATATAATGTTGTGTAATCATGTACTTGCACTAGCTATTCGAATGCTAACCCCTTAAATGGGGGAAATGCGTCTTATGCATTTAGTCTTGGTCAGTGAGGAGAGTGGCACGGGATGCGCATGCAAAGGATGGGTTGGCATGATGATGATGTGGCTCGAGTCTGCATTTTTCTGTTTTGTCATTGCATCTGTTGAGTACTGGAGACAGTTGGTTTATTTTTGAACATGGTTTAAGTCCCCTGCGTGGGCAACATTTTGGTATTTAACTTATGTCTCATGTACTCCGTTTAAAATGTTTTGGCCGAGGCCACGGCCTTATTTACTCTTTGGGTACATCTTTCATGTTATCATTGTGGTTTATGTGTCACGAGTTAGCCTGGTAGACCTCACGGGGGTTCTACGGCGTGTAATGTCCCATTTGTGAATTGGGATGTTACACTATCGGGGTTAAGTTAACGCACGATTACGTACGTAACGTACGTTATGAGATCAGCCGAGTCAGACTGTCAGTCCGTGGCTAGCGTACGCTAGGCTTATACGATAGCGTACGCTAACAGGCAGGCTTAGCGCACGTTACGTATAGTACGTAGCGCACGCTAAGCAGTCCAGGCAGATTGTTTATTTTGAGCTTTTTGGCCGTAGACCGAATTGCTAGGCCATCGTTCGACTTGAGATGATTTGTATATCATTCCTTTCGTTAAGGTTCGAGCTTGTTACGTTGATCGAAGGAGGCGGCCTTCGAGTGTGTTGAGATCATTGAAGTATTCCATTCTTGCCATTTTCGAGGCAAGTATCATATGTCGAGTTCGATTTATATTGAAACTTTGATCATGCTTGTGGTTTTTGTTCATGTTGTTGGATATGAGATATATTCTGAAATTTCTCGTGGTATTCGTTGTTATTTGTTCGTATTGATGAACATATTGAAATGCATATATGTATGCATAGTTGATTGATTTATGGTATAAATGATCCGAGGGGATCATGAGGATCTATCTTGAGGCGCTGGATCGAATGTCCACCATGCGTTGGTCCGACGGGATCATCATGGGGATCTATCCGAGGCCTGGATCGCTGGACGGGTTTTCCACCATGCGTTGGTCCGACGGGATCATCATGGGGATCTATACCAAGGGCGCTGGATCGCTGGATTACCTCAGACCGTGTTGATGGAATCGTGAGGATTCGCATCGTTGGATTCCGGTGGCGGAAGTCCGTTTTGCATGTTTTATGATGCATTGATGATTTATGTATTACGATACTTGTACTAGCATTGTTTTGCTAACCCCTTCGGGGGTGGACATTGTTTTTGATGTTCAGGTAGCCGAGGAGCGGGGAAGCAACCACAGTACCGACCGGACGATGAGATGGCTCAGTGATGTGGTTGATGTTTATTGTTATTGTGACTTGTCTTCTTGGTCTATTTAGTACTCGAGTACGTCTGTTTTTATTAACGTCTTTTCGATATGGTTGTATAAGTTAACTCATTTGATCGGTTGAATCAAATCTGTATTTGAACTTCAGTTGTACGATTGGATTATATTTACACTCCTTTTAAAATTAGCCTTGTAAATCCTTACCTAAAGGGTTTACGGCGCTGTAATTATTCCGAATATCTCGGGGTGTTACATTTCAGACCCACATAAAGGTCAATCCCAAACTGGTTATGTATTCACCATTGTGGACACCGCTATATTTTGGAGATCAACTAAGCAAACCCTTGTTGCTACCTCCTCGAATCACGCTGAGATTATCGCTCTACACGAGGCGGTACGCGAGTGTATATGGTCGAGAACCATCGTTATACATATTCGAGGTAACAGTGGACTAAGTAATGTTACTGATGCGCCCACATGCAAATACAAAAATAATGCCGCTTGCATCGAACAGATGAAGCTTGGGTATATCAAGGGGGATAATACGAATCATATATTTCCAAAGTTTTTCTGCAATCAGCAACAACGAGCCTTCCTCAACATCCAAGTTAAGCAAGTGAAGTCTGAGGAGAATGTGGCTGATTTATTCACTAAATTATTGCCCAAGGCCGTATTTGAAAAACATGTGAGAAACATCAGAATGCGTAGGATTTCCGAACTCCCGAGATCGAAGTAAGGATCTGATGGGAGGGTGAGGTATAACGAATTTTACCCACCAATGTTGTACTCTTTCCTTTGACCAACGTTTATTTTGTCCCAATGAGTTTTGTTACTTGGCAAAGTTTTTAACGAGGCAACAACACATGCATTGTTTTTCAGATTCCTTGATTGACGAACTAATCAGGGGGAGATATAGACTTGAGGGGGAGTCTTACATCCACGTCGCAAGTTACACTCTTTTCCTTAACCAAGGATTCTTTTTCCAACTGGGTTTTTATCACTTGGAAAGGTTTTTAACGAGGTAACTAGACGTTTAGCTCACTGATCGACGAACTGATCACGTTCTTGAGCACACATTGATCGACGAAATGATCAATAGAGGTTTTGGCTTAACGAAATTAGCGTAACCTATATGTCTGGATATTGTACTCTTTTTCCCTACGATCAAGGCATTTTTCCCACGTGGTTTTTGCTTGACGAGGTTTTTAACGAGACAACTTGACATGCGTTTGAGACTCGGCACAAGGGGGAGTGTTAAAGTAAATACACAGTGTGTGCCTTAGTCTACGGGCTATTGGGCTTCTCCCAACTAGTATAGGGCTAGGCCTGTTAGAATATTCCAGAACATGTAATCTCTCTCTATTTAAAGGGACCCTATCAATGAGAATGGATATATCCTCTGTCCTAATTCTTGTCTTGTATGCTTTTACTACAACAATTTACTGTTTATTGTTAATTTTAATGTTATGCTAATTGTTGTTTGTATGAACATGTTAAATATTATCATTGTCAGAATTCAGTTGTACTTAATTGTACATACAGAGCCTTCGGGCTTTTCATTATCAATTTAGCATCCGAACAACCTATAACGTGTGTACTATAATGTTTATGATTTTGTATTTAATGTAGACAGTGTATTTGCTTATTGTCTATTTTAAATGCTCAAGATATAACTGATATACATATGAACACGTTAAACATTATCATCATGGCCTAGATGATAATATTTTTGTATTTAATTTAAACATTGTGATTCTACTCATTGTCACAGAGCCTTTATATTGTCATTCGTGTGTATGCAATAGCTGTTCTCACTAGTATTTAATTTGGACAATTAAGTTGCCATCGAGCCATTGTACTACTCCCTTTCATTAACATTTTAAGAAGCTCCGCGTGACACATGGTGGTGGAACGTAATCAGATTAATGGATATGAAAATAATTTATAATTTTTTTAAAATTCATTTAGCTTATTATGCTTTAATATTGGGAAGTTAAACAAATGTACAAGTTTACTTCGCTTTCAGGTCGGATGTTTCTTGTAACGTCCCGATTCCGTATATATATTTATTGTGAATTATAAAAAACATGTTCAATGTTATTAAATTAATGCACGAATAATTTATCGTTTAATTCATATTATTTTCATGATCATGCAAAAATTAATTTATGTCATTATAATTCATGTCAAGTCATGTGATTCATGTCGTTCCATTTCTCATTTTAATTCACCGTGTTTCATCTCGTCATTTCTAGGCCCGAGTCAAATTTTAAGCGATAATAGTCGTTATCCAAAAGATTTTACAAGCCAAACTATTATTACTATTATTATTATTATTTAGCTACTTACTGTTATTACTATTATTTTTTTAAGTCCAGTTGATAAGTTGGTCCAAGTCCTTTTCCTAGCCCAATTAAATTTATTCCTAAACCTAATTTCATATTACAATATAAATACATACTGTATTTTTGTACTCCTCACACACTACAATTCTTATCTATTCGTCGAAAAATCGGCTGATGCGGATCCCCTCTTCTGCACAGTAAAATCTCCAGCAAAAGAAACCTAGTTTCAGTCCGACATAGAAAAGCATTTGTTGCCAGGTAAGAATAATGTAACTAAGATATTTTCCTTTATTCACTGTACTAATACTCCTTCAAATCAAACTAATCCCAATTTTGGAGTTTCACAAACCAAATCAAGATTTCCAAAACCCATTCACCTTAAATTACAGTGGGCTACCAAATTCTTCAAACCTGACTGCCACTAATTCACTCTAATCAGCCACAACCGCTCGAACCCATAAGACCCACCGACCGAGACCATAACCCTTGCCCGATCAAAATCTAGAACCGCATCGATGCCGTCGCGGTTGATGACTGTATCTGATCTGTGTGAGTTGCTTATGTGTTTGCAGGTCTGTTATGTTGTGTGTGAAATCGGCGTTTGTGTGGAATTGGTGTGTGTGCGCGTGCGCGCTTGCGTGAGAGAGAGATAGAGAGAGAGTGCAGGACATTAGTTAGATGAGAAAGAAAAATAAAGTGAGAGATAAAATAGACAACATGCGTGAGTTGAAAGGGGGGTATGTGTAGACGTGTTGCCGGGCCAAAACTGCCGGTTTCGGGCCTCGAACCGGCGGTCCTCGGTCCCCAAATACGGAACGGAGCCCGGACTGGAGACGAGCCCGACCACCGTGCCGGGCTAGAAGCCCTCCGGTCCCGGGCCGGGCTAAAACTGCCGGTTTTGTGGGCCGCCTGACTTCGCAACGAACAGCCCAAATTTTGCATTTTTTTTAACTTTTTTATTTTTTTTCATTTTATTCTTGTATATTTATTACTTTTATGAATAGAAAATGATAATTCTTAATGTTTTGATTTTATTTTGATTTTTTAAAATATTTAAAAACTCATTAAATTGTTGAAAAATGAATAAGAAGAAGGACTTTGCAATTTTTCATTAAGAATGAGGAAAATTACAACAAATAAGTTAAGCACAATTTTAGGAGTTTTACACTTGAATTCTTGAAATGAAAAATAATTATAATAAAGGACTTGAGCTCTCTACTCCGCATCCGATCGATCAGTCTCGGTGAACATCTTCGCTCTCATTTGCATCGTCCCATTCCGGTTCTTGAGCTCCAAGGTCGGCCCTACACCAATCATCGAGCAACATGGTAGCTTCAATGTTCGCCGGCTTCATCCTTGATCTTATTTGATCTAGCATAAGTCCTCCGACGCTAAAGGCTTGTTCGACGGAAATGGTGGATGCCGGGATGGCAAGTAAGTCCTTTGCAATGATGGAGAGTATTGGGTACTCCTCTCTCTTCGACCACCACTTCAACACATCAATCCAAGGACCACTATCTTCAACACCAAGTACAAAACGAGTTTGCAAGAACATATCTAATTCACTATTACCTTGCCCTATTGAAATTTCATTGCTTCTATTTTGCATCATTCCATGCAATTGTTGAACTAAAGGATCACTTTCATTCATCTCAAAAGGAAAATCACATGAAGTCATCATAAAAGGAGGCATTGTAGACGAAGGAAAATCACTACCATGTTTTAATCTAGATTCTTGAAAAAGAGATCTCAAACTCCTATCTAGAGCATCCTTGATTTGTGGCACGGAAGGAAGATCAAAGAAGACCCTTTCACCATCAATTACAACATCACTCAAGTCCATTTGAGCAAAAGCATCATAATAAATATCAAGCATTTGACAAACACCATCATACTTCCATTTAGGATCTAAACACTTAGCGAGCAAGAAAATCATAGGAATCTCACTAAAATACTTGAGCCATTTTTGAACCATAAAATAAATCACACCTTGCATGTTTGGCCTACTAAAACAACTCTTAAAAGACAAGGCAATATACATGCAATGTTCCAACACTTTAACGGAAGTACAATAATAAACACCCGATAATTGTTTAGTAGCATTATGAAAAACCTTTAGCCAACGATATAAATCCATACATGAATCCCAATGACTCTCATTAAGAACTAATTGCATGCTTGAGAACTCTTTTCTAAAAAATCGCATAAATAACTCTTATACTCTAGTGTACTATTAATCATCTCCAGTAGTGACTGCTGCTCTTTTTTTTTTCTTTTTTCCCATTGGGCCTGTCGGTCCCGGCCCAGCCCGCTGGGCTGCTGCGAACCGACGGGCCTCTTAGGACCCACGTGCCTTAACCGTCGGTCCTTGATTAGAATTCCCCCGACCCTATCCCAACCCGAGCTTCTCGATCCCGGTCCAGTTTAGGCCCATTGACCGGCGGGCCTGGGCTAAAACCGTTGACTTTGGGTCAGTTCTGGGCCAAAACCGCCGGGCCCGAAAGCCCAGGTACGCCTAGGTATGAGGGTTTTCACATATAAATGGGGTTTCATATCCCCACTTTTCATAAACCTCAATTTCAGTCTCTAATTTATATAATTTTCTAATTTAACCCCCAGAATTTCAGACCTTTTGGTTTGACCCCTATTAGCTCTTCATTTCATTCAATTGCAGTCCTTAAATATTTAGTTTATTCAATTTTACTTCAATCAGCTTTTCAATATCTACAAATCAGTTCCTTTTGGCCAAGCCTTTAACATGTTGACCTTTTCAATTACTATTATTATTTACTCATAATTTAATTTCAGTTATATTATAATAATAATTTTCTATTATTATTTGTAGATAATAATAAGAACTTACGGGCCTAGGATTGTCGAGTCAATCATCTTCATCACATTCAAGTTCAAGAACTACATTTTATCCAGGTGTGGGGATTTATTACGCTTTTGTTTATTTTAATTGCTTTATATATTGTCTTGTATGTGCGTGAAATCAGTCAGAAGCACTTAAATGTGCGAATCAGCCAGAAGCACTAAAATGTGCAAATCAGTCAGAAGCACTTAAATGTGCAAATCAGTCAGAAGCACTGAATTGTGCATAAAGCCTTCGGTCTAGCCGACGGGCTTCAGAATTTACCAGTCATGTTGTTTATACTTTCTAATATATTTAGAAATTAACTTAGACATATTGCTTATCCTCCACACTGAGTGAGTTGAAAGCTCACCCCATTATTGTAACACCCCGATATATTCGTAATAATTACAGCGCCGTAAATCCTTTCTATAAGAATTTACAAGGCTAATTTGGGAAATAGGGAAAATAATACCACAGTACCATTAAGGTTATAGTTCAAAACCAGTTCAACAATTCAAATGATTCCATTATTACAAGCATTCCAAACACCAACAAAATACGCGTACTCGAGTACTGAAAAATAACTAGAAAACAAGACAACAACAAATTTACATCACTGAGCCACTTCATCATCATGTCGGTACTTTGGTTGCTTCCCTACTCCTCGGCTACCTAAACATCAAAACAAATGTCCACCCCCGAAGGGGTTAGCAAAACGATGCTAGTACAAGTATCATAATACATAAATTGGATATGCAACAACAATGCATCATAAATTACATAAAACGGACTTCCACCACCGGAATCCAACAATGCAAATCCACATGGTTCTGTCAACACAACACAGAGTAATCCAACGATCCAGCTCCCTCAGTATAGATCCCCATGATGATTCCGTCGGACCAACGCATGGTGGAAAACCCGTCCAACGATCCAGCGCCCTCAGCATAGATCCCCATGATGATCCCGTCGGACTAACACATGGTGGACATCCGAACCAGCGCCCTCAACATAGATTTCTCGATCCCTTTGGATCATCACAACATACAAAAACACAAACCATGCATATACATATGCCAAATCGATATGACCATCAACATGAACATTCAAAAAATCAATAACGAATACCATGATAATTCAAAGGAACTAAACTCATGTTCAACAACATGAATAAACTGTATGCATGACCAAAAATTCTAATATTAACAATTTTCAAATACGATACTTGCCTTAAATATGGCAAGAATTAAATACTCCACGAATGTCATGCGTCCGAAGGCCACCGTCCCTCGATCGATCACTATGTAAGGCTCGGACCTTTTTCAAAATAAATAACAAGGAACTCAACATACTACTTGAAATTGACAGATGATCACCAAATATTCTAAATTAAAATCGTGTAATAATGACGTAAAGCCGGTTTGCGGTTAGTATACTTGATGAAAGCTGAGCCGGAAATAGTGATACACTTCATATGAGTCGAATGATCATATCGGAGGCGAAATGCTGATGTCTAGGGATTCAAGAATATACAAGTCATCAAAATCTGGACTTCAATATGGGTTTCAATTCCCAATTCCTATGTGTTCGGCTCTTACGATTTATACCACGAGTGTGACTCAAGATATAAGTATACCAAATGTACTACGCAAGGGAACGATACTATGGTGATCCGGGTTGATTTCGTTGAGATAGCCGATTCATTACAAGCATGAACATGAAGAATATTGTTAAATCAAACACCTCTATCAAAACACGAATTATAATCGGTGGAACATCATAGTAATTCTAGACCCTTACTAAAATCATGCTCATAATTCAAAACGAACTTAGAATACTACACCCTAGGGTTCTTATCCATCAAGACTCGATCGGCACTCTTAGAAACGAGGGGAAAACAAGGTATAACCGAGTTCCAATTTTCAAAAATATGGTGCTGGATTCATAAGATCTTTAACTAGTCCAATGATTTTCGAAGCAAGCTCAAACTATAGCTAAGAACATAAATTCCAGCTTGGTAAACCGTAACATACCTTAAACGGAAGGAAATGTTGAAATAACTTGATGAACTCCATGCCCCAGAGCTAGAACACCAATCCTCAAAGCTCATATGCCTTCAACGGTGATGTTACGAGGCTGGTATGCAGGTTTAGGATGGAGGGAGTAACTCTCGAAGTCTCAGAAATCGGGTGTGGAAAGAGGTGTAAACTCAAAAATGAAGTTAAGTGTTGTCCTATTTATAGAAAAAGGTTATTAGCGCGCGCTACTGCTCCTAATTAGCGTGCGCTAATGGGCTTTCAGTCTACTGTCTCTGCCTAATCTCGGTTTAGCATACGCTAAACAACCCTTACATACGTTAAGTACAGTAATTAGCGTACGCTACCGCTTAATATAGCATGCGCTAACGACCATACAAAGCTTTACTGACCTTACTGTACTCAACTTTAGTGTGCGCTAGCCTCAAACCATTAGCGTGCGCTAAGCACCGTTGACTCGACTTTTCCAAAAGCCGTCCAAATTCATTCGGAAATATCCCAACAAAGATCCGCGATCCGATCTCACCTACCAACCTGTCTTAATCATGTTGATTACGTATAGCGCTCGCTAAGGCTCATACGTAGCGTGCGCTAGCTAACTCAATTAGCGTGCGGTACGCTTAGACGTTAGTGTGTGCTACAAGTACACAAATACAAGTATGGACAACATTTAAGAAATCATACGGTCAACAACACAGGATCATGAAATACGGAGGATAATACTCAGATCAAATACAACATATACAATGTCACGAGGTTCAAATACCCATCAGAATCTCGGGTATTACAATTATAACCCTTTCAAGTTGAGGAGATCGATGTGGCCTGTGCTTGAGTGTGGTATGATCAAGCTTCATCAATAGTTGTTTATTTACTTACTGTTATTTTTCTCAAACTCTACTTTATGAACAAGTGTTCGATTTGTTTCAATTTCACGTCAAAATATGTTTTTGTTTTAACGATGACTCGAGAATATTACTTGCGATTATTAAGTTGTTTGTTTTTGAAAACGTATTTCCGCTTCAAAATTTTTATTTATTCTTTTTTTAAATTAAGAATAATTATTTTCATAGAATAGTGATTGCTACATAAGTAGTATCGGAGCGGGTCTACGGTTTTGTAGACTCGTTAAAATGGTTTCTTTTTTAAATAAAACTGAAATTTTATTTTCACAAGTAGTTAAATATTTTTAGCAATTATGATCATCCACCTCTGCCGCTCCACGTCGACTCCAAGGTACATTAAGTTATTATTATTCATTATGTGATAAATGCAGTTTACCAGATCAACCATGATTCATGCATTAAAGATTCATCTTCAGTCTATTTTGTACATAAGAATTTTATGATAAAGTAGTTGGGCATGAAATTATTTTCTTATAAATTCATAAGTATATGTGTGACATGCGTAAATCATCATTGCTAGAAATCTCTGGTTCTCAGGATATAGATGCAATGTAACTCTCCATTTTATTTCTCCCTCTCGTTGGGTAAGTACTGAGGGATCGTTGCGTGTGGTATGCCTTAGGATAATGGCAACTCGTAGACGTGGACGCCCAGCTAACCGAGGTGCAGATAATCTCGGTGGTCAGAATGCCAACCCTGGTGCTGGTAGTGGTGGTGACGGAGGTCAGGATAACCACAGTAATAACGTGCCAGCTCCTACTCAGGCACAAGTCGTGCAACAGTTACTGCGTTTCATCCCACCATCATTCAACGGTCGAGAAGGACCAACTTTTGTTGATGAATGGTTCATGTCACTCGAGCACACCTTTGAGCTCATTGGGAGCACTGATGCGCAAAGAATTCTTTGCGGCTAATATCAAATGGTGGATAAGCTATTGACGTTTAAGGCCGGTGGCCGAGCGTGCTGCATTAACTTGGGATCGATTCAAGGAAATAGTGATGGAACAATACTGTCCACAGCATTATCGAGAGAAGATGGAGAGAGAGTTTTGGAATCTCGAACAAGGAGGAATGACGGTTGAAGAATATGAGAGAAAATTCAACCAAATCAGCTTCTTTGTGGAGCACATGGTGGATACAGATCAAAAGAGGACCCTTAAGTTCCTGAGTGGTTTATGCCCGAGTATTCGTCACATCGTGGATGGTCATGGGGTGCTACCCTATACCAAGACCGTATTTTGAGCCCAAGAGGTTGAAGCTAGCCATAATCTGGATCAAAATCAGTCTACGAAGCTTAGTACCGGTAAGAGGCATTGGAATGGAAACCAAAATAAGGTTGTGGATTCTAATAAGCAAGCAACGGTTGATCAAAGGTCGGGACCTAAGCCTCAAACCAGTAAGCCAGAGTGCTCGAAATGTAGTAAGAATCATGGAGGGGAGTGCCTGTACGGTAAAGGTGTCTGCTACAGATGCAAGGAGCCAGGGCATTCATCTTCGAACTATCATCTCCAAAGGGCCAAAGGTCAAGGTTCTGGAGGAAAAGCTCGCATTTATACTTTGACCCAAAAGTACGTAGATGAGAATCCCAGCATGGTGTTAGGTATGCTTATGATCTCTAATGTGCCTGCTTTCGCTTTATTTGACACTGGTGCCACACACTATTTTATGTCTGCAAAGTTTTATCATGCTATTGGTCATAGAAGCGTTAGAATTGTTGAGTCTCTTGAGGTTAGCTTACCATCAGGAAGTACGATCCTCACTAATAGAATGATTGATGAGAATATTAAGATAGGAGGAAGAGAATTTGACGCTAGCCTGTATTTGATTAACTCAATGGATTTTGACATGATCCTTGGTATGGACTGGCTCGATAGACATGATGCCGATATAAGGTGCCGTGAGAAGAGGGTGACATTCAGGTGTTCTGAAGGCGAGTCGATCGCCTTTTATGGTACTAAGAGTAGGGTAGTACCAAGAGTAATCACGGCCATGAAAGCACTAAGAAGTCTAAAAAAGGAGACATGTCAGGGTTACTTGGTGAGTTTGGTCGACACTCGTACTAATGAGGTGTCCCCTACAGACGTACCTATAGTACGGGAGTTTTTGGATGTGTTTCCAGAAGATTTGTCGGGAGTCCCACCCGACCGAGAAGTGGAGTTTAGTATTGATTTAGTCCCTAGGGTGGCCCCAACATCAAAGCCCCATATAGAATGGCTCCGAAGGAACTTCAAGAATTGAAGGTCCAGATTCAAGAGCTGGTGGAGCTCAGATTTGTTCGTCCTAGTGTGTCACCCTGGGGTGCACCAATGCTATTTGTAAGAAAGAAGGATAGGTCACTTCGGATGTGTATAGATTACAAAGAGCTGAATCGACTCACGGTGAAGAACAAGTACCCACTACCGAGAATTGATGATCTATTCGATCAGTTGAGGGGAGCCGGAACCTTTTCGAAGATCGATTTGCGGTTGGGGTACCACCAACTGAAGATTAGGGAGTGCGACATTCCCAAGACAACTTTCAGGACCCGTTATGGGCATTTTGAATTTGTAGTGATGCCATTTGGTCTGAGTAATACACCGTCAGTCTTTATGAATTTGATGAACAGGGTGTTCCAAGTTCCAACCTTACTTTGATAAGTTCATAGATGACATCTTGGTGTATTATAAGGACAAAGAACAACACCAAGAGCATTTGAGGATTACATTGGAGACATATCACAAGGAGAAGTTGTATGCCAAGTTCAAGAAATGTGAGTTTTGATTACACAGAGTTGGATTCCTTGGACATGTGGCGACTTCAAAAGGACTTGAGGTAGATCCCGATAAGGTTTTAGTAGTGAGTAGTTGGGGAGTACCCAATAATGCGAGCGAAGTTCGCAGCTTTCTGGGCCTAGCTGGCTATTATAAAAGATTTATCGAAGGATTTTCGAAAATCGCGACTCCTATGACCCAGTTAACAAGGAAAGGCGTGATGTTTGAATGAAGTGACATGTGTGAGAAAAGTTTTCAAGAGTTGAAAAGGAGACTAACCTCGGCACCAGTATTAACGATTCCTGATCCGACGGAAGGCTTTGTTTATAGTGATGCCTCAAAGCAGAGGTTGGGTTGTGTTCTAATGCAACATGATAAAGTAGTAGCCTATGCATTGAGACAGCTTAAACCACATAAGTTGGACTATCCAACACATGATCTAGAGGTGGCTGCTGTAGTACATGCACTGAAGATTTGGCGTCACTATCTCTACGGATGGAAGTGTGAGATATACACGGACCATGAAAGTTTGAAGTATCTTTTCACACAAAAGGATCTTAACATGAGACAAAGGCGATGGTTAGAATTGGTGAAGAACTATGATTGTACCATCCATTACCATCCGGGTAAGGCTAATATGGTAGATGATGTCTTGAGTCGGAACACTAGAGGCGAGTTAGCTTACTTGAGCGATCAGGAGAGTTTGATAAAGGAGTTCTCCGAGTTGAGGATTGAGGTAGTTGAGTCTTCAAAGAGTTCGAAAGCAATCCTATCATCTTTGGTCTTGAAACCAAACTTGAGGGATAAGATTAAGGAGGCTCAACCACATGATAAGTTCTTGTGCAAGATGAAAGATCGAGCACAAGATGGAAGTATTGAGAAATTTGTCGTTGTCGCAGATGACGTTTTGACTTATGATGGGAGGTTATGTGTTCCTAAGGATCCATTCCTTAGGAAGAAAATCCTTGAAGAAGCTTACAATGCACCATACTCCGCTCACTCGGGAGGTATAAAGATGTACCACGACCTGAAGAAGTTCTTTTGGTGGAGAGGAATGAAATAGGACATTGGTGTATTTGTGGAGAGGTGTATGATATGTCAGCAGGTGAAGGCAGAACACCAACGGCCAAGAGGTTTACTTCAACAATTGGAAATCCCAGAATGGAAATGATAGCATATCACAATGGATTTCATGGTTCGTCTGCCACGAACCGTGAGGAAGAACGATGCTATCTGGGTGATAGTAGATCATTTGACGAAGTCATCTCATTTTCTACCTGTGAGGATGACTTACAATATAAGATTTATATTCGAGAGATTGTGAGGTTACATGGTGTTCCAGTGTCGATCGTCTCGGATAGAGATCCACGATTTACGTCGAAATTTTAGAAAAGTCTGCAAAGTGCATTGGGCACTAAGTTGAATTTCAGTGCTGCATATCATCCGCAAACCGATGGTCAATCTGAACGGACTATGAAGACACTTGAAGATTTTTTGAGGGCATGTGTTCTTGATACTGGTGAGAATTGGGAGAATATTTTGCATTTAGAAGAGTTTGCTTATAACAATAATTACCAAGCGACTATACAAATGGCCCCGTATGAGGCTATGTATGGAAGGAAATGTCGATCGCCCCATTAATGGAGTTAGGTTGGAGAAGGAAAAATTTTGGGTCCAAAATTGGTCGGACACACTGTAGAGAAGATAGCCGAAATCAGAAGTAAAATTAAGACTGCCTAGGATTGACAGAAGTCTTATGCTGATAAACGAAGGAAAGATATCCAATTTGAGATTGGAGAAAAGGTGTTCTTGAAGGTAGCGCCGATGAAAAGAGTGATACGATTCGGTAAAAAGGGAAAGCTACAACCTCGTTATATCGGACCTTTTGAGATTTTTGGTCATGTTGGTGATCTTCCTTATAGTTTGGCGTTGCCGTTTGAGTTATCGGGAGTGCACCAATATCTTTCACGTCTCCATGCTGAGAAAGTACATGCATGATCCTGGTCACATATGCAATTTCAAAGAGTTGCATGTAGCCAAGAACCTGACTTATGAGGAGGTACCTACAACTGTTTTGGAGCACAAGGTACATCAGTTATGAAACAAAGAGGTTAAATTGGTGAAAGTTCAATGGAGTCGTCATGGACGAAATGAGGCAACTTGGGAACGTGAAGAGTAGATCCGTTTTAAGTATCCAACATTCATTGTTCAAGGTATGTAACTTAATTTTCGAGGACGAAAATTTGTTAAAGGGGGTAGGTTGTAACGTCCCGATTCTGCATATAAATTTATTGTGAATTATAGAAAACATGTTCAATGTTATTAAATTAATGCTCGAATAATTTATCGTTTAATTCGTATTATTTTCATTATCATGCAAAAATTAATTTATGTCATTATAATTCATGTCAAGTCATGTGATTCATGTCGTTCCATTTCTCATTTTAATTCACCGTGTTTCATCTCGTTATTTCTAGGCCCAAGTCAAATTTTAAGCGATAATAATCATTATCCAAAAGATTTTACAAGCCAAATTATTATTATTTTTATTTAGCTATGTACTATTACTACTATTATTTTTATTTTCAAGTCCAGTTGATGAGTTGGCCCAAGTCCTTTTTCTAGCCCAATTAAATTTATTCCTAAACCTAATTTCATATACAGTATAAATACATAATATATTTTTGTACTCCTCACACACTACAATTCTTATCTCTTCGTTGAAAAATCGGCTGCTGCGGATCCCCTCTTCTGCACAGTAAAATCTACAGCAAAAGAAACCCAGTTTCAGTCCGACATAGAAAAGCATTTGTTGCCAGGTAAGAATAATGTAACTAAGATATTTTCCTTTATTCACTGTACTAATACTCCTTCAAATCAAACTCATCACGATTTTGGAGTTTCACAAACCAAATCAAGATTTCCAAAACCCATCCACCTTAAATTACAATGGGCTACCAAATTCTTCAAACCTGACTACCAGTAATTCACTCTAATCAGCCACAACAGCTCGAACCCATAAAACCCACCGACCGAGACCATAACTCTTGCCCGGTCAAAACCTAGAACCGCATCGATTCCGTCGTTGTTGATGACTGTATCTGATGTGTGTGAGTTGCTTATGTGTTTGCAGGTCTGTTATGTTGTGTGTGAAATCGGTGTTTGTGTGGAATTGGTGTGTATGTGTGTGTGTGTGTGCGCTTGCGCGCGCGCGAGAGAGAGAGAGTGCAGGAGATTAGTTAGATGAGAAAGAAAAATAAAGTGGGAGATAGAATAGACAACATGCGTTAGTTGAAGATGGGGTATGAGTAGACGTGCCGCCGGGCCAAAACCGCTGGTTTCGGACCTCGAACCGGCGGTCCTCGGTCCCCAAAACACGGAACCGAGCCCGGACCGGAGACGAGCCCGACCACCCGTGCCGGGCTAGTAGCCCTCCGGTCCCGGTCCGGGCTAAACCCTCCGGTTTTGACGGGCCGGCCCGCAGCCCGCGATGAAAACAGGGGCAGCCCAATTTTGTATTTTTTTTATTTTTAACTTTTTTTATTTTTTTCATTTTATTCTTGTATATTTATTACTTTTATGAATAGAAAATGATAATTCTTAATGTTTTGATTTTGTTTTGATTTTTTTAAATATTTAAAAAAATCATTAAATTGTTGAAAAATGAATAAGAAGAAGGACTTTGCAATTTTGCATTAAGAATGAGGAAAATTACAACAAATAAGTTAAGCACAATTTTAGGAGTTTTACACTTGAATTCTTGAAAAGAATAATAATAATAATAAAGGACTTGAGCTCTCTACTCCGCATCCGATCGATCCGTCTCGGTGAAGGCTTCATCTTCGCTCTGATTTGCATCGTCCCATTCCGGTTCTTGAGCTCTAAGGTCGGCCCTACACCAATCATCGAGCAACATGGTAGCTTCAATGTTCGCCGGCTTCATCCTTGATCTTCTTTGATCTAGCATAAGTCCTCCGATGCTAAAGGCTTGTTCGACGGAAACGGTGGATGCCGGGACGGCAAATAACTCCTTTGCAATGATGGAGAGTATTGGGTACTCCTCTCTCTTCGACCACCACTTCAACACATGGATCGACGGACCACTATCTTCAACACCAAATATAAAACGAGTTTGCAAGAACATATCTAATTCACTATTACCTTGCCCCATTGGAAGTTCATTGCTTCTATTTTGCATCATTCCATGCAATTGTTGAACTAAAGGATCACTTTCATTCATCTCAAAAGCTAAATCACAGGAAGGCATCATAGAAGAAGGCATTGTAGAAGAAGAAAAATCACTACCATGTTTTAATCTATATAGAGATCTCAAACTCCTATCTAGAGCTTCCTTGATTTGTGGCACGGAAGGAAGATCAAAGAAGACCCCTTCACCATCAATTACAATATCACTCAAGTCCATTTGAGAGCATCATAATAAATACCAAGCATTTGATAAACACCATCATACTTCCATTTAGGATCTAAACACTTAGCAAGTAAGAAAATCATAGGAATCTCCCTAAAATACTTGAGCCATTTTTGAACCATAAAATAAATCAGACCATGCATGTTTGGCCTACTAATACAACTCTTAAAAGACAAGGCAATATACATGCAATGTTCCAACACTTTAACGGAAGTACAATAATAAACACCCGATAATTGTTTAGTAGCATTATGAAAAACCTTTAACAAACGATATAAATCCATACATGAATCCCAATGACTCTCATTAAGAACTAATTGCATGCTTGAGAGCTCTTTTCTAAAAAAATCGCATAAATAACTCTTATACTCTAGTGTACTATTAATCATCTCATAAGTAGAGTTCCAACGATGAGATACATCAAATTTAAAACAAGTATAAATAATACCCTTTGCACGACAATATATTTGCCATTTTTTCCCCAAAGTTTTTGATTTGTGCAAATACTTAACGGCATTTTTAATAGGAACAACGAAATCTTGAAAAATACTAAGCGCATCTTGAACACATAAATTTAAAATATGACAAATGCATCTAGAATGAAAATACTTTCCTTCAAATGATGGTGCACATGCTTCAACAAGTTCCGGAATACTAGCGGTGTCCGCCGATGCATTATCAAAACCAACGAAAAATACCTTGTTAACCAAACAATACTCGTTCAAAACCGTAATAATAATTAAAGCAATATTCTGAGCCGTGTGAGGCTCTTCAAACTCCTTAAAGGCAATCAAACGTTTTTGCATAATCCATTTTGCATCAATCCAATGACAATTAATTTCCATGTAACTATTTTCATTATAAGCATCGGTCCAAACAGCGGCACAAATAGAAACTTTTTGAGACAAACGAACTAAATATTTCATCACATCTTGTTTTTTGTCAAAGCATTGTCTCCTAATTCTCTTAAGCATTTGAGTTCTAGCTACCTTGCTAACATTGGGACCTAAACCATCTTTATAAGAAGCTTCATACGTTATTCTATCCGCATAATTAAAAGGTTGTTTTTCCATGGCACAATATCTAGCACAAGCATCTTCATATCGATTTTTTTCAAATTTAAATAAAGCAGAAGAAGACATACCCGTCTCCGAAGTTGAACTAGTACCTCGAATTTGCATTTGAGAAGTAGATATTCCATACTCGAATGGATGAAACCCCTCCATGTGCCTTTGTAGTGTTCCATAGACTCTCTTCTCGATCCATTTGTAGTGCTTTGTGCAACAGTTGCAATAAGCAATGAATCTCCTTCGACCATCGGATAGAGGAGGTTCTCCTTCGTTGATAGGAGCCAATTTTCTTTTAAAATGTTTAACGAAGATTTCGGACTTGAGAGGTTTAGGCTTACTTGTTGGCGGATGAGGAGGTTGGTTTTGTTCGTCTTCTTCGTGCTGTTCATCCTCTTCATCATCATTTGTTGAGCCATGAAATTCGTATCCCGTGCTCTCCATCGTATGAACCATCTCTTCAAATCGGGCATCCTATTAAACTTGAATTCGTTCGGCAACTTGTCTAGAAATTTCCTCCGCCAAATCGGCCCTTCTAGGCCTTTGAGTTTGAAAATTTCCTCCTCCACTTCGTTGGCCTAGTTCAGTGGCCTTGCCCTTGCCCTCGTTGTTGTTGTTCTTTGAGGTAGACATGGTGATTTTTGAGAGAGAATTAGATATTGAAATTTGAGAGAGAATTAGAGTGTGATTCTTGGTGATTTTTGAGTTTGGAAGATGTAGTATTTATAGTGGGGATGGTAGGGGAAAGGGGGGATTATTGGGAAGGTTTTTTTTTCGGGGGAAGGTCGCAACGGCTCTTTTCTCATATAGCCGTTGGCAATGGCAGCAGTCCAGTAGTGACTATTGCTCTTTTTTTTTCTTTTTTTTCCCGTTGGGCCCGTCGGTTCCGGCCCAGCCCGCCGGGCTGCTACGAACTGACGGGCCTCTTAGGACCGACGGGCCTTAACCGTCGATCCTCGGTTAGAATTCACCCGACCCTAGCCCAACCCGAGCTTCTCGATCCCGGTCCGGTTCAGGCCCGTTGCCCAGCGGGCCCGGGCTAAAACCGTTGACTTTGGGTCAGTTCCGGGCCAAAACTGCCGGGCCCGAAAGCCCAGGTACGTCTAGGTATGAGGGTTTTCACGTATAAATGGGGTTTCATATTCCCACTTTTCATAAACCTCAATTTCACTCTAATTTATATAATTTTATAATTTAACCCCCATAATTTTAGACCTTTTGGTTTAACCCCTATTAACTCTTCATTTCATTCAATTGCAGTCTTTAAATATTTAGTTTATTCAATTTTACTTCAATCAGCTTTTCAATATCTACAAATCAGTTCCTTTTGGCCAAGCCTTTAACATGTTGACTTTTTCAATTACTATTATTATTCACTCATAATTTAATTTCAGTCATATAATAATAATAATAATAATAATAATTTTCTATTATTATTTGTAGATAATAATAAGAGCTTACGGGCCTAGGATTGTCAAGTCAAGCATCTTCATCACATTCAAGTTCAAGAACTGCATTATATCCAGGTGTGGGGATTTATTATGCTTTTGTTTATTTTAATTGCTTTATATATTGTCTTGTATGTGCGTGAAATCAGTCAGAAGCATTTAAATGTGCAAATCAGTCAGAAGCACTTAAATGTGCAAATCAGTCAGAAGCACTTAATTGTGCATAAAGCCTTCGGTCTAGCCGACGGGCTTTAGAATTTACCAGTCATGTTGTTTATACTAGCTAATATATTTAGAAATTAACTTAGACATATTGCGTATCCTCCACACTGAGCGAGTTGAAAACTCACCCCATTATAGTAACATCCCGATATATTCGGAATAATACAGCGTCATAAATCCTTTATATAAGAATTTACAAGGCTAATTTAAGAAATAGGGAAAATAATGCCAAAGTACCATTAAGGTTATAGTTCAAAACCAGTTCAACGATTCAAATGAGTCCATTATTACAAGCATTCCAAACACCAACAAAATACGCGTACTCGAGTACTGAAAAATAACTAGAAAATGAGACAACAACAAATTTACATCATTGAGCCACTTCATTTTCATGTCGGTAATATGGTTCTTCCCGCTCCTCGGCTACCTGAACATCAAAACAAATGTCCATCCCCGAAGGGGTTAGCAAAAAGATGCTAGTACAAGTATCATAATAAATAAATTGGATATGCAACAACAGTGCATCATAAATTACATAAAACGGACTTCCGCCACCGGAATCTAACGATGCGAATCCACATGGTTCCATCAACACAACACAGGGTAATCCAACGATCCAGCGCCCTCAGTATAGATCCCCATGATGATCCCGTTGGACCAACGCATGGTGGAAAACTCGTCCAACGATCGAGCTCCCTCAGAATAGATCCCCATGATGATCTCGTCGGACCAACGCATGGTGGACATCTGATCCAGCGCCCTCAGCATAGATCTCTCGATCCCTTCGGATCATCACAACATACACAAACACAAACCATGCATATACATATGCCAAATCGATATGTCCATCAACATGAACATTCAAGAATCAATAACGAATACCATGATAATTCAAAGGAACTAAACTCATGTTCAACAACATGAATAAACTATATGCATGACCAAAAATTCTAATATTAACAATTTTAAAATACGATACTTGCCTTAAAGATGGCAAGATTAAATACTCCATGAATGTCATGCGTCCGAAGGCCACCTTCCCTCAATCGATCACTATGAAAGACTCGGACCTTGTTCAAAAGAAATAACAAGGAACTCAACATACTACTCGAAACTAACATATGATCACCAAATATTCTAAATTAAAATCGTGTAATAATGACGTAAAGCCGGTTCGCGGTTAATATACTTGATGAAAGCTGAGCCGGAAATAGTGATACACTTCATATGAGTCGAATGATCATATCAGAGGGGAAATGCCGATGTCTAGGGATTCAAGAATATACAAGTCATCAAAATCTGGACTTCAATATGGGTTTCAATTCCCAATTCCTATGTGTTCGGCTCTTACGATTTATACCACGAGTGTGACTCAAGATATAAGTATACCAAATATACTATGCAAGGGAACGATACTACGGTGATCCGGGTTGATTTCATTGACATAGCCGATTCATTACAAGCATGAACATGAAGAATATTGTCAAATCAAACACCTCTATCAAAACATGAATTATCATCGGTGGAACATCATAGTAATTCTTAGAACCTTACTAAAATCATGCGCATAATTCAAAACGAACTTAGGATACTACACCCTAGGGTTCTTATCCATCAAGACTCGATCAACACTCTTAGCAACGAGGTGAAAACAAGGTATAACCGGGTTCCAATCTTCAAAAATATGGTGCTGGATTCATAAGATATTTAACTAGTCCAATGATTTTTGAAGCAAGCTCAAAATATAGCTAAGAACATAAATTCCAGCTTGGTAAACCATAACATACCTTAAACGGAAGGAAAGGTTGAAATAACTTGACGAACTCCACGCCCCAAAGCTAGAACACCAATCCTCAAAGCTCATCTGCCTTCAATGGTGATGTTAAGAGGCTGGTATGCAGGTTTAGGATGGAGGGAGTAACTCTTGAAGTCTCAGAAATCGGGTGTGGGAAGAGGTGTAAACTGAAAAATGAACTTAAGTGTTGTCCTATTTATAGAAAAAGGTTATTAGCGCGCGCTACTGCTCCTAATTAGCGTGCGCTAACGGTCTTTCAGTCTACTGTCTTTGCCTAATCTCGGCTTAGCATACACTAAACAACCCTTACATATGGTAAGTACAGTAATTAGCGTACGCTACCGCTTAATATAGCATGCGCAAACGACCATACGAAGCTTTACTGACCTCACTGTACTCAACTTTAGTGTGCGCTAGCCTCAGACCATTAGCGTGCGCTAAGCACCGTTGACTCAACTTTTCCAAAAGCCGTCCAAATTTATTCCGACATATACTAACAAAGATCCGCGATCCGATCTCACCTACAAACCTGTATCAATCATGTTGACTACGTATAGCGCTCGCTAAGGCTCATACGTAGCATGCGCTAGCTAACTCAATTAGCGTCCGCTACGCTTAGATGTTAGCGTGTGCTACAAGTGCACAAATACAAGTATGGACAACATTCAAGAAATCATATGGTCAACAACACAAGATCATGAAATACAGAGGATAATACTGAGATCAAATACAACATATACAATGTCACAAGGTTCAAATACACATCAGAATCTCTGGTATTAAAATTATAACCCTTTCAGGTTGAGGATATCGATGTGGCCTGCACTTGAGTGTGGAATGATCAAGCTTCATCAATAGTTGCTTATTTACTTACTGTTATTTTTCTCAATATTTGCTTTATGAACAAGTGTTCGATTTGTTTCAATTTCACGTCAAAATATGTTTTTGTTTTAATGATGACTCGAGAATATTACTTGCGAGTATTAAGTTGTTTGTTTTTTGAAAACGTATTTCCACTGCAAAAATTTTCTTTTTTTTTTTAAATTAAGAATAATTATTTTCATTGAATAGTGATTGCTACATAAGTAGTATCGGAGCGGGTGTACGGTTCTGTAGACTCGTTAAAATGGTTCTTTTTTTAATAAAACTGAAATTTCATTTTCGCAAGTAGTCAAATATTTTTAGCAATTATGATCATTCACCTCTGCCGCTCCACGTCGACTCCAAGGTACATTAAGTTATTATTATTCATTATGTGATAGATGCAGTTTACCAGATCAGCCATAATTCATGCATTAAAGATGCATCTTCAGTCTATTTTGTAGATAAGAATTTTATGATAAAGTATTTGGGCATGGAATTGTTTTCTTATAAATTCATAAGTATATGTGTGACATGCATAAATCATCATTGCTAGAAATCTCTAGTTCTCAGCCTATAGATGCAATGTAACTCTCCATTTTATTTCTCCCTCTCGTTGGGTAAGTACTGAGGGATCGTTGCGTGTGATATGCATTAGGATAATGGCAACTCGTGGACGTGGACGCCTAGCTAACCGAGGTGCAGATAATCTCGGTGGTCAGAATGCCAACCCTGGTGCTGGTAGTGGTGGTGACGGAGGTCAGGATAACCACAGTAATAACGTGCCAGCTCCTACTCAGGCACAAAGTCGTGCAACAGTTCCGGCGTTTCATCCCACCATCATTGAACGGTCGAGAAGGACCAACTTTTGTTGATGAATGGTTCATGTCGCTCGAGCACACCTTTGAGCTCATTGGGAGCACTGATGCGCAAAGAATTCTTTGCGGCCAATATAAAATGGTGGATGATGCTGGACGTTGGTGGATAAGCTATTGACGTTTGAGGCCGGTGGCCGAGCGTGCTGCATTAACTTGGGATCGATTCAAGGAAATAGTGATGGAATAGTACTACCCACAGCATTATCGAGAGAATATGGAGAGAGAATTTTGGTATCTCGAACAAGAAGGAATGACGGTTGAAGAATATGAGAGAAAATTCAACCAAATCAGCTTCTTTATGGAGCACATGGTGGATACAGATCGAAAGAGGACCCTTACGTTCCTGAGTGGTTTACGCCTGAGTATTCGTCACATCGTGAATGGTCATGGGGTGCTACCTTATACCGAGATAGTATTTCGAGCCCAAGAGGTTGAAGCTAGCCATAATCTGGATCAAAAGCAGTCTACGAAGCTTAGTACCGGTAAGAGGCATTGAAATGGAAACCAAAATAAGGTTGTGGCTTCTAATAAGCAAGCAACGGTTGATCAAAGGTCGGGACCTAAGCCTCAAACCAGTAAGCCATAGTGCTCGAAGTGTAGTAAGAATCATGGAGGGGAGTGCCTGTACGGTAAAGGTTTCTGCTACAGATGCAAGGAGCTAGGGCATTCATCTTCGAACTGTCATCTCTAAAGGGCCAAAGGTCAAGGTTCTGGAGGAAAAGCTCGCATTTATACTTTGACCCAAAAGTACGCATATGAGAATACCAGCACGGTGTCAGGTATGCTTATGATCTCTAATATGCCTGCTTTCGCTTTATTTGACACTGGTGCCACTCACTCTTTTATGTCTGCAAAGTTTTATCATGCCATTGGTCATAGAAGCGTTAGAACTGTTGAGTCTCTTGAGGTTAGCTTACCATCAGGAAGTACGATCCTCACTAATAGAATGATTGATGAGAATATTAAGATAGGAGGAAGAGAATTTGACGCTAGCCTGTATTTGATTAACTCGATGGATTTTGACATGATCCTTGGTATGGACTGGCTCGATAGACATGATGTCGATATAAGGTGCCGTGAGAAGAGGGTGACATTCAGGTGTTCTGAAGGCGAGTCGATCCCCTTTTATGGTACTAAGAGTAGGGTAGTACCAAGAGTAATCACAGCCATGAAAGCACTAAGAAGTCTAAAAAAGGAGACATGTCAGGGTTACTTGGTGAGTTTGGTCGACACTCGTACTAATGAGGTGTCCCCTACAGACATACCTATAGTACGGGAGTTTTTGGATGTGTTTCCAAAAGATTTTCCGGGAGTCCCACCCGACCGACAAGTGGAGTTTAGTATTGATTTAGTCCCTGGGGCGGCCACAACATCCAAAGCCCCATATAGAATGGCTCCGAAGGAACTTCAAGAATTGAAGGTCCAAATTCAAGAGCTGGTGGAGCTCGGATTTATTTGTCCTAGTATGTCACCCTGGGGTGCACCAGTGCTGTTTGTAAGAAAGAAGGATAGGTCACTTCGGATGTGTATAGATTACAAAGAGCTGAATCGACGCACGGTGAAGAACAAGTACCCACTACCGAGAATCGAGGATCTATTCGATCAATTGAGTGGATACGGAACCTTTTCGAAGATCGATTTGCGGTCGAGGTACCACCAACTGAAGATTAGGGAGTGCGACATTCCCAAGACGGCTTTCAGGACCCGTTATGGGCATTTTGAATTTGTACTGATGCCATTTGGTCTGAGTAATGCACCAGAAGTCTTTATAGATTTGATGAATGTTAGGCGTATTTTTATACGCTTATTTATTATTATTTTGTAGTATTTTTGAGAGTGAAATCGTCTAAATGAGCTTTAATTGCCTTAATTTTGTATGATTGACAGGAAATTGAAGTCCGGAAGCTAAAACGAGGCAAAACGGGCGAAAACGGCAAATCTGGACTCTGAGCCGCGGCACAAGGAAGCTGAGCCGCGGCACAGGAAGACACCAGCCGAAGGTAGAGTAACATGTACTCTGTGCCGCGGCACAGCCCAGGTGAGCCGCGCACGTAAGAATTAATTAACGCCTGCATTCACAAGGCGATGTGCCGCGGCACAGTTTAGTGAGCCGCGCACACTTGGCGGTTTTTGTATGCCCGCGGATTTTGAGTCATTTGAAGCCAGTTTTCGACCGACTAATACGGACGCGATTTGGAGGATATGTTGAGCTATAAATAGGGTTTAAGGCCCTAATCAAATCATCTTGGAATCTTTGGATCTTTAATCTTTGAGAGCTTAAGCTTGGAGACGGCAGAAGAAGAGGGAAGCAGAAGACTTCAAGGGCAGAGGGCGGAAGCTGAAGAACGGAGGAATCCGAGCTTCATCTGCGTTTGAATTTTATGCTTTCGTTTATTTATTCTGTATTTTCAGTTTTTAGTATGTCAGGCTAAAGCCCTAATCTAGGGTTTTGATGAAACCTTTGTTTTGACGAATTGATTGAGATTATCCAATTTATTACCTTTTTATTGAGTTTTCCCAATTATGTTTAATGCTTGCAATTATCTGGCCAATAGTTGTATTGATTTAATCATTCACTTCGAATCGGGAGAGGAGATTTGGTGAGGAACTATTGGTGAGGACCGTTTTATTCTGTGAGATAGGAATATACTCATAGGAACTACGTGGCCTTTAGGAGATTTCATGCTTTTTGCCTATCGACGAATTAACTCACCTAGGGATAGAGTGCGTTATTCGCCTTTAGATAAATCTATTGACCTCGGGAGAGGCGGTAGAATATATTAGCAATCTCCGCCTTCAATAAATTGGGAAAATTATTTAGTACGGATAATCGAGAGTAAATTCGGATAAACTAAGGTGGATTCAGAACCCTAGACTTATTCATCATTTGATTTCTTTTATCCAAGATATTGTTTTCTACTAGTCTTTTAGTAATTCTTTTAGTTATTAATCGTAAATCCCAAATTCGATTGTTCAGATAAAATTGGAATACGAAAAAATCGGTAGTTAGAGATTCAGTCCTCGTGGGAACGATGCTCTACTTATCACTTTATTACTTGTAAACGATGACGTGCACTTGCGTGTAAAGAAATATCGCAACAAGTTTTTGGCGCCGTTGCCGGGGACTGAAATTTTCTAATATCGATTTAAGTATTTCCAGTCTTAATTTGAACGTTTTATTTTTATCTTTTGTGTATTTAATTTCGTTTACTTGTTTTTCCTTTCAGGATCTTTCGTGTAGTGCATGAGAAAACTCGGTAACGAAGGCCTATTACCTTTGGATACCGAGCTCGAGCGCACTCTAAGAAGGAACAAAAAGGAGAAAAGAGAGTTGCGCATTTACTGGTCAACATGGCCGAGAATATCGAAGTCCAAGGAGGAGATAACCAAGTGCGGCAAGTTCAACCGGAACTAGCTCTTCGAGATTATGCCATGCCGCAGGTCAACGCTAATTTTTCGGGAATTCGGCGTCCCACTATCCAAGCTAATAATTTTGAGATCAAGCCTGCTATTATTCAGATGGTGCAGGCGAGCCAATTCTGTGGACTGCCGAATGACGACCCGAATGCCCATATTGCTTCTTTCCTTGAGATATGCGACACGTTCAAGACTAATGGTGTCACCGACGATGCCATCCGATTGAGGCTTTTCCCTTTCTCTTTGAGGGATAAAGCAAAGTTTTGGTTAAATTCCTTACCGCCGGGGTCGATTACAACATGGGAGAGGTTAGCGCAAGCCTTCCTTGCCAAATTCTTCCCACCAGCTAAGACGGCAAGGTTGAGAAACGAAATAACCACCTTTGGTCAGTACGATATGGAATCGCTCCACGAGGCGTGGGAGCGATATAAAGAATTGCTATGAAGATGCCCTCATCATGGCATTCCTGATTGGCTTCAGCTTCATACGTTCTATAATGGTTTGAGTGCTTCTACACGCACCCTCGTGGATGCGGCCTCTGGTGGGACCTTCATGGGAAAATCTATGGCCGAGGCACACGTGCTTTTGGAAGATATGGCCGAAAACGCATACCAATGGCCATCGGAAAGATTGACACCGAAGAGAGTCATGGAAGTTTCAAGCAATGACCCGATTTCCACTTTGTCAGCTCAAGTCGCCGCTTTGACACAACAGCTCCAGGCATTTTCGCACGCACCAGCCCCCGTTACCATTGAGACATGCAATTGGTGTAACGGATCACACCCGAGCGCGGAATGTCAAGTTGGAAATCCGTTCGAGCAACATCAGATGGAGCAAGCTAAATTTGTGGCCAATGGAAATCGACAAAATAATTTTTACCCCAGCACTTATAATCAAGGGTGGCGGAATCAACAAAATTTTCCATGGAGAAATGGGCAAGCTATGAAGCCTCCACAACCTCACTTCACGCAGCCCCCTCAATCACCAAAGGTATCTTTGGAAGACGCTCTTGCTTAATTGGCGGCTAACACAAGCCAATTCATGACCCGCACCGAGACGACCCTCCAAAATCATTCGACCTCCATCCGAAATCTAGAAACACAAATGGGGCAGATTGCTAATTTATTGTCTTCTCGGTCTCAAGGTGCATCACCCAAATACCAAGTGAAATCCAAGGAAAATGTGCAAGCGATCGAATTACGAAGCGGAAAGGAGTTGAAAGGGCAGCCTATTAATGACAAAGAGCAGCCGATCGAGCAGAACGAGGAGGAAAAGGATGAGACGCCTAAGCCAAAGGAAGTATCGACTACTCAGCCCACTCCTCCAATTCCATTCCCACAGCGTTTCCAAAAGAAAAAACTGGACAAGCAGTTTTCAAAATTCCTCGATGTTTTCAAGAAATTGGACATAAACATTCCGTTCGCCGACGCATTGGAACAGATGCCGAGTTACGTCAAGTTCATGAAAGAAATTTTGTCCAATAAACGAAAGCTCGAGGAATATGAGACGGTCGCTTTAACGGAGGAGTGCAGCGCTATTTTACAAAAGAAGCTCCCACCTAAATTGAGAGATCCGGGAAGTTTCACCATCCCTTGCATCATCGGAAATCCATCTTTTGAAAGAGCCCTATGCGATCTCGGGGCCAGTATAAATCTTATGCCCCTTTCTATTTTTAAAAAGCTTGAGATTGGGGAAGCCAAGCCGACGACAGTCTCTCTACAATTGGCCGATAGATCCATCAAATATCCGAGGGGTGTGATAGAGGACGTTTTAGTCAAAGTTGATAAGTTCATCTTTCCGTCCGATTTCATCGTACTTGACATGGAAGAAGACCAAGATATCCCAATTATTTTGGGAAGACCATTTTTGGCAACAGGCCGAACGTTGATTGATGTGGAAAAGGGAAAGCTGACTTTGCGTGTTCAAGAGGAGCAAGTAACATTCCATATTTTTCGATCCGTAAAATATCCAAGTGACGCTGAAAATTGTTTCCAAGTTGACGTCATTGACTCGTGCGTGAGTAGAACTTTTCGAGAAAATTATCCACCCGATCCATTGGAATCCGCTTTTGATTGGCAAGTTTCAACCAAATGGAGAGCATGCACTACGTACGACACATGGATGCTTCCCGCCAATTTTTATTCGTAAACCATTCGAGGAGCTAGGAAGTTCACTAACTCGACCGACCCCATCGATTGAAAAACCTCCAAAGTTGGAACTCAAAAAGCTGCCACCTCATTTGAAATATGCATTCTGGGGCCCGACAACTCCCTTCCAGTTATTCTTTCGGCCACTTTAGCAGGAGATCAAGAGGCAAAATTATTAAGAGTTTTGAGGGAGTACAAATCTGCTCTTGGATGGTCTATTGCGGATATTAAGGGGATCATCCCATCGATTTGCATGCACAAGATTTTGATGGAGGAAGACTACAAACCATCCGTGGAGCATCAACGCCTATGAATCCTAACATGAAGGAGGTGGTAAAAGTCGAGGTTTTAAAACTCCTCGACGCAGGTATGATCTTTCCAATTTCTGATAGTAAGTGGGTAAGTCCGGTTCAAGTTGTGTCGAAAAAGGGTGGGATAACAGTTGTTCAAAACGATAATAATGAATTAATTCCCACCAGGATTGTTACGGGGTGGCGTATGTGCATAGATTATAGGAAATTAAATAAGGCCACTAGAAAAGATCATTTTCCCTTACCTTTTATTGATCAGATGTTAGATAGATTAGCCGGACACGATTTCTATTGCTTTCTCGATGGTTATTCGGGGTATAATCAGATTTACATAGCCCCCGAAGACCAAGAGAAAACGACGTTTACATGTCCTTACGGCATTTTCGCTTATAGGCGCATGCCTTTTGGATTGTGTAATGCGCCAGCGACTTTTCAACGGTGTATGATGGCTATTTTTTCTGACATGGTAGAGCAGTGTATTGAGATTTTTATGGATGATTTTTCTATTTTTGGAGATTCATTTGAAATTTGTTTGGAAAATTTGCAGAAAGTCTTGCGAAGATGCGAAGAGACCAATTTAGTCTTGAATTGGGAGAAGTGTCATTTTATGGTGCAGGAGGGCATTGTGCTTAGCCATCGAATATCCTCACATGGAATTGAAGTCGACCGAGCGAAAATTGAGACAATTGAGAAGATGCCTCCACCCACTTCGGTCAAGGGGATTAGGAGTTTTTTGGGACATGCCGGTTTCTATCGCCGATTTATTAAGGATTTTTCAAAGATCACGAAGCCGCTGTGCAATTTACTCATGAAAGATGTCCCATTTACTTTCGACGAGTCTTGTAAAGAAAGTTTCGAGTTGCTGAAAAAAGCTCTAAGCACGGCACCGGTGATAGTCGCTCCGGATTGGGGCCTTCCGTTCGAACTAATGTGCGATGCTAGCGACTTTGCCATTGGGGCTGTTTTGGGGCAGAGAAGAGGGAAGGTGTTCCATGTCATATACTATGCGAGCCGAACACTTGATGACGCCCAAAGAAATTATGCCACAACGGAGAAGGAATTGTTGGCGGTGATCTTTGCATTTGATAAATTTCGGGCTTATCTACTAGGAACGAAAGTGATAGTGTGGACCGATCATTCGGCAATAAAGTACCTCTTGGAGAAGAAGGATGCCAAACCAAGGTTGATTCGGTGGGTGCTACTCCTTCAAGAATTCAACTTGGAGATTCGGGACAAGAAAGGGACAGAAAATGTTATAGCCGATCACCTTTCACGATTAGAGAGTTCCCTCGAGAAGGAAGAAAGTCAGCCACAAATTATAGAAACCTTCCCCGACGAGCAGCTCTACAAGTTGGATTCAACACATGCGCCTTGGTATGCTGATCTAGTGAACTACTTAGCAAGTAAAACAATTCCGAACGACCTCTCACGTCATCAAAAGAAGAAGCTAATCTCGGATGCTAAGTACTATTTGTGGGACGATCCTTTTCTCTTCAAGCGATGACCCGATCAAAGTATCCGTAGAAGCATATCGGATGAGGAAATCCACAGTGTCTTTGAACCATTGCCATGCTTCACCCTACGGTGGACATTTTAGTGGAAATAGAACAGCAGCGAAGGTCTTACAGTCGGGATTTTATTGGCCGTCCTTATTCAAAGATGCTCACTCCTTTGTGTCTACATGTGATCGGTGTCAACGGACAGGAAACATCTCAAGACGACACGAAATGCCGCTGAACACCATACTTGAAGTCGAATTATTTGATGTATGGGGGATCAACTTCATGGGTCCATTTCCCCCATCAAACAAGAATCTCTATATTTTGGTGGCCGTAGATTATGTCTCAAAATGGGTTGAAGCGGTGGCACTACCTACGAATGGGTCCAATGTCGTAATCAAGTTTATTAAACAACATATCTTCGCACACTTTGGGACTCCACGTGCTATTATAAGTGATGGTGGGTCACACTTCGACAACAAATTTCTTGATGCGGTTTTGAGAAAATACGGAGTCACTCATCGTGTTGCCACAGCATACCATCCGCAAACGAGTGGTCAAGTCGAGATATCAAATCGAGAGCTGAAGTGGATTCTAGAAAAGACGGTCAGCTCGTCTCGAAAAGATTGGGCATTTAAACTCGATGATGCACTTTGGGCGTACCGGACTGCGTATAAAACACCTATCAGAATGTCGCCCTACAGATTGGTCTATGGGAAAGGTTGTCATCTACCCGTAGAGATGGAACACCGTGCTTCTCGGGCGATAAAGAAACTAAACTTTGATCTAAAATCCTGGGAAAAGCGTTGTTTGCGGTGAACGAGTTGGAAGAAATTCGCCACAACTCATACGAAAATGCAAAACTTTATAAGGAGCGGACAAAGATTTGGCATGATAAGCACGTCACGCAGAGAATTTGTCCCGGTCAAGAGGTGTTGCTATTTAACTCACGCTTAAAGTTATTTCCCGAGAAATTGCGTTCACGATGGTCGGGACCGTTCACCGTAGTTCAAGTGTTTCCACATGGTGCAGTAGAAGTTCAAAGAGATGGCCGAAAATTCAAAGTTAATGGACAACGGTTGAAGGCATACATGGGAAATCCAATAGACACGCAGAAAACGAGCGTCACCTTATCCACCGCCGGATGAATGCGAGAAAAGTCCGGCTGAAGACTATAAACTTAGCGCTCCTCGGGAGGCAACCCGAGTATTAGTTGTAGATTCTTTGTTGTTTTCTTGCATTTTTAGAGTCTCTCTTTGTCTTCTTTCTTCTTTGATCCATCCTTCCCTCTCGTCTTGATGTTTTAGTGTAAAAATTCTGTGCAGGAATCAGCAAAGGGGAGGAATTCAATGATGGGCCGCGGCACAGTCCAGGTGAGCCGCGGCACACACCAGCTGATGAAAAAATGGCCGATCAAACTGTACCCTGTGCCGCGGCACACTATACCTGAGCCGCGGCACACTAACATACTGAGCCGCGGCACCCGACGACCTTACAAAACGTCCCAGTCCTACTGTACTTTGGGCCGCGGCTCACTTATATTGTGCCGCGGCCCCCGTCGCAAAATAAGAACAGCCAGGTAGGGCTCATTCAATCGATCGGCCTGCATAAGATACTTCTTCCCTCCCTTCCTTCCTTCCTTCACACAATGAGGTCAGTTGATATCATTCTATTGTCTCCTTCTCAAATTCTCCAGGTAATTGTTGATTTCTAAATCATAAGTGATTCTTGATGTGAAAAGATTTGAAGTTTTATATTGCTAGTTGTTCTTCACTTTTGTTTCTAAAATGGAGTTGGAATATGGGGAATTTGATATTGTGATGGAATTGATGTTTATGAACGAATTGTTGATGATGGTTGTCGTAATTCAGGGTTATAATCAGGTTATTATTTTTGGGATTTGGAATTAACCATCAAAATTCTTGTTCTTCATTTTAACTTGTGCACACAAGGTGTTTGATAAATTGCAGCAATGAAAAATTGGTAAGCTAGGCATTTTCAAAATTATATGCAATGAATCGTGTTGTCAAATTACATTATCCCCAACCCCTACATCATGTTCAACTTGAGAGCTCGTACTTAACTTCCTTTTTGATGATGCAAGCTCATTCATTCACACTCCGCATGATGTAGTCAAGAAGCGTGCAAGATCACCGACGATGCCTGACCACCTCCCGAGCATGGAGGGGAGTACTTGACCTTTTAGTTTTATTGCATATCATTTTTGTCCATTGAGGTCAATGTACGTCCTAAGTTTGGGGGGGGGGGGTTTACTTTCAGTTGCTACATTCATTGCTGGACTTTATTTTCTTGCTGTACTTTTTGCACTTTTCATTACCTTGCGTAAAATTTTTTTTAAGATAGCCTTGCTTGTCTTAGTTTTCTTTATTCGTGAATTTTTCGTGCTTCTATTTGTGTGATACTGATGTTACGACACTGTTTTTTTCTCTCTGAAGAAGCGGTCGAGTTCTAGTCGAGTTGTAGTCAGTTATTTCTGTTCTGCTTAGTATTCATTTAGGTCCGAAATTTTTCGTGATTGTAGAGGTCTTGGCAGATAAGAGACGATACATACTTGTTTTAAAATCACCGTCAATACGTTTGGATACATTTTCCGGATAGTGAGTCGTACTGTTTCTTTAGTCGTGTTGGCACTTAGATTGAGGTTAGAGTCGGTCAGTTTTTCCCTAAAGTCGAGATAATGTTGTTCTATGAAGGGAAGTCTAGTAACCGGGGGCATTCGCGTGAAACGTTGTTTACTCTCGCGTAAAACGACGACCCTGATTATACTAGTGAGTTAGATATTTCACATGTGCCAATGATAGGGAGCCTAGTAACCGGGGGTATTCGCGTGACCTGCTGTTTACTCTCGCGTATAACGGCAACCTTGATTCGGACATGCGTAAATTATATATTCGAGTTGTTTCTCCGCTGTAGACGGGAACTTAGTAACTAGAAGCATCCATGTGCCCCATGAGTGTCTTTTACGTCAAACGGTTTCCTAATACATGAGAATGGAAGTTCCACCCTAGGATTATCCCGATGAAACATCCCGAGATCCTAACCTAGTGGTCGACTCGAATCAAATTTTTGAACATTTATATAAGGGGATACTGTCCGAGGTTTATTTGTTATGAAACTCTTGAAAATTGTGCCATTAGACTGTGCAACGGGACGAACTAGCTTGTTTATTTTAGCCTTTCATATTGACGGTCGATTTGACTCACGTTTTGTTAATCTTTGAGCTGGATTTTCTTCATGAACGAGTGATTAGGACTGAATTTGATTACTTTGCAGAATCATTATTCTGAGTGCAGCTCGCTTTTATGACACTCGTATTATTTAGAGAGAATTACAGGATAGTATTGATTAGGTTGAACACTATGAGTTGCACGATGATTCACGATATTCTTTTATTGAATTTAATTCTTTTTGCTTGAGGACAAGCAAAGGCTTAAGTTTGGGGGTATTTGTTAGGCGTATTTTTATACGCTTATTTATCATTATTTTGTAGTATTTTTGAGAGTGAAATCGTCTAAATGAGCTTTTAATGCCTTAATTTTGTATGATTGACAAGAAATTGAAGTCCGGAAGCTAAAACGAGGCAAAACGGGCGAAAACGGCAAATCTGGACTCTGAGCCAGCACAAGGAAGCCGAGCCGGCACAGAAGACACCACCAAGGCGAGTAACAAGATCTGGCCGCGGCATGCCTCTGTGAGCCGCGTACGTAAGAATTAATTAACGCCTGTGCATTCACTGAACGCGATGTGCCGCGGCACAGTTTAGTGAGCCGCGGCACACTTGGCGGTTTTTGTATGCCCGCGGATTTTGAGTCAAGCGAAGCCGCCACCGACTAATACGGACGCGATTTGGAGGATATGTTGAGCTATAAATAGGTTTAAGACCCTAATCAAATCATCTTGGAATCTTTGGATCTTTAATCTTTGAGAGCTTAAGCTTGGAGACGAGAAGAAGAGGGAAGGTAAGACTTCAAGGGCAGAGGGCGAAGTCAAGAACGGAGGAATCCGAGCTTCATGTGCGTTTGAATTTTATGCTTTCGTTTATTTATTCTGTATTTTCGCTTTTAGTATGTCGGGCTAAAGCCCTAATCTAGGTTTTGATGAAACCTTTGTTTTGACGAATTGA
Source organism: Orobanche coerulescens (assembly GCA_033398695.1). Lineage (NCBI taxonomy): Eukaryota > Viridiplantae > Streptophyta > Magnoliopsida > Lamiales > Orobanchaceae > Orobanche > Orobanche coerulescens. The sequence continues at coordinate 108,291,665 of CM065819.1, forward strand.
TTGAGATTATCCAATTTATTACCTTTTTATTGAGTTTTCCCGCTTATGTTTAATGCTTGCAATTATCCGGCCAATAGTTGTATTGATTTAATCATTCACTAATCGGAGAGGAGATTTGGTGAGGAACTATTGGTGAGGACCGTTTTATTCTGTGAGATAGGAATATACTCATAGGAACTACGTGGCCTTTAGGAGATTTCATGCTTTTTGCCTATCGACGAATTAACTCACCTAGGGATAGAGTGCGTTATTCGCCTTTAGATAAATCTATTGACATCGGGAGAGGCGGTAGATTATATTAGCAATCTCCGCCTTCAATAAATTGGGAAAATTATTTAGTACGGATAATCGAGAGTAAATTCGGATAAACTAAGGTGGATTCAGAACCCTAGACTTATTCATCATTTGATTTCTTTTATCCAAGATATTGTTTTCTACTAGTCTTTTAGTAATTCTTTTAGTTATTAATCGTAAATCCCAAATTCGATTGTTCAGATAAAATTGGAATACGAAAAAATCGGTAGTTAGAGATTCAGTCCTCGTGGGAACGATACTCTACTTATCACTTTATTACTTGTAAACGATGACGTGCACTTGCGTGTAAAGAAATATCGCAACAATGAACAGGGTGTTCCAAGTTCCAACCTTACTTGGATAAGTTCATAGATTGTAACACCCCAAAAGGCGACTATTACAGTGTCGTGGACCCCACACTGGGACCCACCAGGCGATATCAAAATATATATTAAATAAGTATTACTTGTGGTACCGAACCACAATAAATAGTCATTTCTCCGATTAGGAGTTCACTAATAGTATGGCCAGCGGCCTTATAATACACAGGATCCAAAAAACAAGTACAAACCATATGGAGATGGAATATACTTCAAAATACAACCGAACGATAATATAAATAAAGCGGAATTAAAGTGATATTACACGGTTTGAACAATGACCGTACAAAAAGACATGGGCCCCCCGATCTAGTATCCCTCGAACCCTTCGTCGTCAACATGCTCTTCCCGTGCCTTTCCTTTGCCTCGACCTAAAATACAACACAAGTATTTCGCCCAAAACACAGGGTCAGATATACATGATAATTAATTCTTCCGACATTATACAATTCACATATAATAGATCTCAAGGAAACATCCCGACTACTGATCATACCCCTCGAGCGTATGAACAATCAGTGACAAACCATCGAACACATCCAATCATACATGGACTATGAACGATTAACAATATGGATCAAGATCGACATCACAGTACGCCCGATATGGAAATGTGTCCGTGTACATGTCCACCCCGTATACGGAATCCAGAATATACGTGTGACAATGTACCTAATTAGCCTCACGAACTGCGTCTCGTGTGCATAATCCAATACGGAAACATCCACGTATGACTATATAAGTGCTCGGCTAAAAATCCTACACAATATCCAATCGGCATGCAGATATAATTCCAGAAACGTCACGATACAACATGACAACGAATTTCAATGAAATACATATCCGATTAAGGATCAAGAAAAACTCACCGAAGTGATAATAAGGACCATCAAGATCAACGATTCAAAGTGACGGACTTGGGAATGCAAATCCCATGATGAATGATGGAACGTCAAAGACAATATCAAACTTATATAACATTTCACAAACATTTCATACACATGAAATGTATAAACATCACAAGAATTTAATCATCATTATAACCAAGCAAGATAACTTGCCTCGATACGGAGACGAGAAAATCCTCCTTTGTCGAAACGAACGAACGGTCCTCAAGTAATATTGTTTACTCGAACAATCAACCTTAAACGAATTACATTTTACTCAATAACATATCCGTATATTTTACTCAATTCATCCTTAAAATCGATTCACAAGACAATTACCGAATGTTCGCATGATTCTTTACAACCAAGTATTTATAAAGAACATGTTAAACAACCGCTTATGTTGTCCATAACATCTTATGTTGATTAAACTTTTTAAAAACATTACAATGTTAAAAGGTAAAAATCTACACCAATATGCTCATCATCTCATCTAAATTGAATAGTAAGCTTATAAGAAGGTTATTTTAGTGATGAGATTATACCATATGAAGTTATCAAAACCATCTTTACAAAGCTGGAAGATCCATTAATATCATTTATGAAATCACCTAGCTTAGGTTTTAGAATTACCACACTAATCTCCTAATATTCAACAAGGTGTTCTTATCAATCCTCATGGACTTGTGAATCTGAACCATAATGATGATAAAATTTCTAAGTTTTCTGAATAAGGAAACATTTTACTATCTTCAAACATTGCCAAGTTCTTCTCAAGGTAAATGAATATCAAGCATGGTGTTTAAACACTTCATGATAATAATTCTATTGATAAAGTCTAACCCTGATGAAGCTAACTGATTAATCAAGGTCCTACTGAGATGAATTCGTCCACCAAGGTGAGCATGATGATTATAAACATGGCTACTATCATTATAACACCAAGAGCACATCCATTTCAAAACCCTTATTTAGCATATTCATCAAGAAGTGTGAAAAAGCTTAATTATAACCATGTTTTACTTGATTAATCTAACTCTAGGTGAAGTATACTTTATTACTGACATCAACATATGAAAAACAATACAGAGAAGAATGCACACCTACCTCCAGAAACGAAGAACAACCTTCAACACCACAAGAAACACACTTCAAGCTCAAGAACGCCTTCTAACTTCGAATCAATGAGCTCCAAACCAAGTTACAAGACTCGAAACCAAGTTGGAGAAGGTAACTATAGGTCTTAGGAGATAGGAGAGAGAATAAACGAAGAGAAAATCGAGTTGAGGCTGAAGAGAAAAGAAAACAGTCTGGGTCTATAAATAGACTGCACAGCCTTAACGTACGCTATTTAACAATTTTAGCGTACGTTAACGCTATTACGTACGCTAATCTGCATGAGTTACATACGTAATCGGCTTACAGTCGCTACTGACTTGAAGCCGCAGGCCATTAGTGCATGCTAATTAAAAGGGTGTTACGCACGCTAATAAAAGTTGACTCTGGCCGACACGATAGCCCAGACATCATACACATGCATGCCAACGGATAACAAGTTCACGTGCGGAAGTCAACTGATGTCAGATTCCTTCTTAACGTACGCAACAGACAATGTATTACGTACGTTAAATCACAAGTTTAGCGTACGTTAGTTAAGCTACGTAGCGTACGCTACACCAACAGAAAAATTTCAAAAAATGCAACTCTCCAATTAACATCGAATCATCAAGTATGAAATGAAATAACAACGATATGAAGCTCAAATCTATAATACCTCAACATAATACTTAATGCAACGATCCACGATAATCAAATTATCCGAATAATACAACGACAGATAAAAATGAAAAATTACAGTCGGATATTACGTAGATGACATCTTGGTGTATTCTAAGGACAAGGAACAACACCAAGAGCATTTGAGGATTACATTAGAGACACATCGCAAGGAGAAGTTGTATGCCAAGTTCAAGAAATGTGAGTTTTGGTTAAACAGATTGGATTCCTTAGAAAATGTGGCGACTTCAAAAGGACTTGATGTAGATCCCGATAAGGTTTTAGCAGTGAGTAGTTGCGGAGTACCCAATAATGCGAGTGAAGTTCGCAGCTTTCTGGGCCTAGATGGCTATTATAAAAGATTTATCGAAGGATTTTCGAAAATTGCGACTCCTATGACCCAGTTAACAAGGAAAGGCGTGAGGTTTGAATGAAGTGACAGGTGCGAGGAATGTTTTCAAGAGTTGAAAAGGAGACTAACCTCGGCACCACTATTAACGATTCCTGATCCGATGGAAGGCTTTCTTTATAATGATGCCTCAAAGCAGGGGTTGGGTTGTGTTCTAATGCAACATGATAAAGTAGTAGCCTATGCATTGAGACAGCTTAAACCACATGAGTTAGACTATCCAACACATGATCTAGAGTTGGCTGTTGTAGTACATGTGCTGAAGATTTGGCGTCACTATCTCTACGGATGGAAGTGTGAGATATACACGGACCATGAAAGTTTGAAGTTTCTTTTCACACAGAAGGATCTTAACATGAGGCAAAGGCAATGGTTAGAATTGGTGAAGGACTATGATTGTACCATCCAATACCATCCGGGTAAGGCTAATGTGGTAGATGATGTCTTGAATCGGAAGACTAGCGCGAGTTAGCTTGCTTGACCGATCAGGAGAGTTTGATAAATGAGTTCTCCGAGTTGAGGATTGAGGTAGTTGAGTCTTCAAATAGTTCGAAAGCAATCCTATCATCTTTGGTCTTGCAACCAAACTTTAGGGATAAGATTAAGGAGGCTCAACCACGTGATAAGTTCTTGTGCAAGATGAAAGATCGAGCACAAGATGGAAGTATTGAGAAATTTGTCGTTGTCGCAGACGACATTTTGACTTATGATGGGAGGTTATGTGTTCCTAAGGATCCATCCCTTAGGAAGCAAATCCTTGAAGAAGCTCACAATGCACCATACTCTGCTCACTCGGGAGGTACAAAGATGTACCACGACCTGAAGAAGTTCTTTTGGTGGAGAGGAATGAAATGGGACATTGGTGTATTTGTGGAGAGGTGTATGATATGTCAGCAGGTGAAGGCAGAACACCAACAGCCAGGAGGTTTACTTCAACCATTGGAAATCCCAGAATGGAAATGGGAGCATATCACAATAGATTTCATGGTTTGTCTGCCACGAACCGTGAGGAAGAACGATGCTATCTGGGTGATAGTAGATCATTTGATGAAGTCATCTCATTTTCTACCTGTGAGGATGACTTACAATATGGAACAATATGCGAAGATTTATATTCGGGAGATTGTGAGGTTACGTGGTGTTCCAGTGTCGATCGTCTCGGATAGAGATCCACGATTTACATCAAAATTTTGAAAAAGTCTGCAAAGTGCATGGGGCACTAAGTTGAATTTCAGTACTGCATATCATCCGCAAACCGATGGTCATTCTGAACGGACTATCAAGACACTTAAAGATTTGTTGAGGGCGTTTGTTCTTGATACTGGTAACAATTGGGAGAATATTTTGCATTTAGTAGAGTTTGCTTATAACAATAATTACCAAGCGACTATACAAATGGCCCCGTATGAGGATCTGTACAGAAGGAAATGTCGATCGCCCCTTTATTGGAGTGAGGTTGGAGAAGGAAAAATTTTGGGTCCAGAATTGATCGGACACACTGTAGAGAAGATAGCCGAAATCAGAAGTAAAATTAAGACTGCCCAGGTTCGGCAGAAGTCTTATGCTGATAAACGAAGGAAAGATATCCAATTTGAGATTGGAGAAAAGGTGTTCTTGAAGGTAGCGCCGATGAAAGGAGTGATACGATTTGGTAAAAAGGGAAAGCTACAGCCTCGTTATATTGGACCTTTTGAGATTTTGGGTCGTGTTGGTGATCTTCCTTATAGTTTGGTGTTGCCATTTGAGTTATCGGGAGTTCACAATGTCTTTCACATCTCCATGCTGAGAAAGTACATACATAATCCTGGTCACGTATGCAATTTCAAAGAGTTGCATGTAGCCAAGAACCTGACTTTTGAGGAGGTACCTATAGCTGTTTTAGAGCACAAGATACATCAGTTACGAAACAAAGAGGTTAAATTGGTGAAAGTTCAATGGAGTCGTCATGGACCTAATGAGGCAACTTGGGAACATGAAGAGTAGATCCGTTCTAAGTATCCAAAATTCATTTTTCAAGGTATGTAACTTAATTTTCGAGGACGAAAATTTGTTTAAAGGGGTAGGTTGTAACGCTCCGATTCTGCATATAAATTTATTGTGAATTATAGAAAACATGTTCAATGTTATTAAATTAATGCCCGAGTAATTTATCGTTTAATTCATATTATTTTCATGATCATGCAAAAATTAATTTATGTCATTATAATTCATGTCAAGTCATGTGATTCATGTCGTTCCATTTCTCATTTTAATTCACCGTGTTTCATCTCGTCATTTCTAGGCCCGAGCCAAATTTTAAGCGATAATAATCATTATCCAACATATTTTACAAGCCAAATTATTATTATTTTTATTTAGCTATTTACTATTATTACTATTATTTTTACTTTTAAGTCCAGTTGATGAGTTGGCCCAAGTCTTTTTCCTAACCCAATTAAATTTATTCCTAAACCTAATTTCATATACAGTATAAATACATAATGTATTTTTGTACTCCTCACACACTACAATTCTTATCTCTTCGTTGAAAAATCGGCTGCTGCGGATCCCCTCTCCTGCACAGTAAAATCTCCAGCAAAAGAAACCCAGTTTCAGTCCGACATAGAAAAGCATTTGTTGCCAGGTAAGAATAATGTAACTAAGATATTTTCCTTTATTCACTGTACTAATACTCCTTCAAATCAAACTCATCACGATTTTGGAGTTTCACAAACCAAATCAAGATTTCCAAAACCCATCGACCTTAAATTACAATGTGTTAGAAATTGGTTAGTAATATTTATTAAATTAAATATTATTTAGTTAATCTATTGGTAAAGTGGATTAACAAATTTCTCAAAACCAATTTTTGGTGAGTGAGAAATGAAGTACTAAAGTAAGTTGACAATGGAGTAGGCTAGGCCACTCGTATACACACGCGCGCGCGTCCTCGACACCATCGTTACGAATGGGTCGAACTGTGGACAATAACTTATATATATATAATGTTGGGCCTTGAATTTGGGCTAGAGTTTGAGATTTAATTAAATTAAATCAACACTTGTTACTTGGGCTATTTAGCCCAATTGATAACAATCACATGCTGATTGTGGTGGCGTGATTTATAGCCTTTAAAGGCTATTGAATTGAGAAATCAAAGTGTAATTGATTGTCAACTTGTAACAGTATAATTGTAATGCCTCCGTGCATTTGATGGTTTCAAAATTGAAAATTTTTAACCATAGGCTATAATTGGTTTTCATGGTGAAACCGATGCATGGCTTGTTAAGACACATTATTGTGTTTTTAATTCCTCATGTTGGTGAGCTAGCCTATAAATAGGGTACTCTTACATTTGCATTCTACACTTGCAATATCTCTTAGCATACACATCTTGCATACATATAGTTTGTAGTGTCGAAGCTCTGTCCTCGCCTCGTTCTAGTTCGCAGGAGCTCGTGGGTTTTGTGGTGCTACTACTTACGAGACGAAGCCGTTTTATCTTTGGGGACGACATGCCTAAACCGAGAGCACTACCGGGGCGTATCTCGTCTTTCGGATAGAGGGTTCCTCGACTCGGCTATACCTTACGGTTTTCTGTCCTTTTAATTTGTTTAATTTTGGTTCAGTTTCAAAATCTGTAATTTTTATTTTCTTGTACTTTCAATTCTGTTTCGAGTTCTGTAATTTACTTTTGGTTGAGTCTTGTAATTTCTGGATCTCGAGTTGTAATTTTATTTTCCAGTTGTAATTTATTTTTCCGCCCAGCAAGTTTCTACGATAGAATTACCAACAGCGCAAGACGAGATAATTACTTGCTAAATCCTACAACTGGAGATGACGACCGCTGCTTCCACCGACTCCAACACCACCGCTGCCTTTGCCTCCGCGACCGCCGCTTCGAACGTGGCAAACACCATTGCCGAAACCATGTCCAGCATGATGAGCTCAACTACCTCATCAACAACTCCATGGGTGTTTTCGAACCCCTTTCTGACTACCGGTGGATCCACCTCGAGTGGCACCGTAGGTTCCACTTTTAGTGGTACCGTTGGATCCATGTTAGGATATAGTGTTGGAGCCTACGGGTTTAACACGAGTGGTTCCTTTTTTGGAACAATCTCGGGGCCAAGGATGATGCCTGCCGCCGAGATGCTGCCAAAGTTTGGTGGAGCCGACTTTAAAAGGTGGCAACAGAAGATGTTGTTCTATTTGACAACATTGGGCTTTGCGAACTTCCTTAAGGAAGATGCGCCACCGGCGCCAAGTGCTCAAGAGACTAGTTTCACAGTCCGAGCTGCCTATGACAATTGGCACAATGGAGACTATCTTTGTAAAAACTTTATTCTGAATTCCTTAGAAGATAGTTTGTACAATGTTTATTCTGTTGTAAACACATCAAAAGAGATGTGGGAAGCACTTGAAAAGAAGTACCGTAGTGATGATGCAGGTACAAAGAAGTTTGTAGTCGCCAAGTATTTGGACTACAAGATGGTTGACTCAAGGCCAATCATGGAACAAGTGCAAGAGTTCCAACTCATCATTCATGATGTCAATGCCGAGGGAATGGTCCTACCGGACACTTTTACTGTTGCAATTGTGATCGAGAAGTTGCCCCCCAGTTGGAAAGATTTCAAGAGCTACCTTAAGCACAAGCGAAAGGAGATGACTCTTGAAGACTTGATTGTGAAATTGTGCATCGAGTCTGACGTCCGCAAGAATCATCATAAACCAAAAGGCCTGATTGATGCTAAGGCCAATATGTTGGAGCAAGGTGGTCCCTCCATCAAACGGGCTCGCCCAAGTGTCCACAACAAGAACAAAGAGAAGCAACCAGCCAAGAAGTTTGATGGTGATTGCTTCAACTGTGGCAAACGTGGGCACGCGGCGAAGGACTGCCGGAAGCCGAAAGCCAACAAGAAGAAGAAACACGTTGCCAACATCGCCGAGTCTAACGGCGAATGGAAAGAGGATGACCTTGCTGTTGTGGTCACCGAAGAAGTCAACCATGTTGAGAACCAAGGTGGTTGGTACGTCGGCACCGGTGCGACCGCCCACGTTGGTGCCGATAGGAGCCAGTTTAAGAACAATCAAGTTGTTGAGGGGAGGAAGCTCAACATGGGGAATCCAGCTTCATCTGAAATTATCGGAGTTGGAGAAGTGGACCTCAAACTTACGTCCGAACAGACACTTACCTTGAAGAATGTGCTTCATGTTCCGGATATGAGGAAGAATTTGATCTCAGGCTCTATACTGGTTGAAAAGGGGTTTAAACTAGTGTTTGAGTCAGATAGAATTATCATAAAAAAATTTGATAGGTTTCTTGGTAAGACCTCACAGAGGGACTCTTTAAACTTAATGCTTTGGCTAAACGCCATGTAACCAAGTCCAGTAATGCTAATGAAAATGCTACTGCTTCCTCTCACTTGACTGAGTGTTCTGATTTATGGCATTGTAGGTTAGGTCATGTGAATCTAAATGCTATAAAAAGATTAGTAAACTTAGATTTACTAAAATTAAATGAAGTCAATACTCAAAACAAATGTGAGATTTGTGTTGAAGCAAAAATGACGAAACTTCCGTTTCATTCGGTAAAACGAAACACAAAACCCCTCGAATTAATTCACACAGATGTGTGTGATTTAAAGTTTGTGCAAACTAGAGGTGGTAAGAAGTACTTTATCACTTTTATAGATGACTGCACAAGATATTGTTATCCTTATCTTTTGAGAAGTAAAGATGAGGCTATTGAAGCCTTTAAGAACTTCAAGAATGAAGCCGAGAATCAATTAGGCTGTCGTATTAAGATGGTTCGAAGCGATAGAGGTGGCGAATATGTAGCCCCGTTTGAGGAATTATGCAATGAAAGTGGTATAATTCATCAAACAACAGCTCCATATGCACCACAATCTAATGGCGTTGCTGAACATAAGAATCGAACCCTTAAAGATATGATGAATGCCTTATTGATTAGTTCAGGGTTGCCCCAGAACATGTGGGGGGAAGCTGTCCTGACAGCCAACTACATATTGAACAAGATTCCACGCAAAGGTAAGGATATTACCACTTATGAGTCGTGGAAAGGTAGAAAACCTTTATACAAATATATCAAAGTGTGAGGGTGTTTGTCCAAGGTCGAGGTAACTCTACCTAAACAAGTCAAAATCGGACCTAAGACGGTCGATTGTATCTTTATTGGGTATGCACTGAACAGTAGTGCATATCGGTTTGTTATCCACAAGTCAGAAGTTTCTGAAATGACTGTGGGAACAACAATTGAATCAAGGAATGCTGTATTTTTTGAAAACATATATCCTTGTAAGGATAATGATAAAGTTGAGAACAATTCTAGTAATAGAGTTGAAGATGAAGGAACAAGTTCAAAACCTGTGGATGTAGATCCAAAGTCACGTAAGCAATCGAGATCTAATCTGGAAGATGTAGAACCGAGACGTGGTAGTAGGGTTAGGACACCAAAGACATTTGGACCTGATTACATAGCATTCATGTTGGATGAAGAACCAACATCGATCAAAGTAGCTTATACCAGACCAGACCGGTTGCTCTGGAAAGAAGCTCTTCACAGTGAAATTGACTCAATTTTACAAAACCAAACTTGGGTTTTGGTTGATTTACCTTAAGGTTGTAAGCCTTTAGGATGGAAATGGATCCTTAAAAGAAAGTACAAGGATGATGGGTCAATTGACAAGTATAAAGCTCGTTTAGTAGTCAAAGGTTTCAAACAGAAGGAAGGGTACGATTTTTTCGATACCTACTCACCTGTAACGAGAATTACATCTATTCGAGTGCTTCTCGCGATTGCTGCTTTGCACGATCTTGAGATTCATCAAATAGATGTTAAGACTGCTTTTCTGAACGGTGATCTGGATGAAGAGATCTATATGGAACAACCTGAAGGGTTTGTAGTACCTGGATAAGAGAAAAAGGTATGCAAACTGGTTAAGTCTCTATATGGATTGAAACAAGCTCCACTACAGTGGCACTTGAAATTTGATAATGTAATGTTATCAAATGGTTTTAAAATAAACGAGTGTGATAAATATGTTTATATTAAGAACACTAAGAATGGTTATGTTATTGTGTGTCTTTATATAGATTACATTTTAATCATGGGTAACAATATACAAGTGATTAACGATACTAAGAACATGTTAAAAAGAAATTTTGACATGAAAGACATGGGGCTAGCCGATGTGATTCTTGGAATGAAAATTTTGAGAAAATCAGATGGAATCATCTTGACATAATCTCACTATGCCGAGAAAGTTCTCAAGAAGTTTAATGCTTTTGAAAGCTTTCCGGCTAAGACCCCAATAGATTTAAATGATCACTTGAGCAAAAATCGAGGAGACCCTGTTGCACAAGAAGAATATGCACGAGTCATTAGGTGTTTAATATATCTTACAAATTGCACTCGACCTGATTTAGCTTGCGCTGTAAACAAATTGAGTCGTTACACGAGAAATCCAAGCAAAGAGCATTAGGAAGCTCTCGTAAGAGTTCTGAGGTACTTAAAGTATACTCAAAACCTTGGGCTACACTATTCGAGATACCCCCCGGTACTTGAAGGGTACTGTGATGTGAATTGGATATCCGATACGAAAAGTTCATTTTCTACAAGTGGTTACGTGTTTACCATTGGGGGTGGAACTGTCTCGTGGAAGTCCGCGAAACAAATCAGTCAGTCACAAACCGTCGAACAATCAGTCAGTCACAAACCGTCGAAACAAATCAGTCAGTCACAAACCATCGAAACAAATCAGTCAGTCACAAACCTCGGGCGTATGAACAATCAGTCACAAACCGTCGAACACATCCAATCATACATGGACTATGAACGATTAACAATATGGCTCAAGATGGACATCACAGTACGCCCGATCATGGAATCCAGAATATACGTGTGACAATGTACCTAATTAGCCTCACGAACTACGTCTCGTGTGCACAGTCCAATACGGAAACATCCACATATGACTATATAAGTGCGCGGCTAAAAATCCTACACAATATCCAATCGGCACGCAGATATGATTCCAGAAATGTCACGATACAACATGACAATGAATTTCAACGAAATACATATCCGATTAAGGATCAAGAAAAACTCACCGAAGTGATAATAAGGACCATCAAAATCAACGATTCAAAGTGACGAACTTGGGAATGCAAATCCCATGATGAACGATGGAACAATGTCAAAGACAATATCAAAGTTATATAACATTTCACAAACATTTCATACACATGAAATGTATAAACATCACAAGAATTTAATCATCATTATAACCAAGCAAGATAACTTGCCTCGATACGGAGACGAGAAAATCCTCCCTTGTCAAAACGAACGAACGGTCCTCGACTAATATTGTTTACTCGAACAATCAACCTTAAAAGAAATATATTTTACGCAATAACATATCCGTATATTTAACGATATAAAATTAGTGATATGACACCCTACAATTCTTTTAACTCAATTCATCCTTAAAATTGATTCACAAGACAATTACCGAATGTTCGCATGATTATTTATAACCAAGGATTTATCAAGAACATGTTAAACAACCGCTTATGTTGTCCATAACATCTTATGTTGATTAAACTTTCTAAAAACATTACAATGTTAAAAGGTAAAAATATGCACCACTATGCTCATCATCTCATCTAAATTGAATAGTAAGCTTATAAGAAGGTTATTTTAGTGATGAGATTATACCATATGAAGTTATCAAAACCATCTTTACAAAGCTGGAAGATCCCTAAATATAATTTATGAAATCACCTAGCTTAGGTTTTAAAATTACCACACTAATCTCCTAACATTCAACAAGGTGTTCTTATCAATTCTCATGGACTTGTGAATCTGAACCATAATGATGATAAAATTTCTAAGGTTTTTGAATAACGAAACATTTTACTATCTTCAAACATTGCCAAGTTCTTCTCAAGGTAAATGAATATCAGGCATGGTGTTTAAACACTTCATGATAATAATTCTATTGATCAAGTCTAACCCTGATGAAGCTAACTGATTAATCAAGGTCTTACTGAGATGAATTCGTCCAGCAAGGTGAGCATGATGATTATAAACATGGCTACTATCATTATTGTTGGAAAGTAAAATGCAGCAGAAGCGAATTTTGGGAAAGTTGATAATCGCGTTTTACGCATCTACGAGCATAAGATCTATTTAGGCATGCTAATTAATTAATTACTAAGACTAATAAGCAATTTAAATATTATTTATTATTTATTAATTAAATATGTTGATAATTAAAATATCCTAATCTAGATCCAAGATCATAGGATATTACCTTTTGAAGAGTATTGGTTACTTCCGTCTTGATCGCCTTGTATTTCTACCTTTAGACCTTTTAGAGTATGATCCGCCTTAACCCGGACGTTGTGTGGGCAACGAGCTACCGGATCTTGTTTGGACAACCTTTGGATCAGCCGAATTCAATACCTCACAACTCTCGGTTTTCTTTTCTTCAAGTTATTCTGATATGTAGCAAAAATAAAAGTGTTCTCTCAATTGTGGAATCAAAGACACAAGTCAAGATCCACAATTAAATACTTAGAAGAAAAAATCGAAATTTCTTGTGTATTTGACGATAAAATCGGCCAACCCAAGATGACCTATTTATAGGCTCTTGGACTACTACTAGGGATCTTAAGGAGGATTATGGAAGGACTCCCAATAAATTCATCTTACCTTATTAGGACTCTTCCTAATATATAATTAATTTATTAATATCAACTTAGTCCACTAAAAGGTTGATATTGCACTTCCTACCAAAATTCCAAATTACGAAATTGGGCTCCTTATTAAATATATTATTTCCCGTGTTTAAGATATCGAATGCCCATTAATTAATTATAAGCTACCGTGACTTTAATTAATTAATATCTTATCCAAGAGTAGTACCACTCGAACCTTATTATTATATCGGAATTAAATCCACCTGCAGGGTTTAATATAATAATCATTATCGAGCTCCTCAAAGGGACATCATCAACCCGCATGAGTTGGGACAGATTTCTAGTAATAATAATAACTGTCGTATAAACAATATTATTGCCCAATATACGAGGCTTATTGAGTCGATCATTTTGACTCTCACCTATGATAAATCAAAGCAATAATTATTATAAATACACAATTAAATATTATATACTTAGAATTAAAAATAATAATTATCCGAGATTTACGTTCTTCTTACAGTCAGTACAGAAGACACTATCTCACCTCGATCCAGTTCAACGTATGCAAATATGCTAATGTATGCTAATAGTCAAGACCAACTATTCTCAAGCATACACTACAACCTTTTATATAATTTATCTAATAATTATATTGGTTGTGAACTGTTGTTTCCCGAAATATTATCTGTAGATGAATATTGCTGGAATGGTCGAGCAACAGCAAATTGCGAGAGCACGTCCGAGGGAATGGAAATAACACAAGATTTGCCGGGTTTGTTAGGCCCGGGCCTGAATGCTCTCGCGAGATGTTATTAATAAGAATACGTATGAGTAGAGATATTAATGTAAGAATGCGATTACAATGAGTGTAAAAGATCCTAGTTATCTAGCCCTTGAGCGAAGCTCTGCATGTTTCGTCTCTGCCGACCGTCTTTCGTGTAAGAGGTGATGAGAGAGAAGAAAGGCCGAGAGATAGCTGCTACCAAGAGTAAGAAAGCCAAGTTATGGGTTGAGCTTGTTCAGAGGCCGAGAGATTCTGAACTTCTGAACCGAGAATCCGAGAGATTTCCAAGTGTAGGCAGCCTTCTATTTATAGGAGCTGAGATGCTCTGTTTCTGACGGGCGATCGCCTTTCTTGTAATATAATAAGGGGCGATCGTCTTTATGTCACATGGGTCATCGCCTTAAAATCCACGGTACTGCTGGCGGCCGGTATGTGATCCAATGAGGATCGAGTGCAGCGTCTGAGTTCTTTATCACGGGCGGTCCCACTGTACAACTTTCGGCGGGTCTGTCGGTTGGTGGAAAGATGCTGACAGGCTGTGGTCAATGATCCATGTTCTGCGGCGCCTTTTCTGGATCTGAACGTGGGTCTCTGTCCTGAACTTCGGCCTTTGCCGACTAGACGAATGATGGCTTCGCATGGCATGAGGCGGTCGTCATTTGGTCGGTCCCCAGGGGTCGATCGCCAAGTATCGAGAGACGATCTCCTTAGATGTCGATCGCTCGGCACTGGGACTTGTCCTGGGACCTTCGGTCGGCCAATCTACCTTGGCTGTTGGGCTCTGGCTCGGTCGCCCGGTCTCTGAGACGATTGCCTGTCGAGACGTATAAATCTCGACACAACAATTGCCCCCCAGCTTGCTCCGATGTTGAAGACATGGGGTGAGCTGGTTCATGCTGGCGATCGTTGAGGACAAGGACGGGCGATCCGTCGTGCGGACTTTGGTTTCGGACTTGGGCGATCTGGTCGATTGGCTAGCTATCTTCGGTCTTGTACCTGCAATAAACAATTTTGGTCGATCCCTCGTAGAAACTTGATAGTTTCGTCGTTGAGGAATCGTGCACAGTCGCGGAGTTCGATGGACCGACTCCGTGACCGTGTCTTATGCACGAGCGACATTGTCTGTTTCGTGACTCATTTTATTGTGAGGGTCCTCTGTTAGGCTGCGCCTCGCCTCGTATTTAAACGAAGGGCGTGCGGTCTTGGTCTAGAGGAGTCCTTGCGCGGGGCGTCGTCGGATTAATCCATTCCACCTCCACAGCTCGTTAGCTCTGCTTCCACCTCGGACCTCCATGAAGATGGCGACCCTCGACGGTGTACGTTGAGATGGGGATAGGGACACATCGCATTGTCCGGGCTCACCAAGTTAGATGATGAACCTTTGAGGGCGGGCGAGCATGTCCACTGATTAGTTTTGGAGGGCCCTCAGACTACGCCGACCTCGTATTTAAACGAAGGGCGGGCGATCGTGGCCCAAAGGGACCTTGCATGGCCGAAGCAGTCAGTTCCATCGACTACCAGGATCATGGCTGCACTCTTCTACCTCGGATCGTCATGTAGATGCCGACCTTCGACGGTGTACGTTGTGCGGGGGAGGCGATCTCGTGCCTTAGTCCATCATGTTAGATGGTGAACTATAGATGGCGAATGAGTCCTCCGGTTTTGATGATGTCGGTTGATAGTGGCGATCGGGCTAGAAGACTGGTGATCGTCGTTCGGCTGCCGATCGCGTTTCTCATAGGTTGAGAAGTAACCTTTGCGTGGCCAGAAAGTCTGCAGCTTTAGCAAGGAAAATCGCGTAGGTCGGGGGAAGGTCCTTCGTAAGATGCCTGAACATAGGCGAAAGACCATCGAATCCCCCCAGGACCGAGTATAGGGCGATCTCGTCGCTCACAGGCTCACCATTGAGGATTATCTCATCCACCCGGTTGATGTAGTCTGCGTCAGACTCTTCCTCCCCTTGTCTGATCTGCATCATGCGATGGGGACCTTCCGGCCGAGCGACCTTGGCGGCGAAGTATGCTGTGAAGCTGCTCGCCAGTTGATCAAAGGAATTGATGGATCGTGGGGGCAGTGAGATGTACCACCTATGGGCCAGGTCGCCCAGCGTTAGCGGGAACATTCGGCACCTGGTCGCGTCTGATGCCTCACACCCGATCATGTAGATCCGGAACTTGCTAAGGTGAGTCTCGGGATCCGACCTCCCCTCGTACAAAGGTGTTTTCGGAGGAGCGATCCTACGCTGCACGGGGGTGAGCTCGATGTGGACCGCGAGTGGCTCGATCGGCTCAGCGATCTTGCTATTGGGGCCACCCCAGTTTCTAGGAGCGCCTTCATGTCGTCGAGCTGGCGTTGCATCGCGGCCATTGCTGTAGCATGGTCGCTCATGGTTCGGCTTTCGGAGAGGGAGCCAAGGCGATCGTGTACTGATCTCCTGACTCCGCGATCGCCGATCTCACCTCTTTTGCGAGGAGGAGCCAGATAGTTGGCCTGCCTTCTGGGAGTTGGGTACGCCGAACTCCTGGTGACGGACTCGGGCTCCGTTGTCTCGTGGCTGGGCCGGACTGCCCCGGTTGCCATGATGGGTCGCTGCCTAGGCGGCTGAAAATAGAGGTGCCCCGGCTTGCGAGCGCCTCTTCTTGTGAATCGGGGCCTTTTGGCGATCGCTCGGTCAGTAACCCCTTGAACTTCCGTTTGCTCACACGGCGGATGGCCGAGGGGGTTATAGCGGGTGCCGCGTCGAAAGTGTTGGAATATAAAACGCATCGGAAGTGAGTTGGTGAAGGTAATTTAATAAAAGGTTTTATAAACTAACCAACGTAAAAACCGAATCTATTTAGGCTTGTCAACTAATTAACTAAACAGATTAATAAACAATTAAATAAACATATTTACGCATGTGAGTCGGTAATTTTTACCTTTGACGCGAAGTGGTAGAAAAATCCCTTTTGGTTGATTTGTCCTTCTTCGTGTTCCTCTCCGATCTTCTTGTATTTCTACCTTGAGATCTTCTAGAGTATATCCCGCCTACGTCCGGATGTCGTGTGGGCAACAATCTACCGGACTACTTGGACTGCAAAGGGATCGGCCGAAACACATACAATAAAAATCGATTTCTTGGGCAATAATAAGGTGAAAAAATCGGCCAACCCTAAGCATATATTTATAGGTGTTTTGGGCTACTCTAGGGACCTTAAGGGGGATATGGTAAGGACTCCCAATAGATATCTTCCTTCCATTATTAGGACTCTTCCTAATATGAAGACTCTATTAATATCAACTTAGTCCACTAATAAGTTAATATTGCACTTCCTACCAAAATCCCAAATTACGAAATTGGGCTCCTTTTAAATTAATTATTTCCCGTGTTTAAGATATTCCATGTCCATTAATTAATTTAAGCTCTTGTGACTTTTAATTAATTAATGTATTATACATGAGTATACCACTCGACCTTTATTATTATATCGGAAAATTAATTCCACCTGCAGGGTTTGATATAATAATCCTTTCGAGTGCCTCAAGGGACATGATCAACCCGACTGGTCGGGACATGATTTCTAGCTATAATATTAATTATCATATAAATAATAATATTGCCCAAAATATCGAGCATATTGAGTCAATCATTGTGTATCTCACCCATGATAAATCAAAGCAATAAATATTAAATATATATAATTAAATATTAATCACTAGAATTAAGAAATAATAATTATCCGAGATGTACGTTCTTCTTATAGTCAGTACATAAGAATCTATCTCGCCTCGATCCTGTTCAACGTATAACGAATACGCTAATATATGCTAATGGTCAAGACCAACCAATCTCAAGCATATACTACAACCTCTCACATAACGGTCTAATGTTACATAGGTTGTGAACTAAATATTACTATATAAGGAACCGATAATGTGATCTTCTGTGTGACACTACACACCACATTATCTACAATATAAAGTAAATTAGACTGCATTTGCATAACCATAGTGTGAATAAATATGCAAAACATGTGATAAATGAATTAAATATTCTCATAGATAAAGACCGGGAAATTAGGTAATACAAGCATAAAGTATGCTTTGACGTATACAACCCTAACAATCTCCCACTTATACTCAAAGCATGCTTTTGAAGTATACTATCTAGACTATGTCTATCTATCTCCCACTTATACTCAAAGCAATGCTGCCATACATCTCAACCCCATTCCTTCCACATGCCCTTCAAATGATTTTGAGGGCAACCCTTTCGTGAAAGGATCAGCTAGGTTGTCTTCAGATGCTATCTTGGAGACAATGATCTTCCTTCTCTTCACAAAATCTCGAATGATATGATATTTGCGCTTGATATGTTTGCTTGCTTTGTGGGCTCGTGGTTCCTTCGAATTTGCAACAGCACCGGTATTATCACAATACAGTGTAATACTCCTGGGAAAATTAGGAATAACCCTCAAATCCTTTAGGAAGTACTTGAGCCATACCGCCTCTTTAGCTGCCTCTGAGGCTGCTACATATTCGGATTCCATGGTAGAGTCCGCTATGCATTTCTGCTTCTCACTCCTCCAACTGATGGCTCCACCTCCCAAAGTGAAAACATATCCTAAAGTTGATTTCGACTTTTCTTTGTCCGCACTGAAATCCGAGTCAGTGTAACCCAAAGGACAAAGCGTATCTGATTGATATACAAGCATATGCTCCCTAGTCCTTCTCAGGTACTTGAGTATATGCTTGACAGCAATCCAATGTCCCGGTCCTGGGTTCGACTGATATCTCGCCACCATGCCTACAGCTTGACAGATATCAGGCCTAGTGCAAAGCATAGCATACATGAGGCTTCCCACTGCCGAAGCATAAGGGACCAGCTTCATGTCATCTATCTCTTTCTGTGTCTTAGGACACATAGCCTTATATAGTTGAATTCCATGTCTGTAAGGTAAGAAACCTTTCTTGGAATTCTCCATGCTAAACCGCTTTAGCACCGTATCGATATAGAATGCCTGAGATAAGCACAACATCCTTTTCTTGCGATCTCGAAAGATCTTAATACCAAGGATGTGTCCATCTTCTCCCAAATCCTTCATATCGAACTGCTCAGATAGCCATACCCTTACATCTGATAATACCTTCACATTGTTTCCAATTAGAAGTATATCATCTACGTATAGTACAAGAAATGCCAGCACGTTTCCATCACACTTTTTGTATACACAAACCTCACTAGGACACTGTTCAAAACCATACGATTGAATGACCTCATCAAATCGCATGTTCCAAGACCTTGATGCTTGCTTAAGACCATAAATAGCTCTCTTAAGCTTGCACACTAAGTGCTCCTCACCTTCAGCAATGAATCCTTCAGGTTGGCGCATATAGATTTCCTTATCAAGACTCCCGTTCAAGAACGCAGTCTTGACATCCATCTGCCAAATCTCCATATCCAAATGCGCAGCTATAGCTAAGAGAATCCGGATCGATTTAAGCATGGCTACTGGCGAAAAGGTTTCATCGTAGTCGATGCCCTCTTTCTGAGTGAAACCTTTCACAACAAGCCTTGCTTTCTAGGTTTCAACCTTCACTTTCTATCCTCTCTTACGCTTGTAGACCCACTTACTTCCAATGGGTTTTACCCCATTGGGTAGTTCTACTAGCTCCCACACTTGGTTAGAATCCATAGATCCCATTTCGGATTCCATTGCTGTTTTCCAGGATTCAGCATCCTTGTCTTGAACTGCCTGTTTGTACGTACATGGATCCGTTTCATCCTGGTCCGGGGAGTGGTCCGAAGATGCTCCCACGCCGATGAAATGTTCGGGTTGACGAATAACCCTCCCACTACGACGAGGCGTGTCCTTAGTTTGCGTATCCACAATAGTGTCGATACGTGGTACACTAGGTGTTTGCACAATTGGTATTGTCGAAATTTCGCCCCTAAGTTCTTCTAGAATGACCTCACTCCTAGGCTTGTGGCTTATCACATAGTCCTCCTCTAAGAACTGGGCATTGGTGCTAACAATGACCTTCTGGTCTTTAGGACTGTAGAATAAGCCACCCTTCGTTCCCTTAGGATATCCTACAAACACTGCATTGCAGACGAGATGCCAACTTATCAGCCTTCCTTATTCAAAGACGTGTGCCGGAGAACCCCAAATCCGAACATGTCTTAGATCGGGCTTGCGCCATTCCACGATTCGTGGGTGTTTTTGGAACTGATTTCGAAGGCACCAAGTTTAGAATGTACGCCGCTGTTTCCAAGGCGTATCCCCAAAACGAAATAGGCAAATCAGAATAACTCATCATTGACCTAACCATCTCTAATAAAGTACGATTCCTTCGTTCAGCAAAACCATTTTGTTGTGGTGTACCAAGCACTGTGAGCTGGGAAGTAATCCCCTCATGTGCCAAGAAATCCAAAAACTCTCCACTAAGGTATTCACCACCACGATCAGATCGTAGTGACTTGATACTCTCCCCATGACGCTTCTCCGTTTCAGTCTTGAATTCTTTGAACTTATCAAAAGATTCAGACTTATGTCGCATCAAATAGATGTATCCATATCTCGAATAATCATCTATAAACGTGATGAAGTATTCGAAACCACCCTTAGCCTGGATGTTCATTGGACCACATACATCGGTATGAACCAATTCCAACACCTTTTGTGCACGATTTCCTTTGCTTTGAAAAGCCCTTTTAGTCATTTTACCTTCCAGGCAGGATTCGCAGGTTGGAAATGACTCAACTTGGAGCGAATCCAGTGGGCCATCGCTCACCAATCTTTGAATCCTTCTAAGGTTAATATGACCCAATCGTAAATGCCACAAATATGTTGGATTGATGCTCGAAAGTTCCTTTCTTTTATTAGGATTAGTCAAAGAATTAAGCGATTTATAATTATGCAAGGGAGCTGGTGCAGCATTGATGATATAAAGTTCTTCATTATAAGTACTCCCGCAAATATATTCACCATTTCTTTTAATGATTGCATTATCTTCAAAAGAAACTGAATATCCATTACGACGCAATTTAGAAACTGAAATCAAATTCATTCTAAAATCGGGTACTAATAATACATTATTAAGAACTAAAATCTTATCATCAACTTTTAGCTGCACGACTCCCACTGCAACAGCCTTCAGCCTGGAATAGTCGCCCCATCTTATTGTAATCTCATCCGCACTAAGTACCTTGGTTACTTGGAACCCCTGCGAGTCATAACAAACATGATCAGTGGAGCCTGAAACCACTATCCACGAAGTGATGGAATAGGCAGCCAAACATGTTTTGACTACTAGTGCATGAGACGTACCTTTCTTAGGGCAGTCACTCTTGAAATGTCCTTTCAGACCGCAGTTGAAGCACTTGCCTTTCGGATTTTTGTTCGCTTCCGGCTGAGGAGCCTTTGACTGAGGATTCTTGCCCTTAGCTTTGAAGGTCGCCACTTGCTTCTCGCCAACCTGCTTTTTCTTCTTTCCCCATTTGAGTTTTGAAGAAGCAGCACCGGTTGCCGCAAGAATTTGATGATAACCTTGTTTGAAGAGACCTTGCGTATCAAGCTCCGAAGTTCCGCCAATGTGTAAGTCCTACGATTCATATTGTAGTTGAGGCGGAATCGCTCAAAGCTTCTTGGTAACCGCCCAAGATAATATCGACTGCGACTAAGATCGATAGTGGCCCCCAATATGCTCAGTTCGTTCAAATGAGACATCATTTTAAGAACGTGATCCCTTACTGGGGTCCCTTCAGACATTTGGGTTGTCATCAAAACCCTCATCGCATTTTGCCTAGCCGCCCGGTTCTGATGACCAAACATCTCAGTGAGATTTTTCATCATTTCCGCGGCCGAGCCCATCGTCTGATGCTGATGCTGCAATACATTTGTCAATGAAGCCAAAATGTAACAGCGAGCCATCTCATCAGACTTTTTCCATTTCCGGAATTCAGCCAACTCTTCAGGAGTGGCATCCGGTTCTGGTTCCAAAGGACTCTCCTCAGTTAAAACAAACTTATGCCCCTCGGCAGTCAAGACAATATCAAGATTTCTTTTCCAGTCGGCAAAGTTAGTGCCATCAAGTTTGTTTTCTTTGAGAATAACAGCTAGTGGATTGAAAGACATCTGAGAATAAAATTAAAACACCATTCATCACATAATTCGACGCAAAATATATTGAAAAAACCTTAAAACAATATATATGCAATCAACCAACACCTTGAAAAACCGCACATGCAAGTCACAATAGTGTGGACGTTTACATATACTTTTCAAGTAGATTTTGACGTCTTTAATTTTACTATCTAGCCAAGACACATTTTGACAAGTAAAATTAATAGGTGGTTCCTCTTGGCCATGTATTTAATTAACATAGACTCCGATGGGGAGCTTATTAATTAATACATCTAAGTGAACACCATAATTTAACAAACCTTAGAATATTATTTAATGATAATAGTCCTGCAGATGGAGAGGTCCTATCATAAAAAATAATATTCACCTTTTTGTTATCAAATTTGAAGTTTAAAACCACTGAGCCAATAATTTAGCACATCCGATGTGGAGGAAGACTCTAATATCAACGCGCATGCTAATTATTTCACAATTTAAACCAATTATGGAGGCCAATTTGATTTTGAAAAATCAATTTTAAAATCACTTAGTTATTTTGAAAAAATAAGGTTTTTAATTTTCTCGTCCTAACATGCAAGGAAACATATCACACATACATCCATACATGCCATACATCAAAACAATATAAACCAACAAATATTAAAATTGGACAATTATATCCAATTATCATGGCTTATTATTCCTCGTTTTGATTAACGAGAAAATCTTCGGCTCGTTTGCTCCCACTGCTTCAAGCATTTCGCGGAAAAACGAATTGAACGACCGAATGCGACTTGACTGCCGCCCATTGCCCATTGCCCAATGCTCGTCCATTGCCCGGTACCGCCCCCGTCTTCTTGCCCGGCCCAGCCGACTGGCCGAGCTGCCCGAGCTGCCCGAGCTGACCGACCTGCCCGGACCGTACTGTTGGCCGAACCGCCGATCGGCTCCTTGCTGGTCCCGGTTGGTTCGTCCGATCGGGACTCCTCTTCGCGCTGGACTTCTTTTTCTTTCGTACTTTGAGTGTCCCAACTCGATTACAATTTTATTCAAAATAAAATACATCGAATTTACATCAAATTACAAGAAAAAATAAATTCTATTCTACCCGTGGATTTTCTCACGGGAAAAACTTATACATGCCACAAAAACAGGCCAAATTACCAAAACGCGTAAATAAATAAAACATCACATAGCCATGATAATTGGATCATATTTTCCTGCAAGACAAATTCTAGCAAAATATTCCAAAAAATCATACTATACGAATATTTAATTGCTAGAATATTAATCACCAAATTAATTAAATTGAACAGAACCTAAAGACCGGCTCCGATACCAATTGTTGGAATATAAAATGCAGCGGAAGCGAGTTGGTGAAGGTAATTTAATAAAAGGTTTTATAAACTAACCAACGTAAAAACCGGATCTATTTAGGCTTGTCAACTAATTAACTAAACAGATTAATAAACAATTAAATAAACATATTTACGCATGGGAGTCGGTAATTTTTACCTTTGACGCGAAGTGGTAGAAAAATCCCTTTTGGTTGATTTGTCCTTCTTCGTGTTCCTCTCCGATCTTCTTGTATTTCTACCTTGAGATCTTCTAGAGTATATCCCGCCTACGTCCGGATGTCGTGTGGGCAACAATCTACCGGACTACTTGGACTGCAAAGGGATCGACCGAAACTTTTCTCTCAAGAAACTTACGATTTTTGTTCTCTCTATTTTTCTTGAATATTTTGAGTATTTTAGAAAAATATTGTGTTTGCCAAATTATGGAATCCAAGACACAAGTCAAGATCCACAATTAAAACACATACAATAAAATCGATTTCTTGGGCAATAATAAGGTGAAAAAATCGGCCAACCCTAAGCATATATTTATAGGTGTTTTGGGCTACTCTAGGACCTTAAGGAGGATATGGTAAGGACTCCCAATAGATATCTTCCTTCCATTATTAGGACTCTTCCTAATATGAAGACTCTATTAATATCAACTTAGTCCACTAATAAGTTAATATTGCACTTCCTACCAAAATCCCAAATTACGAAATTGGGCTCCTTTTAAATTAATTATTTCCCGTGTTTAAGATATTCCATGTCCATTAATTAATTTAAGCTACTGACAGCTTTTAATTAATTAATGTATTATACATGAGTATACCACTCGACCTTTATTATTATATCGGAAAATTAATTCCACCTGCAGGGTTTGATATAATAATCCTTTCGAGTGCATCAAGGGACATGATCAAACCGACTGGTCGGGACATGATTTCTAGCTATAATATTAATTATCATATAAATAATAATATTGCCCAAAATATCGAGCATATTGAGTCAATCATTGTGGCTCTCACCCATGATAAATCAAAGCAATAAATATTAAATATATATAATTAAATATTAATCACTAGAATTAAGAAATAATAATTATCCGAGATGTACGTTCTTCTTATAGTCGATGTAAGAATCTATCTCGCCTCGATCCTGTTCAACGTATAACGAATACGCTAATATATGCTAATGGTCAAGACCAACCAATCTCAAGCATATACTACAACCTCTCACATAACGGTCTAATGTTACATAGGTTGTGAAATAAATATTACTATATAAGGAACCGATAATGTGATCTTCTGTGTGACACTACACACCACATTATCTACAATATAAAGTAAATTAGACTGCATTTGCATAACCATAGCGTGAATAAATATGCAAAACATGTGATAAATGAATTAAATATTCTCATAGATAAAGACCGGGAAATTAGGTAATACAAGTATAAAGTATGCTTTGACGTATACAACCCTAACAGAAAGCTCTCCGTCGCTCCCGTAGGATGGCCAGAGCTCCTTCGATCTGTTCCGCAGTTTGGAACTGATCGAGCGAGAGGCTTGGGCCGTCCCTCGGGGGCGGGATCGAGAGTCTCGGACCGCGGCGGATACCCTCCGCCATAAGCTGGGGCTCGGACTGGGAAGGAAAGAGGCGTCTGGCGGATCGGCCAGCGGCTTTCTTCGATGCAGATGCATAAGTCATGATTCTGAAGGTTTTTCTCTGAAGAATAATGAGTGTTTCTTCAGGTATATGCCCCGGAGAACAGTGAGTGTTCTTCGAGACGGTAGGAATAAAAATAAAGGTTTAGATCCCCTTCCTCTAGCGCCAATTGTTGTTGCCCGAAATATTATCCATAGATGAATATTGCTGGAATGGTCGAGCAACAGCAAATTGCGAGAGCACGTCCGAGGGAATGGAAATAACACAAGATTTGCCGGGTTTGTTAGGCCCGGGCTTGAATGCTCTCGCGAGATGTTATTAGTAAGAATACGTATGAGTACAGATATTAATGTAAGAATGCGATTACAATGAGTGTAAAAGATCCTAGTTATCTAGCCCTTGAGCGAAGCTCTGCGTGTTTTGTCTCTGCCGACCGTCTTTCGTCTAAGAGGTGCTGAGAGAGAAGAAAGGCCGAGAGATAGCTGCTGCCAAGAGTAAGAAAGCCAAGTTATGGGTTGAGCTTGTTCAGAAGCCGAGAGATTCTGAACTTATGAACCGAGAATCCGAGAGATTTCCAAGTGTAGGCAGCCTTCTATTTATAGGAGCTGAGATGCTCTGTTTCGGACGGGCGATAGCCTTTCTTGTAATATAATAAGGGGCGATCGTCTTTATGTCACATGGGCTGTCTGCCTTAAAATCCGCGGCTGCTGCTGGCAGCCAGCTGTGCGGTCCAATGAGGAGCCGGCACGCATCCTGAGTTGCTATCACGGGCGGTCCCACTGTACAACTTTCGGCGGGTCTGTTGGTTTCTGCGGCGCCTTTTCCGGATCTGCACGTGGGTCTGTGTCCTGAACTTTGGCCTTTGCCGATTAGACGAATGATGGCTTCACGTGGCATGAGGCGGTCGTCATTTGGTCGCTCCCTAGGGGTCGATCGCCAAGTATCGAGACATGATCGCCTTAGATGTCGATCCCTCGGCACCGGGACTTGTCCTGGGACCTTCGGTCGGCCAATCTGCCTTGGCTGTTGGGCTCTGGATCGGTCGCCCGGTCTCTGAGACGATCACCTGTTGAGACGTATAAATCTCGATACAACATTAACTATTATATTATTTTATAAGGCACCGATAATGTGATCTTCCGTGTGACACCAACACACCACATTATCTACAATATAAAATAATTAGACATTTCATTTGCATAACCATCTACGATAGTAGCCCCCAGTATGCTCAGTTCGTTCAAATGGGACATCATTTTTAGAACATGATCCCTCACTTGAGTCCCTTCAGACATTTGGGTTGTCATCAAGATCCTCATTGCATTTTGTCTATCCGCCCGGTTCTGATGACCAAACATCTCGGTGAGACTTTTCATCATTTCCGCGGCCGAGCCCATCGGCTGATGCTGATGCTGCAATACATTTGTCACTGAAGCCAAAATGTAACAGCGAGCCATCTCATCAGACTTTTTCCATTTTCGGAATTCATCCAACTCTTCGGGAGTGGCATCCAGTTCTGGTTCTATAGGGCTCTCCTCGATTAAGACAAATTTATGCCCCTCAGCAGTCAGGACAATGTCAAGATTTCTTTCCAATCGGCAAAGTTAGTGCCATCAAGTTTATTTCTTTGAGAATAACAGCTAGTGGATTGAAAGACATCTGAGATAAAAATTAAAAACATCCATCACATAATGCATAGCAAAATATATCGAAAAACCTCAAAAACACAATATATATGCTAGCAACCAACACCTCGAAAAATCCGCACATGCAAGCCACGATCGTGTGGACGTTTACACACATATTTCTCAAGTAGAGTTTTACGTCTTTAATTTTACTATCTAGTCAACTTACGTTATGACAAGTAAAATTTATAGTTGGTTCCTCTTGGCCATGTATTAATTAACATAGACTCCGATGGGGAGCTTATTAATTAATACACCTAAGTGAACACCATAATTTAACATCCTTAAAATATTATCTTTTAAATAATAGTCCTACAGATGGAGAGGTCCTATCATAAAAAGTAATATTTATCTCATGTAATCATTTTGAAATTTAAAACTAGTGAACCTATAATTAGCACATCCGATATGGAGGAAGACTCTAATGTCAACGCACATAGTAATTACTTCACAATTTAAATTAATTGTGGAGGCCAATTTGATTTTAAAAAAAAAAAATCAATTTAATCACTTAGTTATTTTATCCTTAAGGTTTTTAATTTTTCTCGTCCTAACATGCAAGGAAACATATCACGCATACATCCATACATGCCATACATCAAAACAATAAAAACCAAAAATAAAGCATGGATAATTAAATTATCCAATTATCATGGTCTTCTTCCTTGAGTTGAATCCGAGAAAATCTTCGACTCGATCTCTCCCACTGAATCAAGCATCTCGTCGCTCCTCCCCGGCCGGGCCGTGGATTTCCAAAATTAAAATTTCACTTTTATGCAAAATTAATTACATAAAAAAAATTTAATTTTAAATCCCGACTCTCCAGCCGACGCAACGAACGGCGGCGAAACGGACCGGACTAAAACTGGACGACCCATCCCGAACCAGTGAACTGGCCCGGACAAGGCTGCCCGCGGCACTGCTCGGCATTGCTGGCGAGCGGCAGTGTCTTTGCGGCCGTCGCTTGTCGCTTGTTTGCCGCGGCCGCTGGCCATCAGCCCTTAGCTTCGCTCTATTTCTTCGTGATCCCGTCTTTTCTGAATTCGATTACAATTTTATACAAAATAAAATATATCGAAATTACATCAAGATTACACGAAAAATAAAAACACCTAGAACTACCCATGGATTTTCTCACGGGAAAAACCATTACATACCTAAAAAAACGGGCCAAACCAACAATTGCATATTTAATAAAAATAAATAAATACACCATTCATATAAACCATGATAATTGGATCATATCACCTGCAAGAACACATCTAGCAAAATATTCCAACATCAAAATATATGAATATTTAAATTGCTATCAATTAATCACCAAAATTAATTAAAATGGCAAAAGCCTAAAAATACGGCTCCGATACCAATTGTTAGAAAGTAAAACGCAGCGGAAGAGAATTTTGGGAAAGTTGATAATCGCGTTTTACGCATCTACGAGCATAAGATCTATTTAGGCATGCTAATTATTTAACTACTAAGACTAATAAGCAATTTAAATATTATTTATTATTTATTAATTAAATATGTTGATAATTAAAATATCCTAATCTAGATCCAAGATCATAGGATATTACCTTTTGAAGATTATTGGTTACTTCCGTCTTGATCGCCTTGTATTTCTACCTTTAGACCTTCTAGAGTATGATCCGCCTTAACCCGGACGTTGTGTGGGCAACGAGCTACCGGGTCTTGTTTGGACAACCTTTGGATCAGACGAATTCAATACCTCACAACTCTCGATTTTATTTTCTTCAAGTTATTTCGATATGTAGCAAGAATAAAAGTGTTCTCTCAATTGTGGAATCAAAGACACAAGTCAAGATCCACAATTAAACACTTAGAAGAAAAAATCGAAATTCCTTGTGTATTTGATGATAAAATCGGCCAACCCAAGATGTCCTATTTATAGGCTCTTGGACTACTACTAGGGATCTTAAGGAGGATTATGGAAGGACTCCCAATAAATTCATCTTACCTTATTAGGACTCTTCCTAATATATAATGAATCTATTAACATCAACTTAGTCCACTAAAAGGTTGATATTGCACTTCCTACCTAAATCCCAAATTACGAAATTGGGCTCCTTATTAAATATATTATTTCCCGTATTTAAGATATCGAATGCCCATTAATTAATTATAAGCTACTGACAGCTTTAATTAATTAATATCTTATCCAAGAGTAGTACCATTCGAACCTTATTATTATATCGGAATTAAATCCACCTGCTGGGTTTAATATAATAATCGTTATCGAGCTCCTCAAGGGGACATCATCAACCCGCACGAGCCGGGACACGATTTCTAGTAATAATAATAACTGTCGTATAAACAATATTATTGCCCAAGATACGAGGCTTATTGAGTCGATCATTTTGACTCTCACCTATGATAAATCAAAGCAATAATTATTATAAATACACAATTAAATATTATATACTTAGAATTAAGAAATAATAATTATCCGAGATTTACGTTCTTCTTACGGTCGATCTGAAGACACTATCTCACCTCGATCCAGTTCAACGTATGCAAATACGCTAATGTATGCTAATAGTCAAGACCAACTATTCTCAAGCATACACTACAACCTTTTATATAATTTGTCTAATAATTATATAAGTTGTGAACTATTATATTATTTTATAAGGCACCGATAATGTGATCTTCCGTGTGACACCAACACACCATATTATCTACAATATAAAATAATTAGACAATTCATTTGCATAACCATAACGTGAATTAATATGCAAAACATGTGATTAAATGTAATTAATATTCTCATAGGTAGTAACACGGAAATTAGGTAATACAAGCATAAAGTATGCTTTGCAGTATACAATCCTAACAATTATAACACCAAGAGCACATCCATTTCAAAACCCTCATTTAGCATATTCATCAAGAAGTGTGAAAAAGTTTAATTATAACCATGTTTTACTTGATTAATCTAACTGTAGGTGAAGTATACTTCATTACTAACATCAACATATGAAAAACAATACAGAGAAGAATGCACACCTACCTCCAGAAACGAAGAACAACCTTCAACACCACAAGAAACACACTTCAAGCTCAAGAACGCCTTCTAAATTCGAATCAATGAGCTCCAAACCAAGTTACAAGACTCGAAACCAAGTTGTAGAAGGTAACTATAGGTCTTAGGAGATAGGAGAGGAAATAAACGAAGATAAAATCGGGTTGAGGCTGAAGAGAAAAATAGGCTGGGTCTATAAATAGACTGCACAGCCTTAACATACGCTATTTAACAATTTTAGCGTACGTTAACGCTATTACGTACGCTAATCTGCATGAGTTACGTACGTAATCGGCTTACAGTGGCTACTGACTTGAATCCGCAAGTCATTAGCGCATGCTAATTTAAAGGGTGTTACGCACGCTAATAAAAGTTGACTCTGGCCGGCACGACAGCCCAGACATCATACACATGCATGCCAACGGATAACAAGTTCACGTGCGGAAGTCAACTGATGTCAGATTCCTTCTTAATGTACGCAACAGACAATGTATTACGTACGTTAAATCACAAGTTTAGCGTACGTTAGTTAAGCTACGTAGCGTACGCTACACCAACAGAAAAAGTTCAAAAAATGCAACTCTCCAATTAACATCGAATCATCAAGTATGAAATGAAATAACAACGATATGAAGCTCAAATCTATAATTCCTCAACATAATACTAAATGCAACGATCCACGATAATCAAATTATCCGAATAATACAACGACAGATAAAAATGAAAAATTACAGTCGGATATTACATACCCCCCCTTAAAAGGAGTTTCGTCCTCGAAACTAAGGGGTAAATAACTCGGGGTATCTCGCTCGCATACTATCCTTGGTTTCCCACGTAGCCTCCTCGACTCCATGTCGTGACCACTGCACCTTCAGCAGGGGAATCGTCTTGTTTCTCAACTGTTTGATCCTCCTCTCGAGTATCTGTACGGGACGCTCCTCGTACGAATGATCCTCCTCTAATTCGATCTCATCGAACTGAAGTATATGACTCGGATCAGCAACGTATTTCCTCAACTAGGAGACACTAAAAATGTACTTCAGTCTCTTGTGATCCGTAAAGATCTGATAGGTAGCTCCATACAGATAGTGATGCCAGATTTTTAAAGCAAACACCACAGCTGCTAGCTCCAAGTCATGGGTCGGATAGTTAACTTCATAGGGTCTCAATTGCCTCGATGCATAGGCAATCACTTTTCCTTCTTGCATTAGTACACATCCAAGGCCCTATCTCGACGCGTCACTATACACCACGAATCCTTCTGTTCCTTTTGGTAGAACCAAAACATGTGCTGAAATCAATCGACTATTGAGCTCATCAAAACTTTGCTGACATGACTCTGACCACAAGTACTTCTTATCCTTCCTCAGTAGGTTAGTCATCGGTTGCGTAATTTTGGAAAATCCTTCCACGAACCGTTGGTAGTAACCCGCTAGGCCGAAGAAACTACGAACTTCCTTCACGTTCTTCGGAGGTAGCCAATCTCGAATGACTTCTGTCTTCTGTGTGTCCACTCTCACTCCTTCGGTTGATATCACATGCCCAAGAAAGATAACCTCAGGCATCCAGAATTCACATTTAGAAAACTTCCCATAAAGTCGTTCCCGCCTCAACGCATCGAGAAATTGGTGGAGATGACGTTCATGCTCTTCGTGGTCACGAGAGTAAATCAGAATGTCATCAATAAAAACGACTACAAAGTGGTCTAGATAGTTAATAAAAACACGATTCCTTAACTCCATAAATACAGCTGGTGCATTTGTTAATCCAAATGGCATCACCACGAACTCATAATGTCCACAGCGAGTACGGAAGGCCGTCTTCGAAATGTCGGACTCTCGAATTCTCAACTGATGAAAACCGTACCTCAAGTCGATCTTAGAAAACACAGCAGCTTTTCGGACTCTCGAATCCTCAAATGATGATAACCATACCTCAAGTCGATCTTAGAAAACACAGCAGCTCCCTGAAGTTGGTCCAATAAATCATCAATACGAGGTAAATGATATTTGTTTTTGATTGTTACCATATTCAGCTCACGATAATCAATACATAATTGCAGCGATCCGTCTTTCTTTCGTACAAATAA
This sequence comes from Orobanche coerulescens, assembly GCA_033398695.1. Lineage (NCBI taxonomy): Eukaryota > Viridiplantae > Streptophyta > Magnoliopsida > Lamiales > Orobanchaceae > Orobanche > Orobanche coerulescens. The sequence goes on from CM065819.1 coordinate 108,323,830, forward strand.
TACTGGTGCTCCCCAAGGGGACGCACTAGGTCGAATATAGCCCTTTTCAGACAACTGCTCAAGCTGATTCTTCAACTCCTGTATCTCAGTCGGAGCCATACAATACGGTGCTTTTGAAAGTGGGGACGTACCTGGCTCTAACTCAATAATAAACTCCACCTCACGATGTGGAGGTAAGCCTGGCAACTCGTCTGGAAATACGTCTGGATAGTCCCGAACTACCGGAATGTCGGCCAATTTGACTGGTCGATCTGTTGTTTTGGTCATTTAGCACCAATAACGAATACACCCTTGATTAAGCAGTTTCACTGCCTTCATAGCGCTGATGACTCTCCCGGAACAGCTGGGATTATCACCTCGAAAAATACACTCGAAACCATCATCAGAATTGACGGTTACCATCCGCTTGCGGACACTAAGTATGGCATCATGACGATCCATCCAATCGATATCCAAGATTATATCATCCTTAGGTAAATCGACTACAATCATATTTGACAACCACTCACAGTCGTTCATGTGAATCGGACAGTCCTGGACTTAACGATTCCCAATAATTCTTCTACCATCGGGTAGACCAATCACATAAGGCTCACAATTGATAACATGGTCGAAAGGCAAACAACTTAAACAAGAAATAGATATAAAGGAGTGTGAAGCGCCGGTATAAAAAAGAATACACACCGGCTGAGAGTGGATCTCGAGTATACCTGCGATCATGCTGGCCTCGAGATCGTCAAATTTCTTCATCTCGTAAATCCTGGGTTTCGAAGCTCCTGCACCATGTGTACCACTCTGATTCCCACGACCCATTCCCATGTTTGCCACGGTAGTCTGATAAGAAGTGGACGGAGGCACACGGTCCTGGACAGCAGACTGAATTGGTGCATGAGATGCTACTGGTTCACGTCCGGGTCCATTCCTGCAAAAACGAGCACGATGCCCATTCTTCCCACAAGTATGGCATGCGACGGCCGGCTTCGGACATTTGGAGCTGACATGTCCCTGATCTCCGCAGTTATAGCACACAATGGATGAGGGGACCGCTCGAGAAGCCGATCCGGCTGGCTTCGACGCCAAGGGTGGTTGATGAACAAATTAAATACTCGCAAGTGTACGAATCGCTTTTGTAGGAAGCGGCAAGTAACTCCGAGGTCGATCTCTTGAGGAATTGGAAACGGTTTAAAATTCGATAATGTTCAGCAAATAGTCGAATGAACAAAAGTAAAATAAATTAAAATACATTATTGGTTCGATTGGATTATAATACTAACGCATGAAATTAAAATAAACTAAGTGATAACAACACCAATTTGATCGTCGGATAAATAAGAGATAACAATAATGAGATTGATATGGGAATTTAGATTCACCGACACACACGTAATCAATTATTAGTTCCGATACTCAAATAAATAAGGTTTGGAATTATCGATTGCTCACGATTAAAATAAATCCGTTTGATGGCGGTAATCCTGAAAATCACGATTGTTCTCAACGAAAATTAAGAGATACTCTTTTGATTGGGATGAATCCCTAACTAACAATCAATTAACCGACTACTTTTGATGAGGTAAATCGTTAAAAGATCGCGCGAAAAAGCTCAAGAACATTCACAATCGTTTCTTACGGGTGGTTTGATGGCGAACACCGACAAAACCCTCGATTCGAATAATAATAACAACAATGAAAAAGGTTTGATGATGTAATTCAAAAGTTCTTAAATGAAGAACGAACAAGACGAACAATCCCAAACTTTTACCCGGAAAATCAAAAGGAACTAACAATCAAAAACATGTGTGTGGCTATATCTAAAAACCCATATTAAGTGTTTAGCCACACATGATTAATTCAACAACAATAATGGAAATTGAAAACAAAACATGGTAAAAACTTCCCTTGTAAATGCCGAAATCGAACTCCCGATGAAGGTTTGATGATCTTCTTACAAGAATTCACAACAAAATGATACAAGGAATTAATATATCTCATAAAAGTATTTTTCACTCCAAGAACATACAAGGAAGATGATGAAATAATCTCACTCAATCCTCACTTTTGTAACACCCCCAAGATATTCGAGGTATATTACAGCGCCGTGAATCCCTATATGGGACCCACCAGGCTGAACAGCATCATACACAACGACTCACAGAAACGATAAAATAATACCACGTCATAAAGACGCAAAACAGAACAATCCACCCGGTTCAACCGGTCAATATAACATCATCATCCAACACAACATAATAAGCAACAATACAATTCAAACGAACAAGAACCCCTCAAGTACTCGAGTACAACTATTAGTTCAAAACCACAAAAGACAAAAAGGTAAAAGACACTAAAACATCACTCGTGCACCATCATCACGCATGGCCATCATCCGTGTACTGGTCCAGCGCCCGCTCGTCTCGATGAACCTGACCTGAAATTCATAAAACGAATTTCCCCAAAACGGGTCCCCAGAGGGGTTAGCAATTACGCTAGTACAAGTAACCAAATGAACATTTTACATCTTACACATATAGTAATGCATGCCATCAAGAAATGATAGTTTCCAAAACGCTCATTTCCGGAAATGCCAATGATCAAACCACATTTGTAAAAATGCACCACAATTAACCGCGGACCCACAGCTTCGTGGATCCCTGCCGAGACCCCGTCGGATCTAACCCACAGTGGTTAAAAGCAAGCTCGCGGTCCACAGCTTCGTGGAACCCTACCGAGACCCCGTCGAGTCTAACCCGTAGTGAGCATACACACACACACAATTTCTCATACAAAACTACTATGTCAAGATTGTAAGTTCATAAGGATACTTGCCTTGATTAAATAGACGATGACACGAACGGAACGGAAGGATCAAGCGCAACCACGAGGAACCGACGAGAATGAACCTAACGATTCGAATAGCACAATCACAACCACTTCTAAACGATTATGGAAATGGAATACACCCGGAAACCCGCCTACGATTCATGTATATTCATACAAAAATAACAACGAGGGCGGACCACAACCAAACCCTCTCGATTCCATAAAAATCCACAAAATATCCATGAATCCGTAGGAAAACTAAAGATACCAACAATATCAATCGTATACATCATGAATCCACCAACGAAACGGAACGAATCGGAAGAAAAACCCAAAACCCCCAAATTAATCGAAATAGGGTTTTAGAGCATTACCTTGGAAGATTCGAGTACTAAGATCCGTAGAACGCGCGTTAGATTGATTTCCCGAGCTTCACAACCGAAGAGAAATGATGAAAATCGACCCCCGGATGAAGAACTCTCCCCCTCTATACCCTCTCTCTCGACGCAGAATGAAAAATGGGGATGGAAATGGCCGATTTCGCCTAATAAAGACGAACTGCACGATTGACCGCTCCGTGTGCCGCGGCACGGCCAAAGTGTGCCGCGGCACAGGCCGAAAATCTACGTCTGTGTTTTGCGTTGTGCGCATACCGCGTGCAGCCGCGCACACGGCTGATCGGTTTTGGTCGCGGAAGACACACGAGTGTGCCGCGGCAACGGATAGGTGTGCCGCTGCACTGCTCGCACCGTGCCGCGGCACCGGATGGGTGTGCCGCGGCACACAGTACAGATTGTCCGACCAACATTTGGAGAAATTTGTGTGCCGCGGCGCACGCACCTTGTGCCGCGGCCCACACCCCATTTTGAGTCCCAAAATGATAAAAATGATCCGGAAAGAGAATAAAACGATGGGAATCAATATTTGGGGACCAACAACACGCAATGGATCCATGGCAACCCCGAAACGGCGGTTCCGCACAACACAACGAGGATACAGTTCAACATTTTGACAGGAAGGACACGTTGAAAAGATACACGAGGGTCACTACGACCGAGAAATACACCAAAAACGAAAATACAAGGAAAAGAAAAATACGGATATTACAACTTTTTGGTGTTTTCTCCCTCAATCTTGTGTTTTTCACCCAAGAATATCTTCCACAAGATAAGTGTATCTCACCTAGGGTCTCTACACTTTGTTTTATAGCCAAAAGATGAAGAATAAGGCTTAAAGTTGTGCAAAAATGTCAAGGAAAGTGACATGAACCGAAAAGTGACACGGCCCGTGTCTTGGGACACGGCCGTGTCGCACTACGCTGGATAAAGGAAAATGTTTTGTACTGAGGCTCGGCCGTGTCCCATGACACGGCCGTGTTGTACTGCGCCATAAAGTGCAAATTGGCCGATCATGACTCGGCCGTGTCCCAAAAGGCACGGTCGAGTTGTTCTCATCTGGAAAATGCAATTCTCGCTGGAATGAGACCCGACCATGTCCCATGGCACGGCCGAGTTTCCTGTTGCAGCCGATTGCCTGTTGTAGCCGAGTCGAGTTGCCTGGTGCAGCCAAGTCCGGTTTTTAGTCTTCTTCGGCTTGATCCTTCGTTCATGTATCAATACACCTCGGAATTTAGAATATGATATACCGTTTCGAAGCCAATTTCACGAGGAATTTATGTCAAAGGAGAACACATCTCAATTCAGAATGGAGATTCTGGAATTTAGACGATTCGACCGATACTGCTTCAATCTTTCGTTGTTTTAGGCCCCGTTTTAGCTCTTGATCGTCATAAACTCCAATATTAGCTATGAAAGCACGTATTTCACCACAATCTTCGCTTGAATACCTATAAATTATAAACACAACATAACACGCATAAAAGAGAACAAAAAATACTAAAAAGCAAACAAAAACACGACTAGAAAGAACAGAATGAGTTGATCAACAATCGTCTCATCAAATCCCCCCAAACTTGAACTTTGATCGTCCCGAGCAAATCATTTTAAAATAATCACTCACAAAGGGGAACTCAATTGTCAAAATACCTCAAAAGATCCTTTTTGAAAATTTCATCAATACTCACAAGTAAAATAAGTCGAGTTCTACAAAGTTTTCAAACCTTCGGGGTGCTTCCTTAACATCATAGTCAATACTTGGCAATATAAACCTCACCGGTCAAGTGTATTCGCTCACTCTCAAATTGATAGGGATAAGTAAACGCTCGAAACTCATTTAATGAAATAAAGAACCCCATAGGCTTGCCAATCATCTTAATCTCTACCACTGTTTTGTGCATGCAAAATTTTCGTGAATCAAAAAGGGCTTTACTCGGCTTGTAATGTAGGCTTGGGTCGAGGTGGGATAAATATGGCTAAAGTGACTTTACTTGAGCAATTTTTAAAACTATATCACCATAATCGCTTTAGAAGCTCAAGATTTTTGATGTTTTCTTCTTTCATCCCCTTAATTATGAATCACTAATAAGCACTATTGAACGCAACATCAAACCCCTCCTTATTGCTCCGATTTTTTTTTTTTTTGGCTCGGGTTGTTTTCGGATCCGTTTTACGCGAATGTAAACGATGGGTCACATGAATACACCCGGTTACTAGGATCTAAACATACACAACTGCTTCCAAGCATATCTAAGGGATCCGTTTTACGCGAATGTAAACGATGGGTCACATGAATACACCCGGTTACTAAGTTCCCAAAAATAGCGGAGTAAATATTTTCACCAATTCAACACTCCCAACAATATGTATATCACACAATGTCACCACAATCTTAGTATCCTCGTCAAAAATATTTTCTAATTGCTCAAGTATGGATCGAGGGATTATAGTAATGGAAAGCTCGATATGTGGTTAAAAAAATTGAAATAGATAATGACCTCAATTGGGTTTATTTAAGGAATGATCAAATGTTGGGTTGGCCAAAATCGAAGGGTTAGGATCAAAGGCGCCAAAAATCATTTTCACTCAATTTGCACACACACACACACACCAGTGGTTTTAAACAAGATACCAAGGCAAGTTCTAGAGTTTTAAATCAAGAATAAAACACTCGAAAATAGCTCACAAGTAGGTTTGCTCATACCTCCAAGATATTAAAACCACTTATTCAATTTCACACCCGTTTCGATTATCAACAATTTTTCCTCAACAAATTATCCTCGATTTGTATATCAAAACAACGAAATAAATCCCGAGGCATTCCAAAAAAATTCACACTTCAAAGTTTTCTTCAAGTTTGCAAAATAAAAACACACCAAGTAAAAACACACTAAGTAAAAACTCACCAATTAAAACACACCACAAATAAGTGCAAAATGTTCAAAACACACCAAAAATAAGCAAACAAGCAAAATAGTATCCGAAAACAAATAAAATAAAAAAAAAGAGTAATGAAGTATTTCTTGACCAATCCCCCCAAACTTGAATTAAAGAATATACGAACGAAGGGGGTATAATATTTAAACAAAAGAATTTCATTGGTCAAGAAATACTTACAACCGGTTTACTGGTGGGGCGGGGGAAAGTGGCTTTGCTGGACGTGCCGCTCGTGCATTTGTCTCACAAGAGACAATATCTCGCATCACTCCCATCTCGCCTCCTCTCGGTAGGCCTCAAACTCCTCCGTTAATGTTGGGCGTGAGGGGGCACGTCCAATTTCGGCCCGCCTTGACGTCTCGGGCCGATCTCTCGTGATTTCTTCCTCTTCTTATTCGCTCTCTTCTTCTTCCTCGTCATCCGGGCCTCTTTCATAAGCCTCCTCCTCTTCTATCCTTTCTGCTCTATCTTCATCCATAATGCGCCTAGGTCGAACATTTCGGTCGACAGGGCTGTGACCCGGGGGAGCCAAGCTGGCTGCCATCCGTGCTCGACGGTGTGCTTCCGTAGCCATTTGAAGATTTCCCATATCCCGAATATTATTTATGGTTGTCAAAGGCGGATTCGGGAGGAGGAAATGGTCGTTATCGGTATGCATGAAGACCATGCGATGTTCATAGTCCAGGATGTTCATCACCTTCATCACGGAGATCGAGAGAAGCTTATTTCCAGGAAGGGGAGTCCTCTGAGCTAAGGAAATCCCGAAGTGAAGTGTGATAGGGGTAATCAAACCCCCTATCCATATCTCCCCCCTTTGTTTTGTTGCGACATCCTCAAAATGTTCCGCTACCATGGTCCCGGTTGCCGGAATTGAGTTGTCGAGCATGTGAGTCAGGATATATAACTCCCGAAGTGAAATGGGCCCGATTTCCTTTCGGCCATATATTGTATTCGCAATCACCTTGTGTAAGTATCTGAGTATGGGATTGCGAATGTTCGATCCTTTATCCGATCTTGCAATATAATATCGCGCCTCACTACCCGGGTATTCTACCATGGACCTCCAGTAGGTTTCACAAGCGAACCGATTTATCGGGTAATGGCCGTCATGTCTTGCATGATAAATTTCTTCCAACTGGACGATAGTTAGTGTCTCTTCGTTGTTGTTGATCCGGAATGTCATTTCGGTCGGTTCTCGAGTCACCGGATCTCTTCTTACAGTTAGAGTGCTGAGAAACTCCATCGTTAGACACCTATAAGTCGGCCATTGTTGAGTCATCATCCACGCCTAATGCACTCTTTCAAGGAATTTCATCACATCTTCCCTTATCCCCATTGCGTTCATGCATTCGTCATCGGGCCATCTCGTAGGGAGTATTTTTTTCTGCCCCATCATTTCCCACCTTTCATATTGCGTATCAGGTAGATTGATTCCATAAGATTCCAGGGTTTCCACAGCCCTTTGAATAGCCATTTTTGCCGCTGCACTTGTTCCCCGCCATTCCTACCCCTTCCGCGTTGTGAATTTCCTCGTCCTCTTCCTCGTGCCATTTTCTGCAAAAATTTAATCTATCATTATCCAAGGACTTGAGAACGTATTCCTCCCCCAAACTTATAGCAAGCAATAAAATTCCCCCAATATAAACATTATCGATCAAAACAACTCCCAAGCAAAATTTATCGTTTAAATTCATCGTCTTCATCATGGAAAACATCTCTTAATTACAAGAATTTTCAATCGAGAAATTTAATCATCAATGCATGAAGAATTATCGAAAATCCCCAAATTTCATCACCTTTAATTTATTCAAGAACCCTCGATAATTAAGGACTAGCGATTCAAATCATCATAGCATGTTCATAACAAAGAATAATCATCTAAAACATGAGAAACATACCTTTATTTCGGAGAAATTGAAGAGAAAAAAAAATTAAAGCCCGGTCCCAATTCGTCCGATTTGCTCCTTCGAAGAGTGAAATTGGTTGAAAATGATGAATACGTAGTAGATTCTTGTATCTCCTCTCTACTTTGCACAAAATTTCTTTAAAAACGAAGAGAAAAATCGGAAGTTCAGAGGCTAGGGTTCGCAGGGAGGAAGAAAAATTTTTTGGAGAAGATAAAAATGGGGAATCGGCCGTGCTTCCTTTTATACCTGACCGACTGACACGGCCATGTTGCATATGACACGGTCGTGTCGAGCTGTTCGTAATAACACAATACTTATTGTCGGCCGACTCCGCCGTGTCCTATGACACGATCGAGTCATACTATTCAGGAAAATCAAAATTCATTGTACTGAGTCCTGGCCGTGTCCTGTGACACGGCCGTGTCATGCTGTTTTAGAAAACCAAGTTCTGACTGTCCTTAGACTCGGCCGTGTCCTGACACTCGGCCGTGTCCTACTACTCAAAATAAGCCCAAAACCTCCTGTTTTGAGACGCGGCCGTGCCAAAGGTAACTCGGCCGTGTCCTACCTGCCCAGATTTTTAGTTTCTGAAAACGCACTCGTTTCCTGCAATTTTAACACCCACAGTTGAACCGGTCAGTTTCGAATCGAATAAAAACAAATAAGGAAAACAAAATGCGAAAAACAGAAGACAAAAAAAAATCTAACTAAAACGTTGGGTTGCCTCCCAAGTAGCGCTTTTTTTATAGTCATTAGCTCGACTTCTTCCCGTTTTGCTCAAGCTTCAACATCGTGCACCACTATGCACTCAAACGCATTGATTTCTTCGATTCGTCCGAAATACGGCTTCACTCTATGCCCGTTTACCTTAAAGTGCTCGTTCTTTCGAGGATCAAGAAATTCTACCGCTCCATGCGGCCATACTTTAACGAATTTGAATGGTCCGCCCCATCGCGATACCAATTTTCCGGGCATGAGTTTAAGACGGGAGTTATGTAGCAAAACATCCATCCCGGGTTCAAGAGATTTACAAACGATACGCTTATCATGATACCGTTTCATCCATTCTTTGTAGAGTTTAGCATTTTCGTACGCCTCATATCGCATCTCATCAAGCTCATTTAAATGCAAAAGTCGTTCCTCGCCCGCCTTTTCTTGATCTAAATTGAGCGCTTTGATTGCCCAATACGCCTTGTGTTCCAACTCAACAGGTAGGTGACATGCTTTCCCAAATACTAGGCGATACGGGCTCATTCCGATTAGAGTTTTGTAGGTCGTGCGGTATGCCAATAAAGCGTCATTCAACTTCAATGCCCAGTCTTTTCTTGTCGGTTTCACCGTCTTTTCGAGCACTGCCTTTATTTGCCGATTGCTAACTTCTACTTGCCCGGAAGTTTGTGGATGATATGCCGTTGCGACCTTATGCATCACATTGTACTTCTTAAGCAAGCCTGCAAGTTTTTTATTGCAAAAATGCATGCCTCTGTCGCTGATTACAGCTCTAGGCGTCCCGAACCTGCAGAAAATCACATCCCTACAAAAATTGCAAACCACATTAGCAGCATTAGTTCGGGTTGGAATTGCTTCCACACACTTAGAGATGTAGTCTACAACAACTAGAATATACTCAAAACCATGGGAAATTGGAAAAGGACCCATAAAATCCACTCCCCAAACATTGAAAAGTTCCACAACAAGATTGTTTGTCAACGGCATCTCATTCCGTTTGCTTATATTCCCCGTTTGTTGAAAACAATCGCAACTCTTGCAATGGAAATAGGCATCCTTAAATAATGTTGGCCAGTAGAATCCCAATTGAAGGACCTTGTGAGCAATTTCCTTTGCGCTAAAATGCCCCCCACAGTGCAACTCATGGCAAAATAACAATATGCTCTCGTGCTCTTCCTCTGGGACACAACGTCGGAATATCTGATCAGGCCCCAACCTGAATAAGTAGGGCTCGTCCCAAAAGTAATGCCTGCACATGGAAACACACCTCTTCTTCCCTTGATAGGTTAAGTCGGGCTGCAAAACACCACTAACAATGTAATTGACAATATCAGCATACCAAGGTGTCCTTGTTACATCGAATAATTGCTCATCGGGGAAAGTTTCAACAATTGGCAAATGATTATCAAGCTTAAAATTATCTCCCTCGGTTAGCCTAGATAGATGGTCGGCCACTACGTTTTCCGACCCCTTCTTATCTTTAAATTTCAAATCAAATTCTTGCAGCAGAAGAACCCACCGAATTAATCTTGGTTTTGCATCGGATTTTTTTAATAAATATTTCAATGCGGCGTGATACATATGCACAATCACTTTTGAGCCAACCAAGTAGGATCGAAATTTGTCTAAAGAATACACGACTAAAAATTCTTTTTCGGTGGTGGTGTAATTATCCTAAGCTTCATCGAGCATTTTGCTCGCATAGTAAATCACGTGGAAAAATTTATTCACTCTTTGCCCCAAAACGGCACCTATAGCAAAGTCGGACGCATCACATATAATTTCAAATGGGAGAGACCAATCGGGAGCGACAACAATAGGTGCGGAAGTTAACTTTTCTTTCAAGGCATTGGAACCGACTAAACATTCCTCGGTAAAATCAAATTTAGCATCTTTGCACAAAAGGTTACTCAAAGGGCGGGCAATTTTTGAAAAATCTTTAATAAAATGCCTATAAAACCCGGCATGCCCTAAAAAGCTTCGAACCTATTTGACACATGAAGGCAGAGGTAATTTAACAATTAAATCGACTTTAGCCTTATCAACCTCCATTCCTTTATTGGAAACCACATGACCTAGAACAATACCTTGTTTTACCATAAAATGACTCTTTTCCCAACTAAGTGTAAGATTACACTCAATACATCGTTCTAGCACAATAGTCAAATTATTTAAACAATCATCGAAAGTGGTTCCAAACACAGAAAAGTCGTCCATGAATACCTTGATGGATTTTTCTAACAAGTCGGAGAATATGGATAGCATGCACCTTTGAAAAGTAGCGGGAGCATTGCAAAGACCAAACGGCATCCTCCTAAAGGCAAAGGTGCCAAAAGGGCAAGTGAAAGTGGTCTTGTCTTGATCCTCCGGAGCAATGGGAATTTGATATAAACCTGAAAGTCCATCAAGAAAACAGTAATAATCATGCCCAGCTAAACGTTCCAACATTTGATCAATGAAAGGAAGAGGAAAATGATCTTTTTTTGTTACAGCATTTAATTTCCGGTAATCAATGCACATCCTCCAACCGGTTACCGTTCTAGTGGGCACCAATTCATTTTTATCATTACGAACCACCGTTATTCCAGATTTCTTAGGCACTACATGCACAGGGCTCACCCACTTACTGTCGGATATCGGGTAGATGACTCCGACATCTAGCAATTTCAAAACTTCTTTTTTCACAACTTCCTGCATGTTCGGATTCAAACGCCTTTGAGGTTGCCTAACCGGTTTAACATTTTCCTCAAGAATTATTTTATGCATGCACCTAACAGGACTTTTCCCTTGATATCGGAAATACTCCATCCAATCGCTTCCTTTAACTTAGTTAGAACTTCTACTAATTTGTTTTCTTGCAAGGGAGTTAGTTCGGAAGAGAGAATTACAGGGTAAGTGTCACTTTTGCCTAAGAAAATATATTTAAGCTGTGCCGGAAGTTCTTTCAATTCAAGTTGGGGTGGGGTGATTTCAATGGGCTCCTCAAATTTTAATTCCAATGGTATCTTAAAACCGTCAACTTCATCAATTATTTCGGAATTATCTAAAAATGCAACATATTCTTCAATTTCTAGATTATTAAGCCCCATATCATGCTCAACGGTTAGAGCATCATGCAACGCGTCACCTACATCATCATGAAAATATGTATCATCAACCAAAGAATTAATGCAATCAACAAAATTCACATCATGGGAAGCATAAATATGAGAAGGGATAGGAGATGAACCGAACACGTTGATTTCCACGGTTTCGCCCAAGACGGTCATAGTGACCTTTCCTTCATCAACATCGACGATTGTTTTTGTTGTACGCATGAATGGCCGTCCTAGAAGTATTGTCCCTTCATTTTTGCTTGTCCCGAAATCGCTCATCTCCAAGATAACAAAATCGGCCGGAATCACCAACTTGTCCACTTGCACTAATAGGTCTTCAATGACTCCCTTGGGGTATTTCACCGACCTATCCGCCATTTGAAGAGTCATTCTTGTCGATTTGATTCCCCCGAGTCCAAGCTTCAAATAGGTCGAGTATGGCATGAGATTCACACTTGCCCCCAAATCTAGCATCCCACGAGCAACTCTCTTGTCTCTCATAGTAATGTCGATCATAAAACTTCCGGGATCACCTTTCTTTTGACCCCTTGCTTCTACCTCGTAAAGCACCACTTTCTCGTTCCCATTGTATCTTCTTTTGTTCGAGGTCAACTCTTTGAAAAAATTTGTATAAGCGGGAATGTTCTTCACAACATCCAAAAGAGGTAAGTTGACATGAACCTTTGAAAGCATATCGTAGATTACGGAAAATTGCTCATCTTGCTTTGCTTTTCTAAGCCAGCTCGGAAAAGGAATTGGTGGCTTATATGGTTGAGCGGATTTATGAAGCTTGGAAGTTAAAGTTGCTTCGTCTATTTCCTTTTCTTGATTTCCCGACTCATCTTCTTTCTTATCCCCTCTTTCTTTTACTTCGGAATTGACTTCTCTATTAATCACTTTACCATTTCGGAGAGTGGTAATGGCTTGAGCTTGCTCGGGTTGACTCGGTAGTTTACCCCTTTCTTGTCTACGTGCCTCGGTAGCAAGTTGCCCAATTTGGATCTCCATTTTCTTCATCGAAGCTTCTAAAGATTCGAACCTTTTATTGTTCTCCTCTCGGTTTTCCTTGCTCTCCTTAATGAATGCTGCTATACTCTCCTCAAGAGAGTTCCTTTGTTGTGGAGGTGGTGCACTTCGCGTTGGTTGTTGGACTCGGTTTCCTCCGTTGTATTGAGCTTGAACGTTTGTGTCGTATGGCATCGGGTTGTTGTTTCTCCATGAGAAATTCGGATGGTTCCTTAGCCCAGGATGATAAGTATTTGGGAGAGGTGCATTTCTTGCGTTTCCGCCATAATTATTTCTCCTCTCTTCCCATTCGGGCCTTCCCGTGCTTTGTCCCATAGCCCAATTAAATTATTCGGTTTGTTCTCCCGGAAAAGTATGAGGGCATGAATTGGCATCATGTCCGGGTGCTCCGCAAATCTCGCAAACTCGTGAGCTAGAAGATTTATTTTGAGTCTTGAGTTGTCTTAGTTCATTTGTCAACTCATCGATTTTAGACTGCATCTCGTCCTTCTCGCTTACTTGGTGCACGGCTCGCCTACGAACACGTACACTTTTTTGTTGAGAATTTGCTCCCAATGTTTCATACACATCATACGCTTGCCTCTCCGTCAAACCCCAAAACGAACCACCGGCTGCATTATCTACCGCTCCTTGGCAATATTGAGTCAATCCGTCATAGAAGAATTGATTAAGTAGTTGAAGCGGATAGTGATGGTGTGGGCATTGAATGAGTAGAATTTTGAAGCGGTCCCAAGCTTCGTGAAATGCCTCTCCGTCTTGTTGTCCGAAAGTTGAGATTTGAGTTCTCAATTGCGTAGTCTTTGAATGGGAGAAGTACTTGGTAATGAATTTATCGTAAACTTCATCCCATGTTCTTAGTGATCCGGGCGCCAAAGTCATCAACCATTGTTTCACCCCATCCTTGAGTGTATAAGGGAAGCACTTCATTCGTAGTTGATCCTCGCTCAACCCGTTCAATGTGAAGTTATCAATCGCCACATAGAAGTCTCGGATGAATGATAACGGATCCTCTCGTGCTAATCCGTGAAATGAGGGTAATTGTTCGATGTGAAATCCGCTTATGTGGTAGTTCCTTGCGGCCGGTGCTAATTGGATGCATGAAATGGCGGTGTTCACCACGGGTTTTGCATAGTCCCGCATTAGATGTTCGACCGGAGGTTGTTGCGGCATGTTATAGTTTGCCTCCATCCCATATTGAGGTCCGGGATAATAATTCGCTTCATATTGCATTCCGACGGGTGGTTGTCTCGGATAAAAGTATCTCCCTTGTTGAGCTTCGGCTATCCCTTGATTGCGCCCAACATTATCATATCTCGGAAACCTTGGTTGACGAATTTCTTCCTCATCTATATTTTGTGCAACATTCTCAACTCTCGGTTGACGAGTGTTTTCTTCTTGGATCAAAAGTCGCTCTTCAAGGTCCAGATTCACCTCGTCGTTTGCCATTGATGTTGTGGCCATTATTTTTGGTGCTCTAATCCTTTGAACATCGTCTATGGGCGGAAGAATCGGGTTGCCCAATGATCTCCTACCAAGCATAAACAAAGGAAGTAAGAGCAAATTTTAGACTTTTATCAAAAATAATGAAAACGGAGAAATGATCAAGAAAAACAATTCAACTATTATTAAAACAAGATCAAAAATTAAACGCCAGTTCCCCGTCAACGGCGCCAAAAACTTGATGAACAAATTAAATACTCGCAAGTGTACGAATCGCTTTTGTAGGAAGCGGCAAGTAACTCCGAGGTCGATCTCTCGAGGAATTGGAAACGGTTTACAATTCGATAATGTTCGGCAAATAGTCGAATGAACAAAAGTAAAATAAATTAAAATACATCATTGGTTCGATTTGATTATAATACTAACGCATGAAATTAAAATAAACTAAGTGATAACAACACCAATTTGATCGTCGGATAAATGAGAGATAACAATAATGAGATTGATATGGGAATTTAGATTCACCGACACACACGTAATCAATTATTAGTTCCGATACTCAAATAAATAAGGTTTGGAATTATCGATTGCTCACGATTAAAAGAAATCCATTTGATGGCGGTAATCCTAAAAATCACGATTGTTCTCAACGAAAATTAAGAGATACTCTTTTGTTAGGATGAATCCCTAACTAACAATCAATTAACCGACTACTTTTGATGAGGTAAATCGTTAAAAGATCGCGCGAAAAAGCTCGAGAACATTCACAATTGTTTCTTACGGGTCGTTTGATGGCGAACACCGACAAAAACCCTCGATTCGAATAATAATAACAACAATGAAAAAGGTTTGATGATCTAATTCAAAAGTTCTTACACAAAGAACGAACAAGAGGAACAATCCCAAACTTTTACCCGGAAAATCAAAAGGAACTAACAATAAAAAATATGTGTGTGGCTACATCTAAAAATCCATATGAAGTGTTTAGCCACACATGATTAATTCAGCAACAATAATGGAAATTGAAGAACAAAACATGGTAAAAACTTCCCTTGTAAATGCCGAAATCGAACTCCCGATGAAGGTTTGATTATCTTCTTACAAGAATTCACAACAAAATGATACAAGGAATTAATATATCTCACAAAAGTATTTTTCACTCCAAGAACATACAAGGAAGATGATGAAATAATCTCACTCAATCCTCACTTTTTGGTGTTTTCTCCCTTAATCTTGTGTTTTTCACCCAAGAATATCTTCCACAAGATAAGTGTATCTCACCTAGGGTCTCTACACTTTGTTTTATAGCCAAAAGATGAAGAATAAGGCTTAAAGTTGTGCAAAAATGTCAAGGAAAGTGACATGAACCGAAAAGTGACACGGCCCGTGTCCTGGGACACGGCCGTGTCGCACTACGCTGGATAAAGGAAAAGGTTCTGTACTGAGGCTCGGCCGTGTCCCATGACACGGCCGTGTTGTACTGTGCCAGAAAGTGCAATTTGGCCGATCGTGACTCGGCCGTGTCCCAAAAGGGACGGTCGAGTTGTTCTCATCCGGAAAATGCAATTTTCGCTAGAATGAGACTCGGCCGTGTCCCATGGCATGGCCGAGTTGCCTGTTGCAGCCGAGTGCCTGTTGCAGCCGAGTCGAGTTGCCTGGTGCAGCCTAGTTGAGTCGCCTGGTGCAGCCAAGTCCGGTTTTTGGTCTTCTTCTGCTTGATCCTTCGTTCATGTATCAATACACCTCGGAATTTAGCATATGATATACCGTTTCGAAGCCAATTTCACGAGGAATTTATGTCAAAGGAGAACACATCTCAATTCGGAATGAAGATTCTGGAATTTAGATGATTCGACCGATACTGCTTCAATCTTTCGTTGTTTTAGGCCCCGTTTTAGCTCTTGATCGTCATAAACTCCAATATTAGCTATGAAAGCGTGCATTTCACCACAATCTTTGCTTGAATACCTATAAATTAAAAACACAACATACAACGCATAAAAGAGAACAAAAAATACTAAAAAGCAAACAAAAACACGACTAGAAAGAACAGAATGAGTTGATCAACAATCGACTCGTCAGTGGTCGATCAGAAGGGTTTGGCAATGACTGGGGCTTCCTGAATGTCCCCCGGTTACTCTCAGTTTGGTTCTGATTCCGAGATCTTTTGTTGTTGGGCTGTGGTTGCTTCTTAGAAATCTCCTTCGTGGTGAGCTCATATTCCAGAGCTTTCTCGATGAACTCCGGCAGGGTCGTACAATGGTGATTCAACAGCTGCATTCTCATTAAGGGTTTAAGCCTCTTGAGAAAATATTTGATTTTATCAGCCTCCGTTCGAATAATCGACGAGGCGAAAGGGAGAAGTGCCTGAAATTTCTCGGTAACAGATAGTACATCATCATCCTTGGACGGGTCCTGGTTTAGCAATTCCGACATCTTGTCCTCACGGAGTGGCCCTGGATAGTAACGGTCTAGCATGAGGTTTTTAAATTCCTCCCAGGTATAAGCACCATCAACTGGCCTTACTGAAAGCCACCAAGTGTGAGCGCCCTTGCTAAGATAGTAAGCTGCTATGGAGACGCAATTCTCCTCCGGGTAGTCCACCATCTCGAATAATTTCTCAAAGTGCTCGATCCAATGCACAATGTCAGCAGGCTCAGAGGAGCCTTCAAAGATCGGAGGTCGCTGGTGAGAGATGTCGCTGATGATCTGACTCACGGGTCCGCCGAGAACAGGAGGTGGAGGATGAGACCCCTGCTACTGGCCAGTAGTGGCCCTCTGCATATCTTCCATTAACTGACCCATCTGGGTCATCTGAGTCATCATGCCCTGCATTACAATGTAAGGATCGACACGCGCATCCTCACGCCCACTGTGGTGCGATTGGTCCCTAGAAGGCGAACCACTGTCTGCGGAACTATGATCCACATTTGCGCGTCGGTTGTCTCGAGGTATCGGGATTCGGCCCCTTCCGCGGCCTCGTCCCCCTCTGCCACGACCTCTCAGATTTCTGTCCATACTGAAAGAATCAATCATAATGATAACCATAAGTACAGTTCAAGATACTATTCAAAATTCATGCTAAGTTAATAGCAACAAGGAATCACATATTCAAGAAAACGGTTCATAATTAATCATCGACACCACGGATGTCACACAGAAGATTTCATCGACGTCAAGTCGAGCAATTTTAATCATAATCAATCCAGCATTCACCTCGAATTATCAATCAGATAAATCCTGCCATAGATCCTCGAAATAACAAGATCAACAAAGAGATCCACTCCGATATCAATATCATGCCAGTAATTAAATCATGGCTCGAAAAGTACATACCATATTTGGCTCGTAGGGTCAGGCGCTTGCACAGGTCACACGTGACATGAAGGTCTTCGGATACTAGTTCATTCTACAACGACTCTTTAAAGAGAAAACAACACACTCTCTGATACCATCTTCTATAACACCCCAAAAGGCGACTATTACAGTGCCGTGGACCCCACACTGGGACCCACCAGGCGATATCAAAATACAGATTAATTAAGTATTCCTTGTGGTACCGAACCACAATAAATAGTCATTTCTCCGATTAGGAGTTCACTAATAGTATGGCCAGCGGCCTTATAATACACAGGATCCGAAAAACAAGTACAAACCATATGGAGATGGAATATAGTTCAAAATACAACCGAACGATAATATAAATAAAGCGGAATTAAAGTGATATTACACGGGTTAAACAATAACCGGACAAAAAGACATGGGCACTCCGATCTAGTATGCTTCGAACCGTTCGCCATCAACATGCTCTTCCCGTGCCTTGCCTTTGCCTCGACCTAAAATACAACACAAGTATTTCGCCCAAAACACAGGGTCAGATATACATGATAATTAATTCTTCTGACATTATACAATTCACATATAATAGATCTCAAGGAAACATCCCGACTATTGAACATACCCCTCGGGCGTATGAACAATCAGTCACAACCCATCGAACACATCCAATCATACATGGACTATGAACGATTAACAATATGGATCAAGATGGACATCACAGTACGCCCGATATGGAAATGTGTCTGTGTACATGTCCACCCCGTATACGGAATCCAGAATTTACGTGTGACAATGTACCTAATTAGCCTCACGAACTACGTCTCGTGTGCATAGTCCAATACGGAAACATCCACGTATGACTATATAAGTGCGCGGCTAATAATCCTACACAATATCCAATCGGCATGCAGATATGATTCCAGAAATGTCACGATACAACATGACAACGAATTTCAATGAAATACATATCCGATTAAGGATCAGTAAAAACTCACCGAAGTGATAATAAGGACCATCAAGATCAACGATTCAAAGTGACGGACTTGGGAATGCAAATCCCATGATGAATGATGGAACGTCAAAGACAATATCAAACTTATATAACATTTCACAAACATTTCATACACATGAAATGTATAAACATCACAAGAATTTAATCATCATTATAACCAAGCAAGATAACTTGCCTCGATACGGAGACGAGAAAATCCTCCCTTGTCGAAACGAACGAACGGACCTCGACTAATATTGTTTACTCGAACAATCAACCTTAAACGAATTACATTTTACTCAATAACATATCCGTATATTTTACTCAATTCATCCTTAAAATCGATTCACAAGACAATTACCGAATGTTCGCATGATTCTTCATAACCAAGGATTTATAAAGAACATGTTAAACAACCGCTTATGTTGTCCATAACATCTTATGTTGATTAAACTTTCTAAAAACATTACAATGTTAAAAGGTAAAAATCTGCACCAATATGCTCATCATCTCATCTAAATTGAATAGTAAGCTTATAAGAAGGTTATTTTAGTGATGAGATTATACCGTATGAAGTTATCAAAACCTTCTTTACAAAGCTGGAAGATCCATTAATATCATTTATGAAATCACCTAGCTTAGGTTTTAGAATTACCACACTAATCTCCTAATATTCAACAAGGTGTTCTTATCAATCCTCATGGACTTGTGAATCTAAACCATAATGATGATAAAATTTCTAAGTTTTCTGAATAAGGAAACATTTTACTATCTTCAAACATTGCCAAGTTCTTCTCAAGGTAAATGAATATCAAGCATGGTGTTTAAACACTTCATGATAATAATTCTATTGATCAAGTCTAACCCTGATGAAGCTAACTGATTAATCAAGGTCCTATTGAGATGAATTCGTCCAGCAAGGTGAGCATGATGATTATAAACATGGCTACTATCGTTATAACACCAAGAGCACATCCATTTTAAAACCCTTATTTAGCATATTCATCAAGAAGTGTGAAAAAGCTTAATTATAACCATGTTTTACTTGATTAATCTAACTCTAGGTGAAGTATACTTCATTACTGACATCAACATATGAAAAAAAATACAGAGAAGAATGCACACCTACCTCCAGAAACGAAGAACAGCCTTCAACACCACAAGAAACACACTTCAAGCTCAAGAACGCCTTCTAACTTTGAATCAATGAGCTCCAAACCAAGTTACAAGACTCGAAACCAAGTTGGAGAAGGTAACTATAGGTCTTAGGAGATAGGAGAGGGAATAAACGAAGAGAAAATCGAGTTGAGGCTAAAGAGAAAAGAAAACAGTCTGGGTCTATAAATAGACTGCACAGCCTTAACGTACGCTATTTAACAATTTTAGCGTACGTTAACGCTATTACGTACGCTAATCTGCATGAGTTACATACGTAATCAGCTTACAGTGGCTACTGACTTGAAGCCGCAGGCCATTAGCGCATGCTAATTAAAAGGGTGTTACGCACGCTAATAAAAGTTGACTCTGGCCGACACGACAGCCCAGACATCATACACATGCATGCCAACGGATAACAAGTTCACGTGCGGAAGTCAACTGATGTCAGATTCCTTCTTAACGTACGCAACAGACAACCTATTACGTACGTTAAATCACAAGTTTAGCATATGTTAGTTAAGCTACGTAGCGTACGCTACACCAACAGAAAAAGTTCAAAAAATGCAACTCTCCAATTAACATCGAATCATCACGTATGAAACGAAATAACAACGATATGAAGCTCAAATCTATAATACCTCAACATAATACTTAATGCAACAATCCACGATAATCAAATTATCCGAATAATACAACGACAGATAAAAATGAAAAATTACAGTCGGATATTACATAGATGACATCTTGGTGTATTCTAAGGACAAGGAACAACACCAAGAGCATTTGAGGATTACATTAGAGACACATCGCAAGGAGAAGTTGTATGCCAAGTTCAAGAAATGTGAGTTTTGGTTGAAGAGATTGGATTCCTTAGAAAATGTGGCGACTTCAAAAGGACTTGATGTAGATCCCGATAAGGTTTTAGCAGTGAGTAGTTGCAGAGTACCCAATAATGCGAGTGAAGTTCGCAGCTTTCTGGGCCTAGATGGCTATTATAAAAGATTTATCGAAGGATTTTCGAAAATTGCGACTCCTATGACCCAGTTAACAAGGAAAGGCGTGAGGTTTGAATGAAGTGACAGGTGCGAGGAATGTTTTCAAGAGTTGAAAAGGAGACTAACCTCGGCACCACTATTAACGATTCCTGATCCGATGGAAGGCTTTGTTTATAATGATGCCTCAAAGCAGGGGTTGGGTTGTGTTCTAATGTAACATGATAAAGTAGTAGCCTATGCATTGAGACAGCTTAAACCACATGAGTTAGACTATCCAACACATGATCTAGAGTTGGCTGTTGTAGTACATGTGCTGAAGATTTGGCATCACTATCTCTACGGATGGAAGTGTGAGATATACACGGACCATGAAAGTTTGAAGTATCTTTTCACACAGAAGGATCTTAACATGAGACAAAGGCAATGGTTAGAATTGGTGAAGGACTATGATTGTACCATCCAATACCATCCGGGTAAGGCTAATGTGGTAGATGATGTCTTGAGTCGGAAGACTAGAGGCGAGTTAGCTTGCTTGACCGATCAGGAGAGTTTGATAAAGGAGTTCTCCGAGTTGAGGATTGAGGTAGTTGAGTCTTCAAATAGTTCAAAAGCAATCCTATCATCTTTGGTCTTGCAACCAAACTTTAGGGATAAGATTAAGGAGGCTCAACCACGTGATAAGTTCTTGTGCAAGATGAAAGATCGAGCACAAGATGGAAGTATTGAGAAATTTGTCGTTGTTGCAGACGACATTTTGACTTATGATGGGAGGTTATGTGTTCCTAAGGATCCATCCCTTAGGAAGCAAATCCTTGAAGAAGCTCACAATGCACCATACTCCGCTCACTCGGGAGGTACAAAGATGTACCACGACCTAAAGAAGTTCTTTTGGCGGAGAGGAATGAAATGGGACATTGGTGTATTTGTGGAGAGGTGTATGATATGTCAGCAGGTGAAGGCAGAACACCAACGGCCAGGAGGTTTACTTCAACCATTGGAAATCCCAAAATGGAAATGGGAGCATATCACAATAGATTTCATGGTTCGTCTGCCACGAACCGTGAGGAAGAACGATGCTATTTGGGTGATAGTAGATCATTTGACGAAGTCATCTCATTTTCTACCTGTGAGGATGACTTACAATATGGAACAATATGCGAAGATTTATATTCGGGAGATTGTGAGGTTACATGGTGTTCCAGTGTCGATCGTCTCGGATAGAGATCCACGATTTACATCGAAATTTTGAAAAAGTCTGCAAAGTGCATGGGGCACTAAGTTGAATTTCATTACTGCATATCATCCGCAAACCGATGGTCATTCTGAACGGACTATCAAGACACTTAAAGATTTGTTGAGGGCGTGTGTTCTTGATACTGGTAAGAATTGGGAGAATATTTTGCATTTAGTAGAGTTTGCTTATAACAATAGTTACCAAGCGACTATACAAATGGCCCCGTATGAGGCTCTGTACAGAAGGAAATGTCGATCGCCCTTTTATTGGAGTGAGGTTGGAGAAGGAAAAAATTTGGGTCCAGAATTGATCGGGCACATTGTAGAGAAGATAGCCGAAATCAGAAGTAAAATTAAGACTGCCCAGGTTCGGCAGAAGTCTTATGCTGATAAACGAAGGAAAGATATCCAATTTGAGATTGGAGAAAAGGTGTTCTTGAAGGTAGCGCCGATGAAAGGAGTGATACGATTCGGTAAAAAGGGAAAGCTACAGCCTCGTTATATTGGACCTTTTGAGATTTTGGGTCGTGTTGGTGATCTTCCTTATATTTTGGCGTTGCCATTTGAGTTATCGGGAGTGCACAATGTCTTTCACGTATCCATGCTGAGAAAGTACATACATAATCCTGGTCACGTATGCAATTTCAAAGAGTTGCATGTAGCCAAGAACCTGACTTATGAGGAGGTACCTACAGCTGTTTTGGAGCGCAAGGTACATCAGTTACGAAATAAAGAGGTTAAATTGGTGAAAGTTCAATGGAGTCGTCATGGACCTAATGAGGCAACTTGGGAACATGAAGAGTAGATCCGTTCTAAGTATCCAACATTCATTTTTCAAGGTATGTAACTTAATTTTCGAGGACGAAAATTTGTTTAAAGGGGTAGGTTGTAACGCTCCGATTCTGCATATAAATTTATTGTGAATTATAGAAAACATGTTCAATATTATTAAATTAATGCCCGAATAATTTATCGTTTAATTCATATTATTTTCATGATCATGCAAAAATTATTTTATGTCATTATAATTCATGTCAAGTCATGTGATTCATGTCGTTCCATTTCTCATTTTAATTCACCGTGTTTCATCTCGTCATTTCTAGGCCCGAGTCAAATTTTAAGCGATAATAATCATTATCCAAAATATTTTACAAGCCAAATTATTATTATTTTTATTTAGCTATTTACTATTATTACTATTATTTTTATTTTTAAGTCCAGTTGATGAGTTGGCCCAAGTCTTTTTCCTAACCAAATTAAATATATTCCTAAACCTAATTTCATATACAGTATAAATACATAATGTATTTTTGTACTCCTCACACACTACAATTCTTATCTCTTCGTTGAAAAATCGGCTGCTGCGGATCCCCTCTTCTGCACAGAAAAATCTCCAGCAAAAGAAACCCAGTTTCAGTCCGACATAGAAAAGAATTTGTTGCCAGGTAAGAATAATGTAACTAAGATATTTTCCTTTATTCACTGTACTAATACTCCTTCAAATCAATCTCATCACGATTTTGGAGTTTCACAAACCAAATCAAGATTTCCAAAACCCATCCACCTTAAATTACAATGTGTTAGAAATTGGTTAATAATATTTATTAAATTAAATATTATTTAGTTAATCTATTGGTAAAGTGGATTAACAAATTTCTCAAAACCAATTTTTGGTGAGTGAGAAATGAAGTACTAAAGTAAGTTGACAATGGAGTAGACTAGGCCACTCATATACACACGCGCGCGTCCTCGACACCATCATTACGAATGGGTCGAACCGTGGACAATAACTTATATATATAATGTTGGGCCTTGAATTTGGGCTAGAGTTTGAGATTTAATTAAATTAAATCAACACTTGTTACTTGGGCTATTTAGCCCAATTGATAACAATCACATGCTGATTGTGGTGACGTGATTTATAGCCTTTAAAGGCTATTGAATTGAGAAATCAAAGTGTAATTGATTGTCAACTTGTAACAGTATAATTGTAATGCCTCCGTGCATTTGATGGTTTCAAAATTGAAAATTTTTAACCGTAGGCTATAATTGGTTTTCATGGTGAAACCGATGCATGGCTTGTTAAGACACATTATTGTGTTTTTAATTCCTCATGTTGGTGAGCTAGCCTATAAATAGGGTACTCTTACATTTGCATTCTACACTTGCAATATCTCTTAGCATACACATCTTGCATACATATAGTTTGTAGTGTCGAAGCTTTGTCCTCGCCTCGTTCTAGTTCGCAGGAGCTCGTGGGTTTTGTGGTGCTACTACCTACGAGACGAAGCCGTTTTATCTTTGGGGACGACATGCCTAAACCGAGAGCACTACCGGGGCGTATCTCGTCTTGCGGATAGAGGGTTCCTCAACTCGGCTATACCTTACGGTTTTCTGTCCTTTTAATTTGTTTAATTTTGGTTCAGTTTCAAAATTTGTAATTTTTATTTTCTTGTACTTTCAATTCTGTTTCGAGTTCTGTAATTTACTTTTGGTTGAGTCTTGTAATTTCTGGATCTCGAGTTGTAATTTTATTTTCCAGTTGTAATTTATTTTTCCGCCCAGCAAGTTTCTACGACAGAATTACCAACAGCGCAAGACGAGATAATTACTTGCTAAATCCTACAATTGGAGATGACGACCGCTGCTTCCACCGACTCCAACACCACCGCTGCCTTTGCCTCCGCGACCGCCATTGCCGCAACCATGTCCAGCATGATGAGCTCAACTACCTCATCAACAACTCCATGGGTGTTTTCGAACCCCTTTCTGACTACCGGTGGATCCACCTCGAGTGGCACTGTAGGTTCCACTTTTAGTGGTACCGTTGGATCCATGTTAGGATCTAGTGTTGGAGCCTACGGGTTTAACACGAGTGGTTTCTTTTTTGGAACAACCTCGGGGCCAAGGATGATGCCTGCCGCCGAGAAGCCGCCAAAGTTTGGTGGATCCGACTTTAAAAGGTGGCAACAGAAGATGTTGTTCTATTTGACAACATTGGGCTTTGCGAACTTCCTTAAGGAAGATCCGCCACCGGCGCCAAGTGCTCAAGAGACTAGTTTCACAGTTCGAGCTGCCTATGACAATTGGCACAATGGAGACTATCTTTGTAAAAACTTTATTCTGAATTCCTTAGAAGATAGGTTGTACAATGTTTATTCTGTTGTAAACACATCAAAAGAGATGTGGGAAGCACTTGAAAAGAAGTACCGTAGTGATGATGCAGGTACAAAGAAGTTTGTAGTCGCCAAGTTTTTGGACTACAAGATGGTTGACTCAAGGCCAATCATGGAACAAGTGCAAGAGTTCCAACTCATCATTCATGATGTCAATGCCGAGGGAATGGTCCTACCGGATGCTTTTACTGTTGCAATTGCGATCGAGAAGTTGCCCCCCAGTTGGAAAGATTTCAAGAGCTACCTTAAGCACAAGCGAAAGGAGATGACTCTTGAAGACTTGATTGTGAAATTGTGCATCAAGTCTGACGTCCGCAAGAATCATCATAAACCAAAAGGCCTGATTGATGCTAAGGCCAATCTGTTGGAGCAAGGTGGTCCCTCCATCAAACGGGCTCGCCCAAGTGTCCACAACAAGAACAAAGGGAAGCAACCAGCCAAGAAGTTTGATGGTGATTGCTTCAACTGTGGCAAACGTGGGCACGCGGCGAAGGAATGCCGGAAGCCGAAAGCCAACAAGAAGAAGAAACACATTGCCAACATCGCCGAGTCTAACGGCGAATGGAAAGAGGATGACCTTGCTGTTGTGGTCACCAAAGAAGTCAACCACGTTGAGAACCAAGGTGGTTGGTACGTCGGCACCGGTGCGACCGCCCACGTTGGTGCCGATAGGAGCCAGTTTAAGAACAATCAAGTTGTTGAGGGGAGGAAGCTCAACATGGGGAATCCAGCTTCATCTGAAATTATCGGAGTTGGAGAAGTGGACCTCAAACTTACATCCGGACAAACACTTACCTTGAAGAATGTGCTTCATGTTCCGAATATGAGGAAGAATTTGATCTCAGTCTCTATACTAGTTGAAAAGGGGTTTAAACTAGTGTTTGAGTCAGATATAATTATCATAAAAAAATTTGATAGGTTTCTTGGTAAGACCTCACAGAGGAACTCTTTAAACTTAATGCTTTGGCTAAACGCCATGTAACCAAGTCCAGTAATGCTAATGAAAATGCTATAGCTTCCTCTTACTTGACTGAGTGTTCTGATTTATGGCATTGTAGATTAGGTCATGTGAATCTAAATGCTATAAAAAGATTAGTAAACTTAGATTTACTAAAATTAAATGAAGTCAATACTCAAAACAAATGTGAGATTTGTGTTGATGCAAAAATGACGAAACTTCCGTTTCATTCGGTAAAACGAAACACAAAACCCCTTGAATTAATTCACACAAATGTGTGTGATTTAAAGTTTGTGAAACTAGAGGTGGTAAGAAGTACTTTATCACTTTTATAGATGACTGCACAAGATATTGTTATCCTTATCTTTTGAGAAGTAAAGATGAGGCTATTGAAGCCTTTAAGAACTTCAAGAATGAAGCCGAGAATCAATTAGGCTATCGTATTAAGATGGTTCGAAGCGATAGAGGTGGCAAATATGTAGCCTCGTTTGAGGAATTATGCAACGAAAGTGGTATAATTCATCAAACAACAGCTCCATATGCACCACAATCTAATGGCATTGCTGAACGTAAGAATCGAACCCTTAAAGATATGATGAATGCCTTATTGATTAGTTCAGGGTTGCCCCAGAACATGTGGGGGGAAGCTGTCCTGACAGCCAACTACATATTGAACAAGATTTCACGCAAAGGTAAGGATATTACCCCTTATGAGTTGTGGAAAGGTAGAAAACCTTCATACAAATATATCAAAGTGTGGGGGTGTTTGCCCAAGGTTGAGGTACCTCTACCTAAACAAGTCAAAATCGGACCTAAGACGGTCGATTGTATCTTTATTGGGTATGCACTGAACAGTAGTGCATATCGGTTTGTTATCCACAAGTCAGAAGTTTCTGAAATGACTGTGGGAACAACAATTGAATCAAGGAATGCTGTATTTTTTGAAAACATATATCCTTGTAAGGATAATGATAAAGTTGAGAAAAATTCTAACAATAGAGTTGAAGATGAAGGAACAAGTTCAAAACCTATGGATGTAGATCCAAAGTCACGTAAGCGATCGAGATCTAATCTGGAAGATGTAGAACCGAGACGTGGTAGTAGGGTTAGGACACCAAAGAAATTTGGACCTGATTACATAGCATTCATGTTGGATGAAGAACCAACATCGATCAAAGTAGCTTATACCAGACCAGACGGGTTGCTCTGGAAAGAAGCTGTTCAGAGTGAAATTGACTCAATTTTACAAAAGCAAACTTGGGTTTTGGTTGATTTACCTTAAGGTTATAAGCCTTTAGGATGCAAATGGATCCTTAAAAGAAAGTACAAGTCTGATGGGTCAATTGAGAAATATAAAGCTCATTTAGTAGTCAAAGGTTTCAAACAGAAGGAAAGGTACGATTTTTTCGATACCTATTCACCTGTAACGAGAATTACATCTATTCGAGTGCTTCTCGCGATTGCTGCTTTGCACGATCTTGAGATTCATTAAATGGATGTTAAGACTGCTTTTCTGAACGGTGATCTAGATGAAGAGATCTATATGGAACAACCTGAAGGGTTTGTAGTACCTGGACAAGAGAAAAAGGTATGCAAACTGGTTAAGTCTCTATATGGATTGAAACAAGCTCCACTACAGTGGCACTTGAAATTTGATAATGTAATGTTATCAAATGGTTTTAAAATAAACGAGTGTGATAAATATGTTGATATTAAGAACACTAATAATGGTTATGTTATTGTGTGTCTTTATATAGATTACATGTTAATCATGGGTAACAATATACAAGTGATTAACGATACTAAGAACATGTTAAAAAGAAATTTTGACATGAAAGACATGGGGCTAGCCGATGTGATTCTTGGAATGAAAATTTTGAGAAAATCAGATGGAATCATCTTGACATAATCTCACTATGCCGAGAAAGTTCTCAAGAAGTTTAATGCTTTTGAAAGCTTGCCGGCTAAGACCCCAATAGATTTAAATTATCACTTGAGCAAAAATCGAGGAGACCGGCCCGTTGCACAAGAAGAATATGCACGAGTCATTAGGTGTTTAATATATATTACAAATTGCACTCGACCTGATTTAGCTTGCGCTGTAAATAAATTGAGTCATTACACGAGCAATCCAAGCAAAGAGCATTG
The DNA here is from genome assembly GCA_033398695.1 of Orobanche coerulescens. NCBI lineage: Eukaryota > Viridiplantae > Streptophyta > Magnoliopsida > Lamiales > Orobanchaceae > Orobanche > Orobanche coerulescens. The sequence goes on from CM065819.1 coordinate 108,352,177, forward strand.
GGAAGCTCTCGTTAGAGTTTTGAGGTACTTAAAGTATACTCAAAACCTTGGGCTACACTATTCGAGATACCCCCCGGTACTTGAAGGGTACTGTGATGCGAATTGGATATCCGATACGAAAAGTTCATTTTCTACAAGTGGTTACGTGTTTACCATTGGGGGTGGAACTGTCTCGTGGAAGTCCGCAAAACAAACGTGTATAGCCCGATCCACCATGGAATCGGAATTCATAGCTTTGGACAAAGCTGGTGAAGAAGCCGGATGACTCAGAAACTTTCTAGAAGATATTCCATGTTGGTCCAAGCCAGTGCCTGCAGTGATGATTCACTGTGATAGCCAAGCTGCTATTGGTAGGGCGAGAAGTAACGTGTATAATGGAAAGTCTCGACATATTTGCCGACGCCATAATACAGTGAGACATTTGATCAAAAGTGGGGTTATCTCTATTGACTATGTGAGGTCATTGGATAATCTAGCGGATCCGCTAACCAAAGGGTTAAACCGTGATCAAATGAATAAATTGCTAGAGGGAATGGGTTTAAAATCCACGAATTGAGAATTATCATAGTGGTAACCCAACCAAGATGACTAGAGATCCCAAGAACTTGGTTCAATGGGATAACTAAGCTATGAGAGTTCGTGTGAAACACTCATCTAAGTTTATTCCCTATAGAGCAATTGAGTGTTGAAAACTTGCCTAGTGGTGAGGTTAAGTCAATGACTTTTAATGATTCCTAAAGACCTAGAGGAGGTTGAGTATGGCAAGATACTCGGTAAAGAATCACCTATATAAGTGAGAAGTGGGGGCCGCTTCATAAAATACACTTATGAATCCAAAGGGGTGTCCAAGGCCCACAAAGGACACAAATCGTGAGAACAGATGAGGTTGAGGTGTTTAAGTGTTAGCACCATTGTCTCAGTGCATGCCGTGGGGGAATAGTTCAAAGCATCATGCCACATATCCACCTGTGTACACGATGGTGTTGACTATGGAAGGTTCAAAGTCACAAACTACCTATCCTTATACTTTAATGCCTCTTGAGGACTGAGCTTGTGTCTGCATACATGTGCATATGGATTTCTCACTCATGTGGGGGATTGTTAGAAATTGGTTAATAATATTTATCAAATTAAATATTATTTAGTTAATCTATTGGTAAAGTCGATTAACAAATTTCTCAAAACCAATTTTTGGTGAGTGAGAAATGAAGTACTAAAGTGAGTTGACAATGGAGTAGGTTAGGCCACTCGTATACACACGTGCGCGCGTCCTCGACACCATCGTTACAAATGGGTCGAACCGTGGACAATAACTTATATATATATAATGTCGGGCCTTGAATTTGGGCTAGAGTTTGAGATTTAATTAAATTAAATCAACACTTGTTACTTGGGCTATTTAGCCCAATTGATAACAATCACATGCTGATTGTGGTGGCGTGATTTATAGCTTTTAAAGGCTATTAAATTGAGAAATCAAAGTGTAATTGATTGTCAACTTGTAACAGTACAATTGTAATGCCTCCGTGCATTTCATGGTTTCAAAATTGAAATTTTTTAACTGTAGGCTATAATTGGTTTTCATGGTGAAACCGATGCATGGCTTGTTAAGACACATTATTGTGTTTTTAATTCCTCATGTTGGTGAGCTAGCCTATAAATAGGGCACTCTTGCATTTGCATTCTACACTTGCAATATCTCTTAGCATACACATCTTGCATACATATAGTTTGTAGTGTCGAAGCTCTGTCCTCGCCTCGTTCTAGTTCGCCGGAGCTCGTGGGTTTTGTGGTGCTACTACCTACGAGACGAAGTCGTTTTATCTTTGGGGACGACACGCCTAAACTGAGAGCACTACCGGAGCGTATCTCGTCTTGCGGATAGAGAGTTCCTCGACTCGGCTATACCTTACGGTTTTCTGTCCTTTTAATTTGTTTAATTTTGATTTAGTTTCAAAATTTGTAATTTTTATTTTCTTGTACTTTCAATTCTGTTTCGAGTTCTGTAATTTCCTTTTGGTTGAGTCTTGTAATTTTTGGATCTCGAATTGTAATTTTATTTTCCAGTTGTAATTTATTTTTCCGCCCAGCAAGTTTCTACGACAGAATTACCAACACAATGGGCTACCAAATTCTTCAATCCTGACTGCCACTAATTCACTCTGATCAGCCACAACAGCTCGAACCAATAAGACCCACCGACCGAGACCATAACCCTTGCCCGGTCAAAACCTAGAACCGCATCGACGCCGTCACTGTGGATAACTGTATCCGATCTGTGTGAGTCGCGTATGTGTTTGCAGGTCTGTTATGTTGTGTGTGAAATCGGTGTTTGTGTGGAATCGGTGTGTGTCTCTGTGTGTGTGTGTGTGCGCTTGCGTGAGAGAGAGAGTGCAGGAGATTAGTTAGATGAGAAAGAAGAATAAAATGAGAGAGAGAATAGAACAACAGGCGTGAGTGGGGGGATCTGAGGGTTTTCACGTATAAATGGGTTTTCATAGCCCCACTTTTCATAAACCTCAATTTCACTCTCTAATTTATATAATTTTTTAATTTAACCCCAGAATTTCAGACCTTTTGGTTTGACCCCTATTAACTCTTCATTTCTCATTCAATTGCAGTCCTTAAATATTTAGTCTATTCAATTTTACATCAATCATCTTTTCCATATCTACAAATCAGTTCCATTTGGCCAAGCCTTTAACATGTTGACGTTTTTAATTACTATTATTATTCACTCGTAATTTAATTTTCAGTCATATTATAATAATAATTTTCTATTATTATTATTATTTGTAGATAATAATAAGAACTTACGGGCCTAGGATTGTCGAGTCAAGCATCTTCATCATATTCAAGTTCAAGAACTGCATTTTAGCCAGGTGTGGGGATTTATTACGATTTTGTTCATTTTAATTGCTTTATATGTTGTCTTGTATGTGCACGTGAAATCAGTCAGAAGCACTTAAATGTGCAAATCAGTCAGAAGCACTTAATTGTGCAGATCAGTCAAAAGCACTTAAATGTGCAAATTAGTCCGAAGCACTTATTTGTGCATAAAGCCTTCGGGCTAGCCGACGAGCTTCAGAATTTACCAGTCATGTTGTTTATACTTGCTAATATATTTAAAAATTAACTTAGACATATTGCGTATCCTCCACACTGAGCAAGTTGAAAGCTCACCCCATTATAACCCTTTCAGGTTGAGGAGATCGATGTGGTCTGCGCTTGAGTGTTGATCAAGCTTCATCAATAGTTGTTTATTTACTTACTGTTATTTTTCTCAAACTCTGCTTTATGAACATGTGTTTGATTTGTTTCAATTTCACGTCAAAATATGTTTTATTTTAACGATAACTCGAGAATATTACTTGCGATTATTAAGTTGTTCGTTTTTGAAAATGTATTTACGCTGCAAAATTTTTATTTATTCTTTTTTTAAATTTAGAAGAATTATTTTCATAGAATAGTGGTTGCTACATTTCTTTAGCAGTTGCTTCAAATTATGATCATGAGTACTTATTTTATTAATTTATTTCGGAACTTAAGTTATTTGGGATTTTTTGTTTAAAATACTTTATGGAAAGTGCGGTGTTATATTAAACCTACCGAGCCAAATAAAATTACACATATCGAGCCAAACTACAACCGAGCAAATAGCGAAAATATTAGGGGGCGTTCTGTTTGTATTTTGTTTTGTATTTTCATTTTGAAAAATATTTTCTGTTTTCTGTTTTTATTTTTGTTTTCAAAGTTATTGAAAACACGTTCTGTTAAATTTATTTTGCAAAATATTTTTTTTGTAATATTAATATTAAATTCATAAATCTTTATTATAGACTTAGTTTCAAATTAGGAAAATCCAAAAAAAAACTCAAAATGCATTTTGAGCATTTTGAAGATTTTTTGTTGAAATACACACAAAACGCTCAAAACGAGGTTTTGGGCATTTTGCGTTTTGTGTACAAATATTTTTTTTGTTTTCCAAAATGCATTTTCGAAAATGATAAAAAGAACGCGTTTATAGTTTTTTTGAAAATAAAAACAGAAAATGACCTCAAAACAGCAAAGAGAACAGGGCCTTAGATTTTTAACAGTAAACTCTAAAACGAGGATTCTTAGTATAAATGTACGGTGAAATGATGAAATTTAAATTGAAAAACTGATAAAACTTACATTCTGCAAACATAGGCGGATCCAGCACCGGATTTCTACTGGTGCATCGACTATGGGGATGAGGTACTGAGGAGGTGCGACTTGTGCCCCATATAAGATCTCCAATTTTCTAGGGCTACAAATAATATTTTTTCCAAAAAAATATAAAAAACATCAGATTTAAATTTCGTATTGTGGTTGGATTGAAAAATGTATTTAAATATTAAGTTTATTAATATACCCAAGTTCGAATCCTCATAGGGTTCGATTTAATACAGAATATTAACAAACTTAAAATGGTAGCTCATTTGATTAGAGTTATTCAATTTAATATTAAGCTTTATTTATGACTGTTATATGCTCCCTTATATGCCTTATTTATTTATTTAGTATTAAGATTTTGATAAATATATTATGGTATACGAGGCAGGCAGAACCCGTGCTACGCACGGGCTGAGAATCTAATTGTTAATTGTGTATTGTTATTGGCGAGTGTATATTTAAGTATTGTTTAGTATGTTGTATGAATTGTCTTAACTTTGTTGTATAAAAATTTAAAAATGTTTGATGTTGTTTTGGTTTTGTGGTGTTGTATTTTATATATGGGCTTTTGGTTATTAAGTTGTGATGGCTTTGTTTCTTTTGGCCTATTACTTATTTGTAGGATAAAAATCTTCTCTGGGAATGCCGAGCTCATCCGGGCTCCGACTTACTCCAGGTCGGTAGTTCAGTTGGGTTTGCTTAAGAGCTGGGTTTAGTGGACCAAGTTCTTTAACAGACCTGAATATGATGTCATCTAGGAGAGCTGACATGTGGGATGACCTGCTGGTCTAGACCTGGCAGGTCTACATCTGTTGGGGGTAGTCTTGTAGGGACCGAGTTGCACCTAGTAGAGCTAAGCTCTGAGCTATACTCTCCAAGTTTGCTGGTCTAGACTTGGCAGGTCTACACCTGTTGGGGGTAGACTTGTAGGGATCGAGCTGCACCTAGTAGAGCTAGGCTCTGAGCTCTACTATCCAAGTTTGCTGGTATAGACTATGATGGATATGATTGAAAAGTAGAAATGTGCATCGCAATTCTTAGCTAAATAGTTTTAAAATAAGTTGAGTTAACCTCAAATCTAACATAATCATTAAGTATTAAGCCCGAGATTGACTTCATCATTTCACGTAGCGTGATATTCTAAATATCATCTCAGGTTTATTTAATTGTTTTTTATGTAATGTTCAGCATAAACCATTGAAGTATAAAATCTAATGATGGATATGATTGAAAAGTTGAAATGTGCATCGCAATTCTTAGCCAAATAGTTTTAAAATAAGTTGAGTTAACCTCAAATCTAACATAATCATTAAGTATTAAGCCCGAGATTGACTTTATCATTTCACGTAGCGTGATATTCTAAATATCATCTCAAACCTTTAAATTCACAAATTATAGAATGCTCAAATAGTAATTAAAAAGATGAAAATTATTTATATAAGTTATGGATATCTAAACTCTTCGGCCTGCTTTTTCTGAACATATGTTAATTTTCTATTTTCAAACTTTCGGGAAGTGATTTGGGTCGCCAATTGAATATTATGCATAACTTCACCAACAAATTTTCACATTTGGTTTATATTTTAGATATTGTTCCATTCACAATTGACAACTTTTGAAGTCTAGACTACGTAAAGATGTTCCAAGCAAGATATAAAATCACTAAGCTTGATGTTTGCCTCATAAAATGTAAAAGGTGAAAACTACATTTAAGTTCAAGCACTTTCTTAAGATTAACAAAAAAAAAAGAAACTACATATCATTGTCCTAATTCAAAAGCTTTCATGCGCTTGCTACACTGACATAGCTGCAAAATAGTAAATATTGAAGTTAAAAATATATTATAGGACAAAAGTTGCATACTTGAAACTTGAAAGAGAATTGAATGTCTTCAAAATGAAGTTCAAGTGTAGATGCATACAATTTAACTTTTAAACAAACGAAAAACATAATAAAGGTTCATCAAATGTAAACCAAACCAAACCAAACATACCCAGTATATCCCGCTCAGAGCAGGGTCTGGGGAGGGTAATATGTACGCAGACCATGCCCCTACCTATTACGGTAGGGAGGCTGTTTCCGTGAAGACCCTCAGCTTAGTGCACAACAACATATTGAGTGAAAAATACAAAGGGAAGCATATGATACGAAAAAACTCAATACCATACCTGAGCCCATGGCTTAATCCACATGGAACTTACCTAAGATGAATTTGGCTACTTCACTCCCGATGAACGCTGCTCAAACAGAAGAGAGGTTGACTCCACGCACAACTCCCTTTCAAAAATACACCACACACAAAAGGCAATAGGATAAAATATACAATAAATGTAAAAACGCAATGCTCTAGGTCAGAGCTAAACGAGACAACCCAACCCTGAGGCTCTCAACTACAGCACCGCTCCCAACTAAAGAATCCACAACTCTGATCTGGCGCCTCCAAGCGCAACTATCAACAGTCATGGTCTCAGAAAGGTTTAAGGCCTTCAAATCTAATCTCAGCTGCTCCTCCCACGTCCTCCTCAGTCTACCTCTCCTCCTCTCCCCGACAACTACTAAACTCTCGACCCTCCTTACCGGAGCAGAAACCTGCCTCCTGCGGACGTGGCCAAACCATCTCAATCTCCCTTCCCTAACTTTCGTTGAAATGGGCGCCACTTCTAGCGCGTTCCTGAAGACCCCATTCGAGATTCTATCTAACATTGTGCGACCACACGACCAGCGTAACATTCTCATTTCAGCCGCTTCCAACTTGCTCTCAAGCGACTTCTTCATCGCCCAACATTCAGAGCCATACAACATTGCAGGTCGGATTGTCGCTCTATAGAATTTACCCTTCAACTTTAGAGGGACTTTCTTGTCGCACAGGACCCCTGTCGCTGCTTTCCACCTTAGCCACCCCGCCTTGATGCGATGAGTGACATCATCTTCATACTCACCTTCCTTCTGAATGATCGAACCCAAATACTTGAACTTATCCATACGGGGAACGATATGATCTGCAATCATAACCTCTACATCTTCCACGTTGGTCTCACCACTAAAGTTACACCAGAGATACTCTGTCTTAGACCGGCTCACATGCAAGCCCTGGGATTCTAACCTAGACCTCCATAGCTCCAACTTCGAGTTCACCTCCCTCCTCGACTCCGCCACTAACACAATGTCGTCAGCAAAAAGCATGCACCATGGGACGCCATCTTGTATCCCCCGCGAAATGACGTCAAGGATCAAAGCGAAGAGAAGAGGGCTTAGCGTCGACCCCTGGTGTATCCCTTTCTCAACCGGAAAATACTGGGTGTCACCAACGCACGTCCTAGCTTGGGAATACATGTCTTGGATCGCCTTAACGAACGGCAACGATACCCTCCTCTCTACTAGGCTCCTCCAAATAACATCGCGCAGAATGCTATCATAAGATATCTCTAGATCTATGAACACCATATGGAGGTCCTTACGCCGCTCTCTAAACTTCTCCATAAGGCGTCTCACGAGATGAATGGCCTCAGTCGTGGACGTCCCCGGCATGAAGCCAAATTGGTTCTCTGAGATCACAACTTCTCTTCTAACCCTGCATTCCACCACTCTTTCCCAAAGTTTCATAGTATCAAATGTCTTTATACTATATAGCTCACCTTAACACAATTCATTAAAAATGACATCCGATAATAAATACTTTTAGCTCAAATTTTTGGTATAGCCAGTGCACTTGCAGGTGGCAGTTACCTTACATTCTGCATATGTTAAGAAATAGTTGATAGCTAAATCGAACCTTTAAAAGAAATTGATCACAGTGATAATGCAACAATATCAAATCAAATTTGCATGTGAACAATATCATATAAAAGTTGCACCTTCTTTCGTGGTGTAATACCCGTAATTTCGATTTCCGGTAATTTCTTTTTTTTCGGAGAAAGTCCGTTTTGATGACTCGCTCATGACCGTTTCGTCATTCCGAGAATGATTAATTCTGCACTTTTTGTCATCCTAGCTCTCTTCGGTGTCATTTTGTTGAGTTCCGTGCTTTTTGGCGACTTTTCCGCACTTGAGTTCGATTCTTGCGAATCTCGTCCGAAACTTTCGATCACGTATCGTGATTTTCGGGCGTTTTGGGCCATTTTCGTAATTTCCCAAAGTTTGGGGTAATTACTTTCCGTTGTCGAATTTCGAGCCTTCGGGTGGTCGGAATCGTGTGTTCTCTTAGTGCTCGAATTCGTCTTTGCGAGTACTTCGTAACCGTATCTTCGATTCGTACTCAGGTTCGAGTTTCGGGGTCATTCGGACCGTCGGAGTTGGCCCCGGCCAAGTCATGGCCGGCGATGCAGGCCAAGATCGCCGAGTTACGGCCGTTAGTGCTCGGCAGTTACGTACGTAAGGCCGGTTACGTACGTAAGGCCCTGGCCGGTAACGTACGTAACATTTCCGGCATTTCGAGGCAGCGAGTTGGCCATGGCCGGTTACGTACGTAAGCCATGTCCGGTTACGTATGTAAGGCGGCCGGCAGTCAGCCTATTTAAGGCCAGCAGACGTTTTCTTCAGCCATTTCTCACTCGGTTTTCTTCTCTTCCGCGGCTGGGGGTGTGTTGATCATGTAGAGATGTTGTTGGACAATAAATCCATGAAGTCTTAGAATTGATATCATCAATCATCAATCCTATAACATCCTCCGATCTACCGAATCAGGTCAGATTTGCTAGAAATCTAGTTTTGAGAAATTTGGGTATTTTGGTTGTTTTCGTCCGATTAATCCGATTTAACTTAGGATTATGATGTATTGATGAATATTTAGATGTATTATATCATTTCCCTCGTTATTCCATGGTTGGATCGTATCGATTCATTGTTTTGGTCGAGTTCTTGATCGACGCCTTGAAGGTGTCCGGTAGAATGTCTTAGAGGGGTTTTCGGGCGTTCTACGATTATTCCTCCTCGTAAGATCATTGATTTATTAATTATATGTTGTTAGGGTCGAGTTTCTTGCGAAGAAACCAAGTTGAACCCTTCCGTTCGTTGTCATTTTCCTTTTCGAAAGCATCGGGCGTTTCGAAGCTTTCCGGTTGAGCCGTGTTCGTCGGGATACTTGCGTGCCGATTTTGAGGCAAGTACCTTGTCCATACAATTCTTGTTTTATGGATATGATAATTAATGATCGTCTATTTGTCTTTCTTTGATCGTTTGAATTTCACTTTCAAAGATTCGGTTTAGCCTTGTTAAAGGCTTGCTTTCAAAACGCGTGTGTTTTGTGAATGGTGTGGTTTGTGAATGACTATGTGAATTCTATGGATATGTTTGGTATTGATGTTGCACTTGGTATTGCGTGTGGATGTATATGGCTTTATTTCGGTGTGTTGTGGTTTGACGTGGTGTTTTACTAAGTGTTTGATGCCTCTGGGTGAATTGTTTGAATATATGTGTTGTATTGTGCTGTGTGTGAATGTATGGATGTGGGCGGGGCCTACGGTGGCACATGGCATGCGATCATGTGGCCAGGATGCAACAAGCGATTGGTCCAACCGTGAGAGCCTAATAAAAACTACGGTGGCACATAGCATGTGATCATGTGGCCAGGATGCAACAAGTGATTGATCCAACCGTGAGCGCCAAAGTTAATATACGGTGGCACATGGCATGTGATCATATGGCCAGGATGCAACAAGCGATTGATCCAACCGTGAGATGTGTGTGATTTGTTTATCTAGCCAGCTTGGGAGGGTCCTTCGAGGCCTCGGGCGGGATCAATGGTATTACCCTGTTCCCAAGGCGATGCATGTGTTGTGATTGGTTTAGCTAGCCAGCTTGGGAGGGTCCTTTGAGGCCTCAGGCGGGATCAATGGTATTACTCTGTTCCCAAGGCGATGCTTGTGCGTGATTACGTTGTGTTGATTTTATGTCCGTCGAGGACACGTGATGTGGGTTCTGACCCTGTGAATTGTTAATGGTTTTCTATTTGTGAAAACAAAACCTTTGGGCTGTGACCTATGTTGATTTTTGGAAAGGATAAGGATTGGTAATCCTAAGTTGTTTTCTATTAAAACTCCCGAGGGTATTTTAAACCATTTTGCAACCGTTCTCGTTATTTGTGATCTTTCGGATTTGGAAAGTTTTACTCAAACTCCTGCCTCAGGAAGTATTCGTTTTGTTGTATTTGAATCTTTGAGGATTCCTAGTTATTATTATTCTTGGAATTTGAATTATATGGTGTAATATCCGCATTTTCCTTTCCCTTGTATTTTCATTTCCGGCGTATTTGTTTTCGATTGTAGTGACCCTCGTGTATCTTTCATTGCATCTTTCCTGTCATCTATTGATCTGATGCTCGTTATTGTTGTGCGGAACCGCCGTTTCGGGGTTTCCGTACCTCATTTCGTGTTATTGGTTCCCAAATATCGATTCCTATTGCTTTTATTCTCTTCCCGGGTCATTTTTCTTCATTTTAGGATTCAAGGGGTGTGTGGGCCGCGGCACAAGGAGTGTACGCCGCGGCACACACATTTTCCAGTTTTTGGCCGAGCGGCCTGTACTGTCTGCCGCGGCACATGCCGACGGGGCCGCGGCACACTGCCGAGTCAGTGCCGCGGCGCACCCGTCCGGGCGGCGGCACACTCGTGTTACACTTATCGGCCAAACCTCTTGTACCTTGTGCCGCGGCACATGCCGACGGGGCCACGGCACAATGCCGAGTCATTTCCGCGGCACACTTCATCTGGGCCGCGGCACACAGAGCGGTCTGCCGATCACTGGGCACAATTTTTACTTTACTTTACGTCCATCTGCCGATCACTGGACCTACTGAGTTAAGTTAGAGTATGGTTTGACTTTACTGTGACCCTAATACTTGACCGGGACATATGATTGAAGGGTTTATACGTATACGGTATTCACGACATAATGGTTTTGGAATGAACCGATCATTCGTTCTTAGTTGGGTTACGGTACGAAGCACTAGACTGGCTAAATGTTACCCATACTCCTTGTTTCCTCCCATTGCCGACTAAGACAGACCTACGGAGTCGCGCATAAGGATATTAGATGGATAAATATGTATTTATTATCTCTTCATTAATATTGGATATTAGATATCTAATTTGATTTATTTGTTAAATCATGCGGTCTAGTGAATTGAACCTTCGAGGGTTTGAACCTTTGATCACGGACGCGGCACACAGAGCGGCTTCCCAACACCTACAACTCAGTAGGTCACGGACGTGTTTATGATCTTATGGGTAAGTTTGGGGCTTGAACCTTCGCGGTTGGCTTCCCAACACCTACAACTCAGTAGGTCACGGTCGTGTTTATGATCTTATGGGTAAGTTTGGGGCTTGAACCTTCGCGGTTGGCTTCCCAACACCTACAACTCAGTAGGTCACGGTCGTGTTTATGATCTTATGGGTAAGCTTGGGGTTTGAACCTTCGCGGTTGGCTTCCCAACACCTACAGCTCAGTAGGTCACGGTCATGGTTATGATCTTATTAGCCTTCATTAACTATAGATTCGGGCTGTTCCAGTTTCAGTATTTATGTTGATTGACAGCTTCGGCTGAGTGACTTTTAGGTCTTTATGATGTCTTGATAATTTCATTGGAGTCTTTCGGGCATTGTGATTCATATTTAATTCAGCTCTGGTTTGGTTCATGTCGTGTAATTTATTGTGGTACTCTGTGATTATGATTCGCCGTTGGGCACTTATGTTCTAACCTGTCGAACAGGTATTAATAGTATGCCGTGGGCATAGTGTTTCACGAATGCTCGGTTCTTACCTTGGTTTGTGAGCATCTCATATTATTATATTATCATTGTACTGTTTCATTCTGCCTTTGGATGCATATCATGTTATACATGTATTTGATGTTCATTATCTGGATGACTGACCCCGTGGGGGCGGAACATGTTTTCATGTTTTAGGTGCTTGCGAGGAGAGTTGAGACACAGGGGCATGATTATGGCGATGAGGCATTCGAGCGATACTAGTCCGAGTTATTCATGTTGGTCAGTGAGTTGGAGTGTTCTCCAGTTTGTCAGTCATTGTCATTATATATTACTCGAGTAGATGCTCGTGGATGTTGTTGTATTTTTACTTTGGCCATGTAGGCCCATTGTTGTCGTTGAAATTCCTTATCGGAATATTGTGTCGGATATCATGGTAGGGACTATGATTTTCCCTTATTGTTTAATTTAATGTAATTTTAATCATGTTCGCCTGTGGATCTCCTGGCTGGGGTCCACGGCACTGTAATAACCCAATAGGATTTGGGTGTGTTACACTTAGAGGCCTCGAGTGGGATTTTTGGCTTCGTCCCAGTCCTAGGCAAATGTGATTGACTGTTTGTTTCCGGAAAAGACATGTCTGGTTTTGGTTTTAAAATGAATTGGTGCATTGTACTATGAAATGTGTAAGCGAATGGTTTGCCTTGATTACTTGTACTAGCGTAATTGCTAACCCCTTTGGGGACCCGTTTTGGGAAAATTCTTGTTATGGATTTCAGGTTATGTTCTTCCGGACGAGCGGGCGCTGGGACAATACGCGGATGTTGGCCAGGGTCGTTGACATGTGCATTTGGGTCTTCTTATTTCTTTTGTCTACTTCGATTTAGTTGTTTTCCATATTTATAAACTTATAGATTGTACTCGTGAGTACTTAGGCTTTTCATTTCGAACTTCGTTTTGTATTAACTCAAATTGCTACATTGTCGGTTGATGTTTATTACGCCGGTAGCTCCGGGCGTATCTTTATATGTTGTATTATTTAAATGTGTGTCCTCGCTAACCGAGATAGTTAGTCGAGTGGTGTTTTCTTGTTGTAGCATGGTGGGTCCCATGTAAGGATCCACAACACTGTAATATACTCCGAATATCTCGGGGGTGTTACAGTATGAATGCAATGAACACAGCATTACCAGAAACACAGTCACACACAAAAAATAGAGGCCCATAAAAGGCAAAGGATAGTTGTTGTTCAACTTGTGCATCTTTAGACTATCAAGTGATTGCTTCCATAACATGCCAACTCTATATGTATGTCTATTAGATATAATGAAATATAAACTGAAATCATGTAAGCTCATAAGAAAACGCCCCTAAGTTATTAGTTAATTGGAATGGGCTTTTAATATTTTCTTTTTCTAGGTTATATATTCTTATCATAACATGGAAAAATACATTATCAACAAAATAATACACATATGCCTTCGTTCCTTTGCATACAAATTTAAAAGATAGAAAATTAATTTGGCATATTTGGATATCATATTTCAGCAGTCATTTGGCATCCTAAACATGCTATTAAGAGCTGTTTGGATAGCTTATTTTCAGCAGCCCTTTAGGTGACTTGACACGTTAATAAAGTATGTTTGGATAGCTTATTTTCAGAAGCCCTTTAGGTGTCTTGATATGTTAATAAGGGTTGTTTGGATAGCCTATTTCAGCATTCACTTGGTTTACGAAACATGTTATTTAGGGCTCTTTGAATAGCTATTCTTATTTATAGTAGATTTTGTATGTACATATGAAACACTATACTAACTTAATAAATTATGCGACATACCTGTAAGGGTTTCATTCGTTGTGGCTGAAGTTGGATATATCCAACAAACCTTCTGAACCACACCCTTTGAACCACGGCTCCTGAATCAAAGCACCTGACTTCTTGATAAATGATTAGTAGTTATTGCATATATAGGGGCTATTTATGACTGTTTCAGTGAAGCTGTTAAGTGTTTTAAAATTTTATTAATTTTTATGTGCATGCTGGATTCTCAGGATTTGAGTGTGGGTGTGCTGGAATTACGAATTTGCAAAAGGATTCAGAATCAAGGTAATTTTATACTCATTTTTAGGATTTTGTGTATTTTAAGGTTGTTTCTAATTAGTCTTATGTTTATTTGTAATTTGATGATTGACAATGTTTCATAAATTTATAATGGTTACTTATAAAATGGCAATAGTTATAATTTGATAAGCTGCTTGCCATAAGTTTATGAACATTGCTAGTTGCCTTCTTAGCCTCTAGCCCTTGAAGTTGCCTACTTCACTCATTATTTCCGTGTATATAATTTCCATGATATGATAATTAAATCCATTTAAGGTTGGGGTTTGTTTAATCGTTTAAGGGTTTAACTGAAATGACTAATGAATTCCCTCTTATTTACAGATTTGTATCAGTGAAGGAATGTTCTTGCCCTCTTATTTACAGGTTTGTAATATATTCAGATAAATTTTTATTGTTTTTTTTGTTTCTTTGTTGGTATGATAAAGACTGAAAGAAGATGCATATTAGAAAACCATTACTTTTTATATTGCTGATTCAAAGTGTTATAAAAAATTTGATGTTTTCTGTGTTTGTAAACTTTATATTACATTGATTTTTAGCAAGTTACATTAAATGGTTATGTAGTTTTTATGTTAAGGGAGGGGTTTGTTTAAGCCTATACATTTTGGCTTATATAAAATAAGCCCAGGTTTGCTTGCTTATTAAGACCTAAAGATGAAATATAAGTTTATAATCTAAAAAAAAAAGTTCGTGATGTGATGCTTATATTTATTTATGTATATATGTTTTCCCTGTTTTACTTTTTATAAAAAAGTATTTGCCATTTCTCTCACACACACATGAGTCAACACACATACTCCTTTGATTAGGCGATTAAAAATTTGGGTTTATTTCTAAAATTAAGGTTCTTCAATTTCACAATAGTTTAATTAAATTAAAACATATTAACAGTTTGTTTAAGGAGTGTGAATCCATTTGTTATGAAATGATGATTTAGTATTTGTTTGTTGATATTGAAAGGGTTGTCAGATGTTAATTTGATGAATGATTGGTGGAATTTGGAGCTGGATATAGATGGGATTCGAAACCGAAAGAGTATAGGCTCAATCAGGTTAAAGATTCTTTATTGTTCATATTGTAGTTTTTTGTTTGTGTGTTCAGATTAGTTAGTTTTATTGTTTATTTAGTATTTGTTTGTTGATTTTGAAAGGGTTGTCAGATGTTCATTTGATGAAAGATCGGTAGAATTTGGTGGTGGATATATTTGGGAGTCGAAACCGAAAGAGCATAGGGGCAATCAGGTTAAATATTGTTTATTTTTCATATTGTAGCTTTTGGTTTGTTTGTTAAGATTACTTAGTTTTTTAGTTTATATATTGATCTGCTCTACCTGGAGCAAAACCAAAACCTGTCAAGTAAGCAAAACATGCTTAGTTTCAACAGCCATTCTTTTTTAAAAGTGACATGGTTTCAGACAAAAAATTAAGGGCTATTCGGGTATCTTGAAGCATTTATGAGGCTGTTTGGATATCATATCTACCAATCAAAAGTGATGTAAAATATTTAAAATGGAAATACAGTTACTAAGATAAGTTGTTGAATGTTTCTCTCTAAACAATGTTACGGGTTCGAAACTTGAATTCACTTTCTTGATCTCCCACCATTAGTATCTTTAGTCCATTAGGGCTTGTCACCCTAGAAGATGCCACATAAAGTTGCCCGTGACTGAACACGGGATTTGGCAGATAGACACCTACATGTGTAAGTGACTGCCCTTGGCTTTTGTTAATGGTCATTGCGTAACATGGTTTGACTGGAAACTGCCTGCGCTTCATTACGAATGGCCATTGTGTTTGGGTAGATGTCAGTGTAATTCTTGGTATTAAGACGGTGTCCTCAATTTTTGACCCGGTTAGAATTTTGGCACGTAGGACAAACTGGTCTAGATCAGTGATGATTAGCCGAGTTTCATTACACAATCCGTGTGCTGGATTAACATTCCGCAATATCATAATTGGTAGTTCCTTTTTTAAATTCAGCTCGTGTGGTGGCATCCCTTGGAAATTTAGTGAATTCAAAAACTCTATTGGGTACAAATTTTTTTGATCCAAATGATCAGTTGATGCTTTACACACCTCATCTGCACTATTGTAGCTTATAGTTTTGCCTTTTAACTCTTCAAACATGTATGCGTTAATTACATCAGCGTCATCATTTCTCGGTGTTAGTATTGCTCTTTATTTGAGATATGCATCTTCAGTTTGCCTAGTAGTAAAGTCAGGGAACGTTTCTTTAACTATCTGCGCGATAGGAGAATTGCATGTTTTGATAATGAAATCCTCGGTAATTTCAATCCAAGTAGGCTCATCTTCATCGTCTTTGCTTATTGCTAGCAAGTTTCCATCGCCCAAGTTCAAAACCCATTTGTTGAATTCCTGCTTGCGGGAATCGATTGAACCTTCCGGAGTGATTTCATTTACTCTCATGCTGCGTGTGAGTGTGAAAACTTTGCAATATTTCCATAGATGGGAACAGTTTATGCAGGCCTGCACGACTTCTTGCCTTTTCCCTTTTGGAATGACCGGTAGTATTTGTCTGAAATCTCCTCCAAGTAAGACTGTCAGGCCACCAAAAATTTTATTTCTTTTTGCTGTGTTTGAAGCCTAATATATCCCTTAATGTCCATTCCAGCGCTTCAAAAGCATACCTCTGAGTCATAGGTGCTTCATCCCATATAATTAGTTCAACCTGCTGTAATAGTTCTGCTAAGTGCGTATTTTGTTTAATCCCGCATGTGCTATTTTCCATTAGCTCAAGTGGTATAACAAATCTACCGTGAGCGGTTCTTCCTCCAGGAAGTAGTAACGACGCGATTCCTAGTAAAATAATTTGAATTAGTTATAATTGTAATAATGTAAGTGTTAAATATTAAATCCAGCGTTTTGTATTTGTAAAAATATATACCCGAAGATGCAACGGCTAACACAATTTTCTTTTCTGATCTTAACCTTGATATTGTCGTTTTATATAAGAATGTTTTTCATGTACGTACGGGTCTGTAAAGAAAGTAAAACTCACCTTTTTTAGAATGCACAGATTCAATTACTTGCTCGTATATTAATCTTTGCTCGGGGTTTAACAATGAATGCAGTTGGTCGTGTTCAATCTTACTTTGTTTGGAATAAAAGTCGAGTGCTTCTCTAATCAAACGATTATCCAAATTCATTAGGAGCCTTGGATTAGGCTGTGGAAGATCAGGAAAATCTTTTAGAGATCTCCCGTTTCTGTTTAACAACTGCTGAATTTCTACCAAGTAGTAGTTTTTAATTTGTTCCTCCGTTAACTCCAACTTTGGATACTTGAAAACTTTGCGCTTGTTGTGTAAGATATCTTTTGACAAAGCCTCCCAGTTTTCTTCCCATAGTTTCAATGGCTTACTAACGTCACAGAACAACAAAATTGTGACGAATAGGTCACGTAGCTGAGGGCCCAATGCCAAAAAGCTTGCCTCGCTTATAGCTTGTGTCCATTCTTTGTCGTCGTTGAGAAGGCCGTATGCGAAACACACTTCTTTAAAAGTTTCATAAACCTTTTTGTTAACTGTCATCAGCTTTTTAAAAGATGTAGGTCCTCTCACCACATTAAGCAACATTCTGAGAGAGTAGCGCTCGCCTGAAGCTGGGCTTGAGTAAAAAATTGGACCAATACTTTTTTTCTGTTTCCGTTGTTTCCAAACCTTTTGTTGTTCATGCCACACATAGTGTTTGGATAATTCAGCGTAGGTCAGTTTTCTGGCTTCTATATCTAACTTATTTAGCTCAAACCACTCCGTAAACATCGTTTTCTTGATACCTTCCCTTTGAAGTAGTGCTGGCAAACTCTGCGAATCATGTAATGTTATTGAATTTTGATTTGGTAAGTGGAAGTTTAGTTTGATGACTGATGGGTAGGAGTAGTGGATATCGAATGAGAAAAGACGCCACACTGCCTCACATGGTGCTAAATATCGACAATTTAAGTAGTTTGTGATACATCAACATCAACTATTCTTTTGTCCACCCCATTATTGTTTGTCGCTATATTTTCTTGTATAACAACAGTTGTTCTATCTGGCCCTTTGTTTAAGTACTTGAATAAGTACTTTATTGCTTTAGATCTGTTACACCACTCAACGTTGATGTGAGCATTATATTTTAACAATAAATATCAATTATAAGGGACTACATTTCTGTTATCATAAATAAATTTGCCTTTCATAGCAAATACTTTGGTGTCCCTTCGTCGATAAACAGGGTACCCATCTTCATCCACCATTGTTTCTGCATAGAATGATTTTGGATAACGTTTTGTACATTTTCCTTCAATTGTGCATGGAGCATATTTGGCGTCTTTACCACACGGACCATGCAACATATACTCGGTGACTACTTTGTATCCTTCTGGATCATTTGTTGGACATGGTATCTCTGCAGATATCATATCATCCAACTGACATACAGTTTTGCATTTGCATTCATCTTCCATCCAGAGGAGTATATGTGCGTGCGGGAGGCCTCGATTTTGAAATTCAAGCACATACACGACTGCAAGTATATATTATAAGTAAATTTAGGTTTCATGACAGATATACTAAGAGAGTGGAAATAATTTTTGTATATTAGGTAATTAGTTACCTGCACGGCTTGGGACAAAAACATTATTCTTTGTAAGATCATCCAATAGTTGAGTTAGCTTCATTTTGAAAACACGTGTCCTTATTTCCGGCCGATCATGTGGTTTCTGTCTCGGAATAAATGCTAAAATTTCATCAATTTTCGGCCATTTCGGATTGGAGGTGAATGTGATAAACAGATCTGTATTCCCATAAGTTTGACATAGAGCCATTGCATCTTGGTAGTTTTGCATCATATAACGTGGTCCGCCAGTAAAACTTGAGGGTAACACTATCCTTTTCCCAAGGCCTGCTGCATCTGTGTCACCCCTTGTAACTGCATCCTGCATATTATGATACAGATCTACACATAGACTGTCTTGGTTATGACTGTTCCATTTTAGTCTTTGCTCCTCAACTGTTGCGAATGCGTCAACCAAAAATTGCTGGAATAGCCGACCTCCTTTCACCAAAGTGTTGCCTTGGTTATTTCGATTGTGGATCACATAAGCGTAATATTCCTTCATTGATACATAGCCACGTTGAGTTTTTATGGCACCTGTATTGTTACTATATGGTATCTTTTCATGATATCCATCTTCTCCATAAGGAAACAACAAAGGATATTGTAATGCCAGGTAGGATGGATGCAATTCTGATATTTGATTCGGACCCGTTTCTTTGCAATTAACAATGATATCCTTTGTAGGAATAGCATCTCCAAAATCATTTGTTATCAAAGCTGCTACTTCTGATACAGTTGGCATGTTATACTGCCTCGGTGTTCTTCTCTCACTAATTAGGCGCAATTCAAAGTTTACAGAGCCATGGGAATGGCACCAATCT
Organism: Orobanche coerulescens; assembly: GCA_033398695.1. Classification (NCBI taxonomy): domain Eukaryota; kingdom Viridiplantae; phylum Streptophyta; class Magnoliopsida; order Lamiales; family Orobanchaceae; genus Orobanche; species Orobanche coerulescens. The sequence continues at coordinate 108,371,636 of CM065819.1, forward strand.
CTTGCCATTCAGAATGCCTTGGCAACTGCACTCGATTCATCCAACATGGCAATCAAACTTGTGACTATGGATTCATCCACTTGATCACCTGTTTCATTATCTAATAAGGCAGCCATACGATTTCGAGCTTCATTGTGAGTGTCAAAAGAGTATAGCTGAGAATACCTGGGTTGAACCCCTTGTTCAGGAAGGAGTGACCCGATTAGATGATAATTTTGGCCATTTATTCTAAAGGTATATACCCCTCTACCGTTATTTATTGAATGATCTATTCTTGCTCCAAAAGATGTGAAGGTGAACATCCCATTGTACACTCTAATCTGGTCTCTAAATATTGGTGTGGTAGGATTTGTAAGATCAAGCAGACTCTTTAGTGCCAAAGGTGTTTCTTTGAATTTCGGTAGCAACACTTTTCCTTCCTGGCAACATAGGGAAAATGATGCATTCACAGCTGTTTTTGCTTTGTTAACTCTCTCTTCATACCACATGTTTGCATCACAGCTTGAACATTTATATGACGGTGGACCAAGCTTAGCGTAAGAAAAAGAAACATCTAGTAAAGAAACGATGAGTAGTTGTCAATTTTTAAATAAGTTGGTTACTTTATAGAGAATCGTAAGGTAAAATTCTTGTTTTTATTTTGTTTTTTAGAATTACCCGAGGATGTGAGTGTTGCGTGTTTTGCTATTTTCCTTGATTGACGTACCCATTTTCGAGCTGAAAAAATACAGGGGTGAAAATTGTTTCCATATAAAATAAAAACTTTAATGAATACATAATTTTTTAATAGAGGTAATTTAGGGACAATTTTATAAAGTTAATACCTGCAGCTCTCATTGCTGATGTGGGAGGTTGATTGCTAGAAGTATAATAGGGTGTTTCTTTTCTATCAGATGTGTGTGTAACAACTGGGTGGGATGGCTCACCTTAGACAAAATAGTTGAGTATTATGTTAAAACAAATAATAAATAATGCAAGATAGGAACAGGCTTGGGTTTTTACCTATCTCTGGAGAGAGTATGTTTATTAACTTGAGCCCACACTAACTCTGCAATCTCCCATGTTCACTGATAGTTGTATGCGATTGTATGATCACATGATTATTGAGGATGTCGGCGAAAGTTGGAACATTGTTAGCATTATTAAGTTCAGCGCTATTCATATCTAATTCAGAATGTCTAATGGAATTTTTTTTCATTTCAGGTTATAGAGTTTAGTAGAAGAGGTGAGAAGGCAGAAGTTCAATATATTGATGATTCAAGTTCTTGGTATTCCATAACTGCAACACTCTCTTTAACATGATAATAAATTAGTAATTATTTAATATGTACATTAATGCTGTTTTTAAAGATCAAAAGTTTTACAACTCATTAGTAGTTAGATAGTTAGTTAGATTTAGTTGAAATGGTCACTTTCATTAAACACATTGCGATATGAAACAATGTTGTATAATGGACTCATGTGAAACTGAATGAGAAATTAAGTTTGATTTACTTAGGGTTTCGAGAATTAGTTTTTTGGATGGATCAACTATGTACATAGTTTCCACTTTCCAACAAAATAGATTGATAGTTGTTGCTGTCTAATTTTAGGATTGTATATAGATGATAAGATTGAGTGATTGTATTATTCCATATGTAACCATTACTTAACCCCTAACAACCTTCCATTTATTAATAACTAATATTGTAAACTCTAAGATTTCAATATCATTTTTCAACTATTCTTCTCTATCATTGTCACCACCATAATCACCATCCATCTCTTCAGAGCCTGAGTTATTAGTTGGATATATAGCCTCCAACGGTGTAACTTCAATTGTTGTTGTTTGGTCCAAATTCAAGTTTTTCCTTCTTTTGTATCTAGCTTTAAAGTTTCTCTGTCTCAACTTTTTCGTGCTTGGAGCAAGTTTGTAATCAGGATTTTCTTGTACTCGCCTCCTTTCTTCTTTCAACCTTGTTATGATAACTTTGGTGTAGTCATCAACTGTTGCACCTCCATTTTCAGCCTATAATGCAAACGAATTTTGTCAATAATATGGAATGTTATAAGATTAACTTTTTTATTTTTAAATGTACACATTCATTTTGCCGAATGATATAGTCGGATTAGAGATAACATTAGTAAACATAAACATAAAATTTTAGCTTCATTTGAATTCTGACCTGGAGAGTAGTGATTAATAAGTCTAAACTATTCAGCTTACGATGTGGCCAACGGTTAAAACCCATATTTCTACAGCATCTTTTCAAAACATTCAAACCAACATTAAGTTCGTTGGCAGACTGCGCTATTGGCAAGTGAAAATACTGGGCAATCACTTCTTTGCTGAATTCCATCAAATATGAATATGGATAATAAATATGTGTTTCTGAAGAAACAATGTGATATGTGAGTGTAGAAGTTAGAGTGTCATTTTAAAGACTTACCAAGCAATTGAACTTTCTTGCAGTTACAAAAAAAATTATAACTTCCACTCACTCATAAAGTTTATTTATTAGGCATGTATAAGGTTTTATAACAAAAAAACTCATAAGATAATATATCATTCATTAAATTAAAACAGACACATAATTTGTGTTATCAATGTTTAACTGATATATTAGTGTTATTGAGATGCTTACATAGATTTAGTTTGGTAAGAATGGTCACTTTCATTAAACACATTACTATTTAAAAAAATGGTAAGCGGAATTAAGTTGCTAAATATGAATGCTGTGTTTTCGTTGCAGCGTTTTGTTTATCAAAGTTAATGTATGAGAAAATATACTCATTTGTAAAATGGTAAGTGGAATTAAGCTGCTAAATCTGATTGTTCTATTTTCGTTAGAGTGTTTTGCTTGTCAAAGTTAATGTATGAGTAAATATAGTCAATTGTAAGCTATCTATTTTTCAAGCCTGAATTTCAGTGTATCTGTAACTTGAAGTTGCTTGTTTTGTTGGTCTTTTTGTATGTCCCAAATATATGTTATGGGTTATAATCGTAAGGAGTATTTTATAATTCATCACCAAATAACAGTAATATAAAATATTCAATGTATTTAAAACAGAAAAATTATTTTGGAATAACAGAGGACAAACAAACTTGTTTTTCTAAATGACAAACATCCACAAACAATTGTGGTTGTGTTCACTTTATTTTCCTAAATACTTGATCACTAAGAAGTGGCTTCATCGCTTGCAATTTCTTTCGTAGGTTCCACTTTTTGTGAGATGCCTTCCTCTTCTGACTCTGAGTCACTCACAATGTACCTGAAAAAGTAAGATGGACAAAGAACGTTTTTTAATATTTTGATTATATAATAATTCAGTTTGTATCCATTTACTACATCATTACCTTCTTCGTTTTGTTTTGCCAGAAGTAGATCCATCTCCGCTCCCAGCTTGTTCACCATCTGCTAACTCCGGCTCTGAATCTTCATATTCCATACTACAATAATAACTCAGTAAGTAACATATTAGTAGTAAGACTCTTTCGTTTATTGATTACATAGGTTGGGAATTGTGTCATACCATTTCTTTTTCTTCCCCTCCACAGATTTCAATGGGGTAGGCACACTTGGGTCCTTGGACAAACTTTTCTTTGACAATTTTTTCATAAGAGGGCTTGCAGACCCGCTTGACCCAGTTTCAATCTCAGGGGTGCTTGAACATGTGAGTTGTAACACCCCGAGATATTCGGAATAATTACAGCGCCGTAAACCCTTTAAGTAAGGATTTACAAGGCTAATTTGAAGAAATGTAAATATAATACAGCAGTGCCATAAAAGTTCAAAACACGAAACTGGTTTCAACAGATCAAATGAGTTCATTAATACAACCATCTCGAAATATTAATAAAACACACGTACTCGAGTACTGAAAATAATCCAAAAGACAAGTCACAATACTAATAAACATCACTGAGCCCCTTCGTCGTCACGTCGGTACTGTGGCTGTTTTCCCGCTCCTCGGCTACCTGAACATCAAAACAAATGTCCACCTCCTAAGGGGTTAGAAAAACGATGCTAGTACAAGTATCATGTTTAAACAAATCGAATATGCAACAACAATGCATAACAAAATACACAACACGGACTTCCGCTACCGGAATCCAACAATGCGAATCCACAAGATGTAACAGCCCAAAAACAGTGGCTATTACAGTGCCGTGGACCCCTACTGGGACCCACCAGGCGATATCACAATATACATTTAAAGTCTGACAACGTGGCACCGTACCACAATATTTATCAAAACCCCGGTGTGGAGTATGAGTTATTCATATCTTTAAATACGAGCAACATACACAGGATCCAAATTCGGTACAGACCATATGATGATGGGCAGTACCTAATAAATTTTAGTACATTCATCTGACACAAAATAAAATGAAAGTCACAATAAAACATAACCGAACAACCAAAAGACTCGGGGCCCCCGAAATAGCACACTTCAGAATCCTCCGTCGCCGTTGTGCTCCTCCTGTGCCTTGCCCTTTCCTCGCCCTGAAATACAAGTATTTCGCCCCAAACCACAGGGTCAGCTATACATGATAATGATTCTCATGACATTATATAATTCATATATACTGATCTCAAAGAAAACCACCGACTACTGAATATACCCCGAAGGCGTATAAACAATCAGTCCCAACTGTCGAACATAACCAAATATACGAACGCCCATATACTATAGCTCAAGACGGACGTCAGAGTACGCCCGATCCGGAAATGTGTCCGTGCACATCTCCACCCCGTATACGGAATCCAGAATATACGTGGGACGATGTACCTAATTAGCCTCACGAACTACGTCTCGTGTGCACAATCTAAATGCGGAAAACCTCCACGCATGATCATCAAGTGCCCGGCTAAAAATCCTACACATAACCAATCGGCGCGCAGATATGACTCCAGAGATGTCACGATACAACATGACAACGAAACTCAATGAATTACACTTTTACCAAGGAATCGAACAACTCACCGAAATGTCAACAAAGCTCAACAATATCAAGGGTCCAAAAGTAACGAACTTGGGAATACAATCCCATGATGAAAACGGGACATCATTAAGAACAACCTCAAGTCACAAGACACAAGTTTATAAGTGTCTCATATACACGAAATGCATAATCATCATAAGAATCCACACATCATTATAACCAAGCAAGATAACTTGCCTCAGTTCCGTAGATGAATAATCCTTCTTTGAATGGTCAAACGAACGGTATCCTCGTCTAACAATACTCACGTGAACAAGCAACCTTGAATGAAATATAATTCATTCAATAACACATTCGTACGATAATGGTATTATCGTATAAACAATATTCGTAAATTTACTTGAATAAATCAATTATCCTATTGATCATTTTAATGTTCTTATTACAAATCATCGTATGTTTATCATGTTCATTACATATTCTAACCTTAATGTCAAAAACTTGATGTCTAGTTTATTATCAATGCAATATCATGAAAATATCTTTTCAAATCATCGACACTTCCAATTACGATATAAGTTGTGTTTAATTACGTTCTTCATTATTTTACCAACGATTTCATTCAAAACTTGATTACTATATGAAACATAAGTTTAAGTTTTTAGTGAACTAAGAACATCATCTTAATTTACGTCTCTTAACACGCAAGGATTAATGAAATGGAATTCGGCTACTCATCTACCGCATTTGTATCATCATATTCAACACAATTCTCTTAAGAACATTATCAACCTATTAATGTAGTGATTAACACCCTTTCACGAAATCGATAAATTCGAACATATGAAGATTACAACTTCCTTCTATCAACATTCATTGTTTTACTTTGAAGAATTTATTAAAAGCCTAGTTATATCATTGGATACTTGAAATTTTTGAAGTCACTTCATCCCATCTAGCGGAGATCATCTTCAAAGGATTAATATAATCTTTCCAACAATTTATTACAAAGGTTTTAGAGGCCAAAAATCATGGTTCCATACTACCTTCAAGAATCAATAGAATGTTCAAGACAAATTTAACATTTCTCACTTTTAATCATTAAGGATATCATCCCTAACATGTTCCTAGTGTTGAGACTATAATTAGCTTCCGATTATCATGTTATACATCAGGTTTTTATGTATATCACTACCAACACAATCACGTTATGAAGTTATTTACATCAAGAAGTAACACTAATACCTTCAATGTTAATCTTCACTTAGTTTGAGCATGATTCCATTAACTTATCATGTTTACACCAGTTTAAACTAACATTATGTGAAGTATTTATCTACTAACATCATCATAAGCATGGAATTGATATGAGTTAAAGAAAGACCAACCTTAAAATGAAGAACAACACCAACACTTCAAGGGATACACTTCAATCTTTAACTCTCCAAGTCACCAATCAAGTGTTGAAGCTCCAACACAAGTTAGAAAGGCTTAGAAACGAAGTTGGAAGGGAAAGGAATCGTTCCTCAGTTGGGAGGTTGGAAAGGGTCGAGTAGGAAGTGAATGGCAAGTCATACTTTTATAATCTGAACTCGGCATTACGTACGTTAACTAACGTGGTTAACGTACGTTATAGCCCTTACGTACGTAATCTTATAATCATTACGTACGCTAACTAACGTGGTTAACGTACGTTATAGCCCTTACGTACGTAATCTTATAATCATTACGTACGTAACCAATTACATCAAATCTTACTGCCTCAAAACACGCAATTCGTTACGTACGTAACCATGTAGCTATTATGTACGTAATAGCCGTTGACTTGGCTGTCGCGATCGACTCCCGACCACCTACCCCCGCTAGGCCCCACCCGCCAAAAGGCGGACTGCTGGAGGATCTTCCGCATTACGTACGTTAACGTATTGATGTTACGTACGTAAGGCGACATACATAGCGTACGTTATGAAGACAGGTTAACGTACGTTAAGTACTATAACAAGCATAAATGGAATTCTCCCAATATCACCCAACAACTAATATAGTATGAATGACCATGAATCCAACTTAACATAATTCGTCGATACTTGCTACAACATCACAGATATGGTGCGAAAATACTTAACTTAAATCATGAAATACAATATTAAAGGCGAGGGTATTACATACTCCCCCCCTTAAAAGGAGTTTCGTCCCCGAAACTAAGGGGTAAACAGTTCGGGGTATTTCTCTCGCATGCTATCTTCAGTCTCCCACGTAGCTTCCTCGACTCCATGTCTCGACCACTGAATTTTTAATAAGGGAATCGTCTTGTTCCTCACTGCTTAATTCTTCTCTCGAGTATACGCACAGCCGTTCTTCATACGAATGGTCGCGGCTATTTCGACCTCGTCGAATTGAATAACGTGACTTGGATCAGCAACATACTTCCTTAATCGAGATACATGGAATACGTTGTGAATCCGACTCAAAGTGGTAATGCTAAACGATAGGCTAGGTCGCCTACTGCCTGTGATCTCAAACGGACCAATATACCTTGGGCTCAATTTGCCTCTCTTCCCGAATCGGAAAACACCTCTAGTAGGAGATACTTTGACTAGTACATGGTCACCAACCTCAAACTCGAGTGGTCGTCGACGATTATCTGCATATGATTTCTGGCGGCTTTGGGCCGTTAATAGAGGACTCTTGATCAGGGAAATCTTCTCGCGGGCTGCCAATAACATATCAGGTTCCGTACCAATAGATTCAGACAAATCGTCCCAGCACAAAGGGGACCTACAACGACGACCATACAATGCCTCATAAGGTGCCATCATGATCGAGGCGTGCCAGCTGTTATTATATGTGAATTCTACCAACGGCAGTTGGGTTTTGTAATATCCGCAATTTCGGATTTCCGGTAATTTTCATTTTTCGGCGGAGGTCCGTTTCGACGACTCTCTTTCGACCGTTTCGTCATTCTGAGAATATTTAATTCTACACTTTTTGTCATCCGAGTTCGTTTCGGTGTCGTTTTGTTGAGTTTCGTGTTCTTAAATGACTTTTCCGCACTTGAGTTCGATTCTCACAAATCTCGTCCGAAACTGTTGTTTCGAGTTTCTCGGAAGTTCATTTAATGTTATTATTCATGTTGTAAGTTTCGGTTTGGTGTTTCGATCGTGTATCAGGTATTTCGGACGTTTTGGGCCATTTTCGTAATTTCCCAAAGTTTGGCGTAATTACTTTCGTTGTCGAATTTCGAGCCCTCGGGTGGTCGGAATCGGGTGTTCTGTTAGTATTCGGATTCGTCTTTGCGAGTACTTCATAATCGTGTTTTCGGTTTACGTTCAGGTCGGAGTTTCGGGATTTTTCGGACCGTCGGATCAACCGAGGCCTGGCTGGCTGTGCTGGCCGAGTAACGGCCGTAATGGCGCGGCAAGAACGGCCGTAATGCCGATTACGTATGTAATGACCTTCCGATTACGTCGTAACATGTCCGGCAGATCGGGCCCAGCAGATTCGGCCTTGGCCGATTACGTACGTAGGCATTGGCCGATTACGTACGTAAGCGGCCGGCCAGGGTCGGCTATTTATAGGCCTGGACCGAGTCATCCAGCCATTTCTCATCTTTTCTTCATTCCTTCCACGATTTTTCACCCTAGATCGATGGTTTTGAGTAGAATCAACTTATATAAACATGTTTTGGAAGTTGGGATCATGGATTAACATCATCTTCCACCCGGATCGAAGGTAAGAACACCTAAACTTTTGGTTTTTGGATGTTCTTGAGGTTTCTTGGTGTTTTGGCCGATTTGCTTCGTTTTGATTCATATTATTGTTAGAACTTGATTGTAAACTCGTAATCATTCAATACCCTTGAAGTTTTGTGGAACGGATTTGAGTAATTCTTTGAATAATCGATTAAATTGGACTATGCCCTCAAGGTGTCCAATAAAATGCTTCAATGAGTATAACTTGAGAAGTTCCATACATTTTCGTAGAATTGTGATTGAATTGACATCATTGTGACTTAGGAGCGAATTCTTCTGAAGAACTCGAGTCGGAACCCTTCCGTTCGTTGCCTTCTTTGGGGTTTGAGCTTCTCGGTCGAACCGTGTTCTTCGGAGCGTTCGGTAGCGGTTATTAAGGCAAGTATCTTACTATACGACTTGTATCTTGCGACTGGTAATTACGTATGAGATGTATGATGACTTTGCTTGCCTTCGTAAATATGTTCCGTTTGAGTTGGTTGTGTTTTCCGCAATTTGAAGGCTTTGTGATAATAGTATTATATCAGTATACGTGTTAGGCGTTGTGCCATTTGTGCAGGAATGCGACGTACATATGGGATGGTTGTACACTTGGTTGTACAATGTATTGTGTACCGAATGTGTGTTATGTTGGTTAAATGTCGTTGATTGATGATAGTTGTTGCGAGTGTCGAGGTTGTGTTATTTGCGTGCAATGTACGATTTTGTGGTGATCAAGGTGATTGATTAATTGTGCTCGTTGTTGTATGTAATGTGAATGTGAATATGTGTGTGACCGCTAAGTTCACTCGTGTTGGTTCGACGGACCTACGAGGATTCGTGGCGGTGACTACGGGATCAGAACTTAGTGAGGTAATCGAGGTCCAATCGTGGCCGGTCCGACGAGGCCTACGATAACGCATGGCGGTGGACCATGAGTTTCGGACACGCGGCCCAACCGGGTGAGCTCGACGGGGCTTACGGTGACACGTGGCGGTGGACTACGGTGTCGGGACGTGTGTGTGATTGTTGTGATTGATATAGTCCGTGCGGTTGTTATGTTTCACGAGACACGTGATGTGGATCACGGTGTCGGAATTGGTTATGTTTGGTTAATAGTCCGTGTGGGTTGTTGAACCTACGGAGACACGTGATGTGGATCACGGTGTCGGAATTGATTATGTTTGTTTAATTGTGCGTGATGTAGTCCGCAAGGGTTGTCGAACCTACGGAGACACGTGATGCTGGATCACGGCGTCATGAGCATGATACTTTTCAAATCAAAGTTTTTACAGAAAATTTTTAAGAAAGAATGTTGGGCCGAGCCCCACGAGATTTATGGAAATGTTTCCGATTGTAAATCGTTGAATTATGAAACAAGTTTTGGGTTAAGGCCCTTCAGTTTTTCGAAAGGTTTTGTGAATAAGGACTTGAGGTCTTAAGGTTTTGAAATTCTAAAATTCCCGAGATGATAATCTTATTTTCGAATGCTTCATAGCTTATCTTCTCTTGTGAAAACCTCCCGGAATATTTGATACTTGATTATTATATTTGATCACGATTATTAATTGCTTGTTACATTTCGTATGATTTGATACTTGCACTAGTAAAACAAAGGAGTTTACTAACCCCCGAGTAATCGGGGTGGATGTCTGCTTAAGGCCCGTGTACATGCAGATTCATGGGAGCAATCCACAGGATTGGCACAAGAGGATGACGAGTGCGATACTAATCATGAGTCGAGAGTTATTTTGATTTTTGTTGTGTTGTCGAGTTGATTTTTCTTTCCGTATTGTATTTCGACCCCGTGTGGGTAATGTTATTGAAGCCGCTTTATCGATTGGGTTGTGTGACCTCATCCTGGCCTGTATTCACGTGTAAGTGACCATATCGGCCTCGTATCATTTTATTGTTTGACCACAGTCGGGCAAGCACTTGGTTGTTTATGGATGTTTAGCCCGGTAGATCCTTGTGGAAAGGGTCTACGGCGTGTAATAGTCCCATATGGTTTTGGGGATGTTACAATTATGGTATCGAGTTTAGGTTGCGAAACCTAGCCGCCGGGTCGAGTCAAGTCGTGATTTGTCGAGTAATGTGTTGTCTTGTCGTTCGAGTCGTCAGTGACAAATTGAGTTGCGCGTAGTCACAACGTGTCAGTTATGTTGTCGGACGAGATTAGTATCGTGGGCGACTGTCACCTCCGTGCGACCTGTGGATGTAAGTCTCCTTCTTTATGCGTAATGCCTGTGTATCTCGATTTTATCTTAGTGAGTTAATTGCGGTGCATGATCTTGTTTACACAGTATTGTGTAATATAGTTGTGTTTCATACTTGTGGCACATAGCATGTGTATAGAACTGGGCACGTTATTATTTTATCTTTGAACCACCGGGTGGGGTGGTATGTTGTGAAGGTTGTAAACCTCGATGGGTTTCGAAAAGGTACCAACGGTAGAGTTTGTGAGAAACTTCGATGAATGATTTTGCTGTGTGTTTAAACTTGATACCACGAGATGCATTTGATTGAATTGGCGACCTTGGTTGCCATTTGAGTATGTGGTTTTAAATTAATCGTTTTTGGAATGTTGTAATTTTTGTCCGCTATGGGTAAGTTTGTGAATGTTTCCTGAAGGACTTTACAGTTTGAGAATTTTGTAGAAATCGATTTTTGGAAAATATTTTGGTGATGCGGTCAAACCATGGTTTATATGGATTTTTTAAAATTTGTAAATTTTGAAAAATGGGCCGTATATTTTCAAATGACACCATCAGACGGTATTTGAAAAATGTGTTTTGATGTACTTCGGACATTGTAAAATATTACCGTCGTTTTGTTTATGAACTAAAGGATTTTGGGAAAACTTTATTTTGCAGAATGATTTTTGGTTTTCGGAATTTTGAACTTCTTATGTCCATGTGTTGGGGCTAAGTGGTTGTGATAAGTTTGTAGTGTTGTTGTGCTCTCCGGAGAATGTTTTAGTGTTTTCTAAATGTTGAGATACATGGTTTTGATTAAACGATCGAGGTATTAAAAATGTCTTCAAAAATTTCATTTCACCAAATTTTTCAAACTTGAAAATTTTAAACTTTTATCATTTGAATAATACCCCGGAAATATTTTATTTTTGCTGCGAGTGTTTGATCCCTACGACACGTGTGTGGTTTTGACTGTGTTTGGTTTGGTAAAATCCAAACACCTCTGTTGATGTGACTGTGTGAATTATTTTTGAATGAAGTTCTTAAATTACAGTGTTGGTTCATGTCCTTGTGTGATGACTTGGAGTTGATGCTTTATCGCGGCCGCTATTATCGCCCCATGTTGACGTTGTGACGCTTGTTTGGTTGCGTTATTCGCTTGGTCGCCTGCTCGTAATGCCGAGAGGTCGTGGCCGAGGACGTGGTCGTAGTCGTGGTCGTGATCGGGAGCATGAGAGGGCGACTCCTCCTTGCCGGTACCGATCACCAAGATGCATCGGGACATTCGACTAGCGTTAATGTTGACGTTGGCGCCACCATCCTTCGCCGTGTGGTTGATCGGTTAGTGCAGATGAATCAGCCGTACATCGGGATGAGAACCCGGATGGGGATAACGGGCTAGTAAGTGGTTACGAGATGTGATGAAGATGCAGCCCGCTTTGTGGGTTCATCCGACTCGTTAGGTTGGGAAGGTCGGCTCTTCCAAATGGGACAACATTTGATGCCGTAGCTTGTCCTGGATGAGAAGAGGGTACCCATTGCTCAAGATTTGCTTGACAAAGAAGTCGCAGATCGGGTGGCAGTCAGAGTGCCCGCAGATCGTACACCTACATGGGCCGAGTTTAAGACCGACATGGAGGCAGTATTGCCCGTTGCTCGCTCGTGAACGCAGGATTGTTGAGTTTTTCTCGCCACGCCTGTGATGTGTCGATATCCCAGCGATAGTCGATTATAATCGGCAGCTGGCTTATGTTCGTGATCAAGTGAGAAGTGAAGCGGACAAGGTCCGATACTTCAATATGCGCATGAAACCCCATATCCGTGAGAGTATGGCTCCGCTCATGTGTACCACCGAAGGAATATCAAGACCGAGCTTTAGCCATTGAGATGGCCGCTTCGTGACGGAATCGGTTCAGAGTAAGAGATGTAAGACCTCGAGAAATTTTTCAAGAGGCCGAGGAGTGAGATCCGTGAGCCCGTTGCTTCAGCTTCTTCCGGGAGCACTCCTTGTTCGGTTGACTACCTAAGAACCTTACCCTGCAGGCGAGTAAGACGATCGGTGTGAAGACTCGCTTTAATCGCAATGTAGGCCATGCGAGTCGAATTGTCGTCGCCACCGGTTAATTGTTTTAAGTGCGCCAATCGGGCACCAAGCGGTGCATTGTGAGACCGTTGCCAGGATGTTCGGGAATCGGGTTTTCGTTCCTACTCGGGGAGGGCCCGGTGGTGTCCAGTGATGTAGTTGTGTATCGTACTTTGTGCTGTAATTCGTGTAGAGATTGATATTTGTTGCGTGAACTTTTTGGTTTTGTTTCTATTCTATCATGATGTTTTATTTTATGTTTCGGGACGAAACTTAATTTTAATCGGATAGAATGTAATATCCGGTATTCTCGTTTTCCGTTATCTTGAATTGTTTGTGTTTTGACGTCAGACATTTTCTTGTTGATGAGAATCGGAATGATTTCTATCGTAATACTCTATTTGTTTCTGTCACATAGCCGTTTTAGTCGGGTGCGACTTATTGTCGCGTACGTTTCTTTGATTAAATGTGTGCATATGGTGTGGTATGTGATGCGTCGTTATTTGATCGTTATTGGTTGAATCATTGCCGGTGGCGTTGTTATGGTCGTCGTGTGGCGTGTTGTCACGCTGTATATTCTTTCGCGTTGCTTGTAACGTTCCGCCAATGGATGAAAGTTACGCGTTTCTTGTGTATCTTGTTGAGTTTTCCTGTCAGGGTATTGCTTCTCCCTACTTGTTTTAAGTTTCGGGACGAAACTTCTTTTAAGGAGGGTAGAATGTAATATCCGCAATTTCGGATTTCCGGTAATTTTCATTTTTCGGCGGAGGTCCATTTCGACGACTCTCTTTCGACCGTTTCGTCATTCTGAGAATATTTAATTCTACACTTTTTGTCATCCGAGTTCGTTTCGGTGTCGTTTTGTTGAGTTTCGTGTTCTTAAATGACTTTTCCGCACTTGAGTTCGATTCTCGCAAATCTCGTCCGAAACTGTTGTTTCGAGTTTCTCGGAAGTTCATTTAATGTTATTATTCATGTTGTAAGTTTCGGTTTGGTGTTTCGATCGTGTATCAGGTATTTCGGACGTTTTGGGCCATTTTCGTAATTTCCCAAAGTTTGGGGTAATTACTTTCGTTGTCGAATTTCGAGCCCTTGGGTGGTCGGAATCGGGTGTTCTCTTAGTATTCGGATTCGTCTTTGCGAGTACTTCATAATCGTGTTTTCGGTTTACGTTCAGGTCGGAGTTTCGGGATTTTTCGGACCGTCGGATCAACCGAGGCCTGTTGGCCGGCCTGGCGAAACGGCCGTAATGGCGCAGCGAAGAACGGCCGTAATGCCGGTTACGCACGTAATGACCTTCCGATTACGTCGTAACATGTCCGGCAGATCGATCCAGGAGTTCGACCTTGGCGATTACGACGTAGGCATTGGCCGATTACGTCGTGGCGGCCGTGGTCGGCTATTTATAGGCACGACCGAGTCATCCGCCATTTCTCATCTTTTCTTCATTCCTTCCGCGATTTTTCACCCTAGATCGATGGTTTTGAGTAGAATCAACTTATATAAACATGTTTTGGAAGTTGGGATCATGGATTAACATCATCTTCCACCCGGATCGAAGGTAAGAACACCTAAACTTTTGGTTTTGGATGTTCTTGAGGTTTCTTGGTGTTTTGGCCGATTTGCTTCGTTTTGATTCATATTATTGTTAGAACTTGATTGTAAACACGTAATCATTCAATACCCTTGAAGTTTTGTGGAACGGATTTGAGTAATTCTTTGAATAATCGATTAAATTGGACTATGCCCTCAAGGTGTCCGATAAAATGCTTCAATGAGTAGAACTTGAGAAGTTCCATACGTTTTCGTAGAATTGTGATTGAATTGACATCGTTGTGACTTAGGAGCGAATTCTTCTGAAGAACTCGAGTCGGAACCCTTCCGTTCGTTGCCTTCTTTGGGGTTCGAGCTTCCCGGTCGAACCGTGTTCTTCGGAGCGTTCGGTAGCGGTTATTAAGGCAAGTATCTTACTATACGACTTGTATCTTGCGACTAGTAATTACGTATGAGATGTATGATGACTTTGCTTGCCTTCGTAAATATGTTCCGTTTGAGTTGGTTGTGTTTTCCGCAATTTGAAGGCTTTGTGATAATAGTGTTATATCAGCATACGTGTTAGGCGTTGTGCCATTTGTGCAGGAATGCGACGTACATATGGGATGGTTGTACACTTGGTTGTACAATGTATTGTGTACCGAATGTGTGTTATGTTGGTTAAATGTCGTTGATTGATGATAGTTGTTGCGAGTGTCGAGGTTGTGTTATTTGCGTGCAATGTACGATTTTGTGGTGATCAAGGTGATTGATTAATTGTGCTCGTTGTTGTATGTAATGTGAATGTGAATATGTGTGTGACCGCTAAGTTCACTCGTGTTGGTTCGACGGGACCTACGAGGATTCGTGGCGGTGGACTACGGGATCGTAACTTAGTGAGGTACCGAGGTCCAATCGTGCCGGTCCGACGAGGCCTACGATAACGCATGGCGGTGGACCATGAGTTTCGGACACGGTGCGCCCAACCGGGTGAGCTCGACGGGGCTTACGGTGACACGTGGCGGTGGACTACGGTGTCGGACCGTGTGTGTGATTGTTGTGATTGATATAGTCCGTGCGGGTTGTTATGCCTACGGAGACACGTGACAGTGGATCACGGTGTCGGAATTGGTTATGTTTGGTTAATAGTCCGTGTGGGTTGTTGAACCTACGGAGACACGTGACAGTGGATCACGGTGTCGGAATTGATTATGTTTGTTTAATTGTGCGTGATGTAGTCCATGCGGGTTGTTGAACCTACGGAGACACGTGACAGTGGATCACGGCGTCATGAGCATGATACTTTTCAAATAAAAGTTTTTACAGGAAAAGTTTTAAGAAAGAATGTTGGGCCGAGCCCCACGAGATTTATGGAAATGTTTCCGGTATTGTAAACTGTTGAATTATGAAACAAGTTTTGGGTTAAGGCCCTTAAGTTTTTCGAAAGGTTTTGTGAATAAGGACTTGAGGTCTTAAGGTTTTGAAATTCTAAAAATTCCCGAGATGATAATCTTATTTTCGAATGCTTCATAGCTTATCTTCTCTTGTGAAAACCTCCCGGGAATATTTGATACTTGATTATTATATTTGATCACGATTATTAATTGCTTGTTACATTTCGTATGATTTGATACTTGCACTAGTAAAACAGTGGAGTTTTACTAACCCCGAGTAATCGGGGTGGATGTCTGCTTTGCGTCCGTGTACATGCAGATTCAGGGGATTGGCACAAGAGGATGACGAGTGCGATACTAATCATGAGTCGAGAGTTATTTTGATTTTTGTTGTGTTGTCAGAGTTGATTTCAGTCTTCCGCTGTATTGTATTTCGACCCCTGTGTGGGTAATGTTATTTAAGTCAGTTTTATCGATTGGGTTGTGTGACCTCATCGGTCTGTGTATTCACGTGTAAGTGACCATATCGGTCTGTATCATTTTATTGTTTGACCCTGGTCGGGCAAGCACTTGGTTGTTTATGGATGTTTAGCCTGGTAGATCCTTGTGGAAAGGGTCTACGGCGTGTAATATTCCCATACGGTTTTGGGGATGTTACAGGTTTCCCAGTCAGGCTTCCAATCGAGAGCACATGCCCTCAACATATCCTCTAGAGTTTGAATTTTCCTCTCAGACTGACCGTCGGTCTGAGGGTGAAAAGCCGTACTGAAGTTCAACTGTGTACCCATAGCACGATGAACCGCCTTCCACAAGTGCGACACGAACCGTCCGTCCCGATCTGATACAATACTCTTAGGGGTGCCATGCAGTCTCACAATCTCTTTGATGAATAATTGGGCCAATCTCTCAGGGCCCCAAGTATCCTTGATCTCCAAGAAGTGGGCTGATTTAGTCAATCGATCCACAACCACCCAAATCGTATTCATGCCTCGACGGCTCGTCGGCAAGCTAATAATAAAATCCATCGATATGTCTTCCCACTTCCACTCGAGAATCGGAAGCGGTTTCATCAGGCCAGCTGGTCGTTGATGCTCAATCTTGACCTGCTGACAGGTCAAACATTTCGAAATGAATTCGGCAACCTCCCGTTTCATGTTACCCCACCAATAATACGGCTTCAGATCCTTATACATTTTGTTCGATCCTGGGTGTATGGAATACGGGGTAGCATGAGCCTCCTTCAGAATAGTATTCTTCAACTCTTCGTCTGCTGGTACACATACTCGATTTTTAAAGCGTAACAGTCCATCCTCATGAACCACAAATCTAGGGACCTTCCCCTGATTGATTTCTCCTCGAACTCTGGATAAGAATGGGTCCGTCATCTGTTTCGTCCTGATCGTCTCATCAAGGGATAGTGAAATCTCAAGCATGCACAGTTGTCCCTGAATGCGTTGTATCCAGACCTCAATCTCTGGTCTCATGAACTCTAATTGCAACTCCCTCTGGGCGGTCAAACGAGCTAGTATTTGTTCCTGCACCGTCTTGCGGTTCAAGGCATCGGCAACCACGTTTGCCTTGCCTGGATGATAAAGGATCTCAATATCATAGTCTTTGATTAGCACTAACCACCTCCTTTGTCTCATATTCAACTCCTTCTGGGTAAAAATATACTTCAGGCTCTTGTGGTCCGTGAAAATCCGACAGGAAACTCCATACAAATAGTGGCGCCAGATTTTTAAAGCAAACAATACGGCTGCTAACTCCAAGTCATGAGTCGGGTAGTTGACCTCGTAAGGACGCAACTGTCTGGACGCATAGGCGATCACTTTCTCGTCCTGCATTAACACGCATCCAAGGCCCTGCCTCGATGCATCGCTATATACCACGAATCCTTCCGTTCCTCTAGGTAGTACTAAAACAGGTGCTGAAATTAATCGACCTTTGAGTTCATCAAAACTTTGCTGACATGCTTCTGACCACAAGTACTTCTTATCTTTTCTCAACAGATTAGTCATCAGTTGAGCAATTTTGGAAAATCCTTCCACGAATCGTCTGTAATAGCCTGCTAGACCCAGAAAACTACGAACTTCCTTCACGTTCTTCGGGGTAGCTGATCTCGGATAGCTTCCGTCTTTTGTGGGTCTACTCTCACTCCCTCCTGATATCACATGACCGGAAAAATAACTACAGACATCCAGAATTCACACTTAGAAAATTTTCCATAGAGTTGTTCTCGCCTTAATGCATCGAGAACCTGGCGGAGGTGACACTCATGCTCCTCATGATGACGAGAGTAGACCAAGATATCGTCAATAAAAATGACTACAAAACGATCCAGATAATTAATAAAAACCCGATTCATCAATTCCATGAATACTGAAGGTGCATTAGTCAGTCCGAATGGCATGACAACGAACTCATAATGCCCATAGCGAGTGCGAAAAAGTCGTCTTGGGACGCCGACTCTCGAATCCGCAATTGGTGGTACCCGGACCTCAAGTCGATCGTGGAAAATACAATGGCTCCTGGAGCTGATCCAATAGATCATCGATGCGAGGTAAAGGATATTTGTTCTTAATTGTTACTTTGTTCAGCTCCCGTAATCAATACACAAACGCAGCGATCCGTCCTTCTTCCGCATTTAATAACACCGGCGCTCCCCAAGAGGATGCACTAGGTCGAACATATCCTTTCTCGTTAATTCTTCGAGTTGTCTTTTCAACTCCCGCATCTCGCCGGGGCCATACGATATGGTGCTTTCGAAAGCGGGGACGTCCCTGGCTCCAACTCAATGGTGAATTCTACCTCTCGCTGTGGGGGTATTCCTGGAAGCTCGTATGGAAATACATCTGGATAATCTCGAACTACTAGAATATCAATCAATTTGACTAGCCGGTCAGCTGTCTTAGTCATGTAGCACCAATAACCAATGCATCCCTGGTTCAGTAATCTCATAGCATTCATAGCGCTGATGACTCTCCCAGAATGATTTGGATTATCACCCCGAAAAATACACTCGACGCCATCATCCGATGTGACGGTCACCATTCGCTTACGGACGCTAAGCACGGCATCGTGACGATCCATCCAGTCGATACCCAAGATTACATCATCTTTAGGTAAATCAACCACAATCAAGTCGGACAACCACTCACGGTTGTTCATACTAATCGGACAGTTCTGTACTTCACGACTCCTAATAATTCTTCTACCATCGGGTAGACCAATTACATAAGGTTCACAATCGGTAACATGATTCAAACGCAAACGACTCAAACAAGAACTAGACAAAAAGAAGTGTGAAGCACCAGTATCAAAAAGAACACAAACGGGCTGAGAGTGGATCTCGAGAGTACCTGCAATCATGCTGGCTTCGGGATCATCGGCTTTCTTCATCTCGTAGACTCTGGGTTTTGCAACCCCGGAAGTAGGTGTACCAACTTGATTTCCATGGCCCATCCCTTTGTTCGCCCCGGTAGTCTGGTAAGAAGCGGATGGAGGAGCACGTTCCTGAACAGAAGACTTTACTGGAGCAAGAGACGCTACTGGAGCACGCCTGAGTCCACCTCGGCAATAGCGAGCACGATGACCGTTCTTCCCGCAAGTGTGATAGGCAACGGCCGACTTCGGACACTTGGAGCTGATATGCCCCTGGTCCCCACAGTTATAACACACGACAGGTGAGCTGATTGCCCGAGAGTGCGTTCCTGCAGGTTTCGGTGCCATAGGTGGCCGCTCAGAAGGATTTGGTACAGGCTGGGGTTTCTTGAATACCCGATTCTTGTCTCCTTGATGCAGTTCTGGATCTTTTGTTGGAAACCGAGGCCGCTTCTTAGAAATCTCTTCGCAGTGAGTTCATATTCCAAAGCCTTCTCAATAAACTCCTAAGGTAAATGCAGTGGTGATTGAGTAATTGCATCCTCATTCGGGGTTTAAGCCTCTTGAGGAAATATTTGATCTTATCAGCTTCCGAACGGACAACTGACGTAGCAAAAGGGAGAAGTGCTTGGAATTTTTCGGCAATCGCTAACACATCTTCGTCTTCCGATGGGTCGGGGTTTAGTAATTCGGACAGTTTGGCTTCACGGAGGGGTGTAGGATAATAACAATCTAGCATAAGGTTCTTGAATTCCTCCCAAGTACTTGCGCCTTCGACAGGCCTCACAGAAAGCCACCAAGTATGGGCACTCTTACTAAGGTAGTAGGCTGCCACAGCAACTCGATTCTCCTCTGGGCACTCCACCATCTCGAACAGTTTCTCGAAATGCTCTATCCAGTGTACAATGTCAGCAGGCTCAGATGAGCCTTCAAAAGTCGGAGGTCGCTGACGTGATATGTCGCTAATAATCCGGCTCACGATCCCGCCATGCACCAGAGGCGGAGGCTGTTGCCCCTGCTGTTTACCGGTAGTATTCCTCTGCATTGCTTCCATCAGCTGACCCATTTGGGTCATCTGGGCCATCATGCCCTGCATCACAGTGTAAGGATCGACACGTACATTCTCTCCGGTGTGGTGTGATTGGTCCCTAAAAGGCGACCACCGCTGCGGAACTCATTCCACATTCGCGCGTCTGTTAGCTCGTGGTATCGGAATTCGGCCTCTTCCGCGGCCTCGTCCCCCTCTGCCACGGCCTCTCAGGTTCCTTTCCATACTGAAAGAATCAAGTCACAAGTACAGTTCGATTTATCAATCATAATTCATGCTAAGTTAATGGCAATAGGGAATTTCCTATCCTACAAAGCAGTTTGTAAAGGATCACTGGCACTACAAGTGTTACACACTCAGTATCATATCAACATTAAGTCGAAACAATTTCAATCACATAATTAATTTAGGTTCACCTCAAACATATGAATTTTTGCCTCATGGTAGCAAGATGCCAAGATAAGTAAGGAGACCAATACATCGTCAATATCATGCCAGTAATCAAATTATGGTTCATGAGAACATACCGTATTCGACGGGTCAGGCGCTTGCACAGGTTACACGTGGCACGAAGGTTTCTTGATGCTATTTCGATTCTACAATGACTCAAAATAAAAACACACTCTCCGATACCATCTTCTCGTAATGACCCAAAAACAGTGGCTATTACGGTGCCGTGGACCCTACCGGGACCCACCAGGCGATATCCCAATATACATTTAAAATCGACAACGTGGCACCGTACCACAACATTTATCAAAACCCCGGTGGAGTATGAGTTATTCATATCTTTAAATACGAGCAACATACACAGGATCCAAATTCAGCATGCACCATATGACGATGGGCAGTACCTAATAAATTTTAGTACATTCATCCGACACAAAATAAAATGAAAGTCACAATAAAACATAACCGAACAACCAAAAGACTCGGGCCCCCCGAAATAGCACACTTCAGAATCCTCCGTCGCCGTTGTGCTCCTCCTGTGCCTTGCCCTTTCCTCGCCCTGAAATACAAGTATTTCGCCCCAAACCACAAGGTCAGCTATACATGATAATGATTCTCATGACATTATATAATTCATATATACTGATCTCAAAGAAAACCACCAACTACTGAATATACCCCGAAGGCGTATAAACAATTAGTCCCAACTGTCGAACATAACCAAATATACGAACGACCATATACTATGGCTCAAGACGGACGTCACAGTATGCCCGATCCGGAAATGTGTCCGTGCACATGTCCACCCCATATACGGAATCCAGAATATACGTGGGACGATGTACCTAATTAGCCTCACGAACTATGTCTCGTGTGCACGATCTAAATGCGGAAAACCTCCACGCATGATCATCAAGTGCCCGGCTAAAAATCCTACACATAACCAATCGGCGCGCAGATATGACTCCAGAGATGTCACGATACAACATGACAACGAAACTCAACGAATTACACTTTTACCAAGGAATCGAACAACTCACCGAAGTGTCAACAAAGCTCAACAATATCAAGGGTCCAAAAGTAACGAACTTGGGAATACAATCCCATGATGAAAACGGGACATCATTAAGAACAACCTCAAGTCACAAGACACAAGTTTATAAGTGTTTCATATACACGAAATGCATAATCATCATAAGAATCCACACATCATTATAACCAAGCAAGATAACTTGCCTCAATTCCGTAGATGAATAATCCTTCTTTGAATGGTCAAACGAACGGTATCCTCGTCTAACAATACTCACGTGAACAAGCAACCTTGAATGAAATATAATTCATTCAATAACACATCTGCACGATAATGGTATTATCGTATAAACAATATTCGTAAATTTACTTGAATAAATCAATTATCCTATTGATCATTTTAATGTTCTTATTACAAATCATCGTATGTTTATCATGTTCATTACATATTCTAACCTTAATGTCAAAAACTTGATGTCTAGTTTATTATCAATGCAATATCGTGAAAATATCTTTTCAAATCATCGACACTTCCAATTACGATATAAGTTGTGTTTAATTACGTTCTTCATTATTTTACCAACGATTTCATTCAAAACTTGATTACTATATGAAACATAAGTTTAAGTTTTTAGTGAACTAAGAACATCATCTTAATTTACGTCTCTTAACACGCATGATTAATGAAATGGAATTGCTACTCATCTACCGCATTTGTATCATCATATTCAACACAATTCTCTTAAGAACATTATCAACCTATTAATGTAGTGATTAACACCCTTTCACGAAATCGATAAATTCGAACATATGAAGATTACAACTTCCTTCTATCAACATTCATTGTTTTACTTTGAAGAATTTATTAAAAGCCTAGTTATATCATTGGATACTTGAAATTTTTGAAGTCACTTCATCCCATCTAGCGAAGATCATCTTCAAAGGATTAATATAATCTTTCCAACAATTTATTACAAAGGTTTTAGAGGCCAAAAATCATGGTTCCATACTACCTTCAAGAATCAATAGAATGTTCAAGACAAATTTAACATTTCTCACTTTTAATCATTAAGGATATCATCCCTAACATGTTCCTAGTGTTGAGACTATAATTAACTTCCGATTATCATGTTATACATCAGGTTTTTATGTATATCATTACCAACACAATCACGTTATGAAGTTATTTACATCAAGAAGTAACACCAATACCTTCAATGTTAATCTTCACTTAGTTTAAGCATGATTCCATTAACTTATCATGTTTACACTAGTTTAAACTAACATTATGTGAAGTATTTATCTACTAACATCATCATAAGCATGGAATTGATATGAGTTAAAGAAAGACCAACCTTAAAATGAAGAACAACACCAACACTTCAAGGGATACACTTCAATCTTTAACTCTCCAAGTCACCAATCAAATGTTGAAGCTCCAACACAAGTTAGAAAGGCTTAGAAACGAAGTTGGAAGGGAAAGGAATCGTTCCTCAGTTGGGAGGTTGGAAAGGGTCGAGTAGGAAGTGAATGGCAAGTCATACTTTTATAATCTGAACTCGGCATTACGTACGTTAACTAACGTGGTTAACGTACGTTATAGCCCTTACGTACGTAATCTTATGATCATTACGTAGGTAACCAATTACATCAAATCTTACTGCCTCAAAACACGCAATTCGTTACGTACGTAACCATGTAGCTATTACGTACGTAATAGCCGTTGACTTGGCTGTCGCGATCGACTCCCGACCACCTACCCCCGCTCGGCCCCACCCGCCGAAAGGCGGACTGCTGGAGGATCTTCCGCATTATGTACGTTAACGTATTGATGTTACGTACGTAAGGCGACATACATAGCGTACGTTATGAAGACAGGTTAACGTACGTTAAGTACTATAACAAGCATAAATGGAATTCTCCCGATATCACCCAACAACTAATATAGTATGAATGACCATGAATCCAACTTAACATAATTCGTCGATACTTGCTACAACATCACAGATATGGTGCGAAAATACTTAACTTAAATCATGAAATACAATATTAAAGGCGAGGGTATTACACAAGATTCCATTAACACAATATGGGTATTCCAATGGTCCAGCGCCCTCAGCGTAGATCCTAAGATGATCCCCTCGGACCAACACGAGGTGGAAAAACCCGTCCAATGATCCAGCGCCCTCAGCATAGATCCCAAGATGATCCCGTCGGACCAACACGAGGTGGACATCCGATCCAGCGCCCTCAGCATAGATCGCACAACATACACAAACACAACTCATGCATACATATGTGCAAAATCGCTATGTCCATCAACATGAACATATAAACACTCGATAATGAATATCATACAATTCAACGAAATAAATCCCATGTACAACAACATGAATAAACCACATGCATGCTCAAAATACCAACATTTAACAAATTACGATACTTGCCTTAGAATAGCGATAAGGGTTGTTACTACGAAGAAGAAATCTTCAACCAGCTCGAAGAACTCTCACTCGATCAATCCACCAAAACCCGAACCTTCAATGAATAATAACATCGGTATAACTAACAGTTCCGGATAATCGGTTTAATCATCAAGAACATCAAAAAGAGCTGGATATACTCAAACATATGATCTTACTACACTGCCCTATATCAATTCGGATTTGGATCAACATTAGGATACTAACCCGACAAAAACACGTAGTATACTACCTAAGATCAAGTGTATTCTACGGTCGGATTCTTCAATACATCGCAGGATAATTCTTCTTACAATGATTCTAATCATGTTCTTCATTTATCCAAACCAATTAATAAATCGAAATTACTCCGTAGAACATCGCAAGAACTTGATTACTAGGTTCACTTGATACATCATCTTTATCTTCAAGAAAAATATCCTAAATTCAATCCATTCAATGTCCCAATACGTATAATTCCATTATGTAATATATAAGAACTTGATAATCTCCATAAACTGGCCATAATCGGTTTTGTAGCTTCATGATTGTGCTTAGGAGTTCAAACACTACAAGGTTCAATGTTCTATACGATGAAGAAGTACTGAAACATCGAAAATATCCTTCTAACAACATGATGTTCGACCACGCACGAATTTAACTGACTTGATAATCTCAAAACATGTTCAAAACATCCTTAAGAATACTTAATCCAGTTGATGAAGAATCACCTACCTCAAAATAGTGAAGAACAAGGAGGAACTTGAAGAAATTCAACACCGAGAGCTTGAACACCAATCTCCAATGGTCTAAAATCTTCAAACTCGAGCTAGGATGATGATATGAGAGGTTTAGGATGGAGAGAGTGACTCTCTAAGTCTCAGAAATCGAGTAGGGGAAGTGGTAAAATCTGAAAAATGAAGGAGGGTGTTGTCCTATATATAGAAAATGGTTATTTGTGCATGCTACGGCTCTATCCTAGCGTGCGCTAACGGGCTTGCAGCCTACTGACTCTGACGAGTCTCGGCATAGCGTACGCTAAACAGCTTTACGTGTGCTAAAATCAACAATTAGCGTACGTTAACAACTATTATTAGCGTGCGCTAACGGCTGAACGAAAGTTCACTGACCTCACTATACTAGACTTAGCGTGCGCTAGCCTCATAACATTAGCGTGCGCTAAGCACCGTTGACTCGACTTTTCCAAAAGCCGTCCAGATACATCCCAACATGTCCCGACCAAAATCCGCGGCTGATCTCACCTACCACCCTGTCTTAATCAAGTTGACTACGTGTAGCGCGTGCTACAACTCATTCGTAGCGTGCGCTAGCTAACTCAATTAGCGCGCGTTAATGCTAAGATGTTAGCGTGCGCTACAAGTGCACAAAAATGCAAGTATGAACAACATGCATGAAATCATACGCTCAACAACACAGGATTATGAAATACGGAGGAAAATACTCAGACCAAAATGAAATAAATATAGTATCACGAGGTTCAAATACACATCAGAAATCTCAGGTATTACATTCTCTCTCCCTAAAAAGAAGTTTCGTCCCGAAACTTAAGATGAAAATAACTCCGGGTATCTAGTCTTCATACCATCCTCCGTTTCCCACGTGGCCTCTTCGACTCCGTGTCGTGACCATTGCACTTTAACCAGGGATATTGCTTTATTCCTTAATGGTTTGATCCGACTCTCAAGTATCTTGATTGGTTTCTCCTCAAACGATCCATTATTAGCCATCTCGATCTCGCCGAAATCAATGATATGACTGGGGTCTAGTACATACTTCCCTAACTAGGATACATGAAACACATTGTGAACGTGACTCAGTGATGGCGGCAAGGCCAACCTGTATGCTAAATCCCCAACTCTCTCGAGGATCTCAAATGGTCCGATATATCTCGGACTCAGCTTTCCTTTCCTTCCAAAACGGAAAATTCCCCGGGTAGGAGAAACCTTCAACAACACGTGATCCCCAATCTCAAACTCCAACTGGCGACGGCGCACAGCTGCATAAGACTTCTGTCGACTCTGGACAGTCAATAGCCGTTCCCGAATTAGAGCTACCTTCTCTTGAGTCTGAACTATCAACTCTGGTTCCGTCCCAATCAAGTCAGAAGAATCATCCCAACACAGGGGCGATCAACATCTTCTTCCGTATAACGCTTCAAACGGTGCCATCTTAATGGAAGCATGCCAACTATTATTGTAGGTGAATTCAATCAAGGGCAAATGAACTTCCCAGTTGGTTGACCAGTCTAAGGCACAAGCTCTAAGCATGTCTTCTACTGTCTGAATAGTCCTTTCGGACTGACCGTCCGTCTGAGGATGATAAGCCGTGCTAAAGTTCAGTTCGGTTCCCAAAGCCCTGTGAACTGCCTTCCAAAAGTGAGATACGAAGCGACCATCTCGATCCGAAATAATGGTCTTCGGTGTACCATGCAATCGGATTATCTCTAAAATAAATACTTGCGCCAATTTCTTGGGTCCCCAAGTGTCTTTAATTCCTAGGAAATGAGCCGACTTGGTTAGCCGATCAACTAAAACCCAAATCATGTTCATTCCCGTCTTGGTCCTTGGCATATTGGTGATTAAATCCATCGATATATCCTCCCACTTCCACTCAGGGATCGGAAGTGGCTTCAACATTCTGGCAGGTCGCTGATGTTCAATCTTAACCTGCTGACAAGTCAAACACTTCGAAACATATTCTGCTACGTCCTTCTTCTTTCTTCATGGCGTAGCACCAAAATCCGTGACATCCCTGCTTCAGTAATTTCACTGCTTTCATAGCATTGATCAATTTTCCCGAGCTTCCCGGTCTCCATCCTTTGAATAAATGTTCAGATCCGTCATCATCAATGATAGAAATGACTCTCTTTCGGTAATTCAAAATAGCTCCATAACAGTTGAGCCAATCGTCTCCGAGAATTAAATCGTCACCGTGGATGTTGACTACAATAAGATTCGATGGCCAATATTTCCCTCCTATAGATACTGGAAAATCTCTAGTTTCTAGGTTCCCACAATTCTCTCTCCGCTCGGCAAACCCACAACATAAGGCTCACAATCAAATAAACACGAGATTTTCAAGCGATTAACACAGTTTAAAGATATGAAAGGATGTGTAGCTCCTGAATCGAATAAGACACTAACTGGTTGCAAATGTAACAACCCCAAATCCCATTGGGTCATTACAGCGCTGTGGACCCCATACCAGGAGATCCACCAGGCTAACACGACCAAAAAATCAATTAACTGACCAAAAGGGGAATCACAATCCCTACACTGACATCCAACATAATATTCCGATATGGAATTTCAATGACAACAGTGGGCCTACATGGCCAAAATAAGATACAACAACATCCACGAGCCTTGCTCGGATAGTACAAAATGACAAATACTGAACAAAACTAGAGTACTCCAACTGTCTGACCGACATGAACACCAAAACATCTCGGACTAGTATCGCTCGAATGCCTCGTCGCCACCGTCATGCCCCTGTGTCTCAACTCTCTCCTCGCAAACACCTAAACCATGAAAACATGTTCCGCCTACTGGTCGGGCCATCCAGATAATGATTATCAAATACATGTACAACATGATATGCATCCAAATGGCAGAATGAATAGTATAGTAATGGTAATACGAGATGCTCACAAACCAAAGTAATAATCGAGCATTCGTGGAATACTATGCCCACGGCATACGATCAATACCTGCTCAACAGGTTAGAACACAAGTGCCAAACGGCGAATCATCAATACAGAACACAACAATACATCACCCGAAGGTAAACCAAGCCAAACACTGAAATAGATACGAATCACAATGCCCGAAGGCTCCAACAGGAATACCGATACATCACAATGGCCTGACAGCCGAACAGCCTGAATCTGTTTATCATCATAATACCCTGAATGTCACTCAGCCAAAGCTGTCAATCACCACAATGACCCGAAGCCAAAACATAAGTCAGATCAATGAGGGCCGGGCCACGCACGAAGCCGTATCACAATGAGGGCCGGGCCACGCACGGCCGTATCACAATGAGGGCCGAAGCCACGGCACGAAGCCGTATCACAATGAGGTCATCCAATGACCGTGACCTGCTGAATTACAGGTGCTGGGAAACCAACCGCGAAGGTTCAAGCCCCAGACTTACCCATCGAGCACTAGCCGAGACTAGCCTCTAAACCCCAATTAATCACAATAGTAACGATCCCAAGATTATCAAATTCAAAAGAATAATAGTGTGCTGCCTTGAGTCGGCCAACACGACAACAATAACTCACGGATGGGCTCCGTCCATGGCGGTCCCAATTCAAATACCTCGACTGCCTTGGAATGGCCAATCGATCACAACAACTTAACGGATGGAAACTATCCTTGACAGTCCCAATTCAATACATCGATTACCTTAGAATGGTCAATCGATAACGATGACACAACGGATGGGAATTATCTTCGATAATCCAAATTAAATACATCGATTACCTTAGAACGGTAAATCGATACACAATGATACAACGGATGGGAATTATCTTCGATAATCCCAATTAAATACATCGATTACCTTAGAACGGTCAATCGATAACCAATGATACAACGGATGGGAATTATCTTCGATAATCCCAATTAAATACATCAATTACCTTAGAACGGTCAATCGATACACAATGATACGGTAGAGTGGATGTGCCGGCGTCTTAAACTGACCACCGAAACAGATATAATAAACGAATATATCAAAGGCCTTTAATCGGCCAATGCAACATCATAGCGATAGTTCCAATTCAATAATAACGATTCAACGATGCCTCAGAATGACATTAACGTCAAAAATAATAATCGATACATCGATACCGCGAACCGGCTGTCGACAACATCAGTATCAACAAGAATCTCAATGCCTTAAACCAGCTATTAACGAATAACAATAACATCTAGCATAATTGCCCAAGGGTATTGCATCAAACAATTCCCGAATATCAACAAATCACGGAGAGACTAAGTCTCGAAATGATACAATACATTCATACACATATATGATAACATTAATCTCATTGACCAGTACAAGTATAAAACTTGCCTCAAACCGAAGGCGAGAAAGTCCTTCCACGATCAACGTCCTAGCACGAAACGACGAACGATGCCTCCCGACGATCACAAACACTCGAACAACCTTGAATGAAAACGATTCATTCAAAAATACAAAATCAATAGAAAACAACGACAAGGACAAAGCCTGATTCAAACACGAATCGATCACACCGCACGAACGAATATCATAGTTCTCAACTATGAATTCTAACATCCTCCAACACCTCGATGATCAATTAACATGATCATTACGTTCTTAACACTTGTGAAATCCATACAACACGATTCACTTAAGAACAATCATCAAAACAATCATCTCAAAATGATAATATCACCAATATCATCAAATTGATCCTCCTGCAATGATAATATTATCAATATTATCATTATCACCCCAAGAACATCATCAACTCAATAATCATGATGTTTGAAACAAAAATCCTTCATCAATACATCATGAATTCGGATTAAACAACAAGATTCACTCAACCATTTTCAAATTATTATAATCACCTCCTAAATCATCATAAATCTTTACTAAAATGGTTAAAATCTTTCAAGAACACCACCAACAACAATAATCATCTCAAGGCTATGTTAATCATATAACAATCTTAACATAATCCTTCCTAGACATGATTAAAAACCTCTAAACAATCTAAAACATCAAGAGCATAATCCAACTCAAGTAATACTATCATGTTCTTCATCAAAAGTTTATCAAAACCTTGAAGAATCATGATATACTCCATTAATCAAACAATACCCGAAGAAAACAACAACAAAAACTTGAAAATCACTTGAAGAACAAGAGATTGAGGGAACTTACCAAAGAAGAACAAGAAGAAGCCTCCAAACACCAAAGGAGCACCAACAAGCTTCCAACTTCAAGCTTCAATCCAAGCTAGGATGATCAAGATCGAGTTGGAAGGTGCTAAACACCAATAACAAGTCCAAACGGACGATTCTAGGGAGATAAATTGTGTTTTGGTTCGTGAGGAAATGAAAGACGAAACCAAGATAAATAGACTGACCAATTCATTACGGACGTTATACATTATGGTTAACGTACGTAAGAGGCATTACGTACGCTATGCTAAGACTTTAACGTACGTAATGTAAATCCAGAACTAACTGGACTAAAATACGAAGGCCTTAACGTACGTAAACAAAAACATATTACGTACGTTAACAAGACCTGCATTACGTACATAGAGTTCACCTCTTAGCGTACGTAAGGGTATGTTGACTGCAATAGTGAGATTCGATCGGAAGATGCTCGGGACCCACCGGCCAAAAGTGACTACGAGGAAGGTTCCTGCCACCTACCAAGCATTACGTACGTAACCTTACAGGCATAACGTACGTAATAGCAACACGCTAGCATACGTAATGCTACATCCGTAGCGTACGCTAAGGCTATGAACTTAGCCAAAAATCCAAACTCTCCAACGAACATTCAAATGACGAAACCAACCCGACGATAAGTATAATATTTGGATCCCGAAATATTCCAATACAATATACCTTGTATCAATCCAAAACAACAACAGTTTTGTACAATTCCAAATGAATACGTACAACTCAGCAGTAACACGAAAAAAAAATTCATCCCCGGATATTACATACTCCCCCCCTTAAAAATAGTTTCGTCCCCGAAACTCAGGGTACGCAACAAGGGATAAAGACTATCCATCAGGATAAGAAAACAACATCTCCAGGAGTACTCCTCACTGCGAACCACTTCGCCTGAGTAATCGGGCCAACCCCACGGGTTCCCGCGTCTCCTGTCCGATCACAGCGAAAAACAGGGGATAAAAACACTCAACCAACTGCGAGATCAGCCGAATCATAACTCTCCCGCTAGAGACCATCCAGGAAGTCATACCAACCGCATGACTAGTAGCACCGGTGTACACATCCCGCGGGAGTCGCCCATTGTACATGCCTACAACCATCGGTGTACACTTCCCTTGTTCTCATTAGCATCGAACGTCTATGCTATCACTGACTTACGTCACAAAAGAGAATAACAACGCACAAATATAGTCCTCAGGACCATATCAAATGCACACTCAAGTCCTCGCAACTTGACGTCTCGAATCACAATGAACGTTTACCCAGATCACCACAAAAATCTCGGGTACAATACCGAAAGGAAAAGAATAACGCATCAGACGACGTCAAATCTCAAGATTCTCAAAAGCTATCATAACAAGATAGATCAATAATAAATGGTTCACAACCACAATATTACAATACAGACGGAGTCAAATATCAATCCGAGAAACAAGGAAAATACAAATCAAGACTACATCTCAAACGTACCCGAAATCAACCTCCTCCAAATCATCGGGCTCCTCGATCTCATCGACTCACGGAAGGCCCAAATCTGGACTCGCTGCTCCTCCTTGGTTGTCCATACCTCTGGCTCTCGAAGCCTGATAGGACCCCTTGGATGAAGTATGGACTAGTGTAATAAAATCTCTTGAGGCCCGTGAGCTTTCCTGAGATCTACTGGCACTAGAACTCCTGCAGTATTTCTGAAGGTGTCCCTGCGTCCCACACAAAAAAAACAATAGCTGGCACAGTACAACGGGTGCTAACGTGCCCCGCTGAATCACAATTAAAGCAAACAACAGTCGAACTCGTCGCCTGAGAAGAAGATGCTTTCCCAGCACGAGGACGACTAGAAAACAACTTCCTAGACGTCGGAGTCCGATGTCCCTCTGAATGAACCGGCATCCTAGTCCTCTCACCGGAAGAAACTGAAGGGTTCTTCCGAGCAAGCTCCTTGATCAAAAGCTCTACTCCAAGAGCCTTCTCGATGAATTCGCCAAGTGAGTTACAATTATGATTGAACAACTGCATCCTCAACTGTGGGTTCAGCCTCTTGCTAAAATAATTGATCTTATCCGCTTCAGTACGGATAACAGAAGAAGCAAACTGAAGAAGTCCCTGAAACTTCTCAGCGATAACAATAACACCCTCGTTCTCGACGGATTTGGGGTTCAACACCTCTGACATCTTGGCTTCACGAAGTGGAGCCGGATAATACCTCTCTAACATGAGATTCTTGAACTCACTCCAAACACAATCACGATCGGTGAGTTTCACAGAAAGCCACCAAGAATAAGCGCCTTTACTCAAATAGTAAGCCGCTACTGCCACCTTACTCTCTTCCGGACACTGAACCATGTCAAAGAGTTTATCAAAATATTCAAGCCAATGAACAATATCAGCTGGTTCCGACGAACCCTCAAAAATAGGCGGCCTCTGACGAGAGATGTCGCCGATAATCTGACTCACTCTCATGGACTGTCCATAAAACGGCACCTGGAGTCCTTGCAGCTGTGTACCACGAACCATCGAAGTCTGCATGGTTTCCATTATCTGCGTCATTTGAGTCATCTGGGTCATCATGCCCCTCATAAGCAAGAAAGGGTCGATGTCAGTCTGATCGACTCCTCGAGTATGATGTTCCGAAGGGGAGCCGGTCGCATAAGTCACATCTCCGGCAGAATTCTGATCCATATCGGCACCCGTACGCATATAAACATGAGGTTCTGGGTTTCGGCCTGCTCTGTAGCCTTTACCCCCTCTGCCACGTCCTCGGATTCCTCTTTCCATACTGAAAGAATAACGTTCGATCATGAACAAAGCTCAAATATGACTCAACGGCCAATCCACAATGCTAAGTCATTAGCCAAACACGAATATACATACTCAACAGATAAATAGTCACCTCAAACATGCTAATTATAGCCAATACTGAGCCCACACGCTCCAAAACAAATAATCATGAATGAATCGTAACACAAATGTTACCTACAGATTTCAACAAAACATGTATAATCAATGGCATAATGAATGTATGAACATACAAGAGAATCACGTCCTTACACAGGTCATACGAAGCTTCGAGGTCTTGCGATACTAGTCTTCACTGACAACGACTCGATGAAAGAATGACTCATACAGTCGTTCAACTACCACGACTCACAAAGCCCGATCGTCTGCATTGTCATAACCTCGATACCACTACTACCGCGTCGGTAGAACCACATAACTCACATATCGGGTATCTCACAACCCAATTCTCGATACCATCTTCTCGTAACACCCCAAATCCCATTGGGTCATTACAACGCCGTGGACCCACACCAGAGATCCACCAAAGCTAACACGACCAAAAAATACAATTAACTGACCAAAAGGGGAATCACAATCCCTACACTGACATCCAACATAATATTCCGATATGGAATTTCAATGACAACAGTGGGCCTACATGGCCAAAATAAGATACAACAACATCCACGAGCCTTGCTCGGATAATACAAAATGACAAAGACTGAACAAAACTGGAGTACTCCAACTGTCTGACCGACATGAACACCAAAACATCTCGGACTAGTATCGCTCGAATGCCTCGTCGCCACCGTCATGCCCCTGTGTCTCAACTCTCTCCTCGCAAACACCTAAAACATGAAAACATGTTCCGCCCCCACGGGTTCAGTCATCCAGATAATGATTATCAAATACATATACAACGTGATATGCATCCAAATGGCAGAATGAATAGTACAGTAATGGTAATACGAGATGCTCACAAACCAAAGTAAGAATCGAGCATTCGTGGAATACTATGCCCACGGCATACGATCAATACCTGCTCAACAAGTTAGAACACAAGTGCCCAACGGCGAATCATCAATACAGAACACAACAATACATCACCGAAGGTAAACCAAGCCAAACACTGAAATAGATACGAATCACAATTCCCGAAGGCTCCAACAGGAATACCGATACATCACAATGGCCTGACAAATGACGACAAGCCGTTTATCATCATAATACCACGAATGTCACTCACCAAGCCGCTAATCACCACAATGGCCCGAAGCCAAAGCGGCCAAGTCAGATCAATGAGGGCCGAAGCCACGACACGAATCCGTATCACAATGAGGGCCGAAGCCACGGCACGAAGCCGTATCACAATGAGGGCCGAAGCCACGGCACGAAGCCGTATCACAATGAGGTCATCCAATGACCGTGACCTGCTGAATTACAGGTGCTGGGAAACCAACCGCGAAGGTTCAAGCCCTAGACTTACCCATCGAGCACTAGCCGAGACTAGCCTCTAAAACCCAATTAATCACAACAGTAACGATCCCAAGATTATCAAATTCACAAGAATAATAGCGTGCTGCCTTGAGTCGGCCAACACGACAACAATAACTCACGGATCGGCTCCGTCCATGGCGCTCCCAATTCAAATACCTCGACTGCCTTGGAATGGCCAATCGATCACAACAACTTAACGGATGGAAACTATCCTTGACAGTCCCAATTCAATACATCGATTACCTTAGAACAGTCAATCGATAACGATGACACAACGAATGGGAATTATCTTCGATCATCCCAATTAAATACATCGATTACCTTAGAACGGTAAATCGATACACAATGATACAACGGATGGGAATTATCTTCGATAATCCCAATTAAATACATCGATTACCTTAGAACGGTCAATCGATAACCAATGATACAACGGATGGAAATTATCTTCGATAATCCCAATTAAATACATCGATTACCTTAGAACGGTCAATCGATACACAATGATATGGTAGAGTGGATGTCCCGACGTCTTAAACTGACCACCGAAACAGATATAATAAACGAATATATCAAACGCCTTTAATCGGCCAATGCAACATCATAGCGATAGTTCCAATTCAGTAATAACGATTCAACGATGCCTCAGAACGACATTAACGTCAACAATAATAATCGATACATCGATACCGCGAACCGGCTGTCGACAACATCAGTATCAACAAGAATATCAATGCCTTAAACCGGCTGTTAACGAATAACAATAACATCTAGCATAATTGCCGAAGGGTATTGCATCAAAGAATTCCTGAATATCAACAAATCACGGAGAGACTAAGTCTCGAAATGATACAATACATTCATACACATATATGATAACATTAATCTCATTGACCAGTACAAGTATAAAACTTGCCTCAAACCGAAGGCGAGAAAGTCCTTCCACGATCAACGTCCTGGCACGAAACGACGAACGGCGCCTCCCGACGATCACAAACACTCGAACAACCTTGACTGAAAACAATTCATTCAAAAATACAAAATCAATAGAAAACAACGACAAGGACAAAGCCTGATTCAAACACGAATCGATCACACCGCACGAACGAATATCATAGTTCTCAACTATGAATTCTAACATCCTCCAACACCTCGATGATCAATTAATATGATCATTACGTTCTTAACACTTGTGAAATCCATACAACATGATTCACTTAAGAACAATCATCAAAACAATCATCTCAAAATTATAATATCACCAATATCATCAAATTGATCCTCCTACAATGATAATATTATCAATATTATCATTATCACCCCAAGAACATCATCAACTCAATAATCATGATGTTTGAAACAAAAATCCTTCATCAATACATCATGAATTCGGATTAAACAACAAGATTCACTCAACCATTTTCAAATTATGATAATCACCTCCTAAATCATCATAAATCCTTACTAAAATGGTTAAAATCTTTCAAGAACACCACCAACAACAATAATCATCTCAAGGCTATGTTAATCATATAACAATCTTAACATAATCCTTCCTAGAAATGATTAAAATCCTCCAAACAATCTAAAACATCAAGAACATAATCCAACTCAAGTAATACTATCATGTTCTTCATCAAAAGTTTATCAAAACCATGAAGAATCATGATATACTCCATTAATCAAACAATACCCGAAGAAAACAACAACAAAAACTTGAAAATCACTTGAAGAACAAGAGATTGAGGGAACTTACCAAAGAAGAACAAGAAGAAGCCTCCAAACACCAAAGGAGCACCAACAAGCTTCCAACTTCAAGCTTCAATCCAAGCTAGGATGATCAAGATCGAGTTGGAAGGTGCTAAACACCAATAACAAGTCCAAACAGACGATTCTAGGGAGAGAAATTGTGTTTTGGTTCGTGAGGAAATGAAAGACGAAACCAAGATAAATAGACTGACCAATTCATTACGTACGTTATACATTATGGTTAACGTACGTAAGAGGCATTACGTATGCTATGCTAAGACTTTAACGTACGTAATGTAAATCCAGAACTAACTGGACTAAAATACGAAGGCCTTAACGTACGTAAACAAAAACATATTACGTACGTTAACAAGACCTGCATTACGTACGTAGAGTTCACCTCTTAACGTATGTAAGGGTCCGTTGACTGCAATAGTGAGATCCGATCGGAAGATGCTCGGGACCCACCGGCCGAAAGTGACTACGAGGAAGGTTCCTGCCACCTACCAAGCATTACGTACGTAACCTTACAGGCATAACGTACATAATAGCAACATGCTAGCGTACGTAATGCTACATCCGTAGCGTACGCTAAGGCTAAGAACTTAGCCAAAAATCCAAACTCTCCAACCAACATTCAAACGAAGAAACCAACCCGACGACAAGTATAATATTTTGATCCCGAAATATTTCAATACAATATACCTTGTATCAGTCCAAAACAACAACACTTGTACAATTCCAAATGAATACGTACAACTCAGCAGTAACAAGAAAAAAAAAATTTATACCTGGATATTACAGCAAAAGGATCTGAATCGTACCTGATGCAACAGCAGTGTTCTGATCGTCAGATTTCCTCATCTCGTATAGGCACGGAGGAACGGACCCAGCACTGGATGCCTCTCTCTTCCCAACATTCTGCTGTTGAAACCCAATCTGCTGCGTCTGGTTCACACTTATCTCCTTTGAAACTGGCGCTGGAGTGCGAGTACCAAAAGATCTAGTCACATTTCCATAAAAATTCGCACGGTGCCCTTCCTGCCCACATTCAAAACAAGTCACGGAAGGAACGGGACAATCACGTCGAATATTCACTCTCGACCACAATTATAGCACTTCTTTGATGCGTCCGAAACTGTTGATGTTGTCCAGAACTTCTTTCCACCTCGAGAAGGATGTGGAGGTTTCCTAGATGAATAAAATGAAGACTGGCCCTTGCGCGGCACACCACTCTTGTTTTCCCCGAAGTTGCCGGACACTTTCTGCTTCTTTGCCTCCATCGATTTCTCCACCGCTGCCTCTTTCATGTCGTAGGCCAGCGCTTTGTCTTGATACTGTCGCAACATAGTACACTCGAATCCAGACATGTACTGCTGAATCTCCGGCTTCATCCGCATATCGAAATGAAAAATCTTCTCCGCCTCCGTCCTGACCAAGTGTCGCACACAAGTCAGCTGATGATTAAAAATCTTGATTATGTCTGTCACAGATGCTTCCGAACTCTGCGGTGAGAAAAACTCTCGGATTTTAGCCTCTCTAACTGGACAAGGACAATACTGTGCTTCCATCATTTGTTTGAATTCCATCCAGTCAGCATTATGATTCTCAGGTTGAATAGCTTCCCACCATTCAAAAGCCTCTCGAGTCAGAAAATACTGGGCAATAGGAACTTTCCGGTCCTCGGAACAGTTAAGCCCGCAAATATCTTCTCTAACTCCTTCAGCCAATGATCCCAAGTAAGTGCCTCAGCAGAACCGTCAAATTTTGGCGGGTGCAATTTGACCACCTCAGTAAGCCATCTGTCTTCTCGATTATCCTCGTTATGCTGTTGTCCCATTGCCGTCTGCATGCGGTCAACTACCTGAGCGAACTGGTTTATCTGAGCAACCACCTGTTGAAACACTCCTAGCATGTTGGGATTTGCGTTGTCATTCGCTGATCCTTGTTGTCCTCCAGAATGGGAGTCGGTTCGACTAGCCGATAATTCTAGGGTAGTCGCTGAATCCTCCTGTCTCACATTACCACGTCCGCGTCCACGTCCTCCCCTCAACATACTGTAAACACACTTACTCAATATCCAGGGCAAAATTTTCAAAAATAAAGCCCGTCAATATTCACAAAACAGAAATTAAGTACAACGGTAGTATAAGAGATTAGGAGACTTACA
This sequence comes from Orobanche coerulescens, assembly GCA_033398695.1. Taxonomy (NCBI): domain Eukaryota; kingdom Viridiplantae; phylum Streptophyta; class Magnoliopsida; order Lamiales; family Orobanchaceae; genus Orobanche; species Orobanche coerulescens. The sequence continues at coordinate 108,410,032 of CM065819.1, forward strand.
ACCACGGTCCACATGACGACGCTGGCTGAACAGTGATGTTACAAACGACCCGTAAATCAAATAACGTAAACAGACCCAAAAACCCGACTGCCAAGATATCCATGAATCTTAGCTCTGATACCATATTCTGTAACACCCCGAGATATTCGGAATAATTACAGCGCCGTAAACCCTTTAAGTAAGGATTTACGAGGCTAATTTGAAGAAATGTAAATATAATACAGCAGTGCCATAAAAGTTCAAAACACAAAACCAGTTTCAACATATCAAATGAGTTCATTAATACAACCATCTCGAAATATTAATAAAACGCACGTACTCGAGTACTGAAAATAATCCAAAAGACAAGTCACAATACTAATAAACATCACTGAGCCCCTTCGTCGTCACGTCGGTACTGTGGCTGTTTTCCCTCTCCTCGGCTACCTGAACATCAAAGCAAATGTCCACCCCCGAAGGGGTTAGCAAAACGATGCTAGTACAAGTATCATGTTTAAACAAATCGAATATGCAACAACAATGCATAACAAAATACACAACACGGACTTCCGCTACCGGAATCCAACAATGCGAATCCACAAGATTCCATTAACACAATATAGGTATTCCAATGATCCAGCGCCCTCAGCATAGATCCCAAGATGATCCCGTCGGACCAACATGAGGTGGAAAAACCCGTCCAATGATCTAGCACCCTCAGCATAGATCCCAAGATGATCCCGTCGGACCAACACGAGGTGGACATCCGATCCAACACCCTCAGCATAGATCGCACAACATACACAAACACAACTCATGCATACATATGTGCAAAATCGCTATGTCCATCAACATGAACATATAAACACTCGATAATGAATATCATACAATTCAACGAAATAAATCCCATGTTCAACAACATGAATAAACCACATGCATGCTCAATATACCAACATTTAACAAATTACGATACTTGCCTTAGAATGGCGATAAGAGTTGTTACTACGAAGAAGAAATCTTCAACCAGCTCGAAGAACTCTCACTCGATCAATCCACCAAAACCCGAACCTTCAACGAATAATAACACCGGTATAACTAACGGTTCCGGATAATCGGTTTAATCATCAAGAACCTCAAAAAGAGCTTGATATACTCAAACATATGAGCTTACTATGCTGCCCTATCAATTCCAATTTGGATCAACATTAGGATACCAACCCGACAAAAACACGTAGTATCCTACCTAAGATCAAGTGTATTCTACGGTCGGATTCTTCAATACATCGCAGGATAATTCTTCTTACAATGATTCTAATCATGTTCTTCATTTATCCAAACCAATCAATAAATCGAAATTACTCTGTAGAACATCGCAAGAACTTGATTACTAGGTTCACTTGATACATCATCTTCATCTTCAAGAAAAATATCCTAAATTCAATCCATTCAATGTCCCAATACGTATAATTCCATTATGTAATATATAAGAACTTGATAATCTCCATAAACTGGCCATAATTGGTTTTGTAGCTTCATGATTGTGCTTAGGAGTTCAAACACTACAAGGTTCAATGTTCTATACGATGAAGAAGTACTGAAACATCGAAAATGTCCTTCTAACAACATGATGTTCGGCCACATACGAATTTAACTGACTAGATAATCTCAAAACATGTTCAAAACATCCTTAAGAATACTTAATCCAGTTGGTGAAGAATCACCTACCTCAAAATAGTGAAGAACAAGGAGGAACTTGAAGAAATTCAACACCGAGAGCTTGAACACCAATCTCCAATGGTCTAGAATCTTCAATCTCGAGCTAGGATGATGATATGAGAGGTTTAGGATGGAGAGAGTGACTCTCTAAGTCTCAGAAATCGAGTAGGGGAAGTGGTGAAATCTGAAAAATGAAGGAGGGTGTTGTCCTATATATAGAAAATGATTATTAGCGCGCGCTACCGCTCTATCCTAGCGTGTGCTAACGGGCTTGCAGCCTACTGACTCTGACGGATCTCGGCATAGCGTACGCTAAATAGCTTTACGTGTGCTAAAATCAACAATTAGCGTACATTAACAACTATTATTAGCGTGCGCTAACGGCTGAACGAAAGTTCAGTGACCTCACTGTACTAGACTTAGCGTGCGCTAGCCTCATAACATTAGCGTGCGCTAAGCACCGTTGACTCGACTTTTCCAAAATCCATCCAGATACATCCCGACATGTCCTGACCAAAATCCACGGCTGATCTCACCTACCACCCTGTCTTAATTAAGTTGACTACGTGTAGCATGCGCTACAACTCATTCGTAGCGTTCGCTACCTAACTCAATTAGCGCGCGTTAATGCTAAGATGTTAGCGTGCGCTACAAGTGCACAAAAATGCAAGTATGAACAACATGCATGAAATCAAATGCTCAACAATACACGATTATGAAATACGGAGGAAAATACTCCGATCAAAATGAAATAAATACAGTATCACGAGGTTTAAATACACATCAGAAATCTCGGGTATTACATGAGTGATCCATATGCTTGGTTTATTTTCCAGCAGGTGAAGCTCTCGAAAGTGCCGTGTTCAAAATATGTGTGTGACTTTAACTCAAAAATGTGAGATGTCCCTATTAGAGCTGATATGGCGCGGAGTAAGTTGAAGCCTCCATCCACCTCAGGGTCACTCTCCAACAGTAATTCTGGTGAGCACTTCAATAAGTGCCTCACAGTTTCATCAAACAGAACCACCACTATTTTTGCGGTATGGTGTGACACATCAAGCTCAAGTTGGAATCTGTTGAAATCGCGGCGTACACATAATGTAAAGAACATTATGAAATCTAATTTTATGCATTCAATGGGCAAGTCTAAAATAGTGTTACCTTAAAATTGGGTACTCAATTGGTTTTTCACACGCATCACACCAAAATCTACCACCCTTTCGGGTGGCTCCTTTTTTGCACTTATTGTCACCACATGATGGGTAGTTCCAACCCTTTCTTGTTCTAACATTGTCGATCATGACCTTATAGTTGTAAACCATGGACTACAAACATGCATACATTATGAATAAAAAACCATTGATTCACATAACAACATTTGCAAGTGGTAAATATAGCAACTTACATTGTTTCTCTTGTTGCGGCCCCAAATTAGCAAGTTCTCAAGTGTACTATCCTTGGCCTCCGATAAATCAACAGGCACTATTGCTTTATTCAACTCCACAAAACTATAATTAATATGCATGCTTAACATTAGGGCATAGTTTGTGGGTCAAAATACATATAAACTATTTAGTATGCTTTACCTCATCTCAACTTTTATATCTATCAATGCAGGAATGTCCTCATTATCACAAATCATGGTGGAGGAGCCGCTCGAGAGGTAAAGCTTATTTGCAAGATCAGAATTTATAACGCAACTTCGCAATGAGGTAACGTTGGACACTAAACAATGTTCTATAGATACTTACTGTTGTACTGTTTGACATTAAGAGCAGTTATAAAAATCGAACACAGACCAACATGCTTTGTTTTCTTTTCTATCAGGATGTCGCCCAATTCCCCCCATAGTGTCACCCTAATTGACTGACCCTTGTTTTAGGAAATAAAAAAGTAAATAATCCCCTTGAACATTATAAATAATTAATCATTAAACACTAACTTAATCTGCAGGTTTGTTTGGACAACAAAAACTGGGAATCAAAACACCTTTTGTTAGCCAGATAGAAATCCAGGGTACGCGAGCCACTTTTCTGATGTATTGTCCTCCCAACATTTGTAACATAGCTTGCAATATCTGTTAGTATCCAATAAGGTATGAGAATAGTTACAATACAACATCTCACAAAAAAGTGTGCCACTAAAAAGTGTATAAGCAAAAACGCTCACCTATCAAATACTTATTGTTTGTAGGTTCAAGATCATCAAAATCACCAAGTTCAAAAGGATATCTGTTAAAACCTTCAGTGTTAACAGAAACTTTTCTAGTTCGTGTGGACCCATCAAATTCAAGCATGAATGGATCTTACCTTATGATCCGATATTCATCCTTGTTTGGCTGCACGATGAAGTTCTTAATAGAGTAAACAGCACCTTCTTTTAAACCTACAAAATTGTGCGCTATATTGCTCCTTGCAGTGCAATGTATCGCCTTACCCTGCAAAACATTACATTAGAATTGAAAATACCCATACTCTATGCTTAACAATAATTCTAACTTACCTTGACATCACAAACAACAAAATCAGTGCTCAAATACCTCCCAGTTGTTGCATTCACATCCCACATCCTACAAATCATAACAACTATGCTACCACAAAGACCCGTATCAAGCTGTTCCAGGAATAAATCACAATTATGGTCGGCAAACTGGATGGACTTGATACCTGGAGCCGACTTGCTACCTGAAGCCTTGTTGGACATGTTTACTTTTGGATCAGTTTTATTTTTCTTTCTGATTATGGTGATAGATAGAATCCAACATAGTGTATTTATATTCATTAGATTAGACAATTGTAACCACAGGCCTGTTGATAAACCCTCCATTAAGGAGTAACTATGATCAGACAATAACTGCTCCATTAAGGACCAACCATTGTAACAACAAACCTGAATACTAAAGGACTCCAGCTTTCATACGCAGGTAAGGCATAGGACTGTTTATATGGCTGCATTGATACACAGGTAAGGCATTGATAAGCAGGAATTAACTCTGGATGAATACTAAACGACTCCAACTTGTTTCTAACTCTAAAACCTCTATCATCATTACTCCACCTTAAATTATAGGACTGAATCTTATAGTATTATAGATTAAAGCATTTTATATAGGGACACATTTAGGATTTCACACAGCACCTCTAGTAACGCCAAAGAATTACGAGAGGAGGTACTCGACACTAACTGAATATAATGTAAACATTCTATAAAATTTGATAAAAGAAATAATAGAAATGATTCAACTCTCAAACCACTTCATATACTGGATAGATAAAAAATACAAAAATAATAAATACACATAGATACTTATACACACCTATACATAAGTGTTAAAAGTAGGGGTTAAATAGATATTCATATAGTTATAGAGGGCTTTTTCTATAATATTTTGGTGGTGCACTTGCACCACCATGCCATAAATAGATCCGCCCATGTCTGCAAATGAAAATATGAGATTTTTTGTTATTTTTCATCAACTTGTAGCATTATTTTATTGGGGAAGCTCCAAAATTGCTCGCTCGTTAGAATTTTCTAAAAAAAATCTTGATCTATGAAAAGTTCTTGCTTAAATATGTTAGAAAGATGAAGTTTTTGGAAATCATATATAATGAAAGATTGAGTCCTGAAAATGATTGGGGAGTATTAATGACATCAAATTTGAAACATTCATTAGGGTTTTGTAATTTAGCCCTCATATTTTCCTGCAGCTTTCAATTTAACCCCAGAAATTCTGTATACTTCAATTTAAACCCGTTTTGATTTATGATTCTTCGATTTTAACCCAGTCAGCTTCTCAACTCTTACAATTTCACCTCACTCAACTTTAAAACCTCCAATTGAGTCCCATTTTGACCAAGACATTAAAATGTTGACCTTTCAATTAATATTAATAATTAGTCTGATTTTATGCATATATATTTTAATTTCCGTCATTATATCATAATATTTTATAATGACTAAGATATTATTACATGTAGACTTTATCGAGGATTTACGGGCTTAGGACTGTGAGTCGAGCATCTCCATATTCAAGTCAGACAGCATCATTTATTCGTAGGAATTTTCACTATCACTTTAATTGGTTTAATTGGATTGTATATGTGATATTCAATTCAATATGTGATATTCAGTTCATGTTTAAAATTTGACGATACATGTTGTGAATCAGGCTCACATGTATACGTATAAAGAGGCTATCTTAAGATATATGTTGTTGCGGGGATGGAAAATGTTATACTACCCACTCTACAAGTCCCTAATTTCCCCCAACATCTTAATTAGATGGATTCTAATTGGACCCCTCATGTATAAATATGAGTCCCGCGAATAAAAACACGACACATGTCATTCGGTACATATGTTGGGACCAATTTTAGGGGTGTATAGCACAACTGTGCGGGGACACCTGCGCAACCTCAATATTCACATGCGTGCTCGATTCGTGTTATATGTGGTATTTTGTGTATGTTTCATGTTGTTGCGGGGACACCTGCGCAACCTCAATATTCGTGTTATGCGTGCTAGATTCATGCTATACGTAATATTGTGTGTATGTATTCATGTTGAGGAAAAGATATGATAGATTATTCATTTTATGCTTTCCATGAGATTATATATTACTGTGAGAGGATTTGAAGAGATATAAGAGGATTTGAAGAGATAAATTTGTAAAAAAAAAATTTGTAAAATTAAGTGTAAAAAATTTCTAGCCCGATTTTGTAAAATTTTTTTTTTTTTGCATATTAAGTGTCCTTTTATTACATATAAAATGCTTTCTTCTTTACATACTCCCATAAAATACAATTATCAATCTTAATATCTTCATTTAGTCACCAAACTCCCAAGTTCAACAATATTTTAGTATAAATAAACTTAATTAGAATAATGTGCAATCATAATAGAGCCATTAATCATCATTATTTCACCCGGTTCGGCCCGGAACCCAGATTTAGACAAAATGCAGACCCGGGACCCGGACCTAATTAACAGGTCCGGTCCGAGTCCGGTCCGGGTCCGGTCCGGGTCCGGGTAAAAACCGGGTCCGGACCATTTGTGCTCAGCCCTACATACACATTTCTTTGATCTTTCTTTCCTTTTTGCACACTAACCCACCACCTATTTTCTCTTCACTTACAATACAAACAACTTTAAGTGGGACCCTTTCTCCATTCACAACACAAACAACACTACACTTCTTAAAACACGTGCCTGGACAAAGTTCATGTTTTTATGGGATGGAGGGAGTATAAATTTTGGAAAACCTCCTTGTAAACAACATTAGTAGTTTTATTGCTTAATTTTTCATTCTCATCACAAACTAACATCTTCAATCCACTTATGTTAGTTACTCTAGAAATTGCCACATATAACTGTTCATGAGTAAACACCGGCCTCCTCAAAAATATTCCGACATGTGAAAGAGATTGTCCCAGACTTTTATTTATCGTCATAGCATAAGAAACCATAAGAGGAAACTGTCTCCTTTGGAAACAGGAAGGCAATCTCGCATCAGATGGAGTAAGAGTCAATTTAGGAATGTAATTGATATCCCCTGCATTACTTCCCTCCAATACTCTTGCTTCAAGAACATAAGATCCCAACTTTATAATAACTAATCTTGTTCCATTACATAGACCAGATGTATGATCAATATTTCACAACAACGTTATCGGAACACCAACCTACAGGAAAAATAACGATTAGTTTTGAATGCTATAAATAAAAATTTTATTTATAAAAAATAATTTTTTTCCTGAAACTAAAAGTATATAATCTTTAATATATACCTTTAATTTCAATTGATGGTTCAGAACCCCAGAACACTTTATGCTATTCAAATATTCTGCGGAGTGCATTTGCTCAAACGCACTTATCCCTCTATCCGTAGTAGCAATTGAATCTGCACTGAAATATATTCTATGTATCATGCATAGACACCATATACTCATTAATATAATCAACTTCATCTAAAGTATGTGCCAAAATTGCCCTTCCCTGCAAATACAATAAATATCCATTATGTTCCCAAAATGAAGGATATGGTGCATCTACAATGGAACAAATATAGTCATTAGATTCAGTTATCAAAAGGTCATTGGGAATGTCAACTTCAACCTCTCCATCATTGTCACCACACAATGTTCCATCACCTATTGATGTCATCCAATGTGACATTCTTATTGAACTATCCGCATCATACGCATTATGTAAATTCTGAAGCCTCATGTTTTTTGTTAAGCGCAAAACCTTGCAATTACGCCAAATAGCCGATGAATTAGTTGTAGCATGTACGATATCTTGTCTAGTACCCTTAGGAATTACGGGCAATATTTGACGAAAATCTCCTCCGAATACAATTACCTTACTCCTAAATGGCTCATTATATGCTTCGGGTCTTTCACTGATATCACGCAAACTACGATCAAGAGCCTCAAAACAAAATATGTAAAAAAATAAAAAAAACAATCAAATGCAAGAAATATTATTAATACAAAAATATATTATTCAAATTTAATTATATACAATTTTATTAAAAATAAAAACATACCTATTCATCATCGGAGCCTCATCCCATATGGTAAGATCCGTCTTTACATACCTTGGTTGCTTTATATTGCACGTGGAAATCTCATTCAAATTTAACAGAATTGCGAATCTGGAATGAGCTGTCTGGCCGCCTGGTAATAGCAATGAAGCTATGCCACCTGACACAAAATTTAATACAATACCACCTCTCGAACTAACAGCGGATGAAAGTGTCTTCCAAACAAAAGTTTTACGAGTCCCACTAGAACCATACAAAAAGAAGACTCCCCCACGTTGGCTATCAACAGCTCTCATAATAGTATTGTGCACAATACGCCGCTCACTATTCAATAAGCTTACAAACCTATCATATTCTACTGCAAGTGCATCACTATCATATGCAAGCTCCGCAGCTATTAACTGGTTAGTAAAAGAAACAACATCAATATTATCCGGATATGGCAAAGTCGGGTATTCTTCAAGAGATCTACCTCTTTGTTGCATTATATTCTTAATTTCACGCAAACACAAATTCTTAATTTGATCCTCCGTAAGTTTCAAATCTGTAAAAAAAAAATAACAACATAAAAAAGAAGAATAATTCAGGTAGCAATAATTGAAAAAAATATCTACATAGATACCTTCACGCTTCAATCTCATTCTATATTTGAATTGAATATCAGCAGATAAATAATTCCAGCACTTATCCCAAATAAATTCTGGGTGTGACATAGAATCTGATGTCAACAAAGTGACAAACAATGATCTCAACATATTTTCTGATCCCCAAGAACTTGCTTCAATTATAGCATCAACATACTCTTTGTCAGCAATCCCCGAGTGTAACATGCATCTCTAAATGTCTGATATAAATCAACGTTAAAAGTTCTTATATCATCATAGCATTCACATCCACGCACTACATTAAGCAAGATTCTTAAGAAATATAGCTCCCTTGATCCAGGATAAACATAATATAACCTTCTAGATACAAGCCTTGGTCGCCATTGTCTTAATTTATCATCCCAAACGAAACACTTTGGAAATTCTGCATATGTCAATTCTTTAGCTTCAGGATTAATCTTGTTTGCCTCCATCCATGCTGTAAACAATGTGCATGTAACTCCCCCAATCCGCTCAGAGATATTACACGCCGTAGAACCTTTCCTCAAGGATCTACCAGGCTCGTAACAACATCGAACATCTCAACAATGCCTTTAAGGCTAAAATGACTCAGTAGACCGATTTGGTCTTTCAATAAATACATACAACTCAATCACAACACATGCCCATGCAGGGATCGAGTACAACACACTCCGGTACAACGAGGAAAGGATACTGCAGTGGAAAATAAAATATAACTAAACCAATATGACATCAACGGGTCCTCGTGTGATTAGTATCGTTCATCTTTCATCATCCTTCATGTCGACCCTGTGCTATGCTCCAAAACCTGAATGCAAAACAGACATCCACCCCCCGATTTCTCGGGGGTTAGCAAAATTCCACTATTTTGCTAATGGAAGTACAAAGTGTAAAAATACGAGCCATACAATACAAGTTCCAAGGACAATAATAACCAGGAATCCTCAAAGATTAAAACACAACAAAAAATACTTCTCGAGGCAAGAGTTGGGTAAAACATTCCCAAAATCGAAAGATCACAAATCAAGGGAAAACAGTTTATAAAATGGTTTAAATGCCATCGAGAGTTTTAATAGAAAATAATTTAGGATTATCGAATCATTCTCTTTCCAAAAATCAATGGGGTCCACAACCCCAAAAGTTTTATTTTCACAACTGAAACCACAACAATTCACATGGTTAAAACTCACGTCACGTGTCCTCAACGGACATAAAATCAATACAATATAATCGCCCAAGATACGCAAATCTTGGTCACAAAAATACAACACCAATTCGTGAATCCAGGGCTATACCATTGGATTCCCTTCGTGGCCCCATCGAACCCTCCCAAGGTAAGCAGAATGCGTTTTCGAAATCATATACACCAACTTGTGAAGTTTTACTCGTGAATCCAGGGCTATAACATTGGACTCCCTCCGTGGCCCCGTCGTACCCTCCCTAGGTGAGCAGAATACATTCACAAAACATACACACCACTCGTGAAGTTTTACTCATGAATCGAGGGCGAGTACCATTGGATTCCCTCCGTGGCCCCATCGAACCCTCCCGGGGTGAGCAAAATACATTCACAAAACATACACACCACTCGTGAATCCAGGGCGAGTACCATTGGATTCCCTCTGTGGCCCCATCGGACCCTCCCGAGGTGAGCGGAATATATTCACAAATCACACAATCAACATGTCACACCAAGGATATCCAAGCAATTCACCCAAATGCAACAAACACAAAGCACGACACCATCGTCAAATCACAACGTACCAAAATGAGATAATATACGCATATATATTATCAAAGCACAACAACACCAAGCATATTCATAAGATTCACATAATCATTTACGAAACACACCAATCACAAAATACACACGGTTTTGAAAGAAAGCCTTTAAAGAGGCTAAACCAAATCTTTGAATGTTCAATTCGAACGACCAAACAAACACATTTAGATGATCACTAATTATCATATCCATAAAACAAGAATAGTATGGACAAGGTACTTGCCTCGAATAATCACAAATGTGAAGAATTGGCCGAAGTAGGTTGGCACGAACCGACCACGAACCCGCCGACTCCACCGAATGCTAACCCGTGACAATAAACTACAGACAACAATAACAACAATGAAAATGAATTCTATAGCACAACCCAAAGCTGCTGAATTCGAGGAACAAATGACGAAAGTTCAAGGGTTTCCCCCAAAACGGCCAAGAACACGATTCGTCCCGTCAAAACACGAAAATGGAATTCCAAATCGAAATATAGATATACAATCCATAGGATATGTTTAACAACCTCACTCAAAAACAATCGATTCATCAAAATTGGGTAGAAAACGAAATCAAGAACAAAACTCCCAAAAAGTCAACTCTAGGGATTCAAGAAAAAATACCTTGATTCGGCGAAGAACAATTGATTAGATGATGTTATAATCACCTAAGATGCTCCAAAACACCTTTGGATTGAACAAAATCGGCCCAGATGCGAACCCTAGTTGCCATGTCTCAAACTCGCAGAGGAAGAAGAAGAAATGAAGAAAAAATGCAGATTAATGACTCGTGTCCAGTTTATATACTGGACAGTTTAGCGTGCGCTAATCCTACCTGATTAGCGTGCGCTATCGAAGCATCAGAACAAACGTTCTGCCAAAATGTACAGTTAGCGTGCGCTAACCACCAAAAGTTAGCGTGCGCTAACGGGACCTCCAGACCCAATCCAGTAGCTCCTGCACTGCCCTGAACTACCAGGTAGCGTGCGCTATCCTCCACCCTAGCGTGCGCTACCAATGCACCCTAGCGCGCGCTATGTTACCAAATAGCGTGCGCTAACCAACGTTCTAACCAGTCCATTAGCCTCTGGACTGTATATGCACCACCCGTTAGCATGCGCTACCAAACCTGTAGCGTGCGCTAACAACCGCACCATAGCGCGCGCTAACCAATAGGTGTAGCGTGCGCTGACGACTCAAAAGGACAGCAAGAGTGCTCTCAAAGCCGGTTACAACAACGAATTCCTCCGATCGGAACACCAAGTTCAAGATACACATGGAAACCTCCAGATTAAGATAATACTAAGAGCTTGAGCTACCATCAAGCCCACACGCGACCATGAAAAGGGTCAAGACAACAATTACGAATGCGGATACCCACAACTTTGGATAAATTACAAAATGGCCCAAACTCCCGAAAATCACGGCACGTGATCGAATAACCAAACTGAAGTTCAAAACACGTCTAACAAAGTTAAACGGACTTACGGGAAACTCGAAGCAACTGTTTCGAATGAGGTTCGCAAGAATCGAACTCAAGTGCGGAAAAATCGCTAAGAAGCACAGAACTCAACAAAACGACACCGAAATGAACTCGGACGTCAAAAAGTTCAGAATTAATCATTCTCAGAATGACGAAACGGTCACAAGCGAGCCGTTAAAATGGACCCTCGCCAAAAAAAAAATTACCAGAAATCGAAATTACGGATATTACATACTACCCTCCTTAAAAGAAGTTTCGTCCCGAAACTTAAAACAAGTAGGGAGAAGCAATATCCTGCCAGGAAATACTCAAAGAGATACACAAGAACTGAAAACTCGCGCCCAACGACGAAACATTACAAGCTACGCAAGGAACATACGACGTGAAAACGCGCTCCACGACGACTAACACAACGCCACCGATAGAAACATAATAAAACCAACAAGTGACAAGCGTCATCAAATAGATAATAAAATCAAGTCAATTATCCGAAATATCACAAAACACAAAGCACCTGTTACAAGGAACACGCACAGTCGAGAAAACAGAAAATAAACACGAAACGATCCACAAGGACAATCACAAACAATTCGGACTACGCCGAAATCCTCAAAAAGCATACTAGGCATCTCTGTGCCCATTAGGAGCAGAGACGCAGCCTCAATCCCCAAATTGCTCAGCTACCATCTCGCAATGCACGGCCCAGTGACCCACCTGGCCACACTCGAAACAGCTGACTAACAGTTATCGACAATTCTTCGCGGTACGAGATCAGGCAACAACAGTCAGACAACCCCGATCGAACAACAATGATCGAATGACAACGGCCGAACAATGACTCCGAAGTTCAAATTTCAACCAAAGATATAAACAAAACTTGTGGAAACTATAGGACGATAATTTCCGTCAATGTTCACAAGAATTGAACCAAACTCGAAAAACTTACAACGATAATCAGATTGATCTAAAACAATATCACGACCCATTCAAACGATGGCAACCTAGATACCAAACAAGTTCAAAATGTATCAACGAACACGAGCGAGTCGATAGAATTGAGAAGGAGAAAATGCAGAAGCTAAAAATAATACGGGTATTATATTCGACCTCTTATAAAAGAAATGTCATCCACGCAACTCACAATAACGGAAGCAAGGTAACAGCTCAAAAAGCAACCGACAGAAACATCTCCCATGGGCCTCTTAGAGCCGATTCTGATATCTGTGCTGAAGCGCGAACTCCGGAAGTCTCGGAACCCAACTCGCAAAACTGGATCCTGTGTCTCTCGGGTCCACACTTGAAACGCGTTACCGACGAGAAGGACAATTTGAACGTACATGCCCCCGGCATAATACGGTTGAAGCACCTCGGCTCGGCATACCGAATATACAACTACTAGGTTCAATGGAATATAACATCGCCAAACAACAAACCGGAGATGCCAACTCAGCACAATAGAAAATCGTATCACGCAACACATACGATGGTTACTATCATAAAGCAACACATATATCAACACCACAGCAACGACGACATCGTTCGGCAATCTCAATGGCCCGAACGATAACCAGCACATAATCATAAAACAGCATGAAACAATCACGCATTTACACAAACGTGCAAACTCAAGTTCCAACAGCTCGCACTGGTGCGGTAACACACAAATCATCACAAAGCAACAACATTCAATACTAACATCTCACCTCTCACGGAGGGCTAATCACAACAAATGCGTGGCAAATGACTCAACGTTCACGCCACCGATTCCATCATACTCGGGAGCTAACATTCTAACGACAATGCGAATATCACATTTACGGTAGGGAGGCTGTTTCCGTGAAGACCCCCAGCTTAGTGCACAACAAAGTAATAAGTGATATATACAACAAAAACATATGATTCGAAAAAGCTCAAAACCATACCTGAGCCCATGACTTAATTCTACATTTCCAGACCGCAAACAGGAATGATAGGTTTTAAAAAAAATGAAAACCACCTTTTGAAAACAATTTGGAAACACCCGTTGAGCTTGAGTGTCACATTTTCAAAAAGTTGTACAAACACCATTATCGAGACTTTGAAAACCATCTTGTGTTTGATAAAACGAGGACACTTTCCTTCAAATTGAAACTTTCAGTAATATTCGACCCTTGGGTCTAAGCAACAGCATTTCTAAAACTAATTGAAAATATCTCAAATACTTTGGTCCTCAAAGTAGAAGAATTTTGAAATAGATAGTTGCGCTAGTAGGCGCCCCGAAAATGCAATCCATTTAAAAGTACGTCTCGAATTTTATTTTCTAAGACACTCAAGGTTTTCAAAAATCCAATAGGCCAGAATGCCCAAAACTCACACGTATCGACGTTCAATTACATATAATCATAATACATGCATCAACTCATTTAAAACCAAGACAACATTTGTCTTTTACCGGAAACAAACAGTCAAATATCCTAGTAAAAAAGAAATAAATAATGTAACACCCCCAATCCGCTCAGGGATATTACACGCCGTAGAACCTTTCCTCAAGAATCTACCAGGCTGGTAACAACATAGAACGTCTCAACAATGCCTTTAAGGCTAAAATGACTCAGTAGACCGATTTGGTCTTTCAGTAAATACATACAACTCAAACTCATTACATGCCCACACAGGGGTCGAATACAACACACTCCCGTACAACAGGAAAGAATACTGCAGCGGAAAAATAAACTATAACTAAACCAAAGACATCATACAGATCCTCGTGTGATTAGTATCGTTCATCTTTCATCATCCTTCGTGCCGACCCTGTGTTATGCTCCCAAACCTGAATGCAAAAACAGACATTCACCCCCCGAATACTCGGGGGTTAGCAAAACTCCACTGTTTTGCTAGTGCAAGAACAAAGTGCAAATACGAGCCATACAATTCATATTTCACGAATAACAATAACCAGGAATCCTCAAAGATCCAAACGAAATGAAAAGTACTTCCCGAGGCAAGAGTTTGGGAAAAACATTCCAAAACTGAAAGATCACAAATCAATGGAAACAATTTATAAAACAGTTTAAAATGCCATTGAGAGTTTTAATAGAAAACAATTTAGGATTACCGAATCCTTCTATTTCCAAAACTCGAAATGCGAAAGGGGTCACCACCCCGAAGGTTTATTTTCGTAAAATAACCTTTACAAAACCGTTGGGATTTTAGCCCCAAATTACATCAAATCACAGTACACGAGAACGATAGCAAGGTTCGTTTTCCGACATCAAAACCCACAACCAAAGGTTTAAACACAAACGACAAACACTCTAGTGCCATCCTAGCCAAGTAGGCCAATGAACAACTGACCTCTGACACACTTAGTCAATGCATGCAATCATGAAAACGGTTCAAAATCACTCATTTACGGAAATGCCATAATCAAATCACATTTGTAAAATGCACCACAATTAACCGTCGATCCACGTCTCTGTGGATCCCTACCGAGACCCCGTCGGATCTAACTCGTAGTGGTTAAAAGCAAGCTCGTCGATCCACGTCTCTGTGGACCCCTACCGAGACCCCATCGGATCTAACCCGTAGTGAGCATACACACACACACACATTACTCATGCAATACTAATATGCTAAGAATGTAAGCTCATCAAGAATACTTACTACGGATGGCCACTTATCCGACACCATTATCAAACTCTTGAAAACACAACAATACAATTAACACGGAATACATGATTCCACAACATTAAACCAATGGAAACATCATTAAAACCTTCAACGTTCAAAACAATCAAATCATAATCAATTCCCCAAAACACACCGTTCACAAAACACACGCGTTGGAAAGTGATCTTTTAACGAGGCTAAACCGAATATTTTGAAAGTTCAAATCAAACGATCAAACAAACACATAGAGACGATCAATAATTATCATATTCACAAAACAAGAATTTTATGGACAAGGTACTTGCCTCGAATAACCACAATGCGGAGAATCGACCGAAGTAGGCTGGCACGAACCGACTACGAACCGGCCGACTCCACCGAACGCCAACTCGTGATAATAAACTACGAAGGACAATAACGACAATGAAAATTAATTCTATAGCACAACTTAAAGCCATTGAATTCAAAGAACGAATGATGAAAGTTAAAGTGTTTCGCCCAAAACGACCAAGAACACGATTTGTCCCGACAAAACACAAAAATTGAATTCCAAGTCGAAATATGGATATACAATCCATAGATTATGTTTAAAAACATCATTTAACCACAATCGATCCATCAAAAACGGATGAAAAACGAGATCGAGAACAAATCCCCCAAAAAGTCGATTCGAAGGAAATCAAGAAATATACTTCGATTCGACGAAGAACAATGGATTAAATGATGTTAAACACAAGAATACTACTAAGATTAATCATACCCATCATGTATTAATCAACAATACGGAACGAATCGGACAAAAATACAAAAACCCCAAAATTCAATAAATTAGGGTTCTAAGAAGAGATTACCTTGATTCGCTGGATCAAAGGATGATATAGGATGATCAATCAATGATATGCTCACAAGGTGAGCAGAATGCGTTTTCGAAATCATATACACCAACTCATGAAGTTTTACTCGTGAATCCAGGGCTATACCATTGGACTCCCTTCGTGGCCCCGTCGAACCCTGCCTAGGTGAGCAAAATACATTCACAAAACATACACATCACTCGTGAAGTTTTACTCGTGAATCCAGGGCGAGTACCATTGGATTCCCTCCGTGGCCCCATCGTACCCTCCCGAGGTGAGCAAAATATATTCACAAAACATACACACCACTCGTGAATCGAGGGCGAGTACCATTGGATTCCCTCCGTGGCCCCGTTGGACCCTCCCGAGGTGAGCGGAATATATTCACAAATCACACAATCAACATGTCACACCAAGGATATCCAAGCAATTCACCCAAATGCAACAAACACAAAGCACGACACCATCGTCAAATCACAACGTACCAAAATGAGATAATATACGCATATATATTATCAAAGCACAACAACAACACCAAGCATATTCATAAGATTCACATAATCGTTTACGAAACACACCAATCACAAAATACACACGGTTTTGAAAGAGAGCCTTTAACGAGGCTAAACCAAATCTTTGAAAGTTCAATTCTAATGAACAAACAAACACATTTAGATGATCACTAATTATCATATCCATAAAACAAGAATTGTATGGACAAGGTACTTGCCTCGAATAATCACAAACGCGAAGAATCGATCGAAGTAGGTTGGCACGAACCGACCACGAACCCGCCGACTCCACCGAATGCTAACCTATGACAATAAACTACAGACAACAATAACAACAATGAAAATGAATTCTATAGCACGACCCAAAGCCACTGAATTCGAGGAACAAATGACGAAAGTTTAAGGGTTTCCCCCAAAACGGCCAAGAACATGATTCGTCCCGTCAAAACATGAAAACGGAATTCCAAATCGAAATATGGATATATAATCCATAGGATATGTTTAACAACCTCACTCAACAACAATCGATTCATCAAAATCGGGTAGAAAACAAAATCAAGAACAAAACTCCCAAAAAGTCAACTCTAGGGATTCAAGAAAAAATACCTTGATTCGGCGAAGAACAATGGATTAGATGATGTTATAATCACCTAATATGCTCCAAAACACCTTTGGATTGAACAAAATCGGTCCAGATGCGAACCCAAGTCGCCACGTCTCAAACTCGCGGAGGAAGAAGAAGAAATGAAGAAAAAATGCAGATTAATGACTGTTGTCAAGTTTATATACTAGACAGCTTAGCGTGCGCTAATCCTACCTGATTAGCGTGCGCTATCGAAGCATCAGAACAAACATTCTGCCAAAATGTACAGTTAGCGTGCGCTAACCACCAAAAGTTAGCGTGCGCTAACGGGACCTCCAGACCCAGTCCAGTAGCTCCTGGACTGCCTTGAACTACCAACTAGCGTGCGCTACCAATGCACCCTAGCGCGCGCTATGTTACCAAATAGCGTGCGCTAACCAACCTTCTAACCCAGTCCAATAGCCTCTGGACTGTATCTATAATACCCGAGATTCTCGGTTCCGGTTATTTTTTAATTTTTGTCGATTGCGCTGTTCATTTTGTTCTGTTGGCGATTTCTTGAGATTTTCCCCTACGTTGGGTACGACACGATGTACCGTGTTGTGGTGTTCGTTGGGTATGACTTATCGTTGCGTAAGTCGAGCTAATAGTATGTCTTGCTTTGTTATGTGTTCGTTTTCGATTTGGATCATTGGTGTTGTCTGTTAGTGTTTCGTTGCATGTTGAATAATTATTGTTTTGTCGAGGAGTATCGTTTTTGTGCATTTGGTCGACTTTGTAAGATCACCACCGGCGCTTATAAAGTCTAAAAATTCTGAAACTTTACAATGTGATAGAGCATCAAATTAGCTTTCCAATGGTTCAAACGGCGAGTCAATCGGAGTCCGGACGAAGGAGTTATGGTCGTAATAGCAAAGACTACTCAGTGTATAATTAGCGCACACTAAATACATATATTAGCGCACGCTAACGGATCTGGCAGAGGGTTCTGGACTGCATTTTACCGCCGTTAGCACACGCTACACATACCTTAGCGTGCGCTAACTATTGACAGTATATATAAGACTGCATAGGTCAACTTTCGTCATTTCTTCCTCCCCTTTCTTCCTTCCGGCGACCTAGACGATCTTGAGGGCGTATAAGCATGGATTTTGGCCTGACATCATCACCCATCAATATCTTTGAATTTCTAGTACGGATTTAACAACATCCCAACATCTTTCGCCATTTTAATTGAGGTATTTTCTTCTTAAAACCCTACTTTCGGGATAATTTGGGGTTTATCGTGATTTCGTGATTCCAATCCGAAATTGTTGATTCCCTTGTTGTTATCTAGTCTTGTTTATCTTAACCCCCAGTTTGGAGTTTCGTTTTCATGTTTTTATCGGGTCGATTTATGTTCTTGAGATATTTTAGGGTTTTCCTTTTGATTTTAATTCTGGGCCGATTATGATGAATTGGTCATGTAATTCTTGTTGTATTGGTTGTAATCTATGGATTAGTAACTCGTTTATCGATTTCATCTCACCCGGAACATGATTTTGGCTTTCTTGGAACGAACTCTTGAACCCTTGTAGTTTCTTAGTGTCGATTGAGATTTCGTTTAGTGTTGTTGATTCGTAGCGGTGTTATTCTCGTGGTGATTGTGTTGTTATTGATTTCTCGTGAAGGTGGTCGGTTTTTGGGGCTGTTTCGGGGCTGTTTTGAGGCTGTTTCGTCCGGGCTGTTTCGGGACTGTTTTGGGGCTGTTTCGGCCGGGCTGTTTCGGGACTGTTTTGGGGATGTTTTGGCCGAGCCGCTTTCGTCGGAGTATTCACAAATTGATTTCGAGGCAAGTATCTTGCCCATACATTACGTGTTTTGTGGATATAATGGTTGCTAAGTGTCGATATGTGCTAAATAAATATTTATAACCATTTTTCAAAAGAATCGGTATATTTACCATCATAGTTTTCGTAAAGGTGACCCGTGTGGATCGGGAATTAATATGCTTAGTTGATTATGTGTGCTAGTGTCGAGTATAGGATCACCTTACTTTCGTGTGATGTCATTATGTATGATTATGGCGTCGGTAAATGTAAAGTGTAATACTCTTGTCAAATTATGTGCTTGGAGTCACGTGGTTATGGATGAATATGTGAGTTTTTGTGATATTGGTTGTGTCGTTCGGTGCTGTTGATATCTTGTGCTCCCTTGTGAATTGATATAGTTCTGGGTCGTGAGTACGTGTTGGATAATATGGCCATTCTAGCAAGGTACCTCGACTATATATATTTTGTGTGTTTGACCTTTGAGAGTTTTGGTTTTGTAATATGTGAGTTGTTACTCTTCCACCTGGGGATGGCATGTGGCCTCTGGGGGCCGATACTAATGGGTACGGCCATGGAAGTGGACTTGGGTGCGTGTGTTGATGTTCTTCCACTTGGGGACGGTTCAACGGGACCTCTGGGGGCCGATACTAATGGGTACGACCGCGGAAGTGGTTTCCCACCTGGGGACGGTCCGACGGGACCTCTGGAGGCCGATACTAATGGGTACGGACACGGGTTAACAAGTGTGGTTTCTGTGATATTGATGTTGATGTTTTGATGATTAATTGTGATATGTCCGGAGTATCACAATGCTTTGCACTCGGGGTCGAGATACATTATATATCAGGTCTTGGTGTTTGGCTAGAATGGCATAAGAATAATGTGTTATGTGTAATGTGTCCTTGTAAGTGAATTGGAGTGGATGATCGGGTCGTTGTCCCTGTGTTTTGTGATCGAAATGGTTGGGCCGTGGACCCCGTGTCTTGTTAATGGATTTGCATTTTTGGAAAAATGAACTTTGGGGCTATGACCCTAAGTGGCTTTCGAGGAATTCAAAACTTTTCTATTTCAAATGTTTTCAAAACTCCCGAGATTTGGAAGTGTTTTCAAAGTGCTTACTTGTTTCGTTTTTAGTTTCAAGACTTGAACTATTTTTAACCAAATAACATATCTCGAGAAGTCTTTCGTTGTATTCTCGGAATGTGTTGTGTATGGCTCGTATTTGCACTTTATACTTGCACTAGCGAAACAGTGGAGTTTTGCTAACCCCCGAGTAATCGGGGGGTGGATATCTGTATTGTGTCCAGGTACATGCAGGTTTTCGGGAGAAAGACACAGGATCGGTACGAGGAATGATGAAAGACGAATGATACTAATCACACGAAGGCCAATTTTGGGTTTAGTTAGTCGGAGTCCATTGTATTGTCTTTTTTGCTGTCATATTGTCTATGTTATGAAGTATTTTACCCTTGCGTGGGTACGAGTCTGGATAGAGTTATGTATTTTTGATTTTTAAGACAGTGACAAAAGACCAAATCGGTCTAATGGTTCGTGATTTAGCCGTGTCGACATGTGATGTAGTATGTTGTTTTGATGTTTAGCCTGGCAGATGTAACACCCCAAACTAGGCGGATATTACAGTGCCATGAATCCCCGACTGGGACCCACCAGGCAAATGAAAATGATGAATTAAATAATATAATTGTAGTACCGAACCACATTATATTACCAAGTACTCCGATGAGGAGTTTAAATACAACACACCAGGACAATACCGAATACTAGTATATTTTATATGGAGATAAAATACACCACCCTGAACAAATAAACATTTCAAACGGAATTTGCAGCGGAAATACAACTGTAGAGAAATAAGCATTACTGAAATAAACGGAATGACTGGGGGCCCCTACTAGTATCACTGGGACTCCTCGCCGTCAACATGCTCTTCCCGTGCCTTTGCCTTGTCGTGACCTGAAAACAAAATCCCCCAACGGGGTCAGTTACACAGAACAACAATCCTCAAGGGTTGAAATTACACAATCATGATATATATGAAGTTATGAAATATCCTTCGTTATGAATTACGCTGAAGAGGAGTATCATAGTACGCCCGTAGTGTTCTGTGCAAGTGTACAAGACGGATGACCGGACACACCCATCCTTGTACCTAATTAGTCTCACGGAGGTAATCGTTACCGTGTGCACAGTCCAATGTATCACTCCCAATACATGGCCATCATGTGCCCGACCCAAAATTTCAAACATCCGCACCCGGCCACGCAATATGAACCCAGAAGGTCATATGAACGAGAATGACCATAATGAATATCAATGAATAATAATAATCTGACAAAGTCAAGAATGACTCACCGATATGAAAGTGATAATGAAGTGATTGATAGTTTCAATGAAATGATTGGAACCGCCGTTCCTCGCTAATGAAATGATTATTCGACAATTACAAGTCTCAATATGATTAATACAATGATGAATGAGTTATGATTATGAATGATCAACAACAAAAGGAATGAATATCCTTTTAACCGAGTAAGAATCAACTTACACAATACCGATGACAATGTCCTTCCACGAACAACGTCCTAATCGAGATACCGGTGGCTCGAACAACCTTGAATAACAATAATTACCAACAACCGTTCAATACACGTATCAAGCAACAAAACACGACTAACCCAAAGGTCGATACAACGATAACCAAACTCATAGGGGCATTCTAACGAATACGTAACCAACCACACAACTTCGAAAATATCCAATCCCGAATATATCGAAACCAACATCAAAATGAGTATTTGGAACTATCAAAACACTTCAATGATATCAATAATCCAATAGGAATCCGCAATTCGAGATTACAACAACATCAATCAGAAAATCCCCAATTAACCGAAGTCAACCCCAAGGGTTCTTGAAATAATTCCGAAAATAGCCATTAAATCCGTAGGAATATATTTATTCAAGGTAGATAATCCATATCTAACATATTCCAATGATAATCCAAGCTTACACGAAGAAATCGGAAGGAAAAACCCAAAAATCCGAAATTCTAGATCCAAGAGATTAATACCTTAGATTTGATGTGATGAAGATGTTGAAATGATGATTAATCCAAAAGATAAGCTTGAAGATGATGATTGATGATTACTCCTCGAAGAACACTCTCCAAATCGCCCGGAATCGCCCGAAACCGCTGAAGAAACGAAGAGAAATGATAAATGACGGAGTAAGGGCTGAACTGTCCTATTTATAGCACTCCCAGTTTAGCGCGCGCTAGCCCCAGCTCTTAGCATGCGCTAACGGGTGTTTTGGGTAGTCCAGTACCCACTGTCCGAACACCGTAGCGTGCGCTACGTACCTTTTGTAGCGTGCACTACAACCATACCATTAGCGTGCGTTAATACCCATGGTTAGCGTGCACTAACGAATTATTTGATGCCCAAGATCGGAATCCGTAAACCGTCTGCTTTCTCGATTCGACCTAGCGCGTGCGCTACAACCAATATTTAGCGTGCGCTATGTTATCGATTGCGTACGCTAAAAACAACTCATAGCGTGCGCTATGAATTAATCCAGTGCAGTCCAGTAGCCACTGGACTCAACCTGATCCGTCCTTAGCGCGCGCTACAGCAATTATTAGCGTGCGCTACTACAACCCACTAGCGCGCGCTACTTAACACTCGTAGCGTGCGCTACTTATAACTCACTGCGCACCAAGACCTTCCGGATCAGAGCTGTGGTAACATTAGCGTGCGCTAATGCTGAGTGGTAGCGTGCGCTACCTGTACTCAATTAGCGTGCGCTAGAAAGAGTATGTAGCGTGCGCTACTCCTCACGCACAGCCCACAATGAAAATGACAATGATGATAAACACGGCACGGAACTCCAATTAGATTAGTGATGAACGACGATTGATACACGATACAATTACTCTGAACGGTGAATACCATGATTGAATATGAGTGACAAATGATCAATAATGAGTGAAATTACTGAATGACAATTACTAAATTACAACCGGGTATTACATACACCCCCCTTAAAAGAGTTTCGTCCCTGAAACTAAGGGTCAAACAACTCGGGATAACCCTCCCGCATACTATCCTCGATTTCCCAAGTAGCCTCTTCGACTCCGTGCCTACACCACTGAATCTTAACCAAAGGAATCGTCTTATTCCTCAACTGTTTGATTCGCCGCTCTAAAATTCGCATAGGACGCTCCTCATATGAATGATCGTCGGCGATCTCGATTTCATCGAACTGAAGTATGTGACTCGGGTCGGCAACATACTTCCGCAACTGAGAGACATGAAACACATTATGAATTCGGCTCAACGCCGGAGGTAAAGCCACTAGATAAGTTAACTAGCCTACTCGATCCAAAATCTCAAATGGTCCAATGAATCTCGGACTCAACTTCCCCCTCTTCCCGAAACGGAAGATACCACGACTCGGGGATACCTTGACCAAAACATGGTCACCTGATTCGAACTCTAAAGGTCGACGATGGTTATCTGCATATGATTTCTGTCGACTCTGAGCGGTCAACAAACGACTCCTGATCAAAGCTACCTTCTCACGAGCGGCTATAAGCATATCGGGCTCGGTGCCGATTGATTCTGATAGGTCATCCCAACACAAAGGAGATCGACAACGACGACCGTACAAGGCCTCGTAAGGTTCCATCTTAATCGAAGCATGCCAACTATTATTATACGTGAACTCGATCAATGGTAGTTGGGCTTCCCAATCGTCTTTCCAATCGAGGACGCATGCCCTCAACATGTCCTCTAATGTCTGAATAGTCCTCTCTGATTGCCCGTCGGACTGAGGATGAAAAGCGGTACTGAGATTAAGCTGGGTTCCCATAGCACGATGAACTGATTTCCAAAAATGCGACACAAACCGTCCGTCACGATCGGAAACGATACTTTTAGGAGTACCGTGCAGTCTCACTATCTCTTTGATGAATAACTGGGCAAGTCTCTCCGGACCCCAAGTATCCTTGATCTCAAGGAAATGAGCTGATTTAGTTAAGCGGTCCACGATCACCCAGATCGTATTCATGCCACGACGACTTGTCGGCAAACTCATGATGAAATCCATAGAAATGTCTTCCCACTTCCATTCGGGAATAGGAAGAGGTTTCAGCATACCCGCCGGTCGCTGATGTTCAATCTTAACTTGTTGACAGGTTAAGCATCTCGAAACAAATTCTGCGACTTCTCGCTTCATATTACTCCACCAGTAATTTTGTTTCAAGTCCTTGTACATCTTGCTAGACCGGATGAACGAATAAGGGGTAGCATGAGCTTCTTTCAAAATCGAGTTTTTCAACTCGCTGCTCACGGCACGCACAACCGATTCTTAAACCTCAAAAGTCCATCCTCGTGGACCACAAATCCAGGGGCTTTCCCCTGAACCACATCCTCACGGATGCGTAACAATGATGGGTCCGAACCCTGATTCTCTCTGATTGCCTCCTCAAGTGACGATGAGATCTCCAACATACAAAGCTGTCCCTGAACTCGCTGAAGCCAAATCTCGATCTCGGGTCTAAGGAATTCCTGCTGAAGCTCCTTCTGGACTGTTAAACGAGCAAGCATCTGTTCCTGAACGGACTTACGACTCAAGGCGTCGGCGACAACGTTCGCCTTGCCCGGGTGGTAAAAGATCTCAATATCATAATCTTTGATTAATTCCAACCATCGTCTCTGTCGCATATATAACTCCTTCTGAGTAAATATATACTTTAAACTCTTATGATCGGTGAATATCTGACAAGTAACGCCATAAAGATAATGACGCCAAATCTTCAAAGCGAACACCACGACTGCTAGCTCCAGGTCGTGTGTCGGATAATTAACCTCGTAAGGTCTCAATTGCCGTGAAGCATAGGCAATAACCTTTCCATTCTGCATGAGCACACATCCGAGACCCTGCCCGGACGCATCACTATAAACCACAAATCCTTCCATCCCTTGCGGCAAGGAAAGTACATGTGCTGACATTAACCGACTCTTGAGTTCCTCAAAACTCCATTGACACGCGTCGGACCACGTGTATTTCTTATCATTTCGCAAAAGGTTCATCAAGGGTTGAGCGATTCTAGAAAATCCCTCCACAAATCGCCGATAATAACCCGCTAATCCGAGGAAACTTCGGATTTCCTTAACATTCTTCGGAGGTAGCCAATCTCGAATAGCCTCCGTCTTCTGAGGATCGACACGAACTCCGTTTGATGAAATTACGTGTCCGAGAAACGTCACTTCGGACATCCAGAACTCACATTTGGAAAACTTCCCATAAAGTTGTTCTCGTCTCAACACGTCGAGCACTTGATGAAGGTGAAACTCGTGCTCCTCTCGGTCGCGAGAATAAATCAAAATGTCATCGATGAAGACAACAACAAACTGATCCAAAAAGTCGATGAAAACCCGATTCATTAACTCCATGAATATCGCAGGTGCATTAGTCAATCCAAACGGCATAACCACCAACTCATAATGACCATAGCGTGTTCGAAACGTCGTCCTCGCGATGTCCGACTCTCGAATCCGCAACTGATGATATCCAGATCTTAAGTCGATCTTGGAAAATACTGAAGCTCCCTGAAGTTGATCCAAAAGATCATCGATACGGGGTAAAGGATACTTATTCTTGATTGTCACCCTGTTCAATTCCCGATAATCGATACACAAGCGAAAAGAACCATCCTTCTTTTTGACAAACAACACTGGTGCTCCCCACGGGGACGCACTCGGTCGGATATAACCTTTCTCGAATAACTCCTCAAGTTGCTTCTTCAATTCCCGCATTTTGGTCGGGGCCATCCGGTACGGTGCCTTCGATATTGGGGACGTACCGGGCTCCAACTCAATTGTGAATTACACATCTCTCTATGGAGGCAAACCAGGTAACGCGTCTGGAAAAACATCGGCATATTCCTTCACTACCGGAATATCCATCAACATTACTGATGATTTCTCGGTTTTGGTCATAAAGCACCAATAACCAACACACCCCTGATTGAGTAATCTCACTGCTTTCATCAAATTAATGACCTTACCAGAACAACCGGGATTACCTCCCTGAAGCACACATTCAACCCCATCGTCTGAAATGATAGTGATCATACGCTTACGGACACTAATGATGGCATCATGACGATCCATCCAATCAATACCCAAGATGACGTCGTCTCTCGGCAAATCTACCACGACTAGGTCCGCTGGCCATACACGACCATGAAACTGAATCGGACAATTCTGAATCTCACGATTTCCGATAATTCGTCTACCATCAGGTAGACCAATGACATAAGGCTCACAACTAGTAGCACTACCCAGATGTAGTCTACTCAAACATGACTCGGAAATGAATGAATGCAATGCACCAGTATCAAAAAGGGTACACACAGGTTGAGATAGAATATCGAGTGTACCTGAGATCATTCGGGCCTCTGGATCATCGGTCTTCTTCATTTCATAAATTCGGGGCTTGCTAGTCCCGGCACCAGACGCTCCCGTCTGCTGGCTATAGGCTCCACCTTTAGTCGCTCCTGTCGTTTTAAACGACGCTGATTGAGTGGCCTGATTCTGAACGGATGACTGCTTAGGGCCCTAAGATGACGTCTGAGCAGGTTTGGAGTCCCTACGGCAAAATGGGCCTTATGCCCAACAATTCCCCAGTTATGACACATGACAGACTGTCTCGGACACTTGGTGCTGACATGACCAAGATCCCCACACTTATAACATGTGATAGCCGAACTGGCCGCTCGAGACTGAGATTCCGCGGGTTTAGACGTCACAGGAGGTCGCTCAAAAAAAGCAGAGCCCGCACGAGGTTTCTTGAAGGTTGTCTGACCGCCCTCAGACTGATTACGATTCTTCGATTTCTTGCTAGCAGACGATGGTTGCTGCTTAGCAATTTTCTTAGCAGTAAGCTCATAGGTAAGAGCTTTCTCAATGAATTCATCCAACGTGGTGCAATTACGATTAAGAAATAGTAGTCTCATACGGGGTTTCAGCCTCTTGCTGAAATACTTAATCTTATCTGCCTCGGAATGAATGATAGATGAGGCGAATGGAAGAAGTTCCTGGAATTTCTCGGCAATGGCGAGAACATCCTCGTCTGCTGAGGGGTCGGGGGTGAGTAATTCTGACAGTTTGGCCTCTCTGAGCGGGGCCGGATAATACCTCTCTATCATGAGAGTTTTGAATTGATCCCAAGTACATGATCCTTCGGTGGGCTTCAACGACAACCACCAAGAATGTGCGCTCTTACCCAGGTAGTAAGCCGCAACTGAAACTTTGTGTCCTTTGGGACACTCTACCATCGCAAATAGCTTCTCGAAGTGTTCGAGCCAATGAACAATATCCGCCGGCTCAGACGAGCCCTCAAAAGTAGGTGGACTTTGGCGAGAAATGTCGCCGATGATACTGCTTACATTCCTCTCTTGCCTCTGAGGTGGCGGCAGAGGAGCCTGTTGATTTTGATTGACTGAGTTGTGCATCGTCTCCATAAGTTGTGCCATCTGTATCATTTGGGCCATCATGCCCTGCATAAAAGCAAGTGGGTCAACCCGAACACCTTCTGACTGAGCCGTGTCCCGGGTACGACTCCCTGATAGTGAATGATCGCGTCCAGGTGAATGAGTGGCAGCGTCGCTGCTCGATGAATTAGCATTATTTCTCGCATTCGCACGTGTATTCACACGAGCTCTCGGGATTCGGCCCGCACCACGGCCTTGTCCTCCTCGTCCTCTTCTTGCTCTCTCCATACTGAAGTAGGAAAGTCACATGATGATTATATTCCCCGCATGAATATCACGTTATGATTATGACATGAGATGATGAAAATGAGCATACGCGCTCTAACACAGTGATTACATGAATGATTAACTGAGGTGACATGATTATCTTGGACAAGTTAACATGATTAATGATTTGATCTTCGTGATCAACAACTGAATAATGAAATGAATTGAGTGATTAACGAGTTAACATGACCGTCCTGGTCAAATGAAAATGATGGTTGAGGATTGTTAACTGATGAATTATGAATGAATGATTCTTGCCAGAAATTATACCATGGCGTTAGAAATCTTACAGTTCTTGGTCTGATTGGCTCGGCATTTGCACAGGTCACACGTGATGGGAAAGTCCACTGATACTAGTCCGATGACGATGATTTCAAATCAGACATGACTTGGAGGGTAGTATTCAAAACTACGCTCCGATACCAACTCTGTAACACCCCAAACTAGGCGGATATTACAGTGCCATGAATCCCCGACTGGGACCCACCAGGCAAATGAAAATGATGAATTAAATAATATAATTGTAGTACCGAACCACATTATATTACCAAGTACTCCGATGAGGAGTTTAAATACAACACACCAGGACAATACCGAATACTAGTATATTTTATATGGAGATAAAATACACCACCCTGAACAAATAAACATTTCAAACGGAATTTGCAGCGGAAATACAACTGTAGAGAAATAAGCATGACTGAAATAAACGGAATGACTGGGCCCCCCTACTAGTATCACTGGGAGTCCTCGCCGTCAACATGCTCTTCCCGTGCCTTTGCCTTGCCGTGACCTGAAAACAAAATCCCCAACGGCCGGGCCATACGTAACAACAATCCTCAAGGGTTGAAATTACACAATCATGATATATCTGAAGTTATGAAATATCCTTCGTTATGAATTACGCTGAAGAGGAGTATCATAGTACGCCCGTAGTGTTCTGTGCAAGTGTACAAGATGGATGACCGGACACACCCGTCCTTGTACCTAATTAGTCTCACGGAGGTAATCGTTACCGTGTGCATACCCAATGTATCACTCCCAATACATGGCCATCATGTGCCCGACTAAAAATTCCACACATCCGCACCCGCCACGCAATATGAACCTAAGGTCATATGAACGAGAATGACCATAATGAATATCAATGAATAATAATAATCTGACAAAGTCAAGAATGACTCACCGATATGAAAGTGATAATGAAGTGATTGATAGTTTCAATGAAATGATTGGAACCGCCGTTCCTCGCTAATGAAATGATTATTCGACAATTACAAGTCTCAATATGATTAATACAATGATGAATGAGTTATGATTATGAATGATCAACAACAAAAGGAATGAATATCCTTTTAACCGAGTAAGAATCAACTTACACAATACCGATGACAATTTCCTTCCACGAACAACGTCCTAATTGAGATACCGGTCGCTCGAACAACCTTGAATAACAATAATTACCAACAACCGTTCAATACACATATCAAGCAACAAAACACGACTAACCCAAAGGTCGATACAACGATAATCAAACTCATAGGGGCATTCTAACGAATACGTAACCAACCACACAACTTCGAAAATATCCAATCCCGAATATATCGAAACCAACATCAAAATGAGTATTTCGAACTATCAAAACACTTCAATGATATCAATAATCCAATAGGAATCCGCAATTCGAGATTACAACAACATCAATCGGAAAATCCCCAATTAACCGAAGTCAACCCCAAGGGTTCTTGAAATAATTCCGAAAATAGCCATTAAATCCGTAGGAATATATTTATTCAAGGTAGATAATCCATATATAACATATTCCAATGATAATCCAAGCTTACACGAAGAAATCGGAAGGAAAAACCCAAAAATACGAAATTCTAGATCCAAGAGATTAATACCTTAGATTTGATGTGATGAGGATGTAGAAATGATGAATAATCCAAAAGATAAGCTTGAAGATGATGATTGATGATTACTCCTCGAAGAACACTCTCCAAATCGCCCAGAATTGCCCGAAACCGCCGAAGAAACGAAGAGAAATGATAAATGACGGAGTAAGGGCTGAACTATCCGATTTATAGCAATCCCAGTTTAGCGCGCGCTAGCCCCAGCTCTTAGCGTACGCTAACGGGTGTTTTGGGTAGTCCAGTACCCACTGTCCGAACACGGTAGCGTGCGCTACGTACCTTTTGTAGCGTGCACTACAACCATACCATTAGCGTGCGTTAATACCCATGGTTAGCGTGCGCTAACGAATTATTTGATGCCCGATCGAATCCGAAACCGCCTGTTTCTCTCGATTCGACCTCGGTAGCGTGCGCTACAACCAATATTTAGCGTGCGCTATAATATCGATTGTGTACGCTAAAAACAACTCATAGCGTGCGCTATGAATTAATCCAGTGCAGTCCAGTAGCCACTGGACTCAACCTGATCCATCCTTAGTGCGCGCTACAGCAATTATTAGCGTGCGCTACTACAACCCACTAGCGCGCGCTACTTACCACTCGTAGCGTGTGTAACACCCCGAGATATTCGGAATAATTACAGCGCCGTAAACCCTTTAAGTAAGGATTTACAAGGCTGATTAAAAGAAAAATAAATATAATCCAACTGTACAACTGAATTTCAAACATAGAACTTATTCAACTGATCCAAAGAGTTAAACTTTTACAACCATATCGAATATGACACTTATTAAATCAGACGTACTCGAGTACTAAGTAGACCAAGGAAACACATCATAATAACAATAAACATCAACCACAACACGGAGCCATTTCATCGTCCTGTCGGTACTGTGGTTGCCTTCCCGCTCCTCGGCTACCTGAACATCAAAACAATGTCCACCCCCGAAGGGGTTAGCAAAACAATGCTAGTACAAATATCATAATTCATAATCGTCAATACATCACAAACAAGCAAAACGGACTTCCGTCATCGGAATCCAACGATGCGAATCCTCACGATTCCATCAACATAATACAGGGTAATCCAGCGATCCAGCGCCCTTGGTATAGATCCCCATGATGATCCCGTCGGACCAACGCATGGTGGAAAACCCGTCCAACCATCCAGCGCCCTCAGCATAGATCCCCATGATGATCCCGTCGGACCAACGCATGGTGGACATTCCATCCAGCGCCCTCAGCATAGATCCTCATGATCCCCTCGGATCATTTAAACCATAAATCAATCAACTGTGCATACACATATGCACTTCAATACGTTCATCAATACGAACAATTAACAACGAATATCACGAGAATTTCAGAAATACATCTCATATTCAACAACATGAACAAAACCACAAGCATGATCAACGTTTCAATATAAATCGAACTCGACATATGATACTTGCCTCGGAAATGGCAAGAATGTAATACTCCGACAAACGTCACGCGTCCGTATGTCACCGCCCCACGATCGACCCCTATGCAAGGCTCGCACCTTGTTCAAAAAGAGATACAAGGAACTTAACATACCACTCGACACTAACATACGCTCACCGAATACTAATATTAAGATCGTAAAGTAGTGACACTAGGTTGGTTCACGGTTAGAACACTAAGTAAGAACTAAACCGGGAACGATAAGGTACTCTATAAGGGCTGAACGATCGTTTCGAAAATGAAGTACCGTTGTTTAAAAGTTCATTGTTTCACAAGGTGTTGAGGGTTTCGTGTTAAATAAGGAAATGAATGTCAAATCCCCATATGATCGGCCAAGATGATTCGACCCCCAATATTACTCAAGACGACAAGCATGCTTAAATATTTCGCAAGGAAAACGACACTACGATGATTCGGTTTAAGTTCAAGGACCTAGTCGATACATATATGTATTACCTCAAGAACATGGAGGACATTGTCATAACAATTTCTTCTAACATATATGAATTTCTCCAATGGAACATAAAAAGGAATCGGAGAATATAATCAAATCATGCTTATTACTCCCACGAATTAAGGATGCTACAAGTTAAGGTTTCATCCACCGAGGCTAAATCAAGACTCTACGTAATGAAAGAAAGATAAGGTATAATCGGGTTCTAAACTACAAAACATGGTGCTGGACTGAAAAGATCATTATCTAGTCCAAATATTTCCAAAACAAGCTCAAAGTATAGTTTAAGAATGTAAACTCTAGCTTGGTGAATCGTAACATACCTTAAGAGATGAAAGAATAAGAAAATCTTTAATAAACTCTTCACCGGAAGCTTGATCACCAACTCACCCGGCCTAAGCTTCCCAAATTCGGAGGTAATTGATGATATGAGGGATATGAGGTGAAGGATAGTCTCAAGAACACAAAAATCGGCCAAGGCAAAAGTGGGAAATGAAGTGAGGGTCATGTTCTATAAATAGATTTCTAAGCATTACGTACGTTATGCAATAACCCCTTACGTACGTAACAAGCTTAACGTACGTTATACCCTAGCCTTTAGCGTACGTAATCGCCTGACCAGAGTTCCCTGGACTGATTTCGCCATTCCTTTACGTACGTAGTCACGCGGGTTTTACGTACGTAATACTCATGTCTATAGCGTACGTAACACATGTACCATAGCGTACGTAACACCTATGTCCAGGTTCATGCGGGAATCACACGAATCTTCCCCGGCCCTCTCTTCGGCCCCCACAAGCCGACCCTTATCCGAACCCAAGTTGACTTAGCTTATGTACGTTAAGGACATCAGATAACGTACGTAACACTGAATCCCTAGCGTACGTTATGAACGCCTGTTAACGTACGTTAGTACGTGCAAAATCATGCATGCAATGCTTAAAGATATAAAAACATAAGGGCACAAATACGGGAAACCAATCTACGATTTATAACATCACGAAGTCGAAATAATACAAGGTTGAGTACAAGGTAAATACACCATTTATTCGGGCATTACATACTACCCCTCTAAAAAGAAGTTTCGGCCCGAAACTTAAGACGAAAATAATTCCGGGTATCTCGACTTCATACTCTCCTCCGTCTCCCAAGTTGCTTCTTCGACTCCATGTCGAGACCACTGAACTTTTACCAAGGAGATAGGTTTATTCCTCAACTGCTTGACTCGACTCTCGAGTATCTTTATTTGTCTCTCTTCGAAGGTGCCGTCATTAGCTATCTCGATCTCGTCGAAATCAATAATATGACTGGGATCTGGTACATACTTCCGCAATTGGGATACGTGAAACACGTTGTGAACGTGACTCAGCGATGGCGGTAAGGCCAACCTGTATGCTAAATCCCCAACTCTCTCGAGGATCTCAAACGGTCCGATATATCTCGGACTTAGCTTGCCTTTCCTCCCAAAACGGAAAATTCCCCGTGTAGGAGACACCTTCAATAGTACGTGATCCCCAATGTCGAACTCCAGAGGGCGACGACGTACGTCCGCATAAGACTTCTGTCGACTGGGCGCCAGCAGTCTTTCTCTAATCAAAGCTATTTTCTCTTGAGTCTGAACTATCAATTCCGGTTCTGTCCCGATCAAATCCGAAGAATCATCCCAGCACAGGGGTGATCGACATCTCCTCCCGTACAAAGCTTCAAACGGTGCCATCTTAATAGAAGCATGCCAACTGTTATTGTAGGTGAATTCAATCAATGGCAAATGGACTTCCCAATCAGTTGACCAATCCAAAGCACAAGCTCTAAGCATGTCTTCTACTGTTTGTATAGTCCTTTCGGACTGACCGTCCGTCTGAGGATGATAAGCCGTGCTAAAGTTTAGCTCGGTCCCCAAAGCCCTGTGAACTGCCTTCCAGAAGTGCGACACGAAGCGACCATCTCGATCCGAAATAATGGTCTTCGGCGTCCCATGCAATCTGACTATCTCCGCAATAAATACTCGCGCCAACCTCTCGGGTCCCCATGTATCTTTAATTCCCAGGAAATGAGCCGACTTGGTTAGTCGATCAACTACAACCCAAATCATGTTCATTCCCGTCCTAGTCCTTGGCATACTAGTGATGAAGTCCATCGAGATATCCTCCCACTTCCATTCAGGGATCGGAAGCGGTTTTAACATTCCGGCAGGTCGTTGATGTTCAATCTTAACTTGCTGACAAGTTAAACACTTCGAAACGTACTCCGCTACGTCCTTCTTCATATTCCCCCACCAGAAGTTTTGCTTTAAATCCTTATACATCTTATTACTGCCTGGGTGAATAGAATAGGGCGCGCCATGAGCTTCCTTCAAAATTGTCCGTCTCAAATCATCATCCTCGGGAATGCAAAGTCGACTCTGAAATCTCAGAACTCCATCGTCTTGTACCACGAATCCTGGGGCTTTTCCCTTCTTTACATCATCACATAATCGAAGGATCAGAGAATCGTTCAATTGTTTAGACTTGATCTCCTCGACTAGTGATGAAGTCAGTTCCATCACATAAAGTTGCCCTTGGATTCCTGGTGCCCACACTTCGATCCCTTCGCGGATCAGTTCTCGTTGAATGCTGGTTTGGGACGTAAGTGCTTCCAACACTCGAAGAGAAACAGGTTTTCGGCTCAAGGTATCGGCTACTACGTTTGCTTTCCCCGGATGATAAAGAATCTCCAAGTCGTAATCCTTGATCAATTCCAACCACCTTCTCTGCCTCATGTTTAATTCTTTTCGATCAAAATGTACTTGAGGCTCTTATGATCGGTAAAGATCCGACAATGAGTGCCGTACAAATAATGTCTCCAAATTTTCGGCAAAGACTACATTTGCTAACTCCGATCATGAGTCGGGTAATTAACCTCATACGCCTTCAATTGCCGAGAAGCATAAGCAATCACTCTATCCTTCGCATCAATACACAACCTGCACTCGATTCAAGCGTCGCTGTATACCATGAATCCATCGGTCCCCTCTGGCGCGCTAATATAGGTCTTGTCGTCGGCCTCCTCTTAAGTTCGTCAAAACCACTGGCACTTCTCATTCCACATGAATTTTTGAGTTTTCTGAATAGTGAGTGAGTGGACGAGCAATTTTGGAAAATCCTTCTACAAAGCGGCGATAATATCCAGCAAGTCCTAAGAAGCTTCGTACTTCCTTCACGTTTTTAGGAGCTTCCCAATCCAAGATTGCTTCGACTTTCTTCGGGTCCACCCGAACTCCGTCTACCGATATCACATGCCCAAGGAAGGTTACTTCCTTAAGCCGTAACTCGCATTTTGAAAATTTTGCATACACTGTTCCTTCCTCAAGGTGCTCAAAACCACACGCAAATGCTCGGCATGCTCCTCTGCGTTCTTGAATATATCGATGTCATCAATGAAGACGACCACAAATTTATCCAAGTATTCCAAGAATACCCGATTCATCAATTGCATGAATACTGCAGGAGCATTGGTAAGTCCAAACGGCATCACTACGAATTCATAATGCCCGCATCGATCTCAAAGCGATTTCGGTATATCCGATTCCTTAATCCTCAACTGGTGGTATCCTGATCGCAAGTCAATCTTCGAGAATACCCTTGCCCCTTGCAGTTGATCAAACAAGTCGTCGATCCGAGGTATAAGATACTTATTCTTGATCGTCATCTTGTTGATGTAACACCCCCAAAACCATCCGGGATATTACAGCGCCGTGGGTCCCGCGCCAGAACCCACCAGGCTAAAAACCGTTTACAAAACCAATTCAAAAACGCCAAAAGGATGATGACGGTAATATTTTAAATTCTCAAATATTTTCAAAAGCATAATTTTGAAATACCGTCATAAAATACCATTTGAAAATACAGGGCGAAGTGCCAAATCTCGACAGTTCAAAGTGTACGTTAAGACGCCGCTTAAACGTACCGATAAAATAATTTGGGAAAAAGAGTTTAACGAAATAACCCAAGTTCGTAAAAAGCCCAAAAGGCCATTTTAAAATACACACACGAGTTGGTAAAAATACCAAAGAGCTATTTTGAAATATACACACGCAATGGATAAATGCGGTTCAAAATACACATTTGCAAATAAATGAATAACTTAAAAGAAATACTCGATACTCCAAAACATGCCACCGCCAAGATCACATCGGAAGCTCATCCCTTCACGACCGCTACTAGCTCGATCTCCAAGTACCTAAAAATAAAGCCCACGACGGGTCACCACAATACTCAATAATGATACCGATCACATCATCATAAATAATTACATACCAATGAAATAATACTGTAAGAATACTACCAACGTAATCTTACCGTTATAACCTTACCAATCCATAATAATCCAATCCTTACCATAATCCACATTTCGCATCCTCGAATGACGAAATGAACTTAACCACAACCAAGCATCTTGTATTCCAAAAATACCAACAATCCTCAAAACATCATCATAACTCATAAATGTGGGAATAATCCAATCTGCAGGCAAACTCCTGTCGTCGGATTACACAATCAAATCTCAACATGAATAAACCAATAATACACAACATATCTGTAGATCAACTACCACTTGACAATGAATACAAATCCCGAAAACATCGACATATA
The DNA here is from genome assembly GCA_033398695.1 of Orobanche coerulescens. Classification (NCBI taxonomy): domain Eukaryota; kingdom Viridiplantae; phylum Streptophyta; class Magnoliopsida; order Lamiales; family Orobanchaceae; genus Orobanche; species Orobanche coerulescens. The sequence goes on from CM065819.1 coordinate 108,446,886, forward strand.
GTCCGAATGCTTATACGATCAATAACCAGATCAACCGATAAATCAACTGAGAATATCATCGACATGATAGCTCCGACACGATCAACAAAGGATCAACAATAACCGAGAATACCATCAACAAGGTAAACTCCAAATGATCAACAAAAGACCAATAATAACTGAGAATACCATCAACAAGGTAAACTCCAAATGATCAACAATAATGGATCTCAAAGAAATAACTCTGACTGTCGAACATACCCCTCGGGCGTATGAACAACCAGTCACAAACCGTCGAACATACCCAACCATAAAATGGAGGATGAACGACCAAACAATATGGCTCAAAGATGGAAATCATAGTACGCCCGATCCGGAAATGTGTCCGTGCACAAGCCACCCCGGGTATTGATCACATACACGTGTGGTCTTGTACCTAATTAGCCTCACGAACTACGTCTCGTGTGCACGGTTCAATGTGGAAATATCAACACATAACCATCATGTGCCCGGCTAAAAATCCTACACAATAACCAATCGACACGCAGATATGACTCCAGATATGTCACGATGCAACATGACAACGAAACTCAAAGAAGTACATATCCAATAAGGATCAAAAGACTCACCGAAGTGAACAACAACAGACTGACAATGAAAAGTCGACACGACTAATCAATATCCAAAATATCAATCCTGGGATCATCATCCCCAAATGAATGACCAACATGATCTACGATCTCAATACAACAGTCCTGGGATCAACATCCCTCAACGAATAACCGATACGAAACTCATTACATGAAACCTCAACATATACAACTCGACATACTAATTATCCACATGACTGAACAAATACTTAGATTACCTCAAAGTTGACGACAATATCCTTTCCACGAATAACATCCCTGAACGAATACACAGTTATACAAATAATCTCAAATAAGGTACCATCCATTCAATACCAATAAACCTTTATCTCGATACTTATGTCATCGCGATAATTATCCTCGATATCCGATAATCTATATCCTTGACCAAAGATAACTCACGTCTTCCCGAACACAATTAAATCATATACCTAATGATTTAATACAACCAGAGCACGATATACAAACCATTATCCCAACAACTTACATTTCTAACAACATTGCTATACGAATTATAAATGAAATGAAAACGAAACCATTCATCAAGTATTATAAACTGAACAAGTATAAACTTGCCTCGATACCGATACCACGAATCCGTTACCAAAATCCATTGCCTTTGTCTACGAGCTCCTTCGCCCAGACCAAAAGCAATCTACGAACTCTTTAGCCTCAACCGCAACACAACGGTCATAATCCACGATCAAAACATATCAACCTATTGCAATAACCGATTAACACACATTCGATAAAAATTAATAACCGACATACTCAACCAACAAACTCAACAGTTCAACGATATCCCGATTAAACACAAATCCGAACAACCAAATCAGTCGATCACGAATTCAAAACCACAATACAATTCCACAATCCGAAGATCATATCAATAATCAATTTAAACCAACAAGTGTCTAATATTACCGATTCCAAATTCCATCTTAAATACGGATACAAGTTTCCTCCTTGTAAATTCATAATATAAACCAATTACCGGTTATCATCATCAATCCGGACAATCCGATTAATTCAACATTATAGATAACCATATTCCAAAGGTTTCAAATATTTCCATTATCCGAAATCTTCCCAACAATCATAACATGTATAACTTATGAGTCCTTCAAGAACATGAATTATCCGAATTCACGTTCACAATCCATAAAAGAACATAATCCGATGTTTTCTAACATCTAACCAATCTTTAATCATAATTCAAGGTATATATCATCATGTTCTTCAACATATGATTTTCCTAACATCAAAAATCACAACAATACTACCAAGGACATCAAGAACTCTAGGATTCCATAATCATAGCAACATAATCAAGACATAATCCAACATATCATCATCTTCCTTCAACATACACCTCATATAACCTCAAGAATCGAAACAACATCTTAATCATCTTCATACAAATCATTTATCAATAACAATATCAAAAATCCGAAATGAAAAGGAGGATTATCCAACATACCTCTTAGAAGATGGAATACACAAGAAATCACTTCAAGAATCATCAATAACTCCATATCCAAACTCCAAATCCAAGCCTTCAAGCTCAAATTCGAATTAGAGAGCCAAAATATCCCTCTCTCAATGTTTGGAGATGAAAACGAAGAGAAATGCTGAAGTGAAATGAAAGACGGCGTCCATTTATAAAACAATATGTTCGTTACGTCGTAACCTTCCATAGTTAACGTCGTAACACACCATTACGCACGCTTATCGACCTTGGTAGCGCACGTAACGAAAGTCGAGTTAATCGACTCATTACGGGCACTTCCTTACGTCGTAAATCTTGTCCCATAACGTCGTAATACGACGTTGACTTGCTACAAGACCACCCACATTACGCACGTAATATGCCATACATAACGCACGTAATGGCCGCGGTTGACTCGCCGTCCACATCCTCCGCCGAAAGCCGACCACAGTGGTCCCACTGCCGACCACGACTCGATCGTCGATTCCCATGTTACGTACGTAATGTCTCGCCATAACGCATTTAACTCTACTAATTTAACGTCGTAAGCTTTAACACATAACGCATAATGGCTTCCATACTTAGCCATTTACCGCCATTCTGTCCAACGTCTCGACGTAACAAATACGAACATACGGCATCAATACACATATCAATCCAAAGATATTCTCATACGGTATACGATATCCGAATCGGTTTAACTCGATACAACATATCTGAATATATCTCACAATCAAACACGATAATCACACCAAGATAATCGTCTCGGTTCTCAATTTATTTTATCCATACCGTATAGATACCAAACTATACAAGATATCTCGATAAAATAACGCGAAAAATTTATCTTGAAAATCCGGGTATTACATACTACCCTTAAAATAAGTTTCGTCTCGAAACTTGCAACGATACCAACAACAGATAAATCCAAAATTTCCAACTCATCATGAAAACAATCAAGCGTCGCCACAAGCGAATAACCAAACCAATATACTTACAGTGCGTGAAGCCGATGATCTCCCGTGATACTAGCACACGACTCCCACACGAAGTCTCAACACAATCAAAACACACGGATATCACAAATAGCAGTTTGAAAAGATCTCAAAAATTTTGGAAACTCCAAAAATCGATTTGACTCAAAAGTCAGAAAACTCATTTTCAAAAATCACGCTACTACTGCACGGTAAAGCCACATAACACACACGCCCGGGTTTCACAAAACCCAAGCTCGATACCATCTTCTCGTAACACCCCAAAACCATCCGGGATATTACGGCCGTGGGTCCTGCGCGTAACCCACTGTGCTAAAAACCGTTTACAAAACCAATTCAAAAACGCCAAAAGGATGATGACGGTAATATTTTAAATACTCAAATATTTTCAAAAGCATAATTTTGAAATACCGTCATAAAATACCATTTGAAAATACAGGGCGAAGTGCCAAATCTCGACAGTTCAAAGTGTACGTTAAGACGCCGCTTAAACGTACCGATAAAATAATTTGGGAAAAAGAGTTTAACGAAATAACCCAAGTTCGTAAAAAGCCCAAAAGGCCATTTTAAAATACACACACGAGTTGGTAAAAATACCAAAGAGCTATTTTGAAATATACACACGCAGCGGATAAATGCAGTTCAAAATACACATTTGCAAATGAAATGAATAACCGTAAAAGAAATACTCGATACTCCAAAACATGCCACCGCCAAGATCACATCGGAAGCTCATCCCTTCACGACCGCTACTAGCTCGATCTCCAAGTACCTAAAAATAAAGCCCACGACGGGGTCAGCCACAATACTCAATAATGATACCGATCACATCATCATAAATAATTACATACCAATGAAATAATACTGTAAGAATACTACCAACGTAATCTTACCGTTATAACCTTACCAATCCATAATAATCCAATCCTTACCATAATCCACATTTCGCATCCTCGAATGACGAAATGAACTTAACCACAACCAACTATCTTGTATTCCAAAAATACCAACAATCCTCAAAACATCATCATAACTCATAAATGTGGGAATAATCCAATCTGTGCAAACTCTGTCCGTCGGATTACACAATCAAATCTCAACATGAATAAACCAATAATACACAACATATCCGTAGATCAACTACCACTTGACAATGAATACAAATCCCGAAAACATCGACATATAGTCCGAATGCTTATACGATCAATAACCAGATCAACCGATAAATCAACTGAGAATATCATCGACATGATAGCTCCGACACGATCAACAAAGGATCAACAATAACCGAGAATACCATCAACAAGGTAAACTCCAAATGATCAACAAAAGACCAATAATAGCGAGAATACCATCAACAAGGTAAACTCCAAATGATCAACAATAATGGATCTCAAAGAAATAACTCTGACTGTCGAACATACCCCTCGGGCGTATGAACAACCAGTCACAAACCGTCGAACATACCCAACCATAAAATGGAGGATGAACGACCAAACAATATGGCTCAAAGATGGAAATCATAGTACGCCCGATCCGGAAATGTGTCCGTGCACAAGCCACCCCGGGTATTGATCACATACACGTGTGGTCTTGTACCTAATTAGCCTCACGAACTACGTCTCGTGTGCACGGTTCAATGTGGAAATATCAACACATAACCATCATGTGCCCGGCTAAAAATCCTACACAATAACCAATCGACACGCAGATATGACTCCAGATATGTCACGATGCAACATGACAACGAAACTCAAAGAAGTACATATCCAATAAGGATCAAAAGACTCACCGAAGTGAACAACAACAGACTGACAATGAAAAGTCGACACGACTAATCAATATCCAAAATATCAATCCTGGGATCATCATCCCCAAATGAATGACCAACATGATCTACGATCTCAATACAACAGTCCTGGGATCAACATCCCTCAACGAATAACCGATACGAAACTCATTACATGAAACCTCAACATATACAACTCGACATACTAATTATCCACATGACTGAACAAATACTTAGATTACCTCAAAGTTGACGACAATATCCTTTCCACGAATAACATCCCTGAACGAATACACAGTTATACAAATAATCTCAAATAAGGTACCATCCATTCAATACCAATAAACCTTTATCTCGATACTTATGTCATCGCGATAATTATCCTCGATATCCGATAATCTATATCCTTGACCAAAGATAACTCACGTCTTCCCTGAACACAATTAAATCATATACCTAATGATTTAATACAACCAGAGCACGATATACAAACCATTATCCCAACAACTTACATTTCTAACAACATTGCTATACGAATTATAAATGAAATGAAAACGAAACCATTCATCAAGTATTATAAATCGAACAAGTATAAACTTGCCTCGATACCGATACCACGAACTGTTACCAAAATCCATTGCCTTTGTCTACGAGCTCCTTCGCCCAGACCAAAAGCAATCTACGAACTCTTTAGCCTCAACCGCAACACAACGGTCATAATCCACGATCAAAACATATCAACCTATTGCAATAACCGATTAACACACATTCGATAAAAATTAATAACCGACATACTCAACCAACAAACTCAACAGTTCAACGATATCCCGATTAAACACAAATCCGAACAACCAAATCAGTCGATCACGAATTCAAAACCACAATACAATTCCACAATCCGAAGATCATATCAATAATCAATTTAAACCAACAAGTGTCTAACATTACCGATTCCAAATTCCATCTTAAATACGGATACAAGTTTCCTCCTTGTAAATTCATAATATAAACCAATTAAGGTTATCATCATCAATCCGACAATCCGATTAATTCAACATTATAGATAACCATATTCCAAAGGTTTCAAATATTTCCATTATCCGAAATCTTCCCAACAATCATAACATGTATAACTTATGAGTCCTTCAAGAACATGAATTATCCGAATTCACGTTCACAATCCATAAAAGAACATAATCCGATGTTTTCTAACATCTAACCAATCTTTAATCATAATTCAAGGTATATATCATCATGTTCTTCAACATATGATTTTCCTAACATCAAAAATCACAACAATACTACCAAGGACATCAAGAACTCTAGGATTCCATAATCATAGCAACATAATCAAGACATAATCCAACATATCATCATCTTCCTTCAACATACACCTCATATAACCTCAAGAATCGAAACAACATCTTAATCATCTTCATACAAATCATTTATCAATAACAATATCAAAAATCCGAAATGAAAAGGAGGATTATCCAACATACCTCTTAGAAGATGGAATACACAAGAAATCACTTCAAGAATCATCAATAACTCCATATCCAAACTCCAAATCCAAGCCTTCAAGCTCAAAATCGAATTAGGAGAGCCAAAATATCCCCTCTCAATGTTTGGAGATGAAAACGAAGAGAAATGTCAAGTGAAATGAAAGACTTGCGTCCATTTATAAAAAAATATGTTAGTTAAGTACGTAACATTCCATAGTTAACGACGTAACACACCATTACGCACGCTATCTCGACCTTGGTAGCGCATTTAACGAAAGTCGAGTTAATCGACTCATTCTCGGGCACTTCCTTACGACGTAAATCTTGTCCCATAACGCACGTAATACGACGTTGACTTGCTACAAGATTACCACCACATTACGCACGTAATATGCCATACATAACGCACGTAATGGCCGCGGTTGACTCATTGTCCACATCCTCCGCCGAAAGCGGCCACAGGGTCCCACTGCCGACCACGACTCGATCGTCGATTCCCATGTTACGACGTAATGTCTCGCCATAACGCACGTAACTCTACTAATTTAACGCACGTAAGCTTTAACACATAACGCATTTAATGGCTTCCATACTTAGCCATTTACCGCCATTCTGTCCAACGTCTCGACGTAACAAATACGAACATACGGCATCTCAATACACATATCGAATCCAAAGATATTCTCATACGGTATACTCGATATCCGACCGCTTAACTCGATACAACATATCCTGAATATATCTGTCAATCAAACACGATAATCACACCAGTATAACTGTCTCGGTTCTCAATTTATTTTATCCATACTGTATAGATACCAAACTATACAGTATATCTCAGATAAAATAACGCGAAAAATTTATACTGAAAATCCGGGTATTACAGTTGAGCTCCCTGTAATCAATACACAGTTGGAGGGATCCGTCTTTCTTCCGGACAAAAAGAACGGGCGCTCCCCAAGGAGAAACGATAGGTTGGATATAGCCCTTCTGTAACAATTCCTCCAGTTGCATCTTGAGTTCATACATCTCGGTTGGCGCCATGCGGTATGGTGCTCTGGAAATAGGAGCTGCTCCAGGCTCTAATTCGATAGTGAATTCCACTCCCCTCTGCGGAGGTAACCCAGGTAGTTCGTCAGGAAATACATCTGAGAACTCATTCACAACTGAAATAGACGAGAGCTCTACTCCTTCCTCTTTCCTCATGGCATAGCACCAAAGTCCGTGACATCCCTGCTTCAGTAATTTCACAGCTTTCATTGCCTTGATCAATTTTCCCGAGCTTCCCGGTCTCCATCCTCGGAATAAGTGTTCAGATCCGTCATTAGCAATGATGGAAATGACTCTCTCTCGGTAATTCAGCACAGCTCCATAACGGTTGAGCCAATCATCCCCGAGAATTAAATCGTCACCGTAGATGTCAACTACAATAAGATTCGATGGCCAATCTTTTCCTTCTATAGATACTGGGAAATCCCTAGCTTCTAGGGTTCCCACAATTTTCTCTCCGCTCGGTAATCCCACAACATAAGGTTCACAGTTATACAAGCACGAGATTTTCAAACGATTAACACAGTTCAAAGATATAAAAGAATGCGTGGCTCCTGAATCGAACAAGACACTAACTGGTTGCAAAAGGATCTGAATCGTACTGATGCAACAAACGTGTTCGATCCTCGATTTCCTCATTTAAGACAAAGCGCGGAGGAACGGACCCAAAGATTGGATGCCTCTCTCTTCCCGGGCTGCTGAAATCCACTCTGTCCGGTTCACACTCGTCTCCCTGGATCGAGCCGGAGTACGAGTACCAAAAGATCGGGTCGCATTCCCACAAAATGTTGCACGATGTCCTTCCTGTCCACACTCGAAACAGTCACAGCAGTACGAAACAATCCCGTCGAACATGTCCCGCTTTGCCACAGTTATAGCACTTCTTCCCTGTGTCTGAAACAGTTGGTGCTGCCTGGAACTTCTTTCCACCTCGAGAAGGATGCGGAGGTCTCCTAGATGAATGAAAAGAGGACTGACCCCTGCGAGGCCCGCTGCTCTTATCCTCCGTGAAGTTGCCGGACACCTTCGTTTTTTTGCTTCCGGCGATTTCTCTCTGCCGCCTCTTTCATATCATAGGCTAACGCCTTGTCTCCGAGCATCACCGCAAGCCGGGTACATTCAAATCCGGACATATACTGCTGAATTTCCGGCTTCATTCGCATGTCAAAATGAAAAATCTTCTCCGCCTCGGTCCTGACCAAGTGGCGCACATAAGTCAGCTGGTGATTAAAAGTCTTAATCACGTCTGTCACAGATGCTCCCGTATCTTGTGGTGAGAAAAACTCCCGAACTCGGGCTTCTAATCGGGCGAGGACAATCGCGCCCATCATCAACTTGAATTCCGTCCAGTCAACATTGTGCTCCTCCGATCAAATGGCCTCCCACCGCCGAAAGCCTCCCCGTCGAAGATACCGGGCGACGAACCTTTCTCGTTGGGACAGCTTAATCCTCGCAAAATCTTCTCCAACTCCTTCAGCCAGTGATCCCAAGAAAGCGTCTCAGCCGAACCATCAAAATTCGGAGGATGCAATTTGATCACCTCGGTAAGCCATCTATCTCCTCGATTATCCACGTTATGCTGTTGTCCCATCGCCGTCTTCATGCGATCCACAACTTGAGCAAACTGGTTATCTGGGCAACCACATGCTGAAGCACTCCCGGCATGTTAGGATCTGCATTATTATTTGCCGATCCCTGCTGTCCCCCGGAATGGGAATCCGTTCGACTAGCGGTTATCTCTGGGGTAGATACCGACTCTTCTTGTCTCGCATTTCCACGTCCGCGTCCACGACCTCCTCTCAACATACTGTAAACATAAATATTCAATATCCAGGGCAAACTTTCTAAAAATACATCCAGCAATGCTCACAAAACATGAATTAAATAAAACAGTAGTATTTGAGATTAGGAAGCTTACAACCACGGTCCACACGACGATGCTGGCTAAGCAGTGATATTACGAACGACCAATAATCAAATAACGTAAACAGACCCAACTAACCCGACTGCCAAGATATCCATGAATCTTAGCTCCGATACCATATTCTGTAACACCCCGAGATATTCGGAATAATTACAGCGCCGTAAACCCTTTAAGTAAGGATTTACAAGGCTGATTAAAAGAAAAATAAATATAATCCAACAGTACAACTGAATTTCAAACATAGAACTTATTCAATTGATCCAAAGAGTTAAACTTTTACAACCATATCGAATATGACACTTATTAAATCAGACGTACTCGAGTACTAAGTAGACCAAGGAAACACATCATAATAACAATAATCATCAACCACATCACGGAGCCATTTCATCGTCCTGTCGGTACTGTGGTTGCCTTCCCGCTCCTCGGCTACCTGAACATCAAAACAATATCCACCCCCGAAGGGGTTAGCAAAACAATGCTAGTACAAATATCATAATTCATAATCGTCAATACATCACAAACAAGCAAAACGGACTTCCGTCATCGGAATCCAACGATGCGAATCCTCACAATTCCATCAACATAATACAGGGTAATCCAAATGATCCAGCCCTTGGTATAGATCCCCATGATGATCCCGTCGGACCAACGCATGGTGGAAAACCCGTCCAACGATCCAGCGCCCTCAGCATAGATCCCCATGATGATCCCGTCGGACCAACGCATGGTGGACATTCGATCCAGCGCCCTCAGCATAGATCCTCATGATCCCCTCGGATCATTTAAACCATAAATCAATCAACTGTGCATACACATATGCACTTCAATACGTTCATCAATACGAACAATTAACAACGAATATCACGAGAATTTCAGAAATACATCTCATATTCAACAACATGAACAAAACCACAAGCATGATCAACGTTTCAATATAAATCGAACTCGACATATGATACTTGCCTCGGAAATGGCAAGAATGTGATACTCCGACAAACGTCACGCGTCCGTATGTCATCGCCCCACGATCGACCCCTATGCAAGGCTCGCACCTTGTTCAAAAAGAGATACAAGGAACTTAACATACCACTCGACACTAACATACGCTCACCGAATACTAATATTAAGATCGTAAAGTAGTGACACTAGGTTGGTTCACGGTTAGAACACTAAGTAAGAACTAAACCGGGAATGATAAGGTACTCTATAAGGGCTGAACGATCGTTTCGAAAATGAAGTACCGTTGTTTAAAAGTTCATTGTTTCACAAGGTGTTGAGGGTTTCGTGTTAAATAAGGAAATGAATGTCAAATCCCCATATGATCGGCCAAGATGATTCGACCCCCAATATTACTCAAGACGACAAGCATGCTTAAATATTTCGCAAGGAAAACGACACTACGGTGATTCGGTTTAAGTTCAAGGACCTAGTCGATACATATATGTATTACCTCAAGAACATGGAGGACATTGTCATAACAATTTCTTCTAAGATATATGAATTTCTCCAATGGAACATAAAAAGGAATCGGAGAATATAACTGAAATCATGCTTATTACTCCCACGAATTAAGGATGCTACAAGTTAAGGTTTCATCCACCGAGGCTAAATCAAGACTCTACGTAATGAAAGAAAGATAAGGTATAATCGGGTTCTAAACTACAAAACATGGTGCTGGACTCAAAAGATCATTATCTAGTCCAAATATTTCCAAAACAAGCTCAAAGTATAGTTTAAGAATGTAAACTCTAGCTTGGTGAATCGTAACATACCTTAAGAGATGAAAGAATAAGAAAATCTTCAATAAACTCTTCACCGGAAGCTTGATCACCAACTCACCCGGCCTAAGCTTCCCAAATTCGGAGGTAATTGATGATATGAGGGATATGAGGTGAAGGATAGTCTCAAGAACACAAAAATCGGCCAAGGCAAAAGTGGGAAATGAAGTGAGGGTCATGTTCTATAAATAGATTTCTAAGCATTACGTACGTTATGCAATAACCCCTTACGTACGTAACAAGCTTAACGTACGTTATACCCTAGCCTTTAGCGTACGTAATCGCCTGACCAAAGTTCCCTGGACTGATTTCGCCATTCCTTTACGTACGTAGTCACGCGGGTTTTACGTACGTAATACTCATGTCTATAGCGTACGTAACACATGTACCATAGCGTACGTAACGCCTATGTCCAGGTTCATGCGGGAATCACACGAATCTTCCCCGGCCCTCTCTTCGGCCCCCACAAGCCGACCCTTATCCGAACCCAAGTTGACTTAGCTTACGTACGTTAAGGACATCAGATAATGTACGTAACACTGAATCCTTAGCGTACGTTATGAACGCCTGTTAACGTACGTTAGTACGTGCAAAATCATGCATGCAATGCTTAAAGATATAAAAACATAAGGGCACAAATACGGGAAACCAATCTGCGATTTATAACATCACGAAGTCAAAATAATACAAGGTTGAGTACAAGGTAAATACACCATTTATTCGGGCATTACAGCGTGCGCTACTTATAACTCACCTGCAGTCCAGTACCTTCTGGACTGCAGCCAGGGTAACATTAGCGTGCGCTAATGCTGAGTGGTAGCGTGCGTTACCTGTACTCAATTAGCGCGCGCTAGAAAGAGTACGTAGCGTGCGCTACTCCTCACGCACAGCCCACAATGAAAATGACAATGATGATAAACACGGCACGAAACTCCAATTAGATTAGTGATGAACGACGATTGATACACGATACAATTACTCTGAACGGTGAATACCATGATTGAATATGAGTGACAAATGATCAATAATGAGTGAAATTACTGAATGATAAATACTGAATGATAATTACTGAATTACAACCGGGTATTACAGCAGATCCTCACGGAGAGGGTCTGCGGCGTGTAATATTCCCGGTTAGATTTCGGGGGTGTTACAGTATCTGCACCACCCGTTAGCATGCGCTACCAAACCTATAGCGTGCGCTAACAACAGCACCATAGCGCGCGCTAACCAATAGGTGTAGCGTGCGTTGATGACTCAGAATGACAGCAACAGTGCTCTCAAAGCCGGTTACAACAACAGATTCCTCCGATCGGAACACCAAGTTCAAGATACGCATGGAAAGCTCCAGAATAAGATCATACTAAGAGCTTGAGCTACCATCAAGCCCACACGCGACCATGAAAAGGGTCAAGACAACAATTATGAATACGGATACCCACAACTTTGGGTAAATTACAAAATGGCCCAAATACCCGAAAATCACGATACGTGATCGAATAACCAAACCGAAGTTCACAACACGTCTACCAAAGTTAAACGGACTTACGGGAAACTCGAAGCAAATGTTTCGAACGAGGTTCGCAAGAATCGAACTGAAGTGCGGAAAAGTCGCAAAGAAGTACGGAACTCAACAAAACGACACCGAAACGAACTCGGACGTCAAAAAGTGCAGAATTAATCATTCTCAGAATGACGAAACGGTCACAAGCGAGCTGTTAAAATGGACCCTCGCCAAAAAAAGAAAATTACCAAAAATTGAAATTGCGGATATTACAGTGCATTTTGATGAATGTCGATCCAATAAATACTGAAAAGTAGATCCTTCACGAAAAATCACATTTTGCTGACCCTCAAGATGAAAACCAAGCCTCACAACCTTAGGCTCCCGAAAATGGATTTCATATCCAAACAACCTCCATGTAGCTTCCGAAGCAGATATGTATCTACAGTCGTATTACGTCTTAATCTCATCAACAAATTCAGATGAAGTATCACCGTCAGCATCACGAAAGAATGAAATGGTTACTCTATCATTTCCCTTGTGCACATACTTAAATAAATACTTTATAGAATGGGATTGATTGCACCATTCAATATCGATATGTGTACGATACTTCATCAATAAATACTGATTGTGAGGAACAACAAACCTGCATTCATAAAAATAACAATTGTTATCTTAAGAATTCCTATCATAATATCATTATATAAAAAAATAAAAAATATTGTAACATGAAAAGTAGTACCTATTGTCAAGATCAATCCCATTCTTAACAATTCGCCTTCCATCATCCCTATGACGGTATACTATATATCCCTTCACATCCAACGTAGTTTTATCGATTAAATTTTTAGGGAAATGTTTAGTACAACTCCCATTAGACATGCACGGCGATTTATTATTTGCTAATCCACATGGCCCATACATCATGTATTCGACACAGTATCATAGTATTGAGGGTCAAGATCTTTATCCGGGCTCTCAGCAGAAATTATACTGTCGATAACATCCTCATTACATGTACTATCAAAATTACTCAAGAACAACAAAATATGAGCATGAGGCAGTCCGCGCTTTTGAAACTCAATTGTATATACAACTGCATTGGAAAAAGATTGTTAGAATAGTCCAGGTGAATTTAAAAATTGTCATAATATGACTGATTTATTTAAACACAATATTGTATTTAGACATAAGAGAACAATTTTTTTTCGTATATGATATTTGAATTAACAAAATCAAGAATATAAAATAAACTCACCATATTTTATCTCTCCAAAAATATTTCCATGTCGAAATTCTCGTAATAGATTGTCTAATTTGGCTTGAAAAATCCGGGATAGAATATTCGGGCAATCCTGGAGATGCAAATTCCTCTTCTTAATGAATCAGACATATTCTGGCCATTTTGGATTACACGTGAACGTAACAAATAGGTTTGGATAAACGACACATCTGCATAAACCCATTGCATCATGATAATTTTGTATCATATGGCTCGTTTCTTCGGATCGAATGAATCAATGAACAGAATCGCATCGAATCGAATGGACTCGAATCGAATCAATCGAATGAATGGACATGAATTGAACTGAACTGATATATATATATATACATAATAATAATAATAATATAACAATAAAATAAAAATAATAATAATAATAATAATATAATAATAAAAATAATAATATAATAATAAAATATAAATGATTAGTTGAGATCTATTTGATAAGGGTAAAAAAGAAAAAATATAAATTATAGCTAAAATTTCAAATAATTTACTAGATTCAAACTTTTATTGTTGTAAAAATTAAATAAAATTATTGTCAATCTAAAGTGACAGTATGATGATGTCTACTTTCAGGGGCGGAGCCAATATAGGACCCGTCTGACCCCTTGAAGATTTTTTTTAATATTAAAATAATTAAATAAGGTTTTTCTAAAAACCTAAAAGATTTTTTTAAAAATAATATAAAAGTCCACATCCCCAACCCAATTACCCATAACCCAACAAAATTGATAACAAAATTAATAACAATAACTATAATAACAATGATAATAATGATAAATAATAATAATAGTAATCAACAACAATAATAATAATAATAAATATTATTATTAATAACAGTAAATATTATTTAGTAATAATAACAATAATAATAACTAAGATTATTATTAATAATAATAATAATAATAATAATAATCGAATCGAATCAATCAACTAAATGGACTCGAATCAACTAAATTGAACTCAATGGACTCGAATCAATCAATTGAATCAATCGAATCAAAATCGAAAAATAAGTCCAAAAGAACAGGGCCTATACCTCGCACAACCAACAAATGATGAGGGTAATATAATTCTCTTTCCGGTTGAAGAAGGATTACAATATTCGTGATTTAAAGCATCATGCTACGCAGAATAAGAATCACATCTAAAGTCCGATTGATGATTTCTTACGTATGTAATACGGTATGACTCAACCATTGTATAGCCATCCACCAAAAACTGTTGGAACAAACGCCTTGAAAATAAGATATGAGGTGATTCATCAATTCTTTCTTGTAAATGATAAACAAAATACTTTCGCAAGGTCACATTTTTCTGAGCACATGCCTTACTCTTCATAGTTTGGCAATAGGGAACGTCATCTATAAACCCATCTTGTCCATATAAAAAATGTAGGGGATATTGCAAAGGAAAATAAGACATATGCAACTCACTCATGCGTCTCAACCGTCCCGATCGACTTTCTACAATAATATCTCTACTTCCGGGAAGCTCATCCATATCTACAACAATTAAAGCAGCTACCTCAGAAACTTGCGGTAAATTATAGCGTCGTCCATCAGAATTTCTACGACAAACCAATTTCAATTTAAGGTCAATAGTTGTATCCTCCCGTAACCATTCTCCAGCAAAATGAAACCAATGCACAAGTAAATTATTTTCATCAAGAATTTTTTTTTGATTATTTTAACAATATCATCATGAACTCCCCGTCATTATCATCTTGCCTGTTATAAAAAAATGATTAATAACTAATATAGATACAAAAATACTTTATCTGATAAAAACAGTAATGGAATTATTATAATGAATTGTAAAAGTTACCCCACAAATCGCATCCTATTAAGTATCTCATTTTCAGTATCACAAATATATAACCGAGCAAACATTACTTCTGAGCTTCTGGTTGGTAACAAATTGCCCATCAAGTGATAATTTTCACCATTCAATCGAAACACTGGTGCTGATCTTAAATTATTTAACGACGTATCTATTTTGCCACCCATTGACGTCAAGGAAAATATTGTATTATACATCCGAATATTTTCAATAAATCGCTTACTTAAATTGTTTGTACTGTATAATAAATTTTTGAACAATCCTGAAACAAAAATCCAAAAATATGACAACTCAAAAAATAAATATGGATATAAAAAATATTAATAATGTGCCATTAAAAATAACTAATAAATTGTAACATGAGTACAATACAAAGAATAAATTGGAGAATCAGTACATTCGGTACTTTTCGCCAATCTCTCATCGTACCAAAAAATAGCCCCACAATAATTACGTTTCCAATTTGGATCCCCAAGATCATAATAATCTGCACATGAATTTTAATAACAATAAGATATTAAGATTTTAAAATGTTAAAAGAATATTTACTTAATTTCCTCTATTATTAATCATGTTTCTAAAAATTTATTTATTCAAATGATATATTAGAAGTTTAATAGTTTAAAAAAGTCATTTTGATATCATTTGTTGTTCTTTTTTATTCACATTGTTTATAGATTATTTAATATTTTTTATTAATTTATTATATATTTATAGCTTGTCGGTGGACCGACTATTTTCACTACAGATTCGTAACCCTAAATCCCGTAAATGTGAACTCTCTCTCCACCCCCACCCGCAGCTGCGTCTGTGGAACCCGACATCCTCCCGCAGCTGAAATTTCTTCTCCATCTGATTTTTATTTCTTCCTCCTCTAAGTAATTGATAAACCATCCGGTAGATTCTTATCCTATCACCAACCCTAAATTTCTTACTTAGATGTAAATCATCAGATGAGTTCTTCTCCTATTCAAATTTATAAACCATGAGAAACGAACCATCTGTGGGATTTGAACGAATATGAATAGCCGAAGGATTAAATCTCCTTCGTTGAAATCGATATACACAAGTTTCATCTAGAGACTTCCCATCGCTTAAAAGTTTATTATTTATATTTCATATATCTTAATAATTACCTTCAGATCTGATAATATGCTAATCAGTTCGATAATTTTGTTCTGTCTAGGTTTATTCCATTTGAAGGATTAGTTTAAAGTGCTAAGTTTTTGAAATTGTGAATAAATTTTCTATGTTTTATATAGGTTTTGCATGTAATATTTGTACTTTCCATTTTTAGCAGTTTCTATTTCTGGCGCATGTATATTTTTAACGAATCGCTTGTAACCGCTGCGACGTTTTGAATCTATTTTTTTCTTGGTGTTTTTCCATTTGGACGAGTTTCGGAGGTGCTTTTACGTAGTTCGCTTTTATGTTATGATGTTCGTCGTATGTACGTTCGATTCGCATAAAACTTGTTCGAATATATTGTTTCTTTGTTCTTACAAGTCCGTAAGGTAGAATTACTGATGTTGTGGACTTCGGTTCGGCTTTTCGAAATCGTATCGTGATTTTCGGACGTTTGGGCTGTTTTGTAATTTTCCTAAGAGTTTAGGGAAATTACTTCCATTGTCGTATTCCGAGCCTTCGGGTGGTAGGAATAGTGTTTTCTTTTAGCACTTAGATTCGTCGTCCCGAATACTTCGTAACTGTGCCTTCGGATTCCATCTTTTGTCGCTTTTCAATTTCGTGCTTTCTTGGGCAGTGGGCTGCACTCAGCAGTACTGAACTGCTGCATACCTAACGTACGTTATGCATGCTCTCTTACGTACTCTATGCGTGTACTGTTAACGTACGTTAACACTATAACACCCCCAAAACACTCGGGAGTATTACAGCGCCGCAGACCCTCTCCGTGAGGATCTACCAGGCTAAAAGTGGAAAACACAACATGTAAATACATGCCAACATGGCTAATAACGACTCACTAGACCGATTTGGTCTTTTCCGCAATACACATCTCAACTACACATAACTCTTCCACAAAACGCATACCCACGCAGGGGTTAGAATATATCAACATACCCAAAAAACAGGGAACCAAACAATAAGGTTCTACCAAAACTCAACAACTGGTCTTCATGTGATTAGTATCGTCGTCTTCCATCATCCTTCGTATCGATTCTATGATTCGCTCCCCAGCAACCTGCAAGTACCTGGACGCAATACAAACATCCACCCCCCGAATACTCGGGGGTTAGAAAAACTCCACTGTTTTGCTAGTGCAAGTATAAAAATACAAATACAAGCCATACATATCATACTCCAATATATAATAATCGTGAACGTACTTCCCGAGATAAATCACTTGATCAAAACGGTTCAGTCGAAAGATAAGGGTAAACTCGATATACATCTTGTAAAATATTTTTCGATCTCGGGAGTTTTGAAAACATTTGGGATTTAAGAATTTTCAAGCTTTTCAAAACCATTTAGGGACACAGCCCAAAAAAATCACTTTCCCAAAAAATCACTTTCCCAAAAAAATCACTTTCCCAAAATCACAACACAATCATACCATTCCGATAACAAAGCACGGAGCCCAAGACCCGATCATATCATAACAACATGTTTCCACATATTATTCGCGTCCCGTGCTAGCAAGCCACGGACCTCAGATGCTCCCTAGAACATACCCGAGTGAATAACCCATAGGGAAACCATACCAAATCACATGTCACCGTAACAACAATCACGTGACCACAAGTACAGATACGTTCATAACCAAAACACAACCATAAGTTATCCCAGCATCGCGCTAACAAGGTACGAACCTCAGAGTCCCCGCAAGACATACCCGATGAATAACCCCACAAGTTATCCCCGGCATCGTGCTAACAAGCCACGAACCTCGGAGTCCCCGTAAGACATACCCGATTGGATAACCCTACGGTCACGCCTGACCCGTACTAGCAAGTACAGATCCCGGAGATTCAACAATCTTACCCGAAGGCACATCACTTACAACGATCACACAATAACAAGCACGTACAATTTACAAACCACAAGGAACATTACCACCTCCTTATAAAGGAGTCACAAATCATACCACACGGTATCACATTTTCTCTTAACAATTACACTTATCAATACACAATCCTCAGCAATTAATACGGTTTACTATAGTCAGTAAATATTACTGTAACATCTTCCCACATACGAAACCAACACACATATTACGAAAACACATTTGTTTACGAAGCATACGAGTTATCTTTGGAAAGAAGATATTTATCGAGGACATACTGATTCTTTTAAGATTCATTTAAATGTTTGGATAGCACATAAAATCATTCACCACAATTACGTCTACAAAACATGAAACATATGGGCAAGATACTTGCCTCGATACCACGAGTGACGAAATGACGAACGAGCACGATCGGGTAGCCTTCGAACTTCCAAAAACGACCAAGAATTCGACAGCCCACAAATACTACGAAAATAATACCACAATGAATCAACGATACTTCGAAAATATAGGAATCATCCTAATTTCTACCCATTGGAGCATTTCGCCGGACATCTCAAAGGCTCATACTGTAACACCCCCAAATCCCATTGGGTTATTACAGTGTCGTGGACCCCATGCCAGGAGATCCACCAGGCGAACATGACCAAAATACAACAAACTGACCAAAAGGGGAATCTCAGTCCCTACTATGACATCCAATATAATATTCCGATATGGAATTTCAACGACAAAAGTAGGCCTACATGGCCAAAATAAAAGTACAACACATCCACGAGCCTTACTCGGATAATGCAAAATGACAACGACAGAACAAAACGGGAGTACTCCAACTGTCTGACTGACATGAACACCAAAACATCTCGGACTAGTATCGCTCGAATGCCTCGTCGCCATCGTCATGCCCCTGTGTCTCAACTCTCTCCTCGCAAGCACCTAAAACATGAAAAACATGTTCCGCCCCCACGAGGTCAGTCATCCAGAGAATGAATATCAAATACATGTACAACATGATATGCATCAAAAGGTAGAATAAATGGTACATCAATGGTAATACGAGATGCTCACAACCCAAACTAAGAATTGAGCATTCGTGAAATACTATGCCCACAACATACGATCGGTACCTGCTCAACAGGTTAGAACACAAGTGCCCAATGGAGAATCATCAATACAGATCACAACAATGAACTACACGAAGATAAACAAACCCAGATCTAAAATAAATACGAATCATAATGCCCGAAGGTTCCAACGAAAATACCAATACGCCATGATGGCCTGAAAGCCACTCAGCCGAAACTGCCAGTCATCACAATGGCCCGAAGCCAAATAGCCCGAAGCTGTATCATTTGAGGGCCGAATCCACGGCACAAAGCCGTATCACAATGAGGGCCGAAGCCACGACACGAAGCCGTATCACAATGAAGTCCGAAGCCACGGCACGAAGCCGTATCACAATGAGGGCCGAAGCCACGGCACGAAGCCGTATCACAATGAGGACCGAAGCCACGGCACGAAGCCGTATCACAATGAGGTCATCCAATGACCGTGACCTGATGAATTGCAGGTGCTGGGAAACCAACCGCGAAGGTTCAATCCCTAGACTTACCCATCAAGCACTAGCCGAACTAGCCTCCACAATTAGTCGCAAATGGCAACGATTACAAGATGATCGAATTCACAAGAATAATAGTGTGCTGCCTTGAATCGGCTAACACGATAAAAATACTCACGGATGGGCACCATCCTCGGCGGTCCCAATTCAAAGCACCATCCTCGACAGTCCCAATTCAATACACCGATGACCTTAGAACGGTTAATCGATAACCAATAATACAATGGATGGGAATTATCTTAAATAATCCCAATTCAATACCTCGATTACCTTAGAACGGTCAATAGATAACCAATGATACGTTAGAATAGATGTCTAGACGTCTTAAACCGACCACCGAAACAGAGATGATAAATGAATATATCAAATGTCTTCAATCGGCCAATACAACATCATAGCAACGGTTCTAATTCGATAATAATGATTCAACGATGCCTCAGAACGACATTAACGTCAATAATAATAATAGATACATCGATACCGCGAACTGGCAATCGACAACATCGGTATCAACAAGAATCTCAATGCCTTAAACCGGCCATTAACGAATAACAATAACATCTAGCATAATTGCCGAAAGGTATTGCATCAGAAAATTCTCGAATATCAACAAATCACGAAGAGACTAAGTCTCGAAATGATACAATACATTCATACACATATATGATAACATTAATCTCATTGACCAGTACAAGTATAAAATTTGCCTCAAACCGAAGGCGAGAAAGTCCTTCCACGATCAACGTCCTGGCGCAAAACAACAAACGACGCCTACCGACGATCACAAACACTTGAACAACCTTGAATGAAAAATGATTCATTCAATAACACAAAATCAATGGAAAACAACACCAGGAATAAACCCGATTCAACCCCGAATCGGTTAAACTCTACCAACGAACGTCATAGTTCTCAACTATGAATCCTAACATCCTCCAAAATCTCAAAATCGACATGATCAAATGTTCTTAACACTTGTGAAACAATTCAACAAGAATCACTTAAGAACAACATCAAAACAACATCTCCAAGATGATGATACTACCAATTCCATCCTCAAAAACTTCAAGAACATCATCATCACAATAAACATGATGTCTCTACTAACATCAATCACTAATTCTTCAAGAATTCAGATTAATCAACAAGATTAATTTAAGCATTTCGAAATTATGATAATCACCTCCTAAATCATCATAAATCCTTACTAAAATGGTTATAATCTTTCAAGAACACCACCAACAACAATAATCATCTCAAGACTATGTTAATCATATAACAATCTTAACATAATCCTTCCTAGACATGATTAAAACCTCCAAACAATCGAAAACATCAAGAACATAATCCAACTCAAGCAATACCATCATGTTCTTCATCAAAAGTTTATCAAAACTATGAAAAATCATGATATACTCCATCAACCAAACAATACTCGAAGAAAACAACAACAACAAACTCGAAAATCACAAGAGATTGAGGGAACTTACCAAAGAAGAACATGAACAACCCTCCAAACACCAAAGGACACCAACAAGCTTCCAACTTTAAGCTTCAATCCAAGCTAGGATGATCAAGATCAAGTTGGAAGAGGCTAAACATCAATAACAAGTCCAAACGGACGATTCTCGGGAGAGAAAATGTGTTTTGGTTCGTGAGGAACTGAAATAAGAAGACAACATAAATAGACTGACAAACTCATTACGTACGTTATACGATAAGGTTAATGTATGTAAGAGGCATTACGTACGCTATGTCATGACATTAACGTACGTAATGTAAATCCAGAACTAACTGGACTAAAATACGAAGGCCATAACGTATGTAAACAAAAATCTATTACGTACGTTAACAAGCTACCTGCATTACGTACGTAGAGCTCACCTCTTAACGTACGTAAGGGTCCGTTGACTGCAATAGTGAGATCCGATCGGAAGATGCTCGGGACCCACCGGCCGAAAGTGACTACGAGGAAGGTTCCTACCACCTACGAAGCATTATGTATGTAACCTTACAGGCATAATGTACGTAATGGCAACACGCTAGCGTGCGTAATGCTACATTCGTAACGTACGTTATGGCTAGTATACTTAGCCAAAAATCCAAACTCTCCAACCAACATTTAAACGACGAAACCGATCCGACGACAAGTAAAATTATTTAGCTTCCGGAATATCCCAACACAATATACATTGTATCTATCCAAAACAACACTTGTACAATTCCAAATGAATACGTACAACTCAAAAGTAACACGAGAGAAAAAAAATTATCCCTGGATATTACATACTCCCCCCTTAAAAGGTGTTTCGTCCCCGAAACTCAGGGTGCAAAAACACGGGGTATGAACTATCCATCAGGATCTGAAAACAACATCTCCAGGTATACTCCTCAATACGAACAACTCCGTCTGAGTAATCGGGCCAACCCCACGGGTTACCGCGTCTCCTCTGCCTGAACACGATGAAAAACAAGTGATAAAAACACTCAACCAAGTGCGAGATCAATCGAATTATGACTCCTCCGCCAGAGACCAGCCAGGAAGTCGTATTACCCGCAAGATTCATAATACCAGCGTACAGACCCCGCAGGTGCCACCCATTGTACATGTCTACAATCATCGGTGTACACTCCCCTGTTCTCATCGGCATCGATCGCTCAAGCTAACACTGACTCATGCCACAAAAGGAAAATAACAACGCACATATAGTCCTCGGGACCATATCAACCGCACGCCCAAGTCCTCACGACTCGGCGTCTCGAATTGCAATGAACAATTACCCAGATTACCACAAAAATCTCGGGTACAATACCGAAAGAAAAAGAATAACGCATCAGACGACATCAAATCTCGAGATTCTCAAGAACTATCATAACAAGATAGATCAATAATAAATGGTTCACAACCACAATACTACAATACAGACTGAGTCAAACGTCAATCTAAAAAGAACAAGGAAAATACAAATCGAGGCTATATCTCAAATGTACCCAGCATCGATATCCTATAGATCATTGACATCCTCGATCTCAACGGCTCGAGGAAGGCCCAAATCTAACCTCGCTCCTCCTCCTCTGCTGTCCTTTATTCTGGCTCTCGAAGCCTGATAGGACCCCTTGGATGAAGTACGGACTAGAGTAACAAAGTCGCTCGAGGACCGCGAGCTCTCTCGAGACCTACTAGTACTAGAACTCGGACAGTATTTCTGAAGGTGTCCCTGCCTTCCACACAGAAAACAAACAACAGCTGGCACAGTACAACGGGTACTACACATGCCCCGCTGAGTCACAGTTAAAGTAAACAACAGTCGAACTCGTCGTCTGAGGAGAAGATGATTTCCCAGCACGAAGATGACTAGAAGACGACCTCTTGGACGTCGGAGCCCGATGTCCCTCTGAACGTATCGACATCCTAGTCCTCCCACCCGAAGAAGCTGAAGGTTCTTTCCGAGCAAGCTCCTTGATCAAAAGCTCTGCTCCAAGAGCCTTCTCGATGAATTCGCCAAGTGAGTTACAATTATGATTGAACAACTGCATCCTCAACTGCAGGTTCAGCCTCTTTCTAAAATACTTGATCTTATCCGCTTCGGTATGGATGACAGACGAAGGAAACTGAAGAAGTCCCTGAAACTTCTCAGTAATAACAATAACACCCTCGTCCTCGATGGATTCTGGGTTCAAAACCTCTGACAACTTGGCTTCACAAAGTGGATCCGGATAATACCTCTCTAACATGAGAGTCTTGAACTCGCTCCAAGCACAACCACGATCGGTGGGCTTCACAAAAAGCCACCACGAATAAGCACCCTTGCTCAAGTAGTAAGCCGCTACTGCCACCTTACTCTATTCCGGACATTAAACCATGTCAAAGAGTTTATCAAAATGTTCAAGCCAATTAACAATATCAGTTGGTTCCGACGAACCCTAAAAAATAGGCGGCCTCTGGCAAGAGATATCGCTGACAATCTGACTCACTCTCCCGGTCTGTCCATAAAACGGCACCTGGAGTCCCTGCTGTGGTGGACCATGAACCACTGGGGTCTACATGGTTTCCATTATCTGCGTCATCTTAGTCATCTGGGCCATCATGCCCCTCACAAGCAAGAAAGGGTCGACGTAATCACTCTCAGTATGATCGACATCTCGAGTATGACGTCCCGAAGGAGAACCGGTCGCATAAGTCACATCTCCGGCCGAATTCTGATTCATATCGGCATCTGCACGTGCATAAACATGAGGTTCTAGGTTCCGGCCTGCTCTGCAGCCTTTACCCCCTCTGCCACGTCCTCGAATTCCTCTTTCCATACTGAAAGAATAATGCTCGATCATGAACAAATCTTAAATACGCCTCAACGGCCAATCCAAAATGCTAAGTCAATATCCAAACACGAGTATACATACTCAACACATAAACAATCACCTCAAACATGCTAATTATAGTCAATACTGAGTCCACATGCTCCAAAACAAATAATCATGAATGAATCGTAACACAAATGTTACATACATGTTTCAACAAAACATGTATAATCAATGGCATAATGAATGTATGAACATAAAAGAGGATCGAGTCCTTACACAGGTCATATGAAGCTTCGAGGTCTTGCGATACTAGTCTTCACTGACGACGACTCAATGAAAGAATGACTCGTACAGTCGTCCAACTACCACGATTCACAAAACCCGACTGTCCAGATTGTCATAACCTGACAGTTCACTACTACCACGTCGGTAGAACCACATAACTCACATATCAGGGTATCTCACAACCCAATGCTCTGATACCATCTTCTGTAACACCCCCAAATCCTATTGGGTTATTACAGGGCTGTGGACCCCACGTCAGGAGATCCACCAGGCGAACATGACCAAAATACAACAAATTGACCAAAAGGGGAATCTCAGTCCTTAATATGACATCAAATATAATATTCCGATGTGGAATTTCAACGACAAAAGTAGGCCTACATGGCCAAAATAAAAGTACAACACATCCACGAGCCTTACTCGGATAATGCAAAATGACAACGACAGAATAAAATGGGAGTACTCCAACTGCCTGACTGACATGAACACCAAAACATCTCAGACTAGTATCGCTCGAATGCCTCGTCGACATCGTCATGACCCTGTGTCTCAACTCTCTCCTCGCAAGCACCTAAAATATGAAAAACATGTTCCGCCCCCACGGGGTCAGTCATCCAGATAATGATTATCAAATACATGTACAACATGATATGCATCCAAAGGCAGAATAAATGGTACATCAATGGTAATACGAGATGCTCACAACCCAAAGTAAGAATTGAGCATTCGTGAAATACTATGCCCACGGCATACGATCGGTACCTGCTCAACAGGTTAGAACACAAGTGCCCAACGACGAATCATCAATACAGATCACAACAATGAACTACGCGAAGATAAACCAACCTAGAGCTGAAATAAATACGAATCATAATGCCCGAAGGTTCCATACCAATACGTCACGATGGCCTGAAAGCCACTCACCAAATCGCAATCATCACAATGGCTCAAGCCAAACTCAAGTCAGATTATCTGAGGGCCGAAGCCACGGCATAAAGTCGTATCACAATGAGGGCCGAAGCCACGGCACGAAGCCGTATCACAATGAGGGCTGAAGCCACGGCACGAAGCCGTATCACAATGAGGGCCGAAGCCATGGCACGAAGCCGTATCACAATGAGGGCCGAAGCCACAGCACGAAGCCGTATCACAATGAGGTCATCCAATGACCGTGACCTGCTGAATTGCAGGTGCTGGGAAACCAACCGCGAAGGTTCAAGCCCCATACTTACCCATCGAGCACTATCCGAACTAGCCACCACAATTAGTCGCAAACGGCAATGATTACAAGATTATCGAACTCACAAGAATAATAGTGTGATGCCTTGAATCGGCTAACACGATAAAAATACTCACGGATGGGCACCGTCCTCGGCGGTCCCAATTCAAAGCACCATCCTCGACAGTCCCAATTCAATACACCGATCACCTTAGAACGGTTAATCGATAACCAATAATACAACGGATGGGAATTATCTTAGATAATCCCAATTCAATACCTCGATTACCTTAGAACGGTCAATCAATAACCAATGATACGTTAGAATAGATGTCCCGACGTCTTAAACTGACCACCGAAATAGAGATGATAAACGAATATATCAAACGCCTTCAATCAGACAATACAACATCATAGCAATGGTTCCAATTCGATAATAACAATTCAACGATGCCTCAGAACCGGCTATCGACAACATCAGTATCAACAAGAATCTCAATGCCTTAAACCGGCCGTTAACTAATAACAATAACATCTAGCATAATTGCCGAAAGGTATTGCATCAAACAATTCCCGAATATGAACAAATCACGAAGAGACTAAGTCTCGAAATGATACGATACATTCATACACATATATGATAACATTAATCTTATTGACCAGTACAAGTATAAAACTTGCCTCAAACCGAAGGCGAGAAAGTCCTTCCACGATCAACGTCCTGGCGCGAGACAACGAACGGCGCCTACCGACGATCACAAACATGTGAACAACCTTGAATGAAAAACGATTCATTCAATAACACAAAATCAATGGAAAACAACAACAAGGATAAACCCAATTCAACCCCGAATCAGTTAAACTCTACCAACGAATGTCATAGTTCTCAACTATGAATCCTAACATCCTCCAAAATCTCAAAATAGACATGATCAAATGTTCTTAACACTTGTGAAACAATTCAACAAGAATCACTTAAGAACAACATCAAAACAACATCTCCGAGATGATAATACTACCAATGCCATCCTCAAAAACTTCAAGAACATCATCATCACAATAAACATGATGTCTCTACTAACATCAATCACTAATTCTTCAAGAATTTAGATTAATCAACAAGATTAATTTAACCATTTCGAAATTATGATAATCACCTCCTAAATCATCATAAATCCTTACTAAAATGGTTATAATCTTTCAAGAACACAACCACCAACAATAATCATCTCAAGACTATGTTAATCATATAACAATCTTAACATAACCTTCCTTGACATGATTAAAACCTCCAAATAATTTAAAACATCAAGAACATAATCCAACTCAAGCAATACCATCATGTTCTTCATCAAAAGTTTATCAAAACTATGAAGAATCATGATATACTCCATCAACCAAACAATACTCGAAGAAAAAAACAACAACAACAACAACAACAACAAACTCGAAAATCATAAGAGATTGAGGGAACTTACCAAAGAAGAACACGAAGAACCCTCCAAACACCAAAGGAGCACCAACAAGCTTCCAACTTTAAGCTTCAATCCAAGCTAGGATGATCAAGATCGAGTTGTAAGAGGCTAAACATCAATAACAAGTCCAAACGGACGATTCTAGGGAGAGAAAATGTGTTTTGGTTCGTGAGGAACTGAAATACGAAACCAACATAAATAGACTGACAAACTCATTACGTATGTTATACAATAAGGTTAATGTACGTAAGAGGCATTACGTAAGCTATGTCATGACATTAACGTACGTAATGTAAATCCAGAACTAACTGGACTAAAATACGAAGGCCTTAACGTACGTAAACAAAAATCTATTACGTATGTTAACAAGATACCTGCATTACGTACGTAGAGCTCACCTCTTAACATACGTAAGGGTCCGTTGACTGCAATAGTGAGATCCGATCGGAAGATGCTCGAGACCCACCAGCCGAAAGTGACTATGAGGAAGGTTCCTACCACCTACAAAGCATTACGTATGTAACCTTACAGGCATAACATACGTAATGGAAACACGCTAGCGTACGTAATGCTACATCCGTAGTGTACATTATGGCTAGTATACTTAGCCAAAAATCCAAACACTCCAACCAACATTCAAACGACGAAACCAACCCGACGACAAGTAAAATTATTTCGCTACCGGAATATCCCAACATAATATACATTATATCAGTCCAAAACAACAACACTTGTACAATTCCAAATGAATACGTACAACTCAACAGTAACACGAGAGAAAAAAAAATTATCCCCGGATATTACACATACTATCATAATCGACGAACATAAGGATTTACGAAGTTCATACCACAAAGTCTCAATATTAACAAAGGATCTCGAGTATTCAACAAAGATCTTACAAAAATCTGGTCTAGATCGGCTTAAATCGGCCGAAACCTCACAAACCCCCAAAATTCAAGAACTAGGGTTCTAAGAAGAGATTACCTTGATTTGGATCAAGAAGGTGATTAGATGTTGTTAAACATCTATAAATCTGTTCCAAAATGAAGCTTGATGAAGAAGATCGCTCAAAATCGCCTCTGGAGCTCACTCCCGTCGGAAGGGATGAAGAAGGGAGAGAAAATGATGAATTAATGTTGTTGTCCAGTATTTATACTAGATAATTATTAGCTCGCGCTAAACACCCTGCATTAGCGTGCGCTAATGGGGTCAACGCCCCAGAAAATACCGCCTATAACACAGTTAGCGTGCGCTAGCCAAAAACCGTAGCGTGTGCTAATGGGTCACGAAACCAGTCCAGTAGCCCCTGGACAGATCTGTACCTACCAGGTAGCGTGCACTAGAAAGAACGATTAGTGTGCGCTAAGAAGTCGATAGCATGCGCTAGCTACCAGCATTAACGTGCGCTAACGAGACCCCAGTCCCAGTCCAGTAGCTCTGGACTATCGCTGGACTAACACAGTAGCGTGCGCTATGCCACAAGCATTAGCGTGCGCTACACCACAAAATCCCAAAAAAACTCACAAAGTGATCCAAAACACCTCCAAACACATGCCCCAATGAGGCACACTCAAAACATGGCACAGAATTCCAACGATGAGGACAATAACAATCCGATAAAACCCAGAAAACTCAATGAATCCAGAACAAAGATCTTGGGTATTACAAACACTTAGTCATAACGTACGTTAACGTCTTCAGCAAAGTGGGCAGAAAGTTCTGCCGAGTCCTTACGTACGTTAAAGTTCGGGCGTTACGTATGTTAAGGCCATAACGTACGTTAACTCCCTATGTTAACGTACGTTAAGGCCATAACGTACGTTAACTCTCTATGTTAACGTATGTTAGAGACTTTCAGGTATTTAAAAACCTGAACAGACCCCAGCCGCGTCATTTTCTTTCTTCTTTCTCCCTTGTCCACAATTTGAGTTCCTTTGAGTGTTTTGGAGCGATTTGTGAAGAGCAATTCGTGGAGTTCCTCAATAAATTCGATTATTATGCTCCAAACGAATTTATCCATCATCTTAATCCATCTCACTCCGCCCGAATTCAAGATATAACTTTGGCTTAGAACCCTAATTTTGTCAATTTTGGTGGGTTTCCGGGAATTGTCCATTCAAACTCGAATTGTTCATTTGTGTTGTAATACTCCTTATCGATTATTGTTATTAGGTGATTCCCAACCCATTTCCGTCGAGTTAAGTCCGTGAGTTGTCGATTCGTGGAGTTTTTATGAAAACCCTCGCCCGTGTTGATCGTACATGTATTTTTATGATTGGTAATTGGGGTTGTGGGCGTATTCGGTTCAGTTATTAATGTCGTTTAGGACTGATTCGTGTTAACCTTTCATCTAGGAATGGACGTTGCCATTCCGGGTCATTCCTAGTCCTCGTAGATCTTCCGTTTCGATCACAATGTCTCAAAGGCAAGTTCTTTACATTTGTTTGCATATTCTAGCATGAATTTATGGATTTGCGTGTATGTATGGTTGTGAATGTGTATGTTCACACAGGTATGGTCCGACGGGGCCTCTGGGATACGTAGTTCCGTGTGTGTGTATCATAAACTGGGGTTAACCACCCAGGGATGGTCTACCGGGGCCTCTGCGGGGTGCGGTGGCTGTAAGTCTCGTACCAACGGTTAACCTTTGAAATATTTTGTTAGAGAACTATGTTTTGTGCATGTCCACCTTAATATTCCAGAATATAAATGTTTATGAAAATGTTTTCGGTGCATATATCATGTGTATAGAATGATAGTTCAAATGTTATTGTACTTGCACTAGCAGTTGGCGCTAACCCCTTAAATGGGGGAAATACTTTTGTATTTCAGGTACAGGTCCAAGGGACGAGCGCACGCGGTCAGTATGAGGATGATGAGCAAGAGTAACACTGTTCAGTTGGTCGATTGACTCATGTCCTATCGCTTGGTTTTATTTATTATATTATTTGCTTCAGTACTCGAGTACTTCCTTCATTTTATTTTGTATTGTTTTCGGACTCGGTTTTTGGGATGACGTTTGATCGTTGAGTTAATGTTGCAAGATAGTTTGTTTGTTATCGTTGTCTTTATTTAGTATTGGAGTATTTACGTCGTAGTGTTTGTCGATGGTTGGGTGATCGAGATGTGTGTTAGCCTTGTGGACTCAAAGGGTTGGGTCCACAGCGTTGTAATATGACCTGAACGCCTTGGGGGTGTTACATTGACAATCATTGAAATACCAATTAATTTAAATTAATATTTTGTTATAATTTCCTACAGATCTGAATAAATACTAACTAATTTAGTAATTTTGTTCTGTTAATATGTATTGCAACCCAAATTCAACCAATGATATGCAAGCAAATTCAAGATATGATATGAAAGATAATTGCACAGAGATAAGTCTTTCATGAAGTGTTTTACTATGTTCTTTTGTTTTAATGCAATAACATAAATGCTCTGCTATGTTCGTAGTTTTCTGGGTTTGGCCGGATATTATCGGAGATTCGTTGAGGGGTTCTCTAAGCTTGCTCGACTGCTCACTCAGTTGTTGCAGAGGTCAGAGAAGTTTGCGTGGACAAAAGAGAGGCAGAAGAGTTTTGAAGAATTAAAGAAGTGGTTGACTACCGCTACCGTCTTAGCCTTACGGTGCAGTAAATGAGGGCTTTTCAGTTTATAGCGCCAAGGACTCGGATGTGTACTCATGCAGCACGAAAAGATGATTACCTATGCTTCCCGCCAGCTGAAACCGTATGAGTTGAATTACCCTACACACGATCTAGAGTTGGTCGCGGTCGTGTCTGTGTTGAAGATTTGGCGTCACTATCTGTATGGATCATCTTATCAGATTTTCACCGATCACAAGAGCTTGAATTACATATTCACTCAGAATGAGTTGAACATGAGATAGAGGAGATGGATAGAACTGATCAAGGATTATGACCTCGAAATCCTTTATTACCCGGGCAAGGAAAATGTGGTGGCAGATGCCTTGAGTCGGAAATCGGTATCACTTCAGACACTGGAGTTACTCACGGTTCATACAGAGCTCCAGCGAGAAGTGATGGAGTTAGGTATCCAGGCTGTGTTACCGGGGAGCAGGAAACAATTGTGCGCTCTTGATATTTCTTTGTCGCTGGTCGACGACATCAAAATCGAGACAGTTAGAGGATCCGATGTTTATCCAGTTTTGTGAGAATGTAGTTAAAGGAAAAGCCCCGAGATTTGTGATTCATGAAGATGGTGTGCTGAGATTCTAAGGTCGGTTGTGTGTACCAAACGACTTAGAATTGAGGCAGGGCATTATGCAAGAGGCTCATGCGTCACCCTACTCAGTTCATCCGGTCTCGAGTAAGATGTATAAGGATTTGAGGAAGAACTTTGGGTGGAATGACATGAAGAATGAGGTGGTGCAGTTTGTGGCTAAGTGTTTGACTTGCCAGCAAATCAAAATCGAACATCAGTGACCAGCCGGGTTATTGAAACCACTTCTCGTTCCGAAATAGAAATGGGAGGACGTCTCTATGGATTTGGTCATGAATTTGCCGAGGATGAAGACGGGACTGAACATTGTATGGGTGATCATAGATTGACTAACTAAGTCAGAACATTTTCTGGGCATCAAGGATACTTGGGCTCCAGAGAAATTAGCTGGTATATTTATTGCACAGATCGTGAGGCTTCATGGTACTCTGAAAACTATTATTTTGGACATGGATGGCCAGTTTGTATTATATTTCTGGCAGGCGGTACATAGGGCGTTGGGAACACATTTGCATTTGAGCACTTCCTTCCACCCTTAGACTGATGGACAATCTGATCGTACCATTTAGACATTCGAGGATATGTTACGTGCATGTGCGTTAGATTGGAGTAGCGATTGGGAGGAACATCTGGACCTGATCGAGTTTACTTATAATAAAAGCTGGCATGCATCGACTAAGATGGCACCGTATGAGGCGCTTTATGGCCGATGATGTCGATCGCCGATATGTTAGAGCCGTCAGAGTTAGTTAGAACCGAGCCGGATCTAGTGTTGGAGACTAGGAGGAAAGTCGAGTTGATTAGAGAGAGAATGCTGGCGACTCAGAGTCAACAAAAGTCCTATGCGAATGTTAGGCGTCGACCCTTGGAGTTTGAGGTAGGGGATCACGTCTTGTTGAGAGTGTCTCCGTTGAAGGAAGTTTTCCGTTTTGGGAAAAAGGGGAAGCTTAGTCTAAGGTGTATTGGACCTTTCAAGATATTGGAGAGAGTTCGCGAGTTGGCCTACCATTTGGCATTACCCCCGTCGTTGAGCCATGTGCATAGTGTATTTCACGTTTCTCAGTTGAGAAAGTATGTTCCAGACCCAACTCACGTTATCGATTTTGGGGATGTAGAAATCGAGAAGGATGTTAAGTTTGAGGACAGGCTAGTGAGAATTTTGGAACGTCGGGATAAACAGTTAAGGCACAAAACCATCCCTTTGGTTAAGGTGCAATGGTCGAGACATGGAGTGGAGGAAGCGACATGGGAACTGGAGGAGGATATGCGTGCGAGATACCCCGAGCTTTTCGATCCTTAAGTTTCGGGAGGAAACTTCTTTTTAGAGGGGGGGATGTAATATCTGTACTTTCTGTTGTTAGTAGTTTCTATTTCTGGTGCATGTCTATTTTTAACGACTCGCTTGTAACCGTTTCGACGTTTTGAATCTATTTTGCTCTTGGTTTTTTTCTATTTGGACGAGTTTCGGAGGTGTTTTTACGTATTTTGCTTTATCTTATGATGTTCGTCGTATGTAGGTTCGATTCGCATAAAACTCGTTCTAATATATTGTTTCTTTCTTCGTACAAGTCCGTAAGGTAGAATTATTCATGTTGTAGACTTCGGTTTGGCTTTTCGTTATCGTATCGTGATTTTCGGACGTTTGGGCTGCTTTGTAATTTCCTAAGAGTTTAGGGAAATTACTTTCACTGTCGTATTCCGAGCCTTCGGGTGGTCGGAATAGTGTTTTATTTTAGCGCTTAGGTTCGTCGTCGCGAATACTTCGTAACTGTGTCTTCGGATTCCATCTTTTGTCGCTTTTCAATTTCGTGCTTTCTTGGGCAGTGGACTGCACTCAGCAGTACTAAAATACTGCATGCATAATGTACGTTATGCATGCTCTATTACGTACGCTATGCGTGTATTGTTAACGTATGTTAACACTTAGTCATAACGTACGTTAACTTCTTCAGCAAATTGGGCAGAAAGTTCTGCCGAGTTCTTACGTACGTTAAAGTTCGGGCATTAACTCCCCATGTTAACGTACGTTAGCGACTATCAGGTATTTAAAAACCTGAACAGACCCCACGCGTGTCATTTTCTTTCCTCTTTCTCCCTTGTCCGCGATTTGATTTCCTTTGAGTGTTTTGGAGCGATTTGTGAAGAGCAATCCGTGGAGTTCCTCAATAGATCGATTATTGTGCTCCAAACGGAGTTATCCATCATCTTAATCCATCTCTCTCCGCCTGAATTCAAGGTACTTTGGCTTAAAACCCTAATTTTATCAATTTTGGAGGGTTTTCGGGAATTGTCCATTCAAACTCGAATTGTCCGTTTGTGTTGTAATACTCCTTATCGATTATTGTTATTGGATGGTTCCCAATTCGTTTCCGTCAAGTTAAGTCCGTGAGTTGTTGATTCGGGGAGGCTTTGTGAAAACTGTCGCCCGTGTTGATCGTACGTGTACTATTATGATTGGTAATCGAGGTTGTGGGCGTCTTCTGTTCGATTATTAATGTTGTTTAGGACTAATTTGTGTTAAGCTTTCATATAGGAATGGACGTTGTCATTCCGGGTCATTCCTAGTCCTCGTAGATCTTCCATTTCGATCACAATGTCTCAAAGGCAAGTACTTTACATTTGTTTGCATATTCTAGCATGGATTTATGGCTTTGCGTGTATGTATGGATGTGAATGCATATGTTCACTCAGGGATGGTCCGACGGGGCCTCTGGGGATATGTAGTGACGTGTGTATGCGTATCATGAACTGGGGTTAACCATCCAGGGATGGTCCGATGGGGCCTCTGCGGGGTGTGGTTGCCGTGAGTCTCGTACGAACGGTTAACATTTGAAATGTTTTGTTGGAGAACTATGTTTTGTGCATGTGCACCTTAATATTCCGGAATATAAATATTTATGAAAATGTTTTTGGCGCATATATCATGTGTATAGAATGGTAGTTCAAATGTTATTGTACTTGCAGTAGCAGTTAGAGCTAACCCCTTAAATGGGGGAAATACTTTTGTATTTCAGGTACAGGTCCAAGGGACGAGCGCACGCGGTCAGTATGAGGATGATGGTCAAGAGTAACACTGTTCAGTTAGTCGATTGAGTCATGTCCTATCGCTTGGTTTTATTTATTATATTATTTGCTTCAGTACTCGAGTACTTCCTTTATTTTATTTTGTATTGTTTTTGGACCCAGTTTTTGGGATGACGTTTGATCGTTGAGTTAATGTTGGAAGATAGTTTGTTATCGTTGTCTTTATTTGGTATCGGAGTATTTATGTCGTAGTGTTTGTCGATGGTTGGGTGGTCGAGATGTGTGTTAGCCTTGTGGACTCAAAGTGTTGGGTCCACAACATTGTAATATGACCGGAACGCCTTGGGGGTGTTACATTGCAAATCATTGAAATACCGATTAATTTAAATTAATATTTTCTTATAATTTCCTGCAGATCTGAATAAATACTAACTAATTCAGTAATTTTGTTCTGTTAATATGTATTGCAGCCCAGATTCGACCAATAATATGCAAGCAAATTCAAGATCTGATATGAAAGATAATTGCACAGAGATAAGTCTTTCATGAAGTGTTTTGCTATGTTCTTATGTTTTAATGCAATAATATAAATGCTTTGCATAGCAAAACAGAAATAGTGCATTTCTTAAATACGTATTATCTTATTCTATAAATTTGATGCATGAAAGATAAATCTCAATGACTGAAAATAATATTATTAAACCTGGAAATATCTGCATTGCCATTTCATCAGTTTGATTTATGTTGACCATATCAATAAAAGGATTTCTAGTGCATTGTGGAAAAGCAATCCTTGGGTTTGAGTTTTGAAAAGAATCACCTTGCTCTTAAATTTTTTTTATCAAAATAATATAAATTGAGTAGTTGTATGCATTGAAATTGAATAATAATGTATCTTATATAACAATATCTGTTTGACATATCATATAATGGGCTCTTGATTGCAGTTTAAATGGATTATTAAGTGTCAGTGATTTACTTGGAAAAAAAGATGGAGATTGAGAATGTCTAAACAAATCACTTTATCAGATCACATACCTGAACTTAATATACGTTTTCCTTTTTTTGTAGTCATTACTTAACACGAATCTAAGATTGTAGACAATTCATCATAGTTGCTTGCACCCATCTCCAAACTCATCTTTGTAATTTTTGTTTACCCTGACTTCTCAATGATCTGTTTAAAGAACTGGGAGTTACAAAATTACCATCAACTCTCTTCAATGATCTTGAAACTGAGTCATGTGTACACATGAATCAGAAACAGTTCCCAAAGCATCATAAGATTTCAAAATATAAGTACCTGAGTAATTGTAGACAACATGATACAATTGTACTCAACAGGGAGTTGTATAGAAATGAAATGTTATAAAAAACAATATTTGTAACTTACTGAAATCCATCAGCAATGAAGAATTATTGCTTAACATGTTATTTGTCATATAATTTTCTCTGCTTGTAAGAATAAAATATTTACATAAGTATTGCCACTAAAAAAATAATTGAAATATTTTTCTGCTGAAGAATATATCACATATATTCTTTTCCTTCTCCTAGACTTTTGTGTGGTGCCTGCATCCATTTTGTAAACTAGCATCAAAAATACTATTTTGAAACAGGAGCTGAAGCATTATCAGAGAAAATGTAGAAGAATAAAGAAAATCCAGTTAGGAAACTCAGAAGGTAAAAATGAGGATGCTGTCAATATATAGTCTAGAAGATTCTGTAATTGAATGCTGAATATATAAATGGATGTTTGAATTTAATTTTTGTGCATAGGAAAATGTAAAAGACAATGTCAAAGGATTTCAATAATTATATAAAACTTCAACATTCTCTAGAATACACTCTAATTTAATGTTGATGACAATAATTCATGTTTGTAGCCCCATCAGATCTCCTAGAAAAACTGTAAAAATGAATGATGTTTATAGTCTCATCAACAATTTAATATTGTATGTTCAATTCATTAAGTATCAGTACACTATTACTAATAACAATGAAATATAAAGTTTAAAATTTTACAGAAAATCAAATGTTTTATGCAATGTAGGCTTATCTATATATAAAATTTCAACAAATATTTCAAAACATTTCATTTCATTGAAGGATGAAAATCCCAAAATATAGAACATATGCTTTTCTTTATAAGAGGACCAAATATTTTATGCAAAAGATACTTAATACTTGTGAAAAGTGTAAAAAATATTGACATTTATATCAAAAATAATTTATTTAACCATGAAAATTTTAAAATACAGACATGATGATTTTGTGCAATAGAAAAATAAATATACAACTTAAACATAGACAAATGCAGACCTGTTTTCCATTCCTTTGTATATGCATCCTAAGTAAACCATTTTTATATGTTTTCTCTTCATAACATCTATTGGGATAAGGCATATATTTATAACACAATTATAATTTCAATATGCTTTAATGCTAATAGGGTGAGACATATTCATGTTTAATGTCTATTTGATCTGCTTAATTCGATTTCTTACACAGGTAATAAATGCTGGATTATTAAATTTAAAAGGATATGCGTAGAAGTTATGGATAAACTTATATGTAAGCATTTCATTAAAGTTTTCATTAAATCTTATTTGAATTAAATCATTTTTATGTGCTTTTTCTCTTCATAGGATCTATTTTGATAAGACATATCATTTTGATGTGTTTTCTCTCTTCATTTTAATGCTATTTGGGTAACACCTATTCATGTTTAATTAAAAAGGATATGCAAAAAAATGATGGAAAATTTGATAAGGTATGCATGTTATTAGAGTTTTCAGTAAATTAATAATGAATTAACATTATATATTACATAATATTAAAGCAACACATTACAGCAAAATTAAATACAACTTTCTACAGAAAAAATAACTTCTACACTTAATTTCCCTATGCAAAAACAATACGTGAATTAAAAACTGATTGCTAACATTTTCATAAATCTATTCAGATTCTTGATATTCTGACCAAAATACCTGCAGAAAAAACAAATACAGAGAAAGAAAAAATACACTATACAACAAGAGTAAAAATTATTTATGTTTTAAGCTTTCATACCAATGGAAACCTATCAAAACAATCACAATAAAAAGAAACAAATTGACAATCAAAGAAAAATGCAACCTCAAACATAAATAGAATTCATCTCAAAAATATCAAAACACAAACATTTTTGTCTAGAAAACTGTTTAAAGACATCCTAAAAGCATGAAAATAATAACTTGAAGCAACATCCATGAAATAATATCAAAACCCAAGGCATGAAAATAATACCAATATTCATCAAGAAAATCTTCCTCTTAGTCATTTTTCTTCACCATCGTTCTCCTCTTCCTTCACAATTCTCCTCTTGGAGGAAGTTGATCCTTCATTTAAAATAATCTTCCCCAGCAGAGGAAACTTTAGTTCTTTTTCCCAACACATGCTTAGAAGATTTAAATTCCTGATCAAAATCAGAGGGTTCAGGGTCCCAATCATTATCCTGAAATATGTCCTTATAAGGTCTTGACACAAAATCTAAAATTTTGTGATCAGTAAGTTTATATTCTTTGATCAGTCCTGCATCCACATATTCTCTCAACAACATACAACTTGTTCCTGTTCTCCAGATGCCTAACATCAATACCAACTTTAAAAAACAACTCTCTTCCAATAAGATTATCAACTTCATAAGGTTGTTACAGCCTGCAAACATCCTTTGAAGAAGTAACAGAATCAGTATTTCCTGCAGCAGATTCCTGCATTAAAAACAATCATGAAATAAAAGATTCATATTGTGATTGATTTTTATAAATCAAACTTTATAAATAACCATATCAAGGCAAGCCTCTCGCAAACATTAGAAGCACTGGTCCCAATTAATATTCTTGCTATGTCATCCCATAGAAGAAAAATTGCATTTGATTTTCGATCAACAACTTTAATGTGAATCTTGAACCTAGTATTGCCAACAACATAATTTATATACTTCAAACTGTGCATCCATCTCACTGACCTTTCTTCTACACTTCAAACAACTTATGTAGCACCAATCTTTCTCAAACAAAACATCAGAGATAGAACAGACCACCCAGACCTTCACAGTCTATTAATTTATACAAAATAAATTAAAAAAATAATAATAACTAATAATAGAAAAAAGTGAAATTTTTTAAAATACCTACAGTATCAAATGACTTCAATTGTTCAAGAGTCATAAAAACACATGAGGTAGACTGTAATTCTTCTTTGACTCTAAGAACAGAAGAATTGGATAACTGACTGCCATTGTAAGTTTTGGATGATTCATTGACAGGTAGCCTAGTTGAACACAATTACACATTATATCAACAACATATATACTGAAATTAATAAAATCAATGAAGTTGTTGGACAAAGATAATACTTGCTAATATACTCAACAATTTCCTCCACATGTTGATCAACCACAACCTTTGTGGCATATAATGTATTTGAAATACGAACTTCACCTATTAAATAATGTGCACATTTTTATATTACAAATGATGATTTAATATTTAAAGACAATAAACAAAATAAGAATTAAACATAACACAGAAATCAAACCTCTCATATTTTTAGCTCTACATAGCTGAACAATAACAACAGAATAACCTCTAGATATATTCTTCAATCGTTCAATAAGACTCTGCACTTGATTAGAATAAGGATCCCACAAAACACACTGCAAGTTTGTCTTCCTAAAACATGTCAAATAAATTAAAATATAAATATTATAATAATGAAAAAACAAATTAATAAATGATTTAGTAAACACAATTATAAACCAAAAAAATCAGAGTAAATATCAGTACATTCTTACTCCAAATCCTCCAACGGAAGATGAGTATTCCTATTCCCCTTAATAGTCACATCTTCCTTCCTTCTTGAATCATTGAAATCAATAATATTACCAATAATATCTGCAAATTAATCCATAATTAATAAAACATAAGTCTAAAAACAACTAAATGGAAAAAAAATATTTTCAAGAAATTTACCAAACAAAAGAGCCTCATCCTTTTAATAACCACTTTTAATATTAGAGAAACTGCAGAAATGAAAATTGCCTTTGAAAATCTGGTTGAAACTGTAGGACCAACATAGATATTCATATGGAATGATATTTTGTATGGATGTACTGCAACAGGAAAATTCCTAGGTCTGTCCACAACCGAAAATTGTTCTATATGGTAAAGTCCACCCTCGGTAATTAAATCTAAAAATCTGTCAATGATATATCCCTTCACTGAAGCCTGAATACGCGTAACCTTTGAAACAAATAATAATATATTATTATAGAATAATATAGATCAAACTATATTAAATAAAAAATTGATAAAAACTTTTAAATTTGTCCACCAGAAGAAGCTCCAATGACTAAGAAGAATTTTCATGAGCAGGAACTTGCCATTTTCGACAACAACGGACCTGAATTTTCCAATCAATCCTATTTTTATTCAAATCATTCAACTTCGTGAAGCAATCTGCCATGTCATACTTAATCTGTAATAAGCTAATCTATAAATATGTATTTCTACTACAGGTGACTGCAAAGAATAGGATAAAGATGATGAAAGCCACAAACCAACACATATTTATAAGCTTTCATAGAAGCATCTGGAAAACAGAAGATGAAGGGTTGAGAATTTTTTTTTTTTAAAATGATGTAATGTTATCACACGTATTAAATATTTTCATCATTATTATAGTTAATGAGTTAATTAGCCATTTGTATAGTGGACAATGTAAAGGCC
This sequence comes from Orobanche coerulescens, assembly GCA_033398695.1. Taxonomy (NCBI): domain Eukaryota; kingdom Viridiplantae; phylum Streptophyta; class Magnoliopsida; order Lamiales; family Orobanchaceae; genus Orobanche; species Orobanche coerulescens. Next base: position 108,487,655 of record CM065819.1, read on the forward strand.
GAAATAATAAAAAATTGGGGAGGGAAATGGCTGGGAGGTCGAAGGTTGCAATAGATAGGGGTCTGAAAATGAAGGGTTGCATATTAATGTGCATGAGGTAAACACTATATTTAATATCCTCATCATTATGTATGTTAATATTTATCGTTAATGACTAAAATGTTGGGTATTTTAATAAAAGAAAAAGTAAACGATTGGAGTGAAAGTAAAATGGTGGAAGACGAAAGGTTGCAGTCATAGAAGTTGTATTTCATAATGATGAAATAAATTGGAAAAGGCGGAGATCAAATATTGCATTAATTGCCTTTGATTGATCATAGAAAGTTTAAATTTGAAATCTTCATTTATGGATCAAAAATATATTTTATGAATGGCGGAAAAAGCATAAAAAATAAAATCAATATCAGGATACAATGTGAAAATAAATGTGAACACAAATAAGTTAGGAATGAATTTTTAGTTTGAAAATAAGGAACTTAAGTGTGAACACATGATCTGGAATTCTATATTTATAGATTTCCAAAGCCATATTATTCCTAAAAGCAGTCCACGGGTCGCTTGGATCATTATTCATATGTGCTCCACTTCACCATCACCATCACCATCACTGTCATCCTCCTCCTCCGTTTATTCTTCTTTACTTATTATTATTATTTTTTTTGATAACTAGGTGATACCAGCTTAGCCGGACTAATCCTAGTCCCTCAATGAACTCACTCCTAACCCATTGAGAGAAGTAAATCGCGAGTCGCTCGAGCAATTCCAGGGTTCCCAATGCTTTTTCTGTACACTTCTGCGCACAAGGAGAAGCCCTTAACTGATTAACAGCGCCTCAGGTTCCCGGCACAGTTCTCGGGAGAACAGCCACTGATTGGTCAGCATCTCCGGGTTCCCAGCAAGGAAATACTCCCACACCGCCGCTTGACGCGAGAATAAATATTGATTAGCGGTCGCTCGATCTAGCCCCGGGGAGCTAGAGGATCATAAGAGAAAAACTTCCTCTTTCACCTCCTTGGTGGGGTTAGAACCCAAGACCTCTCCAAAAAAAGTGTCTTGGAAGTAGGCGTCCTACCACTGAACCACCAACCCTTCTCCATCTTCACATATTATTAATTCTTGCGGATCTTGATTTATGGATTTGCGAATCAAATAACGAATCAAACAAGCGCTGATAATGCACACTTGTGTTTTGTATTGGAAAGAAAGACGGGGAAGCTAGAATCTTCCATCGCCCTTTCCACAAATCAAAAACATCTCTTTATAATATTTCTTGTATTAGAATGCTTCATGTTGAAATTGTTAGAATATATCATGCTTTGAGTTTATTACACGAACTGCAAATCTGAGCATATCAAACTAAGAGACAGATTCGTTATATATATAAATATATATAAGTAATCAAAGGAAATGAAACCGAAGAAGAGCGATGTTGAGTCCAGAAATTCTGTCTCCTTAAAGTACATTTGCCCTCACCGCAGTGTATAGCGTCTGCCTCCCAGGATAAAACAACATCTCGATACGTTGATAAATTGATCATCGCACCCTCATCGAACTATAATAAAATCTGAAATATCAGCGATGCGACCTAAAACATGAAGAGAAAATTTTTGTTGAAAAGAAAAACTCAAAGGTCGAGTATACGGCTGGGAAACGGAAAATTACTGTTAGAAAATCAGACCCCCTCACATCGGTATTTATAGGTGAAGGGACAGAGACGCCGAGATATTTCGCCCAAATCGCCCTTCGACCCAAACCGAACCGAATCGAATCGAGTCGGTCGGTCGGCCGGACGACGACGACGGCGCGCGCGGGTCTGTGTGTGCGCGAGGGGCGCCTAGTCATACATCCACTCATGTACCACTTTTTGTTGTGAACAAGAGTTTGTGCATATCCATGGTTCTAAAAAAACGCTAGGCGCTAGGCGTTCGGATTGCTAAAAATAATTATATAGGCATATCCGTGGATCCAATTTTAATCATTTTTATATGTACAAAAATATATATGTGAAATAATTAAAAGTAATTAAAATTCAACTATTTAAATAGATATATAATCAATTATATATTAAACTTGAAATATTAATATGGATGTACAGGAGCCCATAATATCCATAATATCTCAGTTTATGAATTTAGAGTACTATTAGAACAAAACAAAAGAACGAAAAAGTATAACCGCCTAGTCTCCTACGTAGATAGGAAATTTGAAACATTGATATAGGTGTAAAGTAATTCATTGTATCTTAGCTTGCCTTTATAGGCTCCCTCTCAGCTAGCCTAGACGGCCGATTAATCACACAAACGCACAGTACAAGCGCCTAGGCCATAATCAGAATGGTAGAGGATCTTCTAGGGATTACTCGGATGATTAATCGGCCTAGGCGGGAATTTTTAGAACACTGTGCATATCACCTTATATACACGCAATCTTTTTACTTTTTTTCAATTTGGGATAGCATCCCAAACTCACTTCCAAAGAGCTCACTTTGGAACGTTATATCTAATTCATACCTCAATCATTTTGAGTGTTCTAACATGTTTTGGAAACCTCTTACGGAGTACGACGTATTCCAACTATGTCCCGACGTTAACTCCTTGTTTGGCCCACTCAAAATTATCTCTCAAGTGAGCTACTCAAAACAGTACCATTTTTCCTCTTTTTCCAATAGAAATACCAATTGCCTAGTGGAGCATAAGGTTTTTTTGGTAGTAACTCGCTTATTTTAATGGAATGGTTAAAGAGTGGTTAGCCTATTTCTTAATTTTTGGAAGTTAGGTCCTGTTCTTTTGGACTTACTTTTTCAGTTTTTCAGTTCAGTTCAGATTTATTCATTTCAGTTCAGGTCAGGTCAGTTCAAGTATTATTATTATTAATTATTATTAATAATAATAATCTTCATCATTACTATTGTTATTATTATTATTATTGCTGTTGTTGATTATTATTATTATTATTACTAATAATATTTACTATTATTAATAATAATATTTGTCGTTGTTATTGATTACAATTATTATTATTATTTATCATTATTATCATTGTTATTATTTTTATTTAGTTATTATCGTTATTGTTATTGATATCATTAATATTATTATAACAATAATGTGGTATTAGTAATAATAGGTATTTAAAAAAAAAAAGACATTTACAAGAATCATCAGTTGTCCTAAGAATAATCAGTTGATATTGTCCATTGCTAGTGAGAATCAAAAGTATTAGTAGTAATGAGAATACTCAAGAGCATATCATTATATCAATGATTACATTATAAAATATTAAAAATTTAAAAACCCTCAAAAGAACACCAATCATGATCACTATTAAAAACACTCATCATTTTTTTCCACGTCATCTTCATCGTTGTCTTCATGATCACTCTCCGTTCGATTTGCTCGCCAAATTTGTCTTGCTAAAGCATGTCAGACGTTGGACGTGGCTTCTTTACGATCGTCTTCAAACATAAGTGGATCTACTCTTCCTTGACCATTTGTATCATGTTGTATAATTGGTATCCCAAGCGTGTGCATTCTTATGAAATTATGTAGTGTGAAAGTGGAAACAATAATTGACATTTGATACTTTTGTTATATTTGGAGCATATTTTTTAGCAACTTCAACCTTTTCTTTATTATTATTATTATTATTATTATTATTTTTATTAATCTTAACTATTATTATTATTATAAATAAGAAACTCATATGGTTTACAAGAAATTAGTGGGGAGCCGAGAAATAATGTGAGCCCCCACTCCTCTAGCTATAGCGAAGCTAACCCTACTAAAAATATGAGCAGCAGCACGTGCTCCAATGTCTTGAGTCACCGAGAATCTTCGGATACGTTTTAGTAAGGCCACCGCATCCTTCTTAAGTTCTCCAAAAGAAGAGAATGAAAAGGGGAGAAACCCATATCCCATATCCGAGCATTTAGCCTCGTACTTGACGCGTTTACGTTGTGCGGCTTCAATCACCACACGACCCGGCACAAAGTCAACCATGCCAGTTTGCGTCAAGGGCGATGACCCTGCCAGATCAACACATACATCAAGCCCACCATCCCATGAGTAAAGTAACATATCAGCTGGACGTAAGGGTTTCTCCCTTTCCCCAATAAGCCCAATATCAACCTCCTTACGTGCCGAAATCCCGGACCGAGAACATATGCCAACAAGAACATCACGCACAACATTATGCCGATGTTTAATACCAATAATACCCGCGCACTGTAATATCCGCAATTTTCGATTTCCGGTAATTATTTTTTTTCGGCGGAAGTCTGTTCTGACGACTCGCTCATGTCCGTTTCGTCATTCTGAGAATAATTAATTCTACACTTTTTGACATCCGAGTTCGTTTCGGTGTCGTTTCGTTGAGTTCTGTGCTTTTTAGCGACTTTTCCGCACTTGAGTTCGATTCTTGCGAATCTCGTCCGAAACTGTTGTTTCGAGTTTCCCGCAAGTCCGTTTAACTTTGTTATACGTGTTGTGAGCTTCGGTTTGATTATTCGTTGTCGTATGGTGATTTTCGGGCAGTTGGGCCATTTTCGTAATTTCCCAAAGTTTGGGGTAATTACCTTCCGTTGTCGAATTTCGAGCCTTCGGGTGGTCGGAATTGTGTGTCCTACTAGCTCTTAGATTCGTCTTGGTGAGTACTTCGTAACCGTATCTTCGGTTCGTATTCAGGTTCGGGTTTCGGTGTCGTTTTGTTGAATTCAGGATTTCTAAACGACTTTTCTAAGTATGAGTTCGTCTTTGTTAGATCACCATTAATTTTTGGTGACTCCAAAAATTATAAATCTTTGCAATATTATAGAACATCGAGTTAGCTTTCCAATGGTTCAAACGGTGAGTCAATCGGAGTCCGGACGAGAGAGTTATGGTCGTTTCAGTTTTTGGCCGAGCACTTCCAGGAGCCTTTCGGCCGATAGGGGGGGTCGATAGACTCTACTGCCTACATCCTGTATGGCTATCGGTTGGGCCTATCGGCCGATAGGCCGGCCGATAGGTTCTGGCGTGTTACACTATAAATGCGTTGTTTTGAGCGTGAAGCTCATTTCTTTCCCATTTTCCATCGCGCCGCGAGAGAGGAGATGTAGAGGGAGAGAGTTCTTCATCCGGGGGTCGATTTTCATCATTTCTTTTCGGTTGTGAGGCTCGGATAAACAATCTAACGCGTGTTCTACGGATCTTAATACTTGAATCACTCAAGGTAATCTCTTGAAACCCTACCTTTTTGGGTAATTGGGGATTTTGGGGTTTTGTCCGATTCTTTCCGTTTTGTTGATGGATTCTTGATGAATATGATTAATCTTGTTGATATCATTAGTTTTCCTACGGATTTATGGTATATTTTCATAGTTTTATGGAATCGAGAGGGATTGGTTGTGGTCCGCCCTCGTTGTTATTTTTTGTGCGAATATACATGAATCGTAGGCGGGTTTCCGGGTGTATTCCATTTCCGTAATCGTTTAGAAGTGGTTGTGATTGTGCTATTCGAATCGTTAGGTTCATTTTCGTCGGTTCCTCGCGGTCGTGCTTGCTTCTTCCGTTCTGTTCGTTGTCGTATTCCTTTTTCGTTAGCATCGGGCGTTCCGAAGCTTACCGGTTGAGCCGTATCCGTTCGTGGTTCCGAGCTCGTGGTATCGAGGCAAGTATCTTGCCCATACATTACGTGTTTTGTGGATATAATGGTTGTTAATCGTCGATATGTGCTAAATAAATATTCATAACCATCTTTTTCAAAAGTATCGGTATATTTACCAACATGGTTTTCTTAAAGACGACTCGTGTGTTCCGAGAATTAATATGCTTAATTGAATACGTGTATTAATGTTGAGTATAAGATCGTAATACTTTCGTGTGATGCCATTGTGTGTGATTACGTCGTCGGTAAGTTTTGAAGTTTAGTCCTTTGTTTAAGGCATGCGTGGAGTCATGTGGTTATCGATGAATCATGTGAATTTATGTGATATTGGTTGTGCCGTTCGGTGCTTTTGGAATAGCGTGCTTTCTTGTTGATAATATTAGTTTGGGTTATGAATATATGTTGGATGAACTGGCCATTCTGGTAAAGTACCTCGACTATATATACTGTGATTGACCATCGAGGCTTGTGGTTTGCAACTGTGATTTTGGAACGTGTGTGTGTGTTGTTCCTTCCACCCGGAGTGTCCGACGGGATGTCTGGGGGCCGATACTAAGGGGTACGGCCACGGAAGTGGACTTGGGTGTGCGTGTGGATGAACTTCCACCCGGAGTGTCCGACGGGATGTCTGGGGGTCGATACTAAGGGGTACGGCCGCGGAAGTGGTTTCCCACCCGGAGTGTCCGACGGGATGTCTGGGGTCGATACAAAGGGGTACGGCCGCGGGTTACGATTGTGGTTTTCATCTTGAGGATGACGTTGATGTTTTCGTTAATTGTGATATTGTCCGGAGTATCACAATGCTTTGTGCTCGGGGTCGAGAGACATTATATTTCGAGTCTTGGTGTTTGGCTAGAATGGCATAGGAATAATGTGTTATGTGTAATGTGACCTTGTAAGTGAATTGAAGTGGATGATCGGGTCGTGGACCCTGTGTTTTATGACCGGAATGGTTGGGTCGTGGACCCCGTGTTTTGTTAAACGGATTTGTATTTTGAAAAATGAACTTTGGGGCTGTGACCCTAAATGGCTTTCGAGGAATTAAGAACCTTTTTAATTTCTGATGTTTTCAAAACTCCCGAGAATTGGAAATGTTTTCACAATGCTTACTTGCTTCGTTTCTGCTTTCAAGGCTTGAACTATTTTTAACTAAATATATCTCGGGAAGTCTTTCGTTATATTCTCGGAATGTGTTGTGTATGGCTCGTATTTGCACTTTATACTTGCACTAGCGAAACAGTGGAGTTTTGCTAACCCCCGAGTAATCGGGGGGTGGATATCTGTATTGTGTCCAGGTGCATGCAGGTTTTCGGGAGCAAGACACAGGATCGGCACGAGGGATGATGAAAGACGAATGATACTAATCACACGAAGGCCAGTTTTGGGTTCAGTTAGTCGGAGTCCATTGTATTGTCTTTTCATTGTCTTATTGTTCATTCTTGCAAGTATTTTACCCTTGTGTGGGTATGAGTGGATGAGTTTATGTATTTTGATTTGTAAGTCTGTGTGAAAGACCAAATCGGTCTATTGGTCCGTTATTTTTGTTTCGTCGGTATGTAATGTAATGTGTTGTTTTGATGTCTAGCTTTGGTGGATCCTCACGGAGAGGGTGCGCGGCGTGTAATATTCCCGGTTTGATGCGGGGTGTTACATTTATGGTATCGAGCTTAGGTTGAGGAAACCTAGGTGTCGGGTCGAGTTATGTGTTGTTGAGTCTCGTTTTGTCGATTTTGTCGGTGATGTCGTGTCGCGACGCGTCGTTTGGAATGTCGGCCGTGATTAGTATCGGGATCGGCCATCATCTTCGTGAGATCTGTGGATGTAAGTCTCACTTCTTTGTGAAGTGTCTCGTGTGACACGAGCTATTTTTATGATTATTTGGTAAGTGGTGGAATTTTATGTGAAATTTAATATCACGATATGTATTTAGTCGACTCTCGTATTTGATTTATACGAGGAGTGTAAATCGTTTGTGATGTCTTTTTATTGTTGTTTTCTCCGTTGTTGATGATTTTCGAATCGATTTGCACGTTTTACAAGTTCTATTGTGGAAGCTTTGTGCTTATACGCGTTCGACTTGTTCACTAGCCAGTGCGGGAGGGTATTTTATCGGTGGTTTTGTTCTGAAGGTGGCATTTTGTCGTTTATTTCCTTTTAAAGACATGTATTGTCTTGATTTTAAACGTTTTGATGCGTGTGCTATGAGTTGTTTTAGTGAACGTCGGTATGTGTGAGTTTTGGGCATTCTGGCCTATTGGACTTTTGAAAACCTTGAGTATCTTAGAAAAACAAATTTCGAGACATAAATTTTTTAATGAGTTATTTTCTTGTGGTACATCCAGGTGCCACAATATATTCCAAAAATTTTCTACCTCGAGGACCAAAATGTTTTGAGATATTTTCAACACTTTTATTTAGACCCGAGGGTCGAACATTTTGAAAGTTTTTCACTAAAAGAAAGGTGTCCTCATTTTAGTTCAAACGCAAGATGAATTACAGAGTCTCGAAAATGATGTTTGTTTAACTTTTTGTAAATGATACTCAAGATCAACTGGTGTTTCCAAACTGTTTTCAAAAGGTGGTTCTCGTTTTTAAAACCTATCATTCTGCTTATGACCGGAAATGCGTGTATGGTTTTCGAACTATCGTTGCGGTGTCAACCCCGAATTGTGATTGAATTGGTGGCGTGAGCGTCGAGTCGTTCGCCACGCATATGTTTTGTTGGCCCTCTGTGAGAGGTGTGAACTGGTGTTTACTGTTTATCGCCTCGTGGTGATTGCGTTTTGTAGCACTAGTGTTAGTTGTTCAATCATGTATTTTTATGCGTTATTAACATTGTTTATTGTTTCATGATGTTTGTTATTGTGTGATGGCCGCTGTTCGGGATGTTGTAATCTTGAATGATGCCGTTGTTGTTGTGATTTTTGTATGCGTTGATATGTTATGCCGAGTTGGCATCTCCGGTATGTTGTTTTGCGGTGTTTTGATCCATTGTATCGAGCATTTATATTTTCGGTATGCCGAGCCGAGGCGTTTCAATCGTGATGTGCCGGGGCATGCACGTGTAAATTGTCTTTCTCGCCGATGACACATTTCAAGTGTGGACTCGAGGGACACCGAATTCCAGTTTTGTGAATTGCTACCGAGACTTTCGGAGTTCGCGCTTCAAAGACAGAGATATCGAATCGGCTTTGAGAGGCCTTTGAAGGATGTTTCGCGGTTGCTTGTTGTGTCGTCACCTTCTTTTATAAGAGGTCGAATGTAGTACCCGTGTTGTTTTTAGACTTCGTATTTTCTCTTTCTCGATCTGCCGATTCGCTCGTGATCGTTGGTACTTTATGAACTTGTTCTATATTTCGGTTTCATCGTCCGAACGAGCCGTGATCTTGTTGTGGGTCGATCCGTTATCGATGTTACTTTTTCGGGTTCGTTCGATTCTTGTGAACCTTGTTTGGGAGTGACATCATCTGGTTCTACTAGTTCTTTTATTCAAGTGGATCGGCTTTGGAACTCTTGTGTTTTCGACTGCGACTCATTTATGTTCGTTGACATTTCGAGCTTGTCCCGCTCCTTGCTTTTGTTGATCGAACGAGTGTGGTGTTATTTCGAATAACTCGTTGTCGTTGTGACTTTTCAATCGCTATTCCCTTTCCCCGTGGATCTTCGGCAATGCATGTCTTGTAGTTCTCACCGATCATCCCGGGAGTTGTTGTTTGAACTTTATTGTTCTTTGTGATTCGAACATGATTCTTCGATCTTTGTTGTCTCGATCGTTGTGGTTTGATCGTTTGATTGTTCGGTTTATATTGACCTCGTTCCGTGATTGGCGAACATTCGGGCTCCTTCGTAATTCCCTTGATTCGGGAAATTAGTTTCGTTTTCGATCTTCCACCTTAGGCGGTGGGATTTCGTGGTTGTTCGGTTGACTCGCGTTTTGATTGATGTACCGTTGGGTGGGTCAATCATATTGATTTTCGTTCGTTGTGTTTTGTGATTGTCGGATAATTGACTTGGCTATATTATCCGCTTGATGACGTTGTCACTTGTTGGTTTTTATTATATCCCTAACGGCGACGTTGTGTTGGTCGCCGTGGAGCGTGTTTTCACGCTGTATACTCCTTTGCGTTGTTTGTAACATTTCGCCGTTGGGCGTTAGTTACGCATTCTTGTGTATCTCGTTGAGTTTTTCCTGGCGGAATATTTCTTCTCCCTACTTGTTTTAAGTTTCGGGACGAAACTTCTTTTAAGGAGGGTAGAATGTAATATCCGCAATTTTCGATTTCCGTTAATTATTTTTTTTTCGGCGGAAGTCTGTTCTGACGACTCGCTCATGTCCGTTTCGTCATTCTGAGAATAATTAATTCTACACTTTTTGACATCCGAGTTCGTTTCGGTGTCGTTTCGTTGAGTTCTGTGCTTTTTAGCGACTTTTCCGCACTTGAGTTCGATTCTTGCGAATCTCGTCCGAAACTGTTGTTTCGAGTTTCCCGCAAGTCCGTTTAACTTTGTTATACGTGTTGTGAGCTTCGGTTTGATTATTCGTTGTCGTATGGTGATTTTCGGGCAGTTGGGCCATTTTCGTAATTTCCCAAAGTTTGGGGTAATTACCTTCCGTTGTCGAATTTCGAGCCTTCGGGTGGTCGGAATTGTGTGTCCTACTAGCTCTTAGATTCGTCTTGGTGAGTACTTCGTAACCGTATCTTCGGTTCGTATTCAGGTTCGGGTTTCGGTGTCGTTTTGTTGAATTCAGGATTTCTAAACGACTTTTCTAAGTATGAGTTCGTCTTTGTTAGATCACCATTAATTTTTGGTGACTCCAAAAATTATAAATCTTTGCAATATTATAGAACATCGAGTTAGCTTTCCAATGGTTCAAACGGTGAGTCAATCGGAGTCCGGACGAGAGAGTTATGGTCGTTTCAGTTTTTGGCCGAGCACTTCCAGGAGCCTTTCGGCCGATAGGGGGGGTCGATAGACTCTACTGCCTACATCCTGTATGGCTATCGGTTGGGCCTATCGGCCGATAGGCCGGCCGATAGGTTCTGCTGTGTTACACTATAAATGCGTTGTTTTGAGCGTGAAGCTCATTTCTTTCCCATTTTTCCACTGCGCCGCGAGAGAGGAGATGTAGAGGGAGAGAGTTCTTCATCCGGGGGTCGATTTTCATCATTTCTTTTCGGTTGTGAGGCTCGGATAAACAATCTAACGCGTGTTCTACGGATCTTAATACTTGAATCACTCAAGGTAATCTCTTGAAACCCTACCTTTTTGGGTAATTGGGGATTTTGGGGTTTTGTCCGATTCTTTCCGTTTTGTTGATGGATTCTTGATGAATATGATTAATCTTGTTGATATCATTAGTTTTCCTACGGATTTATGGTATATTTTCATAGTTTTACGGAATCGAGAGGGATTGGTTGTGGTCCGCCCTCGTTGTTATTTATTGTGCGAAGATACATGAATCGTAGGCGGGTTTCAGTGTATTCCATTTCCGTAATCGTTTAGAAGTGGTTGTGATTGTGCTATTCGAATCGTTAGGTTCATTTTCGGTTCCTCGCGTCGTGCTTGCTTCTTCCGTTCCGTTCGTTGTCGTATTCCTTTTCGTTAGCATCGGGCGTTAAGCTTCCCGGTTGAGCCGTATCCGTTCGTGGTTCCGATCTCGTGGTATCGAGGCAAGTATCTTGCCCATACATTACGTGTTTGTGGATATAATGGTTGTTAATCGTTGATATGTGCTAAATAAATATTCATAACCATCTTTTCAAAAGTATCGGTATATTTACCAACATGGTTTTCTTAAAGACGACTCGTGTGTTCCGAGAATTAATATGCTTAATTGAATACGTGTATTAATGTTGAGTATAAGATCGTAATACTTTCGTGGTGATGCCATTGTGTGTGATTACGTCGCTTGTAAGTTTTGAAGTTTAGTCCTTTGTTTAAGCCGTGACGTGGAGTCATGTGGTTATCGATGAATCATGTGAATTTATGTGATATTGGTTGTGCCGTTCGGTGCTTTTGGAATAGCGTGCTTTCTTGTTGATAATATTAGTTTGGGTTATGAATATATGTTGGATGAATGGCCATTCGGTAAAGTACCTCGACTATATATACCGTGATTGACCATCGAGGCTTGTGGTTTGCAAATCGTGATTTTGGAACGTGTGTGTGTGTTGTTCCTTCCACCGGAGTGTCCGACGGGATGTCCGGGGCCGATACTAAGGGGTACGGCCACGGAAGTGGACTTGGGTGTGCGTGTGGATGAACTTCCACCGGAGTGTCCGACGGGATGTCCGGGGGTCGATACTAAGGGGTACGGCCGCGGAAGTGGTTTCACCCGAGTGTCCGACGGGATGTCCGGGGTCGATACTAAGGGGTACGGCCGCGGGTTACTGATTGTGGTTTTCATCTTGAGGATGACGTTGATGTTTTCGTTAATTGTGATATTGTCCGAGTATCACAATGCTTTGTGCTCGGGTCGAGAGACATTATATTTCGAGTCTTGGTGTTTGGCTAGAATGGCATAGGAATAATGTGTTATGTGTAATGTGACCTTGTAAGTGAATTGAAGTGGATGATCGGGTCGTGGACCTGTGTTTTATGACCGGAATGGTTTGGTCGTGGACCCCGTGTTTTGTTAAACGGATTTGTATTTTGAAAAATGAACTTTGGGTTGTGACCCTAAATGGCTTCGAGGAATTAAGAACCTTTTTAATTTCGATGTTTTCAAAACTCCCGAGAATTGGAAATGTTTTCACAATGCTTACTTGCTTCGTTTCTGCTTTCAAGGCTTGAACTATTTTTAACTAAATATATCTCGGGAAGTCTTTCGTTATATTCTCGGAATGTGTTGTGTATGGCTCGTATTTGCACTTTATACTTGCACTAGCGAAACAGTGGAGTTTTGCTAACCCCCGAGTAATCGGGGGGTGGATATCTGTATTGTGTCCAGGTGCATGCAGGTTTTCGGGAGCAAGACACAGGATCGGCACGAGGGATGATGAAAGACGAATGATACTAATCACACGAAGGCCAGTTTTGGGTTCAGTTAGTCGGAGTCCATTGTATTGTCTTTTCCGCTGTCCATTGCTGCAAGTATTTTACCCTTGTGTGGGTATGAGTCTGGATGAGTTTATGTATTTTGATTTGTAAGTCTGTGACGAAAGACCAAATCGGTCTATTGGTCCGTTATTTTTGATTCGTCGGTATGTAATGTAATGTGTTGTTTTGATGTCTAGCCTGGTGGATCCTCACGGAGAGGGTCTGCGGCGTGTAATATTCCCGGTTTGATCTGGGGGTGTTACACGCACGATACAGCATGGTCCCCATAAATATCCCAAGTAAAGACCTTGGAACAAGCTAAGCATGGCATCTGAAAAGAAAAAAGGGGAACACCTAGCCGATAACACAACACACATCGGTAAGTCCTGGCATTCATAGTCTGTCCTAAACCAGATATTGGAACCACTCTGAGCCAATCTGAAGTGTAGTCCTCCTTTTGCGAATTCCATAACGCCATCTGTCGAGAAGATAGGCGAATGGTGGATTCAACCGTTTGGGTAACCCGTGCGAAATGTATATCTGCCAATTTCTTCATGAGTTTGGGGGCAGTGATCTCACTCGGGTTACTCAAAAGGTCCATATCCATTTTCGCATTAAAAGTACATAATGTATCATCAATAGAAGGGCCAGAAGTCACAATACCGGTATGTCGGAGAAGCTTAGTTTGTAGGCTAGCAGATTGAAGTCTAGAAGCAAGGAACGCATAGTTCAAGACATCACCTGCAGAATCTACACCGAGTCCCCCAAAAGTAAAGGGTAAGGTAGCAAGTCTCCATTGCCAATCACCAAAACCAGGTCCTGAAGCAGTGACAATACGCTCCAAATTTTTCCCCTCCGTTGATCGAATTTGAACTTTATGCCTCAATAGTATTCGGCGGATTGTCCCTTAGGGTAGTACGTCGATTAATTCGTGACTTCTCAGTGGAATTGTAGTTGATTGAGTCTCTATTGTTGTTAGGACCAGATTGTGAAGATTGTTCGGACCGAAACCTTTCCTTTCGCCGTTTTCTTCGCGTCGTGTCATCCAAGGCAAGTACATGTATTATATTTCATTATGTGTGTACGGTTTTGATGCGAATGATGTAAATCGAGTTATTGAATGATTTTGATGGTCACTCTTCCACCTGGGGATGGCATGGGGCCTTTGGGGTCCGATACTAATGGGTACGGCCACGAAAGTGGACTTGGGTGCGTGCGTTGATGTTCTTCCACCTGGGGACGGTTCGACGGGACCTCTGGGGGCCGATACTAATGGGTACGGCCGCGGAAGTGGTTTCTCACCTGGGGACGGTCCGACGGGACCTCTGGGGGCCGATACTAATGGGTACGGTCGCGAGTTACCAAGTGTGGATAATTGTGATGTGGAAAACTTGTTGATATACTGTTTTGGTGTAAATGTGATATTCCGGGATATTGATTTTCAAAATGATTTTTCTAACGATTTGTTTGCGTTGAATCGTGTATGTATATAATGTTGTGTAATGGTGTACTTGCACTAGCTATTCGAATGATAACCCCTTAAATGGGGGGAATGAGTCTTATACATTTCAGGTACCGGGAGAGCTGAGGAGCAGGCACGGGACATGCACGTAAAGGATGGGCTGGCATGATGATGTGGCTCGAGTTTGTGTTTTTATGTTTTGATATTGCATTTGTCGAGTATTGGAGTTAGACTGTTTACTTCTAAACTTGGTTTAAGTCCCCTGCGTGGGCAATGAATTGATATTTACTTTATGTTTCACGTACTCCGTTGAAATGTTTTGGCCGAGGCCACGGCCCTATTTACTTTTGAGTGCATCTTTTGGGATTTCATTGTGGTTATGTGTCATGTGTTAGCCTGGTAGACCTCGCGAGGGTTCTACGGCGTGTAATGCCCAATTTGTGAATTGGGGTGTTACATTTATGGTATCAGAGCTTAGGTTTTGAATACCTAGGCTGTCGGTTAATTTTGGAGTGCATTAGTGGCGTCATTAGAGTCAGTCGTTGAGCCTAATATCATCATGCTACCGTCTTTTCGTGCGACCCGTGGCTGTAAGTCTCCTCGAACTCTTATATTTCTCTATTCGTTTTCTTACGTTGTTTGGGATTGTGAATTGTGATACCAACCATATAGATTGTGAATCTTTCTGATCTTGTTCTTTTCGTATTTTCTTCAGTATGTTGAGAGGTCGTGGTAGACCAGCTAGGGGACGCGGCCGAGTACGTGGTCGGGGTGCTGATAATGAAGAGGGCTCACTTTCTCAGTCCTCTGCAGACTCAGCCTCTCACTCAGTGCCGTCGGGTAATAATGCCGACGCCGGGGCTACTGCCGTACTTCAGCAGTTAGTAGCCCAGCTTGCTCAGATAGCTCAGGGTGGACGCCGGAATCCGCCCCCGACACCTGAAGAGGAATCTAGTAAGTGGCTTCAGACGGTGACTAAGATGCACCCTCCTCGTTTCTCTGGATCTTCTGACTCCCTCGGTTGGGAGAATTGTCTCTTTCAGTTGTCCAGGACCTTCGATGCCGTAGCTTGTCCTGAAGACAGGAGGGTACATATTGCCCAGTACCTCCTGGATAAGGAAGCTGCGGAATGGTGGGAGGCCGTTGCACCCAGAGACCGTCGGGCCACTTGGGAGAAGTTCAGGGCTGCTATGGAAGCAGAATATTGTCCTCCGCCAGTCAAAGAACGCAGAATTGTGGAGTTCTTCACTGCCACACCCCAGGATGTGCCGATTTCTCAGGCCATTATTTCTTACAATCAGCAGTTGGGTTTTGTGAAAGATCAGGTGAGGACGGAGGCTGATAAAATCCGTTACTTCAATATGCGCATGAAGCCGCATATCAGGCAGAGTATGGCACCGCTCATGTGTGCCACTTTGAAGGAATACCAGGATCGCGCTCTGGCGATCGAGATGGCTGTCCCGGAATCAGAGTCGGTTTCGGAAGCTAAGAAGCAGAAGACTACTGGCGGGTTCTCGGCCGGTAAAGGTGGTCAGTTTTCGAGGTCTCGTTCTGCTCCTACACCTGGGAAGAGGCCGTTTCATCAGGCCGGTGGATCTCAGGGTAACCGTTCGGTCCAGTCTGTGGCACCTGGCGGGAGAGTTTGTTTTAATTGCAGTCAGCCCGAGCACGTTATGAAGGATTGCCCATTTCCGTTAGTTGCTTGCTTTACTTGCGGACAGACCGGGCATCGGGCAGCCCATTGTGAGAGGGCCACCAGGGCCGCTAGAGTTCCGACTACCACCGCCGATCAGAGGGATCACAGCACTCCAGCTACTCATGTTCCGCAGAGTTCAGGCCGTGGTAGGGGTCGGGGTCATCCGGATCGCCGTACAGTGTCGAGTTCGGGTTCAGTTCACCCCCGATTGTATCAGATGAGGCGTACAGAGGAGAGAGACGTTCTAGTGGCGTCAGGTACCACTCAGATCCTTACTCATCCAGTTTTAGTGCTTTTTGATTCGGGTGCTACCCATTCCTTTATTGCTTCGGATTGTGTGAGTCGTATTGGTTTTGACTGCTTGTTTGAGTGTGAGCCGTTTGTAGTGGGTACACCCAGCGGGGATCGTATGGTTGGGGACCGGGAAGTTAGGGATTGCCCAGTGAGGATCGGGAGCCGGGATTGGCCCTCGAATCTCATTGTTATAGACCTTAAGGGTGAGGATTTGATCCTCGGGGACGATTGGTAGGATCGTCACGGTGCTATCATGAACTATCGGACTCGTACCATCTCGATAGTTTCCGAGGACGGCACCGAGCATACTCTCGTCGGTTGTAAGCCGAGTAAATCGGGGAGTGTGATTAGCGCCTTGAAGGCGATGAAACTTCTGAACCAGGGTTGTGTCAGCTACTGGTGTTTCGCTCTGCAGGCGGAAGATGGTGGGGTTGACATATCGTCGATTCCAGTTGTTAGCGAGTATCCCGACGTATTTCCGGATGACTTGTCGGGATTACCACCGCTTCGAGAGGTGGAGTTTCCTATTGATCCTGAGCCGAATGCGGCCCTTATTTCTCGAGCACCGTACCGTATCGCGCCGTCGGAGATGCTAGAGTTGAAGAATCAGTTGGGAGAGTTGTTAGATAAAGGGTATATTCGACCGATCGCATCGCCTTAGGGTGCGCCTGTACTTTTTGTTAAGAAGAAGGATGGATCGCTTCGTTTATGCATCGATTATCAAGAATTAAACAAGTTGACCATCAAAAATAAATACCCTTTGCCCCGGATTGACGACTTCTTTGATCAGCTTCAGGGGGCGATAGTCTTTTCGAAGATTGACTTGCGATCGGGCTACTACCAGTTGAGGATTCGGAACAGCAATATACCGAAAGCTGCCTTTCGGACGAGATATGGCCATTACGAGTTTGTGGTTATTGTAACACCCCCTAGACATTCAGGGCATATTACAGTGCCGTGGACCCACACTGTGGAATCCACCAGGCTAACGTACCAAACATGACATACGACAACGACAAACTATCATAAATAAAACGACAAGCTAAATAAAAGACTATAACCGACAACTAAAATTCTGACATCAAATCCATTTTCCCAAAACGGGAACACAACATTAACAAATTCAAATCGGAAGTACTCGAGTACTTAAACAAAATTTATAATACAGAATCCCAAAATCAGACATCAATAATAACCGACGGACACAACACCGTAAATCAACTTCTGGACAGTATCATGCTTGCCCATCATCCTCGTACGGCTCGGGTACTCGCTTGTCCCCACGATCAATACCTGAAATACAAAGAGTATTTCCCCCATTTAAGGGGTTAGTGACAACTGCTAGTGCAAGTACAATCCATTTGAACTACATTCTAATCAGATGAATATATGCGCCAAAAAGTCATTTTAGAAAACATTTTATATTCCGGAATATTTATGATGTACAATCACAAAACACATTATCTCCAACAAATCATAATTCAAAGTTAACCATTGGCACGAGACTCACGGCCACCGTACCCCGCAGAGCCCCGTCGGACATCCCTGGGTGGCTAACCACAGTTCACGATACGCACACTCACGGCAATACGTATCCCTAGAGGCCCCGTCAGACCATCCCTAGGTGAACATACACATAACCATCCACAACAACCACGATACAGCCACAATTCAAATACTAGAATATGTAAACAAATGTAAAGTACTTGCCTTTGAGACATTCTTGAAGAAACGGAGTTGAAGCACGACTACGAACGGTCCGGGTGGAAAACGACGGTTCCTAAACGAAGGAACAATACAATTCAGTCCCCACGGACAACAATACTCTAATGGAATACACCCATAACCCCGATTACATGATACGGCAATGAACGATCAATCGATACGGGCGAGGGTTTACACAAAATCTCCCCGTATCGATAATTCGCGGATTAAAATCAAGGAAATAGGATTTGGAATCATTCTATAATCACAATCGGTGAAGAATATCATAACATACTGGAATAATTCGAGTCCAATTAGCAAAACCCGGAAAAACCCCCAAATTTGACGAGTTAGGGTTCTAGACGAAAATACCTTGATTTCGGATGATGGATGACGATTATGCTGATGATAATATGTTAGCACGACTCTACGGTGATGGAATTTGAAGAGAACTCCGATCAGGACTGGTGGAAATCGTCTCTGAGGTCTCACATCAAAGAAACGAAGGGAAAAGAATAAAACTGCTGCTCTGAAACTGCCCGCTGGGCTTATATAATCTGTGAAGTTAGCGCACACTAACTGCCATATGTAGCGTGCGCTAACGGGGCCGTGACAGGTCCAGTGGCTACTGCCACCATTCATTAGCGTACGCTAACAATAGGGGGTTAGCGTACGCTAACTGCTTATCGGTAGCGCACGCAAGGGACACAGGGGTAGCGTGCGCTACCTACACTGATTCAAAGACTGCCGATGTCACATTAGCTTGAAGTCATTGCCGAGGTATAAAACACGAAACGCACGACGAGACCAGAATCCAGGAACATAAACGCGAAGCATATAAGACAACGGAGCTAAGCGCTGAAAGAAAATACAATTCCGACCACCGGAGGGTCCGTAATGCGACAACGAAACTAAGATTCCCGAAACTATTAGGAAATTACAAAAATGGCCCAAGTGCCCGAAAATTACGAAACGACGTCGGATTTAAAAACCGAAAGTCTCCACATGACCAACTCAACCATACGAACTTGTACAAACCAAGAAACAACGAAAATGAATGAGTTTTACAAGAATCGAACGTTGATACGGCAAAACATGCCATAAAACGAAATTACGTGAAAACATCGTCAAAACTCATCCAAATGGAAAAACTCCAAGAACAAAATAGATTCAAAATGTCTAAACGGTTACAAGCGAGTCGATAAATATAGACATACACCAAAAATGGAAACTGTTAAAAATGGAAAAATTACGGATATTACATTCTCCCCCTCTAAAATAAAGTTTCGTCCCGAAACTTAAGAATCAAAAAGCTCGGGGTATCTCGAACGCATATTCTCCTCTAGCTCCCACGTCGCTTCTTCTATTCTGTGCCTCGACCCTTGCACCTTAACCAAAGGAATGGTTTTGTGCCTTAACTGCTTGTCACGACGCTCCAAAATTCTGACGGGCCTCTCTTCAAACGTAACATCCTTCTCGATCTCCACATCTCCAAAGTCAATAATGTGGGACGGGTCCGGAACGTACTTCCTCAACTGGGAAACGTGAAATACGCTATGAACATGACTCAGCGACGGAGGTAACGCCAAACGGTACGCTAACTCACCGACTCTCTCTAATACCTCGAAAGGTCCAATATATCTCGGGCTGAGTTTCCCCTTCTTCCCAAAACGGAAAACTCCTTTCGTCGGAGACACTCTCAACAGAACATGATCTCCCACTTCAAACTCTAAGGGTCTACGCCTAACATCCGCATAAGACTTTTGTCGACTTTGAGCAGCCAACATCCTCTTTCTAATCAATTCGACTTTCTCCCTCGTCTCTAATACAAGGTCCGGCTCGGTGCCAACCAAATCGGACGGCTCATCCCAACATATCGGTGATCGGCAACGTCGGCCATAAAGTGCCTCATACGGTGCCATCTTAATCGACGCGTGCCAGCTATTATTATAAGTAAATTCAATTAAAGCCAAATGATCCTCCCAGTCACTACTCCAATCTAACGCACACGCACACAACAAATCCTCGAACGTCTGAATGGTACGTTCGGACTGCCCATCGGTCTGGGGATGGAACGAAGTGCTCAAACGCAACTGTGTCCCCAATGCCTTATGTACCGCCTGCCAAAAATGCGACACAAATAGGCCATCTCTGTCTGAAATAATGGTCCTCGGCGTACCATGAAGCCTCACTATCTGAGTGATAAAAATACGAGCCAACTTTTCTGGACCCCAAGTATCCTTGATGCCCAGAAAATGTGCCGACTTAGTCAGTCGGTCTACAATCACCCATACCATATTCATACCAGTCTTCGTCCTCGGCAAACTCGTGACAAAATCCATAGAGATGTCCTCCCACTTCCATTCCGGAACGGGAAGTGGTTTCAATAATCCGGCTGGCCGCTGATGCTCAATCTTGACTTGCTAACAAGTCAAACACTTAGCCACAAACTGAACTACCTCCTTCTTCATGTCGTTCACCAGAAATTCTTTCTCAGATCTTTATACATTTTACTCGAGCCCGGATGGACTGAGTAAGGTGACGCATGAGCCTCTCGCATAATGCTCTGTCTCAATTCCGAGTCGTTCGGAACACATAACCGACCTCAGAATCTCAACACACAGTCCTCATGAATAACGAATCCCGGGGCTTTCCCCTTCCCTACACTCTCTCGGAGCTGAATAAACATCGGGTCCTCTTAGTGTCCCGACTTAATGTCCTCGACCAGAGATGAAGAAATCTCAAGAGTACGCAACTGCCCGGAACTCTCTGGCAGTACAATCTCAATGCTCAACCTCATAAACTCTCGCTGAAGTCCCGACTGGGCCGCGAGCAACTCAAGCGCCCGAAGTGATACTGATTTCCGGCTCAAGGCATCTGCTACCACATTAGCCTTGCCTGGATGATAAAGGATCTCGAGATCGTAATCCTTAATCAATTCCAGCCACCTTCGCTGCCTCATATTAAGCTCTTTCTGGGTGAAAATGTACTTTAGGCTCTTATGATCGGTGAAAATCTGACACGACGAGCCTACAAGTAATGACGCCAAATCTTCAACGCAAAAACAACTGCGGCCAACTCAAGATCGTGCGTAGGGTAATTCAATTCATACGGTTTCAACTGACGGGAAGCATAGGCAATCATCCTCCCGTGCTGCATAAGTACACATCCGAGCCCTTGGCCCGAAGCATCACTATAAACGGAGAAACCATCATTACCACTCGGTAAAGCCAAAACGGGAGCGGTCGTCAACCGCTTCTTCAACTCCTCAAAACTATTCTGCCTCTCATTGGTCCACACAAACTTCTCTGACTTCTGTAACAACTGAGTCAGCGGTCGAGCGAGCTTAGAGAACCCCTCGACGAATCTGCGGTAATACCCGGCTAATCCCATTAAACTGCGGACCTCTTTCACGTTCTTGGGCGGCGCCCAATCCAACACTGCCTCTACTTTATGTGGGTCCACACGAACACCCTCGGACGAGATCACATGACCGAGAAACATAACCTCCCGTAACCAAAACTCGCACTTTGAGAACTTCGCAAAAAGATGCTGAGTTCTCAAAATGTCTAACACAATATGTAAATGACGGGCATGCTCCTCCTCATTTCTCGAGTAAATCAGAATATCGTCGATAAAGACGACTACACATTTATCGAGGTACTCGATAAAGACTTTGTTCATAAGCTGCATGAACACGGATGGGGCGTTGGTTAGCCCAAAAGGCATAACCACAAACTCGTAGTGACCGTATCTCGTCCGAAAGGCCATCTTCGGAATATCGGTATCCTTCACTCGGAGCTGATAATACCCCGATCTCAAATCAATCTTCGAAAACACGGTTGCCCCTTGCAACTGATCAAACAAGTCATCAATCCTCGGGAGCGGATACTTGTTTTTGATGGTCACTTTGTTCAACTCTCGGTAGTCGATACACAAACGAAGTGACCCATCCTTCTTCTTCACAAACAGGACCGGTGCGCCCCAAGGTGAAGCACTCGGTCGAATATACCCCATGTCTAGCAACTCTCCCAACTGTTTCTTCAACTCAAGCATCTCGGCAGGCGCCATACGGTATGGCGTCTTAGAAATCGGGGCTGCCCCCGGCTCTAAATCGACGGTAAACTCAACTTCTCGATCCGTCGGCAAACCCGGCAACTCGTCTGGAAAAACATCAGGATACTCACACACTACCGGAATAGACGAGAGCTCGACTCCCCCTTCTTCCGATCTCAAAGCGTAACACCAATAGCCCGTGCAACCTCCTCGAAGGAGTCTCACCGCCCTCAAGACGCTGATCATTAATCTCTGGCTACTCCGCTTACGCCCCACAAAAGAATGCTCAGTACCATCAGAGGCTAACATCGATACAGTCCTCGTTCTATAATTCATGATCGCTGCATGACGGTCCAGCCAATCCTCACCTAGAATCAAATCCTCATCTCTAATATCCACCGCAATCAGATTAGAAGGCCAAACCCTCCCCGCGATACTTACTGGAAAATCCCTAATCTCACGATCCCCCACGATGTTATCCCCACTAGGAAGTTTAACAACAAAAGGCTCACAAGCAACAAGGCAATCAACATGCAGACGACGCACACAATCCATAGACATAAAAGAATGCGTAGCACCAGAATCGAACAGTACGGAAACAGGATGATCAAGGATGTGGACGGTACCTGTAGCCACCGTCGCGTCGGGATCCCCTGCTCGTCTCATCTCGTACACTCGGGGCGGAACAGACCCCACACTAGAAGCTCCCCCTCTAGAAGGCTGACCACGTCCTCGACCTCTACCAAAACTCTGCTGCGGCTGAGGAACTGTCGGTGCCTGATTCACACTCGCCTCTCCGCATGGGGTGATATCCGAGTAGCTGGGCCAGTGCATCCGTACAAAACTTAGCACGATGACCCATACGACCACAAGAAAGACACTGAATCGGAGGCCTATCACACTCACTCATCATGTGGCCCGGACGACTACAGTTGAAGCACTTAGGACCACGAACGGAACCAGCAGGAGCAGACCTAGAACCGTTTCCTCGACCAACTGATGGCGACTGACTCCCGAAGACTCGCGAACTAGACTGAGCCTTCGGATACCCTCCTGACTTGCCTCCCGAAAAGTGACCGGAGGTCTTCTGTTTCTTTCCTTCAGCTGCCGTCTCTGTCGCAGAAAACGACATCTCATAAGCCATCGCCTTATTCTGATATTCCTTCAAAGTCGTGCACCCCAAACCAGACATGTAGTGGCGCACCCTCGGTTTCATCCGCATATCAAAGTGGCGGATCTTATCAAGCTCATCGCGGACTTGGTTCCTCACATAATGCAACTGTTGATTGTAGTCTTTGATAGCTTGAGATATAGGAACATCTTGGGGTTTAGCCTCAAAGAAGGCTCGGATCCTCCCTCTTTCAGCGGCGAGGACGAGTCGTCTTCCATCAGATCCCGAAACTCTGCTCACGTAGCTGCTCGGTCACGCGGTTT
The DNA here is from genome assembly GCA_033398695.1 of Orobanche coerulescens. Classification (NCBI taxonomy): domain Eukaryota; kingdom Viridiplantae; phylum Streptophyta; class Magnoliopsida; order Lamiales; family Orobanchaceae; genus Orobanche; species Orobanche coerulescens. Next base: position 108,510,985 of record CM065819.1, read on the forward strand.
CACTGCTTGCCACCACGTTGCTGCCTCCTTGGCGAGGAAGTACTGAGCAATGGGTACTTTCCTCTCCTCGGAACAATTAGCAACCTCAAACACTTTCTCCATCTCGAATAGCCAATTCTCCCAACCAGAAGGGTCGGAAGCACCATTAAACTGCGGAGGACGCATACGAATCACGTCCTGAAGTAGCTTATCATTACCGGATCCAGTAGGCGGAACCGGGTTGGCATTAGCTTGGCCGACTAGAACGGCCTGAGTCAGTAGCGTCATCTGGTTCGCTACTTGCTGCAAAATGTTGGCCACTCCAACATTCTCATGTGCATTACCGGAGTTAGCAGACTGGTCCTGCTGACCTCCGAAACTAGGGGGAACACTGTTCGAAAAGGAAGGCATCACCGAATCAGTTTCCGAGTGATTGGTCATGGCCGCCCCACCGGCTGCGCCACGTCCCCTACCGCGTCCGCGTCCTCTACCAGCAGGAATTCTGAAGAAGCAACGGGTAAGTACAATTCAAACGCAAAACGCAACAAGATACTAAGACAGGAATAGAACATAACGATGAAATGAGTCAAGTTAGGACAACTTACGAGCACCGGCGTACTGAGATGATGGCATAGCAGTGATACTGTCCCAAAAACGACACTTAACTGGACGAATAACCGGCGGCTAGGTATCCATAAACCTAAGCTCCGATACCATATTCTGTAACACCCCCAAGACATTCAGGGTATATTACAGTGCCGTGGACCCCACACTGTGGAATCCACCAGGCTAACGTACCAAACATGACATACGACAACGACAAACCATCATAAACAAAACGACAAGATAAATAAAAGACTATAACCGACAACTAAAATTCTGACATCAAATCCATTTTCCCAAAACGGGAACACAACATTAACAAATTCAAATCGGAAGTACTCGAGTACTTAAACAAATTTTATAATACAGAATCCCAAAATCAGACATCAATAATAACAGACGGACACAACACTGTAAATCAACTTCTGGATAGTATCATGCTTGCCCATCATCCTCGTACGGCTCGGGTACTCGCTTGTCCCCACGATCAATACCTGAAATACAAAGATTATTTCCCCCATTTAAGGGGTTAGCGACAACTGCTAGTGCAAGTACAATCCATTTGAACTACATTCTAATCAGATGAATATATGCGCCAAAAAGTCATTTTAGAAAACATTTTATATTCCGGAATATTTATGATGTACAATCACAAAATACATTATCTCCAACAAATCATAATTCAAAGTTAACCATTGGCACGAGACTCACGGCCACCGTACCCCGCAGAGCCCCGTCGGACATCCCTGGGTGGCTAACCACAGTTCACGATACGCACACTCACGGCAATACGTATCCCTAGAGGCCCCGTCGGACCATCCCTAGGTGAACATACACATAACCATCCACAACAACCACGATACAACCATAATTCAAATACTAGAATATGTAAACAAATGTAAAGTACTTGCCTTTGAGACATTCTTGAAGAAACGGAGTTGAAGCACGACTACGAACGGTCCGGGTGGAAAACGACGGTTCCTAAATGAAGGACCAATACAGTTCAGTCCCCACGGACAACAATACTCTAATGGAATACACCCATAACCCCAATTACATGATACGGCAATGAACGATCAATCGATACGGGCGAGGGTTTACACAAAATCTCCCCGTATCGATAATTCGCGGATTAAAATCAAGGAAATAGGATTTGGAATCATTCAATAATCACAATCGGTGAATAATATCATAACATACTGGAATAATTCGAGTCCAATTAGCAAAACCCAGAAAACCCCCCAAATTTGACGAGTTAGGGTTCTAGACGAAAATACCTTGATTTCGGATGATGGATGACGATTATGCTGATGATAATATGTTAGAACGACTCTACGGTGATGGAATTTGAAGAGAACTCCGATCAGGACCGGTGGAAATCGTCTCTGAGGTCGCACATCGAAGAAACGAAGGGAAAAGAATAAAACTGCTGCTCTGAAACTGCCCGCTGGGCTTATATAATATGTGAAGTTAGCGCACGCTAACTGCCATATGTAGCGTGCGCTAACGGGGCCGTGACAGGTCCAGTGGCTACTGCCACCATTCATTAGCGTACGCTAACAATAGGGGGTTAGCGTATGCTAACTGCTTATCGGTAGCGCACGCAAGGGACACAGGGGTAGCGTGTGCTACCTACACAACAGTTCAGCACTGCTGATGTCACATCAGCAGTAAGCTGCTGTCGAGGGTATAAAACACGAAACGCACGACGAGACCAGAATCCAGGAACATATACGCGAAGCATATAAGACAACGGAGCTAAGCGCTGAAAGAAAATACAATTCCGACCACCGGAGGGTCCGTATTGCGACAACGAAACTAAGATTCCCGAAACTATTAGGAAATTACAAAAATGGCCCAAGTTCCCGAAAATTACGAAACGACGTCGTATTTACAAACCGAAAGTCTCCACATGACCAACTCAACCATACGAACTTGTACAAACCAAGAAACAACGAAAACGAATGAGTTTTACAAGAATCAAACGTTGATACGGCAAAACATGCCATAAAACGAAATTACGTGAAAACATCATCAAAACTCATCCAAATGGAAAAACTCCAAGAACAAAATAGATTCAAAATGTCGAAACGGTTACAAGCGAGTCGATAAAAATAGACATACACCAAAAATGGAAACTGTTAAAAATGGAAAAATTACGGATATTACAGTTATGCCTTTCGGGCTAACCAATGCCCCAGCAGTGTTCATGCAGTTGATGAACAAAGTTTGTATTGAGTATCTTGACAAATTCGTAGTCGTCTTTATCGATGACATTCTTATCTATTCACGGAGTCGAGAGGAGCACGCCTTACGTCTCCGTATTGTATTAGACATTTTGAGAGCTGAGCAGTTGTATGCGAAGTTCTCTAAGTGTGAGTTTTAGCTCGAGGAAGTGATGTTCCTCGGACATGTGATTTCAGCAGAGGGAGTTCGGGTAGATCCGCAGAAGATAGAGGCGGTGATGGCTTGGGAGCCACCTAAGAATGTGAAGGAGGTGAGGAGTTTTCTGGGTCTCGCCGGTTATTACCGTAGATTTGTTGAGGGGTTTTCTAAGATCGCTAGACCACTCTGTTGCGATTTTTCTTGAACGCAAGTGTACGTTATCGTATACAAGTAATAAAGTGATGAGTGAGTATCGTTCCCACGAGGACTGAATCACTAACTACCGATTTTTATGTATTCTAGTTTTATTTGAACAATCGAATTTTGGTTTTGCAATTAATTACTAAAAGAATTAATAAAAGGTTAAACAGTAAAAACGATAGCTTGAAGAAAGGGAATCAAATGATGAATAAGTCTAGGATTCTGAATCCACCTCGGTTTATCCGATGTTACTCTCGATTATCTGAAGTTAATGATTTTCCCAATTCATTGAAGGCGAAGATTGCTAATATACTCTACCGCCTCTCCCGAGGTCGATAGATTTTTCTAAAGGCGAATAACGCACTCTATCCCAAGGTGAATTAATTCGTCAATAGGCAAAAAGCATAAAATCTCCAAAAGGCCACGTAGTTCCTATGAGTATATTCCTATCTCACAAGATAAAACGGTCCTCACCAATAGTTCCTCACCAACTCTCCTCTCCCGATTCGAATTGAATGATTAAAACAATACAACTATTGGCCAGATAATTGAAAGCATTAAACACAATTGGGAAAACTCAATAAAAATGGAATTAAATAGATAATCTCAAGCAAATCCGTCAAAACATAGGTTTCATCAAAATCCTAGATTAGGGTTTTAGCCTGACATGCTAATTAATGAAAATACAGAATTAATAAATAGCAGAATGAAAATCAAACGCAGATGAAGAGCTCGGATCCCTCCGTTTTTCTGGCTTCCGCCATCTGCCCTTGATTTCTCGTCTGTGATAATCTTATGTGTTCCTTCTTTTCCCAAGCCTCCAAAAATTCCATGATCCAAAGATTTTCCAAGATCTCCCCCTGATTAATTAGGGTCTTAAACCCTTATTTATAGCTCCCTACAGTCTCCAAATCGCGTCCGTGTGAGTAGGTCGAGAACTGGCTTCAAAACGGCCCAAATCCGCACGGAGCACACCAAAACCGCCTAGTGTGCCGCGGCTCACTAAATCTGTGCCGCGGCACATGGTCTTCAGCTGGACGCCTGGGCGCCTTTTAATTCATCTGGGCCGTGGCTCACAGGGTATGCCGCGGCCTGACAGTGATCTACTCAGTGCCGTGGTTGCCCTCTGTGCGGCCCACTTGCCTTGTGCCGCAGCTCAGGGCCAAAATTCGCCGTTTTCGCCCGTTTCGTCTCGTTTTAGCTTCCGGACTCCAATCTCCCGACAAACATACAAGATTAAGGCATTAAGAGCTCATTTATGCAAATTTACTCGCCAAAATAATACTAAATAATGATAAATAAGCGTATAAAAATACGCCTAACAAATACCCCCAAACTTAAGCCTTTGCTTGTCCTCAAGCAAAAAGAATTAATTTCAACAAAAGAATGTCGTGAATAATCGTGCAACTCATAGTGCTCAACCTAATCAATACTATCCTGAAATTCTCTCTGAATAATACGAGTATCGTAATAGCGAGCTACACTCAGAACACTGATTCTACAAAGTAACCAAGTTCAGTCCTAATCACTCGTTCATGAAGAAAATCCAGCTCAAAGATTAACAAACGTGAATCAAATCGACCGTCAATATGAAAGGTTAAAATAAACAAGCTAGTTCGCCCCGTTCAGTCTAATGGCAAAATTTTCACGAGTTTCATAAAAATTAACCCTCGGACAGTATTCCCTTATATATATATGCTCAAGAAATTGATTCGAGTTGACCACTAGGTTCGGATCTCGGGATGTTTCATCGGGATAATCCTAGGGTGGAACTTCCATTCTCATGTATTGGGAAACCGTTTGACGTAAAAGACACTCATGGGGCACATGGGTGCTTCTAGTTACTAAGTTCCCCTCCACAGCGGAGAAACAACTCGAATAGCTAATTCCCGCATGTCCGAATTAAGGTCGCTGTTTTACGCGAGAGTAAACAACGGGTCATGCGAGTACCCCCTGTTACTAGGCTCCCTATCATCGGCACATGTGAAATTTCTAAACCACTAGTCATAGAACAGGGTCGTCGTTTTACGCGAGAGTAAACAACGGGTCACGTGAATACCCCCGGTTACTAGACTTCCCATCATAGAACAAAAATATCTCGATTTTTGGGAAAAACTGACCGACTCTAAACTCAAACTAAGTGCCAACACGACTTATGTAACTGGACGACTAGCTAACCGAAAAATGTAACCAAACGTATCGACGGTGATTTTAAAACACGTATGTGTCCTCTCTTATCCGCTAAGATCTCTACAAAAAACAAAAAAAATTCGGACCTAAATGAAGACTAAGCAGAAATAGAAATTACTGACTACAACTCGACTAACACTCGACCGTTTATTCAGAGAGAAAAACAGTGTCGTAACATCAGTATTACACAAATAGAAACACGAAAAATTCACGAATAGAGTAAAATCAAGACAAGCAAGGCTATCGACAAAAATAACAAAAAGTAATGAAAAGTGCAACGAAATAAGTACAGCAATAAATGTAGCGATAGAAAGTAAACCCCCCCCCCCCCCAAACTTAGGATGTACATTGACCTCAATGAACAAAATATAATATGCAATAGAATAAGAAGGTCAAGTACTCCCCTCCAGTCCTCTCACGAGCTGGTGCCGGCATCATCCGGCAAGCTTGTACGCTTCTCGACTACATCATGCGGAGCGTGAATAAATGAGCTTGCATCATCAAAGAGGAAGTTAAGAACGAGCTCTCAAGTTTAACATGATGTGAGGGTTGGGGACAATGTAATTCGATAAAATAATTCGTTGCATACAATTTGAAGATGCTTGGCTTACCAATTTTTCATTGCAGCAATTTATCAAACACTTGGTATGCACAAGTTAAAATGAAGAACAAGAATTTTACTGGTTAACTCCAAATACCAAAAATAATAACACAGATAATAGCCATGAATAACGACAACTACCATCACCAATTCATTCATAATTACCAATTCCATCACAGTCAAAAACCAAATTCCCCATATTCCAACTCCTTTTTAGAGAAAACATTGAAGAACAACTAGCAACATATAACTTCAATTCACTTTTCAAATCATGTATCACTTATGATTAAGAGATCGAGATTTACCTGAAGAGTTTGAGAAGAAGAATAAGAGAAGGGTATCGACCGACCTCTTTGTGCGAAGGAAGGAAGGAAGGAAGGAAGGAAGGGACTTGTGCTGGCCGATCAAATGCATGAAGTATACCTGGGCATCTTTATACTGCGACGGGGGCCGCGGCACAACATAAGTGAGCCGCGGCCCAAAGTACAGTCGGCCTGGGACTCTTTGTAATACTGCCGGGGGCCGCGGCTCAGTTTAGGTGTGCCGCGGCTCAACATGTTTGTGTGTCGCGGCTCATTTGGTTCGTGCCGCGGCACAGAGTACAGTTTCCTGGGCATTTCTTGAACCTTTGATGTGCCGCGGCTCAGGGATTGTGTGCCGCGGCTCAGTGACCTGGTGTGCCGCGGCTCAGTAAGATCGTGCCGCGGCACAGAGTACAGTTTGTTTGGCTATGTTTCATCAACTGGTGCGTGCCGCGGCTCACTTTTATTGTGCCGCGGCCCATCATTGAATTCCTCCCCTTGGGTGATTCCTGCACAGAATTTTTAAACGAAAACATCAAGACGAGAGGGATGGACGGATCAAAGAAAAATGACGACAAATAAAGACTCTAAAAATGCAAGATAAGAATAAAGATTCTACAACTAATACTCGGGTTGCCTCCCGAGAAGCGCTAAGTTTATAGTCTTCAGCCGGACTTTTCTCGCATTCATCCGGCGGTGGATAAGACGAAACTCGTTTTCTGCGTGTCTATTGGATTTCCCAAGTATGCCTTCAACCGTTGTCCATTAACTTTGAATTTTCGGTCATCTTTCTGTACTTCTACCGCACCATGTGGGAACACTTGAACTACGGTGAACGGTCCCGACCATCGTGAACGCAATTTCCCGGGAAATAACTTTAAGCGAGAATTAAATAGCAACACCTCTTGTCCCGGGACAAACTCTCTCTACGTGATGTGCTTATCATGCCAAGTCTTTGTCCGCTCCTTATAAAGTTTCGCATTTTCGTATGCATCATGGCGAATTTCCTCCAACTCGTTCAGCTGCAAACAACGCTTTTCACCAGCAGATTTCAGATCAAAGTTTAGTTTCTTTATCGCCCAGTAAGCACGATGCTCCATCTCTACGGGTAAATGGCAACCTTTCCCATAAACCAATCTGTAGGGCGACATTCCGATAGGTGTTTTATACGCAGTCCGGTACGCCCAAAGTGCATCGTCGAGTTTAAACGACCAATCTTTTCGAGATGAGATGACCGTCTTTTCTAGGATCCACTTCAGCTCTCGATTTGATATCTCGACTTGACCGCTCGTCTGAGGATGGTATGCTGTAGCAACACGATGAGTGACTCCGTATTTTCTCAAAACCGCATCAAGAAATTTGTTGTCGAAGTGTGACCCACCATCACTGATAATAGCACGTGGAGTCCCAAAACGTGTGAAGATATATTGTTTTATAAACTTGATTACGACATTGGACCCATTCGTAGGTAGTGCCACCGCTTCAACCCATTTTGAGACATAATCTACGGCCACCAAAATATAGAGATTCTTATTTGATGGAGGAAATGGACCCATGAAGTCGATCCCCCATACATCGAACAATTCAACTTCAAGTATGGTGTTCAGCGGCATTTTGTGTCGTCTTGAGATGTTTCCCGTCCGTTGACACCGATCACACGCGGACACAAAGGAGTGAGCATCCTTGAATAAGGACGGCCAATAGAACCCCGATTGTTAGACCTTCGCTGCTGTTCTATTTCCACTAAAATATCCACCGTAGGGTGATGCATGGCAATGGTTTAGCATACTGTGGATTTCCTCATCCGGAATACATCTACGAATGATTTGATCGGGGCATCTATTGAAAAGAAAAGGATCGTCCCACAAATAATACTGAGCGTCCGAGATTAGCTTCTTCTTTTTATGGCGTGAGAGGTCGTTTGGAATTGTTTTACTTGCCAAGTAGTTCACTAGATCAGCATACCAAGGCGCGTGTTTTGAACCCAACTTGTAGAGCTGCTCGTCGGGGAAGGTTTCCATGATTTGTGGCTGACTTTCTCCCTTCTCAAGGGAACTCTCTAATCGTGAAAGGTGATCGGCTTCCGTCCCTTTCTTGTCCCGAATCTCCAAGTTGAATTCTTGAAGGAGAAGCACCCACCGAATCAACCTTGGTTTAGCATCCTTCTTCTCCAAAAGGTATTTTATTGCTGAATGGTCGGTCCACACTATCACTTTCGTTCCCAGTAGATACGCTCGGAATTTATCAAATGCAAAGATCACCACCAACAATTCCTTCTCCATTGTGGCATAATTTCTTTGGGCATCATCGAGTGTTCGGCTCGCATAGTATATGACATGGAACACCTTCCCTCGTCTCTGCCCCAAATAAATTTCAATGGCAAAGTCGCTTGCATCACACATTAACTCGAGCGGAAGGTCCCACCGAGCGACTATCACCGTGCCGTGCTTAGAGCTTTCTTCAATAAATCGAAACTTTCTTTACACGACTCGTCAAAAGTAAATGGAACATCCTTCATGAGTAGATTGCACAGTAACCGTGATCTTTGAAAAATCCTTAATAAATCGGCGATAGAAACCGCATGTCCCAAAAACTTCTAATCCCTTTGACCAAGTAGGCGGAGGCATCTTCTCAATTGTTTCAATTTTCGCCTGGTCGACTTCAATTCCATGTGAGGATATTCGATGGTCAAGCACTATGCCCTCTGCACCATAAAATGACACATCTCGATTCAAGACCAAATTTGTCTCTTCGCATCTTCTCAAGACTTTCGCAAATTTTTCAAACAAATGTCAAACGAATCTCCAAAACAGAAAAAATCATCCATAAAAATCTCAATACATTGCTCTACCATGTCGAAAAAATAGCCATCATACACCATTGAAAAGTAGCCGGCGTTACATAATCCAAAAGGCATGCGCCTATAAGCGAAAATCTTTGTAAGGACATGTAAACGTCGTTTTCTCTTGGTCTTCGGGGCTATATAAATCTGATTATACCCCGAGTAACCATCGAGAAAGCAATAGAAATCGTGTCCGGCTAATCTATCTAACATCCGATCGATAAAAGGTAAGGGAAATGATCTTTTCTAGTGGCCTTATTTAATTTCCTATAATCTATGCACATACGCCACCCCGTGACAATCCTAGTGGGAATTAATTCATTATTATCATTTTGAACAACCGTTATCCCACCCTTTTTCGACACAACTTGGACCGGACTTACCCACTTGCTATCAGAAATCGGAAAGATCATACCTGCGTCGAGGAGTTTTAAAACCTCGACTTTTACCACCTCCTTCATGTTTGGATTCAACCGGCGTTGATGCTCCACGGATGGTTTGTAGTCTTCCTCCATCAAAATCTTGTGCATGCAAATTGACGGGCTGATCCCCTTAATATCCGCAATAGACCATCCAAGAGCAGATTTATACTCCCTCAAAACTCTTAATAATTTCGCCTCTTGATCCCCCGCTAAAGTGGCCGAAAGAATAACTGGAAGGGAGTCGTCGGGCCCCAAAAATGCATATTTTAAATGAGGCGGCAGCTTCTTGAGTTTCAACTTTGGAGGTTTTTCGATCGATGGGGCTGGTCGAGTTAGTGAACTTCCGAGCTCCTCGAATGGTTTACGAATGAAAATTGGTGGGGAAGCATCCATGTGGCGTACGTAGGCTGCATGCTCTGCATTTAGTTCGGAAACAACCCCAATCAAAACGGATTCCAATGGATCGGGTGGATAATTCTCTCGAAAGGTTCTACTCACGCATGAGTCAATGACGTCAACTTGGAAACAATTTTCAGCGTGACTCGGATATTTTACGGATTGAAAGATATTGAACGTTACTTTCTCCTCTTGAACACGTAGAGTCAGCTTCCCCTTTTCCACATCGATCAAAGTTCGGCCGGTCGCCAAGAATGGTCTTCCCAAGATAATTGGGATATCTTGATCTTCCTCCATGTCGAGCACAATAAAATCCGCTGGAAAGATAAATTTGTCAACCTTTACTAACACATCCTCTATTACTCCCCTCGGATATTTGATGGACCTATCGGCCAATTGTAAGGAGACCGTCGTCGGCTTGGCTTTCCCAATGTCCAGCTTTTTAAAAATAGAAAGGGGCATAAGGTTTATGCTGGCTCCGAGATCGCATAGGGCTCTTTCAAAAGACGAATTTCCGATGATGCAAGGGATGGTAAAACTTCCCGGATCTCTCAATTTAGGTGGGAGATTCTTTTGTAAAATAGCGCTGCACTCCTCCGTTAATGCGACCGTCTCATATTCCTCGAGCTTTCTTTTGTTTGACAAGACTTCTTTCATGAATTTTACATAACTAGGCATTTGTTCTAACGCGTCGGCAAATGGAATGTTTATGTGTAATTTCTTGAAGACGTCGAGGAACTTTGAAAATTGCTTGTCTAGTTTTTGCTTTTGGAAATGCTGTGGGAATGGGATTTGAGGAGTGGACTGAGTAGTCGATACTTCCTTTGGCTTGGGCGCCTCATCCTTTTCCTTCTCACTTTGCTCGATCGGCTGCTCTTTGTTATTGATAGGCTGCCCTTTCAACTCCTTTCCACTTCGTAATTCGATTGCTTGCACGTTTTCCTTGGGTTTCATTTCGGTTGTGCTGGGCAATGCATCTTGAGACCGAGAGGACAATAGATTAGCAATCTGCCCCATTTGTGTTTCTAGGTTTCGGATAGAGGTAGAATGATTTTGGAGGGTCGTTTCGGTGCGGGTCATGAATTGGCTCGTGTTAGCCGCCAATTGAGCAAGAGCATCTTCCAATGATACCTTTGGTGATTGAGGGGGCTTCTTGTGGGGCTGCGCGAAGTGAGCTTGTGGAGGTTTTAAAGCTTGCCCGTTCCTCCACGAAAAATTTTGTTGATTTCGCCACCCTTGATTATAAGTGCTGGGGTAAGAATTATTTTGTCGATTTCCGTTTCCCACGAATTGAGCTTGCTCCATCGGATGTTGCTCGAACGGGTTTCCGACTTGGCACTCCGCGCTAAGGTGAGATCCGTTACACCAATTGCAAGACTCAATGGTAACGGGTGAAGGAGCATGCGAAAATGCTTGAAGCTGCTGAGTCAAGGCGGCGACTTGAGCTGACAATGTTGAGATTGGATCATTATTTGAAATTTCCATGACTTGCTTTGGAGTTACTCTTCCAGATGGCCATTGATATGCATTTGTGGCCATAGCTTCCAACAACGAGTGTGCCTCGGCCATAGTCTTTCCCATCAAAGCTCCACCGGCAGCTGCATCCATGAGAGTGCGTGTAGAGGCACTCAATCTATTGTAGAACGTCTGAATTTGAAGCCAGTCTAGAAGGCCGTGATGTGGGCATCTCCGTAACAATTCTTTGTATCGCTCCCACGCCTCGTGGAGTGATTCCATATCATACTGACCAAAGGTGGTGATCTCGTTTCTCAATCTCGCCGTCTTAGAAGGTGGGAAGAATTTAGCAAGGAAGGCTTGCGCTAACTCTGCCCATGTTGTGATCGACCCTGGCGGTAAGGAATTCAGCCAAACTTTCGCTTTATCCCTCAAAGAGAAAGGGAAAAGCCGTAATTGGATAGCATCGTCGGTGACACCATTGTTCTTGAACGTGTCACAAATCTCAAGAAAAGAAGCAATATGTGCGTTGGGATCATCATTCGGCAATCCACAGAATTGGGTTGCCTGCACCATCTGAATAATAGCAGGCTTAATTTTGAAATTGTTCGCCTGGATAGTGGGGCGCTGAATCCCCGAAAAGTTTGCATTAATTTGTGGCATAGCATAGTCTCGAAGTGCCATTTCCGGTTGAGCTTGCTGCACAATATTATTTCCTCCATGAATTTCGATATTTTCGGCCATGTTGACTTTCGTCTGTAACTCTCGTTTCTCCTTCTTGTTCATTCGAAGAGTGCGCTCGAGTTCGGTATCCAAAGGTAGTAGGCCTTCGTTACCGAGTTTTCTCATGCACTACGCGAAAGATCTGAAAGGAAAACAAATAAATAAAATTAAATACACGAAAATAAGTAAATAAAACGTTCAAACTAAGACTAGAAATACTAAAATCGATATTAGCAAAAATTTCAGTCCCCGACAACGGCGCCAAAAACTTATTGCGATTTTTCTTGAACGCAAGTGTACGTTATCGTATACAAGTAATAAAGTGATGAGTGAGTATCGTTCCCACGAGGACTGAATCACTAACTACCGATTTTTATGTATTCTAGTTTTATTTGAACAATCGAATTTTGGTTTTGCAATTAATTACTAAAAGAATTAATAAAAGGTTAAACAGTAAAAACGATAGCTTGAAGAAAGGGAATCAAATGATGAATAAGTCTAGGATTCTGAATCCACCTCGGTTTATCCGAATTTACTCTCGATTATCTGAAGTTAATGATTTTCCCAATTCATTGAAGGCGAAGATTGCTAATATACTCTACCGCCTCTCCCGAGGTCGATAGATTTTTCTAAAGGCGAATAACGCACTCTATCCCTAGGTGAATTAATTCGTCAATAGGCAAAAAGCATAAAATCTCCAAAAGGCCACGTAGTTCCTATGAGTATATTCCTATCTCACAAGATAAAACGGTCCTCACCAATATTTCCTCACCAACTCTCCTCTCCCGATTCGAATTGAATGATTAAAACAATACAACTATTGGCCAGATAATTGAAAGCATTAAACACAATTGGGAAAACTCAATAAAAAGGGAATTAAATAGATAAACTCAAGCAAATCCGTCAAAACATAGGTTTCATCAAAATCCTAGATTAGGGTTTTAGCCTGACATGCTAATTAATGAAAATACAGAATTAATAAATAGAAGCATGAAAATCAAACGCAGATGAAGAGCTCGGATCCCTCCGTTCTTCTGGCTTCCGCCCTCTGCCCTTGATTTCTCGTCTGTGATAATCTTCTGTGTTCCTTCTTTTCCCAAGCCTCCAAATATTCCAAGATCCAAAGATTTTCCAAGATCTCCCCCTGATTAATTAGGGTCTTAAACCCTTATTTATAGCTCCCTACAGTCTCCAAATCGCGTCCGTGTGAGTAGGTCGAGAACTGGCTTCAAAACGACCCAAATCCGCGCGGAGCACACCAAAACCGCCTAGTGTGCCGCGGCTCACTAAATCTGTGCCGGGGCACATGATCTTCAGGTGGACGCCTGGGCGCCTTTTAATTCATCTGGGCCGCGGCACAGAGTACAGTCTACTCTGGTGCCCGCTGGTTGCCTTCCTGTGCCGCGGCCCACTTGCCTTGTGCCGCGGCTCAGGGCCAAAATTCGCCGTTTTCGCCCGTTTCGCCTCGTTTTAGCTTCCGGACTCCAATCTCCTGACAAACATACAAGAATAAGGCATTAAGAGCTCATTTATGCAAATTTACTCGCCAAAATAATACTAAATAATGATAAATAAGCGTATAAAAATACGCCTAACACACTCACTCAGTTGCTCCAGAAGACTCAGAAATTCGAGTGGAACGCAGACCGACAGAGTAGTTTTGACGAGTTGAAGGGACGACTAACTACCGCACCCGTGTTAGCGTTGCCTCAGGGGAATGAAGATTTCGTGGTATATAGTGATGCTTCGGGCCTTGGGCTCGGATGTGTTATGATGCAGAGAGATAGGGTCATTGCTTATGCGTCCCGCCAGTTGAAACCTTATGAGGTGAATTACCCCCACGCACGATTTGGAGTTAGCTGCGGTCGTTTTCGCCTTAAAGATCTGGAGGCATTATCCCTATGGGTCGTCGTGTAATATTTTTACAGATCATAAGAGTTTGAAGTATATCTTCAGTCAGAAAGAGTTGAATATGAGACAGCGTAGGTGGTTGGAGCTAATTAAAGATAACGACCTCGAGATACTTTACCATCCGGGTAAGGCTAACATAGTGGCTGATGCGTTGAGACGGAAGCCGATGGCGTTACAGATGTTGGAGGTACTTACACCACAGAGTAGGATCCAGCGAGATTTTATCTGTCAGAATATCGAGGTTTGGGTTCAGAGAGTTCAGGGTCAGTTATGTGCGTTAGAGATCACTTCGCCTGATCGATGATATCAAGGCGAAGCAGTATGACGATCCGTTTTTGGTCCAGTCGAGGGAGGATGTGAGGAAGGGGAAAGCCCCTGGATTTGTGGTTCACGATGATGGAGTTTTGAGATTTTGCGGCAGACTATGTGTACCGAGTGTTGTTGAGCTGAGACAGAAGATCTTGAGTGAAGCTCGTACCACACCTTACTCCATACATACTGGTACGAGTAAAATGTACAAGGATGTGAGGAGCAACTACTGGTGGAGTAATTTGAAGACAGACATTAGCGAGTTTGTGTCGAGGTGTTTGACCTGTCAGCAAGTTAAGATCGAGCATCAGCGACCCGCGGGGCTTTTACGACCACTTCCTATCCCAGAGTGGAAATGGGAGGATATTTCTATGAATTTCATTACCGGTATGCCTAAGACTCGGACTGGAATGAACATGATTTGGGTCGTTGTCGATCGACTAACCAAGTCAGCTCATTTTCTGAGTATTAAGGACATTTGGGGGCCAGAGAGACTTGCACGAGTGTTTATTGCGGAGATCGTGAGGTTACATGGGACCCCTAAGAGTATTGTTTCGGATCGTGATGGCCGGTTCATATCACATTTTTGGCAAGCCGTTCATAGAGCTTTGGGAACCGAGCTGAGACTTAGTACATCCTACCACCCTCAGACAGACGGATAGTCTGAGCGGACGATACAGATGCTAGAGGATATGTTGCGAGCCTGTGCTTTAGATTGGAAGGATGATTGGGAGTTGCACTTGCCATTGATCGAGTTCACATACAACAATAGTTGGCACGCCTCGATCAAAATGGCACCATTCGAGGCATTGTATGGGAGGAGGTGCAGATCGCCGTTGTGTTGGGACGATGCGTCCGAGCTGATTGGTACCGAGCCTGATATGGTAGTTGATACGAGAGAGAAGATTGCTCTGATTCGCGATAGGTTGGTGACGGCCCAAAGCCGACAGAAGTATTATGCCGATACACGTCGCTGGCCGTTGGAGTTTGAGGTAGGAGACCATGTGTTGCTTAAGGTGTTGCCAACACGGGGAGTTTACCGCTTCGGTCGGAAGGGTAAACTTAGTCCGATATTTATTGGACCGTTCGAGATTCTAGAGAGAGTTAGAGAGCTTGCATATCGGTTAGGTTTGCCGCCGTCCCTGAGCCACGTGCATAACGTATTTCATGTTTCCCAGCTTAGGAAGTACGTACCGGACCCTAGCCATATTATTGATTTTGGAGAGATCGAGTTGGGGCCCGACATTACCTTCGAGGAGAGGCCGATTTAGATCTTATAGCGTCGGGTGAAGCAACTCAGGCACAAAACCATTCCTTTGGTTAAAGTGTTGTGGTCGAGGCATGGATCCGAGGAAGCCACGTGGGAAACGGAGGAGAGTATGAGGTCAAGATACCCCGAGTTATTCGTGTTGTAAGTTTCGGGACGAAACTTATTTTTAGGGGGAGATAATGTAATATTCGCGTTTTCTATTTTTACTAATTTCTATTTTTGGTGTATATTTGTTTCGGACAACTCTCTTGGCACTGTTTTGTAATTCAGAATCTATTTTGTTCTTGGAGTTTCTCCGCTTGGACGAGTCTCGATGATGTTTTTACGTAATTTCATCTTGAGTTATATTTTGTCGCATGTGTATTCGATTCTCGTTAAACTCGTTCGATTTCGTCATTTTCCTATTTCCATGAGTTCGTATGGTTGAGTAGAGCATGTTGTGAGTTTCGGATTGTTAATCCGACGTTGTATCGTGATTTTTGGATGTTTGGGCCGTTTTCGTAATTTCCTATAAGTTTAGGGAATTTGTTCCTTGTTCGGTTTTGATTGTGTACCTCGGACCGTTTTGGGTTACTGGTTATTGTTTCTTGTTATGTGTATTTTCCTCGGACGGTTGGGTCGGCATATCGTGTTTTGGTGATCGTCTTTTTCGTTTTTGGTAGCGTTGTTTTCTGTCTGCACGCCGTCGCCAGACTGCGGCAAAACGGCGCAAGACCCGCGGCATTTTGCGCCGTGTCTGTGCGCCGTGTCGCACAGGGGGTCGATCACTGTCCGAGAAACGGCGCAAGACCCGCGGCATTCTGCGCCGGGTCTGTGCGCCGTGTTGCCCAGTGGTGCCCGCTGCCTTGCGAAACGACGCAAGACCCGCGGCATTTTGCGCCGTGTCTGTGCGCCGTGTCGGACATAGGTCGCCCGCTAACCAGCAATACGGTGCTGAACACGGCGCTATTTGGACCGTTTGTTGCGCCGTGTTCTGTCCAGTATATAAAGGACAGACGGGTGTTTTAACCCCATTTCTTCCTTTCTCTTCCGTCTCTCCACTCCCTCAACTCGTTTTTGGGCGATTTCAATCGGATATTGCATTCTAGCATCTTATAACTCGGAATTGGACATTCTAACACGAATCAATCATCTTCTTTCCACCATTCCATCGTTGAATTGAGGTATTTGGTCATTATACCTAATTTTAGGGTTCTTGGCTATAATTCATTTTTTCTTTCGTTTTTGCTTCGATTGATGATGAATATTAGTTGGGTAATCGTGGTGTTATGTTTTCCTAGAACTTTAGCGGATAAATTCCAAGTTTTTCCCCTTCGTTGATCGAATTTGAACTTTATGCCTCAATAATGTTCGGCGGATTGTCCCTTAGGGTAGAACGTCGATTAATTCGTGATTTCTCAGTGTAATTGTAGTTGATTGAGTCTCTATTGTTGTTAGGACCAGATTTTTGAAGATTGTTCGGACCGAAACATTTCTTTTCACCATTTTCTTCACGTCGTGTCATCCAAGGCAAGTACATGTATTATATTTTATTATGTGTGTACGGTTTTGATGCGAATGATGCAAATCGAGTTATTGAATGATTGTGATGGTCACTCTTCCACCTGGGGATGGCATGGGGCCTCTGGGGGCCGATACTAATGGGTACGGCCACGGAAGTGGACTTGGGTGCGTGCGTTGATGTTCTTCCACCTGGGGACGGTTCGACGGGACCTCTGGGGGCCGATACTAATGGGTACGGCCGCGGAAGTGGTTTCTCACCTGGGGACGGTCCGACGGGACCTCTGGGGGCCGATACTAATGGGTACGGTCGTGAGTTACCAAGTGTGGATAATTGTGATGTGGAAAACTTGTTGATATACTGTTTTGGTGTAAATGTGATATTACGGAATATTGATTTTCAAAATGATTTTTCTAACGATTTGTTTGCGTTGAATCGTGTATGTATATAATTTTGTGTAATGGTGTACTTGCACTAGCTATTCGAATGCTAACCCCTTAAATGGGGGAAATGCGTCTTATGCATTTCAGGTACCGGGAGAGCTGAGGAGCAGGCACGGGACATGCACGTAAAGGATGGGCTGACATGATGATGTGGCTCGAGTCTGTGTTTTTATGTTTTGATATTGCATTTGTCGAGTATTGGAGTTAGACTGTTTACTTCTAAACTTGATTTAAGTCCCCTGCGTGGGCAATGAATTGATATTTACTTTATGTTTCACGTACTCCGTTGAAATGTTTTGAACGAGGCCACGGCCCTATTTACTTTTGAGTGCATCTTTTGGGATTTCATTGTGGTTATGTGTCATGTGTTATCCTGGTAGACCTCGCGAGGGTCCTACGGCGTGTAATGCCCCATTTGTGAATTGGGGTGTTACAATAAGCTCAATGGTTTTGACAACCCTTTTCATAACAAGATCACTACTAAAATCAAGGTCAACACTAACAGGCCCACCCAGTAATTTAACACCGTGTAAAGGTCGGGCAATATTAGGCGGGAAAACGCCCAAATGCCTGCTTCTGGGATCCTCCTTAGACCAAAAAACCTCAGTTTTATCAACATTGAAGTGCAAACCAAAACGGGGTCCATCCAACATAATAAGCTCTAAAACCTTCCCCAAAACCAAAGTATCTCTAATAATAGTGCCATCACCCAGATACCAAGCTTGAAAGGAAAGGCTAAATGAGTCTCTAATCTTGCATACCAGAGGATGTAACACTAAAGAAAAAAGCAAAGGTCCAAGTGGATCACCTTGTTGCACACCTTGATGCGACCATAAAGTGTGTTCCCCATAATAAAGCCTAGCTAGACTGGAGTAACAAAATTCCACCCAACGCGAAATAGCAGGACATCGCAGACGAACCTCATGTAGCATAGCCTCCCGATCCACCAAGTTGAAGGCATTTTTGAAATCCACCAACAACATTGAAAGGCCCACATCATCTCCACGTTCTTCAATTATCCGATTCACGGCATGAAGAATAGCCTCTCCTCCACCAGATACCCCGACACCGAACTGCAGATCATTTAAGTAACCATCCAAAGAGTGGCCAATCATGGTGGCACTAAACTTGGAGACCAAACGCCTCCAAATGGTCCCCACAGCAATAGGTCGAATACCCCTACCCGGCTTGACCAGCGGTGTGAGAGGAGCACTAGAAATATACTCACCCAACACCCTGGGGCATTTACCGTCTAGAAAAAGATTCACCACTTCGGTGATAGAAGCGACTAACTCATCAGAAATAGCCATTGCAGCACCACTTAAATAATCCAAAAGGTGCTGAACATGTAAACCATCCCGACCACAAGAAGTACCACGAGGAAAACTCTTAATCATATCAAGAACCACAGCATGAGATGCAACAAGGTGATGATGATATATAGGTGAATGTGGAAAAGAAGGAGCTGATTTGAAGGGGTGCTTAACCTTTAATACTTCAAAAGTAGCATCATTATAATTAGCAACACCAGAAGAAGAAAGAACTCTAACAGCCACAGTATAATGGACATCACAAATCTTCCTCCTACACTGCTTGACATTACACTCCCCCAAGTCCAAATTTCCCTCATTAATATCAGACCATGTTGGGGAGGGTTCGGCTAAAACCTCTCTCACAAGTTGCAAACCACCACCGGGAACACCCCAAGAACGAATGGCATTAGCAATATACTCTTCCTGGCATTGTCGCTTAATAGCAGACCTACACTCAAGATTACTCCTCGGACAAAAGGTTTTAAGGAGACAACGGGGCAAGAATAACAAACTAACCCAACAAGAAATGTCATCGGGTGTGCAGATCACCTTATCAAGAGCCCCTTTCAAAACCCGAGAGAACCCCAAACGGCACTTGGGAGGGATGGATTTGATAGTACGCAGCCCTTTAGAAAGCAAAGTGTCGAGGAGAGGCAAATCGAAACCACCATACTCATCCAAAACTAAATTATCAACTTGGGCAAGTTGAATAGAAGAAGAAACTTGTGGTTTGTTGAGATCATACAACACGAACCTAACCACACCATCACCACAATCAGGAGGAGACATAAAGTTAGAACCATTACCATGTCGGCATTTAGAACAAAAGGTATGCGTCGTAAAACACACACCACACAACCAAAGACCCATGCGATTAAGGGTAACTTCAGCCGCCTCGAAAGCAACAAGACTAGTAGCCAAAGAATCTTTAGTAGCAACTAGAGCCTCCTCATTAAAGTGACGATCCCGAAGGTGAGTGATCAACGAAGTTCTGGTAAGCCCGTTCCCCCTACCATCATGACAACCACTCAAACCCACAAAAGGGCAATGAAAACGTACAATCATCATGAAGCAAACAAAAACAAACACACGCCACGGAAAACAAACTAAACTGATAAGAAGCAGTCCCAAACGAAACCAAGAGAACTCGCTGGGAAACCAAATAAACCAAACGGAATAAACCAAACGGAATAAACCAAATCGAAAAAAAAAACTGCTGGAACCGACGACTGATGAAGCACAGCAAACGGAACCGACGACTGATGAAGCAAACAGAACCAATGACTGATGGATCTACAAATCACGGAGCCGACTGAAGGAAGAATACGGATGGCAAAATATTCAGACGGAACTGACGGCCAAAACCCTATTCACGTGAAACAAAAGCTCAGAAATCCCGGAGTGAAAGAAATCGCCGACTGATGAAGGGTAGACGCCCGGCTAGGAGACGGTCAGAAAACGCAGCGGCAGGCGGCTGAGCCAGCGGTGTGACGGACGGCTGAAAGTCACCACCTCCGCCCTCGCCCAAATCGCAGACGGAGAAAACCAAATCAATTAACCAAATCGTTGTCGTGACGCGTCAAAATTAGTTATTTATATTTTTCCTTGGCTTACTTCTACTAACTAGTAGTATCGGCAAGTAAGGGTCGATCCCACGGAGAACGGTAAATCAATTAGACTAATTAAGGATTAAATACTTTTAGCAATTCAAATAAGATAAAAACGAGAGGGGGGATTTCAGTTTCTAATCTTAACTAAAATAATTTGCGTAAAACAAATTAAAATAAACAAAGGAAATAAAAATCGAAAATATCAATTAAAGGAATAATCTAGTCCTTAGTTCCGTTATCCACCGTTTCGAATTAATTCAAGTTTCAATGCAGCGCTTACCTCTTCTCTAATCTCATGAACTCCTATTCCGAAGCCAACAACAAGCTTTGTTGACCTCAATTATTTCTTAAGTTTATTCAATTAAAACAAGCTCTTTAATCGAACCTATCTATACGGTGGATTCAAAACAAGCTCTTCAAATCTCGCTCGCTAGATGCATTAAAAGCCAAAATAATGGAATAGGCAAGATATTAAGTTCATAAGCTCGACTTAAGGGATCTCGATTTTGTGTTACCCAATTGGAAAAAATCAATTGTTTGCTACTTGTGAAATTAAAAATGCAACAATTACGGATTACAACTCAATTTCTAGCATAAGACATAAACTCCTAATCTAGTTGGCCAAACCAAATCAAGAAATTAAATGGCATAGTCGTGAATTCAATAACACAAAATTAATTCAAGAGAATTCGAGTTGAGAATACGCTATGGGATTAAAACATGAATAATTCAAATATGGTTTCAAACTTCACTAAGAACTAGAATAGAAAATTAGCCGGACATGTTGGCTTTAGAAAACAGCAAATTAAAGATAGACATGAAAATAAAGAAATTCAAACGGTATATAGTCTTCTTCTTCGCACGTCGGAATCGGCTCGGTTGCTCCGGCGAGAAAATCAGCTCGGTCGTCCTCCACTCCTTCTGCTCTACCCGTAAAAAGTAGTGCTTCAGCCGTGAATTGATGTTCAAAAACTGATAATAATTCCAGCCCTCCTCTCCTTTTATATTTATTCCTTATCTCCTAGTTTCCTTCTTTAATTAGAACTCCTTCCTTCTTGAGTTTTAATTTCCTTGGAGTCTTTATTCCCAAACCTATTCCAATTCCTTTTTCCAGCATATGGACTGATTTATTGCCTTGTGGAACTGATTGGGCGATTTTTGAGTCGTTTCTTGGGCCCCAAGTAAGATTATTTTCGTAACAGGACTGACACTGGGTCAGCGAACTGACGCTGGGCCACCCAGTGTCTCGCGGCATTCTCTTTATTTAAGCCCAAATCACCTTGGCTTGGTCCGTTTGATGATCCAAATTATTCCTTAAGCTTAAAAAACTCCATCAAACACCTAAATTAGACAACAAATTGCCAAGTGAAGTAAATTGCATCCAAAATATAAATATATGGAAATTAACCAAGTGTGCCAACATAAAATCCATTAAAACCTTGTAATTAACAATGATTTTAGCACACTATTTTCGTTCTATCAAATCTTCCCAAACTTAAACCAATGCTTGTCCTCAAGCATAATTCGAGTGATAGAATTTCAAGAAACATGTATTGAAAAATCCAAGATGATAGCCATATTCAAGGGAGAATATATAATCATGAACAAGTATGAAGAAAATTAAAGTACCTCAACCAATCTCAACATCTTCATTGGCATCAAGTGAGAGAAAATTTAATGGCCTCACAAGGGGTCACTCTCGCTCAAGTAGATATAGGGATTATTAAGCAATCACTCACGTCAAAACATGGTGTGTCCTTACCATATACTCGCACAAAAATAAAATCTCCACTACTTAGAAGAACTCATGCATATAATCAAAAGGGCTTTTATGGTTGTAACGGGGCTTAGGTATGGGTAGGATAAAAAGGATAAATAAAGGATTCGTTGGCCGAGACTAATCATGAAATTAAATGTATAACAAATCCTACAAACAATGAAGCACCATGCTTTCCTTGAGCACCCTTTTAGGCACATATAATCGCATAGCCACGAAAGATCAATAGAGGTCAGTGGCTTTAACAACGTTCGAGGGGGGTATTTTTACGGCCGCCCCCCTAATTTTTTTTTTTGGTTTCGGCCTTATAATTTTATCTTAATTTCAGCACCTTTTTCTTTTCACTTCGCCACCCACTTTTTAATAATTCCTCGCCTTCCCTCGACTTGTATACACCTAATTCACAACCAAATCTTGACCAAGGGTTCAAATGGATGAATTTTCACCAAAAATTAGATAATGGCTAATCAAATGTGCTGGATCAAAGAATAAGGCTTAGGTCCAAATGGGCTTCTAATGGCGATTATGTCGAGGTGGGAAAATATAAGCCAAGTGGGTTATTCCTAATTTGCCTTTATCACTTTACTGCATGAGAACACTAACATAGTCTTGACATGAATAATTGTTTAAGTTCTAGTATGAACACAACACGTTCGACCCCACAAGAAGAAATAGTGAGCATGTATATGTATAATTATTTATATATGTGTGTATTTTGCTCTACGGCTCAAAACTCACGAATAAAAAGGGCTTGTGCCATGAATCCTCACACTTTTATCCAAATCCAAAATCAAGACTAGTGAACTACCCTAATTAAAATCAAACTAGTCAATCATATTCATTTCCTATGTCAGGCAATACTTAAATCCCCAATACACGAACTTGATTAAATCACACAAATTTAGCTAAGGACAATTTTAAATATATTATATCACACTTTCCAAATTTAATTAATCATTCCGACTCCAATTTCCCCAAACTTAAAAAAAAACATAAAATTCAGCACACGACTCTAAACAAAGGAAGGAAGAGAAAAAGAAAAATAAAAGATAGTAAAAAGCCTAGAATAGGAATCACCAGGCTAATGGGGGAGATGGGCTTCCAGCTGCTCGGTTCGGTCCTCCATACCTTGTTTCTTGTGCACCTCCATCGCATTAGCTTCAACATCTTGACGGCGATCTCGAACGGGCGGCGCTTGGGGCTGATGTCGACTGAAAAGAGAGATGGAGAAGTTAGGGGTTCTAGAGTAAAAAGAAGATACCGAAAAAAGAGAGAAGGAAGGGAATAAAAATAAAAATAAGGGAAGTAATAGAATAGAAAAAAAATAAAAGGGATAGCATAAAAAAAATAAAGGTAGAAATAAAATACGAAATGCAAGAAATAGATTACCACTTACCTAAAATATAATTAGCAGAAAAAATAAATAATAAAAAGAAAATTGGACTAAAAAAATAAAAGAAGTAAAAAAGATTGGGTTGCCTCCCAACAAGCACCTTTTTTTTACGTCGTTGGCTCGACGAAGAACTTCCCTTTTTAGTGAACACACCAAGGAGGTTTTGGTATCGGTGTAAATAGATGTACGACTGATGACTCGTCTTCTTGAACCACACCAAACTTTCTCGGAGTGTTTATTGAAAACTTTCCTCCCTTGAGATGCTCATCGAAGGCTAACTCTGGTTCACTTTTTCCATATAATTTCTCATATATTGGCTGTAATTCTCTTTGAAGCTCCGCAAAATCATTTTTTTTTATCAGCCTCCAAGTCTTTAGTAAGCACCACTCCGAGTCTACCCCTGCAATGCAACTCAAACACTTTCTCGACCAGAGGGTCAATCACGTTTAATGCAAAAAGAGAGCAATCTTCCTCAGGAAATTTTATAGCATCATAAATATTAAAACGTACAATTTGGTCGTCGAATTCCATCGTGAGGGATCCCTCACGAACATCTATTTTGGTATTGGCCGTATTTAAAAATGGCCTTCCTAACAAAATAGGTGTTGAATTTGATGATTCGTTTTGCATATCAAGAACATAGAAGTCGGCTGGAAATACGAGCTTATTGACTTGGACAAGAACGTCCTCAATTACCCCTTCGGGATACACAAGGCTACGATCCGCCAATTGTATAATTATCCTTGTTTCTCGAAGAGGTCCTAAATTTAAGGAGGTGTATATAGAGCGTGGCATAACATTTATTGATGCTCTTAAATCTAGCATAGCTCGTTCAAAACCCGTATTTCCAATTCGACATGGAATAGCGAACATACCTGGATCTTCCCGTTTTGGTGGCAATTTCTTTTGGAATACAGCGGACACATTTTCTCCCATCACCACCTTCTCGTTCCCTTTCAGCTTCCGTTTGCTGGTGCATATGTCTTTAAGGAACTTTGCATATTTTGGAATTTGTTGAACTGCGTCGAGTAAGGGAATGTTGATCTCAACCTTTCGGAATACGTCGAGGATTTGCTTCTCTTTATTCACGATCGCTGCCTTTTTTACCCTAGATGGAAAAGTCAACTCGTTAGTCTCAAAAGGAGCAGTTTTGGATGACTTTACCTTGCTGTCCGGCAGTTCTGCACTAGGTGCTGATTCTGCACTGGGTGTCCCAGTGTTGATCTGTTCAGTGGATTTTTCCTCCTAGTTTTCAGCTTCCTCCACCTTCTTAGGCTCCTTTAGCTGCTTCCCACTCCTTAGAGTTACAGCACTCACGTTCCTTGGGTTCGGTTCAGGTTGGGATGGCAATTTCCCACTATTTTGGTTCTCCAAATGGCTCACAGTGGTGGCTAGTTGACTCATTTGATTTTCGAGAATTTTGATACTTGATTTAGTGTCATGCTGGAACTGATTCATGCCCTGTTGGAATTGCATAGTATTTGTCATAAGGGTCTTCCTCATATCCTCCAAAGATTGTGTCGGATTTTCATTGGGCTACTTGTAAAATTGTCCTTTATTTTGCGGAGGCGCCTCTGCTGGTTTTTCCATCGAAAGTTAGGGTGATCCCTCCATCCTGGGTTATATGTATTTGAGTACGGATCGTTCTTCCTCCCATAAGAATTTTTGGTTCCGACTGCATTGGCGTGCACCTCGATTTCATCAAGCAAAATCCGACAATTGTCCGTTGTATGTTCCGTGGTTTTGCAAATGCGACAGGGTGTGACTGGCATGCTATTACCTACCGCAAGTTTTCTAACAAAAGTAGTTAGCTCGTTCAATTTTTCCTCAAGGGACGAGTCATGCATCTCTTTCACCATCCTGATCGCTGCATCGCGACATCCAAATTGCTGTGAATTAGCCGCCATGTTTGATATGAGTGCCCTTGCGGCCGTGGGAGTTTTGTCCACTAGGGATCCTCCACTTGCCGCATCTATCGTGTTCCGCTCCATCGGATTAAGTCCTTCGTAAAAATACTGAATCAGGAGTTGTTCGCTAATTTGATGTTGCGGGCATCGAGATACCAATTATTTTAATCGTTCCTAATATTCATGCAACGTTTCTCCGGTCATTTGCCTTGCACCACATATTTCTTTCCTTAGGTTGGCCGCTCGAGAGGCTGGAAAATATTTTTGTAGAAATAAGCTCTCCATCTCGTTCCACGTTGTGATGGTGGCCGACGGTAAATAAAATAACCAATCCTTAGCCGAATCTTTTAATGAGAATGGGAAGGCTCTAAGCTTGATTTGTTCTTCGGTGACACCGTTCGGCTTCATGCTTGAACAAACGAAATGGAATTCCTTGAGATGTTTGTGCGGATCCTCTCCTGATGGACCATCAAATGCAGGTAGCAAGTGAATCAACCCCGACTTCAGTTCAAAAGTGTTGTTGTTGTCAATAGCCGGGAACGTGATGCACAGTGGTTGTTGAGGTAGTTCCGGGTTGGCCAATTGCTTCAGCGTCTTTTCAACGTTATTTGCCATGACTCCAATTTCGTCCTCCGATTCGCTAGGTGATGTTTCGAAAGAAAATGGTAAGTGCCCGAGTGCTTCTTTGGTTTCTTTTGCTTTCCGCCTGAAAACACGATCTCGCTTGGTGATTTCTGGAAAATATTGTAAATTCTTATCTCCACGTGACCTTGTATTCATGCAAAACTTAAAACAAACGGATTAGTGCACAACTGACAATTAAAATGAATTTCCAGAACTGACACTCGATGACCCAGTGTCGAAATTGCAGAAGGTTTTTAACCCAAAATAAGAAAAATTAATTTAGCACCATTCCCCGGCAACGGCGCCAAAATTTTGACCAAGCTGTCGTGACGCGTCAAAATTAGTTATTTATATTTTTTCTTGGCTTACTTCTACTAACTAGTAGTATCGGCAAGTAAGGGTCGATCCCACGGAGAACGGTAAATCAATTAGACTAATTAAGGATTAAATACATTTAGCAATTCAAATAAAATAAAAACGAGGGAGGGATTTCAGTTTCTAATCTTAACTAAAATAATTTGCGTAAAACAAACTAAAAGAAACAAAGGAAATAAAAATCGAAAATATCAATTAAAGGAATAATCTAGTCCTTAGTTCCGTTATCCACCGTTTCGAATTAATTCAAGTTTCAATGCAACTCTTATCTCTTCTCTAATCTCATGAACTCCTATTCCGAAGCCAACAACAAGCTCTGTTGACCTCAGTTATTTCTTAAGTTTATTCAATTAAAACAAGCTCTTTAATCGAACCTATCTATGCGGTGGATTCAAAACAAGCTCTTCAAATCTCGCTCGCTAGATGCATTAAAAACCAAAATAATGGAATAGGCAAGATATTAAGTTCATAAGCTCGACTTAAGGGATCTTGATTTTGTGTTACCCAATTGGAAAAAATCAATTGTTTGCTACTTGTGAAATTAAAATTGCAATAATTACAGATTACAACTCAATTTCTAGTATAAGACATAAAACTCCTAATCTAGTTGGCCAAACCAAATCAAGAAATTAAATGGCATAGTCGTGAATTCAATAACACAAAAGTAATTTAAGAGAATTCGAGTTGAGAATACGCTACACGATTAAAACATGAATAATTCAAATACTGTTTCAAAATTCACTAAGAACTAGAATAGAAAATTAGCCGGACATGTTGGCTTTAGAAAACAGCAAATTAAAGATAGACATGAAAAGAAAGAAATTCAAACGGTATAGTCTTCTTCTTCGCACGTCGGAATATGAGCGCCGTTGCGATTTTATGGTGTGCGACATCCAAATTGCTGTGAATTAGCCGCCATGTTGGATATGAGCGCCCTTGCGGCCGTGGGAGTTTCGTCCACTAGGGCTCCTCCACTTGCCGCATCTATTGTGTTCCGCTCCATCGGATTAAGTCCTTCGTAAAAATACTGAATCAGGAGTTGTTCGCTAATTTGATGTTGCGGGCATCGAGATACCAATTGTTTGAATCGTTCCCAATATTCATGCAACGTTTCTCCGGTCATTTGCCTTGCACCACATATTTCTTTCCATAGGTTGGCCGCTCGAGAGGCTGGAAAATATTTTTGTAGAAATAAGCTTTCCATCTCGTTCCACGTTGTGATGGTGGCCGACAGTAAATAAAATAACCAATCCTTAGCCGAATCTTTTAATGAGAATGGGAAGGCTCTAAGCTTGATTTGTTCTTCGATGACACCGTTCGGCTTCATGCTTGAACAAACGACATGGAATTCCTTGAGATGTTTGTGCGGATCCTCTCCTGATAGACCATGAAATGCAGGTAGCAAGTGAATCAACCCCGACTTCAGTTCAAAAGTGTTGTTGTTGTCAATAGCCGGGAACGTGATGCACAGTGGTTGTTGAGGTAGTTCCGGGTTGGCCAATTGCTTCAGCGTCTTTTCAACGTTATTTGCCATGACTCCAATTTCGTCCTCCGATTCGCTGGGTGATGTTTCGAAAGAAAATGGTAAGTGCCCGAGTGCTTCTTTGGTTTCTTTTGCTTTCCGCCTGAAAAAACGATCTCGCTTGGTGATTTCTGGAAAATATTGTAAATTCTTATCTCCACGTGACCTTGTATTCATGAAAAACTTAAAACAAATGGATTAGTGCACAACTGACAATTAAAATGAATTTCCAGAACTGACACTGGGTGACCCAGTGTCGAAATTGCAGAAGGTTTTTAACCCAAAATAAGTAAAATTAATTTAACACCGTTCCCCGGCAACGGCGCCAAAATTTTGACTGCGCTGTCGTGACGCGTCAAAATTAGTTATTTTTATTTTTCCTTGGCTTACTTCTACTAACTAGTAGTATCGGCAAGTAAGGGTCGATCCCACGGAGAACGGTAAATCAATTAGACTAATTAAGGATTAAATACTTTTAGCAATTCAAATAAAATAAAAATGAGAGGGGGGGATTTCAGTTTCTAATCTTAACTAAAATAATTTGCGTAAAACAAATTAAAATAAACAAAGGAAATAAAAATCGAAAATATCAATTAAAGGAATAATCTAGTTCTTAGTTCCGTTATCCACCGTTTCGAATTAATTCAAGTTTCAATGCAGCGCTTATCTCTTCTCTAATCTCATGAACTCCTATTCCGAAGCCAACAACAAGCTCTGTTGACCTCAATTATTTCTTAAGTTTATTCAATTAAAACAAGCTCTTTAATCGAACCTATCTATACGGTGGATTCAAAACAAGCTCTTCAAATCTCGCTCGCTAGATGCATTAAAAACCAAAATAATGGAATAGGCAAGATATTAAGTTCATAAGCTCGACTTAAGGGATCTCGATTTTGTGTTACCCAATTGGGAAAAATCAATTGTTTGCTACTTGTGAAATTAAAATTGCAACAATTACGGATTACAACTCAATTTCTAGCATAAGACATAAACTCCTAATCTAGTTGGCCAAACCAAATCAAGAAATTAAATGGCATAGTCGTGAATTCAATAACACAAAAGTAATTCAAGAGAATTCGAGTTGAGAATACGCTGCGGGATTAAAACATGAGTAATTCAAATACAGTTTCAAACTTCACTAAGAACTAGAATAGAAAATTAGCAGACATGTTGGCTTTAGAAAACAGCAAATTAATAATAGACATGAGAAAAAAGAAATTCAAACGGTGTAGTCTTCTTCTTCGCACGTCGGAATTGGCTCGGTTGCTCCGGCGAAAAAATCAGCTCGGTCGTCCTCTTTCTCCTTCTGCTCCAGCCGTTAATTGATATTCCAAACTCCAATTAATTCCAGCCCTCCTCTCCTTTTATAATTATTCCTTATCTCTTAGTTTCCTTCTTTAATTGGGGCTCCTTCATTCTTGAGTTTTAATTTCCTTGGAGTCTTTCTTCCCAAATCTATTCCAATTCCTTTTTCCAGCATATGGACCGATTTATTGCCTTGTGGAACTGATTGGGCGATTTTTGAGTCGTTTCATGGGCCCCAAGTAAGATTATTTTCGTAACAGGACTGACACTAGGTCAGCGAAGTGACACTGGGCCACCCAGTGTCGCGCTATATTTTCTTCATTTAAGCCCAAATCACCTTGGCTTGGTCCGTTTGATGATCCAAATTATTCCTTAAGCTTAAAAACTCCATCAAACACCTAAATTAAACAAAAAATTGCCAAGTGAAGTAAATTGCACCCAAAATATAAATATATGGAAAATAACCAAGTGTGCCAACATAAAATTCATTAAAACCTTATAATTAACAATGATTTTAGCACACTATTTTCGTTCTATCAAATCTCCCCAAACTTAAACCAATGCTTGTCCTCAAGCTTAATTCGAGTGAAAGAATTTCAAGAAGCATGTATTGAAAAATCCAAGATGATAGCCATATTCAACGGAGAATAAATAATCATGAACAAGTAAGAAGAAAATTAAAGTACCTCAACAATCTCAACATCTTCATTGGCATCAAGTGAGAGAAAATTCAATGGCCTCGCAAGGGGTCACTCTCGCTCAAGTAGATATAGGGATTATTAAGCAATCACTCACGTCAAAACATGGTGTGTCCTTACCATATACTCGCACAAAAATCAAATCTCCACTACGTAGAAGAACTCATGCATATAATCAAAAGGGCTTTTATGGTTGTAGCGGGGCTTTAGGTATGGGTAGGATAAAAAGGATAAATAAAGGATTCATTAGTCAAGACTAATCATGAAATTAAGTGCATAGCAGATCCTACAAACAATGAAGCACCATCCTTTCCTTGAGCACCCTTTTAGGCACATGTAATCGCATAGCCACGAAAGATCAATAGAGGTCAGTGGCTTTAACTGTAACACCCCCGATATATTCAGGAATATTACAGCGCCGTAAATCCTTTACATACGAATTTACAAGGCTAAAGAAATGAAATGACAATAACAGATACCAACTTATGAAATCACTGAAATAAAATACAACAGTCTAGTTCAATACCGAGAATACAAATATCCAATGAAGAGTTATTAATACATCACCAAAATCCAAACATCATAAAATGACGACGTACTCGAGTACTTATTGAAATAACCAACAAACAACAGACAATAAACTCGGCCGGAACATCACTCTGCACCCTCGTCATCATGCAGCTCCAATGGTTGTTTCCCCGCTCTCCTGGATCCTGAACATAAACAAATGTTCACCCCCGAAGGGGTTAGCACAACGATGCTAGCACAAGTACAATAATCATATAACAGTGATATAATCAACAATTATATCATAACTAGTTTCTCCAACGAGAAATATCAACAACACATATCATATCATAACAATTTCAACATACTGATGGTATTCCAACGATCCAGCGCACACAACTATAGATTCCCATGATGATCCCGTCGGACCAACACATGGTGGAACTAACTATCCAACGATCTAGCGCACACAGCTATAGATTCCCATGATGATTCCCGTCGGATCAACACATGGTGGACATATAATCACATGTTTACACAATACAATCACATCATAACTGTCATAATATAAACATTTCTAATTAGAGTACTTGCCTCGGTTCGTTGACAAGAATAAAACTTCCACGAATATCAAATACTCGAAGGTCGTCCCCTTCGATCAATCACGTTGCTAAGCTCGAACCTTAACAAAAGAAATAATATAGAATTCATATCATGCCGTACGAATGTCTAACAATCCAAAATTACGGTAGGAAGTCCTTAAAATGCAATCTGTCTGGATCGCTTAACGCACGCTACGCATCCTATGTAGCGTACGTTAATGCTACTCGTTAGCGCACGTAATTACACACAGCTTAGCGTACGCTAACCATGCATGGTCAGTGCCTCACTGATCAGCCGACTGACTCGCCTGATGACTTAACGCACACTAAGTTCCAAACGTGGTGTACGCTAAACATACTCGATAGTGCACGTTAATTCACGTAGCTTAGCGCACGCTAAGCGTGCATGGCAGTTCACTGAAGGGCAGCAGATTGTACAAATGGTGATGAAGTAAGCGAATTCCTCAGTGATTAATGTTTGTTATCCGAATACATGTTATGTTCATAAACTTATGAATGATCTCACAGATAATAACAACTTCGAGATACAAGTATACGCATAATCATCACAACACCATAATCCATCTTGATTACAATTCTACTATCATTATACACATTCGGACTACATCTTGAGGTGAACTAACAATTCCAACTTATACGAAAGAATATTTCCTAAGATGATTCTTCCCTTAAGTCCTTATAACCGAAAATGATATCACCTCCAATTTATGATCACTAAGATAACATAAATCATATGGGTAATCAACTTCAGAATGTTTCTCTCATCATTTGAAGTACTAGGATTCCAACTACGAGGTTCCAACGATAATATCATAAGCATAGACATTCCAATCTTCTAAACATGATGTTTGATGATTAATTCACTAATGAAATTCAATACTTTGTTAGCATGATCATCTAATTCTTTAGAATCCAAATCTAAGGTTGGAGATAGATTGAACATACCTTAATATGACGAAATCAATGAACCCCAAAGGTAGAATCTGATTCCGGTTGGTTATATACCACTCCAAGGTGTTACTTCTCCTCAATGATCAATCATAAGAAGTATCCAATGTCCAATGATAAAGTAGATGCAATATAAGTGTATCTGAGGAAGATGATATGCTCTCTGGTCTCTCAAGAACGAAAGATAAATGAAAGAAATGAGAATAAAATGGAGTGCTAGCCCATATATAAACTTTCTGTACAAAGCAGATTAGTGCACGCTACCATGCATCCTTAGCGTGCGCTAATAAGAGTTGACTCCAAAATTGTCTAGGTTCGTCCGCGGGAATCTTATCCGTACCCATGTCCCGGCTGGCGCATGTGCTAGCCGCCCAGCTCAATAATTGAGTGCCTAGCGCACGCAACTCCTACATACGTAGCGTGCGCTAGTAGTAGCCGATAGCGCGCGTTAAGCTACATTCTTAGCGTGCGCTATCACGGGTTTGCATGAGAAATTTTGCATGTTGTTATACTTATGTTGAAAGATACCAATGCAAGAAATATCATACTCCAATTATCAAGACCACAAATCCGAATAATATAGGGTTCGAATACAGATGAAATACACAGTAATAAATCCGAATATTACATACTCTCCTACTAAAAAGGAGTTTCGTCCCGAAAATCAAGACGAAAATAACTCGGGATATCTGGACTTCATGCCATCTTTCGTTTCCCATGTGGCTTCTTCCACTCCGTGGCGTGACCATTGAACTTTGACCAAGACGATTGGTTTGTTCCTCAACTGCTTAACTTGACTCTCGAGTATCTTGACCGGTCTTTCTTCAAACGTCCCATCATGAGCGACTTCGATCTCGCCGAAATCAATGACATGACTAGGATCTGGTATATACCTCCGTAACTGGGATACGTGGAACATGTTATGAACATGGCACAATGACGGCGGCAATGCAAATCTGTATGTCAATTCTCCAACTCTCTCAAGGATTTCAAATGGTCCGATATATCTCGGACTTAGCTTTCCTTTCCTTCCGAAACGAAAGATTCCCCGAGTAGGAGAAACCTTTAAAAGTACATGGTATCCCGTGCTGAACTCCAAAGGTCGACGACGTACGTCTGCATAAGATTTCTGTCGACTCTGGGCGGTCAACAATCTTTCATGAATTAAGGCTATCTTCTCTCGAGTCTGTACGATCAACTCTGGTTCTATTGCGATCAAGTCTGATGAATCGTCCCAGCATAGGGTGATCTGCATCTTCTCCCATATAATGCCTCAAATGGTGCCATCTTAATGGATGCATGCCAACTATTATTGTAAGTAAATTCAATCAACGGTAGATGAACTTCCCAATCAGTTGACCAATCTAAGGCCAAGCCCTCAGCATATCTTCCACCGTTTGAATAGTCCTCTCGGATTGTCCATCAGTCTGTGGGTGATAAGCTGTGCTGAAGTTCAATTCGGTCCCCAAGGCCTTATGAACTGCTTTCCAAAAGTGAGACACAAAACGGTCGTCTCGATCAGAAATAATGGTCTTCGGCGTACCATGCAGTCGAACTATCTCTGAAATAAATACTCGCGCCAACCTCTCTGGTCCCCACGTGTCCTTAATGCCTAGGAAATGAGCTGATTTGGCTAGACGATCAACTATCACCCAAATTATATTCATTCCTGTCTTGCTTCTTGGCATGCCAGTGATAAAGTCCATCGATATGTCCTCCCACTTCCATTCAGGAATCGGGAGCGGCTTCAACATTCCGGCAGGTCGTTGATGCTCGATCTTAACCTGCTGACAACTCAAGCATTTCGAAACATAGTCCGCTACATCTTTCTTCATGTTGTCCCACCAGAAATTCTGTTTCAAGTCCTTATACATCTTACTGGTGTCCGGGTGGATAGAATAGGGCGAGCTGTGAGCTTCCTTCATAATCGTCTGTTTCAGAATATCGATATCAGGAACGCAGAGTCGGTTCTGAAATCTCAAAACCCCATCATCATGAATTAGGAATCTTGGGGCCTTTCCCTTGATCACCTCATCATGTAACCGAATCATCAGAGGATCATCCGCATGTCTAGATTTGATTTCTTCGGTTAATGACGAAGTTAATTCCATCACGCACAGTTGTCCTTGGACTCTTTGTAACCACACTTCAATTCCTTCTCTAATCATCTCTCGTTGAAGGCTAAGTTGGGAGGTCAGAGTCTCCAGCATCTGAATAGAAACAGGCTTGCGGCTAAGTGCATCTGCCACCACATTCGCTTTGCCTGGATGATACAAAATCTCCAAGTCATAGTCCTTTATCAGCTCTAACCATCTTCTTTGCCGCATGTTCAGCTCTTTCTGACTGAAGATGTCACTACCAAAAATCAGACTTTAGCCGACGACTTAAAGTGGTCGGCTAAACCCCAAATTCGTCGGCTAATCATGCCAGTCGTCGGCTAAAAAACCGTCGGCCGATATTCGTCGGCCAAGGTTTAGCCGAAGACCTTTGTGCAGTCGTCGGCTAAAGTTCAACCATTAGCCGACCACTAGTACAAGGTCGTCGGCTAAACCTGTTGGAAAAAAAAAAAAAAAAACATTTAGCCGACGACCGTAACAAGACCGTCGGCTAAAACCATTTTTTTTTTAAAAAAAAATACAGTTTAGCCGACGACCGTCTTATATGTCGTCGGCTAAAACTCTTTTTAAAAAAAAAATTAAATTATTTTAGCCGACGACCGTCTAAGAGGTCGTCGGCTAAAGTAGTTTATTTTTTTAAAAAAAAAAATAACTTTAGCCGACGACCGTCTTAGAGGTCGTTGGCTAAAACCCTATTTTTTTTAAAAAAAAAATTACTTTAGCCGTCTTAGACGGTGTCATCGGCTAAAACCCTTTTAATAAAAAAATAAACTACTTTAGCCGACGACCGTCTTAAATGTCGTCGGCTAAAACCTATTTTAAAAAAAAATAATTGATTTTGGTATCCCAAAACCCGTATTTTTGCACTGCAATTTTATACACCACTCTCATTATCAACAACAATCAACGCACAACATATTCAAGAACATTAATTTCATCAACAAACTAGTAGCGTCACTACAATCACTTACACAATTGGAACACAAATATAAATATACACGAGTACTACAACCACACAACTAGAATCTACTGCCAAAATCAACTAAATGTCGAAATGTAGTAGTAGAAGGATTACCACCATCCCCTAGATCCTCGTCACGAGGCCGTGAAGATGGGGTCTGTCCGAAGAGAGAAGGCGGTGGAGCAGGTGCTGCAGTCCGGCTCGAGTAATGGTCCGAGCCGGCGTCATCATATAGTCCATCATGGCCCGCGCTGTCTCTGGAAACTCTCTAACCGCGACTCAGTCCTCTGCTCGCTCTCATGTAACCGCTCGAGTCCTCCATTCATTCTCGGCCGGAGCTCCCTCTCCGCTCTCAATCGCTCCTCGAGATAGGCGGTCAGTGCATCCGTCCGCGAGGCGCTGGAAGCCGGGGTATCTTTCAATACATGGTGACCCTCGGCTCCCATCATCTTAGTGCGGTACCGACTACCTCTAGGAGGGTAGACGGTACCCACACCCTAAGCGCGAACATAAGGATCGGCTGATCGATCATCCCAATGGCGAGAATCGAGGTCGGTCTCGCTAAGTCCGGATCTCGCTCCCGAGCAATCTCGGCAAGCATCCTCTCGAGACTCCTCCCGCACACGCTCCTAAGTTAATATGAAAATAAATATTTGAATATCAATAAAAGTATGACACAAAGGCATTTATTTTATTACTAAAATAAAATAAAAAAAAGACTTACATGCTCCTCGGGACGGTTCGGAAATGCTTTCTGAGTCACGTAGGCAAATGCATCCAACGAATCAGAAGAAATGGCCTCGTGCGCAACTCGCTAACGACCGGGAACCCGTGTGATGGTCGGTCGGACCACACGATTGGTCGTGTTGGTCAAGCTAGTCGCCTTCAAAAAATATTATTTAGAATCGAGTTTATATTTAGAATTAAAAAAATAAAATCGAAATATTATTATTTTTATTAAATACTAGAATTTTTTTAATAAATAAAATACAATATTCAGATTTTTATTTTTTTATGGAAAATAATATTCTAGTTTTTATTTTTATTAAAACAATTTATTTCCACTTTTGAATAAAAAAATTCCGATTTTTTAATATTAATAATATTCCAGAATTTTAAAAAATACATGAAGTTCCGATTTTTCTAATTTAAAAAAACTGGAACTTCAAGTATTTTTATATTCTGAAACATTAATTTAAAAAAATGGAGTTTATATTTAGAATTCAAAAATAAAATCTGAAAGAGGAAGAATGAAATGAGGGTATTTTAGTCATACCATGAACTCTGGGTCGCGAAAATGGGCGCGTAGCCACTTCCACTCGTACTCCCGGAACTTGAATTCTTCCGGGGTAGCCTCTCGGGTATCACCCAGGCTGTCCAGAACATGTGCATCTCATTTTTCCAAGATTTGTACCTACAACACACGTTGCACAACATATATCATTCGTAAGAAAAAAAATTACGCAAACAATGTAGATACAAAATAAATTAAAATGACTTACTTGGTAGACTGCACCTCGTCACACCAAGTACGTAGTAGAGAGTCGGGAATGACAAACCACACCTATGAATAGCATAAATACGCAATAATTTAAAAACATCACATATTGCATTTTCAAGAACTACGTGTTGATTGAAAAACACTTATTAAATATTTATTAACTTACCGACATAGCATTATTCAAAGCATCCTTCACGCACTGCGGCACGTCCCCCCAATCGGGCCACAAAACGGGGACTCTGTCCCGAATGACAAAGCCAACATTACGGCTATATGACGCCGCAGCGTCAGAAGACATCACCGGCCGGCCGTGTCTGTCTAGAGGAATCTCATAACGGCCATTCTTAGTTACGTATGAGTCGAGCGCCAGACCCTTTGCTGGGCCACGAGTCTTCTTCTTTTTCTTCTCCTCCTTGACTACATTTTCCCCCTTCTCCTTCTTCGAAACCTGACAACTGCGCCAAAACATGTTGTCTGTCCAAGACTCATACACGTATGCCTCGTCAGGGCTAATCAATCAAACGGGAACTCGGGCTCCCGACTCATCGACCTCCGGAATAGTCGGAACCATCGGAGGCATGAATAGAGTCGGCGGCGGACCGTGGGGCACCGCGGACGAGGAACTCCGTACATCTCCTGATGTGTGAGGGCTAGACGTGGGTCGGTGGATGGGAGGCATACGAGTCTCCGGCTGCGAGGGGGTCGGCTGTGGTGTCTGAAAGGATAAACGCCGCGCTAGTGCAGCGGGCTCATCTGTCGCCCTATAAAAATCATCAGCGTTCATGCCGGTAGCTTCTAGTATCTGGCGGGCACGAACGCTGCTCTGAGATATGTATCGTGTACCGGGATCCGCCTTACTAGAGGCTGCGGAACTCCCCCCCGAATCGGGAGTGGTCGACTTTGTCGACTTCTTCCCCAACGCTTTCTTTATTCTATCCATAATCTAAACAACTCAATCAAATTCACAACTCAACACAACAGTAACTATCAATGCCATACCACGTTAATCTTTCGATTAACGCCGGCTATAAAATTCCTTCCTCCTCAAACAAATTCATCAAATATTTCTAAACAAATTCATCAAATAATCTAAACAAATTCATCAACTAAACAATTCAACACAACAGTAATTATCAATGCCATACCACGTTAATCTTTCGATTAACGCCGGCTATACAATCCCTTCCTCCTCAAACAAATTCATCATATTCGCAACTCATTAAACACAAAATATTGAAAATACTAAATTCATCAAATATTGCATCACAACTCATTAAACATTTTATCAAATTCACCACATATTCTAAACAAATTCATCAAACAAATACAATAAATTCAACAAAAAAAATAAAAAAAAAAGGGACAAGGGTTACCGCGGCCGGGCTGGAGGGCGACGGGCGGAGCGGAGGGCGACGGGCGGAGGGCTACGGGCTATAGGGCGACGGGCGGAGGGCGTCGGGCGGGCGGGCGGGCGACGGGACGAGGCCGGCAGGCGGAGGGCTGGCGGGCTGGAGGGCGGGCGGGCGACGGGCTGGAGGGCGGGCGGGCGACAAGACCGGGCCAAGGCAGACGATCGGCGGGCGATTGTAGTTGGGCCGGGGTGACTATCGGCGGGCGAATGGCTAAGGGGCAGAAGAAGAAAATAAGAAAAGGAGGTACGAGAAACGTATAAAAGGTGGGGGTTTAGCCGACGACAGGATCTACGTCGTCGGCTAAAGTTTTAAAAAAAAATATATATTTTAGCCGACGACATATATGACGGTCGTCGGCTAAACCCATAAGTGACCCGACCGTGTTAGACAAGACGGTCGGGCAGGCAAACAGTTTGTTTTCAACCCTGTCATTAGTGCGCGGCTCGGCATGCCATCTCATTGCTTTTGCCGTGTGAGGAGACATAAAAAGCCGTTCCAACCTGTCCTTCAGTGGAAAATACCAAAGTACCTTCACCGGTTTCTCTTTTCCAGAAGGAGTGATCCTATATCTCTTTGTATCACATACAGGACATCTCGTAAGGTCTTCATTAGGATGCCCCCACAATAGAACACAATCATACATGCAGACGTGGATCTTAATGTAGGAAAGACCAAGATCTTTCAAAATTCGTCTCATTTTTGAATATGTATTAGGAAGATGATGACCCTGTGGAAGCATATTACTCGTAAGCTCCAAGTAATCATCTACAGACTTGATGGATGATTTG
This sequence comes from Orobanche coerulescens, assembly GCA_033398695.1. NCBI lineage: Eukaryota > Viridiplantae > Streptophyta > Magnoliopsida > Lamiales > Orobanchaceae > Orobanche > Orobanche coerulescens. Next base: position 108,549,899 of record CM065819.1, read on the forward strand.
TTTTCCACCTTTAATCTCATCGTGTCCATGACACAATCAAGAACAGTCATGTTACACCCTGGGTATAGAGGGGTCTGTTGGAGTTGAATTAGCTTATTGTACCTGTCAAGCCCAGCAGTATTGCAAGGCAATGGTCTACGGGGTCGTGGGATTTGCTCAGTTGGTACTAACGTCTCGGAAAAACCAAACACATCATCAATCAACCTCCTCTTCGGATCGGTGAACCCGACGTTACCACTAAATTGTCCGTGATCATACGGAATAACAGAATTCGGTGCTTCACCATGGTATATCCAACATGTATATTTACTCCAAAAAACATTCTTCTTTAGGTGTTCCCAGACCTCATCAAATGGAAAACGAAACATATCACTGCGACATATACATTTATTACATGGACAGTAGTGCAACGTATTACCACTGTCGTGCTCTTTTACAAATCTCATAATCTGCTTCATCCCATCCATTACACTTGGATCCCATTTTCGTAACCCAATCCAACTCTTATCCATCCTGAAAATGTATACATTTTCCAATATTAATCCAACTAATTAATTTTGTTCAAATTATAAATGAAATCACAACAAACAATTAATCATAATGATTATCATCATAAAACTTAATCGTTTTACATAAAAGCTATCGAATGTAACATGAATAATACAAAGTTTCAAATCACAATAAAAATACAATAAAATACATACCTTAATCGAAATGGTGATTATAACAACCGATAGAAACCTTCGGCACTCCAGCTAGCACAACTCAAAGTAGCAACTCACAAGCTTTTTTAGAATAATTCAAATAATCGGAATAGAAATGTGCTCTTTAGCGAGGAGAGGTGCAACATTGGGTTGGTGTTCCCTGAACTATAAATACTTTTCACTTTGAGGTTTAGCGACGACCTAGATCTAGGTCGTCGGCTAAAGTATATTATTTTTTTAAAAAAAAGGGTTTGTGACGACCTAGATCTAGGTCGTCGGCTAAACCATTACATTATTATTTTTTTTCGGAAGGAGTTTAGTGACGACCTAGATCTTGGTCGTCGGCTAAAGTAAATTATTTTTTAAAGGGTTTAGCCGACCTAGATCTAGGTCATCGGCTAAACCATTACATTATTATTTTTTTCGGAAGGAGTTTGGCCGACTGACCTAGATCTAGGTCGTCGGCTAAAGTAAATTATTTTTTAAAAAGGTTTAGCCGACGACCTAGATCTAGGTCGTCGGCTAAACCATTACATTATTATTATTTTTTCGGAAGGACTTTGTGACGACCTAAATCTAGGTCGTCGGCTAAAGTATATTTTTTTCTTTTCGTCGGCTAAACGTTATGACGGTCGTCGGCTAAATATCTTCAATATAGCCGACGACTATTTCGAGCTTTAGCCGACGACCTCCACCAAGTCGTCGGCTAAAACCCTTTAGCCGACGGTATTTTGAGTCGTCGGCTAAAGTGCGGACTTTAGCCGACGACACTTTATAGTCGTCGGCCGTTTTTTTTCGGGTCGTCGGCTAAAGTACTTTTTTTGGTAGTGTGTATTTGAGACTCTTGTGATCAGTAAAGATCTGAAAGTAAGTCCCGTGCAGGTAATGTCTCCAAATCTTTAAAGCAAAAACTACTACTGCTAGCTCTAAATCATGTGTTGGGTAATTCACTTCATAAGGTTTCAGCTGTCGTGAAGCATAAGCGATCACCTTATCATTCTGCATCAATACGCATCCGAGTCCTTGGTTCGAAGCATCATTGTAAACTATGAATCCTCCGGTCCCCTGTGGAAGTGATAAAATTGGTGCTGCCATCAATCTCCTCTTCAATTCATCAAAACTAGTCTGACACGACTCGTTCCACTCAAACTTTTGAGTTTTCTGCAGGAGTCGAGTAAGTGGGCGGGAGATTTTAAGAAGCTTCGGACTTCTTTTACGTTCTTTGGAGGCTTCCAATCCATAATTGCTTCGATCTTCTGAGGATCTACTCGGACTCCTTTAGCTGATACCACATGGTCGAGGAACATTACTTCCTTTAGACAGAATTCGAACTTAGAAAGTTTGGCGTACAATTGCTCGCTTCTCAAAAGTTCTAATACAATCCGCAAATGTTGTACATGCTATTTCGGGCTCTTAGAATATACCAGAATGTCATCAATGAACACGACCAAAATTTATCCAAATATTCGATGAACACTCGGTTCATCAATTGCATGAATACAGCAAGTGCATTAGTGAGACCAAACGGCATCACTACAAACTCATAGTGTCCGTAATGAGTTCTGAATGCTGACTTCGGAACATCAGATTCCTTAATCCTCAGCTGATGGTATCCTGATCTCAGATCGATTTTAGAAAATATTGTTGCTCCTTGAAAATGGTCAAATAAATTATCAATCCGTGGCAACGGATATTTGTTCTTAATTGTCATCTTGTTCAGCTCTCGATAGTCGATACACAGTCGAAGCGATCCATCCTTCTTCCGGACAAAAAGAACTGGCGCTCCCCAGGGCGAAACGCTTGGCTGGATATAGCCTTTGTCCAGTAACTCCTCCAGCTGCTTTTTCAGTTCATACATCTCAGTAGGTTCCATACGATATGGCGCTTTAGAAATTGGTGTAGCTCCGGGTTCCAGCTCAATGGTGAATTCTACATCCCGTCGTGGAGGTAGTCCAGGTAACTCGTCAGGAAATACATCTGGAAATTCGTTAACAACATGAATGGATGAAAGTTCCACAATTTCGTCTTCTTTGCATAGCACCAGTATCCGGTACAGCCCTGTTTCAACAATTTGACAGCTTTCATCGCTTTGATCAACTTTCCTGAGCTTCCTGGTTTCCATCCTTTAAACAGTACTTCAGAGCCATCGTTAGCGATCAGCGAAATATTCCTCCTTCGGTAGTTTACAATAGCTCCATATCGATTAAGCCAATCGTTTCCGAGTATCAGGTCGTCTCCTTGCATTTCTATCACAATCAGATTTGAGAGCCACTCTATGCCGCCAAATGATATAGGGAAATCTCTAGTCTCTAAGTTCCCAACAATCCTCTCTCCACTCGGTAAACCAACAACATAAGGTTCACAGTAATGAAAACCAGAAATATTCAAACGATTTACACAAGATGAGGATATAAATGAATGCGTAGCTCCCGTATCAAATAAAACACTAACTGGCTGGGAAAGGATCTGAACAGTACCTGATGCGACAGCAGCATCCTGATCATCTATCCTCCTCATCTCACACAGACATGGGGGAACAGATCCGGCACTCGATGTCCCCTTTCGGTCCCATTGTCCTCTGCCTCGTCCGCGGCCAAAATTCTGAGGCATCTGAACACTTTGCTGCGTCTGTTGGATACTAGCTTCCTTCTGAACTGGCTGCGATGTACGGGTTCCATTAAACTTGGTGACATCCTTGCAAAACGTCGCACGGTGCCCTTCCTATCCGCAATCAAAACATGTAACTGGAGTGCGCAAACAATCACGCCAAAGGTGACCTGGGCGACCACAGTTAAAGCACCTCCTAGCTGTATCCGTCGTGGCCAACATTGTTCCAAAATTCTTTCCGCTCTTAGATGGGTGCGGAGGTTTCTTGAAAGAATAAAAAGAAGACTGGGCCTTGCAGGGCCCGCTGCTCTTGTGCTCTGTAAAAGTACCAGAGACTTTCTGTTTCTTGGACTCCATAAATTTTTCCATTGCTGCTTCCTTGATTTCGTACACCAACGCCTTATCCTGGTATTGACGGAGAGTGATACATTCAAAACCGGACATGTACCTATGGATTTCTGGTTTCATCCTCATATCAAAATGAATCATCATCTCTGCATCTATTCTGACCAGTTGTCGAACAAATGCTAGTTGCTGGTTAAATGTTTTAATTGTCTGGGATACGGGTTCGTCTGATGGCTGAGCGGAGAAAAACTCACGAATTTTGGCTTCCCTCACAGGACGAGGGCAGTACTGAGCTTCCATCATCATTTTAAATTTTATCCAATCAGCATCATGATCTGCAGGTCGGATAGCTTCCCACCACTCGGATGCTTCCCCTATCAGAAAGTACTGAGCAATAGGAGCTCTCCTGTCATCTGGGCAATTAATTCCAGCAAAGAATTTCTCTAATTCCTTCAACCAATGATCCCAAGTGGGAGTCTCGAAAAAGCCGTCAAATTTGGGTGGTTGCATCTTCGCTACCTCTTGCAACCATCGGTCACCTCGATTTCCCATTTCTGGGATCCTTTGCTGTCCATCTCCCTGCTGAAATCCCACCGCCACCTGCATTCGGTCCACGACCTGAGCGAACTGAGTCATCTGGTTCACCACTTGACGAAGGATTTCTGGTACAGCAGGTTCCGGTTCATTATTGATAGATCGTTGCGGCTCGCCTGAGCTATGATTGGCCTGATTAGAAGGCAACGCTTCCCTTTCAGCATTCCTTCGTCCGCATCCACGACCGCGACCACGTCCACGTCCACCTCTCAACATACTGTAAGCATAAATACTCAATATACAGGAAAAAATATCGTTATAATGTGTAAAGAACGAGATAGAGTTTAGGAACTTACAACCACCGTTCGCATGAAGACGTAGGCAGTACAGTGATGTTATTCACGGCCGGTTACCTCAAAAGACATATATGACCCCTATTTTAACCCACTGGCCAAGATATCCATAATCTTAGCTCCGATACCATATTCTGTAACACCCCCGATATATTCAGGAATATTACAGTGCCGTAAATCCTTTACATAAGAATTTACAAGGCTGAAGAAATGAAATAACAATAACAGATACCAACTTATGAAATCACTGAAATAAAATACAACTGTATAGTTCAATACCGAGAATACAAATATCCAATGAAGAGTTATTAATACATCACCAAAATCCAAACATCATAAAATGACGACGTACTCGAGTACTTATTGAAATAACCAACAAACAGCAGACAATAAACCCGGCCAGAACATCACTCTGCACCCTCGTCGTCATACAGCTCCAGTGGTTGTTTCCCCGCTCTCCTGGATCCTGAACATAAACAAATGTTCACCCCCGAAGGGGTTAGCACAACGATGCTAGTACAAGTACAATAATCATATAACAGTGATATAATCAACAATTATATCATAACTAGTTTCTCCAATGAGAAATATCAACAACACATATCATATCATAACAATTTCAACATACTGATGGTATTCCAACGATCCACCGCACACAGCTATAGATTCCCATGATGATCCCGTCGGACCAACACATGGTGGAGCTAACTGTCCAATGATCCAGCGCACACAGCTATAGATTCCCATGATGATTCCCGTCGGATCAACGCATGGTGGACATATAATCACAACATGTTTACACAATACAATCACATCATAACTGTCATAATATAAACAATTCTAATTAGAGTACTTGCCTCGGTTCGTTGACAAGAATAAAACTTCCACGAATATCAAAATACTCTAAGGTCGTCCCCTTCGATCAATCACGTTGCTAAGCTCGAACCTTAACAAAAGAAATAATATAGAATTCATATCATGCCGTACGAATGTCTAACAATCCAAAATTACGGTAGGAAGTCCTTAAAATGCAATCTGTCTGGATCGCTTAACGCACGCTACGCATCCTATGTAGTGTACGTTAATGCTACTCGTTAGCGCACGTAATTACACACAGCCTAGCGTACGCTAACCATGCACGGTCAGTGCCTCACTGATCAGCCGACTAACTTGCCTGATGACTTAACGCACACTAAGTTCCAAATGTGGCGTACGCTAAACATACTCGATAGCGCATGTTAATTCACGTAGCTTAGCGCACGCTAAGCGTGCATGGCAATTCACTGAAGGGCAGCAGATTGTACAAATGGTGATGAAGTAAGTGAATTCCTCAGTGATTACAATTCTCATGCGAAGTTTGGTGATCTCCGGTTGGTGCATTAGATTCTACTATCATTATACACATTCGGACTTCATCTTGAGGTGAACTAACAATTCCAACTTATACGAAAGAATATTTCCTAAGATGATTCTTCCCTTAAGTCCTTATAACCGAAAATGATATCACCTCCAATTTATGATCACTAAGATAACATAAATCATACGGGTAATCAACTTTAGAATGTTTCTCTCATCATTTGAAGTACTAGGATTCCAACTACGAGGTTCCAACGATAATATCATAAGCATAGACATTCCAATCTTCTAAACATGATGTTTGATGAATAATTCACTAATGAAATTCAATACTTCTTTAGCATGATCTTCTAATTCTTTAAAATCCAAATCTAAGGTTGGAGATAGATTGAACATACCTTAATATGACGAAATCAATGAACCCCAAAGGTAGAATCTGATTCCGGTTGGTTATATACCACTCCAAGGTGTTACTTCTCCTCAATGATCAATCATAAGAAGTATCCAATGTCCAATGATCAAGTAGATGCGATATAAGTGTATCTGAGGAAGATGATATGCTCTCTAGTCTCTCAAGAACGAAAGATAAATGAAAGAAATGAGAATAAAATGGAGTGTTGGCCCATATATAAACTTTCTGTACAAAGCAGATTAGTGCACGCTACCATGCATCCTTAGTGCGCGCTAATAAGAGTTGACTCCAAAATTGTCCAGGTTCGTCCGCGGGAATCTTATCCGGACCCATGTCCCAGCTGGCGCATGTGGTAGCCGCCCAGCTCAATAATTGAGTGCCTAGCCCACGCAACTCCTACATACGTAGTGTGCGCTAGTAGTAGCCGATAGCGCGCGTTAAGCTACATTCTTAGCGTTCGCTATCACGAGTTTGCATGAGAAATTTTGCATGTTGTTATACTTATGTACAAAGATACCAATACAAGAAATATCATACTCCAATTATCAAGACCACAAATCTGAATAATATAGGGTTCGAATACAGATGAAATACACAGTAATAAATCCAGATATTACATACTCTCCTACTAAAAAGGAGTTTCGTCCCGAAACTCAAGACAAAAATAACTCGGGATATCTGGACTTCATGCCATCTTCCGTTTCCCATGTGGCTTCTTCCACTCCATGGCGTGACCATTGAACTTTGACCAAGACGATTGGTTTCTTCCTCAACTGCTTAACTCGACTCTCGAGTATCTTGACCGGTCTTTCTTCAAACGTCCCATCATGAGCGACTTCGATCTCGCCGAAATCAATAACATGACTAGGATCTGGTATATACCTCCGTAACTGGGATACGTGGAACATGTTTTGAACATGGCACAATGACGGCGGCAATGCAAATCTGTATGTCGATTCTCCAACTCTCTCAAGGATTTCAAATGGTCCGATATATCTCGGACTCAGCTTTCCTTTCCTTCTGAAACGAAAGATTCCACAAGTAGGAGAAACCTTTAAAAGTACGTGGTCTCCCGTACTGAACTCCAAAGGGCGACAACATACGTCTGCATAAGATTTCTGTCGACTCTGGGCGGTCAACAATCTTTCACGAATTAAGGTTATCTTCTCTCGAGTCTGTACGATCAACTCTGGTTCTGTTGCGATCAAGTCTGATGAATCATCCCAGCATAGGGTGATCTGCATCTTCTCCCGTATAATGCCTCAAATGGTGCCATCTTAATGGAAGCATGCTAACTATTATTGTAAGTAAATTCAATCAACGGTAGATGAACTTCCCAATCAGTTGACCAATCTAAGGCACAAAATCTCAGCATATCTTCCACCGTTTGAATAGTCCTCTCGGATTGTCCATCATTCGGTGGGTGATAAGCTGTGCTGAAGTTCAATTCGGTCCCCAAGGCCTTATGAACTGCTTTCCAAAAGTGAGACACAAAACGGCCGTCTCGATCAAAAATAATGGTCTTCGGCGTACCATGCAGTCGAACTATCTCTGAAATAAATACTCGCGCCAACGTCTCTGGTCCCCACGTGTCCTTAATGCCTAGGAAATGAGCTGATTTGGTTAGACGATCAACTATCACCCAAATCATATTCATTCCTGTCTTGCTTCTTGGCATGCCAGTGATAAAGTCCATCGATATGTCCTCCCACTTCCATTCAGGAATCGGGAGCGGCTTCAACATTCCGGCAGGTCGTTGATACTCGATCTTAACCTGCTGACAAGTCAAGCATTTCGAAACATAGTCCGCTACATCTTTCTTCATGTTGTCCCACCAGAAATTCTGTTTCAAGTCCTTATACATCTTACTGGTGTCCGGGTGGATAGAATAGGGCGAGTTGTGAGCTTCCTTCATAATCGTCTATTTCAGAACATCGATATCCGGAACGCAGAGTCGGTTCTGAAATCTCAAAACCCCATCATCATGAATTAGGAATCCGGGGGCCTTTCCCTTGATCACTTCATCACGTAACCGCATCATCAGAGGATCATCTGCCTGTCTAGATTTGATTTCTTCGGTTAATGTCGAAGTTAATTCCATCACGCACAGTTGTCCTTGGACTCTTTGTAACCACACTTCAATTCCTTCTCTAATCATCTCTCGTTGAAGGCTAAGTTGGGAGGTCAGAGTCTCCAGCATCTGAATAGAAACAGGCTTGCGGCTAAGTGCATCTGCCACCACATTCGCTTTCCCTGGATGATACAAAATCTCCAAGTCATAGTCCTTAATCAGCTCTAACCACCTTCTTTGCTGCATGTTCAGCTCTTTCTGACTGAAGATGTATTTGAGACTCTTGTGATCAGTAAAGATCTGACAGTGAGTCCCGTGCAGGTAATGTCTCCAAATCTTTAAAGCAAAAACTACTGCTGCTAGCTCTAAATCATGTGTTGGGTAATTCACTTCATAAGGTTTCAGCTGTCGTGAAGCATAAGCGATCACCTTATCATTCTGCATTAATACGCATCCGAGTCCTTGGTTCGAAGCATCACTGTAAACTATGAATCCTCCAGTCCCCTGTGGAAGTGATAAAATTGGTGCTACCATCAATCTCCTCTTCAATTCATCAAAACTAGTCTAACATGACTCGTTCCACTCAAACTTTTGAGTTTTCTGCAGGAGTCGAGTAAGTGGGCGGGAGATTTTAGAAAACCCTTCCACGAATCGACGATAATATCCAGCAAGTCCTAAGAAGCTTCGGACTTCTTTCACATTCTTTGGAGGCTTCCAATCCATAATTGCTTCGATCTTCTGAGGATCTACTCGGACTTTTTTAGCTGATACCACATGGTCGAGGAACATTACTTCCTTTAGCTAGAATTCACACTTAGAAAGTTTGGTGTACAATTGCTCGCTTCTCAAAAGTTCTAATACAATCCGCAAATGTTGTGCATGCTATTTCGGGCTCTTAGAATATACCAGAATGTCATCAATGAACACGACCACAAATTTATTCAAATATTCGATGAACACTCGGTTCATCAATTGCATGAATACAGCAGGTGCATTAGTGAGACCAAACGGCATCACTACAAACTCATAGTGTCCGTAACGAGTTCTGAATGCTGACTTCGGAACATCAGATTCCTTAATCCTCAGCTGATGGTATCCTGATCTCAGATCGATTTTAGAAAATATTGTTGCTCCTTGCAAATGGTCAAATAAATTATCAATCCGTGGCAACGGATATTTGTTCTTAATTGTCATCTTGTTCAGCTCTCGATAGTCGATACACAGTCGAAGCGATCCATCCTTCTTAGGACAAAAGAAGCGGCGCTCCCAGTGGCACGCTTGTTGGATATAGCCTTTGTCCAGTAACTCCTCCAGCTGCTTTTTCAGTTCATACATCTCAGTAGGTGCCATACGATATGGCGCTTTAGAAATTGGTGTAGCTCCGGGTTCCAGCTCAATGGTGAATTCTACATCCCGTCGTGGAGGTAGTCCAGGTAACTCGTCAGGAAATACATCTGGAAATTCGTTAACAACAGGAATGGATGAAAGTTCCACAATTTCGTCTTCTTTCTTCATTGCATAGCACCGATCCTCTGACCTTGTTTCAACAATTTGACAGCTTTCATTGCTTTGATCAACTTTCCTGAGCTTCCTGGTTTCCATCCTTTAAACAGTACTTCGGAGCCATCGTCAGCGATCAGCGAAATATTCCTCCTTCAGTAGTTTACAATAGCTCCATATCGATTAAGCCAATCGTTTCCGAGTATCAGGTCGTCTCCTTGTATTTATATCACAACCAGATTTGAGAGCCACTCTCTACCCCCAAATGATACAGGGAAATCTCTAGTCTCTAAGTTCCCAACAATCCTCTCTCCACTCGGTAAAGCAACAACATAAGGTTCACAGTAATGAAAACCAGAAATATTCAAACGATTTACACAAGATGAGGATATAAATGAATGCGTAGCTCCCGTATCAAATAAAACACTAACTGGCTGGGAAAGGATCTGAACAGTACCTGATGCGACAGCAGCATCCTGATCATCTGTCCTCCTCATCTCATACAGACATGGGGGAACAGATCCGGCACTCGATGTCCCCTTTCGGTCCCATTGTCCTCTGCCTCGTCCGCGGCCAAAATTCTGAGGCATCTGAACACTTTGCTGCGTCTGTTGGATACTAGCTTCCATCTGAACTGGCTGCGATGTACGGGTTCTATTGAGCTTGGTGACATCCTTGCAAAATGTCGCACGGTGCCCTTCCTGTCCGCAATCAAAACATGTAACTGGAGTGCGCAAACAATCACGCCAAAGGTGACCTGGGCGACCACAGTTAAAGCACCTCCTAGCTGTATCCGTCGTGGCCAACATTGTTCCAAAATTCTATCCGCTCTTAGATGGGTGCGGAGGTTTCTTGAAAGAATGAAAAGAAGACTGGGTCTTGCGGGGCCCGCTGCTCTTGTGCTCTGTAAAAGTACCAGAGACTTTCTATTTCTTGGACTCCGTAAATTTTTCCATTGCTGCTTCCTTAATTTCGTACGCCAACGCCTTATCCTGGTATTGACGGAGAGTGGTACATTCAAAATCGGACATGTACCTATGGATTTCTGGTTTCATCCTCATATCAAAATGAATCATCATCTCTGCATCTGTTCTGACCAGATGTCGAACAAATGCTAGTTGCTGGTTAAATGTCTTAATTGTCTGGGATACGGGTTCGTCTGATGGCTGAGCGGAGAAAAACTCCCGAATTTTGGCTTCCCTCACAGGACGAGGGCAGTACTGAGCTTCCATCATAATTTTAAATTCTATCCAATCAGCATCATGATCTGCAGGTCGGATAGCTTCCCACCACTCGGATGCTTCCCCTATCAGAAAGTACTGAGCAATAGGAGCTCTCCTGTCATCTGGGCAATTAATTCCAGCAAAAAAATTCTCCAATTCCTTCAACCAATGATCCCAAGTGGGAGTCTCGAAAAAGCCGTCAAATTTGGGTGGTTGCATCTTCGCTACCTCTTGCAACCATCGGTCACCTCGATTTCCCATTTCTCGGATCCTTTGCTGTCCATCTCCCTACTGAAATCCCACCGCCACCTGCATTCGGTCCACGACCTGAGCGAACTGAGTCATCTGGTTCACCACTTGACGAAGGATTTACGCTCTGACGAGTTCGGTTCATTATTGATAGATCGTTGCGGCTCGCCTGAGCTATGACTGGCCTGATTAGAAGGCGACGCTTCCCTTTCAGTATTCCTTCGTCCGCGTCCACGACCGCGACCACGTCCACGTCCACCTCTCAACATACTGTAAGCATAAATACTCAATATACAGGAAACAATATCGTTCTAATGTTCAAGTAAAAGGAAATACAATATGTAAAGAACGAGATAGAGTTTAGGAACTTACAACCACCGTTCGCATGAAGACGTAGGCAGTACAGTGATGTTATTCACGGCCGGTTACCTCAAAAGACGTATATGACCCATATTTTAACCCAATGGCCAAGATATCCATAATCTTAGCTCCGATACCATATTCTGTAACACCCCCGATATATTCAGGAATAATACAGCGCCGTAAATCCTTTACATAAGAATTTACAAGGCTGAAGAAATGAAATGACAATAACAGATACCAACTTATGAAATCACTGAAATAAAATACAACAGTCTAGTTCAATACCGAGAATACAAATATCCAATGAAGAGTTATTAATACATCACCAAAATCCAAACATCATAAACTGACGACGTACTCGAGTACTTATTGAAATAACCAACAAACGACAGACAATAAACCCGGCCGGAACATCACTCTTCACCCTCGTCGTCATGCAGCTCCAGTGGTTGTTTCCCCGCTCTCCTGGATGCTGAACATAAACAAATGTTCACCCCCGAAGGGGTTAGCACAACGATGCTGGTACAAGTACAATAATCATATAACAGTGATATAATCAACAATTATATCATAACTAGTTTCTCCAATAAGAAATATCAACAACACATATCATATCATAACAATTTCAACATACTGATGGTATTCCAACGATCCAGTGCACACAACTATAGATTCCCATGATGATCCCGTCGGACCAACACATGGTGGAACTACCTGTCCAACGATCCAGCGCACACATCTATAGATTCCCATGATGATTCCTGTCGGATCAACGCATGGTGGACATATAATCACAACACGTTTACACAATACAATCACATCATAACTGTCATAATATAAACAATTCTAATTAAAGTACTTGCCTCGGTTTGTTGACAAGAATAAAACTTCCACGAATATCAAAATACTCGAAGGTCGTACCCTTCGATCAATCATGTTGCTAAGCTCGAACCTTAACAAAAGAAATAATATAGAATTCATCTCATGCCGTACGAATGTCTAACAATCCAAAATTACGGTAGGAAGTCCTTAAAATGCAATCTGTCTGGATCGCTTAACGCACGCTACGCATCCTATGTAGTGTACGTTAATGCTACTCGTTAGCGCACGTAATTACACACAGCCTAGCGTACGCTAACCATGCACGGTCAGTGCCTCACTGATCAGCCGACTAACTTGCCTGATGACTTAACGCACACTAAGTTCCAAACATGGCGTACGCTAAACATACTCGATAGCGCATGTTAATTCACGTAGCTTAGCGCACGCTAAGCATGCATGGCAATTCACTGAAGGGCAGCAGATTGTACAAATGGTGATGAAGTAAGTGAATTCCTCAGTGATTAATGTTTGTTATCCGAATACATGTTATGTTCATAAACTTATGAATGATCTCACGGATAATAACAACTTCGAGATACAAGTATACGTATAATCATCACAACACCATAATCCATCTTGATTACAATTCTCATGCGAAGTTTGGTGATCACTGGTTGGTGCATTAGATTCTACTATCATTATACACATTCGGACTTCATCTTGAGGTGAACTAACAATTCCAACTTATACGAAAGAATATTTCCTAAGATGATTCTTCCCTTAAGTCCTTATAACCGAAAATGATATCACCTCCAATTTATGATCACTAAAATAACATAAATCATACGGATAATCAACTTCAGAGTGTTTCTCTCATCATTTGAAGTACTAGGATTCCAACTACGAGGTTCCAACGATAATATCACAAGCATAGACATTCCAATCTTCTAAACATGATGTTTGATGAACAATTCACTAATGAAATTCAATACTTCGTTAGTATGATCATCTAATTCTTTAGAATCCAAATCTAAGGCTGGAGATAGATTGAACATACCTTAATATGACGAAATCACCAAACCCCAAAGGTAGAATCTGATTTCGGTTGGTTATATACCACTCCAAGGTGTTACTTCTCCTCAATGATCAATCATAAGAAGTATCCAATGTCCAATGATCAAGTAGATGCGATATAAGTGTATCTGAGGAAGATGATATGCTCTCTGATCTCTCAAGAACAAAAGATAAACGAAAGAAATGAGAATAAAATGGAGTGCTGGCCCATATATAAACTTTTTGTACAAAGCAGATTAGCGCACGCTACCATGCATCCTTAACGCGCGCTAATAAGAGTTGACTCCAAAATTATCCAGGTTCGTCCGCGGGAATCTTATCCGGACCCATGTCCCGGCTGGCGCATGTGCTAGATGCCCAGCTCAATAATTGAGTGCCTAGCGCACGCAACTCCTACATACGTAGTGTGCGCTAGTAGTAGCCGATAGCGCGCGTTAAGCTACATTCTTAGCGTGCACTATCACGAGTTTGCATGAGAAATTTTGCATGTTGTTATACTTATGTACAAAGATACCAATGCAAGAAATATCATACTCCAATTATCAAGACCACAAATCCGAATAATACAGGGTTCGAATACAGATGAAATACACAGTAATAAATCCGGATATTACATTAACAACAATTGAGGGGGGTATTTTTACGGCCGCCCCCCTATTTATATATTTTTTTTTGTTTCGGCCTTTATTTTTTTTTCATCTTAATTTCAGCACTTTTTTCTTTTCACTTCACCACCCAGTTTTTGATAATTTCTCGTCCTTCCCTCGACTTGTTATACACCTAATTCACAACCAATCCTTGACCAAGGGTTCAAACGGATAAATTTTCACCAAAAATCAGATAATGGCTAATAAAATGTGGTGGATCAAAGAATAAGGTTTAGGTCCAAATGGGCTTCTAATGATGAATATGTCAAGGTGGGAAAATATAAGCTAAGTGGGTTATTCCTAATTTGCCTTTATCACTTTACTGCATGAGAACACTAACATAGTCTTGACATGAATAATTGATTAAGTTCTAGTATGAACACAACACGTTCGAACCCACAAAAAGAAATAGTGAGCATGTATATGTATAATTATTTATATGTGTGTGTATTTTGCTTTACGGCTCAAAACTCACGAATAAAAAGGATTTGTGCCATGAATCCCTCACACTTTTATCCAAATTCAAAATCAAGACTAGTGAACTACCCCCTAATTAAAATCAAACTAGTCAATCATATTCATTTCCTATGCCAGGCCATACTTAAATCCCCAATAAACGAACTTGATTCAATCACACAAATTTAGCTAAGGACAATTTTAAATATATTACATCACACTTTCAAAATTTAATTAATCATTCCGACTCCAATTTCCCCAAACTTCAAATTCAGCACACGACTCTAAAGAAAGGAAGGAAGAGAAAAAGAAAAATAAAATATAGTAAAAAGTCTAGAGTAGGAATCACCGGGCTAATGGGGGAGAAGGGCTTCCAGCTGCTCGGTTCGGTCCTCCATCCCATGTTTCTTGTGCACCTCCATCACATTAGCTTCAACATCTTGACGGCGATCTTGAACGGGCGGCGCTTGGGTCTGATGTCGACTTTTTAGTGAACATACCAAGGAGGTTTGGGTATGGGTCTCAATAAATGTACGACTGATGACTCGTCTTCTTGAACCACAACAAACTTTCTCGGTGTGTTTATTGAAAACTTTCCTCCCTTGCGATGCTCATCGAAGGCCAACTCTGGCTCACTTTTTCCATATAATTCCTCATATATTGGCTGTAATTCTCTTTGAAGCTCCACAAAACAATTTTCTATATCAGCCTCCAAGTCTTTAGTAAGCACCACTCTGAGTCTACCCCTGCAATGCAACTCAAACACTTCCTCGATAAGAGGGTCAATCATGTTTAATGCAAAAAGAGAGCAATCTTCCTCAGGAAATTTCATGGCATCATAAATATTAAAACGTACAATTTGGTCGTCGAATACCATCGTGAGGGATCCCTCACGAACATCTATTTTGGTATTGGCCGTATTTAAAAATGGCCTTCCTAACAAAATAGGTGTTGAATTTGATGACTCATTTTGCATATCAAGAACATAGAAGTCGGCTGGAAATACGAGCTTATTGACTTGGACAAGAACGTCCTCAATTACCCCTTCGGGATATACTGTAATACCCATAATTTCGATTTCCGGTAATTTCTTTTTTTTTCGGCGGCAGTACGTTTTGACGACTCGCTCATGACCATTTCGTCATTATGAGAATTACTAATTCTACACGTTTTGACATCCGAGTTCGTTTCGGTGTTGTTTTGTTGAGTTCCGTGTTTCTAAGCGACTTTTCCGCACTTCAGTTCGATTCTTGTGAATCTCGTTCGAAACTGTTGTTTCGAGTTTCCCTTAAGTCCGTTTAACTTTATTAGACGTGTTGTGAACTTCGGTTTGGTTATTCGATCACGTGTCGTGATTTCCGGGTGTTTTGGGCCATTTTATAATTTCCTAAAAGTTATGGGTATCCGTATCTATATTTGTTGTCTCGACCCTTTTCTTGGTCGCGTATGATTAATTATTGCATTATGTTTTCATTTCGGGTCGTTGATGTTGTCCACGAACTTTTCGTCGTGTTCGTTCCGTACGTTTTCGGAAATCGAGTCGTCTAGCCCTGGTGGTCGGGCACTGGCCGGACGGTTGCGGGTTCTGGCCGGACGATGGCGGGCACTAGCCGGACGGGTGCGGCAGGAACCGGCATAGCGCACGCTACGGCCGGAAGGTAGCGCATGCTACGGCCGGGAGGCAGCGCACGCTACGGACGGTTGGCTGCGCGCGCTAGCGGGCCGAGGCAGTAGGGCAGTGAGGTTCTGGACTCGGTGGATCGGCAGGTAGCGCACGCTACTACCGGACACTGCGCACGCTACGACCGGCAGGTAGTGCACACTACGGCCAGAAGGCTGCGCGCGCTACCTGGCTGAGTAGTGTCTCTGGATTGCGGCCTGGGCCGATAGTGTACGCTAGCTCGTTAGCCTAGCGCACGCTAGGCTGCACCTGTATAAATGTGACAGAGCAGTCACATTTCCTCTCATTTTTCATTTCCTCTCTTTCTCTTCCGCGGCTGGAGACTTGGAGATCTTGGAGCCATGATGTTTGTCAACAAATCCATGAAGTTATTGAGTTCATATCATTGTTTGATCATCATATATCATCCTTTGATCCAGCGAATCAAGGTAATCTCTTCCTAGAACCCTAGTTTCTTGAATTTTGGGGTTTTTGCGTTTTTGCCCGATTTGTTCCATATTGTTGATTAATTCATGATGGGTATGATTAATCTTGGTAGTATTCTTGTATTAACATCATTTAATCCATTGCTCTTCGTCGAATCGAAGTATATTTCTTGATTTCCTTCGAATCGACTTTTTGGGGGATTTGTTCTCGATCTCGTTTTCCATCCATTTTTGATGGATTGATTGTGGTTAAATGATGTTGTTAAACATATTCTATGGATTGTATATCCATATTTTGACTTGGAATTCCGTTTTCGTGTTTTGTCGGGGCGAATCGTGTTCTTGCCCGTTTTGGGGGAAACACTTGAACTTTCGTCATTCGTTCTTTGAATTCAACGGCTTTGAGTCGTGCTATGGAATTCATTTTCATTGTTGTTATTGTCCTTCGTAGTTTATTATCGCGAGCTGGCATTCGCTGGAGTCGGCGGGTTCGTAGTCGGTTCGTGCCAACCTACTTCGGTCGATTCTCCGTGTTGTTCTTATTCGAGGCAAGTACCTTGCCCATACTTTTCTTGTTTTGTGGATATGATAATTAGTGATCGTCTAAATGTGTTTGTTGGTCATTTGCATTGAACTTTCAAAAGATTCGGGTTAGCCTTGTTAAAGGCTTGTTTTCAAAACGCGTGTGTATTGTGAATGGTGTGTCTTGTGAACGACTATGTGAATCCTATGGATACATTTGGTGTTGATGATGCACTTGGTATTTGCGTGTTGACGTATATTGTTTCATTTCAGTGCATTGTGGTTTGATGTGGTGTTTTGCTAGTGTTTGATGCCTCTGGGTGAATTGTTTGGATATCCTTGGTGTGATATGTTATTTGTGCATGATTGATTCGCTAGCCAGCTCGGGAGGGTCCTTAGAGGCCTCGGGTGTGATTCATGGTGGCGTCCTGGTCCTAGGCGATGCATGTGCTTGATTGTTTCGCTATCCAGCTCGG
Source organism: Orobanche coerulescens (assembly GCA_033398695.1). NCBI lineage: Eukaryota > Viridiplantae > Streptophyta > Magnoliopsida > Lamiales > Orobanchaceae > Orobanche > Orobanche coerulescens. The sequence goes on from CM065819.1 coordinate 108,567,719, forward strand.
GAGGGTCCTTCGAGGCCTCGGGTGGGATTTGTGGCTTCGTCCCGATCCTAGGCGATGCCTGTGCGTGTATGTTTTGTGAATGTGTTTGCTCACCTCGGGAGGGTTCGACAGGGCCATGGAGGGAGTCTAATGGTTTCGCCCTGTATTCACGAGTGAAACTTCACGGGTGCGTATGTATTTTATGTCCGTCGAGGACGCGCGACGTGGGTTTTTAACCTCGTGTATTGTTGTTGGTTCCAGTTGTGCAAACAAAACCTTGGGCTGTGACCCTATTGATTTTTGGAAAGAGAAGGATTTGATAATCCTAAATTGTTTTCTATTAAAACTCTCGATGGCATTTTAAACCATTTTATAAATTGTTTTCCCTTGATTTGCGATCTTTTGGTTTTGAAATGTTTTACCCAAACTCATGCCTCGGGAAGTACTTTTCGTTACTTTTGGATATTTGAGGATTCCTGGTTATTATTGTTCTTGGAACTTGTATTGTATGGCTCGTATTTGCACATTGTTCTTGCACTAGCAAAACAGTGGAGTTTTGCTAACCCCCGAGTATTCGGGGGGTGGATGTCTGTTTTTGCATTCAGGAACACAGGGTCGGCACGAAGGATGATGAAAGATGAACGATACTAATTACACGAGGATCCATATGATGTCATTGGTTTAGTTATAGTTTATTTTCCGCTGCAGTATATTTTCCCCTTATACGGGAGTGTGTTGTATTCGACCCCTGCGTGGGCATGAAATGAGTTTGAGTTGTGTGTATTTATTGAAAGACCAAATCGGTCTATTGAGTCATTTTAGCCTTGAAGGCATTGTTGAGATGTTCTATGTTGTTACCATCCTGGTAGATCCTTGAGGAAAGGTTCTACGGTGTGTAATATCCGTGAGCGGATTGGGGGTGTTACATAAATGGTATCAGAGCTTAGGTTGTGGAAACCTAGGCTGTCGGGTTTATTGGTGTCTGTTGAGTTTTTGTCTCGTCGGATTTTGTCTGACTGAGTCGTGTCGCGACGCGTCGTCTGAGTTTGTTGGTCGTGATTAGTATCGTGGGGAGATCATCATCTTCGTGCGACCTGTGGATGTAAGTCTCCCTTCTTTGTGTTTTGTCTCGTTATTTTTATGATTATTTGTTAAGTGACAGAATCCTCTTATGGATTTTGATTTCTTGATATGCGGTTATTTGACTCTCATATTTCGTTCATATGAGGAGTAGTGTTGCTAGATTGTGCATGTTGGACTGTATTTTTTTTATCTGCTGCGTGAGTTCTTTTGTAATGGCTTTCGGTATTTTACCGACCGAGTTTTATTTCGAAAACTGATTCCCTTAACCGAGTTTTTGGCATTTTGGCCTTGATCGTTTTGGCGAAATTCTCATGACGGTATTTAGTATTTTTTAAATGGCTTTTGTAAGTTTTTTTTGAAATATTACCGTCATCGGCCTTTTTGACGTTGTAAATGGTTTTTAGCCTGGTGAGTTCCGGCGCGGGACCCACGGCGCTATAATGTTTCGTGTAATTACCTGAAATTTTTGGGCATTCTAGCCCATTGAATTATCTTTTAAAACCTTGAGTATCTTAGAAAATAAATTTCGAAACGTACTTTTAAAATGAATTATTTTCTCATGGTACATCCATGGTGCCACAATATGTTTCGAAATTCTTCTACCTCGAGGATCAAAATGTTTTGAGATATTTTCATTGATTTAGAAACACTTTTGCTTAGGCTCGAGGGTCGAATATTCTGCAAGTTTTTCACTAAGAGAAGTTGTCCTCATTTTTGTTCAAACGCAAGATGATTTTCAAAGTCTCGAAAATGATGTTTGTTCAACTTTTTGTAAAATGATACTCAAGATCAACTGGTGTTTCCAAACTGTTTTCAAAAGGTGGTTTTCGTTTTTTTTAAAAACCCATCATTTCCTGCTTGTGGTCGGAGAAGGTGTGTATGATGTTGGTATTGTTGTTAGGGTGTTAGCCCTCTGAATTGTGATTGAATTGGTGGTGTGAACGTTGAGTCGTTTGCCACGCATATGTTTTGTTAGCCCTTTGTGGGAGGTGTGATTATGATCTTCAATGTTGTCATTTCGTGGTGGCTTGCGTGTTATCGCACCTGTGTGAGGTGTTAAAGCTTGGGTTTGTACGTTTGTGTACATGTGTGATTGTTTCATAATGTTTGTAATTATGTGCTGGTTATTGTTCGGGCCGTTAAGGTCGCCGAACGATACCGTCGTTGCTGTAATGTTGTGTGTGTATTACTTTACGATGGTAATCGTTGTATATGATATGTGATATGATTCTTTGTTGTGCTGAGTTGGCATCTCTGCTATGTTGTTCTGCGACATTATGCCCCATTATATCTAGCATTTCTATTTTCGGTATGCCGAGCCGAGTCGTTTCAACCATGATGTGCCGGGTCATGCACGTGTAAATTTTCCTTCTCGTCGGTAACACATTTAAAGTGTGGACTCAAGGGACACCGAATTTAGTTTTGCGAATTGGCTACCGAGACTTTCGGAGTTCGCGCTTCAGCACAGTTATCAGAATCGGCTTTGAGAGGCCTTCGAAGGATGTTTCTATCGGTTGCTTGTTGTGTCATCACCTTGATTTCGTTGTTGTGAGTTTCGGGGACGACACTTCTTTTATAAGAGGTCGAATATAATACTTGTACTATTTTGACTTCTGCATTTTCTCTTTCTCAATTCCATCGACTTGCTCGTGTTCGTTGATACTTTCTGAACTTGTTCTGTAATAACTCGTTTGTCGTTGTGACTTTTCAATTGCTATTCCCTTTCCTGTGGATCTTATGTGAATGCACATCCTGTCGTTTTCACCGGATCATATATTGTCTCGAGTCGAGATGTGAACCTTGGAGTTGTTGTATGAATTTTATTGTTCTTCGTGATTCGAACATGATTGTTCGATTCTTGTTGTCTCGATCATTGTGGTTCGATCGTTTGATTGTTCGGTTTTTGTTGACCCCATTTCGTGATTGTTGAGCATTCAGACTCCTTCCTAATTCCCTTAAGTTCGGGAAATTAGTCTCATTTTCGATCTTCCAAACCTTGGGCGGTGGAATTCCGTATTTGTTCAGCGATTGGCTCGCGTTTTGATTGATGTACCGTTGGGTTGGTCAATCATATTGATTTTCGTTCGTTGTGTTTTGTGATTGTTCGGATAATTGACTTGACTATATTATCCGTTTGATGATGCTTGTCATTTGTTGGTTTTATTATATCCCTAACGGCGACGTTGTGTTGGTCGCCGTGGAGCGTGTTTTCACGTGCGTATATTCCTTTGCGTTGCTTGTAACGTTTCGCCGATGGGCGTAAGTTACGCGTTTCTTGTGTATATCGTTGAGTTTTCCGGGCAGGGATATTGCTTCTCCCTACTTGTTTTAAGTTTCGGGACGAAACTTCTTTTAAGGAGGGTAGAATGTAATACCCGTAATTTCGATTTCTGGTAATTTCTTTTTTTTTCGGCGGAAGTCCATTTTGACGACTCGCTCATGACCGTTTCGTCATTCTGAGAATGATTAATTCTACACGTTTTGACATCCGAGTTCGTATCGTGATTTCCGGGCGTTTTGGGCCATTTTGTAATTTCCTAAAAGTTATGGGTATTTGTATCTGTATTTGTTGTCTCGACCCTTTTCTTGGTCGCGTATGATTAATTATTGCATTATGTTTTCATTTCGGGTCGTTGATGTTGTCCGCGAACCTTTCGTCGTGTTCGTTCCGTACGTTTTCGGAAATCGAGTCGTCGAGCCCTGGTGGTCGGGTATTGGCCGAACGGTTGTGGGACTGGCCGGATGGTTGCGGGTTCTGGCCGGACGATGGCGGGCACTAGCCGGACGGGTGCGGCAGGAACCGGCATAGAGCACGCTACGGCCGGAAGGTAGTGCACGCTACGGCCGGGAGGCGCCTGCGCTTCTGGCCGGTTGCGCGCGCTAGCGGCCGAGCGATAGGGCGGTGAGGTTACGGACTCGGTGGATCGGCGGGTAGCGCATGCTGCTGCCGGACCTTGTCTGCCTTCTGACCGGAAGGTAGCGCACGCTACGGACGGAAGGCTGCGCCGCGCTACCTGGCGAGCGGTGTCTACGGATTGCGGCACAGGCGATAGCGTACGCTAGCTCGTCAGCCTAGCGCACGCTAGGTTGCACCTGTATAAATGTGACAGAGCAGTCACATTTCCTCTTGTTTTTCATTTCCTCTCTTTCTCTTCCGCGGCTGGAGACTTGGAGATCTTGGAGCCATGATGTTTGTCAACAAATCCATGAAGTTCTTGAGTTCATATCATTGTTTGATCATCCTATATCATCCTTTGATCCAGCGAATCAAGGTAATCTCTTCCTAGAACCCTAGTTTCTTGAATTTTTGGGTTTTTGCGTTTTTCTCCGATTCGTTCCGTATTGTTGATTAATTCATGATGGGTATGATTAATCTTGGTAGTATTCTTGTATTTAACATCATTTAATCCATTGTTCTTCGTCGAATCGAAGTATATTTCTTGATTTCCTTCGAATCGACTTTTTATGGGATTTGTTCTCGATCTCGTTTTCCATCCGTTTTTGATGGATTGATTGTGGTTAAATGATGTTGTTAAACATATTCTATGGATTGTATATCCATATTTCGACTTGGAATTCCGTTTTCGTGTTTTGCCGGGACGAATCGTGTTCTTGGCCGTTTTGGGGGAAACACTTGAACTTTCGTCATTCGTTCTTTGCATTCAACGGCTTTGTGTCATGCTAGTGAATTCATTTTTATTGTTGTTATTGTCCTTCATAGTTTATTATCGCGAGTTGGCGTTCGGTGGAGTCGGCGGGTTCGTAGTCGGTTCGTGCCAACCTACTTCGGTCGATTCTCCGCGTTGTTCTTATTCGAGGCAAGTACCTTGCCCATACTTTTCTTGTTTTGTGGATATGATAATTAGTGATCGTCTAAATGTGTTTGTTGGTCGTTTGCATTGAACTTTCAAAAGATTCGGGTTAGCCTTGTTAAAGGCTTGTTTTCAAAACGCGTGTGTATTGTGAATGGTGTGTTTTGTGAACGACTATGTGAATCCTATGGATACATTTGGTGTTGATGATGCACTTGGTATTTGCGTGTTGACGTATATTGTTTCATTTCGGTGCATTGTGGTTTGACGTGGTGTTTTGCTAGTGTTTGATGCCTCTGGGTCAATTGTTTGGGTATCCTTGATGTGATATGTTATTTGTGCATGATTGATTCGCTAGCCAGCTCAGGAGGGTCCTTAGAGGCCTCGGGTGGGATTCATGGTGGCGTCCTGGTCCTAGGCGATGCCTGTGCTTGATTGTTTCGCTATCCAGCTCGGGAGGGTCCTTCGAGGCCTCGGTGGGATTTGTGGCTTCGTCCCGGTACTAGGCGATGCCTGTGCGTGTGTGTTTTGTGAATGTGTTTGCTCACCTCGGGAGGGTTCGACGGGGCCATGGAGGGAGTCCAATGGTTTCGCCCTGGATTCACAAGTGAAACTTCACCGCTGCGTGTGTATATTTTGTGAATGTGTTTGCTCACCTCGGGAGGGTCCGACGGGGCCATGGAGGGAGTCCAATGGTTTCGCCCTAGATTCACGAGTGAAACTTCACAGGTGCGTGTGTATTTTATGTCCGTCGAGGACGCGTGTCGTGGATTTTTAACCTCGTGTATTGTTGTTGGTTCCAATTGTGAAAAGAAAACCTTGGGCCGTGACCCTATTGATTTTTGGAAGGAGAAGGATTTGATAATCCTAAATTGTTTTCTATTAAAACTCTCGATGGCATTTTAAACCGTTTTATATATTGTTTTCCCTTGATTTGCGATCTTTCGGTTTTGAAATATTTTACCCAAACTCATGCCTCGGGAAGTACTTTTCGTTACTTTTGGATCTTTGAGGATTCTTGGTTATTATTGTTCTTGGAACTTGTATTGTATTGCTCGTATTTGCACTTTGTTCTTGCACTAGCAAAACAGTGGAGTTTTGCTAACCCCGAGTATTCGGGGGGTGGATGTCTGTTTTTGCATTCAGGTTTGGGAGCATAACACAGGGTCGGCACAAAGGATGATGAAAGATGAACGATACTAATCACACGAGGGTCCGTATGATGTCATTGGTTTAGTTATAGTTTATTTTCCGCTGCAGTATATTTTCCCGTTGTACGGGAGTGTGTTGTATTCGACCCCTGCGTGGGCATGAAATGAGTTTGAGTTGTGTGTATTTATTGAGAGACCAAATCGGTCTATTGAGTCATTTTAGCCTTGAAGGCATTGTTGAGATGTTCTATGTTGTTACCAGCCTGGTAGATCCTTGTGGAAAGGTTCTACGGCGTGTAATATCCCTGAGCGGATTGGGGGTGTTACATATACAAGGCTACGATCCGCCAATTGTATAATTATCCTTGTTTCCCGAAGAGGTCCTAGATTTAAGGAGGTGTATATAGAGTGTGGCATAATATTTATTGATGCTCCTTGTTGTTACCCAAAATATTATCCGGAGATAGTATTGCTGGAATGATCGAGTAACAAACAAATGCGAGAACACTTCCATGAGAAAATAGATAACACAAGATTTTCCGGGGTTGTTAATCCCGTGCTTGAATGCTCTCGCGAGATGTTATTAATAAATATACTGTCGAGTACAAATATTAATGTTAGAATCTATTACAAGGAGTGTAAAGACTTCTAGTTATCTAGGCTTTAGAGCGCGTAGATTGCTGGAAGAACCAGATAGATAAATCTGTGAGTTCTTGCTTTGGATATATGCTGAATATGTATGAATATCACTATGAATGTATAAGTGGTTGCCAAAAGAGTATTTGATTCTCTCTTTTGTGTGTATTTTGCACTGAATTCGTTGTAAATTCGCCTCCCCTTGGCCACTGCAGTGAGTTCTCTATTTATAGGGGACAAGGTATTTGGGACTCCTCAGGCGATCGCGGGCGACCGCCGTTTTCTATATTAAAATAAAATGGCCGATCGTCCCGTCAGGTGGGCCTGTTCCCTTGAGGTCCGAGGTCGCTGCGGGTGGCCAGTTGGGCGAACCAATGGGAAGCCATCACGCGTCTTGAGTCGCTGTCCGGGGAGGATCCACTTTGTACCTTTCAGCGGCCTTTTCGGTAGGTGTGGTAGGTGATAGGCTGGGGTCAAAGGTCCTATCTGTCGGTATCCTTTGAAGATCCGCACGTGGGCCACCGTCCAAGATTCGGTCTTCGACGACTTTGACGGATGCTGGATCCATACGTGGCACGAGATGATCGCCTCTAGTTCGCTCATTAGAGACGATCGTCAGACATCAAAAGACGATTGCTGGGTACCAAAAGACGGTCGCCGCATTGTGCCGAACTCTAGGCGTTTGTCCAGAGTATGTCTTCCATGGTTGGCTTCTCTGATTTGTGATGCCGATCGCCTATCGAGGCGTATTAATCGCCGCACAACAATTGCCCCCCAGCTCGCCTCGTTGTTGAAAACACGGGGTGAGGTGGCACTGTTGGCGATCGCCAATGTTTAAACGATCAGCCGATCTGAATTCAAATCTGGACGATCTTCTTTCGCGTCGGGAGCAGCGGGAAATGAAGGCGGGCTTTCTAAAAGTGGCAGGGACACGCGTCGCGCCGCTGTTGGGGGAGTCCGACGGTTTGTCGGACTTGTCGGCTGGCATGCCCTCAAAAAGACGCATATGCGGGATTCGAGGGCAGCATTTAATGCGTCCCCACGTGACGGTTGCGATCCAGCCCTCGAGGTTTCTCCTATTTGCATTTAGACCCCCGTCTCCATCTATAAAAGGGCCAGGGCTTCTTCTCCTTCACTTTTTACGCGTCCTTGCTTCCATAGCCGAAATTCTGCAGAAATTTCTGGAGCTTCTTGTGCCGATCTCCTTCTTTTATCTAGGTAAGAAAGATTAATCTTCTCTCTCCCTTTACTTTCTAATATGTCGGGAGGATCCAGAACCTTTGAGACCGGAAGTTCTTCCGCTGCCGCAGCGTCGCCTGAACGGGAGGAGATTCCTATTGGAGTGGATATGGAGACGGCCGTTGAAGCTATTCGTGCGGGGATTGCACCCGCAGAACTCGAAGAACTTTTCAACGAGGACGAAGTGGCGAGGACAGCGGCGACGGCGGAGCAGGGGGGCTCGCCGGTGGATGAGGATGATTTGGTGCGGGAGGCCTGGGAATGAGAGAGTAGATTCGGCCCTGCCTATGTGGCTTTTGCTCAGATGATGGAAGCGATCGCCGGACCCTGCCCGGAATTCGACTTCGAAGCCTACTCCGCCGCTCACCCTTACGAGCATGTGAAGCGGACGGTTTTTCAGGCCGCCGTCCTGTCTCCGTGGACTCTCGGAAAGATCCGTAGTAAGGCGACCAAGAAAGACCTGAGCCGTTGGAGGGCCAAATATCACATCCCCTCTGACGTTTCCTTGCACGTGCCCTCGGAGAATGAACGTGCCGACCAACCGCCCGAGGATATGGTTGCCGTCAGCGAGATGATTATGGAGGCCGGTCTGCGATTTCCTCTGCCATTCGCCATCTCCTACTTGCTGATCGCCTGGAATTTGGCGCCTCTTCAGCGACGCGAACGGCAGCTCTGAGATCATTCGCACGCCGACCTTTGTTTGGCGGTCACCGGTTGTTCCGCCTCCTTACTGCGCTAGAGATGAATTATCTGTTTAAACTGGCCACGCAGAAAGGGTCGATCGGCGGCAATCATATCCAGGGCCGAATCGGGAGAGTGGTCCTCGGTGTGCCGAATAAGACCAGGGGTGACCTGGCTAAATGGTGCTGGGTCGGCGGGGCGTGGCGATCGGCATCGAGTGACAGGCCGAATGAGGAGTTGGAGATCCCCACCACTTTCCGGGAGAGGAATCCGAGTAAGGATTTTAACTCTCCCCTTGATTGAGCTTGTCTTGGACTGATCTAATTTTGTTTTCTTTTTACAGGACCTCTCGTTCCAGCGATCGGCGACCTTCCATTCGATTTCTTGATCGTTTGGGAGCGGATCCGTGCCTTGCCGAACTCCTTTATTGACGTTCGCTCGCTTGGTACCGAAGCTCATCGGTTGGGGGCTCGATTGTTCTGCTTCCCCCGTCACTTAAAAGTTCCAGGTATGAGCTTAAGTGGTGCTTCCTTGCTTGACGATCGTCTCCAGGAGGTCGATATCGTTTAAGTTGCTGTCTAACTTGTTTGTATCTCTTCTTTGACAGAGGTTCATTTTCCCCGATTTGCCGAGCCACCACCAGAGATCGCCATGTCAAACCTGGGACTCATCGATCGCCTTCACTTGGGTAAGCAGATTGGTCGCGTTCCTGCGACGACGTCTCGCGCTGCTCCGGTGACGAGGCCTGCTGAGGTGCCAGTCGCCGAGACGGTGGTTCAGGGGGAGGAACAGCTTCAGCGCCGCAAGAGGCGGAGGTCGGAGGAGTCCCCGTAGATTTCTGAGGCGGATGTATCCATTCTTGAGCCTTCGGTTGTTGCGGCTCTTATCTCTGCCGTCCCGATGATGGAGCGATCAGGCCCTAGGCCCTCGGTCCCCGGCTCCCGGTCATCTAGCAGCTCGGTGAAGAAGGTGTCGATCGCCGAGGCGGAAACCTCTCGGGGCAAGCCTTATTTTGGTTGCGATCCCGAGCTGGTCAATAGGTAAGAAAGGACCAAAATTTTATGAGTTAGGCATTCTGAGTAAGGTACAGGCTAACTCCTTGGTTTCTTTGGTTTGTGCTGCAGGGTTCGTCTTGCCGACCCGGACGTTGCTCCTATGGTGCTGGACTTTTTGTCGAGCAAGGCTCCGCAAACATCTCTCGACGTCCCCACTTACATCCAGCAGGCTATCTCCTCTCTGCCCAAGGCCTGGACGACCGATCTTGATGCGATCGCTCGTCGTTGATCTGGAGATGCCATGCAGGCGACCCTTGCCCTGGCTCTCCAGACGGCGACGATGGCCGTCCAAGCCGCTATGGATTTTGAGGGGCGACCCTCCACTGCTCGTCTCCATAGCGACCTCGAGGCCGCCCGGAACAAAAATATCGAGTTTGCCAACTGGATCCAGTCTATGGAGAAGGAGTATGAGGAGACGGCCAAAAGGGCTAAACAGGACGTTGACCGATTGAAGCAGGAGCTGAGCCGCTCTAAGGAGGCTGCCAACCGGTCCCGTGATAAGGAGAAGGAAACCCGCCAGAAGTTCGCAGCTTCGCAGGAGGAGGCGACCGGGCTGAAGGTGATGGTGGATCGGCTCAGCGGTGAGCTGGAGGCGGCGAAGAAGGAGCTGGAGAAGGCCAAGGGTGAGAATGCCGCCAAGGTGGTCGAGCTGGCGGAAGCTGAGAAGACGGCCGCGGATTTGAAGGGGCAGCTGAAGGCGATCGAGGTCGATCCCTACCTCAACGTTGCGCTCGTCGGTGAATTCGCATATTACTTGGCCTATGCTGACGCTGTTCGAGCCGCTAAAAAGGCAGGGATCGAGATCGGTCCCCTAATGGAGAGCTTCAAATCCTATGTCCTCGAGCATCCTCTGCACCCAGAGTTCTCCTTGCTGATCCTTGACTTTGTCGACTTTGGGATCGACTTGAGTTGGTATACTGGTAAACTCATTCATCCCGAGGCCGATGGGGGGGCCCAAGCCGATCCGCAACCTGAGGGCGATGACCAGCCGGCGGGGCTTTGAGAGGCATTTTTGTTTTCCTCTGTAACTTGTACTTTTTTGTTTTTCTTTTGTAATGTCTTTGGGGCCCCCGTAATGTATGAAACTTGCGTTATGAATAAAATGTTCCTCTTTTCATACTGTCTCTTTACATACGATCGCCTTTGAATGTTTGCGCGTGCAATTTTTACAGGTACGTGTATGATTGCTTTCGACGTTTTGTTCATCCGACCGATTGTCTGAGTGTTGAAAGCATTGATATGTTTTGAATCGGAATTCTTACTTGTAATTTTCGTCGAAGTTGCGTGTGTTTGAGCGAAGCCGATCGTGCGTGGTTCCTTTTTGTTCGATCGCATTTGGGATTAGCTCGACCCATCTCTGCCCCCTTGTTTTTGTTTACATATTGTAAGTAAGGAAACAAAAACTAGTTTGTCTGGCGAGCTATCTTCAGTTTTGCTGATTCTGAAGAATCATGTACGGTTGGGGTGTTCGATGGACCGACCTCCCCATTCGTGTCTTCGTGTGCGAGGGATATTGTGTATCCCGCGACTCACTTTTTGTGAGGGTCCTCCGTTAGGCTACGCCTGCCTTGTGTTAAAACGAAAGGCGGGCGATCTTGGTCCAGAGGAGTCCTTGCGCGGAGTGTCGTCGGCTTATTCGACTCCACGTCCGCGGCTTGTCATCTCTGCTTCCACCTCGGCCCGCCATGAAGATGGCGACCCTCGACGGTGTACGTTGAGACGGGGGTAGTGGCACGTCGCATTGTTCGGGTTCACCATGTTAGATGATGTACCTTGAGGACGTGCGATCATGTCTACTGATTATTTTGGAGGGTCCTTCGGCTACGCCGACCTCGTATTTAAACGAAGGGCGGGTGATCTCAGCCCAAAGGAACCTTGCATGGGCGAAGCTGTCGGTTCCATCGACCTCCAGGACCATGGCTGCATTGATTTTACCTAGGATTGTCGTGATCAGCGATCGTCGACGGTATGCGATGTGCCTGGTGGGGCGATCGCCAGAATAGATGGGATAGGAAAAAATCTCATTATATTCCTTGTACATCATTGAAATTGAATACAAAATTATCACTGGTAGTATTTTTTTAGATGCACGGCGTTCCAGGGGTATTGATCCGGAGTACCATCAGGATGTTCCAGTTCGTAGGCTCCTTTAGTTAGCCATCTGGATACTCTGAAAGGTCCCTCCCAGTTCGGACCGAAAACGCCTGTGTGGGTTTGGATCTTCTTGAGGACGAGATCGCCCACTTGAAACCTTCTTTCTTTTACCTTTGAATTGAAGAACTTCTCGGCTCTCTTTTTGTGGATTGTGTTCTTCATTTCTGAGGTCAGCCGTCGTTCTTCGAGCATGTCTAGGTCAATTCGTCGGGCCATATTGTTGTCGGTCATCATCTCCTGTTCGGTTCGATGGCTGAGGACGGCGATTTCTGAAGGAATCACCGCTTCTGTTCCGAAGGCAAGGGCGAATGGGGTTTCGCCGGTTGAATTGCGGGTCGTCGTTCGGTAGGACCACAACACGTCTGGGAGCTCGCTCGCCCATCATCCTTGCCTGGATTCGAGTCGCGTTTTAATCGTGTGTTTGAGGATCTTATTTACTGCCTCTACCTGCCCGTTCGTCTGAGGGTGATAGGGCGCTGAGAATAACCTTTTTATTCCCCACTTTTCACAGAATTGCATGACTTCTAAGCCGTCGAACTGTTTTCCGTTGTCGGAGATGATGGCCTGGGGCAGACCGAATCGGCATATGACGTTTCTCCATATAAACTTGATCACTTGCTCTTGACCGATCTTGTTGAGCGGTTCGGCCTCAGCCCATTTGGTGAAATAGTCGACCCCTACGATGGCGAACTTACAGCCCCCTGGAGCCATCGGCAAGGGACCTATAAGGTCGATGCCCCATTGCGCAAATGGCCAAGGGCTATACATGGAGATGAGTTGTTCGGGTGATAGTTTAATGTTGGGGCCCATTATCTGACACCTATGACACGATCTGGCATAGGCGATCGCATCTTTCCGAAGTGATGGCCAGAAAAACCCTTGTCTGGTCGTCTTATGGATGAGGGCTCACCCGCCCGCATGGTTTCCACAAATCCCGTCATGGATCTCAGCTAAAACTAGCCGACCTTCCTCCGGTGTAATACACTTGAGGAGGGGGAGGCTGAAGGCTCGCTTGTAAAGCCGGTCGTCCAATAGGGTATATCTGGTTGCACGAAGCTGGAGTTGGCGAGCTTTAACACGGTCGTCGGGGACCGTTCCGTCCTTTAAGTATTTGATGAACGGAGTCATCCAGTTCTCCTCGGCGATGGCAACCGTGGTAACCAGGCTTTTGTCGATCGCCGGCCTTGTTGACTTTGTGATTTGGATATTGGAGAAGTCGGCTGCCCCATCCGATGATGCTAGTTTGGAAAGGGCATCGGCCTGGGAGTTGTGCTCTCTCGGGGCTTGTTCGATTAGCACTTCTTCAAATTTTGTGCACATTTCGGCGACCAGCTCTTGGTATTTGACCATCTTTTCGCCGCGCGCCTCATATTCTCCCTTGACTTGGTTCACGACCAAAAGGGAGTCCATGAAGATATGGAGGCGACGAACATCTAGGGCGAGGTCTAGATCGAGCCCGCCTACCAAAGATTCGTATTCGGCTTCATTTTTGGTCGCACGAAAACCGAAACGCATAGCATTTGTGAAACTTTGTCCGTCGGGATTGATGAGGACAATCTCTGCCCCTGCTCGCGAATTGGTCGCCGATCCATCCACATATAATTTCCAGGCAGGTCGGCCGATCTGGGTCGGACTGTGAGGGAAAGTTAATTCCACCACGAAGTCCGCCAGAGCTTGGCCCTTGATCGCCGTGCGAGGAGCGTATGTGATACCGTATTGGGCGATCTCCAGCGACCACTTGAGGAGTCTCCTGTTAGTGTCCGGCCGGTGTAGGACTTGCCTTAGAGGTAGGGTTGTTAGGACTTCCACTTGGTGATCGAAGAAGTAAGCCCTCAGCTTACGAACACTCATGACAAGGGCATAGGCGATCTTCTCCAATGGTGTATAGCGTGTCTCAGCATCGTGGAGCGCCTGGCTAACATAGTAGATCGGCAAGTGGGCTTGTCCCTCTGCTCGCACCAGAACGGCACTCAGCGCGACCTCCGAGGCTGCTAGGTAAAGGAATAATATTTCACCGGGGATCGGCTTTGCCAGGATCTGGGGGTTAGATAGATATTCCTTTATCTTGGCGAATGCTATCTAGCTTTCCTTCGTCCATGCGAACTTCTTGTTCTTGATGGTTGCGAAGAAAGGCTTGCTTTTATCGCCGAGCCGTGATATGAAACGGTTGAGGGCGGCTAGACAACCTGTGAGGCGTTGCACCTGCTTTATGTTTCGCGGTTCCTGCATGTCAAGGATCGCCTGTATCTTGGTGGGGTTCGCCTAGATCCCCCTTTGGCTCACGATGTGCCCCAGGAATTTCCTGGAGCCCACCCCGAAGTTGCATTTCTTGGGGTTCAGCTTCAAGTTAAACTTCTCAAGGATGGCAAACATCTCGGCGAGATCTTTGAGGTGATCTTCCTTCTTGAGGCTTTTGACTACGATATCGTCAATGTAGACCTCCATGGTCTTGCCGATCTGATTAGCGAACATTCTGTTGACTAATCGCTGGTAGGTCACCCCTGCGATTTTCAAGCCGAACGGCATTCGGACCCAAAAGTATATGTCTTTTTCCGTGTGGAAAGATGTGTGTTTTATGTCTTCCTCCGCCATCGGGATTTGATGATACCCGGTGAAGGCATCCATAAATGACATCATTTCGCAACCTGCCGTACTATCGACCAAGTGATCAATATGAGGCATCGGAAAGTGATCTTTTGGACATGCCACGTTGAGGTCGGTGAAGTCAATGCATAACCTCCATGAGCCAGTTGGCTTTTTGACGAGCACCGCGTTGGCGACCCATTGTGGTTCTTCTGTGGCTACTTCGATTAATTTGTTGTTGAGTAACTTCTGGACTTCTATGTCGAGCGCCGCGTATTTCTCGGGACCGAACTTCCTACGCTTCTGGTGAACAGGCTTCATTGCCCGGTCGATCTTCAGAAAATCGCAAGCGTGTTTGGGACTTATGCCAACCATATCTTGATGCGACCAGGCAAAGACTCCGATGTTCCTACGTAGCAAGTTGATCAGATCTCCCTTTAATTCGTGGTCGATGCTTGCGCTGATCTGTACTTCCCGTTCTGGATGAACCGGATCCATCGTAATGCTTTCCAACTCTTCGACAGGGACGGTCGCCTCTCGTTTGGTGCGATCTCCGGACTCGGTCCTTGGATCGATGTCGAGACTTGGCTCGAAACCGATCCTTGGCTCGATGTCGTCCGTCAGTTGATGAGAGATGGCGTCCCCTGAGTCGGGTTGATACGATGTGCTCGGCTCGTCGATCTCCATGGGTTGATCGTCGATCGCTTCAATGTTACATATAGTATGGGAGGTATTGAAAGAAGTAACAACATAGGAGTAATTTAAACATCTTTTTGCCATTAGCTGATCTCCTTTTACAGTACCGACCGTCCCATCGGCAGTGGGGAATTTGATACAGTAAAAGAAAGATGAGGCGACCGCCTCAAAGGTTTCTAAAAAGGGGCGACCTAGGAACCCATTATAGATGCTCGGCCTATCTATGATTACAAAACTTAGGTTCCTAGTAATCCTAACCTTGGGATCATAAAAGCATACTAGCTCGATGGAGAGCTTGATCCTCCCGTAGGCTTGGACTGTGTTGTCGCCGAACCCTTGGAGCACGGTGTCGAAAGGCTTGATGAATTTGATTAAGTTGCCGAGTTGGTCTAGGGAGGATTTGAATATGATGTTGCAGAAACTCCCATTGTCGACCAGCACGCGGTCGACCGTCTTCCCAAGGATGCAGGCGGAGATCACCAGTGCATCCTCTTTGGGGCACTGCACTCCCTCCCTGTCCTTGTTGGAAAAGGTGATGAGTGCGTCTTTAGAGATGGTCGGCTCCGGAGGTACCACAACATGGATTTCCGCGAACGCCCTCAGCTCGGCTTTTCGCTTTCTGTTTGACAGGGTGGAAACCGGGGAAAGGCCCCCGAGGCTTCCACCTCTTGCTTGAAGCATGTTGATCCGACCGCCAGGGTTGATCGGAGGGATCGACTCATCAGAGTACTCTGGCTCATGCTCGATTCTGGCGATCGGATTGGGAGGAATTCTTTCATTTGGTCGGCGCTCGCGCCCTCCGGCTCTTTCCGTCCTGGGTTCTGGCTTGGTGATCAAATTGTCCAGTTTGCCTTCCTCAAACAGTCGCCAGAGCTGTCTGAGGAGGTCGCGGCGTTGGCTGGTGTTGTGGCCGGGACTCTTATGATAGGCACAGAATTTGCTACGGTCTAGGTGACCGTGGTCCCTTATCGGCTTTAGTTTGGAAAGCCACTCGCGACCCTTGATTGCGTTGAAGATGTGGGCCGGAGATAAGTTGAGGTTGTGGAGAAGGTGGACCTCTACATCCTCGAAGGCTTTGAACTCGCCAGGCGGCTTGGCGATCGCCTTTCTGGGCTTGGCGACCGCCTTCTTCTGGACATGGGACGGTGCTTTTCCTTCTTCGGATGGTCCCTCGTCTAAGTGGAGTGAGAGCATCCTCTGCCTGGCCAGGAAACCGGTGGCTTTGCCGCGGAAGACCGAGTAGGTCGGGGGGATATCCTTTGTGAGGTGCCTGAACATGGGCGAGCGTCCGTGGAATCCGCTCATGACTGAGTTGAGAGCGAGCTCGTCGCTGATGGGCTCGCCGGTGAGGACTTTCTCGTCTACCCGGTCGATGTAATCTTTGTCTGACTCGTCCTTCCCCTGCTTGATTTTCATCATGCGGTGGGGGCCTTCAGGGCGAGCGACTTTGGCGGCGAAGTATGTCGTGAAGTCTTTCGCCAGCTTCTCAAAGCAGTTGATTGAGCGAGGTGGTAGTGAGACGTACCACCTGTGGGCGAGGTCGTCCAGAGTTAATGGGAACATTCGACACTCCGTCGCATCTGATGCTCCGCATCCGGTCATGTAGATCCGAAATTTGCTCAAGTCGGTTTTCGGATCCGATCTCCCCTCATATAGAGGTGTTTGTGGGGAATTGATCGTTGGTTGGACTGGGACGAGCTCGATCTGAGTCGTGAGTGGTTCGCTTGATCCAATGATCGATCTCCTGGCGCCTGCCCCATTCTCCAGGAGCGCCTTCATCTCGTCGAGCTGGCGTTGCATGGCGGCCATCGCAGTCGCCTGACTGCTCGCCAATTGGCTCTCAGAGTGCGAACCAAGGCGATCGTGTACGGATCCCCTAGCCCCGTGGTGAATGACGAGCTCCCTGCCAGTGGGTTCCTTTCTTGGGCGAGCAGGGGCTCGCTGACCGGCCTGTCTCCTGGGATTCGGATATGCCGAACTCCTGGTAAAGGATTCGGATACCGATGTCTCATTTGGGCCTGAGTGCCCGGGTCGCCATGAGGGATCGCTCCCCAGGCGGCTGAAGACGGAATCGTCCCGCCTTACGAGAGCTTTCTCCTGTGGCTCGGGGCTTTCTGTCGATTTCTCAACATAGATCCCCTTGAGCTTCCGTTTGCTTGCCCGGCGGACGGTGGACGGAGTGATGGTGGGCGAGCCATTGGCCTTCTGTCGCTCCCTGAGGATGGCTATAGCCTCCTCAATCTGTTCCGTGGTCTGGAACTGATTGAGTGAGAGGCTAGAACCGTCCCTCGGGGGCAGGAGTGAGAGCCTAGCGTCACGACGGTTGCCTTCCGCCGTGGGCTGGGATTCAGTCTGGGCCGGAATGAGGTTTCCGGCAGATCTTAAGGTGGCTCTCTTGGAGGTCGTAGCGGACGTCATTTTTCTGAAGGCTTTTCTATTGAAGAATAGTGAGTGTTTCTTCAAGTATATGTCCGGAGAACAGTGAGTGTTCTTCGAGACGGTAGGAATAAAAATGAAGGTTTAGATCCCCTTCTTCTAGCGCCAATTGTTGTTACCCAAAATATTATCCGGAGATAGTATTGCTGGAATGATCGAGTAACAAACAAATGCGAGAACACTTCCGTGAGAAAATAGATAACACAAGATTTGTCGGGGTTGTTAATCCCGGGCTTGAATGCTCTCGCGAGATGTTATTAATAAATATACTGTTGAGTACAAATATTAATGTTAGAATCTGTTGTGTCAAGAATTAACACTTTCCGACCGGCGATCGCCTCGGAGATTGGGCGACCTAGCCACTACCGAGCAGCCGAGGCAGAACTTCCGACCGGCCACCAGGCGGCCTAGCCTTAGCCCCGCGGACAGCATGAATTGGCCAGCCGAAGGTCCCAGGACAAGTCCCGGTGCCGAGTGATCGACATCCAATACGATCATCTCTCGGCGCTGACCGACTCCAGCGACCGACTTATGGACGATCATCTCTCGGCGCCCTGCCGACCGACCCTTGGTGACCGACCGAATGCCGACCCTCAGCAACTGGCCGATGGCGACCTCTGATGACCAGCTAGAGACGGCCGCCTCACGTCGATCAGGGCCGATGGCCATCCAGTCGGCAAAGGCCGAGCCTCAAGACTGGCACCACGTGCAAGAGCCGAGACAAGATCCGCGAATCTCGGGTCATTGACCACAGCCTGGCAGAATCTCTCCACCAGCCGACAAGCCGCCGAAAGCTGTCAGTAGGGCCGCATGTGACTTTGATTCCGCCAAAAGATGTCAGTAGGGCCGCATGTGACTTTGATTCCGCCGAAAGCTGTCAGTAGGGCCGCATGTGGCTGACTCCGGACGCGTGCTGGCTCCTCATTGGACCACCCAGCTGGCGCCAGCCTCTTCCTTGGACTTTTGCCCGACAGCCCGGGTGATCGCCCCATTATAATATTGGCCGGCGGACGATCGCCCCATTATTATAATGGCCGGAAGGCGATCGCCCACCAAATGACAGGACCCGGCTGCCACTATATATTCAAGGCACCCTGCACTCGGCCAAGGGTCTGCATTATCGCGATTTCAGCACATTAGATCGAGATTTTGGCACACAAAAACACTCTCTGCATGCCACTATATATTCAAGGCACCCTGCACTCGGCCAAGGGTCTGCATTATCGCGATTTCAGCACATTAGATCGAGATTTTGGCACACAAAAACACTCTCTGCATTCCCACGAGATTGAACATCAAACACTTGGCTATCTCCAACTCTTGGCAACAGCTATCATTCGGTCTTACTTCTCCCAGCCTCTCTCATCAGGAAGACGATCGGCGGGGACGAAGAACACCGAGCTTCGCTCAAGAGCCGGATTAACAGAGTCTTTTTACACTCATTGTATTTAGATCTCTCTCATTAATACTTGTATCCACGAATATTTGTATTAATATCATCTCGCGAGAGCATTCAAGCCCGGGCCTAACAAACCCGACAAATCTTGTATTATTTATCTTCTCTCAGAAGTGCTCCCGCAATTGTTGTTTGTTGTCCGTCTTCCAGCAGTATTAATCTTCGGATAAATATTTTGGGCAACAACACTATACAAGTTTTTCTAGTAAATATAAATAGGCTCAAAACGGCCTTTACAACCCAATCGAATCGAACAAATCAAAAACTAAGTCCACGAGCTATATCACCATCACATAAGAATTCCATACAACATGTAATGGCAATGAAATTAAACAATAAATATTAATATAAATTAATCTAATTAATCTATAAATTAATCTATTCAATTTCTACTATATTAATCCAATTAATATAAAGTGGCATTAAAATTAAATAATCAATTAATATATTAATCCAATCAATATAAAATTAATCTATTCAATTTTAATGGTATTAATCCAATTAATACTAATAATCGTCATTTTAATTCGTTCGAAGTAATCCGGCAAAATAATATTCTCGTTTAATTTATTTCACTTAACACAAAAATATTCCAATATTAATTTAGTCAAATTAAAATCCAATTTAAATTTTGGAAAATAATTAAAACGAAATATAAACTTAAAACGGAGTCCCGTACAATCCGGTTTTAGGCCCAGCCCGCGGCCCGATTCAAAATCGGGCCAAAAACCCGAGGGCTGCCTGGCCGAGCCATGCTCGGCAGCCTGGCCGAGTCCTGATCGGCACGCATTGGCTGCCTCTCGGCAGCTGCGGCCGAGAATGGCCGAGCATGCTCGGCAGCCTGGGCAGGCAGCCCAGGCAGTGCTGCCAGCACCGCTGCCGGCAGCCCCGTTTCTTCGTTTTTCGGTTCGTTTCCAAAAACGTGATGCTACAACGAACAATTTAAAATCTACGATTATTCCAAACATGATTCTAAATCATAATCATCATCCAAAAATATTCAAAATGCACAAAAAATCGTATATACGGAAACATTGACCTCGCTCTGATACCACTGTTGGGATTCCGAAAATAAAACGAAATACGCAGCGGAAATAAATACGAATCCCAAAACAGGATCGATCAAGTAACGTATATACGAAAATATAACTAAATACGAAGATAAAGAATCATACCCTTGAAGCCTTTGAAATAATTCTTCGTAAAATTGATGATGATCACGAACCTCGTCCCGAACACGAAATCCCTTCGTTCCAAGCACCGAAAGTTTGAAGCCTCTACTTCACAAGCATCGGAAGTTGTCCGAAAAAAATTCGATAGCAATCCGTTCTCCAAGAACACGGCTAGGAATTACTATAGGAATTTATATCTCACTTTTTCTTAAATTTTTTCTCAACTCAAAGTTAAAGAAAAAACAAAAAAAAAATATTTTCTCTCTCTCTCCCTCCTCAAGAACTCACGTCCAGCACTTGAACATGAAGATGATGAGTGTGTGTATGTTTCAAGTCAAAACTTTCACATTATGAGTTGGTTATACATTAATATATATATAACAACTCATTCATGTAATTATGAGTTGAGAAAGAATCTCAACTTAATAATTTAACATGACAACACAACACAAACACATGCATGGTGATCATGCCATGTGGGGGGTGGGGGGGGTGGCCCATGTAGGAGTTTCCTAGAAAACGAGCCAAGCCACTCGGCTCGTGTACCGGACGTTCGTCAAACGACTCCGTTAAATACACTCCGTTTATTTACCAATGTATTTATATAAATTAATTAATCCAATTAATTAATTATATCAAACACAAATATATTTCTCTAAGAAATATTATTTATGAATTAAATTAATTACCCGGTAACTTAATTTTAATTCATAAGACCGCTATTTGATTTATCCAATAAATCATAATTAAATATCCAATATCTAATATTAATAGAGAGATTATAAATTCACATTTATCCGTCAACGCTCCTAATGCGCGACTCGTAGGTCCGTCTCACCGGCATTGGGAGGAACTAATTAGTGCGGCAAGACTTAGCCACTAGCGGGCCGCATCAGAAACCCCGATCGAGAACGAATGAAGGGATCATTCCGGAACCATTATGTAGTGAATACTATATACGTATAGACCCTTCATCGATGTCGGTCAAGTCTTCGGGTCATAGTAAAGTCAAACCTCATTGTTGACTAAACTCTATACATGTGTTAATGCAAATCAAGACCGATCGATTAATAGTGTATCTAATACGACTATATCGTAATGCTTTGCTAAAGACTTATGATCTTATTTGCCATTAACCGTATAGGACATTCGCCCGCTCACTAACAGAGATAGAATCCTTTCTTGGCGTACGGTAAAGATCGCTACTGCTCGTATAGTCCGCACTTCGAGGTCGATTCAAGAATTAAGCAAATGAGTCTAACTACTCTAATGACAAACTAAACGTCACAGCACATCTTCTCTTGAACCCTCAAGTCAAAGGTCCACGTATACTATCACAACCTTTCGATTCGTCATCGACTCTCCGAGAGTGAATACCGTGTGGTGAATCGAGTATGAGTTGTGTTCGAGTATCTGCCCCACCAATATACTTATAACTATGCTATCAAGACGTGCACACGTCCTAGCATCAGTTATACAAGTCGTATTAAAACTTAATGCCCATTTTAAGTTTATTGACTTGCGAACAATTTACGTAAATAAACTTTAAACACTTCCAGTGCATTTTCTCTTATCCCATAACGAGAATGGAATGTTTGATTTATTTACATGGACTTCACTTCAATGTTTACCAAGTCAAGAATGCAATTGAAATACAATAAACAGTGAATGAATCGTATTGCCTTTTTATTAATTATTCCATAATTACAAGTACAATGCCCTTACTCTTTCATCCCCTGAGTGGCATTCGAGGGCATATTCCTAACAGATCGTCCCAAGCAATGCACTTCAAAATAACCACTCTTAAAGGAACTCATACCTCAACACACCTTAAAGGATCATCTTGAAAATTCATCAATACACCTCAAGTAATAAATAAGTCGAGTTCTATAAAGTATTCAAATCTCTGGGGTGCTTCCTTAACATCATAGCCTATACTTGAAGAATATGAATCTCACCGGTCAAGTGTATTCACTCACTCTCAAAGTGTATAAAGGGATATGTGAACGCTCAAAACTCATTCAATGAAATAAGAATCCCCATAAGCTTGCCAATCGTCTACATCTCTACCACTATTTGTGCATGCAAATTTGGTGAATCAAAAAGGACTTTATTGGTTGTAATGTAGGCTTTTTGGTCGGGGTAGGATAAGTATGGCTAAAGTGACTTGACTTGAGCAAATTAGAACTACATCCCAATAATCACTTTGCTCAATTAGAAGCTCAAGATTTTTTTCTGGAATTTGCATCCTTCAATCCCTTGATTTTAATATAATCGCAATATGCGCTTTTTAAAGTGAAAATCACAACTTTGTTTCTCCTTTATCGCTCCATTTATTTTATTTCCTCCTTATCGCTCCATTTAATTTTTTTTCTATACACTCTTTGTTTTTGCCTTTTCATGTGGTAGACAACATCGTCATTATAATCACACCATTCTTCCTTCAAATTTATTTCGATAAATCATCACAATTGAACCAACAATCTTCCCAATCGCTTCCACACACTTTTTCATTCTTTTGCCAATTTGTTCTAATACGCTCAAGTATAGGGACAAAATTTTATAATGGAACGGAAAGCTCATAATGTGGCTAACAAGAAATAGGCTTTAAGCTCAATTGGGCTAACTAGAGAATTAATAATTGTCGGGTTGGCCAAAAGGTTTGAAAGGCTAACAAAAAAATCGCCTAAAATCACTTTCACTAATTTGCACGCACGCTTGTAGTTTCGAATAAGATACCAAGGCAAGTTCTAGAGTTTTAAAACATGAATGATGCACTCGATAATGAAACTTGCATATTTAATGATGCACGAAGGCTCAAAAGCTCACAAGTTAGATTTATTCATATTTCCAAGATATTAAACTATTTATTCAATTTCACACAATTTTGATTATTCTACAATTTTTCCTCGTCAAATTATTCTCGATTTGCTTATCCATATAACAATATATATCCCGAGGTATCCAAGACAAGAGTTCACTCTTTTGCGTTTCATCCAAGTACATGATACTCAAAACACACTAAGTTCAAAAAAAAAAATTCACACCAAAATCCAAAAAAAATTCAAACAAACAATAAAACAACAATCAAAACAAGATGTTCACGAAAAATAAACAAACGAACAATATAAGTATTTCTTGACCCAATATCTCCCCCCAAACTTGAATTAAGGAGTATACACACGAAGGGGGTATAGTATTTAAACAATAAAAACTTTGGGTCAAGAAATACTTACAACCGGTCCTACTGATTGGGCGGAGGTAAATGGCCTTGTTGGACATGCCTTTCGTGCATTTGTCGTAATAAGGCCAGCATCTCGTCTTGTTTTTGTCGTGTATCCTCTCGGAACTCGTCTTTTTTTGTAAGGTCTCCTCTCGGAAAGCCTCAAATTCCATGTCTTGATTCGACCTGTCTCGATGACTCCTGACGATCCCTCTCTCTTTCCTCTTCCTCTTCCTTGTTGTCCGGCCCTATCTCATAAGCATCCTCTTCCTCCATTCTCTCCGCTATGTCTTCTTCTTGCATTCTCTTGGCTCTGTCCTCATTTTATGTATGCCGAGATCGAACATTACGAGCAAAGTGGCTATCACCAGGGGAGACCAATCCAGCTGCTACCCGGGCTAATTTGTGTGCGTCCATGGCTATTTGTAAGTTTCCTAAATCCCGAGTACTATCAATTGTCATCAGAAGTGTATTCGGGAAGAGGAAATGATCACTATCATTTTGGAGGAATATTGTACGTGAGTCGTAGTCCAGGATGATCATCAATTTCATAACCGATAAGGATAGAAGCATATTTCCTGGAAGGGGAGTTCGGTTGTCCAGTGATATATCATAATGAAGTGTTATAGGGGTAATCAAACCCCCTATCCAAATCTCCCCTCTCAGTTTCGTTGCGATATCCTCAAAATGATCCATTAATATAGCCCCAGTTGCTGGATCTATCCCATCGAGCATGTGAGATAGAACGTATAACTCTCGCTAGGTAATCGGACCTGTTTCTTTTCGCCCAAAAATAGTGCTCGCAATCACCTTGTGAAGATATTGGAGTATTGGATTTCGAATAGAGGATCCTGTGGCCGACTTTGGAATATAAGGACGTGCCTCGCTTTCCGGATACTCCACCATAGCTCGCCAGTAAGTTTCACACTCGAACCTATTTATTTGGTATTCTCCGTACCTTCGTGTGTCATATATATCCTCTAATTCCCTTAAAGATAGCTTCTCATTCTCATTGTTCAGGCGGAATTCTAAAGCGATTGGCTCATGAGTGATCGGATCTCTTTTAACCGTTAGCGTGCTTAGGAATTCCAATGTGAGGCATCTGTAGGTGGGCCAATGTTGTGTCATCATCCACTCCCACTTTATCCTTTCTAGCAGCTTCATCATGTCGTCTTTTTTACCCATGACTGTCATGCATTCATCGTCGGGCCATCTAGTTAGAAGCATTTTTTTTCTGCCCCAACATCTCCCACCGCGCTTGTCGGCTCTCCGGAAGTTCAATTCCATACGTTTCCGGCGTCTCTACAGCCCCTTGGGCCGACATTCTTGCTGGTTGCTCTATTTCGATCGTCTGTCGCCCTCGTCCTCTTTGAGCAGTGCCACGTCCTTGTTGGGCATTACCGCGTCCTCGAACTCTAGCCATTTTTCTCTAAGAAATTCATCAATTATCATTTGTTTCAAAAACTCAAGGTCAATAGTTTTCAATAATATATTCTCCCCCAAACTTATTACCAATTGCACATTTACCCCAAAATAATCGTTTTTCATCCAAAATAACTTCATGTGAAATTCAACATATCAATCTTCTTGAATTCATCATCTTCATCGTATATAACATCTTTTTAAGAATAAGAATTTCTAACATGTAATTCAATCTCCCAACATATAAGTCCAGTGTGTAATTCAATCTCCCAACATATAATTCCAACATGTAATTCAATCACTCAACACATCAATCTTCATGAAAAATCCCAAAAAAATTCGACTCAAGAATCCTAAAGAACTCATAACTCACACAATCTTAGGATAATCATAAACAAGAATTAAGCATTCAGAATCGAAAACATACCTCTAATTCGGAGTAAAGTGATGAAAAAAATTGAAAAAATTCGCGGGCAAGAATGGGTGATTTTGTCCGATTTTTCTACATGGGGGCACTTAGATGGTTGAATGATGATGATGATATTATGTTGGAATTGTTATTTCTTTGTTTGAGTTAGCACAATTTTCCTTCAAAGCTGGAGATTAGAATTGGAATGGTGAATTAGGGTTTTGGGGAAAGAAACAAAAAACTGGGGAAGAAGGTGAAATGAGGGACACAGTCCGTGTCCCTTTTATACTCCCGATTGACAGGGCCCATGTCAAATGACACGGCCCGTATCTTACCTGTTCAGTTCCCCTCAAAACTGCCTGTTTATCCAACTCCATGTCAAATGACACGGCCCGTGTCGTACTTACCTAGTTTGTCAAAAACATCTGCCCCCTGACCCGACCGTGTCAGTTGACACGGCCCGTGTCGTACTTGTCTAGAAAGTGAAAAACGCCTGTATGCCAGACCCGACCATGTATGAAACGGCCCGTGTCGCACCTGCTTGAAAAATGAAAAAGAACACTGCCTGCCTGACTCGACCATGTCAATTGACACGGCCCGTGTCGTACAAGCCTGGAAAGTGCATTTTTTTTCCTCCAGGTCTTTTTCCTGCGAATTGGACACCTACAGTTGAACCGGCCAGTTCCTCATAAAGTAAAAATAAAAATAAAGTGTGAATAAGAACAAAACAAAGACGAACTATTAGGTTCCCTCCCAATTAGCGCTAAGTTTAACGTCTTCAGTCGGACGCCTGCAGCAGGAAGTTCTATGGATCAATTAAAGTTATCACGGACATGGCTTCCTTTTGATTTGGATGATGGTAGTGTTTGACTCTTTGTCCGTTAACTTTAAATAGCTCACCATATCTGCTCATGAGCTCGAACACTCCGGGTGGAAGTACTTTCTTGATCACGAATGGCCCTGACCATCTTGATTTTAATTTTTTAGGAAACAATTTTAATCTTGAATTATAGAGAAGTACTTGTTGTCTTGGCACAAATTCACGTTTGACGATCATCTTGTCGTGCCATCTTTTAGATCTCTCTTTGTAGATTCGAGAGTTTTCGTAGCATTCATCCCGGAATTCCTCTAATTCATTCAGCTCTAACAATCTTTTCTTTCCAGCAGCCTCAAAATCCAGATTTATTCTTTTTACCGCCCACATCGTCTTATGCTCCAACTCTAGAGGTAGATGACATGATTTCCCAAATATGAGTTGGTAGGGAGATGTTCCCAAAGGTGTTTTATAGGCCGTGCGATAAGCCCAAAGTGCATCGTCAAGCTTGGACGACCAATCTTTCCGAGATGTACTCACCGTCTTTTCCAGGATTAGTTGAATTTCTTTGTTAGCCGCTTCGGCTTGTCCATTTGCTTGTGGATGATATGCCAATGATTTCTTTGATCAGACCCTATATTTTTGAAGGAGTTTATCCATGATTTTTTTTACAAAGTGTGATCCCCGATCACTAATTAACGCTCTTGGGGTTCCAAACCGGCAAAAAATGTTCCTCTTTAAAAACTTCATCACCACTTGTGCGTCATTTGTTGGGGAAGAAATTGCCTCGACCCATCGAGATACATACTCGACTGCTAGTAGAATATACTTATTCCCAAATGATGAGGGTAAAGGACCCATGAAGTCAATGCCCCAGATGTCAAAAAGTCCAACCTCAATTACGTTGGTCATGGGCATCTCATGACACCTTAAAATATTCCCCCTTGTTGGTGTTTATCGCATTGTTGAATGAAGAGATAGCAATCTTTGTATAACGTAGACCAATAAAATCCGCTTTGAAACACCTTTGCAGCAGTCCGTGTTGCTCCGAAGTGTCCTCCGGTTGGTGAAGAATGGCATTGTTGAAGAATTTCCTCCCATTCCTCTTGCGGCACACACCTCCTCACTATCATGTCGGCACATCTTTTCAAAAGTAGTGGATCATACCACATATAGAAATTGATATCATGGAGGAATTTTTTCTTTTGCTAATGAGATAAGTCCGAAGGTAGTACGCCTGCAACCAATAAATTAACAATGTCAGCATATCAAGGAAATTTAGCTTCTACCATAAAGAGCCGCTCGTCCGGAAACTCTTCTTTAATCCCTTCAATTTCGGGCTCCTCCTCCTTATTGTACTCAAGGCGAGATAAGTGGTCAGACACCACATTCTCACAACCCTTCTTATCTAGAACTTCCACGTCAAACTCTTGCAAAAGAAGAATCCATCGAATCAAACAAGGTTTGGAATCTTTCTTTTTGAAAAAGTACTTGATAGCTGCGTGGTTCGTATGTACTATCGTCTTTGTACCAATTAAGTATGATCGGAACTTATCAAAAGCAATTACCACGGAAAGCATTTCTTTCTCCGTTGTTGTGTAATTTTGTTGGGCTCCATCTAATGTTTTGCTTCCATAGTAAATAGCCCGAAAGAGTTTCTCATGACGTTGTCCCAACACAGCTCCAACCGCATAATCACTTGCATCGCACATGATCTCAAAAGGTTAAGACTAATCCGGTACTACGAGGATAGAAGCACTCACTAATGCCTTCTTTAGAGTTTCAAATGCCTGCAAACACTCGTTAGAAAGAATTAAAGCAGTATCTTTTTCTAACAATTACTCAAAGGTTTAGTGGTTTTTGAAAAATCTTTTATGAACCTCCTATAAAAACCCGCGTGACCAAGAAAACTCCTAATAGCCTTTTCATTCTTCGGAGGGGGAAGTTTCTCAATGGCGACAATTTTGGCTTTATCAACCTCTAATCCTGCAGCGGACACTATATGGCCTAGGACAAACCCTTCTTGCACCATAAAGTGACATTTCTCCCAATTTAGCACAAGATTATTATCTTCACAGCGCTGCAAAACTAAAGTGAGATTATGCAAGCAATGATCAAATGAATTTCCAAATACCGAAAAATCATCCATGAATACTTCCATTATATTTTTGATCAAACCATGGAAGATAGCCATCATGCAATTCTGAAAAGTGGCTGGGGCATTACATAAGCCAAACGGCATCCTACGATAAGCATAAATTCCATAAGGACATGTAAAAGCCATTTTTTATTGATCTTCCGGCGTTATGTAAATTTGATTATGTCCTGAATAGCCATCAAGAAAATAGAAAAATTCATGCCCCGCCAATCTATCAAGCATTTGATCAATGAAGGGGAGAGGAAAATGGTCTTTGCGAGTAGCTGCATTCAAAGCCCCGTAATCTATACACACTCGCCATCCCGTAACTACCCTCATAGTAATTAATTCATCTTTCTCATCTTTAGTCACGGTCACCCCCCTTTTTTAGACACAACTTGCGTAGGACTCACCCACTCACTATCGGAAATTGGATAAATCATTCCAGCATCTAACAATTTGAGCACTTCATTTTTTATCATTTCTTTCATTATAGGATTAAGTCTTCGTTGATTTTGCACTTTAGGTTTATAATTTTCTTCATGCAAAATTCTATGCATGCATATTGAAGGTCTAATTTCCTTCAAGTCTGAGATAGACCATCTTATAGCCGACTTATGAGCTCTTAACATACGAAGCAATTTATCTAATTGAGTAGAGGTAAGGGAAGATGATACAATTACCGTATTTGTATTATTACCATCTAGAAATGCATACTTGAGGTGTTCTGGAGGGGTTTTAAGGTCCAAGCTTGGTTGTGATACACCCGACTGAGATGAAATGGGACTTAAATTTTGGACCGTGTCAGTTGACATGGTCGAGTCGCCCGTTAGCTTGATTTCAGCAACTACTACATGCTCCTCTTGTTCCGTTTCTTTGTCAAAATCATCGAATTTATTAATTTTCGGTTCTTCCTGTAGGGAATTTAATTCACAAACATAATCAAACAAGTCATCATCATCATCAAACTCCAAGGTTGAGTCACTAGAAAAGTATGAGTTCGCAAGAGCAAACTCTAACGGATCTGAAGATAAGGAGTGTAAGACTTTTTTCTTTCCATACGAACTTATACTATCAATAACATTGCAATATTCCGTATCATCATGAAATTTTATACCTTTAAATATGGAAAATAGAACATGCTCATCATTAACACGTAGTGTTAATTCTCCCCTTTTGACATCAATAAGGGCATTTCCAGTCGCTAAAAATGGACGTCCAAGGATAAGTGGTAGATCTTCATCTTCTTCCATGTCGAGAACGATGAAATCCGCTGGAAATATAAATTTGTCGACCTTAACGAGCACGTCTTCAACAATCCCCTTGGGGTGTGTTATGGATCGAGCCGCCAATTGTAACATTATCGTTGTGGCTTTCATTTCCCCGACTCCTAATTTCTTGAAAATAGATAAAGGCATAAGGTTAATTGAAGCACCTAAATCACACAAAGCTTTATCGAATGTAACTTTTCCAATGGTGCATGGAAAGGTAAAGCTTCCAGGGTCCTTAAGCTTTTGTGGTAATTTGTGTTGGATAATAGTGCTACATTCTTCAGTTAGTTTAACCGTATCATGCTCTTCCATCCTTCTTTTTCTTGACATCACATCCATCAAGAATTTTTCATAATTAGGCATTTGTTCCAAAGCGTTTGTAAAAGGAATATTGATGTTAATTTTCTTGAAGATGTCTAAATTTTTTGCAAATTGGGCATCTAACTTTTTCTTTTTAAAACGTTGAGACAAAGGAAGAGGAACTTTAAAAGTACAAGTACAGTTAGAAGGTGTTTTAGGCTTCTCAACCCCCTTAGTTGTGTCATGCTTCACTTCTTCCTCTACATTTTTTATTTGATCCTCTTTGGCTCCCTCACTTTGTTGGACCGTTGGCATCTTTGGCCCTTCATAATTCGTTCCGCTTCTTAAGGTGATAGCTTGACAAGATTCTTTTGGATTCACTTCGGTACTGCTCGGAAATTGTCCCCGGTGATGTTGACTCCCGACAACTTTAGCCAATTGTCCAATTTGAGTTTCGAAAATTTTCATTTGAGCTCCCATGGTTGTAGCTAATTGAGTAACATGGCCCTCGATTTTGTCTAATTTTTTCTCATCTCGACTAAATCGACTCTTTGTTTCCATCATAAAGGTAGCTAGAATATTCTCGAGATTTGACATTCGCTTTGCTTCTTCAATTATTTCACCATTTGACACTTTGAATCCGGTCGGTGGTTGTAAAGCATTCTTTTGATTAGCATAGCTAAGGTTTTCATGATTTCTGTTGGAGGGATGCTAGAAACCCAGAGGTAGATTATTTCGGAAATTGTTGTAATTCCGATTATTAATGTAATGCACCTCCTCCAATGGGTCGTACAGTAGTGAGCTTCCTTGAGGAGCTATTTTTGAATCACCTCCTTTTGTTAAGGCCCCCAACTGAGTCGTTAACATCGTCATTTGCGCGGTTGGTGCCTTGATAGGGTCCGAATCGGAGATCTCAGCCACCCTTCTAACATTTGCTCTTTCCATCGGCCATTGATAACTATTCATAGCCATTTCTTCTATTAATCCATAATCTTCTTCAGCGCTTCTTTCTAGCAATGCCCCTCCCGCGAAAGCATCAATAAAATTCCTCGTTTCTCCCATAAGACCATTGTAGAAGAAACACATTTGTTGATCTTCTGGGAAACCATGTCGAGGACATTGTAATACCCGGTTGTAATTCAATCATTATCATTCAGTAATTTCATTCGGTGATTGTCACTCAGTGGATTTTCACTCAATTATAATCATTCATCAATCATGTTCATTCACCGTGTTCACCGTTCGGAAAAACTTCGAGTTGTGTATCGTTATTGTTCATTGTTTCAACTTTCCTCATATGAGTTCGACTTTGTTAGATCACCATTAATTTTTGGTAACTCCAAAAATTCTGAATCTTTGCAATATTATAGAGCATCGAGTTAGCTTTCCATTGGTTCAAACGGTGAGTCAATCGGAGTCCGGACGAGAGAGTTATGGTCGTTTAAGCTCACCCACTCATTTTTCAGTTATTGGCCGATCACTGCCGACCGAACTCGGCCGTGTCGTCCGACACGGCCCGTGCCGTACTCGTCCGGAAATGCCGAAGTCTCTGCCCACAGGACTCGACCGTGTCGTCTGGCACGGCCGAGTCGAACTCTTCCGGATAAGCCAGAATCGACTGCCCAGACGCCCGACCGTGTTCCAGGACACGGTCGAGTCATGCCGAGTCGCTGTCGGACGGGTCACTATCGGAAGGCCCTCCGCGCCGCGACCGTTTCAAACAGGACACGGTCGAGTCCCTGCCGGCTAGTTGCGCGACGCGGCCGTGCCGATCGGCACGGGCCGTGTCCGGCAGGGCAGTCAACCCCTTTAAATTCGTTTTTTGAGCATTTCAGCTCATTTCTTTCCCTTTTCTTCACCTACAACCGAGAGAGAGAGCTTGAGGGAGGGTTTTTCCTTCACAAATCATTTGAGTGTTTGAATTTCTTCATCTCCTTTCGATCGTGAAGCCCGGATAATCGATCTAACGCGTGTTCTTCGGATTAAAGTACTTGGATCTTCAAAGGTAATATTCTTCAACACCTTGGATTTCAATTTTTGTGTTGAGATATGATGTTTTGGACGTTATAATCATGTTATATGAAGGGATATGTATATGATTATAAGTTTGTATAAGGATTCATTGGATTATTGAGGAATTATTCAAGAACACCTTGAATATCGAGTTGGAATTGGGGATTTTCGACTAATTGTTGTTATAATCACCTTTTTGGATATTCATAACGGATTATTGATCGTATTGGAGATGTTTTGTTGGTTTGAAATACTTCTTGGGGATTTGAGGTTGGTATTGTTGAGGTTTAGTTGTAAACAATCGGAGTTTGGCCACAACGTATTCGATATAATGCCCCAATGAACTTAGTTTAATCGTATCGACGTTTTGAGTTCGTTATATTCGTGTTTAATTCGTATATTGATTGGATTGTTGGTAATTGTATTGAATTAAGGTTGTTCGTGCGACCGACACTTCATTTAGGACTTTTGTTCGTGGAAGGACTTTCTTCATCGGTATTGTGTAAGTTAATTCTTACTCGGTTAAAAGGATATTCATCCCTTTTGTTGTTGTTCATTCATAATCATAACTCATTCATCATTATATTAACCGTATCAAAACTTGTTGTTGTCAATTAATCACTTGATCATAAGGAGCAGCGGTTCCAATCTTTTCATTGAATTTGTCATTTATTTCATTACCATTCCACCTCGGTGAGTCATTATTCATTTTCGATGTCACTTTTGTTATATCGTGGCATTCGGTCATCTTGGCGTGCGGTTGGTATGTGTAGGATTTTCATGCCGGGCACATTTATGTCGTGTGTTGGTTGTTGGCCTCACATTGGGTGTGCACACGAGTCATATTGTCTCGTGAGATCGATTAGTACAAGACCACACGGGTATTCGATCGATACTCGTTGGTGGCTTGTGCACGGACACATTTCCATCCGGCGTAGTGTGGCGCCACCCTTTGAGCCGTCTTGTTAGTTGATTCATATAGCAAGTTTGATTGCGTATGTTTCGACAGGATATTTCATAACTTCGGATATAATCATGATTGTGTATTTTCAACCCTTGAGGATTGTTGTTCTTTAATCGACCCCGTTTGGGGATTTTGTTTTTCGTGTCTTGGCAAGGCAAAGTACGGGAGAATACGGCGACGTCGAGGAGTCCCAGTGATCCTAGTAGGGGCCCCGATCGTTCAAGTATTCTTGTTATTGTCCTTTATTTTCCGCTGCAGACTGTCATTTGAATACTCCGTTTCATTCAGTGTTGTGTATTTTATCTTCATATAAAATACACTAGTATTCGGTATTGTCCTGGTGTGTTGTAACTAAACTCCTCATCGGAGTAATTATTGTTGTAATGTAGTTCGGTACTACATTTATCCTGTGTAATTCATTCATTTTCATTTGCCTGGTGGGTCCCAGTTGGGGATCTACGGCACTGTAATATCCGCCAAGTTTGGGGTGTTACAGAGTTGGTATCGGAGAGTGGTTTTGAATACTACCTTCCGAGTCATGTCTTATTTGAAATCATCGTCATCAGACTAGTATCATTGGACTTTCGCGTCACGTGTGACCTGTGCAAATGCCGAGCCAATCAGACCGGAAGAACTGTAAGATTTCTAACGCCATGGTATAATTTCTGGCAATAGTCATTCATTCATCACTCATCATTTAACAATCCTCAAACATCATCATTCATTATGATCAGGACGATCATATTAACTCATTAATCACTTAATTCATTTCAATACTCAGTTAATGATCAGGACGATCATGTTAACTCATTAATTACTCAATTCATTTCATTACTCAGTTGTCAATCTGGATGATCATATTATCAATCTTGTTAAGTTATTCAAGATAATCATTTTAAGAATTTCATCAGATAATCATGTAACTTCAGTAAATCATTCATATAATCACTAAGTTAGAGCATGTATACTCATTTTCATCATCTCATGACATAATCATAACGTGCTAATCATGCGGGAAATATAATCATTATGCGACCTTCCTACTTCAGTATGGAGAGAACTGTCAAGGGATGCACGGGGAGAGGCCGCGGTGCGGACCGAAACCCGAGAAATAATCACTCGCTTCCGGGAAATCGTGCCCAGGACTCGGCTCGATCAGAAGATGTTCGGGTTGATCCACTCACTTTTGTGCAGGCCATGATGACCCATGTGAAGTTGCTCAATCATCATTGCACCACTCTGACCGGATTAATCGAGAGAACTCTCCTGTACGAGCCAGCTGCTAAGGAAATTGCTGAGCAGCAACCTGCATATGTCAACAGGAAATCAACGAAGCGTAATCTATCCAAAGGCGGTCAGTCAACCTGCAAGAAGCCTCGTGTGAATCCTATCGTTTCTGAGCGACCTCCTACGGTGCATAATCGTGCGGGATCTCATTCCCGAGTGGCCAGTTCGGCCATCACCTGTTTCAATTGTGGAACGCCGGGTCATTTCAGCACTGAGTGTCTGAAACCGTCTATCACGTGCTATAATTGTGGGAATTTTTGGCATAAGGCCCGTTTTTGCCGAAAGGACTTTAAGTCGGCTCCGGCGGCATCTCAGGCCCCGAAGCAATCAGCCTTTCAGAATCAGACTGCTTTGTCAACGTCGTTTAAGACACTGGAAGCAAATAGAGTTGGGGCTCGTATTTATCAGACGGGAGCGTCCGGTTCGGGGGCCGGAAAGTCCCAGATTCATATGATGAGGAGGATCGACGATCCGGTGGCCCGAATGATTTCAGGTATACTCGTAATTTTATTTCAACTGGTGTGTACCTTTTGATTCTGGTACACCGCATTCATTCATTTTCGAATCATGCTTGAATAGACTTATTTCGGGATAGTCCTATTGCTTGTGGACCTCATACCATCGGTCTACCTGACGATGGAAGAATTTTCGGAATCATACCAAATTAAGCTTAATGACCGCGATTGGTTGATGGATCTAATCGTGGTGAATTTATCTTAGGACGATGTAATTTTCGGTATTAGTTGGTTTGATCGTCTTGATACTATCCTCAGTGTTTGTTAGCATTTGGTCGCTATTTTTCCGTCGTTGGTTGTTGAATGTGTGCTTCAGGGAAGTAATCCCCGTTGTTCCAGAAGAAGTATTATTATGACGAAAGCAGAGAAATTCCGCAATCGAACTATTCAATCATTCATTGTATCATTTTCATCGATTGGCCTTTCTAAGGCAATCGAGTTTTTCAATCATTCATTGTATCATTTCCATCGATTGGCCTTTCTAAGGCAATTGAGTTATTCAATCATTCCTTGTATCATTTCCATCGATTGGCCTTTCTAAGGCAATCGAGTTATTCAATCATTCATTGTATCATTTTCATCGATTGGCCTTTCTAGGGCAATCGAGTTATTCAAACATTCATTGTATCATCTTCATCGATTGGCCTTTCTAAGGCAATCGAGTTGTTCAATCATTATTGGTATCTCTTTTTATCGATTGACCATTCTAGGGCAATCGAAATGTTCAATCATTCGTGGTATCATTGTCATAGATTGACGATGTATTTCCAGACGAGTTATCTGGTTGCCTTCACATAGAGTAGGAGAATTCAGGAGTGAGTTGGAGCCGGTACGTCCCCTTTATCGAAGGCACCGTATCGGATGGCCCTGACCAGAATGCAGGAGTTGAAGATTCAACT
This sequence comes from Orobanche coerulescens, assembly GCA_033398695.1. Lineage (NCBI taxonomy): Eukaryota > Viridiplantae > Streptophyta > Magnoliopsida > Lamiales > Orobanchaceae > Orobanche > Orobanche coerulescens. The sequence goes on from CM065819.1 coordinate 108,603,106, forward strand.
TGCGGAGTAGTTCGAGAAAGGTTATCTCCGACCGATTGCGTCCCCGTGAGGAGCACCAGTGTGATCTGTCAAGGAGAAGGATGGCTCGTCTCGTGTGTGTATTAATTACCAGGAGTTGAACAGGGTGATGATCAAGAGTAGTATCCCTTACCCCGTATTGATGATCTTTTAGATCAACTTCAGGGAGCCTCAGTATTTTCCAGGATCGACTTAAGATCTGGATATCACCAGTTGCGGATTCGAGAGTCGGATATCGCGAGGACAGCGTTTCATACACGCTATGGTCATTATGAGTTCGTAGTTATGCCGTTCGGGCTAACTATTGCACCTGCAGTATTCATGGAGTTAATGAATCGGGTTTTCATCGACTTTTTGGATCAGTTTGTTGTTGTCTCCATCGATGACATTTTGTTTTATTCTCGTGATCGAGAGGAACAGGAGGTACATCTTCATCAGGTTCTCGATGTGTTAAGACGCGAGCAATTTTATGGAAGTTTTCTTAATGTGAGTTCTGGATGTCCGAAGTGACTTTTCTCGGGCATGTAATTTCATCTGCCAGAGTTCGTGTCGACCCTCAGAAGACGGAGGCTATCCGAGATTGGCAACCTCCGAAAGATTTTAAGGAAATCCGATGTTTCCTCGGATTATCTGGTTAATTATCCAACCCACGACCTGGAGCTAGCAGCCGTGGTGTTCGCTTTGAAGATTTGGCGTCATTATCTTTATGGCGTTACCTGTCAGATATTCACCGATCATAAGAGTTTAAAGTATATATTTACTCAGAAGGAGTTAAATATGCGACAGAGACGGTGGTTGAAATTAATCAAAGATTATGATATCGAGATCCTTTACCACCCGGGGAAGGCGAACGTTGTCGCCGACGCATTGAGTCGTAAGTCCGTTCAGGAGCAGATGCTTGCTCGTTTAACAATTCAGAAGGAGCTCCAACAGGAATTCCTTAGACCCGAGATCGAGGTCTGGCTTCAGCGAATTCAGGGACAACTTTGTATGTTAGAGATTTCATCATCTCTTGAGGATGCAATCAGGGAGAATCAGGGTTCAGACCCAGCATTGTTGCGCATTCGTGAGGATGTGGCTCAGGGGAAAGCCCCTGGATTCGTGATCCACGAGGATGGACTTTTGAGATTTAAGAATCGGATGTGTGTACCGGCGAATGACGAGTTGAAAAACTCTATTTTGAGAGAAGCTCATGCTACCCCTTATTACATTCATCCGGGGTCCAAAGCAAGATGTACAAGGACTTGAAACAAAATTCTTGGTGGAGTAATATGAAGCGAGAAGTCGCAGAATTTGTTTCGAGATGCTTAACTCATCAACAAGTCAAGATGGAACATCGACCGGCGAGTATGCTTGATACCGCTCCTATTCGAGAATGGAAGTGGGAAGACATTTCTATGGAATTCATCACGAATTGCCGACGAGTCGTCGTGGCATAAATACGATCCGAGTGATCGCGATGCTTTAATAAGTTAGCTCATTTACTTGAAATCAAGGATATGTGGAGTCCAAAGATACTGGCACAGTATTAAATCAAGCAGATATTGAGACTGAAAGTTACTCCAAAGATTATCGTTACAGATCGTGACTGACGATTAGTATCCCATTTTGGAAATCAGTTCATCGTGCTATGGGAACTCGGCTTAATCTCGAGACGCCTTTCATCCTCAGTCCGACGGACAATCAGAGAGAACTATTCAGACATTAGAGGACATGTTGAGGGCATGCGTCCTCGATTGGAAGGACGATTGGGAAGCCCAACTACCACTGATCGAGTTCACGTATAATAATAGTTGGCATGCCTCTATTAAGATGGCACCTTACGAGGCCTTGTACGGTCGTCGTTGTCGATCTCCTTTGTGTTAGGATGACTTGTCAGAATCAATCGGCACCGAGCCCGATATGCTTATAGCCGCCCGGGAGAAGGTAGCTTTGATCAAGAGTCGTATGTTGACAACTCAGAGTCGACAGAAATCATATGAAGATAATCGTCGTCGACCACTAGAGCTCGAGACGGGTGACCATGTTTTGGTCAAGGTATCCCAGAGTCGAGGTATTTTCCGTTTCGGAAGGCGGGGGAAGTTGAGTCCGAGATTCATTGGACCGTTTGAAATTTTGGATCGAGTAGGCGAGTTAGCTTATCGATTGGCTTTACCTCCGGCTTTGAGCCGAATTCATAATGTGTTTCATGTCTCTCAGTTGCGGAAGTTTGTTTCCGACCCGAGTCACATACTTCAGTTCGACGAAATCGAGATCGCGGATGATCATTCGTAAGAGGAGCGTCCTGTACGAGTGTTGGAGCGGCGAATCAAACAGTTGAGGAATAAGTCGATTCCTTTGGTCAAGATTCAGTGGTCTAGACACGGAGTCGAAGAGGCTACTTGGGAAACCGAGGATAGTATGCGGGAGAGTTATCCCGAGTTGTTTGACCCTTAGTTTCGGGGACGAAACTCTTTTAAGGGGGGGTGTATGTAATACCCGGTTGTAATTCAGTCATTATCATTCAGTAATTTCATTCGGTGATTGTCACTCAGTGGATTTTCACTCAATTATAATCATTCATCAATCATGTTCATTCACCGTGTTCACCGTTCGGAAAAACTTCGAGTTGTGTATCGTTATTGTCCATTGTTTCAACTTTCCTCATATGAGTTTGACTTTGTTGGATCACCATTAATTTTTGGTAACTCCAAAAATTCTGAATCTTTGCAATATTATAGAGCATCGAGTTAGCTTTCCATTGGTTCAAACGGTGAGTCAATCGGAGTCCGGACTAGAGAGTTATGGTCGTTTTAGCTCACCCGCTCATTTTTCAGTTATTGGCCGATCACTGCCAACCGAACTCGGCCGTGTCGTCCGACACGGCCCGTGCCGTACTCGTCCGGAAATGCCGAAGTCTCTGCCCACAGGACTCGACCGTGTCGTCTGGCACGGCCGAGTCGAACTCTTCCGGATAAGCCAGAATCGACTGCCCAGACGCCCGACCATGTTCCAGGACACGGTCGAGTCATGCCGAGTCGCTGTCGGACGGGTCACTATCGGAAGGCCCTCCGCACTGCGACCATGTCAAGAAGGACACGGTCGAGTCCCTGCCGGCCAGTTGCGCGACGCGGCCGTGCCGATCGGCACGGGCCGTGTCCGGCAGGGCAGTCAACCCCTTTAAATTCGTTTTTTGAGCATTTCAGCTCATTTATTTCCCTTTTCTTCACCTACAACCGAGAGAGAGAGCTTGAGGGAGGGTTTTTCCTTCACAAATCATTTGAGTGTTTGATTTTCTTCATCTCCTTTCGATCGTGAAGCCCGAATAATCGATCTAACGCGTGTTCTTCGGATTAAAGTACTTGGATCTTCAAAGGTAATATTCTTCAACACCTTGGATTTCGATTTTTGTGTTGAGATATGATGTTTTGGACGTTATAATCATGTTATATGAAGGGATATGTATATGATTATGAGTTTGTATAAGGATTCATTGGATTATTGAGGAATTATTCAAGAACACCTTGAATATCGAGTTGGAATTGGGGATTTTCGACTAATTGATGTTATAATCACCTTTTTGGATATTCATAACGGATTATTGATCGTATTGGAGATGTTTTGTTGGTTTGAAACACTTCTTGGGGATTTGAGGTTGGTATTGTTGAGGTTTAGTTGTAAACAATCCGAGTTTGGCCACAACGTATTCGATATAATGCCCCAATGAACTTAGTTTAATCGTATCGACGTTTTGAGTTCGTTATATTCGTGTTTAATTCGTATATTGATCGGATTGTTGGTAATTGTATTGAATTAAGGTTGTTCGTGCGACCGACACTTCATTTAGGACTTTTGTTCGTGGAAGGACTTTCTTCATCGGTATTGTGTAAGTTAATTCTTACTCGGTTAAAAGGATATTCATCCCTTTTGTTGTTGTTCATTCATAATCATAACTCATTCATCATTATATTAACCGTATCAAAACTTGTTGTTGTCAATTAATCACTTTAGTCATAAGGAACGACGGTTCCAATCTTTTCTTTGAGCTGTCATTTATTTCATTACCATTCCACCTCGGTGAGTCATTAGTCATTTTCGATGTCACTTTTGTTATATCGTGGCATTCCGGGTCATACTGGCGTGCCGGTTGGTATGTGTAGGATTTTCATGTCGGGCACATTTATGTCGTGTGTTGGTTGTTGGCCTCACATTGGACTGTGCACACGAGTCATATTGTCTCGTGAGACTGATTAGGTACAAGACCACACGGGTATTCGATCGATACTCGTTGGTGGCTTGTGCACGGACACATTTCCATCCCGGGCGTAGTGTGGCGCCACCCTTTGAGCCGCATCTTGTTAGTTGATTCATATATCATGTTTGATTGCGTATGTTTGGCAGGATATTTCATAACTTGAGATATAATCATGATTGTGTATTTTCAACCCTTGAGGATTGTTGTTCTTTGTAATCCCCGTTTGGGGATTTTGTTTTCGTGTTCTTGGCAAGGCAAAGTACGGGAGAATACGCGACGTCGAGGAGTCCCGAGTGATACTAGTAGGGGGCCCCGATCTTTGATTATTCATGTTATTGTCCTTTATTTTCCGCTGCAGACTTTCATTTGAATACTCCGTTTCATTCAGATTGTATTTTATCTTCATATAAAATACACTAGTATTCGGTATTGTCCTGGTGTGTTGTAACTAAACTCCTCATCGGAGTAATTATTGTTGTAATGTAGTTCGGTACTACATTTATCCTGTGTAATTCATTCATTTTCATTTGCCTGGTGGGTCCCAGTTGGGGATCTACGGCACTGTAATATCCGCCTAGTTTGGGGTGTTACAGACATCACCTTATATCTTTGAAACGTTCTCAAGCTTCATATAACCGTTCGGAGTCCAATTGGTGAAATTGAGTAATCTCACTTTTTAGCTTCATCGTCTTGTTAAGTGGGAAAAAATTGAACAAAAATGTTTCGCTCAAATCCTCCCATGTACTTATACTTCCCAGAGCTAAAGTCCCAAGCTAGTTTCTTGCTTTTTCTCTCAAAGAAAACGGAAACAATCGTAAATGTATTGCATCATCCGAGACCCCATTCATTTTGATATTATCACATATTTGTATGAAATTTGTGAGATAGGCATATGGATCCTCGACAGCAAATCCTTCAAATTGATTTTGTTGAACCATTGAAATTAAGGTGGGCTTCAACTCGAAATTCAGAGCGTTGACTGGAACATGAGTGACTACTCCAAAGTTTCGGTCAAGCTTTGGTCGGAATCCATCCCGAATTGATTGCACCCTAGTTGTTAGATTTTCAATCCTTCCGCCATCATTGTCCTGGATTATTGCATTCTCGTTCATGTTATTCATCCCCGTGTTGTCTCCTGCTCTCTCAATGTCTTCAAAAAGATCCCTTTTTAGTTTCCTTGAGGTAGCACTTGTTCTTCGGGCAAATGCTTCTACTTTCGGGATGAAAGTTTCTAAAGGCACTCGAGATGAACGGGTGTTCATGCACTTTCTGAGTAGGATTTAAATGTGCACAACATGAGTTATGTAACAAAAATAAGAAAATGTCTAAAGTAAGACTAGAAACACTTATCTTAATATCAAAACTAATAAAAATAAATTAGTCCCCGGCAACGGCACCAAAAACTTGTTCGCTATATTTTTAAACAATCCGCAAGTGTAAGGAGTAAATATAGAAAGCGGCGACCAAGGTCGTATTCCATAGAGACTAATTATTTATATTGTATTGATTACTAGATTATAGTGATCCCAATTTTATCTAGACGATCGATAAGGTGGATGAATGGTCAACGAAGTAAAATAAAATAATGACAATTAATTTAGACAAGTGAAAATATCCGAATTAAAGAGAATTGTAAGAGTTTTGAAAGATAGATTCCATGGATAGGTTTCCGTTGATAACTAAGTTTAGTCGGGATTGATGTCGAAGGGTTCTAAGTGCATTTCCAAAATGATAATCACAACAGTATTCTAAAGTCCCTCTCGAGATGCATTAAAACAAAGATTAAACAACCTATAACAAGGTCTCCATCTATTATAAATTATCTAAGTCCAAAACGTTCATAAGATTAAATAACATTATAGTTTATCACCGATTTCTCAATCTCGTAATTAACTATGTCAAATACTCGAAACCAATTAATGCCCTCTTCTCTCGAATTATGAGCAATTAAGTTAAACATGTAAAAATATTGATCAAGTGTTCTAACATGAATTAAAACCAAGCATTAGATAAAGAAATCACACTAGATATATATAATCATCAATCCCTCAAAAATATCATGAATCAACGTACTCCCATGCCCGGAATCTAAGAAGTTTAGCCGGACATGGTAATGAAAGAGAGATTAATAATCATCATGTTCATCATGTTCAAGCCAAATAAATAAAAAAAATGAGAAAAGATAGGATGAAGATAAAACTCAGATGGTTTCTTGAGTGAACTCGGTTCAAGCCTTCAAGAGTTCTTGCTATGTTCTTCCTTGAGCTTCCTTCAAAGTCTCCTTCTTTTGGTAAGTTTTCTCTCAAATCTTGTGTTTTCTCTTCCCTCACTAACTCTATAAATCTCTCCAAATCAGAATATCTTTTCCTTCCATATTCCAAGGCCTTTTATCAACTCCAAAAAACCAGATTTTCTTGTTCAAACTGTGTAGAATGTCAATAAAGTGATTTTGCACCGAAAAGTGACACGGCCCGTGGTAAAGTGTTCTAAATTTCGCAAAATCTTATGGACATGAAACCCGACCGTGTTACATGACACGGTCGAGACAAGTGACACGGCCCATGTCAAATGACACGGCCGAGTCCGTGTTGGTCCATTTTGACTTTGTTTTTCCTTCTTTTTCGTCTTGATCTTTCGTTTTCACATTGTTTGATATGTATTGGGGATTGAAACTTCATTCTTGCTTGATAATGTCCTTAAAACACCTATAAAATCAATAAAACATACCCAAGTGTGATCGAGTCCAACAAACACAATATGAGCACAAACGACACAATTCTACACATTTTAGGATCTTAAAATTCAGAAAAGCCTTATAAAAATATTTGTAAACATGAGTGTTACCAGTAAGTTAATGTACGTAAAGAATGTTACGTACGTTAAGATGATTACATAACGTACGTAATGGTTGAAGTTATATATATATATATATATATATTGTCCACATCATTTCTTCACCCTTCAACCCTTCGAGACCGATTTTGGATCTTCCAAATAGATTGGGGACTTGAGGGCATGGATTTGGAGCTTGAGATATGAAGATACTACAGATTCTTGAAGTGTTTGATTGTGTTCTTGAGGTATGTTGATCAACTCTACACCTTATTTCGGATTCTTGATGTTGTTACCATTGTTTGCTTCGTATGACGATTACTATGGTAGTATTGTTGTGATTCTTGATGATATATGAAGTGTGTTGAAGGAGATGATGATATGTATGTATTGATAGGAATATGAGGAGAATTTGATAGATTAGAGGTTAGATAACACATTGGACTATGATATCTTGATGATTATGAATAAGTGATGTTAAATGGATATGAATAATTCATGTTCTTGAGGAATTCTTGAATTATATGATGAACATGTATAAGGTGTTGGTGTTTTGGGTATGAATATGGAATATTCATATCTAGAACCAAGTTATGTGATTTTTGGTGTAATATCCGCATAGGAAGTACGAATATGATTATGAGTTGATGAGATTATTATGATGATAATCGATAATTGGTTTTTACTATGAATTTACAAGGATGAACCTTGTTAATCCATAATTAAGATTGAATTCGGAATTGAGAATGTTGAGACACTTGTTAGAATTAATCGATTATCGAACTGTGACTTGTATTCGCAATTGTATGAGTTTAACGGTTTGGTTTCGTATATGATCGAGATATCGTTGAACCGTTGAGTTGATTGGTTGATTATATCACTTGTTGATTGTTATTGTGAGTGTTGTTAATTGATTATTGCATTAGGTTGTAATAAGCGATCGTAGATTTAACCGTTGTGCTGCGATTGGGATTGGAGAATGCATGGATCACCTTGGTCCGGGTTGAGGAGCTTGTAGATGAAGACGATGGGATTGGTAACGGCTTCGTCGTATCGGTATCAAGGCAAGTTAATGCTTGCTCATTTCATAATGTTTAATAAATGGTTTTGATTTCATCTCATTTATGATTCATATAGCAATGATATTATGAATATGAATTGTGGGGATGATGGTATGTATATTATGCTTGGACTGGGATAAATCATAATGTATATGATTGAAGATGCCTAGCGGAAACGGAGATGTTAATTATCTTTGGTCTATTATATGAAATGTTGGATATCGAGGACAGTTTACCATGCCGACATTGATCTCGAGGTGGTGGATTGTTGATAGTGATGAACTGTACTTCGTTCCGGACTATTCGTATAACTGTGTATTCGTTCAGGGATGTTGGTCGTGGAAAGGTTAGTGTCTCCATCTTTGATGTAATTTAGTATTGCTGAATTATGATAATTATCCTGTTGCATTGTTGTATATGTGTGTGTTGATGTTTCATGTGATGAGTATGCATCATCGTTTGGTGTATTTTGTGATGTGCTATGTCTTTGAACTATAATTTGATGGGCTGATGTGTTGGGGATAAAACCGGAATGGTACCCTTGTGGAACTATGTTGGGGGATAAGACGAGAATATGGCACCCACGGTCCGGAGTATTCCTGTGTAGATACTTACGTGACCCTTGGTTGTGGCCTTGGGAGTTTATGTTATAATGTCCAGAGTATTCCCGAGTAGATACTTCCGTGACCCTTGGTTGTGACCTTGGGAGTTTATGTGCTAATATTATATGCATTGTTGAGCATTCCGTGAACCGTTGTCTGACGGGAATACTACATTGTGGTCGTGTCGGTATTTCATGATCAAGCTATCGTTGCTCACTTGGGAAGTCTTCTGATACTTGTTGGATATGTGTTTCTTCGAGTTTCGTTGTCATATTGTATCGTGAAAAACCTGGAGTCAGATATGTATTGATCGGTCATGTGTAGGATTTTTAGGGCGGGCATGTGTTGTCATGTGTTGGCTTCAGCCTCACATTGAGCTGTGCACACGAGACGTACTTCGTGAGACTGATTAGGTATAAGACCATACGTGTATTCGATCGATACCCGTGGGTGGCTTGTGCACGGACACATTTCTGGATCGGGCATATCGTGACGTCCATCTTGAGTCATATTGATTGGTCGTTCATAGTCCATGTATGGTCGGATATGTTCGATAGTCGGGTTGTCTTCGAGATCCCATATAAGTGATTGTATATGTTTGGCAATTTTATTCTCTCGTATATCTGGCCCTGTGGTCCTTTATTGATCTTGTTGGAGTTTACCATATCGTTGGTATTCTCGTTCGTTATCGAACTTTATTGATCTCGTTTGGAGTTCACTGTATCGTTGGTAACCTCGTTCGTCATTGATCCTTATTGATCTTGTTGTAGTTCACCATATCGTTGGTAACCTCGTTCATCATTGGTCTTTTATTGATCTTGTATGGAGTTTACCATATCATTGGTATTCTTGGTCGCGTTGATCCTTTATTGATCCTGTTTAGAGTTTACCATATCGTTGGTATTCTTGGTCGTGTTGATCCATTATTGATCTTGTTTGGAGTTTACCTTATCGTTGGTATTCTCGGTCGTCGTTGAGCCTTTATTGGTTTTGTGGGAGTTTACCATATCGTTGGTATTCTCGGTCGTGTTTATCCTTTATTTGACCTTGTTGGAGTTTACCACATCGATGACATTATCGTTCGTGGTTGGTCCTTTGGTGATCTTGTGTGGAGTTATCATGTCCATGATATTCTCGTTTGATGCATTAGTTGTTTATTATTATTGCTTGTGTGAGCATTCATACTTTTATCGATATCCGGGACTTGTTATTATTTCGAGGCAGTTGGTCTACAGAGGTATAGGGTATTATCGGCTGTATCAGAATTGGGATTCGATTGTGCAATCCAGCGGATATAATTGGACATGGACCGATTATTCCATATTGGAGATATATTTATGTTTTGAGAATCTTGTCATTGTTTGAATACAGTACAGATGGTTATTTTTGAATTCATTCGTCACTTGAGAATGTGAAGTGTGGATTGAGATAAAGGTTGATTTGATATGAGTTACCACGAATTTGTAAGGTTGCTACGGTAAGAGTATATTGGAAGTATTCTTACCTTATAGGTACAATGATATGTAATTGTTTATGTTGATGTGATCGTTATCATTGTTGAGTATTGTGGCTGACCCCGTCATGGGCTTTATCTTTTAGGTACTCGGAGTTCGAACTGGTAGCGGTAGTGAAGGGATGAGCTTCCCGGGTGATACTGGCTATGGCATGGTTATTTGGGATTCGAGTATTCCTTTGTGGTGGTTATGATTCCGCTGCAATTGTATTTTATTGTGTTATATCCGTTGCGTGTGTATCTTTAAATGGCTTTTGGTATTTCACCAACTCGTGTACACTCTCAAAATGCCTATTTTGGTATCTTTGCCTTGTACTTTTAAATGGTATTTTATGACAGTATTTGGGAACTATATTTTGAAACCCGACAACTCTGCCAACGCATGTTGTCTGGCCAAGACTCGTAGACGTACGCCTCCTCATGGCTAATCAATCGAACGGGAACTCGTACTCCCGTCTCATCGACCTCCGGAATAGTCGAAATCATCGGAGGCATGAATAGACTCGGCGGCGGACTGTGAGGCACCGCCGACGAGGAACTCCGTACATCTCCTTATATATGAGGGCTAGACGTGGGTCGGTGGATGGGAGGCATGCGAGTGTCCGTGTGCGAGGGAGTCGACTCTGGTGTCTGAAAGGATAAACGCCTCGCTAGTGCAGCGGGCTCAACTGTCGCCCTCAGAAAATCGTCAGAGTTCATGCCGGTAGCTTCTAATATCTGGTGGGCACGAGCGCTACTCTGAGATATGTACTGAGTAGCGTGATCCGCCCTACTAGAGGCTTCCGAACTCCCCCCCCCCCAAATCGGGAGTGGTCGACTTTGTCGACTTCTTCCCCAACGCTTTCTTTATTCTATCCATCTTCAAAAATAAAGAAACATACAGATATTCAAAAATTTGACATAGTTTCCACAGTAAATTAACAATCACACAACAGTAATTATCAATGCCATACCACGTTAATATTTCGATTAACGCCGGCTATACAATCCCTTCCTCCTCAAACAAATTCATCAAATATTACATCAATTCACAACTCATCAAACAATTTACCTAATTCATCACAAAATTTCATCATATTTCATCCAATCCCCAAATTCATCAAATATTTCATCCAATTCCCAAACTCATCAAACAATTTATCTAATTCATCACAAATTCATCATATTTCATCATATTTCATCCAACTAACAACTAGCAATTGACCAAAACTAAATTAAAAATAAAATATGGAAAATACTAAATTCATCAAATAATCTAAACAAATTCATCAAACAAGTACAATAAATTCATCAAACAAAACCAAAAAAAAAAAATTAAAATGGTTACCTGGCGGGACGGGGACTGGCGGGCGGAGGGCGTCGGGCGGGCGGCGGGACGGGGGGCTGTCGGATGGCGGGCGGGCGGGCGGCGGTGTGTTGGCGGTTGGGTTACGGGGGCTGGGGACGGGGGACGGGGGCTGGGGTCTATGGACGGGGGTCGAGGGGCTGGGGTTGGGGGAAGAGAAAAGTAAGAAAAGAAGGAGAAAATATGTATAAATATTTAGGGGTTTAGCCGACGACAAGATCTAAGTCGTCGGCTAAAGTTCTTTTAAAAAAAAACTAATATACTTTAGCCGACAACCCAAGAGTCGTCGGCTAAACCCCAGTTTTTTTTCCCGAACCGCGATCCCAAATCCAGACCGCATGACAGCGCCCCCCCAAATCATCTAGACTGCAATCCCAGCCCTCCAAATCGCGATCCAATATTTAGAGGTTTAGCCGATGACTTCCACCAAAGTCGTCGGCTAAACTCCAATTTTTTTTCGAAAGGGGTTTAGCCGACGACTTTGGTGGAAGTCGTCAACTAAACCCCCCGATTTTTTTAATAATATTATTAATATTATGTTAATGTTTTGATTATTATTATTACTATTTTTTTCATTATATATAACGTATGAGAATATACATCTAATAAATTTTTGGCTCATAGTCTGAGTCATCACTACAGTCTGTCTCATTATCTGAGTTGATATTCAGAAACATATGTCTCAAGTCGTCCACATTATCGTCATCATACTTTTAAATTAATTCGTTTGTATCAACGTCAACGTACCCGCGAGCATACACAAAGGGGTTTCCAAGAACCGGGTTGATCTTTTTCGCAAGGTCACAATACTCAAAGTAGCAACTCACAAGCTTTTTTCGGGAATAACTGACAGAGTCGGGAATAGAAAGGTGCTCTTTAGCGGGGAGAGGGGCAAGATTGGGTTGGTGTTCCGTGGACTATATATAATTTTAAATTGGAGGTTTAGCTGATGACTTGATATGGGTCGTCAGCTAAACCCCATTTTTTTTCGAAAATGGTTTAGCCGACGACCCAGATCAAGTCGTCGGCTAAACCATTATAAAAGTAGTCGGATAAAGTTTAACACTTTAGCGACCATATCAAGTCGTCGGCTAAAGTGCAAAGTTTAGCTGACGACACTTAAAAGTTGTCGGTCATTTTTTTACGGGTCGTTGGCTAAAGTGTGAATTTTGGTAGTGTTAGACAAGGCTTGTATAACGTGTACTCTGACATGTTGAGTTCCTGTCTTCACTAAGGATTGGTGGGAGCACACATTATAGGTATGCTAATGGATTAGTATACTCGAACACGACTCACCTCGATTCGGTCACGTGGATATCACTCAGGGATTGTCAATGACTAAATCGAAAGGTTGTGATAAGTATACGTGGACCTTTGACCTGAGGTTTCAGTGAGAGATGTGCTTGTGATATTAAGTTAATCATTAGAGTAGTTCAATCCAATAACCGATATAGACCCGGCAATTTCTTACACGACACGAAAACACCACACAAAAGCGACACGAAAATTTAGTGTTTGTGTTTAAGTTTTGAGTACACGACAAGAAAGTGCACGAACACGAAAGTACACGACTCTGATTTAGTGTCGTATTTGGGTTTATACCTCGGGTACACGACATGACACGAGGTACACGACATATTTAATTAAATAAAATAATAGTAAAATATTATATATTAATATATTATAATAATGTATTTAAAGTATACAATTTGATGCTACTCATGGAATTTTATAAATAAAATTTATAAAATATCAACTACAACAACAACAACATCTAAGCCTTAGTCCCAAAATGATTTGGGGTCGGCTAACATGAATCAAACTTTGAAACCGTCAATAATCGTTATAAAATATCAACTAATATGTATAAATTAATTAATTATCAATATTTAAAAATAATAAAATATAAATTAATTTTTTTTCGTTTCGTGCACATTTAGTGTATTTTTCATGTACTTTTCGTATACATTCATGTCGTGTACTTTTGTGCACACAAAAATTTCGTGTACTTTCGTGTCGTTTCGTGTTGTGTCGTTTTTTTCGTGTCATGTTCGTGTTTGGGTTTCAGGTACACAGATTCATTTCATGTCGTATTTATGCTTGGGTTTCAACTGCACCACACGAAAGTACACGACACGAAAAGTACACAACACGACACAAATTGCCAGGTCTGCACCGATAGGTGGGTTCAACCTCGAAATGCAACTTAGTGGGAAAGTAGCAGCCTCTACTGAATACCAAGATAGGATTCTTTCCCCTGTAAGTGAGCAGGTAAATGTCCTTTGCGGTTAATGGCAAACGAGATCATAAGTCTTTGACCAAAGCAGCTAGAGCTAGTTGTATTTGATACGCGAGAGCTCGGTGATCTCGGTTTGCATTAACAAATGCCTAGAGTCAAGTTACAATAGGGTTTGACTTTATCGTGACCCTAATACTTGACTGGGGCATTTGATTGAAGGGTTTATGCATATACGGTATTCATGACATAATGATTTTTTAATGATCCTATCATTTATTCTCAGTTAGGTTACGGTGTGGGCCACAGGACTGGCTAAGTAGTGCTAACACTCATTGGATCCTCCCAATGCTAACTGAGACGAACCTACAGAGTCGCGGCACAGGAATTGACGACGGGTTATATTTAGCTTATACTCTCTTGGTTAATATTGGACATTGGATGTCTAATTTATTTTATTGGATAAATTAAATCGGTCTAGTGAATTAAATAAATTACTGGGTAATTAATTTATTCATATTATTTCTTAGAGGATTTATTTTTAATATAATTAATTAATTAGATTAATTAATTGTATTAATATTTAAACGTACCAAGTTTTATCTATCGGAGTAGATACACGATGGTTCGTTTCACGGATCGAAACGAACCAACTTCAAAATACTCATGAAGCCCCCCGCCACATTTGTCACTTGGTGAATTATTATTTCATTTTGTCATAGCATGAGATGTGATGAAGATTTGATGATATTATCTGGGGACTTCAATCAGAGTCGGTCCTGATATTTCGTTGGCCCTAGGCGAACTCTGATAAATAGGCCCCATTATCTAACATAATAAACATAAAAAATTTTGAAGAAAAATGGGAATGTGCAATGAGCCTCGTTAAAATCTTATGGTGCAAAACCCAATTAGGAAAAACACCATTAAGGAAAGAGTACTCTACCCCAATTCATTGAAAGAAATAACAAAGAGTACAAAAACTTAGGGCACATAAAATCAAACCCAAGTGAAAATATAACCAAGATCCCTAACGTCCTAAAAAGCGGTTTCTTAGAGCATTTTGAGATGCAAAATCACATATAATCACATCAGCATCAATTTTCTCCAACATATTCTTCTCAATTGACAAAATTGCCAAACCAGTGAGTCTCTCTTGTGACAATGATGACCTCATGTAGGTTTTAATCAACTTCAATTTCAAAAAACTTCTTTCCGGTGATGCTACAGTCACTGGCACCGTCAGTAAAACTCTATAAGCAATTGCTACATTCGGATAACAATCTGCAAGTTTGACAAATTCAAGAATATCAATGGCAGGTATTGTTTCAATTGGCAAAGTGAACTGTAACATTTTTAATTCAGAGAATAGATCATCTACATCAACATCAGATAAGTTGCCATGAGAAAAATCTGAATGAAACTTAACACAACATTCTTTTAGCTCATTATCATCCAATGACTTTAGCTTTTTTTAATCATATAAAAATCCAAAGATACTTGTAAATGTCTTCAGTTCCTCAAATTTGCTTCTCAAATAACTAACTGCCATCTCAACAACAACAAGAAAATAGTTGACTTTAAATGATTCTTTAGGTGACTAGCTTTCATGTTCCTCATTGTTCTCTCCAAACTGTTTTTTTCTAATCACACGACGTTTTGTTGGAAAGATAGGCTCAACATCCATCTCAAGTGCAACACTTTTTGCAATACTCATACTTTGTATAAAACCTTCTTCTTGATAGTTTTCAAAATATGAAGACACATGTTCCAATTGATTTATGGTGATGTCTATGCACATAGATTTAGATTGCAACATTTTGTTAACCATATTAATAGCAAATAAAATATCATACCAAATAACCATGCCAAGCAAAAATTCAAAACTTTCTTGTACCTTAATCAAACTCTCTGCTTCACTCTTTCTCTTCGGGTCATTATCAGAAGATTCATATAATTCCGTCAAGGCCAATCTTATTTGGGGACACTAAAATCTAATGGCTTTAACACTCTTAATTCGACTTTTCCAACGAGTATTAGAAAAATATTTCATAGTTAAACTAGGAATGTTATCAAGCAAAATCTTCCATCTTTTTGTAGATCCCGAAAACAATAAATATAAGTGTTGAATAACTCCAAAGAAGGAAGTAGCCTTAACACAAGAATGTTTCATATCGCCAAGAGTAAGCATTGTCATGTACAATGGCATGTACAATGCTCTAGGATTAATCTCAAGAAATCTCGTTTGAACACCTTGATGTTTTCCTTTCATATTCGAACCATTGTCATAACCTTGCCCCCTCACATCACCAACATCAAGATCAAGACCCTTTAAAACATCTAATAATTCATTCAAAAGTCCTAATCCTGATGTATCATCAACTTTTAAAAATTCTAAAAAGAACTCCTCAATTTTTATTTTAGTATTTAACATATTCACACAACGAATTATAAGTGTCATTTGTTCTTGATGGCTCACATCAGGGATACAATCAGGAATTATCGAAAAGTATTTTGCCTTTCTAATGATCTTAATGATTGAAAATCTAACACTTTGAGCCAAAAGAGAAATAAATTCATTTTCAATTTTATGTCTAAGATAGTGGTAATGAATTTCACGATCCTGAATGCGTCTCACATGATCTTACATTATCAAATCAAATTCCACAATCATTTCAATCAATCCAAGAAAATTCCCATTATTATATTGATATAATTTTTCATTGGATCCTCGAAAAGGAAGACTATTCTTAGGAAGACATTTTACAGTTGCAAATATTCTATGTAAAACTTGTCTCTAGTGTTCTTTCTCTTTCATAATTTCGTCCTGCACGTGTTTATCAATTGTCAAATTTTTGTCCAATCTTTTTCGCAAATCATTCCAAGCATTCACATTAGTCATATGCTCAACACAATTTTCATGATTTTGGAGTCATTGACTAATATGCTTCCAATCACCTAAACCCTCAGTTGCTAGCAAACTGTTCGCTATATTTTTAAACAATCCGCAAGTGTACGGAGTAAGTGTAGAAAGCGGCGAGCAAGGTCGTATTCCACAGAGACTAAATATTCCTATTGTGTTGAGTACTAGATTATAATGATTCCGATTTTATCTAGATGATCGAAAGTTGAATGGATGGTTAACGAAATAAAATAAAATGATGACAATAAAAGAAAATATCCCAATTAAGGAGAATTGTAAGAGTTTAGAAAGAAAGATTCCAAGGCTCGGTTTCCGTTGATCACTAAGTTCAGTCGGGATTGGTTCCAAAAGTTATAAGTGCGTTTCCAAAATGATAATCACAATAATATTCTAAAGTCCCCCTCAAGATGCATTAAAACGTAGATTAAACAACCTATAACAACGTCTCCGTTTACTATAAATTATCTAACTCCAAAATGTTCATAAGATTTAAACATCATCATAGCTTATCACCGATTTCTCAATCTCGTAATTTACTACGTCAAATACTCGAAACCTATTAATGCACTCTTCTCTCGAATTATGAGCAATTAAGTTAAACATGTAAAAACATTGATCAAGTGTCTAAACATGAATCAAGTATTTGATAAAGAAATCACACTAGATATATATAATCATCAATCCCTCAAACCATAGCAAATCAACGTACTCCCATGCCCGGAATCTAACGAGTTTGGCCGGACATGGTAATGAAAGAAAGATTAATAATCATCATATTCATCATGTTCATGCTAAATAAAACAACAAAATGAATAAAAGATAGGAAGAAGATAAAACTCGGATGGTGTCTTGAATGATCTCGGTTGAAGCTTTCAACTGTTCTTGAAGTGTTCTTCAAAATTCCCTTCAAATCTCCTTATTTTTGGATGAAAAGATCTCAATCTTGTGTTTTTCTCTCTCTAATCTCTCCAATCCTCTCTCAAAATCAGAATATCTCCAAGTCTAGCCCAAGATCCTTTTTTATAAGGCCAAAAATTCTATTTTCCATGCTCAAATCTTGCAAAAATGTCAAAAGGTGATTTTTTCCACCGAAAAGTGACACGGCCCGTGTCAAATGACACGGCCCGTGTCATAGTGCTCTAGAAACGGCAAGGGTTGCTGGACAGGGAACTCGACCGTGTCAGCTGACACGGCCGAGCAAGTGACACGGCCCGTGTCATACTCCTCTAAAAAGGGCACAATCGCCTGGACGTGAAACCCGACCGTGTCAATATAGCACAGCCAAGCTATTGACACGACCCGTGTCAAATGACACGGCCGAGCTCGTGTTGGTCCGTTTTGACACCGTTTTGACTCCTTTTTAGGCTCGATCTCTCGATTCCGCATTGCTTGATATGTATTGGGGTTTGAGACTTCGTTCTTGCTTGATTAATGTCCATAAAGTACCTATAAAATAAATAAAACGTACCCAAGCGTGATCGAGTCCAATAAACACAATATGAGCATAAACGACAATATTCTACACATTTTAGGATCTTAAAACCCGGAAAATCTTTTCAAAAATATGTGTAAGATTGAGTGTTATCAAAATCCCCCAAACTTGAAAGTTGATCGTCCCGAGCAATGCACTTCAAAATAACCCCTCTTAAGGAAACTCTTCCCTCAACATACCTCAAAGGATCATTTTGAAAATTCATCAATACGCCTCAAGAAATAAATAAGTCGAGTTCTGTAAAGTATGCAAATCTCTGGGGTGCTTCCTTAACATCATAGCTAATACTTGAATAATACGAACCTCTCCGATCAAGTGTATTCCCTCACTCTCAAAGTGTATAATGGGATAAGTGATGCTCAAAACTCATTCAATGAAGTAAGAATCCCCATAGGCTTGCCAATCGTCTACATCTCTACCACTGGTTGTGCATGCAAATTTGGTGAATCAAAAAGGACTTTATCGGGTTGTAATGTAGGCTTTTTGGTCAGGGTAGGATAAATATGGCTTTAAAGTGACTTAACTTGAGAAAATTAGAACATCATCTCGGTAATCACTTCGCTCAATTTGAACTTCTCAAATTTGTTTCCCCTGGAATTTACTTCCTTCAACCCCTTGAATCGCAATAAGCGCCTTTTTTCGAAAGTAGAAATCGCAAACTCATTTCCCTTATCGCTCCATTTATTTTATTTTCTCCTTATCGCTCCATTTAATTTTTATTTTCGCCTCTTCATCTCTATTTCCTTTTATTCATGTAAGCTCCGTGTGATTTTTCATAGAGCAGACAACATCATCATCACAGCATTTCTACCTCACCGTTTATTTTGATAAATTATTTAGAACCAACTCCATATTGAACCATGATAATCTTTTCCCATTCATCTCCACACATATTATTCCATTCTTTTACCAATTTTTTGTTCTAACCAGCTCAAGTATAGGGAAAAAAGAATTTATAATGGAACGGAAAGCTCATAATGTGGCTAACAAGAAATAGGCTTTAAGCTCAATCGGGCTAACTAGGGAAATAATTTTTTTGGGTTGGCCAAAAGGTATGAAGAGTTAATAAAAAAAATTGCCTAAAATCACTTTCACTAATTTGCACACACGCTTGTAGTTTCGAATAAGATACCAGGGCAAGTTCTAGAGTCTTAGAACATGAATGGTACACTCGATAATGAAACTTGCATATTCAATGATGCACGAAGGCTCAAAAGCTCACAAGTTAGATTTGTTCATATTTCCAAGGTATTAAACTATTTATTCAATTTCACACCCTTTTGATTATTCTACAATTTTTCCTCTTCAAATTATCCTCGATTTGCATATTAAAATAACAAAATAAATCCCGAGGCATCGAAGACAAGAGTTCATTCTTTCGAGTTTCATCTAAGTTCATCATACTCCAAACACACCGAGTTCAAAATAAAACACACCAAAATAAAACAAAAACTCACACCAAAAACGCAAATCTAAATCACACCAAAATCCAAACCAAAATCCAAAAGACAAAATAAAAACAAACAAACAATTTAAGTATTTCTTGACCCAATATCCCCCCCAGCTTGAATTAAAGAGTATACACATGAAGGGGGTATAATATTTAAACAATAAAAACTTTGGGTCAATAAATACTTACAACCGGTTTTACTGATTTGGTGGAGGGTAGTGGCCTTGTTGGACATATCATTCGTGCATTTTTCGCATTAAGTCCAGCATCTCGTCTTGTTTTTGTCCCATCTCATCAAGTTTTTTGTCGGGTCTCCTCTCGGAATGCCTCAAATTCCGCTCTAAATGATGACTGAGATGTGGCATGTCTTAATTCGGCCTGTCTCGATGACTCGGTCCGTTCCCTCTCTCTTTCTTCTTCCTCTTCCGCCTCTCTTTCGTCTTCAGGGCCTCTCTCATAGGCAAATTCCTCCTCCATTCTTTCCGCTCTATATTCTTCTCGCATTGTTGTGGGAAAATCCCTCACAATATGCCGCAAGTGCACGGTGTCATCAAGTAATAAATTGATAAGTAAAGTATCGTTCCCTCGAGGACTGATTTAACTAAGTACCAAAATATAGTCAACTCACAATTTTATTTGAAGAACAATTATATGGAATTTATACCTAACTAATAAATAATAATACTAATAATAATAATAATACTAATAAGGACGTAGGATTATGATTTTCACCTCAAATAATCAGGAATGATATTTATTCAATTCAATTCACTTTTATTCAGTTGATTGTAAGCCAGGAATTCCTAAATTATTCTAAAGCCTTTCCCAAGGTCGATAGAAAATACTACGAATTATTAACTCGATATATCCCTATTCGAATTAGATAATTAATAGCTAAAACAGTTCAAGAATTCCCACAATAACAGGCTTCACAATTCGCATGAGTATATCCCTATCTCACGAAAATTTTGATTCGTCTCACAGGAACTATGCCTAAATTTCATCTCCCGAATCCATAAAGACATTCAAAACAAATTAACTGTTGGCCAGACAATTAAAAAGCATTAAGAACAGTAAGAAGAATCCAATTCAATAGAATAACGAGTAAATCGAAATAATAATAAATAATCAAACCGTCATGAAATTGGCTACAATCAAAATCCTACTCCAATAGATCTAGGAACTAAGATGCAGAAAAACCGTAGGGATCCGTAGTCTTGTCGTCGCCCACAAATCTCCTCCTTGTGTTCTTCTCCCTAGCTCTAATCCACCTCCAGATTCCTTCTGATCGATCCCGTCTTCTTCAGCCCTAAGATGCTTATTTATAGTCGTCCTCAGCCTCCAAAACGCGTCCGTGTGATTAGGTCGAGAGCCGGCTCCAAAACGGCCCAAAACCGCGGAGAACACTCCAAAACCGCCCTGTGGGCCGCGACTCACTTAATCTGTGCCGCGGCTCACGGCACTCAGCGGGATGTCTGGGCGCTGTTTATTTCTTCTGTGCTGCGGCTCACTATATCTGTGCCGCGGCACAGAGTACAGTTTACTCGGCACTCTGCTAGTCTCTTGCGTGTGCCGCGGCTCAGCTCATGGGTGCCGCAGCTCATGACCAAAAACTGCCGTTTTCGCCCGTTTTTCATTGTTTCGGCTTCCGGACTCCGATTTCCTGCAAAACATATAAAAATAATGCATTAAAAGCTCATTTATGCTGATTTAGGCTCAAGATCGATATAAATTAATGATATAAAAGTGCATAAAAATACGCCTAACAAATACCCCCAAACTTGAGCCTTTGCTTGTCCTTAAGCAAAAGTTATCAATTTCAAACAAAAGAATATCGTGAATAATCGTGCAACTCATAGTGCTCAACCTAATCAATACTATCCTGAAATTCTCTCTGAATAATACGAGTATCGTAATAGCGAGCTACACTCAGAACACTGATTCCACAAAGTAACCAAGTTCAGTCCTAATCACTCGTTCATGAAGAAAATCCAACTCAAAGATTAACAAACGTGAATCTAATCGACCGTCAAATATGAAAGGTTAAAATAAACAAGCTAGTTCGTCCCGTTCCACAGTCTAATGGCAAAGTTTTCACGAGTTTCATAACAAATAACCCTCGGACAGTATTCCCTTATATATATGCTCAAGAAATTGATTGGTGACCACTAGGTTCGGATCTCGGGATGTTTCATCGGGATAATCCTAGGGTGGAACTTCCATTCTCATGTATTGGGAAACCGTTTGACGTAAAAGACACTCATGGGGCACATGGATGCTTCTAGTTACTAAGTTCCCCTCCATAGCGGAGAAACAACTCGAATAGCTAATTCTTGCATGTCCGAATCAAGGTCGCTGTTTTACGCGAGAGTAAACAACGGGTCACGCGAATACTCCCGGTTACTAGGCTCCCTATCATTGGCATATGCGAAATTTCTAAATCACTAGTCTAATCAGGGTCGTCGTTTTACGCGAGAGTAAACAACGGCTCACGTGAATACCCCCGGTTACTAGACTTCCCATCAGAGAACAAATATTATCTCGACTTTTGGGAAAAAGCTTTCCAACTCTAAACCCAAGTGCCAACACGACTTATGTAACTGGACGACTAGCTAACCGAAAAATATAACCAAACGTATCAACGGTGATTTTAAAACACGTATGTATCCTCTCTTATCCACCAAGACCTCTACAATCACGAAAAAAAATTTCGGACCTAAATGAAGACTTAGCAGAAACAGAATTCACTGACTACAACTCGACTAAAACTCGACCGTTTCTTTAGAGAGAAAAACAGTGTCGTAACATCAGTATTACACAAATAGAAGCATGAAAAATTCACGAAAAGTAAAGCAATGATGAAGTCGCAATTTATAACCAAGAAAATCAACTCCACTACACATAAAATCATCCATAATACAACTCATGTGAAAATAAAAGAAATAAGGAAAAGTGAAACTTATTCCAAATGTCTTATTGAAATCCAGCACATGTCCGAGTGGAATCGACTGTCCATACGTCCAATAACGCTAAACATCACGAGGGACCCCCAAACTTAGTCTCTAGCCATGAAATAACAATAGGCATTAAATCAAGCAAGACTAGAATATGAAGAATAATATCTCATTGGGGTTATAAAAAGATTAGAGAAATAAGGGCCACAAGATTACATGAATCCAAACGAAATAAAAAACAAAGGAAAAAAAATTAATAACGAAAAATCAAATAAAAACAACTAACTAGAAAGCAAGTAAAAATGATGGGTTGCCTCCCATCCAGCGCTCTATTTTACGTCTTGAGCACGACGTGGCGAAAAAATTCTAACGTGGCTTCTTTCTAGGGAGATTGCCAAATGCCCCCTTCTTGCAATCTATAATCCTCTTATTCCATAAGGAAGGCTTTGGTTCATGCCCGGTTGCCAAAAATAATAAGTAAGAATAATTATGCGGACAACCAAAAAATGATGGAAGAATATAATAGTTGTAAGGCACGAAAAAATAAGCAGAGTTCGAATGGGTAAATAATAAAGACTTATCATACACAACCTCATTAGAACTCATGGTATCAGCCTCAATAGAATCAAAAGTAATAGGATCAATCTCTCCCATTATGGATTTAGGAAAGATTATGCGCGGCACCGTTAATAAAATTTTTGGCACAAAAGTGTTCACCTTATTAGTCGAAATTTGATGACAATTTAATGAAATTTCTTTGGAAACATCATCAGTGGTAACTTCTTCTATAGGCTCATCACACTTTATGTAATTATCGGGTGCTGGGGGATCGACCCTAAAACTTAGCATGTCTTTATTCTCAACCTCCCCCTCAACTTCACTACTAAATATCTGAGCTGGAAAATAACCATAGTGAATCTCAAGACCACGACGTGCACATTCTAGCTCAAAAAGAGTACTATCAGGATTTTTGAGGACGTCTACACATTGTTCAAGCATGGTCTTTTGTTTTGGGAGGGGGCCGATCAATTCTATTTGGCAAATTATTAAGAACATCAAAATTTATGAAATGCCAAGGGCCACGATACTCATAGGAAAACATATTGAAGAAAATAAAAATATAGAGACCAAAGAAGAAACTTCAAATTAAAATTAGAGTCGCTTGGTATTGATATTAGCGAAAAATCAGTCCCCGACAACGGCGCCAAAAACTTGTTGTGGGAAAATCCCTCACAATATGCCGCAAGTGCACGGTGTCAACAAGTAATAAAGTGATAAGTAAAGTATCGTTCCCTCGAGGACCGATTTCACTAAGTACCAAAATATAGTCAACTCACAATTTTATTTGAAGAACAATTATATGGAATTTATACCTAACTAATAAATAATAATACTAATAATAATAATAATACTAATAAGGACGTAGGATTATGATTTTCACCTCAAACAATCAGGAATGATATTTATTCAATTCAATTCACTTTTATTCAATTGATTGTAAGCCAGGAATTCCTAAATTATTCTAAAGCCTTTCCCAAGGTCGATAGAAAATACTACGAATTATTAACTCGATATATCCCTATTCGAATTAGATAATTAATAGCTAAAACAGTTCAAGAATTCCCACAATAACAGCTTACAATTCGCATGAGTATATCCCTATCTCACGAAAATTATGATTCGTCTCACAGGAACTATGCCTAAATTTCATCTCCCGAATCCATAAAGACATTCAAAACAAATTAACTGTTGGCCAGACAATTAAAAAGCATTAAGAACAGTAAGAAGAATCCAATTCAATAGAATAACGAGTAAATCGAAATAATAATAAATAATCAAACCGTCATGAAATTGACTACAATCAAAATCCTACTCGAATAGATCTAGGAACTAAGATGCAGAAAAACCGTAGGGATCCGTAGTCTTGTCGTCGCCCACAAATCTCCTCCTTGTGTTCTTCGCCCTAGCTCTAATCCACCTCCAGATTCCTTCTGATCGATCCCCTCTTCTTCAGCCCTAAGATGCTTATTTATAGTCGTCCTCAGCCTCCAAAACGCGTCCGTGTGATTAGGTCGAGAGCCGGCTCCAAAACGGCCCAAAACCGCGGAGAACACTCCAAAACCGCCCTGTGGGCCGCGGCTCACTTAATCTGTGCCGCGGCTCACGGCACTCAGCGGGATGCCTGGGCGCTGTTTATTTCTTCTGTGCCACGGCTCACTATATCTGTGTCGCGGCACAAAGTATAGTTTACTCGGCACTCTGCTAGTCTCCTGCGTGTGTCGCGGCTTAGCTCATGGGTGCCGCGGCTCATGACCAAAAACTGCTGTTTTCGCCCGTTTTTCATTGTTTCGGCTTCCGGACTCCGATTTCCTGCAAAACATATAAAAATAATGCATTAAAAGCTCATTTATGCTGATTTAGGCTCAAGATGGATATAAATTAATGATATAAAAGTGCATAAAAATACGCCTAACACGCATCCTCTCTGCTCTATCCTCATTTTCCGTACGCCTAGGACGAACATTCCGAGCAAAGTGTCTATCACTAGGAGAAATCAATCCAGCTGCTTCCCGGGCCAATTTATGCGCCTCCGTGGCCATTTGTAGATTTCCTAAATCCCGAATACTGTCAATAGTTGTCAAAGTTGTATTTGGGAGTAGGAAATGATCACCGTCATTCTGGAGGAATATAACACGAGAGTCGTAGTCGAGGATATTCATCAACTTCATGACTTGGACATATAGGAGCATATTTCCCGGAAGGGGAGTTCGGTTTTCTAGTGGTACATCAAGACGAAGTGTGATAGGGGTAATTAAACCCCTATCCAAATCTCCCATCTCGGTTTAGTGGCAACATCCTCAAAATGATCCATTATAATAGCTCCGGTTGCTGGATCCGTTCCGTCGAGCATATGTGATAAAGCGTACAACTCTCGTTGAGTGATTGGCCCTGTTTCTTTCCGGCCGAAGATAGTGCTCGCAATTACCTTGTGTAGATAACAGAGGATAGGATTGCGAAATGAGGATCCTTTTGCCGACTTTAGGATGTAGGGACATTCATCGCTCCCCGGATACTCAACCATTGCCCGCCAATATGTCTCACACTGGAACCGATTGATTCGGTATTCTCCGTACCTTCAAGTGTCGTATATAGCATCCAATTCACCGGGAGATAGTTTTTCGTTCTTGTTGTTTAGCCGGAATTCCAAAGCGGTCGGCTCATGGGAGATCGGGTCTCTTTTAACAGTAAGTGTGCTAAGGAATTCCAACGTGATACAGTGGTAGGTGGCCCAATGTTGTGTCATTAACGTCGTCCAACTTATTCTTTCCAGCAGCTTCATGACATCGTCTTTTATTCCCATCGCCGTCATGCATTCTTCGTCCGGCCATCGAGTGGGGAGCATTTTTTTCTACCCCAATATCTCCCATCGTGCTAGGCGACTTGACGGAAGTTGAATTCCATATGTCTTGGGTGTCTCGATAGCCCCTTGAGTTGGTATTCTCGCCGGTTGCTCAATTTCCGTTGTGGGTCTCCCTCGTCCCCTTTGAGCTGCACCACGTCCCTGTTGGGCATTTCCTCGTCCTCGTCCCCTGGCCATTTCTCTGCAAGATATTCATCGATTATAATTTGTTTCACAAAAGCTCAAAGTCACTATTTATCGATAATATTCGCTCCCCCAAACTTATTACTAATTGCACATTTTCCCCAAAATAATCGTTTCTTCAAAAATACCCCCAATGTAAATTTCAAAACCAATTGTCATTGTATATAACATTCCAATAATTTCAAACATGTAATACAATCTCTCAATCATGTAAGACCAACATTTAATTCACGAAAATCACCAACAAAATTTTAACACATCCATACTCAGGAAAAAATTCCAACCAAAAATTAACTAAAAAAACATTAATTGCTCAATAATTCATATTTCACACAATCTCAATGTAATGAAGAATTAAACCATCCAAAATTTTGAATCATACCTTTAATTCGGAGTGAAAATTGAAGAAAATTTCGAAAAATTTGCGACCCAAAACCCGGATGAATTCGTCCGATTCGTACCCTTTGAAGCTCTAGGATTGTGGAATAATGATGAACACATTGTTATTATGTAAGATTTACCACAATTATTGCTTGATTTTTGACGGATTGTAGGGGATTCGGGGTTAGGATTTCGGATTTGGGGAAGAAAGAAAATTGGGGAAGAAGATAATGGTTGAAGTCGGCCCGTTCAGCTTTTTATACCGCTCGGCTAACACGGCCTGTGTCAAATGACACGGCCGTGTCATACCTGTCTCAGTTTTTAAAAACGATGTCTGTCCGCCTAACCCGGCCGTGTCAATTGACATGGCCCGTGCTCAACTAGCTCAGAAAAGGAAAAACACCTGAATACCTGACCCGACCGTGTCAAATGACACGACCCGTGTCGTACTAGCATGTAACGTGAAAATCGACTGGTCCCCAGACCCGACCGTGTCAAATGACACGGTCGGTGTCGTACCTGCATAGAAAATGAGATATGATCTGCCTGCACGACCCAACCGTGTCAAATGACACGGCTCGTGTCGTACATGCCTGGAAAGTGCAGTTTTGTCCTCGGGTCTTTTTCCTGCGAATTGAACACCAAAAGTTGAACCGGTTAGTTCTACAACAAGTAAAAATACAAAGAAAGTTCGAAAAAGATCAAAACATAAAAATAAAAACTATTGGGTTGCCTCCCAATTAGCGCTAAGTTTAACGTCTTCAGCCGGACGTTTTCAACTGGAAGTTTTTATGGCTCGATCAAAGTTATTACGGATACGGCTTCCTTTTGATTGGGATGATAGTAGTGTTTGACTCGTTGTCCGTTAACTTTAAATAGCTCTCCGTCTCGGTTCATGAGCTCGACTATTCCGGGTGGAAGTACTTTCTTGATCACGAATGGACCTGACCATCTTGATTTTAATTTTCCGGGGAACAATTTTAATCTTGAATTATAGAGAAGTACTTGTTGCCCCGGCATAAATTCACGTTTAACGATCATCTTATCGTGACATCTTTTAGATCTCTCTTTGTAGATTCGAGAGTTTTCGTAGCATTCATCCTGGAATTCTTGCAACTCATTTAGCTCTAGCAATCTTTTCTTTCCGGTGGCCTCAAAATCCAAATTTATTCTTTTCACCGCCCACATCGCTTGATGCTCCAATTCCAAAGGTAGGTGACATTATTTCCCAAATATGAGTTGATAGGGAGATGTTCCCAAATGAATTTATAGGCCGTACGATAAGCCCAAAGTGCATCGTCGAGCTTGGATGACCAATCTTTCCGGGATGACTCACCGTCTTTTCCAGGATTAATTTAATCTCTTTGTTGGCCGCTTCGGCTTGTCCATTTGCTTGTGGATGATAGGCCAATGATTTCTTTGATCGGACCCCATATTTCTGAAGGAGTTTATCCATGATTTTGTTGACAAAATGCGATCCCCGATCACTGATTAATGCTCTTGGAGTTCCGAATCGGCAAAAGATGTTCTTCTTTAAAAATTTCATTAATACTTGAGCATCATTTATTGGGGAAGAAATTGCCTCGACCCATCGATATACATACTCGACCGCTAGTAGAATGTACTTATTCCCGAATGATGAGGAAAATGGACCCATGAAGTTGATACCCCAAACGTCAAATAGTTCAACTTCAATTACGTTGGTCAAGGGCATCTCATGACGTCTTGAAATATCCCCCACTCGTTGGCATCTATCACATTGTTGAATAAAGAGATAGCAATCTTTGTATAACGTAGGCCAATAAAATCCTCTTTGCAACACCTTTGCAGCAGTCCGTGTTGCTCCGAAATGTCCTCCGGTAGGTGAAGAATGACATTATTGAAGAATTTCATCCCATTCCTCTTGCGGTACACATCTCCTCACTATCATGTCGGCACATCTCTTAAAAAGTAGTGGATCATCCCACATATAGAACTTGATATCATGTAGGAATTTCTTCTTTTAATAATGAGATAAATCCGGGGGTAGCACACCTGCGACCAAAAAATTAACAATGTCAGCAAACCAGGAAAATTTAGCTTCTACCATAAAAAGCCGCTCGTCCGGAAATTCTTCTGCAATCCCTTCGATCTCGGGATCCTCCTCCTTTTTGTATTCGAGGCGAGATAAGTGGTCAGCTACCACATTTTCACAACCTTTCCTGTCTCGAACTTCCACGTCAAACTCTTGTAAAAGAAGAATCCATCGAATTAGGCAAGGTTTAGAATCTTTCTTCCAGAACAAGTACTTGATAGCTGCGTGGTCCGTGTGTACTATCTTCTTTGTCCCAATTAAGTATGATCGGAACTTATCAAAAGCAAATACCACGATGATCATTTCTTTCTCCATTGTTGTGTAATTTTGTTGGGCTCCGTCCAATGCTTTGCTTGCATAATAAATAGCCCGAAAGAGTATCTCACGACATTGTCCCAACAAAGCTCCAACCGCATAATCACTTGCATCACACATGATCTCAAAAGGTTGAGACCAATCCGGTACCACAAGGATAGGAGCACTCACTAATGCCTTCTTTAGAGTCTCAAATGCCTGCAAACATTCGTTAGAAAGAATGAAAGTGGTATCTTTTTCTAACAATTTACTCAAAGCTTTAGTGGTTTTTGAAAAGTCTTTTATGAATCTCCTATAAAAACCCGCGTGCCCAAGAAAACTCCTAATTGCTTTTTCATTCTTCGGTGGGGGAAGTTGCTCAATGGCGATAATTTTCGCCCTATCAACTTCTAAACCGGCGGCGGACACTCTATGGCCTAGGACAATTCCTTCTTGCACCATAAAGTGGCATTTCTCCCAATTTAGCACGAGATTAGTGTCTTCACATCACTGCAAAATTAAAGTGAGATTATGCAGGCAATGATCAAATGAATTTCCAAACACCGAAAAATCATCCATGAAAATTTCCATTATATTTTCAATTAAACCATGAAAGATAGCCATCATGCAACGTTGAAAAGTAGATGGAGCATTACATAAACCAAACGGCATTCTACGATAAGCATAAATTCCATACGGATATGTAAAAGCTGTTTTTTCTTGATCTTCTGGTGTTATGTAGATTTGATTATACCCTGAATATGCATCAAGAAAACAGAAAAATTCATGTCCTGTCAATCTATCAAGCATTTGATCAATAAAGGGTAGGGGAAATGGTCTTTGCGAGTGGCCGCATTTAAAGCCCTATAGTCTATACACACTCGCCACCCCGTAACTACCCTCATAGCAATTAATTCATCTTTCTCGTCTTTGGTTACGGTCATACCTCCTTTTTTCGATACAACTTGCGTAGGACTCACCCACTCACTATCGTAAATTGGATATATCATTCCGGTATCTAATAGTTTGAGTACTTCCTTTTTCACCACTTCTTTCATTATGGGATTAAGTGTTCGTTGATTTTGCACTTTAGGTTTAAAATTTTCTTTAAGAAAAATCCTATGCATGCATATGGAAGGGCTAATTCCCTTCAAATCCGAGATAGACCATCCTATAGCCGACTTATGTGCTCTCAATACACGAAGCAATTTATCTAGTTGAGTGGATGAATGTGAAGAGGATACAATTGCCAGATTGGTATTGTTATCATCTAGAAATGCATACTTGAGGTGTTCCGGGAGGGCTTTAAGGTCCAAGCTTGGTTGAGATACATCTGATTGGGATGAAACGGACCCAAAATTTTGAACCGTGTCATTTGACACGTTCGAGTCGTCCGTCAGCTTGATTTCCGCGACTACTTCATGCTCTTCATTGTCAAAATCATCGGATTTAATGATTTGCATTTCCTCCTATAGAGAATTTAATTCACAAACATAATCAAACAAATCAGAATCGTCAAACTCCAAAGTTGAATCACTAGAAAAACATGAGTTCGTAAGAGCAAACTCTAACGGATCCGAAGGCAATGAGTGTAAGATTTTTTTTCTTTCCATACGAGCTTATATGGTCAATAACATTGCAATATTCCGTATCATCATGAAATTTCATAGCTTTAAATATAGAAAATAGAACATGCTCATCGTTAACACATAGTGTTAATTATCCCCTTTCGACATCAATAAGAGCCTTTCCCGTTGCTAAAAACGGACGTCCAAGGATAAGTGGTAGATCTTCATCTTCTTCCATATCAAGAATGACAAAATATGCTGGAAATATAAATTTGTCGACTTTTACAAGCGCATCTTCAACAATCCCCTTGGGATGTGTTATGGATCGATCCGCCAATTGCAGCATAACAGTTGTGGCTTTCATTTCTCCGACACCTAATTTCCTGAAAATAGATAAAGGCATAAGGTTAATCGAAACACCTAAATCACAAAAAGCTGTATTGAATGAGACATTTCCAATGGTCCATGGTGTAATACCCGGTTTTAATTCAGTCATTATCATTCAGTATTTATCATTCAGTAATTATCACTCAGTAATTATTCACTCATCAATGATCGTTCATTGTTCATATCTGTTCATTGTATTCACCGTTCAGAGTAATTTGTATCGTGTATTAGTTGCTATTCGTCATTCTACCTGGTTGGACAATCGGACCGAGCATCTTATCATCGTCACCTTTGTAGCTGGCTGTGTATGATGAATAGCGCACGCTATGTACTCTTCATTAGCGCACGCTAATTGAGCATGGGTAGCACACGCCATCTCTCAGTATTAGCGCACGGTAGTGTGGTTCAGGCTGACAGTCCAGAAGGCACTGGACTGCAGTCGAGTTGATGTAGCGCACGCTACCAATGGTAAGTAGCGCACGCTAATAATTTTGGATAGCGCACGCTATGCAATCCGTGTAGCGGGCTCTAAAGCCGATCAAGCAGAGTCCAGTGGGTACTGGACTGATTTTGGAATAATTCCTAGTGCACGTTTGGAGTGGATTTTAGCGTACGCTAATGGGGCAGTAGCGCATGCTGATCATTGGACGCGATTAGGTCAGAGGACAGGAGGTTCTGGACTTCAATTACTGGACCTCAGGTATTTAGCTAGCGCACGCTAACAATTGGAGTTAACGTACGCTATTGGGAGGGCTTTAGCGCACGCTATCAAGTTCGTAGCGTACGCTAACGAGGCAGTCAGAGTTCACTGGACTGTCCGGTTAATCCGTTAGCGCACGCTAAATAATAGGTCGTAGCGTGCGCTAATCTAGAAATAGTATAAATTGGACAGTCAACCCAGGTTTTGTCATTTCTCACTTCTCATTCGTTTTTGGGCGATTCAGAGAGATATTTTCGAGGTGCACTCACCTAGCATCATCATCAAGCTTATCATTCGGATTAATCATCATTTCATCATCTCCATCACATCAAATCAAGGTAATAATCTCTTGGATCTAGAATTTTGGATTTTGGGTATTTTCCTTCCGATTTCTTCGCGTAAGCTTGGATTGTTGTTGGAATATGTTATATATGGATTATCTACCTTGGATAAATGTATTCCTACGGATTTAATGGCATATATTTCGGATTTCATGAATTGTTGGGGTTTGATTCAAGAACACATTAGAGTTGACTTTGATATTTGGGGGTTTTCGATTAGATGTTGTCGTTAACTCGATTTGTGGATTCCTATGGGATTATTGATATCATTGAAGGTGTTTTGTTGGTTTGAAATACTCATTTTGGAGTTGGTATCGATATATATTGGATATTATCAAAGGATGTATGTTTGCTAAGTATTCGTTAGAATGCCTCAATGAGTTTGGATATTGTTGTATCGACGTTTGAGTTGGTTATAATCGTGTTTAATACGTATATTGAGCGTTTGTTGGTAACCATGTCATTCAAGGTTGTTCGAGCGACCGAAATCTCTTTTAGGACGTTTGTTCGGGGAAGGACTTTCTTCACCGGTGTTGTGTAAGTTAATTCTTACTTGGTTAAAAGGATTTTCATTCCTTTCGTTGTTGTTCATTCATAATCATAATTCATTCATAATGTATTAACTGTGAAGAACAGGGTCATTTCAGCACCAAGTGTCCGAGGCAGACTGTCACGTGCCATAACTGTGGGATTGCTGGGCATAAGGCCCGTTTTTGCCTAAGAGACTCTAAACCTACTCCGGCGTCATCTCAGGCCCCAAGACATTCAGCGGTGCAGAATCAGGCCACTCAGTCCACGTCGTTCAAGACAACAGGAGCAAACAAAGGCAGAGCAAAGAGCTATCATACGAGAGCATCCGGTTCGGGGGCCGGCAAGCCCCGAATTTATGAGATGAATAGGACTGACGATCCGGAGGCCCGGATG
Source organism: Orobanche coerulescens (assembly GCA_033398695.1). Taxonomy (NCBI): domain Eukaryota; kingdom Viridiplantae; phylum Streptophyta; class Magnoliopsida; order Lamiales; family Orobanchaceae; genus Orobanche; species Orobanche coerulescens. Next base: position 108,636,039 of record CM065819.1, read on the forward strand.
ATCTCAGGTACAGTAGAAATTCTATCTCAACCTGTGTGTACCCTTTTTGATACTGGTGCATCGCATTCATTCATTTCCGAGTCATGTTTGAGTAGACTACGTCTGGGTAGTGATACTAGTTGTGAGCCTTATGTCATTAGTCTACCTGATGGTAGAAGAATTATCGGGAATCGTGAGATTAAGGATTGTCCGATTCAGCTTCATGGCCGTGATTGGTTAGCAGACCTCATCGTAGTATATTTACCGAGAGATGACGTCATCCTGGGTATTGATTAGATGGCTCATCACGATGCCGTCATTAGTGTTCGTAAGTGTATGGTCACTATCACTTCAGACGATAGGGTCGAATGTGTATTTCAGGGAGGTAATCCCAGCTGTTCCGGGAAAGTCATCAACTTGATGAAAGCAGTGAAATTACCCAGTCAGGGGTGTGTCGGTTATTGGTGCTATATGACCAAGACCGAGGAACCATCAGTAATGTTGACGGATGTTCCTGTAGTGAGAGAATATGCCGATATATTTCCAGACGAGTTACCTGGTTTTCCTCCACAGAGAGATGTGGAATTCACGATTGAGTTGGAGCCTGGTACGTCTCCAATATCGAAGGCACCGTACCGGATGGCCCCGACCGAAATACAGGAGTTGAATAATCAATTAGAGGATTTGACCGAGAAGGGTTATATTCGACCGAGTGCGTCCCCGTGGGAGCACCACTGTTATTTGTCAAGAAGAAGAATGGTTCGTTCCGCTTGTGTATTGATTACCGGGAAATGAACCGGGTGACGATCAAGAATAAATATCCTCTACCCCGTATCGATGATCTTTTGGATTAACTCCATGGAGCTTCAGTATTTTCCATGATCGACTTAAGATCTGGATATCATCAGTTGCGAATTCGAGAGTCGGATATCGCAAGGACGGCGTTCCGAAAATGCTATGGTCATTATAAGTTTGTGGTAATGCCGTTTGGGTTAACTAATGCACATGCGGCATTCATGGAGTTAATGAATCGGGTTTTCATCGACTATTTGGAATAGTTCATGGTTGTATTCATTGATGACATTTTAATTTATTCTCGTGACCGGGAGGAGCACAAGTTTCACCTTCATCAGGTGCTCGCCGTGTTGAGACGAGAGCAACTTTATGGAATGTTTTCCAAATGTGAGTTCTGGATGTCCAAAGTGACGTTCCTTGGACATGTAATTTCATCAGACGGAGTTCGTGTCGACCCTCAGAAGACGGAGGCTATCCAAGATTGGCAACCTCCGAAGAATGTTAAGGAAATCCGAAGTTTCCTCGGATTAGCTGGTTATTATCGGCGATTTGTGGAAGGATTTTCTAAAATCGCTCAACCCATGACGAACCTTTTACGAAAGCATAAGAAATAAACGTGGTTCGACAAGTGTCAACAGAGTTTTGAGGAACTCAAGAGCCGGTTAATTTCAGCACATGTTCTTTCTTTACCGCAAGGGACGGAAGGATTTGTGGTTTATAGTGATGCGTCCGAACAGGGCCTCAGATGTGTACTAATGCAAAACGGAAAAGTTATTGCTTATGCTTCACGGCAATTTAGACCTTACGAGGTTAATTATCCGACCCACGACCTAGAGCTAGCAGCCATGGTATTCGCATTGAAGATTTGGTGTCATTATCTTTATGGCGTTACCTGTTAGATATTCACCGATCATAAGAGTTTAAAGTATATATTTAATCAGAAGGAGTTAAATATGCGACAGAGACGGTGGTTGGAACTAATCAAAGATTATGATATTGAGATACTTTACCACCCGGGCAAGGCGAATGTTGTCGTCGACGCCTTGAGTCATAAGTCCGTTCAAGAGCATATGCTTGCTCGATTAACAGTTCAGAAGGAACTTCAGCAGGAATTTATAAGACCCGAGATCGAGGTCTGGTTACAGTGAGTATAAGGGCAACTTTGTACGTTAGAGATTTCATTGCCAATTGAGGAGGCGATCAGGGAGAATCAGGGTTCGGACCCATTTTTGCTGTGCATCCGTGAGGATGTGGAGAAGGGGAAAGCCCCTAGATTTGTGGTCCACGAGGATGGACTCTTGCGATTTAAGAATCGGTTATGCGTGCCGGTGAATGACGAGTTGAAAAACTCGATTTTGAGAGAAGCTCATGCTACCCCTTATTCCATTCATCCGGGGTCTAGCAAGATGTACAAATACTTGAAACAAAATTACTGTTGGAGTAATATGAAGCGAGAAGTCGCGGAATTTTTTTGAGATGCTTAACCTGGCAGCAAGTCAAGATAGAACATCAGTGACCGGCAGGTATGCTGAAACCGCTCCCTATTCCAGAGTGGAAGTGGGAAGATATTTCTATGGACTTCATCACAAGTTTGCCAACGAGTCATCGTGGCATGAATACAATTTGGGTAATTGTGGATCGTATAACTAAGTCAGCCCATTTCCTTGAGATTAAGGATACGTGGGGTCCCGAGAGACTTGCTCAGTTGTTCATCAAAGAGATAGTGAGACTGCACGATACTCCTAAAAGTATCGTTTCTGTTCGTGACGGACGATTCGTGTCATATTTTTGGAAATCAGTTCATCGTGCTATGGGAACTCAACTTAATCTCAGCACAACTTTTCATCCTCAGTCCGATGGACAATCAGAGAGGACTATTCAGACATTGGAGGACATGTTGAGGGTATGCGTCCTCGATTGGAAAGATGATTGGGAAGCCCAACTACCGTTGATTGAGTTCACGTACAATAATAGTTAGCATGCTTCGATTAAGATGGCACCTTATGAGGCCTTGTACGGTCATCATTTTTGATCTCCTTTGTGTTGGGATGACTTATCAGAATTAATCGGCACCAAGCCCGATATGCTTATAGCCGCCCGTGAGAAGCTAGCTTTGATCAGGAGTCGTTTTTTGATCGCTCAGAGTCGGCAGAAATCATATGCAGATAATCGTCGTCGGCCATTAGAGTTCAAGGTGGGTGACCACGTTTTGGCCAAGGTGTCCCCGAGTCGAGGTATCTTCCGTTTCGGAAAGCGGGGAAAGTTGAGTCCAAGGTTCATTAAACCATTTGAGATTTTGGATCAGGTAGGCGAGCTAGCCTATTAATTGGCCTTACCGCCGGCGTTGAGCCGAATTCATAATGTGTTTCACGTCTCACAGTTGCGGAAGTATGTTGCAGACCCGAGTCACATACATCAGTTCGACGAAATCAAGATCGCGGATGATCATTCGTATGAGGAGCGTCCCGTGCGAGTCTTAGGGCGGAGAATCAAGCAATTGAGGAACAAGACGATTTATTTGTTTAAAATTCAGTGGTCTAGACATGGATTCGAAGAGGCTACTTGGGAAACCGAGGATAGTATGCGGGAGAGTTATCCTGAGTTGTTTGACCCTTAGTTTCGGGGACGAAACTCTTTTAAGGGGGGGTGTATGTAATACCCAGTTGTAATTCAGTCATTATCATTCAGTATTTATCATTCAGTAATTGTCACTCAGTAATTATTCACTCATCAATGATCATCCATCGTTCATATTCATTCATTGTATTCACCGTTCAGAGTAATCTATATCGTGTATCAGTTGATATTCGTCATTCTATCTGGTTGGAGAATCGGACCGAGCATCTTATCATTGTCACCTTTGTAGCTAGCTGTGTGTGATGAGTAGCGCACGCTACGTACTCTTCATTAGCGCGCGCTAATTGAGTATGGGTAGCGCACGCCATCTCTCAGTATTAGCGCACGCTAGCGTGGTTCAGGCTGACAGTCCAGAAGGCACTGGACTACAGTTGAGTTAATGTAGCGCACGCTACCAATGGTAAGTAGCGCACACTAATAAGTTTGGATAGCGCACGCTATGAAATCCGTGTAGCGGGCGCTAAGGCCGATCAGGTAGAGTCCAGTGGGTACTGGACTGATTTTGGAACAATTCCTAACGCACGTTAGGAGTGGATTTTAGCGTACGCTAATGGGGCAGTAGCGCACGCTGATTATTAGACGTAGCGCACACTATCGCGAGCAGGTCAGAGGACAAGAGGTTCTGGACTTCAGTCACTGGACCACAGGTATTTAGCTAGCGCACGCTAACAATTGGAGTTAACGCACGCTATCGGGAGGGCATTAGCGCACGCTATCAAGTTCGTAGCGCACACTAACGAGGCAGTCAGAGTTCACTGGACTGTCCGGTTAACCCGTTACCGCACGCTAAATAACAGTTCGTATCGTGCGCTAATTTGGGAATAGTGTAAATTGGACAGTCAGTCCAAGTTTCGTCATTTATCACTTCTCATTCATTTTTGGGCGTTTCTGGGTGATTCGGAGAGATTTTTTAGAGATGCACTCACCTATCATCATCATAAAGCTTATCATTCGGATTAATCATCATTTCATCATCTCCATCACATCAAATAAAGGTAATAATCTCTTGGATCTAGAATTTCGGATTTTGGGTATTTTCCTTCCGATTTCTTCGTGTAAGCTTGGATTGTTGTTGGAATATATTAGATATGGATTATCTACCTTGGATAAATGTATTCCTACGGATTTAATGGCATATATTTTGGATTTCATGAATTGTTGGGGTTTGATTCAAGAACACATTAGAGTGACATTGATATTTGGGGGTTTTCGATTAGATGTTGTCGTTAACTCGATTTTTGGATTCCTATGGGATTATTGATATCATTGAAGGTGTTTTGTTGGTTTGAAATACTCATTTTGGAGTTGGTTTCGATATATTCAGGATTGGATATTATCAAAGGATGTATGTTTGCTAAATATTCGTTAAAATGCCTCAATGAGTTTGGATATTGTTGTATCAAAGTTTGAGTTGGTTATAATCGTGTTTGATACGTATATTGAGCGTTTGTTGGTAACCATGTCATTCAAGGTTGTTCGAGCGACCGACATCTCTTTTAGGACGTTGGTTCGGGGAAGGACTTTCTTCACCGGTGTTGTGTAAGTTAATTCTTACTCGGTTAAAAGGATTTTCATTCCTTTCGTTGTTGTTCATTCATAATCATAATTCATTCATAATGTATTAACCGTATTGAGATTTGTAATTGTCAAATAATCACTTCATTCACGAGGAACGACGGTTCCAATCATTTCATTGAGCTATCATTCATTTCACTATCATTTCATCTCGGTGAGTCATTCTCGACTTTGTCGGATTGTTATTCATTATTATTATTATTCTTGGTCATTCTTGTCCATATGAATTTCTGGGTTCATATTGCGTGGTCGGGTGGGGATATGTGGAATTTTTAGTCGGGCACGTGATAGTCATGTGATTGGGTTCACCGACACATTGGACTGTGCACACGGTAATGTACCTCCGTGAGACTAATTAGGTACAAGGGCGGGTGTGTCCGGACACTCGTCTTGTTCACTTGCACATACCATTACGGGCGTACTATGATGCCCCTCTTCAGCTTAATTTCATAATTGAGATATATCATGATTGTGATTATTCAACTCTTGAAGATTGTTGTTCTATGTAACTGACCCCATTGGGGGATGTTGTTTTCAGGTCATGGGAAGTCTAAGGCACAGGAAGAGAACCTTGATGGCGAGGGGTCCTAGTGATACTAGTAGGGATCCCCAGTCCTTTCAGTCTTCATGTTTTCTTCATTTGTATATCCGCTGCAGACTTTCATTTAGATACTCATTTTAATTGGTGTTGTATATTTTATTTTCATATAAAATATACATGTATTCTGTTTTATCCTGGGTGTGTTGTACTTGAAACTCCTCATTGGAGTGATTAATTATATAACGTGATTCGGTACTACAATTATATTATTTAATTCATCGAGTTTCATTTGCCTGGTGGGTCCCAGTTGGGGGTCCACGACACTGTAATACCCGCCTAGTTTGGGGTGTTACACATGGAACGGTAAAGCTTCCGGGATCCTTAAGCTTTTGAGGTAATTTGCGTTGGATAATAGCGCTACATTCTTTGGTTAGTTTAACCGTATCATGCTCTTCCATCTTTCTTTTTCTTGACATCACATCCTTCAAGAATTTTGCGTAGTTAGGCATTTGTTCCAAAGTATCTGCATTGTATCTGCAAAAGAAATATTGATATTAATTTTCTTGAAGATGTCTAGAAACTTTGCAAATTGTGCATCTCACTTTTTCTTTTTGAAACGTTGAGGAAAAGGGAGAGGAATGTTAGGAGTAGAGTTAAAAGATATTTTAGGCTTCTCAACCCCCTTAGATGTATCATGGTTCCCTTCTTCCTCTGTAATTTCGATTTGATCCTCCTTGACTTCCTCTTTTTGTTGGACCATTGGCATCTTTGGCCTTTCATAATTCGTTTCACTTCTTAAGGTGATCGCTTGACAAGACTCTTTTGGATTCACTTCGGTATTGCTCGGAAATTGTCCTCGGTGATGTTGACTCCCGAATACTTTAGCCAATTGTCCAATTTGAGTTTTGATATTTTTCATTTGAGCTCCCATGGTGGTAGCTAATTGAGTGACATGGACTTCGATTTTGTCTAATTTTTCCTCATCTCGACTAAATCGGCTTTTTGTCTCCATCATGAAGGTAGCTAGAATATTCTCGAGATTTGACGTCGGCTTTGTTTCTTCAATTATCTCACCATTCGACACTTTGAATCCGGCCGGTGGTTGCAAAGCATTCTTTGGATTAGCATAGCTAAAATTTTCATGATTTCGATTGGAGGGATGGTAGAAGCTCGGTGGTGGATTATTCCGGAAATTGTTGTAACTCCGATTATTAATGTAATGTGCCTCATCCAATGGATCGGACGGTAGTGAACTTGAACTTCCTTGAGAAGCTCCCTTCGAATCACCTCCTTTTGTTAGAGGTCCCAATTAAGCAGTTAACATCGTCATTTGCGCGGTTAGTGCCTTTATAGGATCCGAATCGGATATCTCAGCCACCCTTCTAATATTTTTTATTTCCATAGACCATTGATAGCTATTCATAGCCATTTCTTCGATCAATCCATAAGCTTCTTCAGCGCTCTTTGCTAGCAATGCCCCTCCCGTGGAAGCATCAATAAAATTTCTTCTTTCTCCCTTAAGACCATTGTAAAAGAAACACATTTGTTGGTCTTCGGGAAAACCATGTCGAGGGCATCGCCTTAGTAGATCTTTGAAACATTCCCAAGCTTCATATAACAGTTCGGAGTCCAATTGATGAAATTGAGTAATCTCACTTTTTAGCTTCATTGTCTTGTTTGGTGGGAAAAATTTGAACAAAATTTTTTCACTCAATTCTTCCCATGTCTTTATACTTTCGGGAGCTAAAGTTCCAAGCCAATTTCTTGCTTTCTCTCTCAAACAGAATAGAAACAATCGTAAGCATATTGCATCATCCGATACTCCATTTATTTTGATAGTATCACATATTTGCATGAAATGAGTGAGATGGGCATGTGGATCTTCGACAGCAAATCCTCCAAATTGATTTTGTTGAACCATTGAAATTATGGCGGGCTTGAACTCGAAATTTAGGGCGTTGATTGGAACATGAGTGATTCCTCCGAAGTTTCGGTCTAGTTTTGGTCTGAATCCATCCCGAATTGATTGCACCCCAGTTATTGGATTTTCAATCCTTCCACCCTCGTTGTCTTGGATTATTGCATTCTCGTTCGCGTTGTCCCTTCCCACGTTATCTCCCGCTCTCTCCATGTCTTCAAAAAGATCCCTTCATAGTTTTATTGAGGTGGCACTTGTTCTTCGGGCAAATGCTTCTACTTCTGGGATGAATGTTTCTAAAGGCACTCGAGATGAACGAGTGTTCATGCACTCCCTGAGTAAGTTTTAAAAATGTATAACATGAGTTAAGTAACAAATAAGAAAATGTCTAAAATAAGACTAGAAACACTTATCGTAATATCAACACTAATAAAAATAATTTAGTCCCCAGCAACGGTGCCAAAAACTTGTTCGCTATATTTTTACACAATCCGCAAGTGTACGGAGTAAGTGTAGAAAACGGCGAGCAAGGTCGTATTCCATAGAGACTAAATATTCCTATTGTGTTGAGACTAGATTATAATGATTCCGATTTTATCTACACGATCGAAAGTTGAATGGATGGTTAACGAAATAAAATAAAATGATGACAATGAAAGAAAATATCCGAATTAAGGGGAATTGTAAGAGTTTAGAAAGAAAGATTCCAAGGCTCGGTTTCCGTTGATCACTAAGTTTAGTCGGGATTGGTTCCAAAAGTTCTAAGTGCGTTTCCAAAATGATAATCACAATAATATTCTAAAGTCCCTCTCGAGATGCATTAAAACGTAGATTAAACAACCTATAACAATGTCTCCATTTACTATAAATTATCTAACTCCAAAATGTTCATAAGATTCAAACATCATCATAGCTTATCACCGATTTCTCAATCTCGTAATTTACTATGTCAAATACTCGAAACCTATTAATGCCCTCTTCTCTCGAATTATGAGCAATTAAGTTAAACATGTAAAAACATTGATCAAGTGTCTAAACATGAATTAAAATCAAGTATTTCATAAAGAAATCACACTAGATATATATGATCATCAATCCCTCAAAACCATAGCAAATCAACGTACTCCCATGCCTGGAATCTAACGAGTTTAGCCGGACATGGTAATGAAAGAAAGATTAATAACCATCATGTTCATCATGTTCATGCTAAATAAAACAACAAAATGAATAAAAGATAGGAAGAAGATAAAACTCGTATGGTGTCTTGAATGATCCCGGTTGAAGCCTTCAAATGTTCTTGAAGTGTTCTTCAAGAATACCCTTCAAATCTCCTTCTTTTTGGATGAAAAGCTCTCAATCTTGTGTTTTTGTCTCTCTAATCTCTCCAATCCTCTCTCAAAATCAGAATATCTCCAAGTCTAGCCCAAGATCCTTTTTTATAAGGCCAAAAACACCATTTTCCATGCTCAAATCTTGCAAAAATGTCAAAAGGTGATTTTTCCACCAAAAAATGACACGGCCCGTGTCATAATGCTCTAGAAACAGCAAGGGTTGCTGGACAGGAAACTCGACCGTGTCAGTTGACACGGCCGAGCAAGTGACACGGTCGTGTCAAATGACACGGCCCGTGTCATACTCCTCTAAAAAGGGCACAATCGCCTGGACGTGAAACCCGACCGTGTCAATATGGCACGGCCAAGTTATTGACATGGCCTATGTCAAATGACACGGCCGAGCTCGTGTTGGTCCGTTTTAACACCGTTTTGACTCCTTTTTAGGCTCGATCTCTCGATTCCGCATTGCTTGATATGTATTGGGGTTTGATACTTCGTTCTTGCTTGATTAATGTTCATAAAGTACCTATAAAATCAATAAAATGTACCCAAGTGTGATCGAGTCCAATAAACACAATATGAGCATAAACGATACAATTCTACACATTTTAGGATCTTAAAACCCGGAAAATCTTTGCAAAAATATGTGTAAAAATGAGTGTTATCACAAACTCAAGTTACTAATACTAGAAGACTTAAACAACTTACAATAAAAATAATATACCTTATCAATATATTTGCAATAAACTAACCATTTCTGTTCATGTATCTCACCATTACTTAATTTTCGGAAATAATAAGAATATGCAAAATGCCTCTTATATTTGTCTAAAGGATATTTAAATTTAGAATCCATTTCTCTACTATCTCTAGTAGGGCCCTTTTCAACTAGAATATCCCTCGATCTGTTATCAATATTCTCTAAATTTCTTGGGCCATAAATATCAAACCGAAGAATTTCTTCTTGTTCTTTAGCATTTGGGCAGTGGCACATCATTATCATTTTGCACATCACCTGATTGATCATTTGGCATATCATTATCATTTTCCACATAATTAATATTTGACTGTACCGCCCCCAAAATTAACCGGAACGTTACAGTGCCGTGAATCCCGTGTGGGACCCACAAGGCATTTTTTTATTATTAAGACTTTAAGATTTCTCCACTAAATAATTTGTGTGAAAATAGTTCCATGATGGTATAAGTGCAAAACGAAATACTTATAAAAACAAGTTTGCAAACACGACTATTACATAAACATGGGATATTTTAGAATTAAATTTAAAGAAATGAGATAACAAGGCTTTTTCCCAACACTGCTCAAGCCTGACTCGAACCTTGGGGAATGTCCTGCACATATTCAATAAATTTGCGTGGCACGACAAATCGTGCCAGCCATTCTCGGTCAGACAATACGATCAAAAGTTCATTGATAGAATAAGATAAATCCGTAGTACAATATTATTATTTGGTTTAGCAATAGATCACATGATACTCAACGGTATCTTTTCTATCAACACAAACTCCCAAGGTCGCAACCAAGGGTCACGGAAGCATCTACACAGGACTACTCCGGACGTGGGTACCATTCATGTTTTATCCCTCAACAAGGTTCCGTACGGTATATCAACACATAAACTCCCAAGGTCGCAACCAAGGGTCACGGAAGTATCTACACATGAATACTCTGGACGTAGGTAAGTAAAACGAACACAAATTTCACAACTAGTGACACACTTTAAATTTTGGAATTTAACATAACATAGTCTGAGCAAGGTATCACTTGCCTTAATTCCGACGAGAGTCCCTTGATGACGCACCAGCTCGAACGCCAACAATCGAGAGCTCAAGCTATTACATATTCGACGATTAATACCTCATGTCGATAATGACGAATAACGACAATTATCCCCGTCCCGATAGGATTCTAAAGGTAGTTCGATTAATAATGTTGAAACCAAAATTCTATGTTTAATAACAATGCGAATTACTTAAATATTCATTCCATCGATTATCACTTTATCACATCATTTTAACCACAATGTTCTTATAAAATATTTATACGATACGACAACAACTATATCCACTTGTAAATTCGCTAATTACTCAAATTCGAAATTCCACAACCCTAGGATAGAACAGACAAGTACAATTCCGGCGAAATCCTAATATATGTGATTGTTTATATAATTCTTATTTTGATAACTAATTCATCTTAACAATCCCAACGAGTTTAACAAATGAAAATCCAATAACTAAACACAATCTATTACGTAACTAACCCAATAGCATTGGCAAGATAGGTTTACTCATAAGATTACAATCCAGTATAAAATATTCACAATAAGATATACGAATGCTAGTCCAAGATAGGCTTAGATTAAGGTTAGTGTTAGTTTTCCACGGTTCGATTATCGCTAAGAGTTCTAAACTACCCAAAACACCCGAAATCTGGTTCAACATACTATCATCATCAAAATGGATTCAAAGACTTGATAAACTTACCTTACTTGACGAGGGACGAGGAAGAACAATGAAGAACGATGAATACTGGTAGACAACACCTTCAATACCTTCTACGGAACTTGAACAATTCTTTCTACTACGATAATATGAGGCTAGGAAGGCTAGAACTTGAGTGAGGAGGCTGGAGGATGATTTTAGAGAGAGAGAGAGAGACGATTTTTGCTTCGTGCAAAATGAAAGGGAAAGTGTTGATTTATAATAGCATAATGTTCCTTACGTACATTATATCTGAAGGTTTACGTACGTAAGTCTTCTTACGTACGTTATAGAAAACAAGTTAACGTACGTAAGGCATGCCCAGAACTCTCTGCTCGAAATGACACCCAACATTACGTACGTAATGATGTAGTAGCGTGCGTAACATTCCCCATATAACATACGAAATGTTGGCCGATATAACGTCCATTAATATCAGTTGACCTGCCTGTCGTTACCGCGCCGAAAGTTGTCCTGACCACGCGGGATCAAGATTCTTGTCCGAAGACTGAAGACTTCATTACGTACATAAGGCCTACGCTTTAACGTACGTAATGCAATGAGACTAGCGTACGTAATGCTCTATGAATAACGTACATAAGGTGAGTTTTAATTCACTAAGTTATATTATCACATTTAATCCTTATAACGCGACTTTATTTTAGACTCATCCAGCAATTTCTCGGGGAACAAGACGTTGTCCACCGTCATATGCGCACCGATAATTGCTCAACGACATCATGGTATGTCACCAACATATCATCAACATCATACAATTACATCACAAAAACAAATAAGTGTGGACAAGATTTTATACGTGACAACACGGTCTAAATATAATGTATAAAAGTACAAGCATCGCGATGGAGCACATTATTAATCTTTAAAAATGAGGTACACAATATTAAACAGCATGGAATACTCGTGGTATTACATACCACCCTCTTTAAAATAGTTTAGTCCCAAAACTAAGAAAATAACTCGGAATGACTCTCCCTCATGCTCGACTCGGTCTCCCAAGTTGCTTCTTTAACGCCATGATGTGACCACTGAACTTTTACAAGAGGTATGGCTTTATTCCTTAGTGTATTTGTGGGCCAGTCTAAAATCGCGAATGTCACTTCTCTAAAGGTAGCATCATTAGAAATCTATACTTCTTCGAAATTGATCTTGTGGCTTGGGTCATACACGTACTTCCTCAGTTGGGAGACGTGGAAGATATTATGCACTCCGTCTAACGGTGGCAACGCTAATCGATAAGCGAGTCTACCAACTCGGTCCAATATCTCGAACGGGCTGATGAATCTCGGGCTCAATTTGACCTTCTGGCCGAAACATCGAATGCCCCGCATTGGCGATACTTTGACCCAAACGTGGTCCCCAACTAGAAATTCCAACAGTCACTGGCGATCCATAGCATATGACTTCTGGCGGCTTTGCTCTGCTAACATGTGTTTTCGAACAATTGAAATTTTCTTAATGGGTTCCTGGATCAGATCTAACTCGGTAGCGATGACATCGGAAACATCATTCCAACATAGGGGAGACTTGCATCTCCCACCGTACAAGGCTTTGAAGGGCACCATGCCTATGCTTGTATTCCAGCTTTTGTTGTATGAAAACTCCTCTAAATAGAGATGTTTAACCCAGTCTTTGCCCCAATCAAGTACACATGCTCTCAACATATCCTCCAGGGTCTGTATCGTACGTTTTGTCTGTCCATCTGTTTGAGGGTGATAGGCTGTGCTCAAATGTAGTTGAGTACCCATAGCCTTGTGGATAGTTTTCCAGAAGTGGGACATGTACCTGGTGTCTCTATCCGATATAATCGCTGAGGGAACGCCATGTAGTTTTCGACTTCCTAGATAAGGATGGTGGCCAATTGCTCTGTTCTGGTAGTCTCCTGGATCAGGATAAAATGTACCGACTTCGTCAGCCGGTCTACAATGACCCATATCGTGTCCTTTCCTACCGTCGTTACTGGCAACTTAGTGACAAAATCCATTGATATGCTCTCCTATTTCCATTCCGAAATGGGTAAGGGCTGCATGATTTCGGCTGGTCTGTGGTGCTCGATCTTCACTTGTTGACATGTCATACATCGAGTAAGGAATCTTGCTACTTCATGTTTCATGTTTTTCCACCAAAAGCTCTTCCGCAGATCCTTGTACATTTTGCTCGCCCCGGGATGCACAGAATATGGACTAGAATGAGCTTCCTTTAGTATAGTTTGCTTAAGCTCATCATTTGGCAGGATACAGATCCTGTTCTCGAATCTCACCAAGCCCCCTTAGATCCTGTAGTCTGAAATAATTCCCCTTTCAGCTCTTGCGCCGATCGCACGCAGTTTGGGGTCTTTCATATGTGCTAGTTGTATTTCATTCAGCAAGGATGAATGAATATTAATTGAGCACAACTGTCCCTGGCAGTGTTGTATCCATACTTCAATACCATTTCTCCTGAGGTCCTGTTGCAGTTCCGGCTGTACCGTTAAACCGGATAGTGTCACCTCTTGTGCAGTCTTCGGACTAAGTGCATCTGCTACGATGTTGGCCTTCCCAGGTTGATATAAAATCTCCACGTTATAATTCTTGATTAGTTCCAGCCAACGCCTTTGCCTCAAGTTTACTCCCTTTGGGTGAAAATATATTTTAAACTCTTGTGGTCCGTAAAAATCTTATAGGTAACCCCATAAAGGTAGTGTCTCCAGATCTTAAGAGCGTGAACCACTACAGCCAGTTCCAATTCATACGTTGGGTAGTTCACCTCGTACGGCTTAAGTTATCGAGCGACATATGCAATAACTCTGTCGTTTTTCATGAAAACACATGCTAGTCCATGCTTAGATGCATCTGTGTATATTACGAATCCTTCTGTGCCTCGCGGTAGTACTAACACCAGAGCCATAGTCTCCTCTTTAGCTCGTCGAAGCTCTCCTGATAATCCGTTGTCCAGACAAACTTGGTACTCTTCCTTAGTAGGTTCGTCACCGGCCGAGGGATACAAGAAAAAGCCTCGACGAACCATCGATAATAACCTACCAATCCTAGGAAACTTCTTACTTCTTTGATGTTCTTTGGTGGTTCCCAACTCATCACTGTCTCGATCTTTTGCGGATCCACCTTGACGCCTTCTGCTGAAATAACATGTTTCAGAAAGGTCACTTCCGGCATCCAGAACTCGCATTTAGAAAGTTTTGCATAAAGTTGGTGTTGCCTCAAAATACTTAATACCTGCCTCAAGTGTTCCTCATGTTCCTGTCGACTCCGGGAATAGATCAAAATGTCGTCAATAAAAACCACCACACACTTATCGAGAAACTCTGTCAGAACCTTGTTCATCAATTCCATAAAAACGGCTGAGGCATTAGTCAAGCCGAACGACACCACCATGTACTCGTAGTGTCCATATCTTGATCGAAATGCAGTCTTGGGGATATCCTCCTCCCAAATCCTCAATTGGTGATATCTGGACCGTAAATCGATTTTTGAGAACAGTCACCCCCTGTAATTGATCTAGTAGATCATCAATTTTTGGAATTGGATAACGGTTCTGGATAGTGACTTTGTTTAGCTCTCTGTAGGGAGTTGTCATTTTTCTTCACAAAAATGACCGGCGCACCCCATGGCAAAGTACTCAGACGGATCAGTCCCTTTTTAACAATTCTTCGAGTTGTAACTTTAATTCCTTCATCTCAGCTGGTGCCATCCTATATGGTGCTTTGGAGATAGGCATCGTCCCCAGCTCAAATTCAATTGAGAGATCAACCTCTCGCCGTGGCGGCAGCCCTGGTAATTCATCGGGAAAAACATCTGGAAATTTGCTCACCACGGGAATGTTGACAACCGATAGATGTGATGTGTCCTCCTGAAGAACATAACACGATTAATACGTTTCTCGAGTGTCAAAACATAACCCCATTGTAAGGAGGCTGAGAGACCCTTTAGTGCTGAAGTGTTCTCGACCCCTGATTATGTGAGTGGCACCGTCACAAGTCATAATGGAAAAGGTCAGGTGATAGGTATCTAATATCGTCCTATGCATGGTCATCCAATCCATAACCAAAATGATATCCTCAATCTGAAGTGGAAAAACCATGAGATTCATTGTCCATCCCCGATCATCAATGCGGATTTGACAGTTTTGAACTTCTAAATTACCCCCAACTCTGCTACCCTCGGGTAGCTTAACAGTAAAAGATTCACAAGGTTCACAAGGAAGGTTCAAACGATTAACACACTCCATAAATATAAATGAGTGTGTCGCTCCAGTATCAAACAGTACATGAACAGGTTGGGTGTTAACAAGAAGTGTACCTAAGACAGCAGGTGCGGTTTGGTCATCAACAACCCTTAATTCGAACATGCAGGATGGTAGTGTCCCCGAGGAGGGTGCAGTGCCTCCACCGCGCCCACGTCCTCTTTCAGCACCGTATGGTGGGGTTTGAGTTTGGTAAGGTGGAGCTCGATAGTCGGAAACGGCGGGTGCCCTGGATGTCTTTACTGAACCTTGCTGACTCTGAGAAGTTGGATTTGGTGTGGAATTGACCCGCGAACAGTAGCGAGACATATGCCCACTTTTTCCGCATGAAAAACACTTCGTAGACACCTTACGACACTGACTCATGGTATGTCCAGCTATGCCACAATTGAAACAACTCCGGTGGAGGGACCGGTCGGATGTGTCCTTTTGTAGGTATGAAACTGCTGATTTATAGGAGAACCCAGTTCCCGAGCTCATTCTACTAGTGCTCCAAGACTGGTTAGATGTCTTTTGCTTCTTTTGATTATGCCTGGTGTCAGACCTAACAACAGTGCCGGCATATGCCATGACTACGTCCTCATATGCCCTCAGAGTTGTGCTGTAAAATCCAGCTGCATAACGTTGAACATCTTCTGGAAACCGTTGTGAAAGGTGACAGATTCGCTGATCTTCGGATGGAACCATCTGTGAGACATAGCTTAGTTCGGTCCTATAGGCTCTAATGATTTCTAGCACCGGCAAGTTCTGTGGTCCATCACTGAAGAACTCCGTGCACGAGCAGTTTGAGATGACGTGGGGTAGTACTCGTCTCTCAACAGTTTGGAAAACTCGGTCCACCCGACTACCCTGTCCTCTGGCTTATAGGTCCTCTACCATTGGGTTGCAGTGTCGCAGAGCTGGTTGTTCCTAGTGGTACCTTTCGGTTCCTTGGGCAACCGATTACCTCGAAAGCAGTCTCCATTTCGGATATCCAGTCGTCCACATGTTTATCCCCCGAACCATCAAATAATGGTGGTCTAGCCTTCAACATCCCTCCTAGACATTGGTTTTTCCCGGAGTTTTCTTCCACGTTAATGACTGGTACCCACTCTGCTCGGTTGATCTGAGTGATTCCCATTGCAATGGCCTGGGCGAGAGTCTGAATGAAAGCCGGATCCATTCCCCCGTTGTTCTAGTTTTCTACCTCCTGCTCATTCTAATTATTAGACGGTGGCTGGTTTCCGACTGGAACGGTTTCAGTGGTGTTCCTGTCTTCCTGCTGATTCACAGCAGAGCCTTGAGCGTCGTTCACGATTTTCCTAGCTCCACGACGTGCCATTGTGATAAATGTTCGATCTAGAGGGCCAGTTCACTACAATTATTCTTAGAGTTCTACTGAGTTCAAACATCATACCTATTTCTCAAGAAACATATGTGTTCCTCATTTTGACATTTCCCGAGGAGTTACGGCCGCTTGGAGCGTTGGACTTTGAAAAGCCTTAAACATTTTCGAAACGTTGTAGTAAAACTTTCAACGTGGATGTTTCGACTCCGATACCATTTTATGTAATGCCCCCAAAATTAACCGGAACGTTACAGTGCCGTGAATCCCGTGTGGGACCCACAAGGCACTTTTCTATTATTAAGACTTTAAGATTTCTCCCTTAAATAATTTGTGTGAAAATAGTTCCATGATGGTATGAGTGCGAAACGAAATACTTAGAAAAACAAGTTTGCAAACACGACTATTACATAAACGTGGGATATTTCAGAATTTAATTTAAAGAAATGAGATAACAAGGTTTTTTGCCAACACTGCTCAAGCCTGACTGGAACCTTCGGGAATGTCCTGCACATATTCAACAAATTTTTCTGGCACGACGAATCGTGCCAGCCAATCTCGGTCAGACAATACGATCAAAAAGTTCATTGATAGAATAAGATAAATCCGCAGTACAATATTATTATTTGGTTTAGCAATAGATCACATGATACTCAACATTATCTTTTCTGTCAACACATAAACTCCCAAGGTTGCAACCAATGGTCACAGAAGCATCTACACAGGAATACTCCGAACGTGGGTACCATTCAGGTTTTATCCCTCAACACGGTTCCGTACGATATATCAACACATAAACTCCCACGGTCGCAATCAAGGGACACGGAAGTATCTACACAGGAATACTCCGGACGTAGGTAAGTAAAAAGAACACAAATTCCACAACTAGTGAAACACTTTAAATTTTGAAATTTAACATAACGTAGTCTGAGCAAGGTATCACTTGCCTTAATTCCGATGAGAGTCCCTTGATGACACAACGGCTAGAACGCCCACAGTCGAGAGCTCAACCTATTACATATTCGACGATTTATACTTCATGGCGATAATGACGAATACCGACAATTTCCCTCGTCCCGATAGGATTCTAACCCTAGTTCGATTCATAATGTTGAAATCAAAATTCTATGTTTAATAACAATGCGAATTACTTAAATACTTATTCCATCGATTATCACTTTATCACATCATTTTAACCAAAATGTTCTTATACAATATTTCTATGATGCGATTACAACTATATCCACTTGTAAATTCGCTAATTACTCAAATTCGAAATTCCACAACCCTAGGGTAGAACGGACAAGTACAATTCCGGCGAAATCCTAATATATGTGATTGTTTATCTAATTCGTATTTTGATAACTAATTCATCTTAACAATCCAAACGAGTTTAACAAACGAAAATTGAACAACTAAACACAATCTATTACGTAACTAACCAATAGCATTGGCAAGGTAGGTTTACTCATAAGATTACAGTCCAGTATAAAATCTTCACAACAAGATATACGAATGCTAGTCCGAGATAGGCTTAGATTAAGGTTATTGCTAGTTTTCCACAGTTCGATTATCGCCAAGAGTTCTAAACTACCCAAAACACCCGAAATCTGGTACAACATACTATCATCATCAAAATGGATTCAAAGACTTGATAAACTTACCTTACTTGACGAGGTACGAGGAAGAACAATGAATAACGATGAATACTGGGAGACAACACCTTCAAAGCCTTCTCCAGAACTTGAACAATTCTTTCTACTACGATAATATGAGGCTAGGAAGGCTAGAACTTGAGTGAGGAGGCTGGAGGATGATTTTAGAGAGAGAGACGATTTTTGCTTCGTGTGAAATGAAATGGGAAGTGTTGATTTATAATAGCAGGATGTTCCTTACGTACATTATATCTAAAGGTTTACGTACGTAAGGCTTCTTACGTACGTTATAAAAAACAAGTTAACGTACATAAGGCATGCCCAGAACTCTCTTCCCAAAATGACTCCCAACATTACGTACATAATGGTGTAGTAGCGTACATAACATTCCCCGTGTAACGTACGTAATGTTGGCCGGTATAACGTACGTTAATATCAGTTAATCTGCCTGTCGTTATCACGCCGAAAGTTGTCTTGACCACACAGGATCAAGATTCTTGTCCGAATACTGAAGACTTCGTTACGTACATAAGGCCTAATATTTAACGTATGTAATGCAACGAGACTAGCGTACGTAATGCTCTACGAACAACGTATGTAAGGTTCGTTTTAATTCACTAAGTTATATTATCAGATTTAATCCTTATAACGCGACTTCCCTATAGACTCGTCCCGCAATTTCTCGGGGAACAAGACGTTGGCCACCATCATATTCTCACCGTAATTTCTCAACGACATCAAGGTATGTCACCGACATATCATCAACATCATACAATTACGTCACAAAAACAAATAAGTGCGGACAAGATTTTATACATGACAACACGGTCTAAACATAGTATAAAAGTACAAGCATCGCGATGGAGCACATTATTAATCTTTAAAAACGAGGTACATAATATTAAACAACATGGAATTCTCGTGGTATTACATTGACACATCATTAGCATTTGACACATCTATCTTTTTTAAAACAAATTTATCAAGAGCCCCGTCTTGTGATTTTGTAAACTCTATATCTAGTTTTGTTTTTTTCGTCTTTCAGCACCAGATTTGTATTTTTAGGGTACATGTTGATCGAAGTACAACACAACAACACTAGCAAATTAGCAAATAGCAGTTAGCAAGCAAACCAAACAAAACGAGGTAGGAATTAAAAATCAGAACAACATATAGCAATTAGCTAATCAAACAAAACAAGCTAGGAATTAAAAATCTGAACAAAAACACCTCGGCCTCGCGGCGGTGGCGGATGGCAGCTGGGTTTGCTCCTTGCGGCGCCAAACAGAACAGATGGAGGCTTGGAGAACCTCGGGCTTGGCAGAACAAAAACACCTCGGTCCGTGACAGTGACTCCGTGGTCGCACAGTCGCACTTCACGGCTCGCACAGCACCGCAGCAGTAGAAGAAGAAGAAGATGGAGCTTAGCTGCTTAGGGTTAGGGCAATTGGCAATATCTGATGTTTACTACGGTTGAGACTTTTTGGAGTTGGGGGCCGTGACTTTTTCTTTTTGCTGTAACCTGTTAGTTGGGCTAGGAAAAAAAAGTCTATGTGGGTTGGGCTCAGCGGGCTATGACAGTAATAAAAAAAATTGGGCCCCTTTTTACTATGGGCCCTGGGCCGGCGAACTCCTCGCCTACCCCCAGGGCCGGCCCTGACTTCAATTATACATGGTGTGTAATTGATAGTTTTTTATTTTTGGCATGATGTGTGGTATGATGTGTTTTTATGTTATAAAAACAACATCTCTTCATTCAAAGGTAGTCTTCGCCGTGAGTTGAAGAGAGATAGGAAGAGAATTTTTCTTATTTCACACACTTGTATTTTAAGTGTATTTTGAGAGAAAAATAATATTTATAAAATATTTAGAGTATTTATAAAATAAATACAAGCTATTCTATCATTTTCTAGTCGTATACTTAGAGTATAAATTAATAGAAATATTTTTCTATCATCTTCCGACGCGTGATACGTAGAGGCACGGTGCTTTCAGTGCTCGGGAATTTCTAAAAGCTCATTCGATTGGATTTGCGTTCGTGCTCAGAATCAATAAGATATTATCAAATGTCTACGAGGGTATGACTTTTTAATTTTAGCTTCGTCAATTTATATTCGTTTATACGATGCTTGATCGATCCGTTTTAGGGGTTTGGTTTTTATCCGGTTAGAGGGATTTATTTTCCACTGCGTAACTCGATTTTAATCACCGAATCCCAACAGTGGTATCGGGGAGAGGTCTATGCAATCGTATATTCGATATTTGCATTTGGAATGCTTGGCTGTATGTTTTTATGATTTAGAATCATAATTATTTTAATTGTTAATATTTAATTGTTCATCTAAAATTTTATTTTTTTTATGATTTTATGATATAATATATATCTATTTTATTTTAAAAACTGATTTATATGTGTAATATAAAAATTAAAAAAATATTATCTTGAGATTCAGGACGAAACAACGAGCCAGAAAAGTGGTTGACTGGCAGTTAAGTCGCACGAGAGCAAAGACATCTTTGAGTTGCTCGGCCGCGGGCTTGGCCCGGGCCTTGTATTTTCCGACTCCATTTTTATATTTCGTCCGGTAAATTAATTTCCCGCAAATTAAATTAGATTTAATCTGATTAACATATAATTGTGGTAATTTTGTTTTTAAGAGAATTAATTTAATAAAATATTTATTTTTGTCCGGAACAAATTAATATTAACGTTTGTGTGAATTAATTGGATTAATTCTAATAGGTGCATTAATTTTATATTGATTGGATCAATATTTAGATTAATTATTTTTGCTATTTATTTTAATGTAATGGTTGCTTTATTATTTGAATGGTGATGTCTTCATGGACATAGTTTATTGAATCTTTATTCGATGAGGTTGTAATTAGAGCTGTAAACGGACCGAACTATGATACGTTTGAGTATACATTTGAAAATGTCGAATCTTAGGTTCGAACACGTTTGAAAGTGTCGAATCTTAGAATTTAACGTTTGTGTATACGTTTGAACATCTCGAATCGAGCCGAACTTTTGAGAATCGAGCCGAACCATTTGATTAAATGTTTCAAATTTTTTACGAGTGACTGAATTAAATGGATGAGAGTTGCTGAGAAATGAAAAAAATGAGATAAATGATGATAAATTTGTATCTTTATCAGATTTTCAACATAGCTTAACATCATATCTAAGGTATGAAGCAAAAATATTGCATGAAATATCCACAAATTGGACTAGGGTTATTTTTTACTTAAATAAACTCATATAATAGTTGGGCTGAGGGAGTGTTATTTTTAAAGGGCCTCTGCTACAGTAATTGAGCCGAGCCGTATGGTCCAGTTTGCGAACCCCAAATATTAGGGTTTGGCTCTAAGTTTGAGGGGCCAAATCGAGCCTCGTATCGAGCTTTTTCGAGCCGAATATCTCGAACCGGATCGAGCTTCCAGGTTCGTTTACAGCCCTAGTTGTAATGGCCGTTTTAAGCCAATTTATTTTATTTTAGTAAATTTGTATAAGATGCAAATTATATTAATGTAATAAATTAGCTATGACGAAGAGTCGAGACGTGTAATTAGATTACTTGTATTTTTATTGAGTCGTTGATGACTCGGTACTTAGGAACGGTCCATGATAGGGGTGAGATTTTTAACCGAAGAACCGATTTTTTTTTAAAAACCGAACCGAAAAAACCGGTTCCGGTTCCGGGTTTTATAACAAAAACCGGGTCCGGTTGTTAATTCGGGTCTATTTAAATAAATCGGTTCCTGGTTTTGGGTCTTCAATTTCAGAACACACATTACCCGGTTAAGAACCGGATTTTAAATATATATAATATATAATTATATTTAATAATATAAAAAATAAAGGCTGGCTTATAGTTTAAGAAATAACCTAGTTTAAGACTTAAGTAAAGCGCCGCCGAGCCCACTCACCCTTTCACTCTCGTCTTTCTTTCACTCCAGAGAAACAAAAGAGGGTTTAGAACTTTAGACTTCTTCAGTTCTTCTACGTTTCTTCCAGTACCGGATCGACTTCTTCTACGTTTCTTCTTCACCGAAACTCCTGCTATCACATCGGAACTCCTGCTATCACACCGAAACTCCTGCTATCAGAAGGTAAATTTTCCTGTTTCTTTCCATTTTCTCATTTTTTATTTCCCCCCTTTTAAAGGAAACGGGGCAGAATAAATCCGGATTAATGATTGTTATTAGATATATCAGATTGTTATTAGGTATATCAGATTTAATTGCTTATTAGATATATCAGATTTATTTTCCATTTATAATTGTTATTAGATATATCAGATTTAACTGCTTTCTTTTTGTTATTCCTGATTAATGTTGCTTATTTTTTTATCACATAATGATGGAACCTGGAACAAGATTGAGATCTAGTAAACATTAAGATTGGAGATCGAAGCTTGAAATTTATTTATTTTTCCATCTTTTTGGAGCAAGTTGAATTTCATTAAACAGAACTGGGTGTCAAGATTTACTTGATGGACACTTGATGGCGGTAAACATAGCTATAGGATGATGATGCCAAAGCATTTCATTTAAATTGTTTATGTCATGCAGATTTTGATTTTCAATGGCTTCTATTTATGATGATACTAAGAGCACAAGTAGCGGCGATACGAGGAATGAAATACGTGATGGTGCTACAAATACAACTCAACTACCAAAGAAGAATTCAAGAAAGAGGAAATCGAAAGATAAATCGAGAGCGAATAAGTCTTGGGTGTGGGACCATTTCAATGCACAAAAGATACCTTTGATCGATAATCAAGATGGAAAAGAGATTCAGGTTGGGCATACTACAAAAGCTCAATGTAAGTATTGCTTCACCACACTTAATGCTGAATCAAGGAACGGCACGAGTACACTACAAAAACACTTAGAAATTCATTGTTCGCAATATCCTGGTAGTGCTAAGAACTCGATTAAGGGCCAAAGACACTTTGCTACAGATGTTAAAGGTGCGGATGCTTTGGTTACTCATTGGACCCAAGACAATTGCACTAAAGCGGCGGTAAAAATGATTGTTATTGATGAAATGCCATTTAGTGCAATTGAGAAGCCGAGTTTTAGGAGATTTTGTAAGATTGTGGTGCCTAAATGGAATGTCCCTTGTAGGAAAACGGTGGTTAAGACATTTTTGGGTATGTACGGTGAGATAAAGGAAAGTTTGAGAAATGAGCTTAGAGATCGTTGTGTAAGCTTAACAACAGACACGTGGACTTCAATACAAAACATAAATTACATGGTATTGACCGCCCACTTTATTGACGATAAATGGATTATGCATAAGAAAGTTCTTAACTTTTGTGTAATTCCAAATCACCAAGGCTTAACAATTGGAAAATTTTTAGAAAAATATTTGCAAGAATGGTCAATTAAAAAGCTTTTAACTATCTCCGTAGACAATGCCGCTTCTAACAAAGTGGCATTAGACTACATAAAGAGAAAGTTAAACAATGGTGATAAAGAGATTTTGTTGGGTGGGAAATATCTCCATGTTAGGTGTTTAGCTCATATTGTCAATCTTATTGCTAAATCGGGTTTGAAATGTGTGGAGAAGTCCGTTGCATCAATTAGGAATGCTATAAAATATGTTAGGAGTTCCCCGAGTAGACTTGAGACCTTTAAAGAGTGTGTTAAAAAAGAGTCATTAGAGAGTAAAAAGGTGTGTGTTTTGGATGTTCCCACTAGGTGGAATTCGACTTACCTAATGCTTGAGACGGCACTTGAGCTTAGGCAAGCATTTGATAGGTTGTTAGAGGAGGAGGATTTGAAGTATACGGGGTATTTTGATGAAGAAGATGGAGAAGGTGAAGAAGATGAGTTGGACTTGGATATTGGGGGAAATGGTAAGAAAAGGGTGGGGCCTCCAAATGAAGATGATTGGGGTAGGGCTTTAGAGTTGGTAAAGTTTTTGCGCGTGTTCTATGAAACAACTATGAATATTATTTCATCAAACAAGCCAAGTGCCAACAAATCATTCATTGAGGTTGTTGGAATCAAATATGAGATCGATAATGTCTGCAACCACCCTTATGTGAAGGATAATATTGGTGTCGGAAAAGTTATTTTTGATATGTTGGTTCACATGAAGAGCAAATATAGAAAATATTTTGATAAGCTAGAAGATATCAATCAACTCTTACTCGTTGCTTTGGTATTAGACCCTAGAAGGAAGCTAAGATTTTTCATGCTACTTCTTCAAAAAATGACGGGGTTTGATATTGATTTGGCGAAGAAAAAATGTGATGAATTGAAAGAGTTTATTGTCACACTCACCGACATTTACGCTTCAACAAGTGGTACTCCAAATCAAAGCTCTAACTTGGAGAAAGAAGTAATTCAAGATGCATCTAGCAGGTACAATATATTATTTATATTCTTTTAGGGCTGTTTTTATTGTTGTTTTTATTATTTACTATTTAGTTTAGGACTGTTTTTATTGTTGATTATTTTGGCTGTTTTTAAAGCATTTTGTGTGTATATTATTGATTGATTTGGTAGCATTTAGGACTATTTTAATGTGTATTTACATGGCTGATTTTAGAGTGATTAATATGCAGATAGTTGATTAATTTAGAGTGATTATGGTGTTTTGATTAATTTAATTAGGAATAACTGATTTCTCCAGCTGATAAATCTAAGTTGTCAACGGAATTAAATTCACAACCAGAGGATGATTTGAGCCCCAATCTTGTCAATATAAGTTTGCTATAGTTGTTGAAATCTTGAAATCTTTAGACATCGGTGTTTTTTCCAAAAAAAAAAAAACAGAAAATGTTAGCCTTGTATAAGCTTAACTTGTCTTGATCTTGTACATGTAAATGTAAATACAACAAGAGAATTAAGCAGGAGACATGATGTTTGAGACCAATGGAACATGGATAGTAGGTTAGTTGTAGAAAATTTACCCTTAACAATTCGACGATGGAACGAAACCGATTATCTGCTAAAAGTGTAACTAGTTCCCCGGAAATTGTTTTTTGCTTACAAAATTGCATCCTATATGGAAATATTTCTAAGGTGCTTGGTTTTAATATATAGTGGCACTAGGATGATAATTGGAAAAAGAAAAAGGAATGGATGCATGCTGATGACAACCACCAATCAACTAGTCATTTGTAAGGTAGTTAGTGGCCAATCATTCGTAAGGTAGTTGTAGAATTGTACTTTCAAAAGATAAGTTTTTCGTTATAAATTTCCAAGGTATTTATAAATCTTAAGGAAAAAAAATTGTAATTTTGAATTAGTGGCTAGGGCTTAGCATGGATCAGATTGGTTAAGGAAAAAAATTGTAATTTTGAATTAGTGGCTAGGGCTTAGCATGGTTCATAACCAGTATAAAATATGTTGTTATAAGTGTTCCCAACATAATATGGAAAAGCACGGTCTCCTATCTGATAGTGGTTAGTATGCATATATTTGATTAATTTAAAGTGTTTAACATTGTTTTGATATGTTTTTTAGTGCCAACAAGAGACGTATACCGGATAGAAAGGCATCGCTCTTTGAAGAGTGGGAGAAGGATCTTCGAGGAAATCAAGTTGTTGTTACTCATGAAGTGGAAAGGTATATTCTAGATCTTATTGAAGAACTAAATGAAGAATTTGATATTTTGGCATGGTGGAAACTAGTGGGTCCTAAGTACCCAAATTTACAAAATTTGGCTAAAGATATATTAGCAATTCAAGTCAGCACTGTTGCATCCGAGTCAAGTTTTAGCACGGGAAAAATAGTAGTTGATCCTCATAGGAGCTCTTTGACTCCTAGATCGGTTGAGGCATTGATTTGACTACAAAGTTGGTTGAGGTCGGATGTCGTTACAAACTTGGAATATGCTCATACACCTGAGGAAATAGAATGGTTTGAGAAAACGGAACAAGGTACACCATTTTTTTCATACTTGTTTTAATTAATTTAAAACTCATCGTCGCATCTTCATTTTATACTCTAAATATCTCGTTGGTTTATTGATTATTTGATTAATTATTGTAGAGTTTGAGCAAGAAGAAAAGGAACTCATGGAGAAGAAAAGTAAGGTCGTCAAAGACAAGCAAAGGGAATACACAAAATAATTAAGGAGATTCTCAGTTTTTTTATGTTTAATTTATTATTATTGTTAGTACTTAGTATGCAAGGTCTGTAGTAATTTAATATGCGAGGACTGTTTATGCAAATACTTAGACATTTGGATTGTTGGACATTTGGATTTGGACGTTTAAATCTTATTTTGTGACTTGACTTTGGACATTATTGTTATTATTTTTGGACATTATTAAATCTGAATCTAATATTATTAATGTTAAAATTTTGATTTTTTTTGTGTATACCATTGTTATTTATGTAATAAAAAATTTATTAAACATATGTTCAAATTATTGAATATATTTTCGATTCTAGTTGCTTATTCGGTTATTATTGAGAATTCGGGTTTTAACAGAATTCAGGTTTTTAGCATAATTCCGGTTTTTTTAGTAGAATTCGGTTACCCAAAAAATCCGGAATACCCGAACCTAAAAACCGGTTCGGGTCTTAAACCGGTTCCCCAAAAAATTACACAAAACCCGATCCAGTTTTTGTGTATTAAAACCAGTTTAGGGTACTTAAAATATTAGTAATAACCGAACCGGTCCCACCCCTAGTCCATGAACTGCATGTTATTAGATTTAGGTTGCATATGTTTTCATATTGTATGACGAACAAACAAACCGACAAACTGCGCTTATAAATGGATTAATTTGCAAAGTGTAACATATAATCGCGTTAAACTCCCACTTACAAACACTAAATTATAAAGGTTACAAGGTTTCCTACCCTCCGTCAAACTCATGGAAAATTGAAATTTAAACCGAAATATTATTCTTCCGAGTATGTCGGGGTAATATTTTTGGGGAAGGTTGATAAATTCCTAGAGTGCATTAGATGCCTTTGGTTGTGACAAATCAAATTCCTAGAAACCGTATGAGTTGTCGGGTGAGATTCAATTGTCATACTAATAGGAGTTGACGGTTTAAACTTAGATATTTCAGCGAGTCATAGAAACCGTATGGGTTGAAGGCAAGTGAACTATGGGTGAAAGAAGATCGAATCATCCATTAGATGAGTTGGTGTTAGACACCACTTTACAAAGAATGATAGAATAGAAACCGAATGGGTTGCCCTCTATTAAACTTTATAAGGAACTTGATCACCACTATAAAGTCAACCGTGATTTCCGGATTTCACATGGGAGTTTGTAAATACCAATAAAATAGTGGGAGCCTATAATATCCGCAATTTTTGATTTTCGGTAAATTTCTTTTTTCGACCGGAGTCCGTTTTGACGACTCGCTCATGGCCGTTTTGTCATTCTGAGAATGATTAATTCTACACTTTTTGTCATCCGAGTTCGTTTCGGTGTTGTTTTGTTGAGTTCCGTGCTTTTTAGCGACTTTTCCGCACTTGAGTTTGATTCTTGCGAATCTCGTCCGAAACTGCTGTTTCGAGTTTCCCGCAAGTCCGTTTAACTTTGTTAGACGTGTTGTGAACTTCGGTTTGGTTACTCGATCACGTATCGTGATTTCCGGGCATTTTGGGCCATTTTGTAATTTCTTGAAAGTTACGGGTATCCGTATCTGTAATTGTTGTCTCGACCCGTTTCTTGGTCGCGTATGATTAATTATGGTATTACGTTTTCATTTCGAGTCGTTGACGTCGTCCGCGAACTTTTCGTCGTCTTCGTTCCGTGCGCGCTTGGAAATCGAGGTCGTGGCCGAAAGTACTGGCCGGACCGGCGGCAATCGCTTGGAAGCCGGGCATCGCCGAGCAGCACGGCAGAACCGGCGAGCGCACGCTATCACGGAGGCGCGCTTAGCTTCGGCGATGTAGCGCACGCTGCCGAGTCACCAACAGACGTTATCGGGCACAGGCAGAGAGATTACGAGGTTACGGACTCGGTCAGATCGGCAGTAGCGCACGCCATCGTCGGTCCGAGCGCACGCTAACCGGCGGGGTAGCGCATCTTTGTCGGCCGACTAGCGACGTTACAGGGTGAGTTTGTTAGTCCAGCTGGCTATCGATAGTCGGCCGCGCGCAGCTTCCGGCCATAGCGCACGCTAGCGGAGTCGGGCGTCGAGTCATGGTCGCAGACTGGTCGGTGGTGCCGGGTCATGCGGGCCATGGCCGAGAGTGCTCGGCCGACATCGGGCCGATAGCGCACGCTATTCCGGGAAGTCTAGCGCACGCTAGTTCCGCCAAGATATATATGATGAGACGTGACTTTTTCACCATTTTTCATTTCATTTCTCTTCGGTCCGCGGCTGGGGTTTTGGAGGAGACGAAACCATGTTGTTGGACAACAAATCCATGAAGTTTCTGAGTTTATATCACCGATCAATCATCCTATAACATCCTTCGATCCAGCGAATCAAGGTTAGATCTTTAGAACCCTACTTTTGGGTAGATTTGGGGTTTTTCGCGTTTTTGTCCGATTCGTTCCGTTTTGTCGATTAATTCATGATGAATATGATTAATCTTGTTGGTATTCTTAGTTTCCCTATGGATTCATGGTATATTTCGTGATTTTTACGGAATCGAGAGGGTTTGGTTGTGGTCCGCCCTCGTTGTTGTTTATATACGAATATACATGAATCGTAGGCGGGTTTTCGGGTGTATTCCAATTCCGTATTCATTTAGAAATGGTTGTGATTGTATTCTTCGAATCGTTAGGTTCGGTTTCATTGGTTCCTAGCGTTCGTCGGTGACTTTCCTTTCCGTTCGTTGCGTCGTCAATAATTCAAGGCAAGTATTTTTGGAAATCTTTATGCTTAACGTGGAATGATAATGTATTTTGTGTGTGATTTGCTCACCTCGTGTTGGTCCGACGGGATCAAGGAGGGAATCCAAAGGTTTGCGTCCCGGATTCATGAGTTTGTTTAGCTAGCCGATGGGAGGGTCCTTAGAGGCCTCGTGCGGGAATCTATGATATGACTGCTTCCCAAGGCAAATTGTTTGATTATTTATTTCGGAAAAGACATGTCTAGTTTTGGTTTTCGAAATGATATTGGTGCATGTACTATGAAATGTGTAAGCGATTGGTTTGCCTTGAATACTTGTACTAGCGTAATTGCTAACCCCTTTGGGGGACCCGTTGTCGGGGAAATTCTTGTTATGGATTTCGTGTTATGTTCAGCCATTTGAGCGCTACTGGATGGTACGAGGATGTCGGCCAAGGTTGTTGACATGTGCAATTGAGTCTTGTTATTTCCTACTGTCTCTTTTGATGTGGATGTTTTCCAAATTGTAAACTTATAGATTGTACTCGCGAGTACTTAGGCTTTTCTTTTCGGATTGTGTTTGGACTTCGTTGGAGTTACTGTATTTGTCGGTTGATGTTTATTATGCCGGTTGTACCGGACGTGTTGTTTTATGTTCTTGTTGTTAACAATTGTTTCCTTGCTAACCGAGACGGTTAGTCGAGAGGTGTTTTCTTGTGTTAGCCTGGTGGATCCCATGTAGGGGTCCACGGCGCTGTAATACACCTCGAATATCTTGGGGGTGTTACAGAAAATGGTATCAGAGCTCTAGATTTATGGATACCTAGGCTTGTTGGTTATTTGGGTCTAGTTGTGTTTTGTTTTGCACATTGTCACACCGCTGCCGGCATCTTAGTACATCCAGTGCTCGTAAGTTCTCCTTACTCGATTCTCTTGTTTTCTCGTATTGAAATTCCACTTCTTGAACTGTGATTGCCTCTCTCGTACTTATCGTCGAGTTGTTTTTTTTCGATCCATCCGGTTCGTGTACTTTTGATTCTAGTATTGCGCAGTCCTTTATCTCTCTGGAGTATGTGCGCCGTTCTGGGCTTGACCGTTTGTCGTTTTGCGAGCCTTCCATCGCTAAACTTCCTAGCGTTGGTGGGATCGTTGGTGATCGAAATATCCGAGTTTTGCTCCGTGGTATATTGTGAGAGGGCTTGACCCTCTAGTCTTTTGTTGTATGATGGAATCTGTGTTTGGTAATTGCGATATACTAAATGTATGTTGAGCCGAACGTACTGATGGTTTGGACACCGAGGGGTGCAGTGTGATGTGGAAGTTTTGAACATTGAAATGTTCTGGGAAAGGTATCGATGGCAGAGTTTGTTGAGAAACTCACATAGCTGGTTTCGACATATGTCCAAATCGGTGATCTTTGGTTACGCTGTCAAACTTGAAGAGATAGTTTGACATATGCTTGGAATTAGTATTCCCGAGTTGCGCTTGTTGAACTAGTGATTTTTGAATGCCGTATATGCGTGTGTTCGGGAATTGTTGGTACTTGGCTAATTATTGTTATTTACAACCAATGTGTTTCTATTAATAATAATACATGCGGCGTGCATGCTTGAAAATCTCTGAGACTTGATCGTATTGTGGGTTTTTGAAAAGTGACATGAATTTGGGCGAGCCAGCCTTGTATTTTCAAATAAAACCTTGTGTCGGTATTTAAAGGTCGTGTATAAAAGTGTTTGGGACATTTTATAAAATGCTACCGCTGTTAAGCCCTTGTCGTGTTTGAAAGGGTCTTGAAAACGATTTTTAACTTATCGGTTTTATTTTCGAATAACTAGAGTATACGATTTTAAAATCAGATTAGCCTGGGGAAACCTAGGCTGTCGAGTCAAGTTGGTTGGTTGAGTTTTGTCTCGTCGGATTTTGTCTGACATAGTCGCATCGCGACGCGTCGTTTGAGATCATTGGTCGTGATTAGTATCGAGGGGCGGTCGTCACTTACGTGCGACCTATGGATGTAAAACTCCCTTCCTTGTGGTTTGTCTCGTGTGACATGAGTTATTTGTATGATTAGTCGTTAAATGATGGAATCCTTCTGTGGATTTTGATTTCACGATATGTGTTTATTAGACTCTCGTATTTGGTTTATACGAGGAGTGTCGTCACTGCTGATGTATTTTCGAACCGCATTTTACCCGCTGCGTGAGTTCTTTCAAAACGGCTTTCGGCATTTTGCAAACTGAGTTTTATTTCGTAAAACCGATTCCCTGAATCAAGTTTTGGCATTTTGGCCTTGAACATTTCATGATGGTTTGACAAATGATTTTGTGAGCTTTGGAAAATATTATCGTCATTGGTCTTTTTAGCATTTTCAAAATGACATGGGAAATTGTGCTTAGCCTGGTAAGCCCGTGTGAGAAAGGTTTACGGCATGTAATTTTTCTGATATGTTCTGTTGTTGTCTCTGTGGGTCATTAGCGCACGCTACGCTTTGCGGCTAGCGCGCGCAAGAGTGCGTTGGTAGCACGCTAAGGGGAGGATAGCGCACGCTACCTGGTAGTTCAGGGCAGTCCAGGAGCTAATGGACTGGGTCTGAAGTTCTCGTTAGTGCACGCTAACACTTGGGGTTAGCGCACGCTAACAGTGTATTTTTGGTCAGGAGTTTTGTTTGGTGCCGTGATAGCGCACGCTAACCTTAATGATTAGCGCACGCTAATTGTGTCCAGTATAAATACTGGACACCAGTCTAGAAGTTTCATTTTTCTTCATTTCTTCTTCTTCCTCCATGAGTTTGAGACGTAGCGACTCGGTTTCGCATCTGGGCTGATTTTTCTTCCATCCAAAGGTGTTTTGGAGTATCCTATATGATTTTTAACATCATCTAATCCATTGTTCTTCGCCGAATCTAGGTATTTTCTTGAATCCCTAGAGTTGACTTTTTGGAGTTTTGTTCTTGATATCGTTTTCCATCCAGTTTTGATAAACCGCTTGTTGTTTTAACGATGTTGTTAAACATATCATAAGGATTGTATATCACTGTCATGATTTTGAGCGGTTTGATGTGTGTGATATGATGTGTTTAAGTGAATGTTGATACGTGCGAATTTTGGGCATTTTGGCCTATTGTACTTCTGAAAAACCTTGAGTATCTTAGAAAATAAACCTCGAGACGTACTTTTAAAATGAATTATTTTCTCACAGTGCTCTCAAGATGCCTACTAGCGCCACGCTATGTTTCAAAAAATTTCTACTTTGAGGATCAAAATATTTTGAGATATTTCTAATGATTTAGAAACACATTCGCTTAGACCCGAAGGTCGAATATAGCTGAAAAGTTTTAATTTAACGAAAGGTGTCTTCATTTTTTTTATCAAACGCAAGATGATTTTTTTTTAAAGTCTCGATGACGATGTTTGTACTACTTTTGATATATGATACTCAAGATCAACTGGTGCTTGCAAGTTATTTTCAAAAGATGGTTTTCGTTTTCAAAACCTATCATTCCTATTTGTGGTCCGGGAATATATGTGTGATGTTCGTACTCTCGTTAGGGTGTTAACCCCCGAGTTGTTGTTGAATTGGTGGTGTGAGCGTTGAGTCGTTCGCCACACAGTTGTCATGGTAGCCTCTGTGAGGGGTGTGATAGTGGTATTGGATGTTGTCGCCTCGTAGCGGTTTATGCGTTATCGCATATATGCGAGCTGTTAGAGATCGGGTTGGTATGATTGTGTGCATCAATGATTGTTCCGCGTTGTGTCGGTTGCTTGTTGTATTGTTACCTTGGTTCCGTTGTTGTGAGTTTCGGGGGCGAGGTCAAAGGTAATACCCGTACTAGTTTGACTTCTATATTTCCTCTTTCTCCAGTCTATCGATTCGCTCGTGTTCATTGATACCTTCTGGACTTGTTCTGTACCTTGGTTTAATCGTTCGAACGAGCTGTAATCTGGTTTTGAGTCGATCTGGTTACCGCTGTGACTTTTCCGAACTCGGTTCGACTATTGTGAACCTTGTTCGGAAGTAACATCTTTTGGTTCTAATAGTTCTTTTATTCGAAGTGGATCGGATTTTGAACTTCTGTATTTTTGGCTCTATCAACTCGTTTATGCTCGTTAACATTTCTGAACTTTCCCTATCCCTTTCTTTTGTTGATCGAACGAGGGTGGTATTGTTTCGGAATAACTCGTTTGTCGTTGTGGCTTTTCAATCGCTATTCCCTTTCCTGTGGATATTGTGGGAATGCACGTCTTGCTGTTCTCACCAGGTCATCCTGGGAGTTGTTGTTTGAATTTTATTATCCTACGTGTTTCGGACATGATTGTTCGATTTTTGTTGTCTCAATCGTTTGTTTGTTCGGTTTTTGTTCTCGTTTCGTGATTGTTGAGCGTTCAGGCTCCTTCGTAATTCCCTTAAGTTCGGGAAATTAGTCTCGTTTTCGATCTTCCAACCCTTGGGCGGTGGAATTCCGTATTTGTTCAGCGTTGACTCGCGTTTTGGTTGATGAACCGTTGGGTTGGTCAATCGTATTGATTTTCGTTCGTTGAGTTTTGTGATTGTTCG
Organism: Orobanche coerulescens; assembly: GCA_033398695.1. Taxonomy (NCBI): domain Eukaryota; kingdom Viridiplantae; phylum Streptophyta; class Magnoliopsida; order Lamiales; family Orobanchaceae; genus Orobanche; species Orobanche coerulescens. The sequence goes on from CM065819.1 coordinate 108,669,887, forward strand.
GATAATCGACTCGATTGTATTGTCTATTTGATGATGCTTGTCACTCGTTGATTTTATTATGTCTCTACCGGTGGCGTTGTGTTAGTCGCCATGGAGCGTATTTTCACGCCGTATGTCTCTTTGCGTTTCTTGCAGCGTTTCGCCGTCGGGCACGAGTTTTTGGTTTTTGTGTATCTCGTTGAGTTTTCCTGGCGGGATATTGCTTCCCCCTACTTGTTTTAAGTTTCGGGACGAAACTTCTTTTAAGGAGGGTAGAATGTAATATCCGTAATTTTCGATTTTCGGTAAATTTCTTTTTTCGACCGGAGTCCGTTTTGACGACTCTCTCATGACTGTTGATAAATTCCTAGAGTGCATTAGATGCCTTTGGTTGTGACAAATCAAATTCCTAGAAACCGTATGAGTTGTCGGGTGAGATTCAATTGTCATACTAATAGGAGTTGACGGTTTAAACTTAGATATTTCAGCGAGTCATAGAAACCGTATGGGTTGAAGGCAAGTGAACTATGGGTGAAAGAAGATCGAATCATCCATTAGATGAGTTGGTGTTAGACACCACTTTACAAAGAATGATAGAATAGAAACTGAATGGGTTGCCCTCTATTAAACTTTATAAGGAACTTGATCACCACTATAAAGTCAACCGTGATTTCCGGATTTCACATGGGAGTTTGTAAATACCAATAAAATAGTGGGAGCCTGTAATATCCGCAATTTTCGATTTTCGGTAAATTTCTTTTTTCGACCGGAGTCCGTTTTGACGACTCGCTCATGACCGTTTTGTCATTCTGAGAATGATTAATTCTACACTTTTTGTCATCCGACTTCGTTTCGGTGTTGTTTTGTTGAGTTCCGTGCTTTTTAGCGACTTTTCCGCACTTGAGTTTGATTCTTGCGAATCTCGTCCTAAACTGCTGTTTCGAGTTTCCCGCAAGTCCGTTTAACTTTGTTAGACGTGTTGTGAGCTTCGGTTTGGTTATTCGATCACGTATCGTGATTTCCGGGCATTTTGGGCCATTTTGTAATTTCTTGAAAGTTACGGGTATCCGTATCTGTAATTGTTGTCTCGACCCGTTTCTTGGTCGCGTATGATTAATTATGGTATTACGTTTTCATTTCGAGTCGTTGACGTCGTCCGCGAACTTTTCGTCGTGTTCGCCTGCGTGCGTTTCGGAAATCGAGGCGTCGGGTCGTGGCGGCCGAAAGTGGCCGGACCGTGCGGCATCGCTCGGAAGTCTTGGCAGGCCGAGCAGGTGCACGGCAGAACCGGCGAGCGCACGCTACCGGGAGGCTGCGCTTAGCTTCAGCATGTAGCGCACGCTGCCGAGTCGGCCAGACGCGTTATCGGGCACAGGCACAGAGATTACGAGGTTCTCGACTCGGTCAGATCGGCAGTAGCGCACGCCATCGTCGGTCGAAGCGCACGCTAACCGGGCAGGGTAGCGCATCTTTGTCGGCCGACTAGCGACGTTACAGGTGAGTTTGTTAGTCCAGGGCTCTCGGACAGTCGGCTAGCGCGCAGCTTCGGCCGTAGCGCACGCTAGCGGAGTCGGGCGGTCGAGTCATGGTCGGCGGGGTGGTCGGTGGTGCCGGGTCATGCGGGCCATGGCCGAGAGTGCTCGGCCGACATCGGGCCGATAGCGCACGCTAGTCCGGAAGGCTAGCGCACGCTAGTTCCGCCAAGATATATATGATGATCAAATGACTTTTTGATCATTTTTCATTTCATTTCTCTTGGTCCATGGTAGGGTTTTGGAGGAGACGAAACCATGTTGTTGGACAACAAATCCATGAAGTTTCTGAGTTTATATCACCGATCAATCATCCTATAACATCCTTCGATCCAGCGAATCAAGGTTAGATCTTTAGAACCCTACTTTTGGGTAGATTTGGGGGTTTTCGCGTTTTTGTCCGATTCGTTTCGTTTTGTCGATTAATTCATGATGAATATGATTAATCTTGTTGGTATTCTTAGTTTCCTATGGATTCATGGTATATTTCGTGATTTTTACGGAATCGAGAGGGTTTGGTTGTGGTCCGCCCTCGTTGTTGTTTATATACGAATATACATGAATCGTAGGCGGGTTTTCAGGTGTATTCCAATTCCGTATTCATTTAGAAATGGTTGTGATTGTATTCTTCGAATCGTTAGGTTCGGTTTCATTGGTTCCTAGCGTTCGTCGGTGACTTTCCTTTCCGTTCGTTGCGCCAATAATTCAAGGCAAGTATTTTTGGAAACCTTTATGCTTAACGTGGAATGATAATGTATTTTGTGTGTGATTTGCTCACCTCGTGTTGGTCCGACGGGATCAAGGAGGGAATCCAAAGGTTTGCGTCCCGGATTCATGAGTTTGTTTAGCTAGCCAGTGCGGGAGGGTCCTTAGAGGCCTCGTGCGGGAATCTATGATATGACTTTGTTCCCAAGGCGATGCATGTGCGTGTTTTGTTTTATAATATAGCCAGTGCGGGAGGGTCCATAGAGGCCTCATGCGGGAATTTATGATATGACTCTGTTCCCAAGGCAAATTGTTTGACTGTTTATTTCCGGAAAAGACATGTCTAGTTTTGGTTTTCGAAATGATATTGGTGCATGTACTATGAAATGTGTAAGCGATTGGTTTGCCTTGAATACTTGTACTAGCGTAATTGCTAACCCCTTTGGGGGACCCGTTGTCGGGGAAATTCTTGTTATGGATTTCAGGTTATGTTCAAATGACGAGCGCTACTGGATGGTACGAGGATGTCGGCCAAGGTTGTTGACATGTGCAATTGAGTCTTGTTATTTCCTACTGTCTCTTTTGATGTGGATGTTTTCCAAATTGTAAACTTATAGATTGTACTCGCGAGTACTTAGGCTTTTCTTTTCGGATTGTGTTTGGACTTCGTTGGATTTACTGTATTTGTCGGTTGATGTTTATTATGCCGGTTGTACCGGACGTGTTGTTTTATGTTCTTGTTGTTAACAATTGTTTCCTTGCTAACCGAGACGGTTAGTCGAGAGGTGTTTTCTTGTGTTAGCCTGGTGGATCCCATGTAGGGGTCCACGGCGCTGTAATACACCTCGAATATCTTGGGGGTGTTACAGAGCCGAGTTATGAATAAAGAAAGTCCTTAAATTCTTTACTCGGATCATAATTAAACATTCACTAATACATCTTAAATTATTCTCTGCAGTTAGCAAACATCTCTCAAAATGACAATGAAGCCACACGCAATACTGCTTGAAAAGAACACCCTAACCGGTCTGAACTCTGTGGACAGACTTCGGAACTTGAGGATTGTCCTCGCTTTGGAAATACTAGGATACATCTTGGAAGCGGACATCCTAGCGGCTTCTGCAAGAACCCGAGCAAATCAGGAAGAATTTGAGGCAAATGTGAAATGGGTAAAAGACGACGTAAGAGTGTGTGAGTACATATTTGGCTCAATGACTAATGAGCTTCAACATGCCCATGAAAAGATAACGTCTTCGAAACCATCTTAGTGGACCTGGCTGAGCTCTATCGAAAGCATGGTTGAACTGCTAGATATGAGATATCGAAGCAATTATTCGGCGCCAGGATGAAGGAAGAGAGAGAGTTGGGGACCATGTCCTCAAGATGGTCTCAATGATTGAGAGATTAGAAGCTCTTGATTTTCAGATGCATGCATCTTTTCACACTGACCTTATCATGCAGTCACTTCCTGACCTATTTTTCCATTTTGTCATGAACTTCAACTGCAATGAGATTGCATGTAACTTAACTGGACTAATGAACAAACTGACGACTGTCCAGTCTCAGATGAAGACAAAGGGAAAATAAGTTGCACTTGTTATTTCTTCTGGGACTTGGAAGTCCAAGAATAAGAAGAAAATGAACAAAAAACAACTAGCTCCAAAAGCCAAGATCGATAAGGGTAGGGGCAAAGCCCCAATGGTACAAAAGAGCAAGGGGCCAAGAAAACGGACGCATGCATCAATTGCATTGAGCTAGGCCACTGGAGGGAGGTACTGTCCAAAATTTGACCGAAATGCGCCTTCAGGTAGGGAACTACTGGTTTTGGAAACAAATTGTTCTTAAACTATATGTTCTACTGCTTGGATACTCTATTTCTGGTGCGAGTTCTCACATTTGTATAATGAATCAAGATCTGGAACAAAGTAGGAAGATGGATTCATAGGAGGTGATGGTTGCCGTTGGAAGTGGACACAGTGTCGAGCCTTCTGATATTGGATTCCTTATGTTGAATTTCGAATCTGGTTTTATTTTTGTTTTAGATGATGTACTTGTATTGCCGAAAGGGCATATAAATATTGTATCAATTCATGTCATTGACCGAAAGGATTTTACTTCTTTATATAAGATGGGTCCTGTCGAATTTATTTTAGAAATAAATTGGCTGGTACTGCTACATTATTAAATGGTTTATACCATTTGAATCTAAAGAATAAAACAACTGTGAACACTATAACTAGGAAGCGTGGTAGGGAGGAAACGAACCAAGCACTTAAGTGACATCTTAGACTTGGTCCTATTGGTCAGACCAAAGTTCATAAAATGGAGAAAGATGGACTTACAATTCCATTGGGATCGGATCCCTATCCAACATGTGAATCTTGACATCAAGGCAAAATGACTAAGTTACCCTTCATAGGGACTTTTGAAAGAGCTGCTGAAAAATTTGGATTGATCCATACCGATGTTGTGGCCCTTTTGAAGTCGCTCGAGATGGTTTTCAGTATTTTATTACATTCACAGATGACCATACTAGGTATAGGTTCATGTATTTAATGAAACATAAATCTGAAGCTTTCGATAAATTCAAGGAATTTAAAGCCCCATTTGAAAACCAAATAGGTAACTGTGTTAAAGACTCTTCAGTCAAACCGAGGTGGCGAGTACATGAGTACCGAGTTTGACGAGTTCTTAAAAGAACTAGGAATAGTGTCACAATTTACTCCTCCAGCTACTCCATAATTAAATTGTGTATCAGAAAGAAGGAACCGTACCTTGTTGGACATTATTCGCTTCATGCTTAACTATACTGATCTATCGATTTATCTGTGGGGTCACACGCTCCTTACTGTTGCACATATCTTGAACAGATGTCCTTCCAAATCCATTCCTAAGACTCCATATGAGATGTGAAGAGGTAGGAAACTAAGTCTTAATCACGTTAGTATTTGGGGATGTCCTGCTTATATCAAGAAGACTAAAGTAGAGAAATTGGAAGCTATGTCTATGAAAGGTCGTTTCATAGGATATCCAGGGGATTCCATGGGATATAGATTCTGTAACACACTAAATATGGCGACTATTACAGTGTCGTGGACCCCACACCGGGACCCACCAGGCAATACCGAAACACAAAATAATCATATCATAATTGTGGTACCAAACCACAAGGTAATAATCATTACTCCGATTAGGAGTTTACAAATCGTACGGATAATAGCCTCATAATACACAGGATCCAATACCAGTATAAACCATATGAAGATGGAATATACTCAAAATAATAGTACAACAAACAAGAGTTTAAATGAAGCGGGAACAAATAATATTACACGGTTTAAGCATAACCGGACAACAAAAGGCTTGGGCCCCCCGAACTAGTATCCTTCAAACCCTTCGCGTCACCGTGCTCTTTCCGTGCCTTGGATTTGCCTCGACAAGTATTTCGCCCAAACGACAGGGTCAGATTTACATGATAATAATTCTAAAGATATTATACAATTCACATATAATGAATCTCTAGGAAACAACCTGACTATTGAACATACCCCTCAGGCATATGCACAACCAGTCGCAAATCGCCGGACATACCCAATCATACACGGAATATGAACAACCAATCAATATGGCTCAAGACGGAAATCACAGTACGCTCGATCCGAAAATGTGTCCGTGCACATGTCCACCCCATATACGGAATCCAGGATATACGTGGGATAATGTACCTAATTAGCCTCACGAACTATGTCTCGTGTGCACAGTCCAATACGGAAAACATCAACGTATGACCATATGCTCCTAGCTAAAAACCCTACACATAACCAATCAACACGTAGATATGACTCCAGATATATCACGATACAACATGACAACGAATCTCAATAAATCACACATCCAACCAAGAATCAAGAAACTCACCGAAGTGACAATAATTATCAACGAGAGCAACGGTGCAAAGGTGATGAACTTGGGAATACAATTCCACAATGAAATGATAATACGATCAAGAACAATATCACATTACGAATCATAGATTCATAAAGCATTTTATATACACGAAACGTATAATGTTCACAAGAATTCAATCATCATTATTGTAATACCCGTGATTTCGATTTCCGGTAATTTCTTTTTTTCGGCGGAAGTCCTTTTTGACGACTCGCTCATGATCGTTTCGTCATTCTGAGAATGATTAATTCTGCACTTTTTGTCATCCGAGTTCGTTTCGGTGTTGTTTTGTTGAGTTCCGTGCTTTTTAGCGGTTTTTCCGCACTTGAGTTCGGTTCTTGCGAATCTCGTTGGCTAACATTTGAGTTTCCCATAAGTCCGTTTAACTTTGTTAGACGTGTTGTGAACTTCCGTTTGGTTATTCGATCACGTATCGTGATTTCCGGGCGTTTTGGGCCATTTTGTAATTTCTTGAAAGTTACGGGTATCCGTATCTGTAATTGTTGTCTCGACCCGTTTCTTGGTCGCGTATGATTAATTATGGTATTATGTTTTCATTTCGATCCGTTGATGTTGTCCGCGAACTTTTCGTCGTGTTCGTTCCGTGACGTTTAAATCGGGTCGTCGAGCCCTCGGTGGTCGGCATCGGACGGTTATGGATCGGCCGGACGATTGCGGGCACGTCGGACAGATGGCGGGCAGAACCGGCGAGCGCACGCCATCTTGTCGGAAGGCTGCGCGCTAACCGGCAGTGTAGCGACGCTAGCTTGGTCGACCAACGACGCTTATCGGGCCGACAGGGGTTTCGGGTTGGAATCGGGAAGGATCGGCAGGTAGCGCACGCTACGCCGAGCGTAGCGCACTAGTCGGCAGGCGTAGCGCACGCCGCCGGCCGGCTAGCGACGCACAGGACGGCGATTCGATCCGAGGCTATCGGACAGTCGCTAGCGCGCGCAGCTTCCGGCCGTAGCGCACGCTAGGGAGTCGGCGAGTCATGGTCGGCAGGTGGTCGGTGGTGCCGGGTCATGCGGGCCATGGCCGAGAGTGCTCGGCAGTCGGCCGATAGCGCACGCTAGTCCGGAAAGGCTAGCGCACGCTAGTTCCGCCCGATATATATATGACTCACCACTTTTCCCTTCGTTTTCATTTCCTTCCTTCTCCGTCCATGGTGGCGATTCATGGGTGACGAAGCCATGTTGTTTAACAAAAAATCCATGAAGTTCTTGAGTTCATAACATCAATCAATCATCCGTTATCATCCTTTGATCCAGCGAATCAAGGTAATCTTCCTTAGAACCCTAATTCCGTGAATTTGGGGGTTTTTTGCATTTTTGTCCGATTCGTTCCGTGTTGTTGATTAATTCATGATGGGTATGATTAATCTTGGTAGTATTCTTGTGTTTAACATCATTTAATCCATTGTTCTTCGTCGAATCGAAGTATATTTCTTGATTTCCTTCGAATTGAGTTTTTGGGTGATTTATCCCCGATCTCGTTTTTCATCCGTTTTCGATGGATCGATTATGGTTAAATGATGTTGTTAAACATATTCTATAGATTGTATATCCATATTTCAACTTGGAATTCCATTTTCGGGTTTTGACGGGACGAATCGTGTTCTTGGCCGTTTTGGGGGAAATCCTTGAACCTTCGTCATTTGTTCTTTGAATTTAGCGGCTTTGGGTCGTACTTTGGAATTCATTTTCGTTGTTATTGTTTTCGTTCGTAGTTCTTTTTTGTGGATTGTCGTTCGGTGGAGTCGGCGAGTTCGTAGTCGGTTCGTGCCAACCTATTTTGGTCGATTCTCCGCGTTGTTCTTATTCGAGGCAAGTACCTTGTCCATACTATTCTTGTTTTATGGATATGATAATTAGTGATCGTCTAAATGTGGTTGCTTGGTCATTTGAATTGAACTTTCAAAAGATTCGGTTTAGTCTTGTTAAAGGCTTGCTTTCCAAACGCGTGTGTTTTGTGAATGGTGTGGTTTGTGAATAACTATATGAACTCTATGGATATGTTTGGTGTTGATGTTGCACTTGGTATTGCGTGTGGACGTATATTATTTCATTTCGGTGCGTTGTGGATTGACGTGGTGTTTTGCTAAGTGTTTGATGCCTCTGGGCGAATTGTTTGAATATCCTTGATGTGATATGTTATTTGTGTGAATGTGTGGATATGGTTGAAGGTCTACGGTGACACATGGCACGTGATCATGTGGTCAGGATGCAACAAGTGATTGATCCAACCGTGAGAGCTCGAGATAATCTACGGTGGCACATGGCATGCGATCATGTGGCCAGGATGCAACAAGCGATTGATCCAACCGTGAGATGTGTGTGATTTGTTTCGCTAGCCACTCGGGAGGGTCCTTCGAGGCCTCGGGTGGGATGTCGTGGTAGCGTCCGGTCTAGGTGATGCGCGTGCGTGATTATGTTTCGTTGATTTTATGTCCGTTGAGGACACGTGATGTTGGGCTCGACCACGTAAATTGTTGGTGGTTTCCTATTTGCGAAAAAAACCTTTGTTTGTGACCCTGTTGATTTTTGGAAAGATTAGGATTTGATAATCCTAAATTGCTTTCTATTAAAACTCTCGATGGCATTTTAAACTGTTTTACAAATTGTTCCCCTTAATTGTGGTCTTTCAGTTTCGGAATGTTTTACCCAAACTCTTGCCTCGGGAAGTACTTTTCATTATGTTTGGATCTTTGATGATTCCTGGTTATTGTTATTCGTGGAATATGAATTGTATGGCTCGTATTTTTGCACTTGTACTTGCACTAGCAAAACAGTGGAGTTTTGCTAACCCCCGAGTATTCGGGGGGTGGATGTCTATTTTTGCATTCAGGTTTTGGAGCATAGCACAGGGTCGGCACGAAGGATGATGAAAGATGAACGATACTAATCACACGAGGATCCATTGTTGTCGTATTGGTCTAGTTGTATTTTCTTTTCCGCTGCAGTATATTTTCCCGTTGTACGGGTGTGGTTGTATTTTGACCCCTGCGTGGACATGAGTTGTATTTGAGTTGTATGTATTTGTTGAAAGACCAAATCGGTCTACTGAGTCATTTTAGCCTTAAAGGCATGGTTGAATTGTTATATGTCGTTACCAGCCTGGTAGATCCTTGAGGAAAGGTTCTACGGCGTGTAATATCCCTGAGCGGATTGGGGGTGTTACATAAATGGTATCGGAGCTTAGGTTGTGGAAACCTAGGCTGTCGGGTCAGTGGTGTCTGTTGAGTTGTTGTCTCGTCGGATTTTGTCTGACTGAGTCGTGTCGCGATGCGTCGTCTGAGTTGGTTGGTCGTGATTAGTATCGTGGGCGATCATCATCTTCGTGCGACCTGTGGATGTAAGTCTCCCTTCTTTGTGTTGTGCCTCGTGTAACACGAGCTATTTTTATGATTATGAGTTAATTGACGGAATCCTCTTATGGATTTTGATTTCGTGATATGTGAATATTTAACTCCCACTTTTTGTTCATATGAGGAGTAGTGTTGATGTCTTGTGCATGTTTGACTTCATTTCTTTTATCCGCTGCGTGAGTTCTTTTGTAATGGCTTTCGGTATTTTACCGACTGAGTTTTATTTCGAAAACCGATTCCTTAACCGAGTTTTTAGCATTACGGCCTTGATCGTTTTGGCGAAATTCTTATGACGGTATTTATTATTTTCTAAATGGCTTCTGTGAGTTTTTGAAATATTACCGTCATCGGCCTTTTTGGCATTTTTATAAATGGTTTTCACTACTTTGGTTCGTAGCGGGACACACGGCGCTATAATGTTCCGTGTAAGTACTTAAACTTTTTGGGCATTCTAGCCCATTGAATTATTTTTGAAAACCTTGAGTATCTTAGAAAACTAAAATTCGAGACGTACTTTTAAAACGAATTATTTTCTTGCGGTGTTTTCAAGATGTTTTCTAATGCCGCAATACATTTCAAAACTTTTCCGGTTGAGGACCAAAAATATTTTGAGATATTTTCAAATGCAGATGCATAGACCCAAGGGTCGAATATTTTTGAAAGTTTTTCACTAAAAGAAAGGTGTCCTCATTTTTGTTCAAACGCAAGATGATTTTCAAAGTCTCGATAATGGTGTTTGTACTACTTTTTGTAAAATGATACTCAAGATCAACTGTTGTTTCCAAACTGTTTTCAAAAGGTGGTTTTCGTTTTTAAAACCTATCATTCCTGTTTGCGGACTGGAAATGCGTGTATGGTTTTCGAACTTTCGTTACGGTGTTAACCCCGAATTGTGATTGAATTGGTGGCGTGAGCGTCGAGTCGTTCGCCACGCATATATTTTGTTAGCCCTTGTGGGAGGTGTGATGACGATCCTTAATGTTGTCATTTCGTGGTGGCTGCGTGTTATCGCACCTGTGTGAGCCGTTAAAGCTTGGGTTTGTACGTTTCTGTACATATGTGATTGTTTCATAATGTTTGTAATTATGTGCTGGTTATTGTTCGGGCCGTTGAGGTCGCCGAACGATACCGTCGTTGCTGTAGTGTTTGTGTGTATTATTTTACGGTGATAATCATTGTATATGATATGTATTATGATTCCTTGTTGTGTTGAGTTGGCATCTCCGCTATGTTGTTTTGCGACGTTATGCCCCATTGTATCTAGCATTTGTATTTTCGGTGTGCCGAGCCGAGGCGTTTCAACCGTGATGTGCCGGGGCATGCACGTGTAAATTGTCCTTCTCGTCGATAACACATTTCAAGTGTGGACTCGAGGGACACCGAATTCAGTTTTGCGAATTGGCTACCGAGACTTTCGGAGTTCGCGCTTCAGCACAGTCATCGGAATCGGCTTTGAGAGGCCTTTGAAAGATGTTTCTGTCAGTTGCTTGTTGTGTTGTCACCTTGATTTCGTGTTGTAAGTTCGGGAACGACACTTCTTTTAGAAGGGGTCGAATATAATACCCGTATTATTGTTGGACTCCTGCATTTCCTCTTTCTCAGGTCTATCGACTCGCTTGTGTGTGTTGACACTTTCTGAACTTGTTCTGTATTTCGGTTCCATCGTTCGAACGAGCTGTGATCTTGTTTTGGGTCGATCTGGTTATCGCTGTGACTTTTCCGAGTCCGGTTCGATACTTGTGAACCTTGTTCGGATGTAACATCTTTTGGTTCTACTAGTTCTTTTATTCGAAGTGGATCAAATTTTGAACTTCTATATTTTCGACTCTGTCGACTCGTTTATGTTCGTTAACATTTTCTGAGCTTGCCCTATCCCTTGCTTTTATCGATCGAACGAGTGTGGTGTTTCGAAATTACTCGTTTGTCGTTGTGACTTTTCAATTGCTATTCCCTTTCCTATGGATCTTATGTGAATCACATCTTGTTGCTTTTATCGGATCATATATTGTCTCGAGCCGAGACGTGAACCTAGGAGTTGTTGTTTGAATTTTATTGTTCTTCGTGATTCGAACATGATTGTTCGATTTTTGTTGTCTCGATCATTGTGGTTCGATCGTTTGATTGTTCAGTTTTTGTTGATCTCGTTTCGTGATTGTTGAGCGTTCAGACTCCTTCCTAATTTCCTTATATTCGGGAAATTTGTCTCGTTTTCGATCTTCCAACCCTTGAGCGGTGGAATTCCGTATTTCTTCAGTGATTGGCTCGCATTTTGATTGATGTACCGTTGGGGTGGTCAATCATATTGATTTTCGTTCGTTGTGTTTTGTGATTGTTCGGATAATTGACTTGGTTGTATTACCTGTTTGATGACGCTTGTCACTTGTTGGTTTTATTATTTCTCTATCGGTGGTGTTGTGTTGGTCCTCGTGGAGTGTGTTTTCACGCCGTATGTTCCTTTGCATTTCTTGCAGCATTTCGCCGTTGGGCGCGAGTTTTCGGTTTTTGGGTATCTCGTCGAGTTTTCCTGACAGTGGATATTACTTCTCCCTACTTATTTTAAGTTTCGGGACGAAACTTCTTTTAAGGAGGGTAGAATGTAATACCCGTGATTTCGATTTCTGGTAATTTCTTTTTTTTCGGCAGAAGTCCATTTTGACGACTTGCTCATGACCGTTTCGTCATTCTTAGAATGATTAATTCTGCACTTTTTGTCATCCGAGTTCGTTTCGGTGTTGTTTTGTTGAGTTCCGTGCTTTTTAGCGGTTTTTCCGCACTTGAGTTCGATTCTTGCGAATCTCGTTCGAAACTGCTGTTTCGAGTTTCCCGTAAGTCCGTTTAACTTTGTTAGACGTGTTGTGAACTTCCGTTTGGTTATTCGATCACGTATCGTGATTTCCGGGCGTTTTGGGCCATTTTGTAATTTCTTGAAAGTTACGGGTATCCGTATCTGTAATTGTTGTCTCGACCGTTTCTTGGTCGCGTATGATTAATTATGGTATTATGTTTTCATTTCGGGCCGTTGATGTTGTCCGCGAACTTTTCGTCGTGTTCGTTCCGTACGTTTTCGGAAATCGGGTCGTCGAGCCCTGGTGGTCGCATCGCCGACGGCTATGGATCGACGAACGACGATTGCGGCACCGGCCGGACAGAGCGCGGCAGAACCGGCGAGCGCACGCCATCGCCGGAAGGCTGCGCGCTAACCGGCAGTGTAGCGACGCTAGCTTGGTCGACCAACGACGCTATCGGCCGGACAGTGGGGTTTCGGGGTTCGGAATCGGAAGGATCGGCAGTAGCGCACGCTACGCCGAGCGTAGCGCGCTAGTGGGCGGGCGTAGCGACGCCGTCGGCCGGCTAGCGACGTTACTGGACGGCAGCTCACCTGCAGGCTATCGGAGTCGGCTAGCGCGCAGGCTTCCGGCCGTAGCACACGCTAGCGGGAGTCGGGCGGACAGTCATGGTCGGCAGAATTGGTCGGTGGTGCCGGGTCATGCGGCCATGGCCGAGAGTGCTCGGCCGGTACTGGCCGATAGCGCACGCTAGTCCGGGAAGGCTAGCGCACGCTAGTTCCGACCCAGTATATATATGACAGACCAGCCACTTTTCCCTTCGTTTTTCATTTCCTTCCTTCTCCGTCCGCGGCTGGCGATTCATGGGTGACGAAGCCATGTTGTTTAACAAAAAATCCATGAAGTTCTTGAGTTCATAACATCAATCAATCATCCGTTATCATCCTTTGATCCAGCGAATCAAGGTAATCTTCCTTAGAACCCTAATTCCGTGAATTTGGGGGTTTTTTGCATTTTTGTCCGATTCGTTCCGTGTTGTTGATTAATTCATGATGGGTATGATTAATCTTGGTAGTATTCTTGTGTTTAACATCATTTAATCCATTGTTCTTCGTCGAATCGAAGTATATTTCTTGATTTCCTTCGAATTGACTTTTTGGGGGATTTATCCCCGATCTCATTTTTCATCCGTTTTCGATGGATCGATTATGGTTAAATGATGTTGTTAAACATATTCTATGGATTGTATATCTATATTTCAACTTGGTATTCTGTTTTCGGGTTTTGACGCGACGAATCCTGTTCTTGGCCGTTTTGGGGGAAATCCTTGAACCTTCGTCATTTGTTCTTTGAATTTAGCGGCTTTGGGTCGTACTTTGGAATTCATTTTCGTTGTTATTGTTTTCGTTCGTAGTTCTTTTTTGTGGATTGTCATTCGGTGGAGTCGGCGAGTTCGTAGTCGGTTCGTGCCAACCTATTTCGGTCGATTCTCCGCGTTGTTCTTATTCGAGGCAAGTACCTTGTCCATACTATTCTTGTTTTATGGATATGATAATTAGTGATCGTCTAAATGTGGTTGCTTGGTCATTTGAATTGAACTTTCAAAAGATTCGGTTTAGTCTTGTTAAAGGCTTGCTTTCCAAACGCGTGTGTTTTGTGAATGGTGTGGTTTGTGAATAACTATATGAACTCTATGGATATGTTTGGTGTTGATGTTGCACTTGGTATTGCGTGTGGACGTATTTTATTTCATTTCGGTGCGTTGTGGATTGACGTGGTGTTTTGCTAAGTGTTTGATGCCTCTGGGCGAATTGTTTGAATATCCTTGATGTGATATGTTATTTGTGTGAATGTGTGGATATGGTTGAAGGTCTACGGTGACACATGGCACGTGATCATGTGGTCAGGATGCAACAAGTGATTGATCCAACCGTGAGAGCCTGAGATAATCTACGGTGGCACATGGCATGCGATCATGTGGCCAGGATGCAACAAGCGATTGATCCAACCGTGAGATGTGTGTGATTTGTTTCGCTAGCCAGCTCGGGAGGGTCCTTCGAGGCCTCGGGTGGGATGTCTGTGGTAGCGTCCCGGTCCTAGGTGATGCGCGTGCGTGATTATGTTTCGTTGATTTTATGTCCGTTGAGGACACGTGATGTTGGGCTCTGACCCTGTAAATTGTTGGTGGTTTCCTATTTGCGAAAACAAAACCTTTGGGCTGTGACCCTGTTGATTTTTGGAAAGATTAGGATTTGATAATCCTAAATTGCTTTCTATTAAAATTCTCGATGTCATTTTAAACTGTTTTACAAATTGTTCCCCTTAATTGTGGTCTTTCGGTTTCGGAATGTTTTACCCAAACTCTTGCCTCGGGAAGTACTTTTCATTATGTTTGGATCTTTGATGATTCCTGGTTATTGTTATTCGTGGAATATGAATTGTATGGCTCGTATTTTTGCACTTGTACTTGCACTAGCAAAACAGTGGAGTTTTGCTAACCCCCGAGTATTCGGGGGGTGGATGTCTATTTTTGCATTCAGGTTTTGGAGCATAGCACAGGGTCGGTACGAATGATGATGAAAGATGAACGATACTAATCACACGAGGATCCGTTGCTGTCGTATTGGTCTAGTTGTATTTTCTTTTCCGATACAGTATATTTTCCCGTTGTACGGGTGTGGTTGTATTTTGACCCCTGCTTGGACATGAGTTGTATTTGAGTTGTATGTATTTGTTGAAAGACCAAATCGGTCTACTGAGTCATTTTAGCCTTAAAGGCATGGTTGAATTGTTATATGTCGTTACCAGCCTGGTAGATCCTTGAGGAAAGGTTCTACGGCGTGTAATATCCCTGAGCGGATTGGGGGTGTTACAATTATAACCAAGCAAGATAACTTGCCTCAATACTGTAGACGAAATAGTCCTTCTCCGAACGAACGAACAGATGATTTCCCCGACTAACAACACTCACTCGAACAAGCAACCTTGAACGAAATACAACTCATTCAATAACACATTCACAATATTGATATCGAATTCATAGGAAATGACACCGGTAATTAAAACGGAATAGATTCAACATATCTTCAATGAACATATATCGCCGATTAACAAACCTCGATACACTCAATCCACCTTCTAATCGGATTATCATGTTCTTAAGGTTATTTAATATTTATGATTACCTAATTCACAATGATTATCATTAATGAATTCACTTACTTAATATATTATGACATTAACATCAACAATCATCATAATATTCTTAAGAACACTATACACCTTTAAATATGATGATTTATACAATCATAATTCATCAAATCATATGGTTTAACTTGAATATATCAAACTATAATTGTTTTCTTCATAATTCATCAGCATCTCCCAATGAATTTGCTAAACCCTTTAAAAATAATGATTATATCATCTTAAAAATCTTCTAGCATTAAGAACATATTTATAAACTATAATCATCAAGTTCTTATCATGATTTCCTAAGAATCAATTACAACCATGTTATCTAACAACATTTTCAATCATTCCAGAAGCAATACTAACAACATTATCATGTTCTTCACTTAGTTTATTCATAATTCCAGTAACCATCATGTAATACTTGATTAATCTAACATTATATGATGTAATCATTATTAACATCATCATCGGTATGGAATCAACATGAGTTTAGATAACCAACCTCTTGAAAAAATGAAGAACAACACCAAGACTTCAAGAACACACTCCAAACTTCAATCTCCTAGGCTCCAATCCAAGTTATGAAGCTCCAAGACAATATGCAAGGGAACAAAATTGACTTAGGAAGGCAGGGGATCGATTTCTAGAAATGGTATGAGTTTGGTTCGTGTAAAAATGAAAGGCAAGACATATCTTTTTTAAACTGCATTCACCATAACGTACGCTACCTTATAAGGTTAACGTACGTTAGACCCTATTACGTACGCTAACACAAAAGTGTTACGATGTAACGATCCTCCAGAAGCTACTGCCTCAACACACACACCATTACGTACGTTAAGGCATAAGCATTACGTACGTAATGCCCATTGACTTGGCTGCCTCGAAAGACCAAATATCCTGAACGTTCATGGCCATACACGCCGAAAGTCGAGATGCGATCTGATTCCCAATATTACGTACGTAACTAGTAACACATTACGTACGTAAAGGAACATACTTAACATACACTAAGCTACAATGGTAGCGTACGTTAACTACTAATGACATAGTCAAAAAAATGCAATTCTCCATACATCTAACAATTAAACATAGTGCGAATGACAATTATAATTAATTCGATTCTAGTATATTTCAATATTTAATCATTATATTAAATGTAAACATGATATTATGATACTCGAATCATCCGAATAATACAACAGTAAAGATGAAATACTACAGTCGGCTATTACATATTCTACATGTACGAAGATCATAAAATCATCGTTGCTTTACAAGCACACTTCCTAGAAGATGTGTTCATTCAGGAAGGAGGCGCAGGTAGAAAATATTTCTTGGAAGAAATAAAAGAAACACCAATAGAGACACCTATGCAAGATATTGGAACCTAAACTTCTAAAATACAAGCACAACCATGCAGGTATAGTAGAACTTCTCAATTACCTGAGAGGTATGGCTATATACGACAAGAGGAACTAGGTGTCCATGAGATGACAGAAAGTAGTCAAGAGAATGATCTTTTTACATACGACCAAGCGATTGTAGATGTTGACTCCGTAAAGTGGCAAGAAGTTATGGAAGCTGAGATTAAATAAATGCATGCTAATCAGGTCTGGACTTTAGTAAATCACCCTAAAGACATGGTGCCTATTGGAAATAAATGGATCTACAAGAGAAAGACTGGTGGAGATAGCAAGTTTGGTACCTATAAGGCCATGCTTATGGCCAAGGGTTATTCCCAAAGATAGGGAATCGATTACTTCGAGACCTTATTGCTTGTAGCAATGATTAAGTCTATTCGCATGATGCTTGCCATATCAGCCCACTTAGATTATGAAATATGGCAAATGGATGTGAAAACGACATTCCTAAATGGATTCCTCGAGGAGGACATTTACATGAAACAGCCTAAGGGATTCATATCTGAAACCTATATTCATAAAGTATGCAAACAAGCGTGCCACTTATGGACTGAAGCAAGCTTCACGAAGGTGGAATCTTCGTTTTAACAAAATGGTCAAAGAGTTTGATTTTGTCCAAAATGGGGAGGAGCCCTGCATTTACAAGAAGGTTAGTAGGAGAAAAATTACGTTCTTAATACTTTATGTGGATGACATTCTACTTATAGGAGACAACGTAAGAATGCTCAGTTCTGTGAAAGCTTGCCTTTCTAAAGAGTTCTCAATGAAAGACTTGGGAAAAGCTACCCATATTCTGGGTATTCGTCTCTATTGGGATAGAGCGAAAAGAACGTTAGGTCTTTCTCAAGCCCTCTATATAGAAAAGATCCTGAAGCGATTTAGGATGGAAGATTCTAAGAGAGGGTTCCTACCTATGCGACATGGAATAAAACTTCCTTAGAAATGTCTCCTCAAAGAGAGGAAGACAGAAAGTAAATGAGTAAGGTGCCCTATGCTTCGGCAGTGGGTAGCCTCATGTACGCTATGATTTGCACCAGACCAGACATTGCCTATGCTTTAAGCGTAGTAAGTCGGTTTCAGTCAAATCCAGGGCAGGAACCTTGGAAAGCTGTAAAGAACATTCTAAAGTAACTAAAGAGGACTAAAGACTTGGTTCTTACGTACAGTGGTGGATAACTAAAAGCGTAGGGTTATACAGATTCAGAATCTTCGGGAGACATGGCTATGAAGATGTCCACTTCAGGGTATATCTTTACTCCTGAATGGTGAAGCGGTATTTTGGAGAAGTGTCAAGCAAAGCGCGAATGCAATCTCTACATGTCAAGCCGAATATAATGCAGCCACGGAGGCTGCTAAAGAAGCTTTTTGGATTAAGAAGTTCACTGAGGAACTTTAAGTGGTTCCTGACACAGAGAAGCCCGTGATGCTATTTTGCGACAACGATGGAGTTGTTGCACAGGCTAAGGAGTCTAGAGCTCACCACAACACCAAACATATTGAGAGAAAATATCATTTCATTATCTAAATGGTGCTGTTACCCAAAATATTATCCGGAGATAGTATTGCTGGAATGATCAAGTAACAAACAAATGCGAGAACACTTTCGTGAGAAAATAAATAATACAAGATTTGCCGGGGTTGTTAATACCGGGCTTGAATGCTCTCGCGAGATGTTATTAAAAAATATACTGTGGAGTACAAATATTAATGTTTGAATCTATTACAATGAGTGTAAATACTTCTAGTTATCTAAGCTGTAGAGCGTGTAGATTGCAGGAAGAACCAGATATGAAGCTCTATAAGTTCTTGCTTTGGATGTACTGTAAGTATGTATGAATATCACTATGAATGTGTAAGTAATTGCTAGATGAATCTTTGATTCTCTCTCTGTATGTTTTGCACTTGTATTCACGATGATTTCTTCTCTTTTTTCAACCACTATTGTGAGCCTCCTATTTATAGGAGGCAAGGTTGCTGGGACCTCTCCGGCGATCGCGGGCGATCGCCGTTTTCTATATTATAATAAGATGGCCGACCGCCCCGTCACGTGGGGCTGTTCCCTTAAAGTCTGGGGCTTCTGCTGGCGGCCAGCTGTGTGAGCCAATGGGAAGCCTGCACGCGTCCTGCGTCGCTGTCTGGGGAGGACCCACATTGTACCTTTCGGCGGCCCTGTCGGTAGGTGAGGTAGGTGACAGGCTGGGGTCAAAGGTCTTATCTGTCGGTGCCCTTTGTGGATCTGCACATGGGTCACCGTCCAGGATTCGGTCTTCGACGACTTTGGCGGATGTTGGATTCATACGTGGCACGAGACGATCGTCTCTGGTTGGACAATCATCGACGATTGCCAGATAACAAAAGACGATCGTCGGATACCAAAAGACGATCGCCGTGGGTGTCGACTGTTGGGTGTTTGCCCAGAGTATGTCTCCTATGGCTGGCTCTCAGATCATTATGCCGATCGCCATCGAGGCGTATTAATCGCCGCACAACAATTGCCCCCCAGCTCGCTTCGATGTTGAAAACACGGGGTGAGGTGGCACTGTTGGCGATCGCCAGTGTTTAGACGATCAGACGATCTAATTTCAAATTTGGACGATCTCCTTTGCGTTGGGAGCAGCAGGAAAGGAAGGCGGGCTCTCAGAACGTTGCAAGGACATGCATCGCGCTACCATTGGGGGAGTCCGACGGTTTGTCAGACTTGTCGCCTGGCGTGCCCTCGAAAAGATGCGTACGCGGGATTCGAGGGATGCATTTAATGTGTCCCCTCCCCGACGGTTGCACTTTAGCCCTCGGAATTTCGCCTATAAGCACAGAGACCCCCGCTTCCGTCTATAAAATGGGCTAGGGCTACTTCATTTCTACTCTTCACGCACCCTTGCCTTCTTGCTGAGATTCTGCAGAAATTTCCGAAGCTCCTTGTGCTGATCGTCCTCCTTTTTTAGGTAAGAAAACCCATCTTCTCTTCCCCTTTACTTTTTATAACATGTCTGTAGGATCTAAGACCTTCGAGACCGGAAGCACCTCCTTCGCCGCAGCTTCGCCTGACCGGGAGGAAATTCCCGCGGGACTCCACATGCAAACGTCCGTTGAGGCCATTCGTGTGGGGATTGCACCCATAGAACTTGAGGAGCTTTTCAACGAGGCCGAAGTGGCGAGATCTGCGGCGACGGCGGAGCGAGGGGGTTCGCCGGTGGATGAAGATGAACTGGTGCGGTTGTCTTGGGAAAAGGATAGCGTATTCGGACCCGCCTATATGGATTTTGCTAGGCTCATGGAGGGGATCGCCGGACCCTGTCCAGAATTTGATTTCGAAGCGTATTCCGCCTCTCATACCTACGAACATGTGAAGCGGACGGCGTTCCGGGCCGCTGACCCGTCTTAGTGGACTCTTGGTCAGATCCGGAGTTCGGCGACCCGGAAAGACTTGAGACGCTAGAGGGCAAAATATCACATTCCTTCTGATGTTTCACTGCCCGTGCCCTCAGAAAATGAACATGCCGATCAACCTCTCGAGGGTCTGGTCACCGTTAGTGAGATGATTATGGAGGTCGGCCTGCGATTCCCCTTGCCGTTCGCCGTATCCTATTTGTTGATCGCCTGGAATCTGGCGCCGCTCCAACTGACGCTGAACGCCTGGCTACAGATCATCTGTACCTTGACACTTTGCGGCGGTCACCGGTTGTTCCATCTCCTTTCTGCGATGGAAATGAACTATCTCTTCAAACTGGCTGCGTAGAAAGGGTCGATCGGCGGTAATTACATTCAAGGTCGAATGGGAAGAGTCGTCCTTGGTGTGCCGAACAAGAGCCGGGGCGACCTGGCAAAATGGTGTTGGGTTGGCGGAGCGTGGCAATCGGCGTCGAGTGATAGGCCGGAGGAAGATTAGGAGATCCCCACCAATTTTCGGAAGAAGAATCCGAGTAAGGGTTTTAACTCTCCCTTTGATCGGATACGTCTTGGACTGATCTAATTTTGTTTTCTTTTTGCAGGATCCCTTGTTCCAGCGATCGGCGATCTCCCCTTCGATTTCTTGATCGTTTGGGAGCGAATTCGTGCCTTGCCGGATTCCTACATAGACGTTCGCTCACTCGGTCACGAACTTCATCGGTTGGGGGCTCGGTTGTTTCGCTTCCCTCGTCATTTGAATGTTCCAGGTATAAATTTTACTTCTTCCTTGCTTGACGATCGTTTGATTGAAAGAGGTGTTTAACTTGTTTGAATTTGTTCTTTGGCAGAGATTCATTTTCCCCGCTTCGCCGAGCCACCGCAGGAGATCGCCATGTCTAACCCTGGTCTCATCGATCGTCTTCACCAGGGTAAGAAGACAGGTCGCGTTGCTGCGACGACGTCTCGCCCCGTCCCTGTGGTGAGGCCCACTGTGGTGCCGGTCGCCGAGGTGGAAATTCAGGAGGAGGAACAACTCCAGCGCAAACGCAAGAGGCGGAGGCCAGAGGGGTCCCTACCGATGGCTGAGGCGGACGTAGCTATCCTGGAGCCGCCGGTCGCCGCTTCCCCCATCTCTGCTGTTCCGATGGTGGAGGGGTGTGTCCATAGGCCTTCGGCCTCTGGCTCTAGGTCCTCGGCCGGCTTTTTGAAAAATGCGGCGATCGCCGAAGCTGAAACTTCTCGGGACAAGCCCTACTTGGCCGCGACCCCGAGTTGGTCAACAGGTAAGACCGGATTGATCTTTCCGAGTTAGGAAATTTGGGTAGGGTATATACTAACTCCTTTGTTTTCTTTTGTTTGTGTTGCAGGGTCCGTCTAGCAGATCCGGACGTCTCGCCAATGGTACTGGATTTCCTGGCGAGCAAGTCTCCGCAGAAGTCCCTCGACGTCCCTACTTACGTCCAGAAGGCCATCACCTCTCTGCCTAAGGCTTGGACGACCGATCTCAATGCGATCGCTCGTCGGCGGTCTGGAGATGCCATGCAGGCGACCATTGCCCTGGCTCTCCAGACGGCGACGATGGCCATCCAAGCTGCCAAAGATTACGAGTGGCGACCCTCTAATGCTCTCCTCCATCAAGACCTTGAGGCCGCTCGGAATACAAACATCGATTTTGCTAACCGGATCCAGGCTATGGAGGAGTACTTAGAGACAGCCAAACGAGCTAAGCAGGATATCGATCGGATGAAGCAGGAGCTGAGTTGCTCCAAGGAAGTGGCCGATCGGTTCCGAGACCAGGAGAAGGAAGCTCGCCGGATGTATGTGGCCTCGTAGGAGGAGGCGACCGGGTTGAAGGCGACGGTGGATCGGCTCAACAGCGAGCTGGAGACGGCGAAGGGAGAGCTTAAGAAGGCTAAGGGAGAAATGGCCGCCAAGGTGGTCGAGTTAGCAGAAGCTGAGAAGACGACCACGGAGTTGATAGGGCAGATAAAGGCGATCGAGACTGATCCCTACCTCAATGTGGCACTCATCGGCGAGTTCGCCTATTATGTGGCCTACACCGACGCTGTTCGAGCCGCCAAAAAGGTAGGGATCGAGATCGGTCCTATGATGGAGAGCTTCAAGGTCTATGCACTCGAGCACCCTTTGCATCTGGAGTTTTCCCTACTGATCCTTGACCTCGTCGACTTGGGGATCGACTTGAGTTGGTATCCTTTTCCGGATAAACTCATTTATCCTGAGGCCAATGGGGGAGCGCGTGCCGATACGCCACCTGGGGGCGAAGACCAGCCGGAGGGACCCTGAGAGATTTCTTTGTCTTCCTTTGCTTGTAACTTTTTGCTTTTTCTTAGTATTTCCTTTGGGCTTTGTATTGTACAAACTCCTTGAATAAAATACTCCTTTTTTTGCACCTGTTTCTTTTTATGTACGATCGCCTTTGAATGTTTGCATGCGAATATTTACAAGTGTGTGTATGATTGCTTCCGATGTCTTGTTCGTCCGATCGATTGTTTGAATGTTGAATGTATTGACATGTTTGGAAATTCTTACTTGTAAATATTGTTGAACAATTCCGATCGTCCCGCGTGTGTTTGAACGAAGCCGATCGGGTACGGTTCCTTCTTTCCCATCGCATTTAGGATCAGCTCCCCTCCTTTGCCCCCTTGTTTTTGTTTACTTATTGTAAGTAAGGGAACAAAAATAGTATGTCTGGTGAGCTATCTTCAGTTTCGCCGATTTTGAGGAACCGTGTACGGTCGCGGAGTTCGATGGACCGACCTCCACGACCATGTCTTTGTGTGCGAGGGATATTCCCGCGACTCACTTTATTGTGAGGGTCCTCCGTTAGGCTGCGCCCGCCTTGTATTTAAATGAAAGGTGGGCGGTCTTGGTCTAGAGGAGTCCTTGCACGGGGCGGCGTCGGTTTATTCGACTCCACGTTCGCAGCTTTGTTAGCACTTTTCTACCTCGGGTCGGCATGTTAGATGGCGACCCTCGACGGTATACGTTGTGAAGGGGTAGGGATGCGCCGCCTTGTCCGGGTACATTATGTTAGATGATGTACCTTGAAGGCGTGCGAACGTGTCCGCAGATTAGTTTGGAGGGTCCTTCGGCTACGCCGGCCTCGTATTTAAACGAAGGGCAGGCGATCTCAGCCCAAAGAAACCTTGCATGGGTGAAGTTTTCGGTTCCATCGACCTCCAGGACCATGGCTGCATTATTTCTACCTCGGATCGCCATGTGTGAATGACGATCCTCGATGGTATACGATATGCCTGGTGGGACGATCGCTAGAATAGATAGGATAGAAAGAAATCTCATTATATTCCTTGTACATAGGGTATTTGAAACTGAATACAAAGTTTTCACTGGTAGTACTTCTTCAGATGTACGGCGTTCCAGTGATATTGATCCGGAGTGCCGTCAGGGTGTTCAAGTTCGTAGGCTCCCTTAGTTAGCCACTTAGATATCCTGTAGGGGCCTTCCCAGTTCGGAACAAAGACACCTGTGTGGGTCTGGATCTTTTTGAGGACGATATCGCCCACTTGGAACCTTCTTTCTTTGACCTTCGAATTGAAGAACTTCTCGGATCTCCTTTTATGGATTGTGTTCTTCATTTCTAAGGTCGGTCGTCATTCTTCGAGCATGTCAAGGTCGATCCGCCGGGCCACATCATTGTCTGTCGTCGTCTCTTGTCCGGTTCGATGGCTGAGGACGGCGATCTCTGAGGGGATCACCGCTTCTGTTCGGAAGGCGAGAGCGAATGGGGTTTCGCCGGTTGAATTTCGGGTCGTCGTTCGATAAGACCACAAAACGTCTGGGAGCTTGCTCGCCCATCGTCCTTGCCTGGATTCGAGTCGTGCTTTAATCGTGTGTTTGAGGATTTTGTTTACGGCTTCTACCCCGTTAAATCCGAGGGTGGTAGGGGGCCGAGAACAACTTTTTGATTCCCCACTTCTCGCAGAATTGCATGACTTCTAAGCCGTCGAACTGATTTCCGTTGTCGGAGATGATGGCCTGGGGTAGACCGAATCGGCATATGATGTTCTTCCAGATGAACTTGATTACTTGTTCTTGACTGATCTTGTTGAGCGGTTCAGCCTCAGCCCATTTAGTGAAATAATCGACCCCTACGATGGCAAACTTACAGCCCCCTGGCGCCGTCGGCAAGGAACATATAAGGTCGATCCCCCATTAGGCGAAAGGCCATGGGATGTCCATTGAAGTGAGCTGCTCGGGGGAGAGCTTGATGTTTGGGCCCATTACTTGACACCTGTGACATGATCTGGCGTAGGCGATCGCATCCTTCTGAAGTGAGGGCCAGAAAAAACCTTACCTGGTTGTTTTATGGATGAGAGCTCGCCCGTCAGCATGGTTTCCGCAGATCCCGTCATGGATCTCGGCTAAAACGAGCCGACCTTCCGCCGGTGTAATACACTTGAGGAGGGGAAGGCTGAAAGCTCGTTTGTAAAGCCGGTCGTCCAATAGGGTGTATCTGGTGGCACGGAGCTGGAGTTGGCGAGCTTTGATACGGTCGTCAGGGACCGTTCCGTCCTTTAAGTATTTGACGAACGGAGTCATCCAGTTCTTCTCGGCAACAGCAATTATGGTAACCAGGTTTCTATCGATCGCCGGCCTTGCTGACTTTTTGATTTGGATATTAGAGAAATCGGCTGCCCCATCCGATGATGCTAGCTTGGATAGGGCATCGGCCTAGGAGTTGTGCTCTCTCGGGACTTGTTCGATTAGCACTTCCTCAAATTTCGTGCACATTTCGGCGACCAATTCTTGGTATTTGACCATCTGTTCGCCGCGCGCCTCATATTCTCCCTTGACTTGGTTCACGACCAAGAGGGAGTCCATGAAGATATGGAGGCGACGAACATCTAGGGCGAGGGCTAGATCGAGCCCGCCTACCAAGGCTTCGTACTCGGCTTCGTTGTTAGTCGCACGAAACCCGAAACGCATAGCATTTGTGAAACTTTGGCCGTCGGGGCTGATGAGGACAATCCCTGTCCCTGCTCGCGAGTTGGTCGCCGAGTCATCTACGTACAGCTTCCAGGCAGGGCGGCCGATCTGGGTCGGACTGTGAGGAAATGTTAATTCCACCACGAAGTCTGCCAGAGCCTGGCCTTTGATCGTTGTGCGAGGAGCATATGTGATACCATATTGGGCGATCTCCAGTGACCACTTGAGGAGTCGCCCGTTGGTGTCCGGTCGATGTAGAACTTGCCTTAGAGGGAGAGTTGTCAGAACCTCCACTTGATGTTCGAAGAAGTAGGCCCTTAGCTTGCGAACACTCATGACAAGAGCGTATGCGATCTTCTCCAGAGGTGTATAACGTGTTTCTGCGTCGTGGAGCGCTTGACTAACGTAGTAGATCGGCAAGTGGACTTGTCCCTCCGCTCGCACCAAAATGGCACTCAGCGCGACCTCCGAGGCCGCTAGGTAAAGGAATAATTTCTCACTGGGGATCGGCTTTGCCAGGATCTGGGGGTTAGATAGATATTCCTTGATTTTGGCGAACGCTACTTGACTCTCCTTCGTCCATGCGAAGTTCTTGTTCTTTATGGTCGCGAATAAAGGCTTACTTTTATCGCCGAGCCGAGATATGAAACGGTTGAGGGAGGCTAGACAACCTGTGAGTCGTTGCACCTGCTTGACATTCCGTGGCTCCTGCATGTCTAGGATCGCCTGAATCTTGGTGGGGTTCGCCTCGATTCCCCTTTGGCTCACGATGTGCCCCAGGAATTTTCCAGAGCCCACCCCGAAGTTGCATTTCTTGGGGTTCAATTTCATGTTGAACTTCTCGAGGATGGCGAACGTCTCGGCGAGGTCATTGAGGTGATCTTCCTTCTTGAGGCTTTTGACCACGATGTCGTCAATGTAGACCTCCATGGTCTTGCCGATATGATTGGCGAACATTCCGTTGACTAGATGCTGGTAGGTTGCCCCCGCATTCTTCAAGCCGAACGGCATTCGGACCTAAAAGTATATGTCCTTTTCCGTGTGGAAAGATGTGTGCTTTATGTCTTTCTCCGCCATAGGGATTTGATGGTATCCGGCGAAGGCATCCATGAACGACATAATTTCGCAGCCTGCAGTACTATCGACCAAGTGATCAATATGAGGCATCGGAAAGTGATCTTTTGGACATGCCGCGTTGAGGTCGGTGAAGTCGATGCATAACCTCTAGGATCCATTTGGCTTTTTGACGAGCACTACGTTGGCGACCCACTGTGGTTCGTCTGTAGCTACTCCGATTAGTTTGTTGTTGAGTAGCTTTTTCACCTCTATGTCGAGCGCTGCGTACTTCTCAGGACCGAATTTCCTACGTTTCTGGTGAACAGGCTTCCTCGCCGGGTCGATCTTTAGATAGTGGCAAGCGTGTTCAGGACTTTTGCCAGCCATATCTTGATGCGACCAGGCAAAGACTCCGATGTTCTTACGTAGTAAATTGATCAGTCCTTCTTTTAATTCGCGATCTATGCTTGCGCCGATCTGTACTTCCCGCTCCGGGCGAGCCGGATCTATCGTTATACTCTCCAACTCTTCAACGGGGATGGTCGCCTCTCGTTCGGAACGATTTCTGGAATCGACCCTTGGATTGATGTCGAGACTTGGCTCGAAACCGATCCTTGGCTCGATGTCGTCCATTAATCGATGTGAGATGGCGTCCTCCGAGTCAGGTTGGTACGATGTGCTTGGTCCATCGATCTCCATGGGTTGATTGTCGATCGTCTCGACGTTACAAATTGCATGGGAAGTATTGAAAGAAGTTACGACATAGGATTAATTCAAACATTTCTTTGCCATTAGCTGATCACCTTTTATAGTACCGACCATCCCATCGGTAGTGGGGAATTTGATACAGTAAAAGAAAGAAGAGGCGACCGCCTCAAAGGTTTCTAAAAATGGATGACCTTGGAACCCATTATAGATGTTGGGCCTATCTATGATTTCAAAATTTAGGTTCCTAGTAATCCTAACCTTGGGATCGTAAAAGCATATTAGCTCGACACAGAGATTGATCCTTCCGTAGGCTTGGACTGTGTTGTCGCCGAACCCTTGGAGCATGGTGTCGAATGGCTTGATGAACTTGGTCAAGTTTCCGAGCTGGTCCAGGGCGGATTTGAATATGATATTGCAGAAACTCCCATTGTCAACAGCACGCGATCGACCATCTTCCCAAGGATACAAGCAGAGATCACCAATGCATCCTCTTTGGGGCATTGCACTCCCTCCCTGTCCTTGTTGGAGAAGGTGATGAGCGCATCTTTAGAGATGGTCGGCTCTGGAGGTACCACGACATGGACCCCGGCGAACGCCCTCAGTTCGGCTTTTCGCTTCCTGTTTGACATGGTGGAAATCGGGGAAAGGCCCCCGAGGTTTCCACCTCCTGCTTGAAGCATATTAATCCGACCGCCAGAGTTGATCGGAGGAATTGATTCGTCGGAATACTCCAGCTCATGCTTGATCCTGGCGACCGAATTGGGAGGGGTTCTTTCATTTTGTCGGCACTCGCGACCTCCGGTCCTCTCTGTCCTAGGTTCTAGCTTGGTGACCAAGTTGTCCAATTTGCCTTCCTCAAACAGTCGCCAGAGTTGTCTGAGGAGGTCGCGGCACTGGCTGGTGTTGTGGCCGGGACTCTTATGGTAGGCACAGAATTTGCTGCGATCTAGATGATCGTGGTCCCTTATCGGCTTTGGTTTGGAAAGCCATTCGCGCCCCTTGATTGCGTTGAAGATGTGGTCCGGAGATAAGTTGAGGTTGTGGAGAAGGTGGACCTCCACATCCTCGAAGGCTTTGAACTCACCAGGCGGCTTAGCGACCGCCTTTCTGGGCTTTGCGACCGCCTTCTTCTGGACGTGGGATGGCGTCCTCCCTTCTCCGGCAGATCCCTCGCCTAAGCGGAGGGAGGGCATCCTCTGCCTGGCCAGGAAATTGGCGGCTCTGACGCGGAAGACCGAGTAGGTCGGGGGGATGTCCTTTGTGAGGTGCCTGAACATGGGTGAGTGGCCGCAGAATCCCCCCAGGACTGAGTAGAGAGCGATCTCGTCGCTAATGGGCTCGCCGGTGAGGACTATCTCATCTACCCAGTCGATGTAATCTTCATCTGACTCGTCCTTCCCCTGCCTGATTTTCATCATGCGGTGGGGGCCTTCTGGGCGAGCGACTTTGGCGGCAAAGTACAACGTGAAGTCGTTCGCCAGCTTCTCAAAGCAATTGATTGAGCGGGGTGATAGTGAGATGTACCACCTGTGGGCGAGGTCGCCCAGAGTTAATGGGAACATTTGACACTTCGTCGCATCCGATGCTCCACATCCGGTCATGTAGATCCAGAACTTGCTCAAATGGGTCTCCGGATCTGATCTCCCCTCATATAGAGGTGTTTGTGGGGGAGCGATCTTTGGTTGTACTGGGGCGAGCTCGATCTGGACTGCGAGTGGTTCACTTGGTCCAGCGATCGATCTCCTGGCACCTACCCCAGTTTCCAGGAGCGCCTTCATCTCGTCGAGCTGGCGCTGCATGGCGGCCATCGCCGTCGCCTGACTGCTCGCTGATTGGCTCCCGGAGCGCGAACCAAGGCGATCGTGCACAGATCCCCTGTCCCCATGGTGGACGATGAGTTCTCTGCCAGTGGGCTCATTTCTGGGGCGAGTGGGGGCTCGTTGACCAGCTTGTCTTCTGGGAGTCGGATATGCCGAACTCCTGGTAAAGGATTCGGATACCAATGTCTCCCGGCTGGGGCCTGAGTGCCCGGGTCGCCATGAGGGATCGCTTCCCAGGCGGCTGAAGACGGAGTCATCCCGCCTGACGAGAGCCTTCTCCTGCGGCTCGGGGCTTTCTGTCGATTTCTCAACATAGATCCCCTTGAGCTTCCGCTTGCCTGCTCGGAGGATGGCTGACGGAGTGATGGTGGGCGAGTCGCATGCCCTTCGTCGCTCCCTGAGGATGGCTATAGCCTCCTCAATCTGTTCCGCGGTCTGTAACGATCGAGTGAGAGGCTAGGACCGTCCCTCGGGGGCGAGAGTGAGAGCCTTGCGTCGCCATGGTCACCTTCCGCCGTGGGCTCGGATTCGGTCCGGGTCGGAATGAGGTTTCCGACAGATCGCAGGGTGTCTCTCTTGGAGGTCGTTGCAGGTGTCATTTTTCTGAAGGCTTTTCTTTTGAAGAACATTGAGTGTTTCTGCAAGTATATGTCTGGAGAGCAGTGAGTGTTCTTCGAGATGGTAGGAATAGAAATGAAGGTTTATATCCCCTTCCTCTAGCGCCAATTGTTGTTACCCAAAATATTATCCGGAGATAGTATTGCTGGAATGATCGAGTAACAAACAAATGCGAGAACACTTCCGTGAGAAAATAAATAACACAAGATTTGTCGGGGTTGTTAATCCCAGGCTTGAATGCTCTCGCGAGATGTTATTAATAAATATACTGTGGAGTACAAATATTAATGTTAGAATCTATTACAATGAGTGTAAACACTTCTAGTTATCTAAGCTGTAGAGCGTGTGGATTGCCGGAAGAACCAGATATGAAGCCCTGTGAGTTCTTGCTTTGGATGTACTGTAAGTATGTATGAATATCACTATGAATGTGTAAGTAATTGCCAGATGAATCTTTGATTCTCTCTCTGTATGTTTTGCACTTGTATTCACGATGATTTCTTCTCTTTTTTTAGCCACTATTGTGAGCCTCCTATTTATAGGAGGCAAGGTTGTTGGGACCTCTCCAGTGATCACGGGCGACCGCCGTTTTCTATATTATAATAAGATGGCCGATCGCCCCGTCACGTGGGGCTGTTCCCTTAAAGTCTGGGGCTGCTGTTGGCGGCCAGCTGTGTGAGCCAATGGGAAGCCTGCACGCGTCCTGCGTCGCTGTCCGGGGGGGACCCACTTTGTACCTTTCGGCGGCCCTGTCAGAAGGTGAGGTAGGTGACAGGCTGGGGTCAAAGGTCTTATCTGTCGGCTCCCTTTGTGGATCTGCACGTGGGTCACCGTCCAGGATTCGGTCTTCGACGACTTTAACGGATGTTGGATTCATACGTGGCACGAGACGATCGTCTCTGGTTGGACATCATAGATGATTGCTAGATAACAAAAGACGATCGCCGGATACCAAAAGACAATCGCCGTGGGTGCCGACTGCTGAGTGTTTGCCCAGAGTATGTCTCCTATGGCTGGATCTCAGATCATTATGTCGATCGCCATCGAGGCGTATTAATCGCCGCACAAGAAATGGTTCAGAAAGGAAATGCTATACTGCAGAGAGTAGACACAGCAAATAACGTTGATGATCCACTGACCAAGTCACTATCTCAGATGATATTAGAGCGACATCTAGAGAGTATGGGTATTAGATACCATATTTTATGGCATTGATTGCATGTGGGAGATTGTTAGGAATATGCCCTCGAATGCCACTCAGAAGATGAAAGAGTGAGATCATTGTATTGTAATTGTGAATATTTCTTAAACAAGGCATTTGTTATTAATATATTATTCGATATCACTGGCATCGTGATTTGGTACATAGAGTAATAGTCCTTGCATTCGAGAGCAAACATTACACTCCTTATGGACATAAGGAAATAGGCGATGGAAGTGTTTAGGGCTAGAATGCTTAATTGGTTCGCAAGTCGATAAAACTTAACTGGACAGTAAGTTTAGATAAGACTTGTATATACTCTGACATGCAGAGTGCCTGTCTTTACTATGTATTATGGGAGCACACGTTATATGTATGCTAATGGGATTAGTATACTCGAACATGAATCACCTCGATTCGGTCACATGGACATCACTCAGGGATTGTCAATGACTGAATCGAAAGTCTGTAATAGGTATACGTGGGTCTTTGACTTGAGGTTTTAGTAGGAGATGTGCTTGTGGCATTAAGTTAGTCATTATAGTAGTTCGATCCAATCACTGGTAGGTGGGGTCAACCTCAAAATGCAACTTAGTAGGCAAGTTACAGTCTCTATTGAATACCAAGATAGGATTCTTTCTCCTGTAAGTGAGCACGTAAATGTTCTATGCGGTTAATGGCAAATGAGATCATAAGTCTTTGACCAAAGCAGTTAGAGCTAGTTGTATTTGATACACGAGAGCTCGGTGATCTCGGTTTGCATTAATAAATGTATAGGGTCAAGTTACAATATGGCTTGACGTTAGCTTGACCCTAATACTTGACCTGGACATTTGATTTAAGGGTTTATACGTATATGGTATTCACGACATAATGATTTTGGAATGATCTTATCATTCGTTTTAAGTTAGGTTACTGTGTGGGCCACGAGACTGTCTAAGTGGTGCTAACACTCATTGGATCCTCCCGATGCTAACTGAGATGGACCTACAAAGTCGCGGCACATGAATTGACGACGGATTATATTTAGTTTATTCTCCCTTGGTTAATATTGGACATTGAACTAATTTAAATTATTTGATTTCGCGATCGTCTGGGAGAAGATACGGAGTCTTCCTGATGATCATATAGATGCATGCCAAATTAACAACGAAGCCTGCTGGTTCGCTGCTCGGCTATTTCGCTACCCTCGCCATCTAAAGGTTCCAGGTATGAACTTTTGCGATCTTATCTGACATGTCGATCGTCTTGATTGAGGAAGATTACTAACATCGTCGATTGTTTTCTTTTGCATAAATTCACTTCCCTTGTTTCCCAGAGCCCCCTGCTGTGATTGCCATGTCTAATCCGGGGGTCATGAACCGTCTTCGCCAAGGGAAAAAGGTGACCCGAGCTCCTGCTGCTCCGCCGCGACCGACCCGGGAGGCAAGACCTCTCCAAGAGCTTGTCGTCGAAGAGCGGGAGCCTCGGGAGGAGGATCAACTTCAGCTCAACCGCAAGAAACGTAGGGTTGTGGAGCCCTCGGTCCCTGCCACTGCTGACGAGCCGCCGATCTCCATGCCTCCACTTTCCGCGGTTCCTCTGGTGGAGGGGTCCACGCCATCTTCGGCTTTTCTTCAGTCTATGGCGACAGCTGAGGCCGAGACTTCGCGTGGCAGGCCATTCTTCGGCCATGACCTAGAGAAGGTCGAGAGGTAAGCCTCGTCGCTTTGCTGAATTATGAAATTTATGTAGGAAACACACTTAACTCTCTTGCCATTTGTGCAGGATTCGCCACTCCGACCCGAACTGCTTGCCGATGGTGTTGGACTTCCTGACGAGCAAAGCTCCTCACGAGGTCAGCGATATCCCTTCCTACATTTCTCGGGATACCGCCTCCCTCCTGAAGGCCTGGACGACCGATCTGGATGTGATCGCGCGCCGGCGATCTGCTGACATGATGCAGGCAACTTTCGCGCTGGCCCTCTAGACGACGACGATGGATGCTCAGGCCGTGAGGGACTTTGAGGGGCGGTCGTCCACCGCCCATCTCCATGCGGACCCTGAAGCCGCAAGGAAACAAAACATTGAGTTTGCCAACAGGATTGCGGCCATGGAGAAGAGCTCCGTGGAGGAGGCTAAGCAGGCAAGGCAGGATGTTGAACTGGCGCGGGCGGCTATTGACCGGATGCGGGACCAGATGACGGAAGCCCGTAGGTCGCATGCGGCCGCGCAGAAGGAGGCCGACCAGATGAAGGTGATTGTCGCCCGACTGACCAGCGAGCTGGTGTCCTTGAAGGAAGAGGTAGCCACCAAAACTGCCGAGCTCGAGGGCGTGAGCCAAACGGTTGTGGAGCTGAAGGAAAAGCTGAAGGCGACTGAGGCCAATCCCTTCATTAACGTGGAGTACGTCAGCGAATTCGCCTACTATATGGCTTATGCTTACGCGATCCGAGCCGCTAATAAGGGAGGGCTCGAGGTCGGACCTTTGGCTGAAAATTTCAAAGCCTATGCGCTAGAGCACCCTCTGCAGCCAGACTTCACCGTGCCGATCCTCGACCTTTCAGCGGATCACGGGATTGATTTGAGCTGGTACCTATTGATGGACAGCCTCGTTCATCCGGGTGCCTCGGAGGATGGGGGTTCAGAGCGTGCTGCTGGCGATGGAACGGGCGTCGATCCCTGAGCTTTTCTGCTTTTTGTAATTTTTGTAGATTTCGTTATACTTTTGCCTTCGGGCGACCGTGTTTGTATTTGTATTCCAAGTGATGAAATAAATAGTTGCTTCTCTGATTTCTTGCTTGCATGATTTTATACAAGTGTTTGAGGAACGATCGTCATGCATACAGTTTCGAGTGAATTGATAAACTCATACTGGTAACTTTAGAACAAAGTCGATCGTTGTACATATATCTGAACAATGCCGATCGTCGTACGTGCATTTGAACGTGAGACGATCGTCGTATGTTGTAACTCTTATCTTCCCCCTTTGTTTTTGTTTACTTAGTGAAAGTAAGGGAACGAAAATAAATTGTTTAGTGAGCGGTCTTCAATTTTGCAGATTCCTCGAGGAATGTCGACCATCCCGGCTTAGAGGAACCGTGCACAATCGTTGAGTTCGATGGAACCGACCTCCGCGACCATGTCTTGTGCGCGAGCGACATTCCGTCTGATGGCCAACTTCTCGCGACTCACTTAATTGTGAGGGTCCTCCATAGGCTGCGCTCGCCTCGTATTTAAATGAAGGGCGAGCGGTCTCGGTCTGGAGGAGTCCTTGCACGGGGCGTCGTCGAATTAATCGACTCCACGACTGCGGCTTGCTATCACTTTTCTACCTCGGATCATCATGTTAGGTGGCGATCCTTGACGGTATACGTAGTGATGGGGGGAGGGACGCGTCGCATTGTCCGTATCCACCATGTTAGATGATGGACCTTTGAGGGCGGGCGAACGTATCCACAGATCTGTTTTGGAGGGTCCTTTGGCGACGCCTGCCTCGTATTTAAACGAAGGGCGAGCGATCGCTGCCCAAAGGAACCTTGCATGGTCACAGAGAACAGTTCCATCGACCTCCACAACCATATCGGCACTTTTCTACCTCGGACCGTCATGTTAGATGGCGATCCTCGACGGTATATGTTGTGAAAGGGGAGGCGATCGCTTGCCTATGTCCTTCATGTTGATGACGAACTTTAGAGGGCGAGCGAATCATCCTCTGATATGTTTTGGAGGGTCCTTCGGCTATGCACGCCTCATATTTAAACGAAGGGCGAGCGACCTCTGCCCAAAGGGACCTTGCATGGATGGATCATCGGTTTCATCGACCTTCGCGACCATGGCGGCACTCTTCTACCTCGGATCTTCATGTTAGGTGGCAATACTCGATGGTATACGTTGTGCTGAGGGAGGCGATCGCTTGCCTCGGTCCATCATGTTATATGACAAACGTTAGAGGGCGAGCGAGGCATCCACTTTTTCGAGGCGTTGCTCAGGCAGTAGCCTTTGGTTTTACGTGGTGGGAATCGGCGAAAGACTTCCGAAGTTCCCCCCTCTTGATTGAAGCATATAGATCCGGCCATTGAGGTTGATCGGGGGTCGACTCGTATGAGTCTTCTGGCCTGTCGCGTTCGACTCTGGCGACCAGTTTGGGAGATTGACGGGGCTCCGGCTAAGCCAATAAATTGTCCAGCTTGCCCTCCTCGAACAATCTCCAGAGTTGTCTGAGGAGGTCGCGGCATTGGTTGGTGCTGTGACCGGGAC
This sequence comes from Orobanche coerulescens, assembly GCA_033398695.1. Lineage (NCBI taxonomy): Eukaryota > Viridiplantae > Streptophyta > Magnoliopsida > Lamiales > Orobanchaceae > Orobanche > Orobanche coerulescens. The sequence goes on from CM065819.1 coordinate 108,704,820, forward strand.
TCTTATGGTAAGCACAAAATTTATTGTGGTCCAGATGACCGTTGTCCCTTATCGCCTTTGGCTTGCTTAGCAGTTCGCGCCCCTTGATGGCGTAAAAAATATGGGCCGGAGTTCGGTTGAACTTGTGGAGGAGATGGTCTTCCACCTCCTCGAAGGCCTTGAAATCACCGGGTGGCTTGGAGACCGCCATGTTGGACTTGGTGATCGCCGTCTTTTGGATGGGAGGCGGCGTCCCCTCGCCTAGGCGAAGGGTGAGCAGCCTCTGCCTGGCCAGAAAATCGGCAGCCTTGGGGCGGAAGATCGCGTAAGTCGGGGGGATGTCCTTCGTGAGGTGCCTAAACATGGGTGAATGACCATAGAATCCCCCAGGACTGAGTAGAGGGCGAGCTCGTCGCTTATGGGCTCGCCGGTGAGGACTATTTCATCCACCCGGTCGATATAATCCATATCGGACTCATCTTCCCCCTGCCCGATTTTCATCATGCGGTGGGGACCTTCTGGTCTAGCGACCTTGGCGGCGTAGTATGACGTGAAGTCGCTAGCTAGTTTCTCAAAGGAATTGATTGATCAGGGTGGCAGTGAGACGTACCACCTATGGGCCAGATCGCCCAATGTTAACAGGAATATTCGGCACCTGGTCGCATCTGACGCCCCACATCCAGTCATGTAGATCCGGAACTTGCTCAAGTGAGTCTCGGGGTCCGATATCCCCTCATATACAGGCATTTGAGGAGGAGCGATCTTTGGTTGCACGGAGGCAAGCTCGATCTGGACCGCGAGTGGCTCACTCGGTCCGGTGACCTTTCTCCCGGTGCCTGCCCCGGTTTCCAGGAGCACTTTCATCTCGTCGAGTTGGCGTTGCATAGCGTCCATCGCCGTGGCCTGTCTTATCGCGGATAGGAACTCGGAGCGGGAGCCGAGGCGATCAAGTACTGATCCCCTGGCTCCACTGTAGATGATGTCCTTGCCGCGGGGCTCAATTCTTCGGTGGATGGGTGCCAAACGGCTGACCTGTTTTTGATTGGGAGTTGGGTATGCCAAACTCCTGGTGACGGACTCGGACTTCATCGTCTCTTGGTTGGGGCCAGAATGCCCCGGTCACCACGATGGATCGCTTCCTAGGCGACTGAAGACGGAACCGTCCCGCCTCGCGAGCGCCTTTTCTCGTGAATCGGGGATTTCTGACGATCGCTCGACCAGTAACCCCTTGAGCTTCCATTTTCCCGCGTGGCGGATGGCCGAGGGGGTTATAACGGGCACTTTGCATGCCCTCCGTCGCTCCCTTAGGATGGCCATAGCCTCCTCGATCTGTTCCGCGGTTTGGAAATGGTCGAGTGAGAGGCTGGGGCCATCCCTCGGGGGCGGGATCGAGAGTCTCGCGTCACCGCGGCTACCCTCTGTCGTGGGTTGGGGACGTCAGGGGGATCGGAGAGTGGCTCTCTTCGAAGTGGTGGCAGGCGTCATTATTCTGAAGGTTTTCCTTTAAAGAACAGTGAGTGTTTCTTCAAGTGTATGCTCCGGAGAACAGTGAGTGTTCTTCAAAACGGTCGGAATGAAAATGAAGGTAAATGCCCCTTCTTCTAGTGCCAATTATTGTTACCCAAAATATTATCTGGAAGGGATTGCTGGAACGGATGAGTAACAAACAAAATGCGAGAGCACGTCCGTGGGAAAGTAAGTAACACAAGTTTTGCCGGGGTTGTTAGTCCCGGGCTTGAATGCTCTCGCGTGATATTATTAATATGAATACTTGGGAGTACAAATATTAATGTTAGAGTACAATTACAATGAGTGTAAAGACCCTAGTTATCTAGCTCTTGAGTGCTTATGATTGCCGGAAGAACCAGAGTTGATGCTCTGTGAGTTCTTGTAACAATGATAGAGTGCTGCGTTTTTAGCTGAGTTTTTTGATCCAACTCTTGGAAGACTGATGGTTTCTCAACTCTTGTGTGGAATCAACAGTTTTCGAACCTTTTTATAGTTGCTGGAGCTTTCCTATTTATAGGAGTAGAGGTAGTTGGGCGATCGCCTTTACTGTATTATAATTGTAATATCCGTATTTTTCTTTCCCTTGTATTTTCGTTTTTGGTGTATTTCTCGATCGTAGTGACCCTCGTGTACTTTTCAGCGTGTCCTTCCTGTCAAACTGTTGAACTATATTCTTGTTATTGTTGTGCGAAACCGCCGTTTCGGGGTTGCCGTGGATCCATTTCGTGTTGTTAGTCCCCAAATATTGATTCCTATCGTTTTATTCTCTTTCCGGATCATTTTTATCATTTTGGGACCCAAAAGGGGGTGTGGGCCGCGGCACAAGGTGCGTGTGCCGCGGCACACAAATTTCTCCAAATGTTGGTTGAGCAATGCCGTGTGCCGCGGCACACCCATCCGTGCCGCGCACAGCGCCAAAGCCGTGGCACACTGTCCGGTGCCGCGCATACTCGTGTGTCTTCCGCGACCAAAACCCAATCAGACTGCGTGTGCCGCGGCACACGCAGCCGTGCCGCGCACAATGCCAAAACACGGGAGTAGATTTTCGGCCTGTGCCGCGGCACACTTCTGCTGTGTCGCGGCACACGAAGCGGTAATTGCGCAGACTCGTCCTTATTAGACGAGATCGGTCGTCTCCTTCCCCATTTTTCCACTGCATCGCGAGAGGGAGGATATAGAGGGGGAGAGTTCTTCATCCGGGGGTCGATTTTCATCATTTCTTTTCGGTTGTGAGGCTCGGGTAATCAATCTAACGCGTGTTCTACGGATCTTAGTTCTTGAATCTCCAAAGGTAATGTTCTAAAACCCTATTTCGATTAATTTGGGGGTTTTGGGATTTTCTTCCGATTAGTTCCGTTTCGTTGGTGGATTCATGATGTATACGATTAATATTGTTAGTATCGTTAGATTTCCTACGGGTCATGGATATTTTGTGGATTTTTATGGATTCGAGAGGGTTTGGTTGTGGTCCGCCCTCGTTGTTATTTTTGTATGAATATACATGAATCGTAGGCGGGTTTCCGGGTGTATTCCATTTCCATAATCGTTTAGAAGTGGTTGTGATTGTGCTATTCGATAGGTTCATTCTCGTCGGTTCCTCGTGGTTGTGCTTGATCCTTCCGTTCCGTTCGTGTCATCGTCTATTTAATCGAGGCAAGTACCCTTATGAACTTACGATCTTGACATAGTAGTTTTGTATGAGAAATTGTGTGTGTGTGTATGCTCACTGCGGGTTAGACTTGACAGGGTCTCGGTAGGGTTCCACGAAGCTGTGGGACCGCGAGCTTGCTTTTAACCACTGTGGGTTAGATCCGACGGGGTCTCGGCAGGGATCCACGAAGCTGTGGGTCCGCGGTTAATTGTGGTGCATTTTTACAAATGTGGTTTGATCTTTGGCATTTCCGGAAATGAGTATTTTGGAACTATGTTTTCTTGAATTGCATGCATTACTATATGTGTAAGATGTAAGTCGTTCATCTGGTTACTTGTACTAGCGTAATTGCTAACCCCTTTGGGGACCCGTTTTGGGGAAATTCGTTTTATGAATTTCAGGTCAGGTTCATCGAGACGAGCGGGCGCTGGACCAGTACACGGATGATGGCCGTGCGTGATGATTGTGCACGAGTGATGTTTTAGTGTCTTTTACCTTTTCATGTTTTGTGGTTTTTGAAATAATAGTTGTACTCGAGTACTTAAGGGTTCTTGTTCGTTCGGATTGTATTGTTGTTTATTATGTCGTGTTGGATGATAATGTTATAATGACCGGTTGAACCGGGTGGGTTATCTGCTTTTGCGTCTTTATGACATGGTATTGTTCGCTGTCTATGTGAGTCGATGCGTATGATCTTTCACTGGGTGGGTCCCATATAGGGATTCACTACTGTAATATACCTCGAATATCTTGAGGGTGTTACAGAAAATGGTATCGAGCTCTAGGTTTATGGATACCTAGGCTTGTTGGTTTATTGGGTCTTGTGGTGTTTGGTTTTGCACATCATCGTCACGCTGCCATGATTCCTGACCTACAAGAGACAGTACTTTTACCTCCATCTGTTCATTATTTCCTTGTCTCGTACCTATGATTCTCGACTTGTGATTGTTCTTTTATCGTACTTACCCTCGTATGGCTTTTGCTACTTATTTAACTCCGGTATGGATGCCGGAAGAGGTCGTGGTCGCGGCCGTGGTCGTGGACGCGGCCGGGACGTGGGGCGGCCGGTGGGGCGGCCACGTCACGATCTTCGGAGCCGGCGATCGGGCGACCGTCATAGCCATGCTTCTTCTCGGGAGCGTGCGATCTTGGTATTGCGGCCGTAATGCAACAAATGGTGAACCAAATGGCGGCAATAGCTCGGGCGGTTCGAACCGGAGCGAGCCCATGCTAATCGGGCGAGCGGACCGTGGCTCCAAGATGTCATCAAGATGCATCCTCCTCGTTTCCAGAGCTTCGGACCCGATGGGCCGGGAAGGGTGGATTAAGGAGATATCAAAGGTCTTCGTTGCCACTAATCGTCCCGAGGAACGAGAGTCCCTATTGCTCAATATTTTCTCACAGGGACGCTACGGATTGGTGGGAGTCCGTGGGCCCAAAGACCATGCCGTCGTGGGCTGAGTTTCAAGAGTTGATGGAGGTGAATATTGCCGTGGCGATCAGACAGCTCGGGTACATGCTTTTATGATGCTCAACCGCGGGATATCCCGTATCTCAAGCTATTGCCGATTTTAATAAGGAGTTGGGTTATGTGAAGACCCAAGTTGTCGAGAGAGTGACAAGATTTTCCATTTCTCCAGACGGATGAAGTTGCCGATTCGGGACTATATGTCGGGGCTTGTATGCACTACCTTGAAAGATTACCAGCAGGCCCTTGCTTACGATATGTCTGTGACGGCGAGTGAGGCGGCCCGCGAGAGTAAGAAGCAGAAGTCCGCCGGGAATTTTTCGGGCCACAAAAGTGGGGGTCAGCAGAAATTTCAGTCTGCTAACTTTTCCGCTGGTGGTGGCCCATCTCAATCTACTGGGTTTCCCCGTAGGGCTGCCAGTGCCCCTTCTCGAGAGGTGAAATACTTTAACTGTGGCCAGCAGGTCCACATCAGCCGTGTTTGTCCGAGCCCTTTGCTGACGTGTAATCAGTGTGGCCAGTCGGGTCACAAAGCTGCTTTCTGTGCTGGGAGGGAGAAAATCCTTGGTGCCCGGGCTTCCATTCCAGCGCCTAGGGAACCAAGTGTGAATCAGGGGTCGTTTGCTCCTCAATCTCCGCCGAGTGCTAGTCGGGGAAGAGGTCGGGGTCAGCCCTCAAGAGGGGGAGCTTCCAGTGTTGGCTCCGCCCACCCGCGTGTCTATGAGATGTGGAAAGCCGATGATCCAGCGGCTACCGTGGCGACAGGTACCGTTTATATTCTTTCTCATCCTGTCAGTGTGCTTTTCGATTCCGGTGCTACGCATTCTTTCATATCTTTGGATTGTGTACGCCGTTTGAGTCTCGACTGTTTGATGCCTTGTGAACCCTTCATCGTTAAGCTTCCTAGCGGTGATAGGATCGTTGGTGATCAGGAGGTTCGAGACTGTTGTGTACTTATTTGTGAGAGGACTTGGCCCTCTAATCTTATTGTTGTGGATATTGAGGGTGATGATTTGATTCTCGGGGATGATTGGCTCGAGCGGCATGGTGCAATCATGAATTACCGCACGAGAATCATCACTATGTTAGCCGATGATGGCACCGAGCACTCTTTCGCCGGGCGAAAGAGGGGGAGCCAGAAATTCGTTATTAACGCCTTGAAGGCGATGAGACTCCTGCGAAAGGGGTGTACCGGTTATTGGTGTTACGCCTTGAAGGCGGAAAGTGGTGGAGTCGAGCTTTCGATTCCGTCGTTAATGAGTTTCTGATGTTTTTCCCGACGAGTTACCGGATTGCCACCGAACGCGAGGTCGAGTTCGCTATAGAGTTAGAGCCGGTGCGGCCTATTTCGAAGGCGCCCTATCGCATGGCACCTTCAGAGATGTCCGAGTTGAAGAAGCAGTTGAGTGAGCTTCTTGAGTCGGGGTATGTTCGACCGAGCGCCTCACCTTGGGGTGCACCGGTCCTGTTTGTGCGGAAGAAGGATGGTTCACTACGTTTGTGTATCGACTATCGCGAACTAAACAAGGTGACCATCAAGAACAAGTATCCTTTGCCGAGAATTGACGACTTATTCGACCAGTTGCAGGAGCCGCAGATTCTCGAAGATTGATTCGAAATCGGGATACTATCAGCTCCGGGTGAGAGAGTCCGATGTGCCGAAGACAGCTTTTCGGACAAGATACGGACATTATGAGTTTGTAGTTATGCCTTTCGGGTTAACTAATGCGCCGGCGGTGTTCATGCAGTTGATGAACAAAGTATTTATCGAATATTTGGATAAGTGTGTCGTCGTCTTCATCGACGATATTCTTATTTATTCGAAGAATGAGGAAGAGCATGCCCATCATTTGCGGGTAGTATTAGACATTTTGAGGACCGAGCAACTCTATGCAAAGTTCTCGAAATGTGAGTTCTGGTGAAGGAAGTGATGTTTTTAGGTCACGTGATTTCGGTAGGGGGTTCGTGTGGACCCGCAGAAGATTGAGGCCGTGTTGGATTGGGCACCGCCCAAGAATGTGAAGGAGCTCCGTAGTTTCTTGGGTTTGGTGGCTACTACCGTAGGTTCGCCGAGGTTTCTCGGCGGGCTCGACCACTTACGCAGATTGCTCCAGAAATCCGAGAGGTTAAATGCGGAATGACGAGAGGCGATTGATTTTGAGGAGCTGAAGAAGCGTTTGACTTCAGCCCCGGTTTTGGCGTTGCCATGTGGCAACGAGGGTTTTGCCGTTTATAGTGATGCTTGGTCGTGGTCTTGGGTGCGATTAATGCAAAGACGGCAAGACCATTGCCTTTGCGTCGAGACAGTTGAGGCCGTATGAGCTTAACTACCCTACTCATGATTTGGAGTTAGCGGCAGTCGTTTTTGCGCTCAAGATTTGGCGTCATTATCTTTTCGGCTCTGCATGTCAGATTTTTACCGATCATAAAAGTCTGAAATACATATTGACTCAGCGGGAGTTGAATATGAGGCAGAGGAGGTGGTTGGAGTTGATTAAGGTTATGACCTCGAAATCCTTTATCATCCGGGCAAGGCGAACGTCGTGGCCGACGCCTTGAGTCGGAAACCGATTGCATTGCGATCGCTTGAGATCCTTACGTCTCAGTTCGAGCTTCGGCGATCTTTAATCGAGTTAGATGTTGAAGTTTTGTTGCCTGGAGCCGTCGGGCAACTTCGTGCTTTGGAGGTTTCGTCGTCTTTGATCGATGAGATTAAGCTGAAGCAGTTAGAGGATTCGATGATTACTCAAATCCGAGAGAACGTTCTTAAAGGAAAGTCTCCTGGATTTATGATTCACGAGGATGGTATTTTGAGATTTCAGAGTCGGCTTTGTGTGCCGAACGACCCAGAGTTGAGACAGAATATTTTACGGGAGGCCCATGCTACACCTTACTCCGTTCATCCTGGTTCGAGTAAGATGTACAAGGACTTAAGAAGGAATTTCTGGTGGAATGATATGAAGGATGAGGTCGCACAGTTTGTAGGGAGATGTTTGACTTGTCAGCAGGTCAAAATCGAGCATCAGCGATCGGCTGGGTTATTGCAGTCACTTCCCGTTCCAGAATGGAAATGGGAAGATATATCGATGGATTTCATTACGAGTCTGCCGAGATCGAGGTCGGGCATGAATATGGTGTGGGTGATTGTCGATCGTCTGACCAAGTCGGCACATTTTCTGGGCATCAAGGACACTTGGGGCCCGGAGAAGTTAGCTCGTGTGTTTATCGCGCAGATTGTGAGACTTCACGGTACCCCAAAGTCTATTGTTTCGGATCGTGACGGCCGTTTTGTATCGCACTTCTGGCAGGCGGTGCATAAGGCGTTGGGTACCCGTTTACATTTGAGTACCTCTTTCCATCCCCAGTCAGATGGACAGTCGGAAGGCACTATCCAGACGTTCGAGGACTTGTTGCGTGCTTGTGCTCTCGACTGGAGTAGTGACTTGGAGGAACATTTGCCGCTGATTGAATTCACGTACAACAACAGTTGGCACGCGTCGATTCGGATGGCACCGTATGAGGCACTTTACGGGCGGCGATGTCGATCACCGATTTGTTGGAATGAGGCGTCCGATTTGGTCGGGACCGAGCCGGGTGTCGTTTTAGAGACGAGGCGGAAGATAGAGTTAATTCGAGAACGGATGTTGACTGCCCAGAGACGACCGAAGTCATATGCCGACGTCCGTCGTCGACCTTTGGAATTCGAGGTGGGAGACCACGTTTTGCTGAAGGTGTCGCCGACGAAGGGAGTTTTTCGTTTTGGGAAGAAAGGAAAGCTGAGTCCGAGATTTATTGGACCCTTTGAGATTCTCGAGCGAGTCGGTGAATTGGCGTACCGTTTGGCGTTACCTCCAGCCTTGAGTCATGTTCATAGCATTTTTCATGTTTCCCAGTTGAGGAAATATGTTCCGGATCCTAGTCACGTCATCGATTATGGCGAGATTGATATTGCTGAAGATATTACTTTTGAGGAGCGTCCTTAGAAGATTTTGGAGCATCGTGAGAAACGATTGAGGCATAAGACCATACCTTTGGTCAAGGTGCAGTGGTCGAGACACGGTGTCGAGGAAGCAACTTGGGAACCCGAGGATAGCATGCGTGCTAGGTACCCGGAGTTGTTTGTTTCTTAAGTTTCGGGACGAAACTTATTTTTAGAGGGGTAGAATGTAATATCCGTATTTTTCTTTCCCTTGTATTTTCGTTTTTGGTGTATTTCTCGATCGTAGTGACCCTCGTGTACTTTTCAGCATGTCCTTCCTGTCAAACTGTTGAACTATATTCTTGTTATTGTTGTGCGAAACTGCCGTTTTGGGGTTGCCGTGGATCCATTTCGTGTTATTAGTCCCCAAATATTGATTCCTATCGTTTTATTCTCTTTCCGGATCATTTTTATCATTTTGGGACCCAAAAGGGGGTGTGGGCCGCGGCACAAGGTGCGTGTGCCGCGGCACACAAATTTCTCCAAATGTTGGTTGAGCAATGCATGCGTGTGCCGCGGCACACCCATCCGTGCCGCACGGCACGAGCAGTGCCGCGCACACTCGTGTGTCTTCCGCGACCAAAACCCAATCAGACTGCGTGTGCCGCGGACACGCAGCCGTGCGGCACAATGCCAAAACACAGGAGTAGATTTTCGGCTGTGCCGCGGCACACTTCTGCTGTGCCGCGGCACACGAAGCGGTAATTGCGCAGACTCGTCCTTATTAGACGAGATCGGTCGTCTCCTTCCCCATTTTTCCACTGCATCGCGAGAGGGAGGATATAGAGGGGGAGAGTTTTTCATCCGGGGGTCGATTTTCATCATTTCTTTTCGGTTGTGAGGCTCGGGTAATCAATCTAACGCGTGTTCTACGGATCTTAGTTCTTGAATCTCCAAAGGTAATGTTCTAAAACCCTATTTCGATTAATTTGGGGGTTTTGGGATTTTCTTCCGATTAGTTCCGTTTCGTTGGTGGATTCATGATGTATACGATTAATATTGTTAGTATCGTTAGTTTTCCTACGGATTCATGGATATTTTGTGGATTTTTATGGATTCGAGAGGGTTTGGTTGTGGTCCGCCCTCGTTGTTATTTTTGTATGAATATACATGAATCGTAGGCGGGTTTCCGGGTGTATTCCATTTCCATAATCGTTTAGAAGTGGTTGTGATTGTGCTATTCGAATCGTTAGGTTCATTCTCGTCGGTTCCTCGTGGTTGTGCTTGATCCTTCCGTTCCGTTCGTGTCATCGTCTATTTAATCGAGGCAAGTACCCTTATGAACTTACGATCTTGACATAGTAGTTTTGTATGAGAAATTGTGTGTGTGTGTGTATGCTCATTTGCGGGTTAGACTCGGCGGGGTCTCGGTAGGGTTCCACGAAGGCGTGGGACCGCGAGCTTGCTTTAACCACTGTGGGTTAGATCCGGGGTCTCGGCAGGGATCCACGGCCGTGGTCCGCGGTTAATTGTGGTGCATTTTTACAAATGTGGTTTGATCTTTGGCATTTAGGAAATGAGTATTTTGGAACTATGTTTTCTTGAATTGCATGCATTACTATATGTGTAAGATGTAAGTCGTTCATCTGGTTACTTGTACTAGCGTAATTGCTAACCCCTTTGGGGACCCGTTTTGGGGAAATTCGTTTTATGAATTTCAGGTCAGGTTCATCGAGACGAGCGGGCGCTGGACCAGTACACGGATGATGGCCGTGCGTGATGATTATGCACGAGTGATGTTTTAGTGTCTTTTACCTTTTCATGTTTTGTGGTTTTTGAAATAATAGTTGTACTCGAGTACTTAAGGGTTCTTGTTCGTTCGGATTGTATTGTTGTTTATTATGTCGTGTTGGATGATAATGTTATAATGATCGGTTGAACCGGGTGGGTTATCCTGTTTTGCGTCTTTATGACATGGTATTGTTCTGTCGTCTATGTGAGTCGATGCGTATGATGCTGTTCAGCCTGGTGGGTCCCATATAGGGATTCACGGCGCTATAATATACCTCGAATATCTTGAGGGTGTTACAATAATAAGTGGGTGGTCGTCTTTAGCACATGGGTTGGTCTCCTTAAAGTCCGCAGCAGCTGCTGGCAGCCGGACGTGTGAACCAATGAGAAGACAAAACGCATCCTACGTCGCTGTCTCGGGAGGTCCCACCTGGGACCTTTCGGCAGGTCTATCGGTAGGTGAGACTATCCTTGTCGTTGACAGCTGTTGATGGGCTGGAGTCAAAAGATCCTTATTCTGCAGCGCCATTCGCGGATCTGCACGTGGGTCTTTACTCCGAGATCCGATCTTAGTAGATATGACGGATGATGTCCTTAAACGTGGCATGATGCAGTTGTCTTTAGGCGGGCACTAGGGTCGATCGCTAGGTGCCCAAAGACGATCGCACTGAATGTCGATCGCTCGGTACTTGGTCTGCCTTGGAATATTTAATGCTGAATTCGGTCGCTCGGCCCTTATACCGATCGCCGCTGAGGCGTGTAAATCGCCGCACAACAAACTCTATATCCCTTGCTTCTTTGTGAATATACCATAAAAAGACCATCATCAGTTTTAGCATCAAAGGCATTCAATTGGGTTTTGCCATTGTTGTGGATAAAACACTTACAACCAAAAATATGGAAATAAGCAACTTTAGGTGTTCTGCCATTCCAAACCTCATAGGGAGTTTTGCCATGTCTCCCTACTATCATACTCCTGTTTTGAGTGTGACATGCTGTGTTGGACTTGACCCGAGAACCTCTTGGCGAGTGCCTTCTACAATCATGGACCTAGCTGCGTCCTTCAAGGTTCTGTTTCTTCTTTCGGCAACACCATTCTGCTGTGGAGTCTGTAATATCCGCAATTTCGGATTTCGGTAATTTTCTTTTTTTTTGGCGTAGGTCCGTTTCGATGACTCGGTTGGGACCGTTTCATCATTCTGAGAATGATTAATTCTTCACTTTTTGTCATCCGAGTTCCTTTCAGTATTATTTTGTTGAGTTCCATGTTTCTTAACGACTTTTCCGCACTCGAGTTCGATTCTTGTGAATCTCGTTCGAAATTACTGTTTCAAGTTTCCCGTAAGTCCATTTAACTTTGTTAGACGTGTTGTGAACTTCGGTTCGGTTATTCGATCACGTATCGTGATTTTCGGACGTTTTGGGCCATTTTCGTAATTTCCCAAAGTTTTGGGGTGTTTGCCTTCGTATCGTCCTTTCAACCTTCGGGTTGTCGGAACCATGTGTTTGTTTAGTGTGTTGCTACCCAAAATATTATCCGGAGATAGATATTTCCGGAATGGATGGATAGCAAACAAATGCGAGAACACTTCCGTGGGAAAAGTAAATAACACAAGAATTGCCGGGGTTGTTAGTCCCGGGCTTGAATGCTCTCGCGAGATATTATTAATACCAATATTCGGGGATATAAGTACTAATGTAAGAATACAATTACAATGAGTGTAAAGATTCTTGTTATCTTAGCTAGTGAGCGTGTAGATTGCCGGAAGAACCAGATATGATGCTCTGTGGGTTCTTGTAACAACAGGGATGAACTATGGCGGCGGTGAGAGATCGACAGCCTCTCACGGCGTATCTTAGCAGTATGCTCGAGATCCTGGGCTTATGAATTTCTTGGAATCTGCCTTGTGGAGACTTCTCGCCTCTGCCGATCGTCTTCCGGATGAGAGATTCTGAGAGAGAAATCCTGAGATAGATTCCGGCGAGAAAGCTGGGAGCTTGATGGTATGTATGTTCTTCTGTATTTCTGTGAATGAATTCCGAATATCAGTGAACCAATTCGGAACCTATTTCCAGTAAGAGGAGGTTCTCTATTTATAAGACTTAGATATGCCGGGCGATCGCCTTTTTTGTATTATAATAAGCGGGCGATCGCCTTTTAGCACATGGGCTTGTTCCCTTAAAGTCGCATGGCTGCTGGCGGCCAACAGACGGTCCAATGGGGAGCCTGCACGCGTCCTGAGTCGCTGTCACGGGCGGTCCCACTTTGTAACTTTCGGCGGACCTATCAGTAGGTGAGGTAGGTGACAGGCGGGGGTCAAAGGTCTTATCTGTCAGCGCATTTTGTGGATCTGCACGTGGGTGCTGTTGTGAGATCCAGTCTTTGATGACTTTACCGGGCGATCGTCTCTGTTCGGGGCATAGGTCGACCGTCCTTAGCCGTGCACTAGAGTCGATCGCCAGATGCCGAAGGGCGATCGCCTTGGGAGTCGATCGCTAGGTACCTGATGGTGGTCTGGTATCTTCGATTAGGCGAGCTAGCCATAGTTTGACTGGTGTTGACTCGGTCGCTCGGCCTTGTAGTCGATCGCCTGTCGAGTCGAATAAATCTCGACACAACAATTGCCCCCCAGCTCGCTCCTATGTTGAAAACGTGGGGTGAGGTGGTTCTGCTAGCGATCGCTGATTTTCGACGAGCGACTCTGCGTTTCCCTGAACTGGCGATCGTCATTGAGCTGATTGAAACTGAATTTGGACGACCTGGTTGGCCGCTAAACTGCGCGGGAAATGGCAATGGGCGTGGAAAACTCTCCGCGCACGTGTCGGGCTTCTGTTGGAGGATATCAACGGTCATTAATGACTCCTCGACTGACGCGTCCTTGAAGAGATGCGTACGCGGGTCTCGAGGGAGTCAATAAATGCGACGGCTGCATTTCCGACCCCTGAGAATCTTCTTAATTGCACAGGAGTCCTTTTCGCCTCCTATACAAGGACATGAGGACGCAGCGTCAAAACTTTTACGCGCTTCATCACTGGAGAAAGAAGGACTTTGCTGAAGAACGCTTCTGAGAGATTCGACTGCCGATCGTCGATCAATTTCATCTTTGGGTAAGAAAAAATCCTTTTCTCCTTTCTTTCTTTGAGAGTGGCTGGAACGTCATCATCACATGGAGTGGGTACCGGTTCCGCCACCGGGACATCGACTGTCCGGGGAGGACCTTCTTATGACTTCCACCTGGAGACGGCCGCTGAGGCTATTCGGCCCGGAATTGACCCTGCTGAAATCGAGGCTTTATTTAATGAAGCCGACGTCGCTAAGGAAGCGGCTGCTGAAGACAGACAATCGCAGATGGAGAGAAATCTGGCGATTAGGGCCTACTGGGAGCAGCATAGCACTTTCGGCCGGGCCTATCTGGCTTTTGCTGAGATTATAGAGAAGTTGGTCGGTCCGTCTCCGAGATTCGATTTCCGGGGTTATTCGATCGCCTACCCTTACCAGTTTTGCCAAACGGTCGTAGTTCCGGGATGCGCAGCGATCTCTGTGGTTGCTTGGCCAAATCAGGAGTTCGGCGACCAGGAAAGACCTGGCCGTCTGGAGGACGAGGTTCCACGTTCCTTCAAATGTGGATATACTTGCGCCGGCGGAGAATGAGCGAGCCGATCAGCCTCCAAAGGGTATGGTCGCCGTGAATGAGGCGATTATGGAGGCCGGGTTGTGCTTCCCTCTATCTTTTGCTGTCTCCCACCTGCTGGCCGCTTGGAACGTGGGCCACTTCAGCTGACGCCGAACGCTTGGCTCCAGATAATCTGCACTCTCACTCTGTTTGGCGGTCACCGCCTGTACCGCCTCCCTTCGCCGTCAGAGATGAACCACTTGTTCAAGCTGACGGCTCAGAAAGGGTCGGTCGGAGGTCACCATATTCAGGGCCGATCTGGTCGGGTAATCCTCGGAGTCCCGAATAAGGCGCGGGGCGATCCGACGAAGTGGTTCTGGGTCGCCGGCGCGTAGAGGGCTTCTGCGAGCGACAATCCTTCAGGCGAGCTGGAGATCCCTACTGAGTTTCGGGAGAGGAATCCCGGTAAGGGTTTAGACTCTCCCTTCGTTCGGATGTGTTTTGAACTGATCTAATTTGATTTCGGCTTTGCAGGTTTTCACATTCCGACGGTCGATGAGCTGCCCTTTGATTTCCTGGTTGTCTGGGAGCTGATACGGAGCTTGTCAGATGACGACCTTGACGCTAGCCGGATCAATAAGGAAAGTCGTTGGTTGTCGGCTAGGCTATTCCATTTCCCGAGACATCTCTCGGTACCAGGTATGAGTTTCTGCGACCTTCACTTTCTAGGCGATCGCCTTACTTGAGGAAAATATTTAACTGTTGATCGATCGTCTTAACTGTAGAGGTTCGCTTTCCTCGCTTTTTGGAGCCCCCACCGGAGATCGCCATGTCGAATCCTGGAGTTCTGGGCCGTCTCCGCCACAAGAAGTCGTCTCGGGCCCCACCTGTTGCGCTGCCAATTATTCCGGAGGCGGAGCCCCGTGTGGAGCCGATCGTGGCTGAGGAGGGAGCTCCGGAGGAGGGGCTTCGAACGAATTGCAAAAGGCCGAGGCCGGAAGAAACTCCGGTTCCTGCCCCCACCAATGAGGTGCCGATCGCCGCGCCTCCGATCACCATTCTCTCTCCGGAGAATGAGCCGCCCTCTGCGGCTTTTATGCGAGAGATGGCGATCGCTGATGCTGAGACTCCTCGAGAGAAACCGTACTTCGGTCGCGACCCCGAGAGGGCTGAGAGGCAGATTGCATTTTTGGGTTGAAACTTGCATTTACGTAGGAGTTGTGTTAACTTTGTTGTTTTGATGTAGGATCCGTCGCACAGATCCATCTTGCCCGCCGATGGTGTTGGATTTCTTAACGAGCCGATCTCCTCGCCGGTCCTGTGACATCCCGCAATACGTCAGCAAGGCCGCTTCTGCTCTACCGAAGGCCTGGACGACCGATCTAGATGCGATCGCTCGTCAGCGATCGGGGAGTACAATGCAGGCTGTTCTCGCCCTTTCTCTCCAGACGGCGACCATGGTTGTCCAGGCTGCGCAGGAGTTTGAGGGGCGACCTTCCACTATTCGCCTGCAGGCGGATCTCGAGGCGGCTCGGAAAGAGCCGAGTTCGCCGACAAGATCGCAAAAATGGAGAAGGACTCTTTGGAGGCAGCCAAGCGGGCGAGCCAAGAGCTTGAGCTGGCGAGGAAGGAAGCCGAGATGTCTCGTTTGGCGGTTGACCGATTCTAGGACAGGATGACGAATGCCGTCCGGGCGCAGAAGGTTGCTGAGGAGGAGGCCGATCGTCAGAAGGTGACGATCGCTCGGTTGACTAGCGAGCTGGCGGAGTCGAGGGAGAAGATAGCTGCGAGGGAGGTCGAGCTCCAAGGGTCGCAACAGGCGATGGCGGAGCTGAAAGGGGAGGTAGAGGCGACCAAGGCCAATCCCTTCCTTAACTTGGAGTTTGTCAGCGAGTTTGCCTATTATATGGCGTTCGCTGACTCGATCCGGGCTGCCAAGAAGGGAGGGCTGGAGGTCGGCCCTCATGTCGAGAATTTCAAGGCGTATGCGCTGGAGCATCCTCTCCATCCTGCCTTCTCCTTGCCGATTTTGGATCTCTCGGAGCTTGGCGTGGATCTGAGCTGGTATCCTACTCCGGCGAACCTCGTTCATCCTAACGATCTGGAGGACGGGGAGGCCGCTCCGGAAACTGGGGAAGGGTCGCAGGTCGAGCCGGAGGCTAAAGGCGAAGGTCAGGCGGGGGCCTGAGGCTCTTCGCTCTTGCTTGCTTGTTTTAGCTTTTTGTCTCGTAGTTTTGTAGTTTTCTCTTTGTAGCATTTTGGCCTTCAGGCGACCATGTATTTTGATCCTTCAAGCAATGAAATGAATGTTTGATTTTATGACTTATCACTTGAATGATTGCTATTTTTGAGTCTTTGTTTGACTTTGTAAAAATGTGTGAGGAGAGATCGTTGCGAGGGTAGTTCCAAATGAATTGATAAACTCATAAAGATAACTTTTACAACAAATTCGATCACTGCACAACATCTGAAAAATGACAACCTCCGTATGTGGTTGAATAGGGACGATCGTCGTATAGGTAGTCCGCACTCTTGCCCCTTGTTTTTATTCACTTAGTGAAAGTAAGGGGATGAAAATAAGTCGTTGAGTGAGCGGTCTTCAACTTTGTCGAATCCTAGAGGATGGTTGTCCGTCTTGAGGAACCGTGTACAATCGCAGAGTTCGATGGACCGACTCCCTGATCATGTCTTGTGCGCGAACGACATTGTCTGTCTCGTGACTCATTTTATTGTGAGGGTCCTCTGTTAGGCTGCGCCTCGCCTCGTATTTAAACGAAGGGCGTGCGGTCTTGGTCTAGAGGAGTCCTTGCGCGGAGCGTCGTCGGATTAATCAACTCCACTTCCGCGGCTTGATAGCTCTGCTTCCACCTCGGCCCACCATGAAGATGGCGAACCTCGACGGTGTACGTTGAGACGGGGGTAGTGACGCGTCGCATTGTCCGGGTTCACGATGTTAAATGATGAACCTTTGAGGGCGGGCGATCGTGTCCACTGATTAGTTTTGGAGGGCCCTCAGACTACGCCGGCCTCGTATCTAAACGAAGGGCGGGCGATCGTGGCCCATAGGGACCTTGCATGGCCTAAGCAGTCGGTTCCATCAACCACCAGGACCATGGCTGCACTCTTCTACCTCGGATCGTCATGTAGATGCCGACCCTCGACGGTGTACGTTATGCAGGGAAGGTGATCTCGTGCCTTAGTCCATCACGTTAGATGGTGAACTGTAGATGGCGAGCGAGTCCTCCAGTTTCTTAAATGAGGGGGGAGATCGGGGAGAGATTTCCGAGGTTCCCTTCTCTTGAATGAAGCATGTGGAGACGGTCGCCTAGGTTGATCTAGGGGTCGGCTCGTAAGAGCTTCCCAACATGTTTGTGTTCGACTTGGACGATCGTGTATAGAGATTGGTAGTGGCTTCGGCTAAGCCAATAGGCTGTCCAACTTGCCCTCCTCGAACAATCTCCAGAGCTGTTTGAGGAGGTCGCGGCATTGGTTGGTGCTGTGGCCGGGACACTTATGGTAGGTACAATATTGATTGTTGTCCAGGTGACCGTGGTCCCTTATCGCCTTTGGCTTGTTTAGCAGTTCGTGCCCCTTGATGGCATAGAAAATGTGGGCCGGAGTTCGGTTGAACGTATGGAGGAGATGGGCTTCCATGTCCTCGAAGGCCTTGAGATCTCCGGGTGGATTGGCGATCGCCTTCTTTGTTTTGGCGATCGCCTTCTCTGTTTTGGCGATCGCCATCTTTCGGGCAGGATGTGGCGCTTCTTCACCTTGGTGGAAGGTGAGTAGCCTTTGCCTGGCCAGAAAGTCGGCAGCCTTAGCGCGGAAGATCGCGTAGGTTGGGGGAATATCCTTGGTGAGATGTCTAAAAATGGGTGAATGACCATAGAATCCCTCCAGGACCGAATAGAGAGCGAGCTCGTCACTGATGGGTTCGCCGGTGAGGATGATTTCGTCTACTCGGTCAATGTAATCTGCATCGGTTTCGTCTTTCCCCTGCCTAATTTTCATCACGCGGTGGGGGCCTTCTGGTCTGGCGACGTTGGTGGCGAAGTATGACGTGAAGTCATTCGCCAGTTTATCAAAGGAGATGATCGATCGTGGTGGTAGTGAGGCGTACCACCTATGGGCCAGCTCGCCCAATGTTAACGGGAAGATTTGGCTCTTGGTTGCATCTGATGCCCCACACCCAGTCATGTAGATCCGGAATTTACTTAGGTGGGTTTCGGGGTCTGACCTCCCTTCGTATAGAGGCGTTTTGGGAGGAGCGATCGTTGGTTGCACGGGGGCGAGCTCGATGAGGATCGCGAGTGGCTCGATCGGCCCGGTGATCTTTCTACTGGCGCTTGCCCCAGTGTCCAAGAGTGCTTTCATCTCGTCGAGCTGGCGTTGCATAGCGGCCATCGCCGTAGCCTGGCTGCTCGCGGCTCGGCGCTCGGAGCGGGAGCCGAGCGATCGAGTACTGATCCCCTGGCGATCGGGGCGGGAGTCAGACGGCTGACCTGCGTTCGGCTGTGAGTTGGGTAGGCTGAACTCTTGGTGATGGATTCGGATTCCGTCCTTTCTTGGTTGGGACCAGAATGCCCCGGTCTCCAGGATGGATCGTGCCCCAAGCGATTGAATACGGATCCGTCCGGTCGTGCGAGAGCCTTTTCTTGCGAATTGGGGCTTTCTGACGATCGCTCGCCCAGTAGCCCGTTGAATTTCTGTTTTCTCATGCGGCGGACGATCGAGGGAGTTATTGCGGACGACGCGCATGCTCTCTGTCGCTCCTATAGGATGGCCATAGCCTCCTCGATCTGTTCCTCGGTCTGTTCCTCGGTTTGGAACTGGTCGAGTGAGAGGTTGGGGCCATCTCTCAGGTGCGGGATCGAGAGTCTCGCGTTGCCGCGGCTTCCCCCGGTCGTCGGCTGGGGTTCGGATTGAGACGGGATATGGTGTCTGGCGGTTCGGAGAGTGGCTCTCTTCGATGTACCGGCGGATGTCATGATTCTGAAGGTTTTCTTTGAAGCGCAGTGAGTGTCACTTCAAGTATATGCCCCGAGAACAGTGAGTGTTCTTCGGGACGGTAGGAATAAAAATGAAGGTATAGACCCCCTTCTTCTAGCGCCAATTGTTGCTACCCAAAATATTATCCGGAGATAGATATTGCTGGAATGGATGGATAGCAAACAAATGCGAGAACACTTCCGTGGGAAAAGTAAATAACACAAGAACTGTCGGGGTTGTTAGTCCCGGGCTTGAATGCTCTCGCGAGATATTATTAATACCAATATTCGGGGATATAAGTACTAATGTAAGAATACAATTACAATGAGTGTAAAGATTCTTGTTATCTTAGCTAGTGAGCGTGTAGATTGCCGGAAGAACCAGATATGATGCTCTGTGGGTTCTTGTAACAACAGGGATGAACTGTGGCGGCGGTGAGAGATCGACAGCCTCTCACGGCGTATCTTAGCAGTATGCTCGAGCTCCTGGGCTTATGAATCTCTTGGGATCTGCCTTGTGGAGACTTCTCGCCTCTGCCGATCGTCTTCCGGATGAGAGATTCTGAGAGAGAAATCCTGAGATAGATTCCGGCGAGAAAGCTGGGAGCTTGATGGTATGTATGTTCTTCTGTATTTCTGTGAATGAATTTGGAATATCAGTGAACGAATTCGGAACCTTTTTCCAGTAGGAGGAGGTTCTCTATTTATAGGACTTGGATATGCCGGGCGATCGCCTTTTAGCATATGGTCTTGTTCCCTTAAAGTCCGCGGCTGCTTTGGCGATCGGTATGCAGTCCCGATGGGAGCCTGCACGCGTCCTGAGTCGCTGTCACGGGCGGTCCCACTTTGTAACTTTCGGCGGACCTGTCAGTAGGTGAGGTAGGTGACAAGCTGGGGTCAAAGGTCTTATCTGTCAGCGCCTTTTGTGGATCTGCACGTGGGTGTTGTTCTGAGATCCAGCCTTCGATGACTTTACCGGGCGATCGTCTCTGTTCGGGGCGTAGGTCGACCGTCCTTAGCCGTGCACTAGAGTCGATCGCCAGATGCCGAAGGGCGATCGCCTTAGGAGTCGATCGTTAGGTACATGATGGTGGTCTGGTATCTTCGATTAGGCGAGCTAGCTATAGTTTGACTGGTGTTGACTCGGTCGCTCGGCCTTGTAGTCGATCGCCTGTCAAGTCGAATAAATCTCAACACAACATAGTGCTTCACCCGTGTTTTGAATGTTATACTATTCATCGTGTTCGTTCCGTATGTTTTTGGGAATTCGAGTCGTCGAGTCATGGCGGCTAGGCACGGGCCGGCCACGTGCGGCAGGGACCGGCCAAGTGCGCACGAGCATGGCGCACGATCTGCGCGCACGATCCGGTGCTCGTGTGGCCCTGACTGCACACGCACAAGCGAGTGCTCGTGCCCAGTGCTCGTGTGTCCCGGCAGTCTGCTGGCAGTGGGCGCACACGACCCGGCGCACAACCGGCCGCTCGTGCGTGCCTGATCGTACGTCACTGGGCAGTATAAATATGATCAATCAAACGTGTTTTCACCCATTTTCTCACCTCGTTTCTTTCCCTTCCACGGCTGGAGGCTTGGTAGGCGTGGAGGCATGTTATCAAGTGATGAATCCATGAAGTCTTGGAGTTCATATCATCGATTATTCATCCTATAACATCCTTTGATCGAGCGAATCAGGTCAGATTTCCTGAAAAATCCTAGTTTGGGAACATTGGGGATTTTGTTGTTTTCGTCCGATTTAACCGTAATAACTTAGAATTGTGATGGATTGATGATTATTTAGGTGTATTCTATCATTTCCATTGTTATTCCACGGTTGTATTGTATTGATTCGTCGTTTTGGTTGAGTTCTTAGTCGACGCCTTGAAGGTGTCCGACAAAAGATCTTAGAGGGGGGATTTGGCGTTGTGTGATTATTATCCATCGTACGATTGTTGATTTATCATTGGTATGACTTAGGGACGAAATTCTTGTGAAGAACTCGAGTCGGAACCCTTCCGTTCGTTGTCTTCTTCGTGGTACAAGCTTCCCGGTCGAACTGTGCTCTTCGGGGTATTCGGTAACGGTTATTAAGGCAAGTATCTTATTATACGACTTGCGACTAGTAATCACGTATGAGATTTATGATGATTTTGCTTGCCTTCGTAAATATGTTCCGTTTGAATTGGTTGTGTATTCCGCAGTTTGAAGGCTTTGTGATAATAGCGTTATATTGGTATACGTGTTAGGTGTTGTGCCATTTGTGCAGGATTGTGACGTACATATGGGATGGTTGTATACTTGGTTGTGCAATGTATTGTGTACCGATTGTGTGTTATGTTGGTTGTGTGTCGTTGATTGATGATAGTTGTTGTGAGTGTTGAGATTGTGTTATGTACGTGTGATGTAAGATTTTGCGATGATCAATGTGATTGATTAACTGTGCTCATTGTCGTATGTAATGTGAATGTGAATGTGAATATGTGTGTGACCGCTAAGTTCACTCGTGTTGGTTCGACGGGACCTACGAGGATTCGTGGCAGTGGACTACGGGGTCAGAACTTAGTGAGATACTGAGGTCCAATCGTGCTGTTCTGACGAGGCCTACGATAACGCATGGCAGTGGACCATGAGTTTTGGACACAGTGCGTCCAACCGGGTGAGCTCGACGGGGCTTACGGTGACACATGGCAGTGGACTACAGTGTCAGGACTGTGTGTGTGATTGTTGTGATTGATATAGTCTGTGTGGGTTGTTGAGCCTACGGAGACACGTGATAGTGGATCACGGTGTCGGAATTGGTTATTTTGGTTAATAGTCTGTGTGGGTCGTTGAACCTACGGAGATACGTGACAGTGGATAACGGTGTCGGAATTGATTATGTTTGTTTAATTGTGCGTGGTGTAGTCCGTGCGGGTTGTTGAACCTATGAAGACACGTGACACTGGATCACGGTGTCATGAACATGATTATTTTCAAATCAAAGTTTTGAAAGGAAAAGTTTTATGAAAATGAATGCTGGACCGAGTCCTAAGCTTGAGTAAATGTTTTCCGTATTGTGAACTGTTGATTTATGAAACAAGATTTGGGTTAAAGCCCTCAACCCTTCTTTTGAAAGGTTTGGTGAACCAGGACTCGGAGTTTTAAAGGTTTCGAAATTCCAAAATTTCCGAGGCGATGAACTTATTTTCGAAATGCTTCATAGCTTAATTTTCCCTTATTAAAACCCCCGGGAGTAATTTGATACTTGATTATTGTGTTTGATTCTTGATTCATATTTGGTCGTTACTTTTCGTATGATTTGATACTTGCACTAGTAAAACAGTGTAGTTTTACTAACCCTCGAGTAATCGGGGGGTGGATGTCTGTTTTGCGTCCAGGTACATGCAGGTTCAGGGGAGTAGTCACAGGATTGGCACAAGAGGAGGACGAGCTGCGATACTAATCAAGAGTCGAGAGTTGGTAGAGTTTGGTTATATTGTTAGAGTTGATTTCAGTCTTCCGCTGTATTATGTTTCGACCCTTGTGTGGGTAATGTTGTTTTAGTCAGTTCTGTTGATGGAGTTGTGTGACCTCATCGGTCTGTGTATTCATGTGTGAGTGACCTTAACGGTCTGTATTACTATATTGTTTGACCCTTGCCGGGCAAGCATTTGGTTGTTTATGGATGTTTAGCCTGGTAGATCCTTGTGGAAAGGGTCTACGGCGTGTAATATTCCCATACGTTTTTGGAGGTGTTACATTTATGGTATCGGAGCTTTAGGTTGCGGAAACCTAGGTTGTCGGGTCGAGTCGAGTCGTGATTTGTCGAGTATTGTGTGGTTTTGTCATTCGAGATGTCGGGTGACAAGTTGAGTTGTGCGTAGTCACAACGTGTCGGATATGTTGTCGGATGAGATTAGTATCGTGGGCGACCGTCATCTTCGTGCGGCCTGTGGATGTAAGACTCCTCTTTTATGCGAGGTACCCGTGTATCATGATTTTATCTTAGTGAGTTAATTGCGGTGCATAATTTTATTTACACGGTGTTGTGTAATATAGTTGTATATAATACTTGTGACACATAGTATATGTATAAAAACTGGGCATATTGTTGTTTTACCTTTAAACCACCGTATGGGGTGGTATGGTGTGAAAAATTGAGAACTTTAATGGGTTTCGAATAAGGTATCGACGATTGAGTTCGCGAGAAACTCCGAGGAATGGTTTTGTTGTATGTTTAAACTTGATGCTGTGAGATGTATTCAATTGGATTGGCCATCCTATATGCCGTTTAGGCATGTGATTTTAAGTTTGATTGTTTTTAGATTGTTATGTTTATGCCGTTACGGGTAGGTCTTAGAATGTTCTTCCTGGAGGACTTTACGAGTTTGAACATTTTTGTGGAAATCGTTTGCTATTGTTTAAAATATTTTGATGGTGCAGTTAAAACCACGGTTTATATGGATTTTAAAATCGGTTAAATTTTTGACAAATTGGTCGTGCATTTTCAAATGACACCATCAGACGGTATTTGGAAAGTGTGTTTTGAAGTACTTCGGATATTGCGAAATATTACTGTCGTTTTGGTTATGAACCAAAGGATTTTGAGAAAATTTCTGTTTTGCAAAACGACTTTGGCTTTCGTAAATTAGAATGTTATGTGTTTATGTATTGAGGTTAAGTCGTGCAGTGAGTTGCTATGTTATTATTCTCTTCAGAAAATCTGGGTTGTATGCCCAAGTGGTGGGATACGTTGTTAGGTATCGTTCCCCACTTCAATGACCGAGGTATTAAATAAAGTGTTTTCAAAATTTCATCCTAGTAAAATCTTTCGAAACTCGCGAATCTTAAAATATTAATATTTGAATAAATACCTCGGAAAAAAATTTATTTTTCAAGAATGTTACAAGTGTCTAGTCTCAATGACATGCATGTGGTCTCGACCGTGTTTATTTTGGTAAAAGTCGTGCACCTCTGTTGGTGTAACCGTGTGAATTACTTATAAATTTAAGTCTATTATTGCAGTGTTAGTTCGTGTACTCGTGTGATGACTTGGAGTGAATACTTTATTGTGCTACTGGTTGTTGCCCTATGTTGATTATGTGGTATTTATTTTGTTGTTCTGAATGGTTGCCCGTTCAGTATGCTGAGGGGTCGAGGCCGAGGTCGTGGTCGTGGTGGTGGTCGTAATCAAGAGCGTGAGAGGGCGACTCACTCCTTGCCGAGTACCAATCAGCTCGGTACAGATCAGGGACATTCTCATTCAGCCATCGTTAACGTTGACGTTGGCTCTGCCACCATCCTTCGTCAGGTGGTTGACCAGTTAGTGCAGATGAATCAGGTCGTATGTCGGAATGAGAACCCAAATGGGGATAACGGAGCTAGTAAGTGGTTACGAAATGTGATGAGGATGCAGCCGCCCCGTTTTGTGTGTTCGTCTGACTTGTTAGGTTGGGAAAACTAGCTCTTCCAGTTGGACAGAACATTTGATGTTGTAGCTTGTCCGGATGAAAGGAGGGTACCCATTGCTCAGTACCTGCTCGACAAAGAAGCTGCAGACTGGTGGCAGGCTGTAGTGCCTGCAGATCGTACATCTACATGGGCTGAGTTTAAGACCGCCATGGAGGCAGAGTATTGCCCGTTGCCTGTTCGTGAATGCAGGATCATTGAGTTTTTCTCCGCTACGCCCCAGGATGTGTCAATATCCCAGGCGATAGTCGATTATAATCGACAGTTGACTTATGTTCGTGATCAAGTGAGAAGTGAAGCGGACAAGGTCCGATACTTCAATATGCACATGGAACCCCATATCCGTGAGAGTATGGCTCCGCTTATGTGTGCCATCCTGAAGGAATATCAGGACCGAGCTTTAGCCATTGAGATGGCCGTTTCTGTGACGGAATCTGGTTCAGAGAGTAAGAGACAAAAGACCTCGAGTAACTTTTCAAGAAGCCGGAAAAGTGAGATCCGTGAGCCTGTTGCTTCGCAGTTTCCTTCTGGGAGCACTCCTCATTCGATTGACCAGTCTAAGAACCTTACTCCGGAGGCGAGTAAGACGATCGGTGTAAAGACCTACTTTAACTGCATCCGTGTAGGCCATGCGAGACAAAATTGCTGTTCGCCACCGGTTAATTATTTTAAGTGCAGCCAACTGGAGCACCAAGCGGTGCATTGTGAGACCGTTGCCAAGATGTTCGGGAATCGAGTTTTCGTTCCTACTCGGGGAGTGCCCGGTGGTGTCCAGTGATGTAGTTGTGTATCGTACTTTGTGCTGTAATTCGTGTAGAGATTGATATTTGTTGTGTGAACTTTTTGGTTTCGTTTGTATTCTACCATGATGTTTTATTTTAAGTTTTGGGACGAAACTTATTTTTAATAGGATAGAATGTAATATCCGGTATTCTCATTTTCTGTTATCATGAATTGTTTGTGTCTTAACGTCGGACATTTTCTTGTTGACGAGAATCGGAGTGAATTCTATCGTAATACTATATTTGTTTCTACCGCATAGTCGTTGTGGTCGGGTGCGACTTGTTGTCGCGTGCGTTTCTTTGATTAAATGTATGCATATGATGTGTTGTTAATTACTCGTTGTTTTGAATCATAGTTGGTGGCGTGGCGTTAGTCGTCGTGGGGCGTGTTTTCACGCTGTATATTCCTTTGCGTTGCTTGTAACGTTTCGCCATTGGGCGCGATTTTTTTCGGTTCTTGTGTATCTCTTTGAGTATTCCTGGCGGGATATTGATTCTCCATACTTGATTTAAGTTTCAGGACGAAACTTCTTTTAAGGATGGAAGAATGTAATATCCGCAATTTCGGATTTCGGTAATTTTCTTTTTTTCTGGCGTAGGTCCGTTTCGACGACTCTATTGGGACCGTTTCATCATTCTGAGAATAATTAATTCTGCACTTTTTGTCATCCGAGTTCGTTTTGGTATTGTTTTGTTGAGTTCCATGTTTCTTAACGACTTTTCCGCACTCGAGTTCGATTCTTGTGAATCTCGTTCGAAATTACTATTTCGAGTTTCCCGTAAGTCCGTTTAACTTCGTTAGACATTTTGTGAACTTCGGTTCGGTTATTCGATCACGTATCATGATTTTCGGACGTTTTGGGCCATTTTCGTAATTTCCCAAAGTTTTGGGGTGTTTGCCTTCCTATCGTCCTTTCAACCTTCGGGTTGTCGGAACCATGTGTTTGTTTAGTGCTTCACCCGTGTTTTGAATGTTATACTATTCATCGTGTTCGTTTCGTACGTTTTCGGGAATTTGAGTCGTCGAGTCATGGCGGCTAGGCACGGGCCGGCCACGTGCGGCAGGGACCGGCTAGGTGCGCACGAGCATGGCGCACGAGCTGCGCGCACGATCCGGTGCTCGTGCAGCCCTGAATGCACACGCACGAGCGAGTGCTTGTGCCCAGTGCTCGTGTGTCCCGGCAAACTGCTGGCAGTGGGCGCGCACGACCCGGCGCACGACCGGCCGCTCGTGCGTGCCTGCTCGTGCGTCACTGGGCAGTATAAATATGATCGATCAGACGTGTTTTCACCCATTTTCTCACCTCGTTTCTTTCCCTTCCGCGGCTGGAGGCTTGGTAGGCGTGGAGGCATGTTGTCAAGTGATGAATCCATGAAGTCTTGGAGTTCATATCATCGATTATTCATCCTATAACATCCTTTGATTGAGCGAATCAGGTCAAATTTCCTGAAAAATCCTAGTTTGGGAAAATTGGGGGTTTTGTTGTTTTCGTCCGATTTAACCATAATAACTTAGAATTGTGATGGATTGATGATTATTTAGGTGTATTCTATCATTTCCATTATTATTCCACGGTTGTATTTTATTGATTCGTCGTTTTGGTTGAGTTCTTAGTCGACGCCTTGAAGGTGTCCGACAAAAGGTCTTAGAAGGGGGATTGGGCGTTGTGTGATTATTATCCATCGTACGATTGTTGATTTATCATTGGTATGACTTAGGGACGAAATTATTGTGAAGAACTCGAGTCGGAACCCTTCCGTTCGTTGTCTTCTTCGTGGTACAAGCTTCCCGGTCCAACCGTGTTCTTCGGGGTATTCGGTAACGGTTATTAAGGCAAGTATCTTATTATACGACTTGCGACTAGTAATCACGTATGAGATTTATGATGATTTTGCTTGCCTTCATAAATATGTTCCGTTTGAATTGGTTGTGTATTCCGCAATTTGAAGGCTTTGTGATAATAGCGTTATATTGGTATACGTGTTAGGTGTTGTGCCATTTGTGCAGGATTGCGACGTACATATGGGATGGTTGTACACTTGGTTATGCAATATATTGTGTACCGATCGTGTGTTATGTTGGTTTTGTGTCGTTGATTGATGATAGTTGTTGCGAGTGTTGAGATTGTGTTATGTACGTGTGATGTAAGATTTTGTGGTGATCAATGTGATTGATTAACTGTGCTCATTGTCGTATGTAATGTGAATGTGAATGTGAATATGTGTGTGACCGCTAAGTTCACTCGTGTTGGTTCGACGGGACCTACGAGGATTCGTGGCAGTGGACTACGGGGTCAGAACTTAGTGAGGTACTGAGGTCCAATCGTGCTGGTCTGACGAGGCCCACAATAACGCATGGCAGTAGACCATGAGTTTCGGATACAGTGCGTCCAACCGGGTGAGCTCGACGGGGCTTACGGTGACATGTGGCAGTGAACTACGGTGTCAGGACTGTGTGTGTGATTGTTGTGATTGATATAGTCCGTGTGGGTTGTTGAGCCTATGGAGACACGTGACAGTGGATCACGGTGTCAGAATTGGTTATGTTTGGTTAATAGTCCGTGTGGGTCGTTGAACCTACGGAGACACGTGACAGTGGATCACGATGTCGGAATTGATTATGTTTGTTTAATTATGCATGGTGTAGTCCGTGCGGGTTGTTGAACCTACGGAGACACATGACAGTGGATCACGGTGTCATGAACATGATTATTTTCAAATCAAAGTTTTGAAAGGAAAAGTTTTATGAAAATGAATGCTGGACCGAGTCCTAAGCTTGAGTAAATGTTTTCCGTATTGTGAACTGTTGATTTATGAAACAAGATTTGGGTTAAAGCCCTCAACCCTTCTTTTGAAAGGTTTGGTGAACCAGGACTCGGAGTTTTAAAGGTTTCGAAATTCCAAAATTTTCGAGGCGATGAACTTATTTTCGAAATGCTTCATAGCTTAATTTTCCCTTATTAAAACCCCCGGGAGTAATTTGATACTTGATTATTGTGTTTGATTCTTGATTAATGTTTTCTCGTTACTTTTCGTATGATTTGATACTTGCACTAGTAAAACAGTGGAGTTTTACTAACCCCCGAGTAATCAGGGGGTGGATGTCTGTTTTGCGTCCAGGTACATGCAGGTTCGGGGGAGCAGTCACAGGATTGGCACAAGAGGATGACGAGCTGCGGTGCTTATCAAGAGTCGAGAGTTGGTAGAGTTTGGTTGTATTTTTAGAGTTGATTTCAGTCTTCCGCTGTATTGTGTTTCGACCCCTGTGTGGGTAATGTTTTTTTAGTCAGTTCTATTGATGTAGTTGTGTGACCTCATCGGTCTGTGTATTCATGTGTGAGTGACCTTAACGGTGTGTATTATTATATTGTTTGACCCTGGCCGGGCAAGCATTTGGTTGTTTGTGGATGTTTAACCTGGTAGATCCTTGTGGAAAGGGTCTACGGCACGTAATATTCCCATACGGTTTTGGGGGTGTTACAGAGTCTTGGCTACAGAGAGCTCGTGCTGGATCCCATTCTGATCACTGTACTCAGTGATTGCTCTGTTGAGAAATTCTTCTCCTCTATATGATCTGATCTTGATGATTGAGAGAGATTTCTCATTCTGGGTCCTTCTCAGCAGCTCAAGCAGCTTTGTCAAGGTTTCTCATTCAAGATGTTTCATTCTTGATGATTGAGAGTGGTAGGTTGGACTGGTTTGAATGATGCTCTGGTCCGCTTCCCTTTCTGACATGCATCACAGAGAGCTTCCTTTCTGAAAACTTCTTCCGGAAGTCCTCTGACCAGCTTCTGTGAACTAATCTTGTTGATGGCTTTGAAGTTTAGGTGACATAGTCTCTTGTGCCACAGCCATTCATTTTCTGCTATTGTCCTGGATAGAAAGCATGTGTTGGGAGTTCCTGTTTTCCAATCTATCATATAGACATCTATCCTTCTGAATCCTTATAGCTTCACTTCTCCAGATAGAATATCTATCACCATACATTTCCAAATAGTGAAGACTACTAGATTCTTCTCATCACAAAATTGGCTTATGCTCAAAAGGTTGTATTTGAGCCCTTTGACATAATGAACTTTTGATATAGTGATGTTTCCTCTGTGCAGCTCTCCAAAGCCTTTATTCATACCTCTAGAGCTATCTCCAAAGGTTATGTCTGGACCTCTTTCTTTGATATAATTTGACAGCACCTTCTTGTTCCCGGTCATGTGCCTTGAGCATCTAGATTCTACATACCATTCTTCACCTCCAATATTTGAATTTGTGGAGATGTGGTAGTAGTCCTTCCACCTTTTCTGCAATCAAACAAGCAGAGATTTAGGTACCCAAATATGTGTGGGTCCTCAGGAGTTAGTTGGTTTCCTAGAGAACTTATTTCTCCTGGGATTGTGAAAGTTGTTGTTATTGCCCCTAAATGGTGTGTGTTGTCTGGGCCTGTATCCTCTGTTAGGATTGTGTATTGGATATGCCTCATAAAATTGATGTGAGCCATTTCTAAATCTTGGCTGAGACCATTTATAAAATCTTTGGGGTCTCCACATCTATTCATTTTGAAAACTTGGATAACCTTGAGGTTTCCATTTACCCCTCCCATTTTGAAATCTGTTTTTGGGGAGTCTTTGATAATAGTGGGCATGTTGTCTGGGCTGCTGCTTCTGCCTTGGCCATTGCCTAGTCTCATGTCTAGGTGGCTGTCTTGTATACCTTGGATGCAGCCTAGACTTGTGACTTGGCTGCTGCCTATTTTGAAACACTGGTTTGTAATTAGGCTCAGCAGATGGGACAAGTGTTCCTCCCTTGATGAAAGTAGTTTTAGAACTAGAGGGAGTGTTAGGGTCATATCCAGGGCCTGATATGGAGTATAGTGGCCTTTTGTTCATACACAATTCGTCCAAAGTTAGAGACACCTTCGGGGAGGTTATTTCCTTCGCCTGAGTTTTACTTAGCTGAGTCAATTTGGTAAACTCAGCTTTGACATGAGCAAGTGCAGCTGGTTTTTCACTATTCAAAATAGTTAATCGTTTTATCTCAGTTGTAGTGATATCAGCCTAGTTTTTAAAGTTGTCTGCGGCCTATTTTTCAAGATCATATTTTGTTTTATTCAACTCTTGGCTGAGTTTTTCAAAGTTGTCTTTCAGCTGCCTATTCTCATCTTGCAACTGGGTCTTCTCGGCTGATACAGATATGTGTGCAGATTTTAATTTCTCAAAGTCTTTGAGAAGTTGATTTACAGACTCGTGTAAGTCCATGTCTTATGACATGTCTGAACTATTATTTGAATTAGAGGGTTTTGAGGTTACCTCTTCATCAGCTAGGTTGGCCATCAGACAGTCATATTCCTGATCATCATCATCAGAGAGGAATCCGCTGCTTGATTCCCCTTTCTCTTGGTCTTCTCCAATGAGGGCTTTCCTTTGGTCTTCTTTTCTGCTCACCTCCTTCTTGCTCTCGTCCTTCTTAAGATCAGGACAGTCGATTTGAATGTGTCCTGTCTTATGACAGTTATAGCATTCCACCTTCCAGCTTCCGGCTTTTTGATTTCTGCTTGGATTCTCCTTATAATTCTTCTTATATTTGGAGTAATTCTTTTGGAAATTACTGAATATTTACATTATAAATGCCATCTCTTCCTCGAAATTGAGTGGATTTGGAGGTTTGACATCAGACAGGTTCCTGGTGGGGGACTCAGCTGCAAATGCTATTCCCTTCTCTGCAGGCTAGTTTGATGATGAACTTGGGAGTTCGAATTCATAAGCCTTCAGGTCAGAGAATAGTTCTTGAATCTTTATTTTATTAAGGTCTTTGGATTCCCTCATGGCCACCGCCTTCATGCTCCATTAGGGGCTAAGTGATCTTAACACCTTCAAGGCCATCTCCCTGTTGCCATAAGTTTTTCCAAGGGAGTTTTTTTCGTTGATGATCTCTGTGAACCTTGTGTCCACCTGGTCTATTGATTCTCCGGTCTTCATCTTGAAGTTTTCAAACTTCTGGGTAGCGATTGACAACTTGTTTTCTTTTATTAGCTCTGTACCTTCACACATCATGGCAAGGGTATCTCAAATTTCTTTGGCATTTTGGCAATTCTTGATCTTGACCATTGTTGATTCGTCAAGAGCTTGGTACAGCACATCTCTGGCCCGGTTGTCAAGATTGGCCAGCTTTCTTTCTTCTGGACTCATCTCTATTCTTTTCTTGGGAATTTTTGCTGGTTTCCCTGCTGCTATCTCCTCGGGAGTGTTGTCCTTCTCGAATATGAAAGGACCATATTCGATAATGCACCACATGTCATCATGGATAGAAGATAAGTGTGCCTGCATCCTTATCTTCCAAATATCATACTCATCAACTGAAAACACATGTAATCTAGAGTGCATGTATTCCATTCTAAATGAGAGATAAAAAATATATGCAAGATATATGGATCTGGTTCTGGAAATAAATGAACCAACCTCTCTGATACCACTTGTAGGTCACAAGTCGTCAGAAATAAGTGTAGAGGGGGGGTGAATAGACTTATTGAAACTCTTTTTCCAAGTAGGAATTAAGGAGTTTCTCAGATAATGGTACAGATGACTTAGAGTCGTATGTAGACAATATAAGTGCGGAAGTCAGCTGATGACGAATACAGAAATATAAACAATGAAACACTAAGTATGAATGCAGTAGTGTATGATGCTAAAACAATAAAGTACGCAGGTAATTTATAGTGGTCTCAAATGTGGGGTAATTCTCTACTAATCCACTTTCTCCAAACCAGTTGGAGATGAATCCACTATAATTTTCAACTAGTGATAAATATTACAGTGATTCTACAACTTAGTTACAACAACTTCCAACCAGTGGAAATCCTGTCATTGCAACTCCTTTCTGAATGCCTAGCACCAGTCGATCTCCAAATCCTTAGATGCCTATCAGTCGTGCAACTTCAACTAGTGAAGTACCCCGTACTCAGGTTTTAAGACAATAGTGTTTTGTCTTGTCCAACTAAGAGCTTTCTTCGTATGTGAATTGTGAATGCTGCTCTTCACGATACTATAGATTTCTTGATCGCTTGATTGCTTTAATTGCTTGAAAGTATAGTTCGCATCGTATTTTGCTCTTTCAAATCTTCAGATATTTATAGCTTGTCAATCCTTAGAGCTTTTCTTCATAGCCGTTGAAAATATGTAACAAATCCGTCTGTTGGAGAAGTAGACTTCTTTGTTTTTCTTTTTGAACATTGCAAGGCTGGATTCCCTTATTTTAATCCATTTCCGACAGTTGTGAAGACTTTCACATTGAAGCGCCGAATCTTTTGATTTTAATATGTCTAAAGTCTTCAGAGGCGGGTCTGGATGAATTATTTAATTCATATCCTTCCGGTAATCTCTCCAGACTATCCCTTATCGCCCGCATGTGACTCTCTGTAATTATTGAATTTTCAACGCGATGTGGACAGGTTTACTTGGCTGATTGCAGTCAAACTTCTCTATTGTCGGACTTCTCTAACGATGACTTCTCTGATGTCCTGACGATACTTCTCTGATCTGACGACTTGTCTGAAGTCTTCTGACCTGATGAACTTGACTGATCTTGATGGTCAAACTTCGGATGACTTGGGCTCCGTCTAATCACTTGATTGCAGTCTGGTCAAACTTCTCTGATAAAATTGTTGACCAGTACTTCTCTGATTTTCATTTGACTGTGACTCGGCTTTCTGCAGTGTTTGGTCAAACTTCTCTGATGTTGCTTGTCTGACCGAAACTTCTCTGATGTACTTATCTGCACTTTGTACTTGGCCGATTTTAAGCCTAACTTAAATGGCCTATAGAAGATACTCATTTGGTTCTTCTTTACATTTTGCCAAGTATCTAACTTAACATAATTTAGCCTATGGAAGATAATCATTTGGTTCTTCCTTACATTTGCCAAGTAATAAGCATACATTTGAACAAGCAAGTACAATAATGACATCATCAAAAATCTAACATGTATTCCTAACAAAACGATGGACCTCTATGGAAAGAGGCCATCAAAGATGAAATTGATTCTATATTACAAAATCATACTTGGAACTATTGGAATTACCTCCAAAATGTACGCCACTAGGAAATAAGTGGATTTTCAAGAAGAAAATGAAGGATGGAGCTATTGATAAGTATAAAGCTAGGCTCATAGTCAAGGGCTACGACCAATGTGAGGGTCTAGACTATTTCGATACTTATTCTCCTGCGATGAGAATAACTTCCATCAAGATGATACCTGCTATTGCTTCATTATGAGGTTTAGAAGTTCATAAAATGGATGTTAAGGCTGCCTTTATTAATGGGGACTTAGATGAGGAAATCTATATGGAACAACCCGAGGGCTTTTTTTGCCCCCGGACAACAAAGAAAAGTCTACAAGTTGGTAAAATCATTGTATGGATTGAATCAGGCATCAAAACAGTGGCATGAAGAGTTTGATCATGTTATATTAAGGGGTGGCTTCAAAATTAATGAATGTGATAAGTGTGTATATATGTGAAGGACACAGAAGATGGTTATGTCATTTTGGGTCTATATGTAGATGACTTGCTCATTACTGGTAGTAATGAAAGAATAATCTAGTCTACCAAGGACATATTGAGGTCGAGATTTGACATGAAAGATATGGGACTTGCAGTTGTGATTTTACGGATTAACACAAATATTGAAAGGTCTCATGCTGAGTCAAGCCCATTATGTGGATAAAGTTCTTGAAATATTTAACAAAAATAACTCTGGCACAGCCAAAACCCCGATGGATATGACGTTAAAACTATCCAAAAATAAGAGTGAAGGAGTATCTCCACTTGAGTATTCTCGCATAATAGAAAGTTTGATGTACTTAATGAGCTGTACAAGACTAGGCATAGCCTACTCAGTCAGTAGACTAAGTAAATACACAAGAAACCTCGGAAAAGATCACTGGAAGGCGATCACAGGGGTACTAAGATATTTAAGGGGTACTCGTGAGTATGGGCTGCACTATATCAGATAGATATCCAGCAGTACTTGAAGGATATAATGATGTAAATTGGATATCTGATATAAAAGACTCCAAGTTAACATGTGGATATGTAATCACACTGGTTGGTGCACCAGTGGCATGGAAATCTTTTGAAACAGACATTTATAGCCAGTCCACGATGAAATCCGAGTTTATAGACTTAGACAAATGTGTAGAAGAGAGAGAATGGCTACACCATTTACTAGAAGATATTCTAAAATGGGCAAAGCCTGTGACCGCAATATGTATTCATTGTGATAGTCTATCTCTGATTGGCAGGGCACACAGCAAAATGTATAATGGTAAGTCTCGTCATATAAGGAGGAGACGTAATACCATTAGATAGTTGCTATCAACAGGGGTTATCACTATTGACTACGTGTCATCAAAGGATAACATTGCGGATCCACTAACTAAATAGTTATCAAAAGGCCCTATTGATAAATCAACAAGGTCTATTGATGGTTTTATGAAGGATACCCAACCTAAGCTGACTGGAGATCCCAGGATCTTGGGATAACCAATTCATAAAATTGGGTACGATCACTGTGGGGGTCACCCCGGACATGCCTATTCCTAGTACGAAAATAGTGATACCCCTAGGAAGAGGTTAAGCTTATGTCTTTAATGATTCTTAAGTCGAAAATATATAGTTGTAATATCCGTGTATTTTATATATGTTATTTTAGATGTATCTTCTTGAATTGTTGTTATTTGGAGATGAGTGTATTGATGATTTATATTGGAGTGCTCATGGTTGGTAATTGTCGAGTTTTTGTGATTTTCAGATTTGTGTTCGTTCTGGACGGACTTCGCGAATTTTATGCTGGAAAGTAGCAGTTAGCGCACGCTAGATTGCACTGATAGTGTATGCTAACCAGGTGCGAGTAGCGCATGCTACTCTTGTGTGTAGCGCACGCTATGCCTGCTGGGCAGTGAGCTTTCTGGACTCTGGAATGGGGCATTAGCGCACGCTAATGGTAGACTAGCATACGCTATTGAGGTAGGCTAGCGCACGTTAAGTAGTGTGGTAGCGCGCGCTATCGCGGCAGGGCAGTGAGGACAGTAAGGTTCTGGACTACCTGTTGCAGCAGGTAGCGCACACTAGTATTCTGGCTAGCTCGCGCTAGTGACGGTAGTTAGCGCATGCTAACATATGGGTAGCGCACGCTACCGGAATCAGACAGAAGGTTCTAGATCGCCTTCCATCCAACAGTGCACCGCCTTTCAGATCGTTAGCGCACGCTATTCTTCGGCCGTAGCGCACACTAAACACTCCCAGTATATATGGGCGGCATGTTCTAGATTCGTCATTTTCACCATCTCTCTCTTCTTCTCCGGCGGCTGGGCGACTTGGAGCCTAGGGTAGCATAGTTTTTGACCAGATTTCACCGTACAACAACATTTCTGAGTTCCTAGTCTCGATCTAATAATATTTCATCAAGTTCATCATCCAAATCAAGGTAAGATTGTTTAATCCCTATTTTTTGGGAATTTTGGGGTTTTGTTTGGATCTCGTCCGTCTAGTCTATTTTAAACCTTGATTTGTGTTAGATTATGATTATGAAGTCATAATCCCTTGTTTTCCTTGAAGTCTATGGATTTTGTTCGAGTTCCATCTATTAAACAGAGTATGAACAATCCCGCCTTCGTAGTGTTTGATAGTTTGTCCCTAAGAGTAGAATTTGAAGGAAATCCTTCCGTTTACGTGGTGTTGTGTTTTATTCAATATTTTGTTGTGCTAGGATCGAATCGTTAAAGGAGTTCGGACCGTACATTCTCACATTTGTTGTTTCTTGTGTCATTCGAATTGAGGCAAGTACTTTGGTTGTGTTTATTGTACTTCGTGTGAATGTGTGAGAAACGTGATTTTGTGAAAAGTGGTAATTTCAGAAAATGTGATTTATGTCAAAAGTGATGATTTCTAAAAGTGCGACTTGAGGTCATGTGCCAAGTAAAACCAGCGAGGGTCCCCTGGGTTCCGTAGACTGAGGCTTCTGCGGTCCACTTGGCTGGGTTTGTACAACCATGGAGGCTTGATGAGGACTCTCTGGGAAGAGGTATGCATCTCGCGTGAGGTACAGTACCTGTACAACCCCCGTTGTTATTTTGTGACGATGATTGTGGTATGGTATTCCGGAATATCTGTGATGGCATTGTGATTTTTGTTGTTTATTCACTTGTTGTGCATATTCTAGAATCATTGTACTTGCACCATCTTCTTGCTGACCCCTTCGGGGTGGATATACTTGTTGTGTATAAAGGTACAAGTCCAGTGGGAGAGCCAGCACAGGGCGGACATGAGCCTGGTGGGCAGCATTGATATCGCGCACTATTTTGAGTTGGTATTGATTTGGTCATGGTCTCGTTTTGGTTTTGTACTCGCGTGGGTACTATCATGTGATGTATATCGCGTCGTTGTTGATTGTTAATGATGTTGTTATACTAGTTGTGAACTGTTGTATTAGTTGTGATCCTACGAGATGAAGTGTTTTTGGTTTTGTAATGTATGTCGTGTTGAAGTCGGTTTGTTTTTAATAAAGTGAATGTTGAGGTTTGGAAATTTTAATGAGTCTTTATGTTGGTCTAAGCCTGGTAGGTTCTCCAAAAAGAATCTATGGCGCTGTAATATCTCCGTAAATCATGGGGGTGTTACAAAATATGGTATTGGAGCTTAGGTTTATGGATACCTAGGCTGTCGGTGTTTTTGTGTCTGTTAAAGTGAATCGGTCGTTGTCTATGATATCATTGGCGTGCTACCACCCCGTATTGCGTGTGCTGGAAGACTCTTCCGATGTTGGTTGTTTTCTTCCCTCACGAGTAATTGTCTTTATCATTGTGTAATCTATTATTGTAATCGTTTCCTTGTTGAACCATTCTTATTCTTCAGTATGCCAAGAGGTAGAGCTATTCGTCAACGCAACCGAGGTCGTGGTAGAGTAGCGATATCTGAATCCGAGATGTCCGTTTCAGACTCGGCATCTCATTCTGTAGCTAGATCAGACCCGATTCCATCGGGAGGTGTAGGTGGGAGTGCAGAGGTCGAAGTGCCTAATGTTCTTCAGCAAGTGGTAACACAAATGCACCAATTAGCTCAAGTGGTGCAGAATATTAATACTGGCAGGACGGTTGAGGATCGATGGCTTCAAGAAATATGAAGATGAATCCTCCCATATTTAATGGTTCCGGTGATACAAACAACTGGGATCATTGGTTAGTCGAGTTGAAGAAGATGTTTGATGGTATTGGCTGCCCTGAAGCCAAGAGAGTTCCAATTGCTCAATATCTGACGGTTGATAACGCGTCCGAATGGTGGAGAGCTGTTAAGCTCAGGGACCGTGATGTCACTTAGGAGGAATTTAAGGAATTAATAGAAGCACAGTATTGTCCAGCGCCTGTACGATTAGCGTCAGTGAGTTCTTCAGAGCTCAACCTGAAGATGTTCCTATTTCCGAGGCAATCAAGACATACAACAAGCAGTTAATGTATGTCCAAGATCGGGTCAAGGATGAAGTAGATAAGATACTTCATTTTGATGCTAGGATGAAACCTGAGGTCCGAAAGTATATGGTGGGCCTTGGGTGTACTACTTTGAGAGAATACCAGGATAAAGCACTCGCTTATGAGATGGTTACAGTTCCAGTTTCTGTGGTTTCGAGCTCGAAGAAACCGAAATTTTCTGGTAGTTTCCGAGGTAGCGGATTGCATAGGCCTCAACCTTCTGTGCAATCTTCTCTTGGTTCCCCTCAACCTAGTAGAGGAGCGCTAAGAGTTTGTTTCAATTGTGGAAATACGGGGCATGTTAGTTCTCGTTGTACATTTCGCCTCGTTGAATGTTTTAAGTGTGGAAAGCAGGGTCATCGCGCATTATATTGTGAGTCAGCGGATAGAGTCTTCTCTAAACAGTCTCCTACTCCGGCAGGCACAGTTACGGGTCAGCCAACGTCTAATGTTAGACGCGGCAGTGGCAAAGGAAAAACCGAGAATAAGGATACTCCAAGTACCGGATCAGCTCCACCTCGATTGTTCGAAATGAGATGGACTAATGACGTAGGGGCTGCAACTACGTCAGGTATTGTTTATATTTGTATGCACCCGGTAGATGTATTGTTTGATTCTGGAGCTACTCATTCCTTTATATCATTGTCTTGTGTGAGTAGTTTGGGTCTTGATGGTCTCTCTGCATGTGAACCTTTTATTGTTGGACTACCGAGTGGGGAAAGGATAGTTGGGAATCGAGAGATTGTCAATTGTTCTGTAACCATCGGCAGTAGAGATTGGGCATCTGATTTGATTTTGATTGACATGAAGGAGAAGATTTGATCCTCGGTGATGACTGTCTAGATCGTCATTGAACGATAGTAGATTATCGTTGGAAATTAATTTCGGTAGTTGCGCCGGATGCTACCAAACACGTTTTTGAAGGGCAGAAACCTGGTACTTCTGGAAAGATTATCCGAGTCATGAAGGAGATGAAATTACTGCGACAAGGTTGTACCAGTTATTGGTGTTATGCATTGAAATCGGAAATTGGCGAGGTGAAGTTGTCCTCTATTCCCGTTGTGAATGAATTTCCAGATGTATTTCCAAATGATTTGCCTGGGTTGCCGCCAGCGTCGTGATGTGGAGTTTACTATCGAGCTAGAGCCTAATGCAGCGCCAATATCCAAGGCACCATATAGAATGGCCCCATTGGAAATGCAAGAGTTGAAGAAACAATTGGGTGAACTGCTAAACAAAGGTTATATTCGGCCGAGTGCGTTTCCATGGGGTGCACCGGTATTGTTCGTATGGAAGAAAGATGGATTCTTGCGGTTGTGTATTGACTATCTTGAGTTGAATAAACTCATATCAAGAACAAGCATCTGTTGCCAAGAATTGATGATCTATTTGATCAATTACAAGGGGCTACGGTTTTCTCCAAGATTGACTTGAGATCGGGATATTATCGATACAAATTCGTGATTCGGATATTCCAAAAACGGCATTTCAAATGAGATATTGGCATTACAAATTTGTACTTATGCCTTTTGGTTTGACAAATGCTCCGGCGACATTTATACAACTTATGAACAAAACATTTATCGAATATCTTGATAAATTTGTTGTGGTGTTTATTGATGATATCTTAATCTATTCCAAGAGCGGGATGGAGCATGCCGACCACTTGAGAATTGTATTGGGTATTTTGAGGGATGATAAGCTTTATGCTAAGTTTTCTAAGTGTGACTTATGGCTGAAAGAAGTTGCTTTTCTTGGTCACATTATATCAGCTGATGGTGTTCGGGTAGATCCTCAAAAGGTTGAAGCAGTCTTAGCTTGGGAGCCTCCACGGAATGTTAAGAAAGTGGAGTTTACTGGGATTAGGTGGTTATTATCGTCGATTTGTCGAGGGATTCTCGAAAATTTCTCGACCGCTCACTCAATTATTACAGAAACCACAGAAGTTTGAATGGAGTGACGAGTGTCGGAGGAGTTTTAATGAGTTTAAAAAGAGGCTGACTACGTCACCAGTTTTAGCCTTACCACGAGGAACGGAAGGTTTCGTTATTTATAGTGATGCTTCCAAACAAGGATTGTGATGTGTATTGATGCAAAACGAGAGAGTAGTGGCTTATGCATCTCGGCAATTAAAGCCATATGAGATGAATTATCCAACCCATGATCTTGAGTTAGCCGCAGTGGTGTTTGTGTTGAAGATTTGGAGTCACTATTTATATGGTTCTTCTTGTCGAGTGTATACGGATCATAAGAGTTTGAAATATATTTTTACCCATAAGGAGCTTAATATGATCTTGACATTCTTTACCATCGAGGCAAAGCGAATATCGTTGCCGATGCTTTGAGCCGCAATTTAGCCGTATTGCAGAGACTGGAATTACTTATCATTCAACCGAAGCTCAGACGAGAGTTATTTGGTTTGGAGATTGAAATTTGGCCTCAAGTAATTCAAGGACAATTACGTTTCCTTGAGGTCATATCCTCCGTGATTGAGGAGATTAAGTCCAAACATTTAGATGATCCTTTGTTTATCCAGCTTCGAGAAGATGTTGTAAAGGAAAGGCACATGGATTCATGATACACGAAGATGGTGCTCTTCGATTTCAAGGTAGGATTTGTATATCGAATCTGGGTGATCTTAAACAACTGATTTTGAATGAAGCACATTCTACTCCGTACTCGATTCATCCAGGTACGAGTAAGATGTATAAAGATTTGAAGAAGAATTTTTGGCGGCCAAACATGAAGAAAGAGGTAACGGAATTCATGTTGAAATGCTTAAATTGTCAGCAAGTTAAAGCTGAGCATCAACGACCTACCGGGAAGTTGCAACCGTTACCAATACCGGAATGGAAGTGGGAAGATATCACTAGGGATGGCAGTCGGGTACGGCGGGCGCGGATAGTGCCTATCCACATCCGTACCCGCGAGGTAAACCGAGACCCGACCCGCGACCCGCGACGGGTATGATTTGCCAACCACACCCACGACCCGCGAGTATCCGCCACCTATCGGGTATCCACAATCCGCTATCCGCGGATACCCGCGATGCAATATAAATAAAAATTTCACACAAATTAATATCCATAAATCAAACTCATAAATTCAAATCCTCTAACCCACAAAGTTCAAAGTTTAAATCCACAAATCACAAAACACAAAATTAATATCCAAAATCATCAACTAAAAACAAAGTTTAAATTATAATGAAAAGCATATTATTCGAAGTCAGCAGTTGAAATAGACCTATTTTCCTCTTATTTGTTGTGTGAATGTTTGAAATAATGAGTGTGGGCCGGGCTCTATTCGGGTATTTTGTGGGTATTTCGTGGGTATTTTGTGGGTATTTCGCGGGTATCTTCGAGGGTGTTTTTCGCAGGTAGATGGGTTTCGCGGGTACGGATAGTAACTATCCATATCCGTACCCGCGAACCTAATAGATAGTAATTTCGTACCACTAAGCTATCCATGTATACCAAATGCCCACCAAACCCGCACCTATTAGGGTCGGGTGCCCGCGGTTATCCGTTACCCGTGGGTAAATTGCCATCCCAAGATATCACGATGGATTTTGTTGTAGGAATGCCAAAGGCGCGAACTAGGATGAATATGATTTGGATAATCGTTGATTGGCTAACTAAATCAGCACATTTTCTGGGTATTAGAGAGACTTGGGGACCAGAGAGGTTGGCTCATTTGTTTATTGCAGAGATTGTGAGACTCCATGCTACTCCAAAGAGTATTGTTTCAGATCGCGATGATCGTTTTGTATCACATTTCTGGCAAGCAGTACATCGAGCACTTGGTAGTGAATTGAATTTTAGTATCACTTGTCATCCCCAGACAGATGGGTAGTCGGAGAGAACCATACAGATATTGAAAGATATGTTGAGAGCATGTGCATTGGATTGGAAAGAGGATTGGGAGATTCACCTACTGTTGATCGAATTTGCATATAATAATAGTTGGCATAGTTCGATTGGAATGGCTCCATTTGAAGCATTATATGGAAGACGGTGTAGATCGCCAATTTGTTGGGATGAACAGTACGAGTTACTTAGAGTCGAACCAGACTTGATGATTCAAACACGGGAGAAGGTTGCTGTTATTCGACAAAGGTTATTGATTGCCCAGAGTCGACAAAAGTCATATGCTGACATTCGACGTCGACCATTAGAATTTCAGGCAGGAGATCACGTACTGTTAAAGGTATCGCCGACTAGTGGAGTCCTTCGGTTTGGTAAGAAAGGGAAGCTTAGTCCTCGTTATATTGGTCCTTTCGAGATCCTGGACAAGGTAGGTGATGTGGCTTATAGACTAGTGTTACCTCCGATGCTTAGTCATGTTCATAACGTGTTTCATGTTTCACAACTGCGTAAGTATGTTCCCGATCCCAGCCATGTTATTGATTATCAAGAGATTGAAATTAATGACTATGTTTCATATGGAGAGCAATCGGTAGCCATATTGGAGCGATGAGTGAAACAATTACGATGGAAAGCAATTCCGTTAGTAAAGGTCCAATGGTCTATACATGGAATTGAAGAGGCCATGTGGCAAACCGAGGATAGTATGCGTGCCCGATACCCTGAACTTTTTTTGAATCTTAAGTTTCGGGACGAAAAGTTGTTTCAGGGGATAAGGGTGTAATATCCGTGTATTTTATGTGTGTTATTTTGGATGTATCTTGTTGAATTGTGGTTATTTGGAGATGAGTGTATTGATGATTGATATTAGAGTGTTCATGGTTGGTAATTGTCGAGTTTTTGTGATTTTTGGATTTGTGTTCGTTATAGCCAGACTTCACGAATTTTATGCTGGAAAGTAGCAGTTAGCGCACGCTAGATTGCACTGATA
Organism: Orobanche coerulescens; assembly: GCA_033398695.1. Classification (NCBI taxonomy): domain Eukaryota; kingdom Viridiplantae; phylum Streptophyta; class Magnoliopsida; order Lamiales; family Orobanchaceae; genus Orobanche; species Orobanche coerulescens. The sequence goes on from CM065819.1 coordinate 108,747,330, forward strand.
GCGCACGCTAACCAGGTACGAGTAGCGCACGCTACTCTTATGTGTAGTGCACGCTATGACTGCTGGGCAGTGAGCTTTCTCGGCTCTGGAATAGGGCATTAGCGCATGCTAATGGTAGACTAGCATACGCTATTGAGGTAGGCTAGCGTACATTAAGTAGTGTGGTAGCGCGCGCTATCGCGGCAGGGCAGTGAGGACAGTAAGGTTCTGGACTACCTGTTGCAGCAGGTAGCACACGCTAGTATTCTGGCTAGCACGCGCTAGTGTGGGTAGTTAGCGCACGCTAACATATGGGCAGCGCACGCTACTGGAGTCAGGCAGAAGGTTCTGGACCGTCTTCCATCCAACAGTGCACTGCCTTTCAGCTTGTTAGTACGCGCTATTCTTCGGCCGTAGCGCACGCTAAACACTCCCAGTATATATGGGCAGCATGTTCTAGATTCGTCATTTTCACCATCTCTCTCTTCTTCTCCAGTGGTTGAGCGGAGCGTAGGGTAGCATAGTTTTTGACCAGATTTCACCGTCCAACAACATTTCTGAGTTCCTAGTCTCGATCTAACACTATTTCATCAAGTTCACCATCCAAATCAAGGTAAGATTGTTCAATCTCTAATTTTTGGTAATTTTGGGGTTTTATTTAGATCTCGTCCTTCTAGTCCATTTTAAGCCTTGATTTGTGTTAGATTATGATTATGAAGTCATAATCCCTTGTTTTCCTTGAAGTCTATGGATTTTGTTCGAGTTCCATCTATTAAACGGAGTATGAACAACTCCGCCTTCGTAGTGTTTGATAGTTTGTCCCTAAGAGTAGAATTTAAAGGAAATCCTTCCGTTTACGTGGTGTTGTGTTTGATTCAGTATTTTGTTGTACTAGGATCGAATCGTTAAAGGAGTTCGGACCGTACGTTCTCCCATTTGTTGTTTCTTGTGTCGTTCGAATCGAGGCAAGTACTTTGGTTGTGTTTATTGTACTTCGTGTGAATGTGTGAGAAACGTGATTTTGTGAAAAGTGGTAATTTCAGAAAATGTGATTTGTGTCAAAAGTGATGATTTCTAAAAGTGCGACTTGAGGTCATGTGCCAAGTAAAACCAGCGAGGGTCCCCTGGGTTCCATAGACCGAGGCTTCTGCGGTCCACTTGGCTGGGTTTGTACAACCATGGAGGCCTGACGAGGACTATCTAGGGAGAGGTATGCATCTCGTGTGAGGTACAGTACCTGTACAACCCCCGTTGTTATTTTGTGACGATGATTGTGGTATGGTATTCCGGAATATCTGTGATGGCACTGTGATTTCTGTTGTTTATTCACTTGTTGTACATATTCTAGAATCATTGTACTTGCACCAGCTTCTTGCTGACCCCTACGGGGGTGGATATACTTATTGTGTATTCAGGTACAGGTCTAGTGGGAGAGCCAGCACAGGGCGGACACGAGCCTGTGGGCAGCATTGATATCGCGCACTATTTTGAGTTGGTATTGTCTTGGTCATGGTCGCATTTTGGTTTTGTACTCGCACGGGTACTGTCATGTGATGTATATCGCGTCGTTGTTGATTGTTAATGATGTTATTGTACCAGCTGTGAACTATTGTATCAGTTGTGGTCCTATGGGACGAAGTGTTTTTGGTTTTGTAATGTATGTCGTGTTGAAGTTGGTTTGTTTTTAATAAAGTAATGTTGTGATTTGGAAATTTTAATGAGTCTTTATGTTGGTCTAATCCTGGTAGGTTCTCTAAAAAGAATCTACAGCACTGTAATATCTCCATAAATCATGGGGGTATTACAATAGTCGGGTGGAGTAAAATACGGGTTTACTTAAAACACTTAAAGGAAGTAATCACCTTTGTTGGAGTGAAGAGGGGCCGCTTAAAAGGAGAATTGCAAGGCACAATTCTTTAAGAACTATCACAGAACGAGGATGGTGTTCATGGCCAAGACGGGCAAAATAATGAGAACAGAATAAATCAGGAAGGGCCTTTGTGAGCGATATACAATCACTTACACAAGCAGTTGGACAGTTCAAAGGCACCAAGTCATACTGTCTAGCCAGTAAGGTAAATATAACCTTTCGAGAGAAGATTCAAATAGCATACTCTATCTATCCTATGCAATACCTAACTGCAGTAATGATCATCAAGTCAAACTCCGTGTATGACGTGTGCTGTTGGACCATCAATCTCATTCATGTGGGGGATTGTTGGAAGAAAGAGAAAGGAGCTGCTTTGGCAAGCCCACTTGAGAGGTAATTTTGAGTGGTCCCGACTACGAGTTAATGTCTAGACTTGGTTGGAATATATAGTACTCTGCAAGAGGTTTCCAAAACATATAAGAACACTCAAAATGATTGATGTATGAAAGAGATATAATATTCCAAAGTGAGCTCTTTGGAAGTGGGTTTGTGATGCTATCATACATTGGAAAAAAGTAAAAAGAATTGGTATATATAAAGTGATATGCACAAACCCTTGTTCGCAACAGCAAGTGGGACACGAGTGGAGGAGTGACTGCGCGCCCCTCGCACACACGCACACACACACGCCGCTGCCGCCGTCTGTCCGGCCGACAGACTCAACTCGGTTTATTTCAGTTCGGTTCAGTTCGAAGGGCGAGTTGGGCGAAATGTCTCAGCGTCTTGAAGGGACAGTTATCTTTTTAAGGAAATTTTATTTGGCAAAAAAATCATTTTGCTAAACCGCCTCAATAATAAAATCCAAATTTTTCGGATTAGGATAAATATCAAATTAGATTGATAATTATCGAATTAATATATTAGGATAACTATCAAGTTAATTGGTAATTATCGGATATATTAATAAATCAGGATAAGTATCAAAGAGACAAATCCTAATCGATTTAGAGTTCCTCCAGCACATGTCTCTCTCTCGTATTCATCTATAAATACCGAGTTAGAGGGGTTCGAAAAATGATCTTCTGCCTTCAGTTTTTCGAGCTCTTACAATCCAATTCTCTTCTTCGTTTACTATTGGATTATCGGTTGTATCGGTGATAGTATACATATTTTATTATAGTTTGCTGAGGGTGCACTTATCATTAAATCAATGCATCGAGGTGTTGTTTTATCTTGGGAGGCAGACGCTATACACCGTGGTGAAGGCGAATCTATTTTAAGGAGACAGATCTTCTGGACTCAACATCGACTTCTTTTCGATTTCGTCGTCTGCAAATATTTAATTTTGCTAACACTTTCTTTACAGGGGTTTTAGTTGAATATATTCTCTTTCCAATTTTTCTAATATTTATTCAAGTATTCAATATATTGCCGATAATGGCACCTCATCAACGGGGTCGAGCTTTGGCCAATTTGTGATAGTGTTGAGTTGAGCGTGTACCAAATTTATGATAGTTTAAACTATCTTCAACAAATGGTAAAGAAAGAAGAACGGAATAATATAATACCCGACATGGGATTTTGTTCAAAAAAGTTTTCAATTGTTCTAGTTGTCAATTATATTTGGACATAAAGATAATCCACATAAGCTCTTTTATGCCACATCAATAATTTTCATATTGATCCATTAATTTTAGAGGTTACATAACTACCACATGACAATTTCCGATACATATGAGTATCTTTTAATGAAAAATGATCTTATATTGGATAATTTGGATACATACAGGACCAAAATGAAAAGATAAATAATTATAAGACCAAAATTATAAAAACAAATCATTGGGAGACTAAAAATGGGTTTTAGCCACTGAAATCAAGTTGGACCTTTAATAAAAAATATGAAGCAAATTACTGGGTATGAGCTTCTAGGGAAATTGGCAAAATGGGTTTTTATTAATGGCATGAAATTTACTTTTTAATTTATTATTTGGATCTATAATGATTTGCAATATTTTCTTCTTTTTATCTAGCCTCTTCATCTTAAACAATAAGATCTCAAACCCCTAGTTAGCTTAGCAGGAATGATATTTTGTTTCTCATCCCATAGTTCATTTGTTCTTCTCAATAGCTCTCTAATACTTGCCTTACTACGATCACAAAGTGATAGCTAATCCTGTTGGTTTTGTGTCAAAATCTAAGAAGTGGGTTTTGTCCCACATTGTTTGTGGAACAAAATGGGTGGGAACCTTAAGGTTATTTAAGGAACCCATGTGGTGTGGTTTCAAATGTACCAGTCAAATACACTTTAACCTTTGTGGTTTGACTCTAGTTAAATTCCTTTCTTGTATTCTCTAATATGGAGAGTTGGGAGAGAGGTGTGAGTTAGTCAAAGGTTTGTAAGAGTGTGGGGTACAGGGGTCGGGAGAGACAATGTCTGTGTGATTGTAATAATGTTTCACATAGTGAAATTTCTTTCTCTGGGTGCCTTGGTTTTTCTCCGGTTTTGGAGTTTCCACATATATTCTTATGTTGTGGATTATTAGTATTTTTCATGTTATTTCTCGGTTATTTCTGCTCATCCTTAGTGGATGAATGTGGGATCTGATTTTTCCCAACAAGTGGTATCGGAGCCCGGGTTGGGTCTCTTGGAATTCTGAGTATGCTCTGTGGTCGCAGCGATGTCTGACCTTCCACATCAGAAAAGATTTCTTGAGCGGTGTTCGGGGGTCTCATTTGGAGGCGGTTGTTCATCAGGCTAGGGTGGTTCAAGCATGTAGAGAAATTTGATGGAATGATCAAGTTTGGCTTATGACAAGTATAAGTCAAGGATGTGTTGGTACAATCCGGGTTACACAAGGCTATGAAGGTGAACTGTCAAGGTGGAGGTGGAGTTAATCTGGCAAATAACTCCTAATCTGGGCTAACATTGTGACAGTGATGATTTTCTCTGATGAGAAAATGTATGTCCTTTTGGCATATGAGTTGTCATGAAAGAGGATGTGGTTATGTTAGCGGGTCCACGAATTTGCGCACGGGTATTGGCTTGTCATGGAAAGATGCCGGGTGTGGTGGAATTTTACACGAGCATTGATTTGACATGGATGTACGGTGTGTGGTGGAATTTACACACGAGTATCGGTTTGGCATGGATACAATGTGTGTGTTATGTCGATGGCTGAAGGACTTCCAGGAGGGCCAAAAGTTGGGAGTTGCACGATAAATTTCAGCGGGTTTTTCGATATGTGCCGAGGAAATTCTTAAAATGGTGTATTCTAAGTGGTCTACTCATATGATGGAGTAGGATTCTCTGGCTTGAGAATGATGGTTCTCTGGATTGAGAGTCATGATTGTCGGCGAAGACAATGGAGCTTCTTTTATTTTGCCAAGGTGGAGTTTGTTGGTTTTGTGTCAAAATATAAGAAGTGAGTTTTGTCCCACATTGCTTGTGGAACAAAATGGGTGGGAACCTTAAAGTTATTTAAGGAACCCATGTGGTGTGGTTTCAAATGCACCAGTCAAATACACTTTAACCTTTATGGTTTGACTCTAGTTAAATTCCTTTCTTGTATTCTCTAGTATGGAGAGTTGGGAGAGAGGTGTGAGTTAGTCAAAGGTTTGTAAGAGTGTGGCGTACAGGGGTCGGGAGAGAGAATGTCTGTGTGATTGTAATAATGTTTCACATAGTGAAATTTCTTTCTCTGGGTGCCGTGGTTTTTCTCCGGTTTTGGAGTTTCCACGTATATTCTTGTGTTATGGATTATTATTATTTTTCATGTTATTTCTCGATTATTTCTGCTCATTCTTAGTGGATGAATGTGGGATCTAATTTTTCTCAACAAATCCATTGAAAAATCTATAGTAACCTTTTTTATGCAAATATACACTAGACATTGGAGTACATTTTCTATGTTACTTGCATAGGCGGATGCATGTACATCCTGGTGGTGCACCTGCACCACCATTTTTTTTAAAAAGACCCACCTTCTCTATTATATCAAATACTCCCTCCGTCCATAAACTGTGCTCATTTTGATTTTGACCGGTCTCTCTAAATACACCTTTGACCATTAATAACTTCAATTATATATGAATAAAAATTATAAAAAATAATATTTAAAAAATACACATTAAGACAAATCAAATAAGTACTTACATTACTATAATTTTTATGTATTGGTTGCATTTCATGGTCAAAGTTTATGAATTTTGAACAATAAAAATCAAAATGAGCACAATTTTATGGGACGGGGGAGTATTATATTTCTCGTTAATTTAATTTGATAGTGGTTGAACTGGCCCATAAAGTGAGTTATTTTACTCTCATACAATCTTTCGATTAGTTGGTAAAAATTGTATACCTGTTATATCATAAATTTTCTGATATAATTTAATTTATTTTGATCAAATGTTCGCTTCTTTTGAAGAATATTTATGTAAGATGATGAAAAAAATTAAGTGGGTCCTAAATACAAAACCATCTCTAAGGTTTCAATTAGTAAAATGTTAGAAACTAATTTTGAAAGTAATCTTGAATTTTAAAATATGGGTAGCGGATCACGGGTGTAGGAAACCAATTCCGAATTCTCATCCCTCAATTTAAGATGAGATGAGGAAAACTTCAACTTATAAAATTATTTATGTTACATTCTCTTAATAATTCTAATGGCGGAGCTAGGATTTAAAAGTGGACATAATGAGAGTGCATTTATGTATTTGTGAACAAGTTTGGAGAACGAATTATATTTATGTACTTAAAAAGAAAGGAAAAGGATGAAAAATACAACCTAAATACTAAAAAAAGATTGTCGAGATGGTTGTTGGGATTTGCCATATACTTACTCCGTCCCTGAATTTTTTTCTGTAGCATATCCAGTGCACCAGTAATACTGAGCTCTTGGATCCGCCTATGGTTACTTGCATATCCACACAGACCTTCAACAAATAAGAAACATATATATATAATGCAATTTCGACACCCGTACAATCCGCAAATTCGTCCTTCCAGGTTGGGATGTTTTGGGTTGTCTTCTGCAAATGGTGAGGAATGAGCAAGAAGAACGTGACTAATATAATACCCCCAAATGGGTTTTGTTGAGTCGGTATTAATTTCTTTTCAATTATTTCAGTTGTCGATTATATTTGGACATAAAATTAATTCATATAAGCTCTTGTATGTCACATCAATCATCCTCGAGGGGAATTGCTAATTTTAAAGGTCACGTGACTGCAACACGACCATTTCCGATATACTTAGTATTTTTAATGAAAATGGTCTTAAATTGAACAATTTTATAAGGAATAAAATTAAAAGGATAAATAACCATGAAACCAAAATATAAAAATAAAATATAATAGGGAAATTGAACAATTTCTATAAATGGAATAAAATTAAAAAGATAAATAATCATGAAACTAAGAAATAAATTATAATAGGATCAGAAGTGAATTTTGGTCATTGAAATCAATTTGGACTTTTGATAAACAATACACCCTCTCTCTCTCAGCTAAATGTTGTCAGGGGGTGTATATTTAGTACTACATCCGTTCTCTTATAATTGCAACATCTGAACTTTTACACTTGTTAATGCACAACTTTGATCCTTAATATCTTTAATTCTTTATTTTAAAAATTATAAGAAGTTGATATTTTGAAAGTATATTTCGAGATGAATCTAACAAGATCTCACATGACTATATTTTTCTATATGTATAAATCACAAAAGACGGTCAAAAGAGAGTATGTGAACACTGTAATAGCCAACACTTTGCAATAATGAAGTAACGGAGGAAGTATATTTTATGTAATGATTAATATAAAAGTAATGATGGTAAATGTATGATGAAGAATAAAGAGTAAAAAAATATTGATGATGAATATGTTGTGAAGATTAAAAAATAAAAAGTGTTGATTATACTACCTCCGTTCTCTTATAACTGCAATATCTGGAGTTTCACGTTTGCCAATGCACAATATTGATTATTAATATCTTCAATTCTTTACTTTTAAAAATTATAAAAGTTGATATTTTGAAAGTATATTTCGAGATGAATCTAACAAGATACCACATGACTATATTTTTTCATATGTATAAATCACAAAAGATGGTCAAAAGAGAGTATGTGAACTGTGTAATAGTCAACACGTTGCAATAATAAAAGAACGGGTGAAATAAACAATATATATATATATAACTTACTAAAAAAATAATTTTTTGAGGGAGATGTAAAACTTTCGATGAAATGGAGGGAGTATAAAGCACATTACTAAGCACTAGGCTTCTAGAGGAATTGGCCAAATGAGTTTTTATTAATGACGTGAAATTTATTACTCCCTCCGTTCCTAAAGAGTGGACATTCTCTTTGGGGCACGAGTGTTAATAAATTGAAATAATGATAGGTTTTAGTGGAGAAATAATCTCACATTATAAAAAGAAGGGGTGTGTTAGTTAAAAAGTATTGTAAATAAATTAAGATAAAAATGTAAAGTGTATTTTCCAGAAATAGAGTTTCTACTCTTGTGGGACGGACGAAAAAGAAAATCGTGCCTACCCTTCAGGGATGGAAGGAGTATTTAGTAATATCGCAATCTAAATAGAAAAATTCCATTCAAACATCTTGGACATTAAAAATCGGCCAACCTCTTCAAAAATTGTTTTGAGAATTTACAGAATTCTTACATAATTCACCAACTGCTTTTCCGTCATGCTTCCTCAATTTTTTTTGCATTTATAATAATTTAGGGGGATGTATTCATTTAAGAATTTGTAGGATTTTTTTGTATTTCAAAGTATGTGACAATTTAAATTTAGAAACTCCTTAAAAACGTAGTGGTATTCAATCTTGATTTTAAAAAGTTCTTAAAAATCTGTTGGTGTTCAATTTTGATTTTAAAAAGTCCTTAAAAATCGGGTGATATTAAAACTTTCGAAGACTGTCATGAATTTTGTAGGATTTTTAGTGCCTAGTATAAATAAAACATCTCTGCACAAATCTCATCTCCTCACAAGAGATTTCACGTATTGCCTCTCTCATCCAAGAACCCTCATAACCCACTGCTCCGCCTTCACCTCCCGCCTGTGCTGCCTCGCCACTTTCCTCCGCCGTCCTACTCCTCCATGAGGAAGTCTCTGCTCGTCACCGACTCCTCAATCCTAATCTGAGAATTTCCCCAAAGTAGAAACCCTCGTCCTTCGCTACTCGCCTGCACTGCGCTTCTTGACTTGAGGTCTTTTATCCTAATTATGTCTAGTTTGCTGTCTCAAATGGTGAACATTGTATGATTGCCTGCGCTTCTGAGTTTTGTTCAACGGAAGTATTTGGGAGAGTCGAGTTGTTGAAAATAAACCATTTGAGAATATTTATAATACATTAATAAATAAAGCATGTGTAGGTTGAGTTAATACATTTAGCGTACGCTACGACTATATATTTAGCCAAAATTCCAAACTCACCAAGCAACATCCAAATTGTTAGAATTCAAACCCTTCTAGAATGGAGACTAAGTATTTTAACATGTGAAGACATCTACCTTTAAACAATTAGTTGGCAAGTTTGACAAGAAAGGGATGAGAAACTTCACATGATTGATCCTTTCATACCATGGTTTCACACCATGTTTACTACCTATGAATAAGGCATGTTTGTAGCATTTGTAACCATCCCATCTCCAAGAGTGAGTTCAAAGAGTGAATAACAATCCAAGTTGAGATTGAGTGAGTTTGAGAGTTTTTCTATTTTGTGAGTTTGTATCTATTCTTGAGTGATAATAGAACAAATATTTTTCTCTCAAATCATTAGAAATTCACTATAATGATCCTTTGATATCTCAACAAGTGGTATCGGAGAAAGGTTTGGAGTGCTAACCGGAAGTGTTAGAGAAGCTGAAAATTTCGAGTTTTACAAAGGTGGTCGAAACTCAATTTTGAGGATACCGTTAGATTGCTTGCGTCGAGACGAGTTCAGTGGTATTTTCAGAATACAAAACCGACGTCATACGAAGCCGTACGGGCTGCCGAAAGAATTGTCTCAAGGTTGAATACGATGAACACTACTTTGTGCAAATAAATTTTCCAAAAATTACATATTGGTCCCTGAATTTTTTGGAAGATTTTAATTCAGTCCCTAAACTTTTGAAATTTTTTATTTTGACCCCAAAAGTTTCAAAAATTGTACTTTCGGCCCCAGAAGCTTTGTTAAAATCATGGCTGATTTTACTACCTCTATTGAGAAGCTCAAAAACAACAATTATGGGTCATGGAGTACCCGTATGAAGTTTTACCTGCTCGGGCAGGACTTATGGGATATCGTGAACGGAGCTAAGACAATACCACCAAGGGAGGCCAAAAGCACAGACACAACCTCCGACATCTCAACCTCAACACCGGTACGACCATATGCTGCACATCAAAGGCCAGCTGCCGACCCTGATGCTTTAAAGAAACGGAAGGTTAAGGCATGCAAAGCTATGTATGCCTTAACTGTAGCTGTAGAAGATGAATTTCTCCAGCGGATCAAAGATGTCCGAACACCGAAGGAAGCTTGGGATATATTGGCGGCTATTTTCGCGAAGAAAAATGATGCAAAATTACAAAGGCTTGAAAATGAGCTTTTGTCGATCTCCCAGAGAAATATGTCTGTGAGTCAATATTTCTCAAAGGTGAAATCTCTTTGTGATGAGATTTCTAAACTAGATCCTCAAAATGGCATTACACAAACCAGGATGAAAAGAATTATCATCCACGGATTGAAGCCGAAGTATAAGAGTATTATCACGGCAATTCGGGGCTGGGCCACCGAGCCAACTTTAGCAGATCTGGAGAATTTGCTAATTAATGAAGAGGATCTAGACAAACCCATGTCTAGTCGACCAACCAATGGTGAGGAGACAACCCTTTTCACTAATAGAAGAGACAATCAAGGACGCGAACGAAGACGCGATCGTGGTCGAGGACGAGGACGTGGTTTCGGGAGATTCAATAGTCAAGAAAGAGATGTTCGAGGAAACCAAGATAGAGGTTTCCAGTCAGGGGGAGCTCGAGGAGCTCAACATAATCGAAATGGTCAGAACCGGTGGCAACAAAAGGATCGTCAAAGTGACGAATGTTTCAATTGCGGCAAGAAAGGACATTATGCAAAAAATTGCTGGTCCAAGAGAGTTGAAGGAAATGCAGCAACAACATCTAAAGACGAGGCTCCAGGAGAAGAAGATTGGGATTTCGAGACTTCCTTCTATGCCGAGGAGGTAGATATTGTTGATACACGAGGGAAAGGCCCAAGAGAGGAATTCGCACTTACTGCAGTATGTGAGCAGTTAGTCGATTACAAGAATGATTGGATCGTTGACTCTGGTTGTTCCAATCATATGACCGGAGATGAGTTGAAACTTGTAAGTATGACCAAGTACAATGGAGATCGAGTTATTGTGACAGCTGATAACACACAATTACCAATAGCCCATGTTGGCAAGACACAACTGCCACAAAGGTACGGACATGAAGAAGTACAACTCGACAATGTCTATCATGTCCCAGGGATGAAGAAGAACCTGTTGTCAGTACCACAATTAACTACTTCATGTAATTATGTGTTGTTTGGCCCGAACGATGTGAAAGTGTATCGTGAAGTGAAAGTCATAGGTACACCGTTCGTGGAAGGACAAAAAATGAAGGTTATCTATGTGATGTCATCTGAAGAAGCCTACGTTGAGAAGGCTAGGAGAAGAGACACTAGAGACCTATGGCATGCACGACTTGGACATGTCAATTACGGCAAACTGAAGATTATGATGCAGAAGTCCATGCTGAGGGGACTTCCTCAACTCGAGATCCAACATGACACTGTGTGTGCTGGATGTCAATATGGTAAGGCACATCAACTGCCTTACAAAGAGTCAAAGTTCAGAGCAAGAGAGCCGTTGGAATTGGCCCACTCAGATGTGCTTGGGAATATTAAACAAAAGTCAACAAGCGGTTATCAATATTTGATAACCTTTATTGATGATTTCTCAAGGTATGTATGGGTATATTTCTTGAAGCATAAAGATGAAGCTTTTGAAAAATTCAGGAAATTCAAGGATACGGTAGAACATGAGTTTGGGAGGAAGATCAAGTTCCTCCGTACTGATAATGGATGAGAATACACTTCAAATGAATTCAACAACTACCTCAAGGAGTGCAACATCTGAAGGCAACTGCCTTGTGCAAAAACTCCACAGCAAAATGGAGTAGCGGAGAGGAAGAACCGCCACCTAGCAGAGATATGTAGAAGTCTTCTACATGCAAAGAATGTTGATACAAGATTTTGGGCAGAATGCATGAACACAGTAGTCTATATCACCAACAGGCTACCACAAACGAGGCTGGAATTTATTTCACCATTTCAAAAATTGTATAATGTAAAACAACAGTGAATTATTTTCGAGTGTTTGGTTGTGTATGTAATAGTTTATTGCAGATGAAGATCGCAGCAAGTTCGACAAGAAAGCTGTCCGCTGCATATTCGTTGGATATGATGAACAAAAGAAAGGCTGGAGATGCTGTGATCCAAATACAAACAAGATCTATATCTCACGAAATGTTGTATTCGATGAGGCATCTTCATGGTGGGCAAACAATGTGGCATAACCAGATACACATGAGCTGCAAGAAAAGCTACAAACCAAGTTGCAGCTACATTCCTCTCAAGACAACAATGACATAGAAGAACCAAGATCCCCGTCGGATCAAGTTGAGGTACGGTCCAAATCAAGAATCCCTCGGAGAACAGGTGTACATGAAACACCATATGAAGTATAGACTAGTCAACCGGAAGAGCAGGAACCTTCACAACCTCAAGTACGAAGGTCCACCAGAGAAAGACGGCCAAATCCAAAGTATGTAGATGCTGCTTATGCTGAAGTCAAAGAGCCAAGTACATTTGAAGAAGCATCAAATAGTCCAGGGTGGAGAAAGGCCATGGAAGAAGAGATTTTGGCATTAAAACAAAATCAAACTTGGAATTTAGTGCCAAAACCTCAAGGTGTTAAACCCATATCCTGCAAATGGGTTTACAAGTTGAAGATTCGTCCAAATGGTACAATCGAGAGGTATACGGCTCGATTAGTTGTTCGTGGATTCTCTCAAGAGTATGGCATAGACTATGGCAAGACGTTAAGTCAGTTGCAAAGATTACTACAATTCGTGTCTTACTAGCCTTAGCAGCAAGTAAGTCTTGGAAATTATGGCAAATGGATGTGAAGAATGCGTTTTTACATGGGGAACTTTATCGTGATATCTATATTGATCAACCCAAAGGATTTGTGAATCATGAAAAGCCTGAGTATGTGTGCAAGTTGAAAAAAGCGTTGTATGGCTTGAAGCAGGCACCTCGAGCATAGTACGGAAAAATTGCTGAGTTTCTAGTCCAAAGTGGTTATCATGTTGCCCCAGCAGATTCAAGCTTGTTCGTGAAAACTCAAGGAGGCAAGCTAGCAGTAGTCCTTGTATATGTGGATGATCTAATCATCAGTGGCGATGACGAAAACGAGATTCAACGAACAAGGGCAAACTTGTCAGTCCAATTTCAAATGAAGAAACTTGGTGAACTGAAACACTTCCTAGGATTGGAAGTCGAAAGAATAGATGATGGTATATTTCTTGGTCAGCAGAAATATGCAAGAGATTTAATCGAGAAGTTTGGGCTAACTGACTGCAAGCCAATATCTACCCCAATGGAGCCAAACTTAAAGTTGTCTGCCTACGATGGGAAAGACTTGGAGGACACAAGAATGTACAGACAAATAGTAGGTAGTCTTATCTATCTAACTCTTTCCAGACCTGACATAGCATTCGCTGTAGGTGTTGTTAGCAGGTTCATGCAGAAACCGAAGAAGTCACATCTTGAAACAGTTAAAAGAATCCTCAGATATGTTAAAGGCACAATTGATTGGGGACTTTTCTACAAGAAGGGAGTACAAAGCAAGGTCAGCGGCTATTGTGATGCTGACTATGCCGGAGACCATGACACCCGGAGATCGACTACAGGATATATATTCAATCTTGGTTCAGGAGCTATATCATGGTGCAGTAAGAGACAACCTATCGTTTCTCTTTCAACTACTGAAGCGGAATATAGAGCAGGGGCGATGGCAGCACAAGAGTGTGCTTGGTTGACTCAACTCATGAAGGATTTAAACCGACCAATAGAAGATGGAGTTGCATTACACTGTGACAATCTGTCAGCAGTTCGTTTGGCTGAGAATCCAGTATTTCATACTCGGACCAAGCATGTCGAAGTGCATTATCATTTCTTACGAGAGAAGGTACTCCAAGGAGATAATGACATGAAACCAGTCAATACAAAAGATCAAGTTGCAGACATATTTACGAAGAGCTTATCCGCAACAAAGATTTATGAGTTTCAAAAATTACTCGGAATGCAAAGTCGGGTTTGAGGGGGAGTGTTAGAATTCAAACCCTTCTAGAATGGAGGCTAAGTATTTCAACATGTGAAGGCATCTACCTTTGAACAATTAGTTGGCAAGTTTGACAAGAAAGGGATGAGAAACTTCACATGGTTGATCCTTTCACACCATGGTTTCACACCATGTTTACTACCTATAAATAAGGGATGTTTGTAGCATTTGTAACCATCCCATCTCCAAGAGTGAGTTCAAAGAGTGAATAACAATCCAAGTTGAGATTGAGTGAGTTTGAGAGTTTTTCTATTTTCTGAGTTTGTATCTATTCTTGAGTGATAATAGAACAAATATTTTTCTCTCAAATCATTAGAAATTCACTATAATGATCCTTTGATATCTCAACACAAACGACGAAACAAAACCGACGACAAGTATAAATATTTCGATTCCGAAATACCCCAATACAATATACATTGTATCAGTCAAATACAACAACACTTGTACAATTCCAAATGAATACGTACAACACAACAGTGAAACGAGAAAAAAATTACCCCTGGATATTACACATATTATATAAAAATTTAGCCTTAGATACCCTGGGTGTGTTTATGCAGGCCTCAGTGATGTTTAAAAAGTTGATGAAGTGAGAGATGAGATTATACTTGGGGGGAACTGGGAGGATTTGATGGAAAGTGAAAACGTTGATCATGCTGCTTATAAAGTAATAGGCCTGATATTTTTATCCCATAAGTTGGAAAAATATGATGATGCACAATAGAGCAATCCCTCGGGCAAAGTTTTGTTTATGGATTGCTTTATGGAAGAGAATAGCAACAAAAATGAGATTGCAACAATTCATTCAGTTGGTTCATATGCAGTGTATGTACTGTAAACTAGCAGATGAATATTTGAGCCACCTCTACTACAACTGCCCCATGATACAAACAGCATGGACAGCACTACTCAAATGGTATGGTATTCCAGTCTGCACAGGGGACTGGGATTCAGTTATTCAGCAAATTGAGGTTTACACTAGAGGGACGAAGCCAAAGAACAGAGTCTTCAAGACTATAATGACTGAGTTCATCTATGGTATTTGAATAGAGAGAAACAGGCGAGTATTTCAAAGCAAAGAAGGCGAGCTCAACATTCTAATGAGGGAATGCATACAAAGGACTGTGGGCCGATATTTGCATGACAAAAAGCTTGTTAGATTTTATACTCCTACTCCAGAATTTAGTCACTTTCCTAGTCAGTTTTTTGTGTAATTTAGCTTTGAATTTATTGTGTACTACTTGTGATGTTGGAGCTTTAATACTTACTGGAATAAAATTACCTTTGTTTCAAAAAAAAAAAAAAAAAGAATTTGGTTTGTGATTATTTGGTTTCGTTTTCATGGTTTTTGGTTATGAATTTATTATGATGAAATATGGATGAATTTGGTTGTTTTCTCTAGATTTGCAATTTTGGGCTTGGGTGGAAGTAATTCGATTAGAGATTTGAGATTCTTATGTTTAGAATTACTCCCTAGTTCGTAGTTAGTTTGAGAGGATGATAACAAAGTGTTAGTCAAAGCAAATTATTTATGTGTGATCATAATAAAGCTTATTTTGTGTCTATTAGTATAGTTATATTGTCATGAGAGATTCACAACAAGATATCAAAAGGAAGGCATTTTATGAGCAATTGAGCAAGGAACAAAGCGACTTATTATTGGAACTCATGGTTGATGCCGCAGCTCAGGGACGGCGTGACAATAGTGGTATTTTTATAAAAAGTGGAAGAAAGAATACTTCGTGTTCTTAACTCAAGACTTGGGTGTAATAAAACCGATAACAATTACCAAAGTCGGCTGAAATGGTTTAAAAATTATTGGTTATCTTATTCAAATCTATTGCTACTTAGCTCTGATTTTGGATATGACTATACTACCAAAAAGTTTACAGCTCCAGATGAAGTATGGGATGAGTATCTAAAGGTAAACTTTTTAAACATCATATTACATTAATATTATAAAATTATTTTATTTTGGGGATCTAGTGAAAAAATAGATTAAAAGATTATTTTTCTTTTCTTTTTGCTAGGCTCACTCAAAAGATGCGAACTTACGCTATGAGGGATCCTTGATTATAAGGATTTGGAAATTGGTGTAGGAAATGGTGCTGCTATAGGGAAAAGCTCCATTGAGTTGGGTAGTGAAATTGATGCAAGGACGTTAGGAGATGGTGACAATAGAGATGCACGCATAGAAGATTTCAATTACGATGCTGAAAATGAGATGTTTGTAGGGCTATCAAAATAATTCACCGTTTGATTCCACACCCCTTTTAGTATTCAGAGGTCCTCAATCAAAGAAGAAGCCAAGCCAAAAGAGGTAGAGCTCAATATGAAGCAAATTCTAGCTCTAATGAAAATATCACTCAAAATGGCTTTATGGAAGAAATTAAAAAACTATCAACCACTTGTCAAGGAGTTTGTAACCTACTTGAGAAAAGAGAAAGCAAGAGAGCTTATACTACTTGGGATGCTATTAAGGAGATCCCAAATTTAGATGAAGACATTCTTAAATTAAGGCTTTTGACTTACTTGATACCAAATCAAAAAAAAGATGGCTTTTTGAAGATGACTCCCGAAGAACGAGCTACTTGGATATTTTACAAGACGAGATGATAATGATTATTTGAGTCATGTATTATATATTAAATACTTGTAGTTTTGGGGTGCATCTTTTATGATGTTGAGACTATATTATTGAAATTCTAGTCGGAGCACTAGTAGAATAAACATCAAAGACTTCGGTACGTTTCACTTCGATAATGTATATTAGCAAAGTAAAAACAAACAACAACTTCGCTTTTCAATTTACTGAAGTAAAAAACCCACATAGACTTCAGTAAATGGTACGAAACAAAAAAAGCAGGAGCTAGTTAGAAATTTTAAGTTACAAAAACTTCGCTAATTTGATAATTACTGAAGTAAAAAGTGTGAAATTTTATTTTTTACCAAAAAGTTTTACAATAGCGAAGTGTATGTCTTGAGACCGGGAATTAATATTTTGAGGTTCAATCTGAAGAGAGATTAGAAGCTGACTGGGGCAAAAAATCAAAAGTTCTGAAACTTGAGGGCTAGATTGAATTAACCCTAAAAAGGTTGGGTATAAAACCTCTTTTATAGAATTAAATACAAAATTTAAAATATGTTATAAAATATTATATATATATATATATATATTTCGTGTACCTCATGTCGTGTTGTGTACCGAAAGGATAAACACAAAATCGAAACTAAATCTCTATCGTGTACTTTCATATTCGTGTATTTTCGTATCGTGTACTCAAAATGTAAATACAAATATTAAATTTTTGTGTCGTTTTCATATCGTGTGGTAAATTTCCGGGTGTAGTTATTCGTAGTCAAAAGTCCAACTCAACAGTGTCAACTAACCAGAAGCAGGCACGGGATTGGCCTACATGGCCCGACTCACTTGACACCTTTAGGGTGCGTTTGGTACGCAGACTGGGTGGGACGGGACGGGACAAAAAATTTTAGTCCCATGTTTGGTATGCCATGGGACAAAAATCACATGGGACAAGGTGGGACAAATATCTAAAAACATGGGACAAAAACTTGATTTTTTTGTTCCACCAAAATAGGTGGAACAAGGTCGGACAAAAAACAAAAATTACCAAATTACCCTCATTTTAACATCTGATACAAAGATACCCTAATGTCAAAATAGAGCCTCCATCGTGTTCCTCTGTGCAATCGTCTTCTCCAGCGCCTCCATCAAAATCCTCTGCATTCGTCTTCTCCAATCATACACTGGTAAGATTTTTTCTTCTCTCTGGTTCGTCTTCTTCTCTGCCTTTTCTATTTCGATTTGGATATAGCAGCCTCCATCTGATTTTCTGCTTCGATTTATTTTTTGCTGCGTTTTCTGGGTGCGTCTTCTTCTCTGCATTTTCTATTTCGATTTTAACCTAGCTTTCGATTTTTGAGTATGAATCTGAGTATGTTCTTCGTTTTGAGTATGAATCTGAGTATGAAAAGGTAAAAAGGGTGTCATTTCTAAAAATTAAAGCCAGAAAATCTATTATGTGTACTTCTGCATTATTTTCCTCTGTAGATAGTTGTTAATAATGGTGAGTTTGCAGCATAGTCTCATACCTTCCTAAGTATATTTCTTTTTCGTTCAGCTCTTGAACTGTGATTCATCAACTACAATTTACATAATGTATAAAGCCTATGGCATCTTTGATTGTCTTTATTCAAATAAGTGGACAAAAAGGGAGAATTTGGGAGAAAGGAATGATGGAAGGATGATGTTATGTAGAAAAAAGAATGTGGTTTTTGTGGGTGGAAAAGTTTACTTAAAATCCACAAGTTTAGAAAATAAGGATCTTGTTGGATGTGACTGCAAAACTTGTAAGATGTAGGATATGATTGCAGAGTTTGTGTTAAAAATTGACAAAGAAGAAGAATAAGAAGAAGAAAGATAACACCCATGGTTTATTTTTGATTTTTCTTTCTTGTTTTCTTTTGGAGATAAAGGCAATCCTGATACACATTTCAATGGATGTTTCATGATTTGGAATACATGATTATGGTTTCATTTTGATTATGGTTTCATTTGAATACATGGTTTCATTTTGATTATTTTTCATTCTTGATTATGGTTTCATTTTGATTATTTTTCATCTTCTTTTGAAAAGTTTTTAATATATTATCCACCTTCATGCTTTGTGAATTTTGTAGTGATGGATCGAAATCACTTGGTTGCACTTGTTACCATATGGAATACTTACATTCAAATGCTCGTGTTTTTGCTTTCCCTTGTGGTTAATTGAATTGGAGGATAGAGATAATGAAAGAGAAAATTTGGGCCAAAGAACTTTTACTAGGCTTCAAGTTAGATCAACTGGAATCGTATTTTTTATTATTTTTGTAGAATTGTAAAAATGGCAGACCGTCGAAGCTGGACAACGGATGAGGAGGACTTGTTGATCACCATTCTTCAAGACATTGTGATCAATGGTGGGAGAGGTGACAATGGAAGCTTTAGGTCAGGTACGTATGAGGCCGTTGTCTCAAAGATGCGTGAAAAAATTCTTGGTATTAGCATGACATCAAAACACGTACAAAACAAAATAAAGCGGCTAAAAGATAAATATTCCGCTGCTTATGACATGCTAAATACGAGTGGATTCGGGTGGAATGACGCAAATCAATGTGTAACCGTCGATTCTCCTGAGATTTTGGAGGAGTATTTAAAGGTTAGTATTTAATTGCTATAACGTTTTTTGTTAGTTTTCTTTTATTAATTATTTGTTTGTTTTTATTGTCATAGAAACACCCTAACAAGAACTATACGGCTAATAAGCCATTCCCGGCTTACGAGCGCTTGAAGTTGGTGTTCGGGAAAGATCGTGCAACGGGAAACATGGCCGAATCTTCTACTGACGCGTTGGAAAATATGAACGCGGAAAATGATGATTTTGAGAACGAACATAATGTTCCCCCCGCTCCAAGTCCTTCCAATACAACTTCTCGTTCCCCCGTTCCAAATGAAGAAGAAGCAAGAAGTAAAAAAAGAAAAAGATCATCCGAGCTATCCAAGATGTTTGAAGTAACCACTAATAAAATAGATGATGCAACAAATCAAATGAAAAAGTTGGTTACGGTCATATCGGATTCTACGCCCGATATGGATGGCTTAAGCAATGAGTTGAAGGGACTTGGACTTGGTATGATGGAGATCATTCGAATGGGTAAGTACTTTGGGGACAAACCATCCCAATATCGTTTTTGGAAGAGTTTGGATAATGTTACGAAGCTAGAATTTGTTAAGTCCATTTATGACGAGGACAAATTTTAGTGTTAGAATATGATGATGGTATGATTTTTGGTACACTTGTATGTGTAAACTTTTGATACGCTTGGATGTTATTTTTGGTACACTTGGATGTGTAAACTTTTGATACACTTGTATGTGTAAGCTTTTGATACACTTGGATGTTGAAAAGTTTTAAAATTATGTATCTATTTATAATTGTTGTATTGAAAAGTTTTTAAATTATGTATGTATTTATAATTGTTGTGTTAGAATGTTTATAAATTATGTATATATATGTAGAAAATAATGTAAATATTATAAATAAAGTGATTTAAGTATAGTTTGGTTGATCTGTATGATTTACAATTGTTATATGACATAAAATAACATTAAACAGCATAAAAGGGTAGTTTGGTCATTTTAACAGTTTTGTCCTGTCCTGTCCAGCTTACCAAACGTAAGACAGACAACTTAGTCCTATCTAGTCCAGTCTTACCAAACGTAGGACAGACAACTTAATCCTGTCATGTCCTGTCCCGTCCCGTTCTGTCCAGTCCTGTCCCGTCCCATTCAGTCTGCGTACCAAACGCTACCTTAGGTTTCATATGTTCTTGCGCCCTTGTCTCTTCCTTATAAAAAAAATGCACACGTCATTTTCCCACTAGTCGTCACCTCGTTCTGATTCCGAGAAGAATAGCTTCGTATCTCTGAGAAAAATTTCGAAGGAGCCCGATTTCTCTCAATCGCCTCCTCTAGCCGTCGCAGACCCGAGCCGCTACTTTTTTGTGACGAAACATGGCTCTCTCCTCCGACCGCCAGGCACTCATCCCCAGTTTCCTGTACTCCACCTCTGTTACTTCCAAAACCCTAGCTCTCGATAAAGTTGCTGGAAAGTCCAATCCTAGCTTCTCGCTGCACCTGTCATCGATTGCTTCGAAGAAGAGCAGGCCCGGCCCAATACATGTGCCAGATGGGCCAAGGCACAGGGCATCCAAAAATTAGGTGCATCATCTTGGCGAAGGTATTAATACTATATATATATATATATATATCATTTTGGCCAAATAAATTATAGCCAACAAGATATCCAGCTTGTTTACTTCTTGATAGAGCTGGGCGTGAAATTGGGGGCATCGCATCAGGCATGTTTCAGGAGTCCTCAGGAGCTAGGAACCAACAGGTACGTTTTTTATGCCTTTTAATTTATTAATCGATTTATGCCTTCTCATTTCTCAATGGACTTATGATTAGTTTATGTTTATTGTTTATCTTGAGATTTCGATTGTGATCTTCGCTAAATAGTTGATGAATGAACTGTGTGATGCCAATGCCTACATTTTGATGATGTTTAATGTTCGTTTTTTCATGTTCTTTTACTTATTCAGATTAGCATCTCTTCATTTTCTGTCATCACATTTGATTGATTGTTCTAGTAGTGATACTCGCCTTTTGTTTTTGAGTTCATTACATATTTCGATTTAATCAGTTGAGTTTTCTTTCTTTAGAGATTTTCATTGTGTCCCCTAAGTTTCTTGATCTGTCTTTAGAGACTTTCATTGTTTTAGTAGTGATACTCGCGTTTTGCTTCAAGTTTTATGTAAACTCATAGATTTTCTTTACGATTTCGTATGTTTCTGTGATTCAGGAGGAATATATACAATCGTTTCATGAGTTTTGAAGTTCTGATTATTCTGATCATTTCTTGTGTTATGTTTCTGTTTTCTTGTATTTTTGTGTAGATTATTATTTCATTTCTGTTATGAGTTTTGAAGTTTTGATTATTCTGATCATTTCTTGTGTTATGTTACCTGTTTTCTTGTATTTTTGTGTAGATTTTTCTTGTTTTCTGATCATTCCCCTTTAAAGTTCCTATTTCTGATTCTATATTTCATTTTGCAGATTATTCTACATCTTGAAAGTGGAAACAAAACATAAAGTTTGCAGATTACTCTACACAAAACATAAAGCTTGGTCAGGTTGTATCTTTCTTTGCTAAACTTTTATAACTATATTTGTTGATTTTGTTTGACTATAAACTTCATTGCATTTTTGTTTTATAAAAAAAATTTATATGTGTTTTTGTCTATTGTACGGTACAAACGTAGGGGCATAAAAATCTTATATCGCCCGGGGCATTAAAACTCAATGGATCGGCCCTGAAGAAGAGTTTAATGATTCCCGCTCCTAGCGAGCCAGGTAAGCTTGAGATGTACTCTCCTCAGTTCTACGCAGCATATACCTTTGGTGGGATACTGAGCTGCGGTCTTACTCATATGGCTGTCACTCCTCTTGATGTCGTCAAATGTAATATGCAGGTCGAGATCTATTCATATCTACTTTACTTTCAAAGTCTGTGATTCCTGTTTTTCGTTTAACAGATCTTGTCGTCTTTTTTGTATATGGTTTAGTTTTGAACACTTTAATCTCTGGTTTGGACCTTTTGGTGAACCTATCCCTGGACCAGATCTATATATTTTCCTGCTTTTGTGCTAACTGCTATGTATATTTGTTCACTAATATATTCTGTTTTTTGGTATGTAGGTAGGTTTTATCATATCTGTATATCTTATATTAT
The DNA here is from genome assembly GCA_033398695.1 of Orobanche coerulescens. Taxonomy (NCBI): domain Eukaryota; kingdom Viridiplantae; phylum Streptophyta; class Magnoliopsida; order Lamiales; family Orobanchaceae; genus Orobanche; species Orobanche coerulescens. Next base: position 108,769,990 of record CM065819.1, read on the forward strand.
TTGAGGTTTTAGGACATGATTGAATGGACTTCCATAATTTTCCATGAGCTGGTCTGATTTGTTTCCATACAAGGTCATGTATGTCGATACACTGGGCTATACAGTGTCAATTAACTCTGTTTTTGTACCTTTTCAGATTGATCCTGCAAAGTATAAGAGCATTTCGTCGGAGTGTTACTTAAGGAGCAGGGTGCAAACAGCTAGTAATCTTGAGGAGGTAACTGAAAATGTTGATTATTACGTCCAAGGAAATACAATTGCAGCACGAGATTTGTTTGGAAGGTGTCTTTCTTGACCGTCTCTAGCTGTAGTAATTCGGTTTGATGGCTAGCATTATGTTTTTTTTTATTTATCATTGGAATTGTTATTACTGGTGATATGTTTACATATTAGAGAAATTGGAAGTTCCGCACTTTAATCGATCAACGTGCTGCTGAAATTTTAGATTGTGTCGATCATAATATTTCCATGGTTCATCACACTTTGTAGAAGTTATTTTTGACTGTTTGATAATATTGTAGTATGTGTGTTACGATACATTATGCTAATATGTTTTAGTTGGTAATATAATTTTGGCTTTCAGGCGAAACCTTGTAATTTCTTTATTGGGAAAGAAGATTTGTTAAACCAGCAACAAAGTGATTATGTGGATTTTTTTGCTTCACGTGCCGATATTGAAGATTTGAAGAAGAAAGTTGATGAGAAGATGATTTCATGAACAAGAAGTATGATCGTCTGATGAAAAGCAATGATGTGCTGAAGAGAGACTTTGTCGTATGTGTGGTGTTCATGGTGAAATAGATGGATCTTATTACACATTCTTTGTCTTTGTTATGATATGTATCTGGTTTTGAATTGGTTGGAACGCATGTTATTTTTTTTTAAGATGGGATGATATGAAATAGTTGGTTCTTATATTACTGAGTTCTTGTGGTTGATGGTTAGTTATAGTTGAATGTCGATTTTGGCAATGAATTTTAAATTAAAATGTGAAATATTAATATATATTAAATACTAATATATATCATACAATAATTGAAATAAAAAGTTCTTTATTTACTACGCCAATTATAAAATAACCGAAGTTAAAGGCATTCTTTTACTTCACTTACCCCACATTTGGATCATAATTAGGAAAAAAAATCGAGATAGACTTCGGTTATTAGGATATTAGATTTCGCATAAAAAGCGAAGTCTAAAGTATACCTTTTACTACATGAACATAGACTTCGGTAATTATAACATTTTTACTTCAGATATTATCCGAAGTTTTTGACGTTTATTCTTATAGTGGAGATGTATACAGTTTTGAAGCTGTTTTGTTTGACAAATGATCTGGTGTGATTACGTTTGTTCAAGTATTGATTGCATTGACAAGTGATCGTTCGAGTTTAAAATGCTTTTTATCTGCTGAAACACCGGACACGTGTGAAAAGAGATTAGCAAATAAATTAAAGAAGAGCAACCTTATCCATTTCGTCAATTGATATCATAATTTTCTTTCTGATTTATGAAAAATAATACAATCACGAGACGATTGTGGTTATTTTGGACCATTAATTATGTGGGTGGTGGGGTAAGTAATGGAATAAATAATGAATTTAGTGATAAATGTGTGGTGAGATAGTGTGTTATAAAATTTGATTGTGTAAATTGATAGTACATGTAGCATTGTTGCTGATTTATAGATAATGTTGCCTTTAATTGGTGATCGAATATACAATCGTATAGACCTCGCTCTAATACCACTGTTGGGATTCGATGATTAAAAATGAGTTACGCAGCGGAAATAAACCGGTCAAACCGGATAAAAACCAAAATGCAAAAACGGATTGATCAAGTATCGTATAAACGAATATAAATAGACGAAGATAAATTAAGAAATCATACCCTCGTAGACCTTGATAATATCTTCTTGATTCCGAGCACGAACACTAATCCAATCGAACGAGCTATTGGAAATTCCAGAGCACCGAAAATACTGTGCCTCTACGTATCACGCATCGAAAAGATGGCCGAAAAAATGTAATCGTCACTCCAAGACCTCCAAGGTCGACGGCTATTTGAAGTGATGAAAGGATAAATTTTTCCTTTAATTTTAACTCTCAAAAAAATTAAATTTGAAGATAAAATAATATCTCAAAACTATTTTGAAGATGAAATTTCTTCTTCTCTTTCTCTCTCTTTCCTCTTTCTTTTCTGCCTCACTTTCTGGCCGTTAGGGTTGTAAACGGACCGAACTATACCGAACTATTATACGTTGAAAATGTCGAACCTTAGGTTCGAACACGTTTGAAAGTGTCGAATCTTAGAATTTAACGTTTGTGTATACGTTTGAACACCTCGAACCGAGACGAACTTTTGAGAATCGAGTCGAACCATTTGACTAAAATTTTTTACGAGTGACTGAATTAAATGAGAGTTGCTGAGAAATGAAAAAAATGAGATAAATGATGATAAATTTGTATCTTTATCAGATTTTCAACATAGCTTAACATCATATCTAAGGCCTGAAACAAAAATATTGCATGAAATATCCACAAATTGGACTAGAGCTATTTTTTACTTAAATCGACTCATATAATTAGTTGGGTTGGGGGGAGTTATTTTTAAAGGGCCTCTGCTACAGTAACCGAGCCGAGTCGAACCGTTTGGTCCAGTTTGCGAACCCCAAATATTAGGATTTGCCTCTAAGTTTGAGGGATTGAATCGAGCCTCGGATCGAGCTTTTCCGAACCGAATATCTCGAATCGAATCGAGCTTTCAGGTTCGTTTACAGTCCTCCTGGCCGTGATGTTCTTCATCATTTCACCCATATGATTTCTTCTATTTAAAAACCAAGTCATGAAAGAAGAAAAAAAAAAGAAAAACAACCATATTAAATTCTTCACATGAAAGGCATAATAATAGAAAAATAAAGTCACATGAGGGAGAGAAGACCACAAAATTATTCTTTTGAATAATAGGGAGACATGGACGGCCAAATGAGTTAAAAGAAAATTTTGGTTCATTTCAGTCCGTGAAATGGACCCTTGTGTATCTAGTCCGATAGATAAATTTTGGTACATTTTAATATTAATACACTTAATTAATTTAATTAATTAATTATATTAAATATAAATCCTCTAAGAAATAATATGAATTAAATTAGTCACCCGGTAATTTATTTAATTCACTAGACCGATTTTAATTTATGCCAACAAATTAAAATATTATTTATCTAATAAATTAAATTAGACATCTAATGTCTACTCTTTTTAAAAAGAGAATATCCTTATCGTATTCCGTCATCTATCCTGTGCCACGGCTCCATATGTTTGTCTCCGTCGGCAATGGGAGGAACCAAATAGTGTGAGTAACACTTAGCCAGTCCCGTGGCTCACACTGTAACCCAACTGAGAACAAATGATAGGTATCATTCCAAAACCTTTACGTTATGAATACCGTATACATATAAACCCTTCAGTCATATGTCCCGATCAAGTATTAGGGTCACAGTAATGTCAAACCTTATTATAACTTGACTCTATGCATTTTTTTAATGCAAACTGAGATCACCGAGCTCTCGTGTATCAAATACAACTAGCTCTAACTGCTTTGGCCAAAGACTTATGATCTCATTTGCCATTAACCGCATAGGGCATTTACCTGCTCACTAACAGTAGAAATAATCTTATCTTGATATTCAGTAGAGACTGCTACTTGCCCACTAAGTTGCATTTCAAGGTTGAACCCACCAACCGGCGATTGGATCGAACTACTCCAATGACTAACTTAATGTTACAAGCATATCTCCTACTGAAACCTCAAGTCAAAGGTTCACGTATACCTATCACAATCTTTCGATTCAGTCATTGACAATCCCTGATGTGACCGAATCGAGTTGAGTCGTGTTTGAGTATACTAATCCCATTAGCATACCTATAACGTGTGCTCCCACTAACCCTTAGTGAATACAGGCACTCTACATGTCAAAGTACACGTTATACAAGTCTTGTATAAACTTACTGACCAATTAAGTTTTATCGACTTGCGAACCAGTTAAGCATTCGAGTCCCAAACACTTCCAGTGCTTTTCTTCTTATCTCCATAAGAAGTGGAATGTTTGCTCTCAAATGCAAAGACTATTATTTTATATACCAAATCACTATGCTTATGATATACAATAATATAGAAATAATAAATGCCTTATTTAATATAATATTCATAATAACAATACAATGATCTCACTCTCTCATCCTCTGAGTGGCATTCGAGGGCATATTCCTAACAATCTCCAACTTGCACTCAATGCCACAAACTATGATATCTAATACCCATACTCTCCAGATGCCTCTCTAACACCTTCTGAGATAGTGGTTTGGTAAGCGGATCAGCAACGTTATTTGCTGTGTCTACTCCCTGTGGTATAACATTCCCTTCCTTTACCATTTCCCTTACAAAACGATATTTTCTCACAATATGTTTGGTGTTGTGATGAGCCCTAGGCTCCTTAGCCTGTGCAACAGCTCCGTCATTGTCACAAAACAGCATCACGGGCTTCTCAGCATTAGGAACCACTTGAAGTTCCTCAGTGAACTTCTTAATCCGAAAAGCTTCTTTAGCAGCCTCCGTGGCTGCCTGATATTCGACTTGACATGTAGAGATAGCAGTCGAACTTTGCTTGGCACTTCTCCAAAATACTGCTCCACCATTAAGAGTAAAGATATACCCTGATGTGGACATCTGAGCATCCATGTCCCCTGAAAAATCTGAGTCTGTATAACCCATCATCCTAAGTTCTCCACCGCCGTATGTAGGAACCAAGTCTTTAGTCCTCCTTAGGTACTTAAGAATGTTCTTTACAGCAGTCCAATGTTCCTGCCCTGGATTTGACTGAAACCAATTTACTACGCTCACAACATCGGCAATGTTCGGTCTAGTGCAAATCATAGCGTACATGAGGCTACCTACTGCCGAAGCATAGGGCACCTTACTCATTTACTTTCTGTCTTTCTCACTTTGAGGACACATCTCTAAGGAAAGTTTTGCACCATGTTGCATAGGAAGGAACCCTCTTTTAGAAGCTTCCATCCTAAATCGCTTCAGGATCTTTTCTATATAGAGGGCTTGGGAAAGACCTAACATTCTTTTCGCTCTATCCTGGTAGAGGCGAATACCCAGAATATAGGTAGCTTCTCCGGAGTCTTTCATTGACAACTCTTTAGAAAGCCAAACTTTCACAGAACTGAGCATTCCTACGTCGTTACCTATAAGTAGAATATCATCTACATATAGTATTAAGAACACAATTTTGCTCCCATTAACCTTTTTGTAAATACAGGGCTCTTCTTCGTTTTGGACAAAATCAAACTCTTTGACTGTCTCATTAAAACGAAGATTCCAACTTCGCAAAGCTTGCTTTAGCCCATAAATGTCACATTGAAGTTTGCATACTTTATGAATATTGGTTCGATATATGAATTTCTTAGGCTGTTCCATGTAAATCTCCTCCTCGAGAAATCCATTTAGGAATGTCGTTTTCACATCCATTTGCCATATTTCATAATCTAAGTGGGTTGCTATGGCAAGCATCATGCGAATAGACTTAATCATAGCTACAGGAGAGAAGGTCTCGAAGTAATCGATTCCTTCTCTTTGGGAATAACTATTTGCCACAAGCCTGGCCTTATAGGTATCAACCTTGCCATCTCCATCAGTCTTTCTTTTATAGATCCATTTGTTTCCAATAGGCACTATGCCTTTACGACGATCTACTAAATTCCAGACCTAATTAGCATGCATTGAGTCTATCTAAGCTTCCATAGATTATTTCCACTTGGCGGAGTCAACATGTAACATTGCTTGATCGTATGTAGAAGGATCATTCTCTTGACTACTTTCTGTCATCGCATGGACACCCAGTTCCTTTTGATGCAGATAGCCATTTATCTCAGGTAATTGAGAAATTCTACTAGACTTGCGAGGTTGTGTTTGTATTTCAGAAGGTTTGATTTTAATATCTTGCACAGGTGTCTCATTTGGTGTTTCTTTTATTTCTTTCAAAGAAATATTTCTACCTACGCCTCCTTCCTGAATAAACTGATCTTCCAGGAAATGTGCTTGTATAGCAACGATGATCATATGATCTTCGTGCATGTAGAATAGATATCCCATAGAATCCCCTGGATATCCTATGAAACGACCTTTCACAGACCTAACTTACAATTTTTATACTTTAGTCTTCTTGACATAAGCAGGGCATCCCCAAATCCTAATGTGATTAAGACTTGGTTTCCTACCTCTCCACATCTCATGTGGAGTCTTTGGAATGTATTTTGAAGGACATCTGTTCAAGATATGCGCAGCAGTAAGGAGCGCGTGACCCCACAGATAAATCGGTAGATCAGTATAGTTAATCATGGAGCGAACCATGTCCAACAAGGTTCGGTTCCTTCTTTCCGATACACCATTTAATTGAGGAGTAGCTGGAGGAGTGAATTGTGACACTATTCCTAGTTCCTTTAAGAACTCGTCAAACTCGGTACTCATGTACTCACCACTTCGGTCTGACCGAAGAGTCTTAACACGGTTACCTGTTTCATTTTCAACTAGGGCTTTAAATTCCTTGAATTTATCAAAAGTTTCAGACTTATGTTTCATTAAGTACACGAACCCATACCTAGTATGGTCATCAGTGAATATAATGAAATACTGAAAGCCATCTCGTGCCACTTCAAAAGGGCCACAGACTTCGGTATGAAACAATCCAAGTTTTTCAGCATCTCTTTCAAAAGTCCCCGTAAAGGGTAACTTAGTCATTTTGCCTTGAAGGCAAGATTCACAAGTTGGATATGGATCCGATCCCAATGGACCCGTAAGTCTATCTTTCTCCATTTTATGAACCTTGGTCTGACCAATATGACCAAGTCTAAGATGCCACTTAAGTGCTTTGTTTGTTTCATCTCTACCACGTTTCCTAGTTACATTGTTCACAGTTGTTTTCTTTAGATTTAAATGGTATAAACCATTCAATAATGTAGTAGTACCAAATGTAACACCCCAAACTAGGCGGATATTACAGTGCCGTGAATCCCCGACTGGGACCCACCAGGCAAATGAAAATGATGAATTAAATAATATAATTGTAGTACCGAACCACATTATATTACCAAACACTCCGATGAGGAGTTTAAGTACAACACACCAGACAATCGAATACTAGTGTATTTTATATGAAGATAAAATACACCACCTGAATAAATAAACATTACAAACGGAATTTGCGTGGAAATTACAAATGACGAAATAATCGAAATGATGAAAATGATCGAACAAACGGAATGGTAGGGCCCCTACTAGTATCATGGGACTCGTCGCCGTCAACATGCTCTTCCGTGCCTTTGCCTTGCCGTGACTGGAAAAAATCCCCAGCGGTCGGTTATCTGAGAACAACAATCCTCAAGGGTTGAAAATACACAAACATGATTTAAGCGAAGTTATGAAATATCCTTAGTTATGAATTACGCCGAAGAGGAGCATCATAGTACGCCCGTAGTGTTACGTGCAAGTGTACAAGACGGATGACCGGACACACCCGTCCTTGTACCTAATTAGTCTCACGGAGGTAATCGTTACCGTGTGCAGTCCAATGTATCACTCCCAATACATGGCCATCACGTGACCGACTAAAAATTCCACACATCCGCACCCGCCACGCAATATGAACCTGGAAGGTCATATGAACAAGAATGACCATAATGAATATCAATGAATAATAATAATCCGACAAAGTCAAGAATGACTCACCGATACGAAAGTGATAATGAAGTGATTGATAGTTTTCAATGAAATGATTGGAACCGCCGTTCCTCGCTAATGAAATGATTATCCGACAATTACAAGTCTCAAAATGATTAATACAATGATGAATGAGTTATGATTATGAATGATCAACAACAAAAGGAATGAATATCCTTTTAACCGAGTAAGAATCAACTTACACAACAACGATGAAGAATGTCCGTCCACGAACAACGTCCTAACCAAGATACTGGTCGCTCGAACAACCTTAATTCAATACAATTACCAACAATCCAATCAATAACGAATCAAACACGAATATAACGAACTCAAGACGTCGATACGATTAAACCAAGTTCATAGGGGCATTATATCGAACACTTTGAGTCCAACGATTGATTACAACTAAACCTCAACAATACCAATCTCAAATGCCCAAGAAGTGCTTCAAATCAATAAAACATCTCCCATACGATCAATAGTCCGTTAAGAATATCCAAAAACGTGATTATAACATCTATTAATCGGGAATCCCCAAATCCAACTCGATATTCAAAGTGTTCTTGAATAAATCTCTCAATAATCCAATGAATCCTTATACAAACTCATAATCATAAACATATCCCTTCATATAACATGATTATAACGTCCAAAAAATTATATCTCGACACAAAATCGAAATCCAAGGTGTTGAAGAAATTACCTCTTGAAGATCCAACCACTTCGATCCGATGAACACGAGTTATAACGAGTATCCAAGCTTCCCAAAGGAATGAAGATGATGAAGATTACACACTCAAGTGATTGATGATGATGAAATCACTCTCTCAACACTCTCTCTCGGATGAAGAAGGAAAAATGAAAAAGTGAGGTGAAATGACCCGGCCAAGTCATTAAGTACTGCCGGAAGTTACGGCCGTAACTCGGCCCTCTTACGGCCGTAACTTTCCAAGTCAACGGCCTTACGGCCGTAATCGCCAACTAAATGCGGCCGTAACTCGGCTTCGTCCGAAAGCCTGCCGACAGACTTACGGCCGTAACCGATCCTGAGTTACGGGCGTAACCCGCCTTCGTCAAAAACATCCGTCGACACCCTTACGGCCGTAACCGCACACCTTACGGCCGTAACTCGGATGATACGGCCGTATCCGGCCAAATCTTACGGGCGTAAGCCCTCTTTCAGCGGCCGGGCACCGCCGCTGCCGCGTCTGGCCAGAATCGCCAACTCGTACGGCCGTACCTGCCTCGACTTACGGCCGTATGCCGCAACCCTTACGGCCGTAAGTCACCCTTGGTCGACAACACCCAAAACTTACGAACACCACTTACGGCCGTATCTCACCTTCCTTACGGCCGTAACTCACCTTCGGCCAAAATGCCCGGGCAGCCTGCTGGACCACTTACGGCCGTACCCGCTGACTTACGGCCGTATCCCAGAACCTTACGGCCGTAACTCGATGCTGGCCAAGGTGAATCAATCCGATAATTCCGATTCCTCGCTACGACTGATGAATGATCCGACATATCATACGAATGTGAAAGTGAACAAGTCTAACACGAGCCAAAGATGATACTCTCAGTACAAGGCTATCAATCACAATGAAAATGATAATACTCCCGTCTCGATCTAAAAACGGAGATAAAAATGACGATCGGTAACTGATATACGATTACAACATGCCAACATTGAACGCAAATGAGTGATTCATGAATGATGAGTGATTTTTAATGAGTGAGAATTACTGAGTGACAATTACAGACTGATAATTACTGAATGAAAATGAATGAATTACAACCGGGTATTACATACTCCCCCCCTTAAAATAGTTTCGTCCCCGAAACTAAGGGTCAAACAACTCGGGATGACCCTCCCGCATACTCTCTTCGGTTTCCCAAGTGGCCTCTTCGACTCCGTGTCTAGACCACTGAATTTTAACCAAAGGAATCGTCTTATTCCTCAACTGTTTGATTCGCCGCTCTAAAACTCGAATAGGACGTTCCTCATATGAATGATCGTCGGCGATCTCGATTTCGTCGAACTGGAGTATGTGACTCGGGTCGGCAACATACTTCCGCAACTGAGAGACATGAAATACATTATGAATTCGGCTCAACGCCGGAGGTAAAGCCAATCGATAAGCTAACTCGCCCACTCGATCCAAAATCTCAAACGGTCCAATGAATCTCGGACTCAACTTTCCCCTCTTCCCAAAACGGAAAATACCTCGACTCGGGGATACCTTGACCAAAACGTGGTCGCCCGTCTCAAACTCTAGTGGTCGACGATTATACGCATAGATTTCGTTGACTCTGAGTCAACATACGACTCTGATTAAAGCTACCTTCTCTCGCGGCTATAAGCATATCGGGCTCGGTGCCGATTGATTCTGACAAGTCATCCCAACACAAAGGAGACCGACAACGACGACCGTACAAGGCCTCGTAAGGTGCCATCTTAATGGAAGCATGCCAGCTATTATTATACGTGAACTCGATCAATGGTAGTTGGGCTTCCCAATCGTCTTTCCAATCGAGGACGCATGCCCTCAACATGTCCTCTAATGTCTGAATGGTCCTCTCGATTGTCCGTCGGACCGAGGATGAAAAGCGATGCGAGATTAAGCCGAGTTCCCATAGCACGATGAATCGATTTCCAAAAATGCGACACAAACCGTCCGTCACGATCGGAAACGATACTTTTAGGAGTACTGCAGTGCGATCGACTATCTCTTTGATGAGCAGTTGAGCAAGTCTCTCGGGACCCCACGTTTCCTTGATCTCAAGGAAATGAGCTGATTTGGTTAAGCGGTCCACGATCACCCGGATCGTATTCATGCCGACGACTCGTCGGCAAACTCGTGATGAAATCCATAGAAATATCTTCCCACTTCCATTCGGGAATAGGAAGAGGTTTCACATACCAGCCGATCGGCGATGTTCAATCTTAACTTGTTGAGTTAAGCATCTCGAAACAAATTCTGCGACTTCTCGCTTCATATTACTCCACCGGTAATTTTGTTTCAAGTCCTTGTACATCTTGCTAGACCCGGATGAACAGAATAAGGGGTAGCATGAGCTTCTCTCAAAATCGAGTTTTTCAACTCGTCATTCGCGATACGCACAACCGATTCTTAAATCTCAAAAGTCCATCCTCGTGGACCACGAATCCAGGGGCTTTCCCTGAGCCACATCCTCTCGGATGCGCAACAATGATGGGTCCGAACCACGATTCTCTCGGATTTCCTCCTCGAGTGACGATGAAATCTCTAACATACAAAGCCGCCCCGAACTCGCTGAAGCTGCACTCGATCTCGGATCTAAGGAATTCCTGTGAAGCTCCTTCGAATCTGTTAAACGGGCAAGCATCTGCTCTCGAATCGACTTACGACTCAAGGCGTCGGCGACAACGTTCGCCTTGCCCGGGTGGTAGAGGATCTCAATATCATAATCCTTGATTAATTCCAACCACCGTCTCTGACGCATATTTAACTCCTTCTGAGTAAATATATACTTTAAGCTCTTATGATCGGTGAATATCTGACAGGTGACGCCATAAAGGTAATGACGCCAGATCTTCAAAGCGAACACCACGGCTGCTAGCTCCAGGTCGTGGGTCGGATAATTAACCTCGTAAGGCCTCAATTGCCGTGAAGCATAGGCAATAACTTTCCCGTTCTGCATGAGCACACATCCGAGACCCTGTCCGGACGCATCACTATAGACCACAAATCCTTCCGTCCCCTGCGGCAAGGAAAGTACAGGTGCTGACATTAACCGGCTCTTGAGTTCCTCAAAACTCCGTTGACACGCGTCGGACCACGTGTATTTCTTATCCTTCCGCAAAAGGTTCGTTAAGGGTTGAGTGATTCGAGAAAATCCCTCTACAAATCGCCGATAATAACCCGCTAATCCGAGGAAACTTCGGATTTCCTTAACGTTCTTCGGAGGTAGCCAATCTCGAATAGCCTCCGTCTTCTGGGGATCGACACGAACTCCGTCGATGAAATTACATGCCCGAGAAAAGTCACCGGACATCGAACTCACATTTAGAAAACTTCCCATAAAGTGTTCTCGTCTCAACACGTCGAGCACTTGATGAAGGTGAAACTCGTGCTCCTCCGGTCACGAGAATAAATCAAAATGTCATCGATGAAGACAACAACAAACCGATCCAAAAAGTCGATGAAGACCCGATTCATTAACTCCATGAATACCGCAGTGCATTAGTCAATCCGAACGGCATAACCACAAACTCGTAATGACCATAGCGTGTTCGAAACGCCGTCCTCGCGATATCCGACTCTCGAATCCGCGAATCGATGATATCCAGATCTTAAGTCGATCTTGGAAAATACGAAGCTCCTGAAGTTGATCTAAGAGATCGTCAATACAGGGTAAGGGATACTTATTCTTGATCGTCACCTGTTCAACTCCCGATAATCTATACATAAGCGAAATGATCCATCCTTCTTCTTGACAAATAACACCGGTGCTCCCCACGGGACGCACTTTTCGGTCGAATATAACCCTTCTCGAACAACTCTTCAAGTTGGTTCTTTAATTCTGCATTTGGTCGGGGCCATCCAGTCTGGCGCCTTCGATATCGGGGGCGTACTGTGCTCCAACTCAATCGTGAATTCCACATCCCTCTGTGGAGGCAAACCAGTAACTCGTGCGGAAAAACATCGGCATATTCCCTCACCACCGGAATATCCGTTAACATTCTTGATGACTTCTCGGTTTTGGCCATATAGCACCAATAACCGACACATCACGATTGAGTAACCTTCTTGCTTTCATCAAATTAATGACCTTACGGAGCAGTAGGATTACCTCCCGAAACACACATTCAACCCCATCGTAAATGCGAAATGATAGTGACCATACGCTACGGACACTAATGATGGCATCATGACGATCCATCCAATCAATACCCAAGATGACGTCGTCCCTCGGCAAATCTACCACGATTAGGTCTGGGCCATACACGACCATGGCCAGATCGGACAATTCAATCTCACGATTACGATAATTCGTCTACCATCGGGTAGGCCAATGACATAAGGCTCACAACTAGTAGCACTACCCAGGGCGTAGTCTACTCAAACATGACTCGAAAATGAATGAATGCGATGCACCGGTATCGAAAAGAGTACACACAGGTTGAGATAGAATATCGAGTGTACGAGATCATTCGGGCCTCTGGATCATCGGTCTTCTTCATCTCATAAATCCGGGGCTTGCTAGTCCGGCACCGGACGCTCCTGTCTGGTGGCTAAAAGCTCCACCTTTAGTCGCTCCCGTCGTTTTAAACAGCCGATTGAGTGGCCTGATTACGAGCCGATTTGTTTAGGTGCCCGAGATGACGTCCGAGTAGGTTTGGAGTCCCTACGGCAAAACGGGCCTTATGTCCCACAATTCCACAGTTATGACACGTGACAGACTGTCTCGGACACTTGGTGCCGACATGACCAAGATCCCCACGATTATAGCAAGTGATGGCCGGCGGCGCTCGTGGATCGAGATTCCGCGGGTTTAGACGACCGGAGGTCGCTCGAAAAGCGAGCCGCCGGGGTTTCTTGAAGGTTGTCGACCGCCTTGATCAAGTTACGATTCTTCGATTTCTTGCTAGCGACGAAGGTCGCCGCTTAGCAATCTCTTTAGCGATAAGCTCATAGGTGAGAGCTTTCTCAATGAATTGCCAACGTGGTGCAATTATGATTGAGCAATCTGTAGTCTCATACGGGGTTTCAGCCTCTTGCCGAAATACTTGATCTTGTCCGCTTCGAGTGAATGATAGATGAGGCGAACGGAAGAAGTTCACGAAATTTTTCGGCAATGGCGAGAACATCATCATCCATCGAAAGGTCGGGAGTGAGTAATTCCAACAACTTGGCCTCCCCGACTGGGGCCGGATCGTACCTCTCCCTCCTGCGAGACGAGAACCGCTCCCAAGTACAAGATCCTTCGGTGGGCTTCAACGACAACCACCAAGAATGTGCGCTCTTACCCAGGTAGTAAGCCGCAACGAAACTTTGTGTCCCTCGGGACACTCTACCATAGCAAACGGCTTCTCGAAATGCTCGAGCCAATGAATGATATCTGCCGGCTCAGACGAGCCCTCAAAAGTAGGTGGCCTCTGGCGAGAGATATCGCCGATGATATTACTCACATTCCTCTCTTGCCTCTGAGGTGGCGGTAGAGGAGCCTGCTGATTTTGATTGACGGAGTTATGCATCGTCTCCATCAACTGAGCCATCTGCGTCATTTGGGCCATCATGCCATGCATAAAGGCGAGTGGGTCAACCGGACACCCTCTGACCGAGCCGTGTCCCGGGTACGACTCCGATAGTGAATGATCGCGTCCAGGTGAATGAGTGGCGCGTCACTACTCGATGAGTTAGCATTATTCTGGCATTTGCGCGTGTATTCGCACGAGATCTCGGGAATCGGCCCGCTCCACTGCCACGTCCACCTCGTCCTCTGCCAGCTCTATACATACTCAAGTAGGAAAGTCACATGATCAATATATTTCCCGCAAGAATAACACGATATGATTAATATATGAGGTGATGAAATTGTAAATTCACTCTTAAATAGTGCGATTTCTTGATTGCTTATTTGTCGTGACGTGTTTATCTGATGATTTTTCTGTAATGATTTTCTTGAATGAGTTAACGAGGTTAATGATTTGATCTTCCTGATCATCAACTGTATAATGAAATGATTTGGTGATTAATGAGTTAACTCGACCATCCCGGCCAACATGACAATGATGATTGAGGATTGTTAATCGATAAATTATGAATGAATGATTATTGCCAGAAATTATACCATGGCATTAGAAATCTTACAGTTCTTGGTCCGATTGGCTCGGCATTTGCACAGGTCACACGTGACGCGAAAGTCCAATGATACTAGTCCGATGACGATGATTTCAAATGAGACATGACTTGGAGGGTAGTATTCAAAACCACGCTCCGATACCAACTCGTAACACCCCAAACTAGGCGGATATTACGGTCTGCCGTGAATCCCCCAGGGACCCACCGTGCAAATGAAAATGATGAATTAAATAATATAATTGTAGTACCGAACCACATTATATTACCAAACACTCCGATGAGGAGTTTAAGTACAACACACCAGACAATACGAATACTAGTGTATTTTATATGAAGATAAAATACACCACCTGAATAAATAAACATTACAAACGGAATTTGCAATGGAAATTACAAATGACGAAATAATCAAATGATGAAAATGATGAACAAACGGAATGGTAGGGCCCCCTACTAGTATCATTGGGACTCGTCGCCCAACATGCTCTTCCGTGCCTTTGCCTTGCCGTGACTGGAAAAAATCCCCCGGAAGTCGATTATCTGAACAACAATCCTCAAGGGTTGAAAATACACAAACATGATTTAATTGAAGTTATGAAATATCCTTAGTTATGAATTACGCTGAAGAGGAGCATCATAGTACGCCCGTAGTGTTCTGTGCAAGTGTACAAGACGGATGACCGGACACACCCGTCCTTGTACCTAATTAGTCTCACGGAGGTAATCGTTACCGTGTGCACAGTCCAATGTATCACTCCCAATACATGGCCATCACGTGCCCGACTAAAAATTCCACACATCCGCACCCGGCCACGCAATATGAACCCAGAAGGTCATATGAACAAGAATGACCATAATGAATATCAATGAATAATAATAATCCGACAAAGTCAAGAATGACTCACCGATACGAAAGTGATAATGAAGTGATTGATAGTTTTCAATGAAATGATTGGAACCGCCGTTCCTCGCTAATGAAATGATTATCCGACAATTACAAGTCTCAAAATGATTAATACAATGATGAATGAGTTATGATTATGAATGATCAACAACAAAAGGAATGAATATCCTTTTAACCGAGTAAGAATCAACTTACACAACAACGATGAAGAATGTCCGTCCACGAACAACGTCCTAACCAAGATACTGGTCGCTCGAACAACCTTAATTCAATACAATTACCAACAATCCAATCAATAACGAATCAAACACGAATATAACGAACTCAAGACGTCGATACGATTAAACCAAGTTCATAGGGGCATTATATCGAACACTTTGAGTCCAACTTCGATTGATTACAACTAAACCTCAACAATACCAATCTCAAATGCCCAAGAAGTGCTTCAAATCAATAAAACATCTCCCATACGATCAATAGTCCGTTAAGAATATCCAAAAACGTGATTATAACATCTATTAATCGGGAATCCCCAAATCCAACTCGATATTCAAAGTGTTCTTGAATAAATCTCTCAATAATCCAATGAATCCTTATACAAACTCATAATCATAAACATATCCCTTCATATAACATGATTATAACGTCCAAAAAATTATATCTCGACACAAAATCGAAATCCAAGGTGTTGAAGAAATTACCTCTTGAAGATCCAACCACTTCGATCCGATGAACACGAGTTATAACGAGTATCCAAGCTTCCCAAAGGAATGAAGATGATGAAGATTACACACTCAAGTGATTGATGATGATGAAATCACTCTCTCAACACTCTCTCGGATGAAGAAGGAAAAATGAAAAAGTGAGGTGAAATGACCCGGCCAAGTCATTAAATCGCCGGAATTACGGCCGTAACTCGGCCCTCTTACGGCCGTAACTTTCCAAGTCAACGGCCTTACGGCCGTAAGCCAACTAAATGCGGCCGTAACTCGGCTTCGTCAAAGCTCGCCGGCAGACTTACGGCCGTAATCGATCCTTAGTTCTGAGGCGTAACCGCCTTCAAAAACATCCGTCGACACCCTTACGGCCGTAACCGCACACCTTACGGCCGTAACTTTCGGATGATACGGCCGTATCGGCCAAATCTTACGGGCGTAAGCCCTCTTCGTCAGCGGCCGGGCACCTGCTGCCGCGTCTGGCCGTGCCGGCCCGGCTCGTGCGGCGTGCCTCGACTTACGGCCGTATGCCGCAACCCCTTACGGCCGTAAGTCACCCTTGGTCGACAACACCCAAAACTTACGAACACTACTTACGGCCGTATCTCACCTTCCTTACGGCCGTAACTCACCTTCGGCCAAAATGCCCGGGCGACTCTTTGGACCACTTACGGCCAGCCTTACGGCCGTACCCGCTGACTTACGGCCGTATCCCAGAACCTTACGGCCGTAACTCGATGCTGGCCAAGGTGAATCAATCCGATAATTCCGATTCCTCGCTACGACTGATGAATGATCCGACATATCATACGAATGTGAAAGTGAACAAGTCTAACACGAGCCAAAGATGATACTCTCAGTACAAGGCTATCAATCACAATGAAAATGATAATACTCCCGTCTCGATCTAAAAACGGAGATAAAAATGACGATCGGTAACTGATATACGATTACAACATGCCAACATTGAACGCAAATGAGTGATTCATGAATGATGAGTGATTTTTAATGAGTGAGAATTACTGAGTGACAATTACAGACTGATAATTACTGAATGAAAATGAATGAATTACAACCGGGTATTACACCAACCAATTTATTTTTAAAATAAATGCGACAGAATCCATCTCCTATAAAGAAGTGAAATCCCTTTCGGTCCATGACCGGAATCGATACAATATTTTTATGCCCCTTGGGCAATACAAGTACATCTTCCAAAGTAAGAATAAAACCAGATTCTAAATCTAACAATAGTGATCCGATGTCAGTAGCCTCGACACTATGCCCGCTGCCAACTGTAACCATCACTTCTCCAGCTCCAAGTTTTCTACTTTGTTCCAGATCCTGATTCATTGTACATATGTGAGAACTCGCACCAGAATCAAGTATCCAAGAAGTAGAATATACAGTTACAGAACAATTTGTTTCTAAAACCAGTAGTTCCGTACCTGAAGGCGCATTTCGGTCAAGTTTTGGACAGTACCTTCTCCAGTGGCCAAGCTCACCGCAGTTGAGGCATTTGTCCGTTTTCTTGGCCCCTTACTTTTTTGAACCATTGGGGCCTTGCCCTTATCTTTTTGTACCCCTCCTTTGGGCTTGAACTGCTTCTTGCCCTTTTTCTTATTGTTATTTGACCTCCGAGGCCCAAAAGAAATAACAAGTGCACCCTCATTCGGCCTAGTCTTCATCTGAGACTGTGTCGTACTCAGTTTATTCATTAGCCCAGCTAAGTTGCAAGCAATCTCGTTGCAGTTGAATTTCATCACAAACTGAGATAAGGAGTCAGGAAGTGACTGTAGGATGAGGTCGGTCTGGAGAGAAGCATTCATCTTGAAATCAAGAGCCTCCAATCTCTCGATCATGGATATCATTTTAAGGACATGATTCCCAACTTTCTCACCTTCCTTCATCCGAGCACCAAACAACTGCTTCGATATCTCATACTGAGCAGTTCGAATGTGCTCCCCGTAATAGTTGAGTAAGATGTGCCAAAATCACCCTTGAAGAGGGCATGTTTTCATGGGCCCTCTGAAGCTCATTGTTCATAGAGGCCATTATGAAAGCACGAACCCTGACATCAGCCTTAACCCATTTCTCATGGGCATCAACTTCTTCCTGATTAGCCCTGGTCCTTGCAGGAGCCGGTGCAATGTCCTCCTCCAAGACGTATCCCAACGTTTCCATACTGAGGACTATCCTCATATTCCGGAGCCAGTCCACAAAGTTGGGTCCAGTTATAGTGTTCTTTTCAAGTAAAATTGTGAGTGGGTTCATTGTCATTTTGAGAGATTTGTTAACTGCAGAGAATAATTTAAGATTCTATGATCCGAGTAAAGAATTTAAGGACTTTCTTTATTCATAACTTGGCTCCCACTATTTTTTCGGCATTTGCACACTCCCATGTGAAATTCGGAAGTCACAATTGACTTCTTAGTGGTGATCGAGTTCTTTACAAAGTTTAATAGAGGGGAACCCATACGGTTTCTATTCTATCATTCCTTATAAAGTGGTGTCTAATACCAACCATCTAATGGATGATTCTATCTTCTTTTACCCCTAATTCACTTGCCCTCAACTCATTCGATTTCTATGGCTCGCTGAACTATCTAAGTTTAAACCGTCAACTCCTATTAGTCTGACAATTGAATCTTACCCGGCAACCCATACGATTCCTAGGGGTTTGATTTATCACAATCAAATGCATCATGCACTCTAGGAATTTATCAACCTTCCCCAAAAATATTACGCCACATACTCGGAAGAATAATATTCCGGTTTAGATTTCAATTTTCCATGAGTTTGACGGAGGGTAGGAAACCTCGTAACCTATATAACTTAGTGTTTGTAAGTGGGAGTATTAACGCGATTATATGTTACACTTTGCACATTACTCTGTTTATAAGCGCGGTTTTTCGGTTTATTTGTTTGTCATACAATATGAAAACATACACAACCTAAAACTAACAACATGCAGTTCATGGACCGTCCCTAGAACAAAAACATGGTAATCTAATTACATGTCTTCGGTCTTGAATCTTCATCTTCTCGAGCGGATCTTCCTCCGGTCTTCGTCATTTCATATAAATTTTACATTTGAAAACTTGCATCCTATACAAATTTTTCTAGTAAAATAAATAGGCTCAGAACGGCATTTACAACCCAATCGAACAACACAAACGATTCAAAACTAGATCCATGAACTACATCCCCATTCAAAATTAATGCAACAATCACATTAAAATAAATGACAATAATAATTAATCTAAATATTCATTCAATCAATATAAAATTAATACATCTTATAGAATTAATCCAATTAATTCACACAATCGTTAATATTAATTTGTTCCGGACAAAATAAATATTTCATTAAATCAATTCCCTAAAAAATAAAATTACCACAATTATATCTTATTCAAATTAAATCCAATTTAATTTGCGAAAAATTAATTTACCGAACGAAATATAAAAATAGAGTTGGAAAACACAAGGCCCGGGCCAAGCCCGCGGCCCGGGAGGGGGCTGCCCAGCCCAACAGCCTGGGTGCTGCCTGCTCCTCACGGCAGACAGCTTGCTGCCGGGTCCGGCTATTTTTTCGGCTCGTCTTTTCGTCCCGAATCCAAAAAATAATATTTTTTTAATTTTTATATTACACATTTAAATCAATTTTTCAAAAGAAAAATAGATTTATATAGTAACATAAAATCATGGGAAAATAATTTTTAGATGAACAATTAAACATTAACCATTAAAACAATTATGATTCTAATTCATAAAAAAAATAACCAAGCATTCCAAATGCAAATACCGAATATACGATCGCATAGACCTCGCTCCAATACCACTGTTGGGATTCGGTGATTAAAAAATGAGTTTGACAGCGGAAATAAACCGGTCAAACCGGATAAAAACCAACTCCCAAAAAACGGATCGATCAAGCATCGTATAAACGAATATAAATAGACGAAGATAAATTAAGAAATCATACTCTCGTAGACCTTTGATAATATCTTCTTGATTCCGAGCACGAACACGAATCCAATCGAAGGAGCTTTTGGAAATTCTCGAGCACCGAAAATACCGTGCCTCTATGTATCACGCGTCGGAAAGATGACCGGAAAAATGCAATCGTCACTCCAAAACCTCAAAGGTCGACGGCTATTTAAATTGATGAAAGGATAAATTTTTCCTTTAATTTTAACTCTCAAAAAAATAAATTTGAAGATAAAATACTATCTCAAAACTATTTTGAAGGTGAAATTTCTTCTTCTATTTCTCTCTCTTTCCTCTTTCTTTTCTGCCTCACTTTCTGGCCATGATGTTCTTCATCATTTCACCCATATGATTTCTTCTATTTAAAACCAAGTCATGAAAGAAGAAGAATATCAACCATATTAAATTATAGGAATAGCTTGTCTTGCCCTTTTATGTACAATATTATTCTTTTTTATTTCAAGTTTAGTACAAACTCTTTTGATACCCAAATTGTCGGAATTGACCTTTACTCGAATGAATTCGAGTCATATATTGTAATTTCGAGTAACATAATTTCGAGTGAACTTGTAAATATATACGATATCAGTTTTGATATGAGTATTCGAGTTACCTGAATCTGAATTCGAGTTACCCGAGTCGGATTCGAATTACCCAAAATTTCAAAACGTGTAACAAAAAATAAAGAATAAAAAAGGTCAACATGTGCATGTGTAACCCGAATCTGAATGTTTAAATATAAAAAAAAAAGAAAGTGAAACATGTTACTCGAATGTGCAGTGTTAGTCAACATGTGCATGTCACATGCTACTCGAATTTCTGATTCGGGTAACACGAATCCAAAATTTGAGTTACCCGAATCAGAGATTCGAGTAACCCAAATCTGATTCGAGTTACCCGATTTTGTTACGGGACTCGTATTTTATCCGGTAAGATATATTTTTTAAAGTTGACTTGAAATTATGTTACTCGAAATTACAATATATGACTCGGATTTATTCGAGCAAAGGTCAATTTCGACAATTTGGGTATCAAAAAAATTATTGTTAAACTTGGAACAAAAAAAAATAATGCTATATGTAAAATGTCAAAAACAAGTTTTTTCTCTGTTAAATTCTTCACATGAAAGGCATAATAATAGAAAAATAAAGTCACATGAGGGAGAGAAGACCACAAAATTATTCTTTTGAATAATAGGGAGACATGGACGGCCAGATGAGTTAAAGGAAAAGTTTGGTTCATTTCGGTCGGTGAAATGAACCCTCGTGTATCTAGTCCGATAGATAAATCTTACTACGTTTCAATATTAATACAATTAATTAATCCAATTAATTAACTATATTAAATATAAATTCTCTAAGAAATAATATGAATTAAATTAATTACCCAGTAATTTATTCAATTCACTAGATCGATTTTAATTTATCCAACATCTTAAAATATTAATTATCTAATAAATTAAAATAGACATCTAATGTCTAATACAACTAGCTCCAACTGCTTTGGTCAAAGGCTTATGATCTAATTTGCCATTAACTCTGCTCACTAACAGGAGAAAGAATCCTATTTTGGTATTCAGTAGAGACTGCTACTTGCCCACGAAGTTGCATTTAGAGGTTGACCCCACCAACCGGCGATTGGATCGAACTACTTTAATGACTAACTTAATGTCACAAGCATATCTCCTACTGAAACCTCAAGTCAAAGGTCCACGTATACCTATCACAATCTTTCGATTCAGTCATTGACAATCCCTGAGTGATATCCATGTGACCGAATCGAGTTGAGTCGTGTTCGAGTATGCTAATCCCATTAGCATACCTATAACGTGTGCTCCCACTAACCCTTAGTGAATACAGGCACTCTACATGTCAAAGTAAACGTTATATAAGTCTTGTCTAAACTTACTGCCCAGATAAATTTTATCGACTTGCGAACCAGTTAAGCATTCGAGTCCCAAACACTTCCAGTGCCTTTCTCCTTATCTCCATAAGAAGTGGCATGTTTGCTCTCCATGTAACACCCCAAATTAGGCGACTATTACAGTGTCGTGGACCCCCGACTGGGACCCACCAGGCGAATGAAAATTTATGACTTAAATAGAGCTGAGAATCGGGACATCCCAAGGTCCCGGTCCCGAGTCCCGAATGTCCCGGTCCCGAAATGCACCAATTTGGTGGTCCCGGTCCCGGTCTCGATCGGGACTTCGGGAGCCCCGATTCCCGAAATGGGATAAATTTAAGTCCCAGTCCCGGTCCCGATCCCGAGGATAATTTTTCGAAATGCCCCGAAATCAAAAAAGGAAAAATAAAATTGATTGAAATTAAAAATTTCAATCGGGACTTCGGATAGTCCCGATCGGGATTTCGGGACTCCCGAGTCCCGAAATTAACAAAATTTAAAGTCCCAGTCCCGGTCCCGGTCCCGGTCCCGAAAAATTCGGGACTCGGGGTCCCGTTTCCCGTCGGGACTCGGGACGGGACCGGGACTCGGGATTTCCCGATCCTAAATTCTCAGCCCTAGACTTAAATAATATAATCGTAGTGTCGAACCACATTATATCATCCATTACTCCGATGAGGAGTTTCATTACAATACACCCAAGATAATACAGAATAAAGGTATATTTTATATGGAGATAAAATATACAATACTGAATAAAAATGAGTATTCACACGGAAGTCTGCAGCGGAAATAAAATGAAGAACACGAATGACTGAAAAGGACTGGGACCCCTACTAGTATCACTGGGACTCCTCGCCGTCAACGTTCTCTTCCTGTGCTTTTGCCTTGCCATGACCTGAAAACAACATCCCCCAACGGGGTCAGTTACACAGAATAACAATCCTCAAGGGTTGAATATACACAATCATGATATATCTTAATTATGAAATTAAACTGAAGAGGGGCATCGTAGTACGCCCCTAATGGTATGTGCATGTGCATAAGACGATTGACCGGACACACCCACCCTTGTACCTAATTAGTCTCACGGAGCTACGTTACCGTGTGCACAGTCCATTGTGTCGGTGAACCCGAACACATGACCATCATATGCCCGACTAAAAATTCCACACATCACCACCCGGTCACGCAATACGAACCCAGAAGGTCACATGAACGAGAATGGCCATGACGAATATTAATGAATAACAATCCGACAAAGTCAAGAATGACTCACCGAGATGAAGTAATAGTGTAATGAATGATAGCTCAATGAAATGATTGGAACCGTCGTTCCTCGTGAATGAAGTGATTATTCGACAATTACAAGTCTCAATACGGTTAATACATTATGAATGAATTATGATTATGACTGAACAACAACGAAAGGAATGAATATCCTTTTAACCGAGTAAGAATTAACTTACACAACACCGGTGAGGAATGTCCTTCCACGAACAAACGTCCTAAATAAGGTGTCGGTCGCTCGAACAACCTTGAATAACACAAATACCAACAATCCGCTCAAAATACGCATCAAACACGATTATTACTAATTCAAAACGTCGATACAACAAAACCAAGTTCATTGGGGCAATATGACAAACACGTTGTAAACAATCTTCGATTGTTTACCACCAATTCTCAATTAATCGATACCAAACTTCCAAGGAGTGTTTCAATCCAACAAAACATCTTCAACACAATCCATAATCCAAAATGAATACCCAAATCGAGATTTCAAACTACATCTAATCGAAAATCCCCAAATTCAAATCAATATTCAAGGTGTTCTTGAATAAACCCAAATAATCCGATGATAATCCTTAGCAATACATAATCACAAGTATACCACTTCATATATCATGATCATCACGTCCAAACATCATAACCCGACACAAAATTGAAAATCCAAAGTGTTGGAGAATTTACCTCTTGAAGATCCAAATACTTTGATCCGGTGAAATTGTGTTAAATCGACTATCCAAGCTTCACAAACTAAAGAAAGATGATGAAAACCGAACACCTAAGTGATTGGTGATGAAAAATCTCTCCCTAAAGCTCTCTCTCTCGGAAACAAGGTGAAGAAATGAGAAAAATGAGTTCAAAGTCTCGTCCAAGTCCTTAAGTACTGCCATGGTTACGGCCGTAACTCGGCTTACTTACGGCCGTAACATCCCCAAGTCAACAACCTTACGGCCGTAACCAGCCAACTCATACGAGCGTAACTCGCCCTCGTCAAAACATCTGCCGACAGACAAACGGCCGTACCGCACATGCCTTACGGGCGTAACTAGACTGTTACGGCCGTACTCGGCAAGGTTTACGAGCGTATGAAACCTTCGTAGAAACTGACCGGGCACCCTGCTCGAATCGTACGACCGTAACCGGCCAAGCCTTACGGCCGTACCTGCCTCATCTTACGGATGTATGCCGCAACCCTTACGGCTGTACCTGCCTCATCTTACGGATGTATGCCGCAACCCTTACGGCTGTAAGCCCTCTTCATCCGACATGTCCTAAAAACCACGAACGTATGTTACGGTCGTAGCCTGCCCATCCTTACGGCCGTATCTCACCTTCGGTCAAACTATCCTTAAGCCAAAGAATGCATGTTACGGCTGTAATGCATGATTAGTTACGGCCGTAACTCCTTGCTGAAAGTGACGAAAATCCGACAACTCCGTCTACTCGCTACAACCGGTGAATGATCCGACATACAATATACTTGTATGAAGGTAATTGAGACCAATAACACGCAATAGATAATACTTCCAACACAAGACTACCATTCACGATGATTAAGACAATACTCTCGTCTCGATCCTCACACGGAGATGAATGACGATCGGTAACTGATACACGGTTTCAATGTGCCAACGATGAATACAAATGAATGAACCATGAATGATGAGTGATTATTAATAAGTGAATATTACTGAGTGACAATTACTGACTGATAATGAATGAATTATAACCGGGTATTACATACTCCCCCTCTTAAAAAGAGTTTCGTCCTTGAAACTAAGGGTCAAACAACTCGGGATAACTCTCCTGCATATTATCCTCGGCTTCCCAAGTAGCCTCTTTGACTCCGTGTCTAGACCACTGAATCTTGACCAAAGGCATCGTCTTGCTCCTCAACTATTTGATTCGCCGCTCTAAAACTCGTATAGGATGCTCCTCATATGAATGATCATCCGCGATATCGATTTCATCCAACTGAAGTATGTGACTCGGGTCGGAAACATACTTCCGCAACTGAGAGACGTGAAACACATTATGAATTCGGCTCAACTCCAGAGGTAAAGCCAATCGATAAGCCAGATTGCCTACTCGATCCAAAATCTCAAACGGTCCGATGAATCTCGGACTCAACTTTCCCCGCTTCCCAAAACGGAAGATACCTCGACTCGGGGATACCCTGACCAAAACGTGGTAACCTGCCTCAAACTCTAGTGGTCGACGACGATTATCTGCATATGATTTATGTCGACTCTGAGCGGTCAACAAACGAATCCTGATCAAAGCTACCTTCTCACAGGCAGCTATAAGCATATCGGGCTCGGTGCCGATTGATTCGGATAAGTCATCCCAACACAAAGGAGATCGACAACGACGACCGTACAAGGCCTCGTAAGGTGCCATCTTAATCGAAGCATGCCAACTGTTATTGTACGTGAACTCAATCAACAGTAGTTGGGCTTCCCAATCGTCTTTCCAATCGAGGACGCATGCCCTCAACATGTCCTCCAATGTATGAATAGTCCTCTCTGATTGTCCGTCGGACTGAGGATGAAAAGTTGTGCTGAAATTAAGCTGAGTTACCATGGCACGATGAACTGATTTCCAAAAATGTGACACAAATCGCCCGTCACGATCAGAAACGATACTCTTAGGAGTACCATGCAATCTCACTATCTCTTTGATGAACAATTGGGCAAGTCTCTCGGGACCCCACATATCCTTAATCTCGAGGAAATGAGCTGACTTAGTTAAACGGTCCACAACTACCCAAATTGTATTCATGCCACGACGACTCGTCGGCAAACTCGTGATGAAGTCCATAGAGATATCTTCCTATTTCCACTCTGGAATAGGGAGAGGTTTCAGCATACCCGCCGGTCGCTAATGTTCTATCTTGACTTGCTGACAGGTTAAACATCTCGAAACAAATTCTACGATTTCTCGCTTCATATTACTCCACCAGTAATTTTGTTTCAAGTCCTTATACATCTTGCTAGACCCTGGATGAATGGAATAAGGGGTAGCATGAGCTTCTCTCAAAATCGAGTTTTTCAACTCGTCATTCGCCGGTACGCATAATCGAACCCTAAATTGCAAAAGTCTATCCTCGTGGACCACAAATCTAGGGGCTTTCCCCTGAGCCACATCCTCTCGGATGCGCAACAAAAATGTGTCTGAACCCTGATTCTCCCTGATTGCCTCCTCAAGTGGCGATGAAATCTCCAACATGCAAAGTTGCCCTTGCACTCGCTGTAACCAGACCTCGATCTCGGGTCTAAGGAATTCCTGCTGAAGCTCCTTCTGAACTGTTAAACGAGCAAGCATTTGCTCCTGAATGGACTTACGACTCAAGGCATCGGCGACCACGTTCACCGTGCCCGGGTAGTACAGGATCTCAATATCATAATCTTTGATTAGTTCCAACCACCGCCTCTGTTGCATATTTAACTCCTTCTGAGTAAATATATACTTCAAACTCTTATGATCGGTGAATATTTGACAGGTAACGCCATAAAGATAATGGCGCCAAATCTTCAATGCGAACACCACGGCTGCTAGCTCCAGGTCGTGGGTCGGATAATTACCTCGTAAGGTCTCAATTGCCGTGAAGCATAAGCAATAACTTTCCCATTCTGCATTAATACACATCCAAGACCATGTCCGGACGCATCACTATAAACCACGAATCCCTCCGTCCCTTTCGGCAAGGAAAGGACAGGACCGGCTCTTGAGTTCCTCAAAACTCCATTGACACGCGTCGGACCACGTGTATTTCTTATCCTTCCATAGAAGGTTCGTCATGGGTTGAGCAATTTTAGAAAATCATTCCACAAACCGTCGATAATAACCGGCTAATCCAAGAAAACTTCGGATTTCCTTAACGTTCTTCAGAGGTAGCCAATCTTGGATAGCCTCCGTCTTCTGAGGATCAACACGCACACCATCTGATGAAATTACATGTCCGAGAAACGTCACTTCGGGCATCCAGAATTCACATTTAGAAAACTTTCCATAGAGTTGCTCTCGTCTCAGCACATCGAGAACCTGATGAGGGTGAACCTCATGCTCTCCTCATTCACGAGAATAAATCAAAATGTCATCAATGAAGACAACCACAAACTAATCCAAATAATCGATGAAAACCCAATTCATTAGCTCCATGAACACTGCAGGTGCATTAGTTAACCCAAACGACATTACCACAAACTCATAATGACCATCGCATGTTCGAAATGTCATCCTTGCGATATCCGACTCTCGAATTCGCAACTGATGATATCCAGATCTTAAGTCGATCTTGGAAAATACTGAAGCTCCCTGAAGTTGATCTAAGAGATCATCAATACGGGGTAGAGGATATTTATTCTTGATCGTCACCCTGTTCAACTCCCGATAATCAATACACAAACGAAATGAACCGTCCTTCTTCTTGACAAATAGCACTGGTTCTCCTCACGGGGATGCACTCGGTCGGATATAACCTTTCTCGGTCAAATCCTCCAATTGATTCTTCAACTCCTGCATTTTGGTCGGGGCCATCCGATACGGTGCCTTCGATATTAGAGATGTACCAGGCTCCAACTCAATCGTAAATTCCACATCTCTCTGTGGAGGCAAACCAGGTAACTCGTCTGGAAATACGTCGGCATATTCTCTCACTACCGGAATATCCGCCAGCATTAATGATGATCTCTCGGTCTTGGTCATATAGCACCAATAACCAACACACCCCTGACTGAGTAATTTCACTGCTTTCATCAAGTTGATGACTCTCCCGGAACAACTGGGATTACCTCTCTGAAAAACACATTCGACCCCATCATCTGAAATGATAGTGACCATATACTTACGGACACTAATGATGGCATCGTGACGATCCATCCAATCAATACCCAAGATGACGTCGTCGCTCGGTAAATCTACCACGATCAGGTCTGCTAACCAATCATGGCCATGAAGTTGAATCAGACAATTCTTAATCTCACGATACTCGATAATTCGTCTACCATCAGGTAGACCAATGACATACGGGTCACAACTAGTAGCACTACCCAGACGTAGTCTACTCAAACATGACTCGGAAATGAATGAATGTGATGCACTAGTATCAAAAAGGGTACACACAGGTTGAGATAGAATATCGAGTGTACCTAAGATCATCCGGGCCTATGGATCGTTGGCCTTCTTCATCTCATAAATTCGGGGCTTGCCGGACCCCGAACCGGACGCTCCCGTCTGATAGATTTTGGCTTCGTCTTTGTTCGCTCCTGTCGTCTTGAACGATGCAGACTGAGTGGCCTGATTATGAATAGATGATTGCTTTGGGGCCTGAGATGACGCCGGAGTAGGTTTGGAGTCCCTTCGGCAAAAACGGGCCTTATGCCCAGCAATCCCACAGTTATGGCATGTGATAGTCTGCCTCGGACACTTGGTGCTGACATGACCAAGTTCCCCACGGTTAAACAGTGATGGCGAGGCTGTCGCTCGGGACTGTGATTCCGCGGGTCTGGGCGCCACAGGAGGTCGCTCAGAGAAAGTAGAGCCTGCACGAGGCTTCTTGAAGGTTGCCTGACCGCCTTCAGACTGATTACGATTTTTGATTTCTTGCTAGTAGATGAAGGTTGCTGCTTAGCAATCTCCTTAGCAGTAAGCTCATAAGTAAGAGCTTTTTCGATGAATTCGGCCAAAGTGGTGCAATTATGATTAAGTAACTGCATCCGCATATGGGGTTTCAGCCTCTTGCTGAAATACTTGATCTTGTTCGCCTCAGAGTGAATAATAGATGAGGCGAAAGGAAGAAGTTCCTGAAATTTCTCGGCGATGGCGAGAACATCCTCGTCTGCTAAGGGGTCGGGAGTGAGTAATTCTGATAACTTGACCTCTCTGAGTGGGGCCGGATAATACATATCCATCATGAGAGTCTTTAATTGATCCCAAGTACATGATCCGTCGGTGGGCTTCAACAATAACCACCATGAATGAGCGCTCTTACCCAGATAGTAAGACGCAACTCAAACCTTGTGTCCTTCGGGACATTCTACCATAGCAAATAACTTCTCGAAATGCTCGAGCCAGTGAACAATATCCGCCGGCTCAGATGAGACCTTAAAAGTAGGTGGCCTTTATCGAGAGATGTCGCCAATAATACTGCTTACACGCCTCTCTTGCCCCTGAGGTGGCGGCGGAGGAGCCTGCTGATTCTGAGCTGTCGAGTTCTGCATCGTCTCCATGAGGCGTGCCATCTGTGTCATCTGGGCCATCATGCCCTGCATAAAAGCGAGTGGATCAACCCGAACACCTTCTGATTGAGCTGTATCCCGGGTACGACTCCCTGACAGTGAATGATCATTTCTGGGTGAATGAGTGGAAGCGTCGCTGCTCGATGAATTAGCATTATTCCTCGCGTTCGCGCGTGTATTCACACGATCTCTCAGGTTTCGGCCCACCCCGCGGCCTCTACCCCCGCGTCCTCTGCCTACTCTCTCCATACTGAAATAGGAAAGTCACATGATAATTATAGCTCTCGTATGAATATCATATTATGATTACGTCATGAAATGATGAAAATGAGCATACGCGCTCTAACACAATGATTACATGAATGATTAACTGAGGTGACATGATTATCTGATGAAATTCTTGAAATGATTATCTTGAACAAGTTAACAAGATTAATGATACGATCCTCAAGACCAACAACTGAATAGTGAAATGAACTGAGTGATTAATGAGTTAACATGATCGACATGATCAAAATGAATGATGTTGAGGATTGTTGACTGTTGAATGATGAATGAGTGATTCTTATTGCCAGAAATTATACCATGGCGTTAGAAATCTTACAGTTCTTTCGGTCTGAGGGGCTCGACATTTGCACAGGTCACACATGACGCAAATGTCCAATGATACTATTCTGATGACGATGATTTCAAATGAGGCATGACTCGGAAGGTAGTATTCAAAACCACGCTCCGATACCAACTCTGTAACACCCCAAACTAGGCGACTATTACAGTGCCGTGGACCCCCGACTGGGACCCACCAGGCGAATGAAAATTTATGACTTAAATAATATAATCGTAGTACCGAACCACATTATATCATCCATTACTCCGATGAGGAGTTTCATTACAATACACCCAAGATAATACAGAATACAGGTATATTTTATATGGATATAAAATATACAACACTGAATAAAAATAAGTATTCAAATGAAAGTCTGCATCGGAAATAAAATGAAGAACATGAATGTTACTAGTATCACTAGGACTCCTCGCCGTCAACGTTCTCTTCCCGTGCTTTTGCCTTGCCATGACCTGAAAACAACATCCCCCAACGGGGTCAGTTACACAGAACAACAATCCTCAAGGGTTGAATATACACAATCATGATATATCTTAATTACGAAATTAAGCTGAAGAGGGGCATCGTAGTACGCCCATAATGGTATGTGCATGTACACAAGACGAGTGACCGGACACACCCGCCCTTGTACCTAATTAGTCTCACAGAGGTACATTACCATGTGCACAGTCCATTGTGTCGGTGAACCCGAACACATGACCATCATATGCCCGACTAAAAATTCCACACATCACCACCCGACCACGCAATACGAACCCAGAAGGTCACATGAACGAGAATGACCATGACGAATATTAATGAATAACAATCCGACAAAGTCAAGAATGACTCACCGAGATGAAATAATAGTGAAGTGAATGATAGCTCAATGAAATGATTGGAACAGTCGTTCCTCGTGAATG
Organism: Orobanche coerulescens; assembly: GCA_033398695.1. Classification (NCBI taxonomy): domain Eukaryota; kingdom Viridiplantae; phylum Streptophyta; class Magnoliopsida; order Lamiales; family Orobanchaceae; genus Orobanche; species Orobanche coerulescens. The sequence continues at coordinate 108,801,191 of CM065819.1, forward strand.
AAGTGATTATTCAACAATTACAAGTCTCAATACGGTTAATACATTATGACTTAATTATGATTATGACTGAACAACAACGAAAGGAATGAATATCCTTTTAACCGAGTAAGAATTAACTTACACAACACCGGTGAGGAATGTCCTTCCACGAACAAACATCTTAAATAAGGTGTCGGTTGCTCGAACAACCTTGAATAACACAAATACCAACAATCCGCTCAAAATACGCATAAAACACCATTATTACTAATTCAAAACGTCGATACAACAAAACCAAGTTCATTGGGGCAATATGACAAACACGTTGTAAACAATCTTCGATTGTTTACCACCAATTCTCAATTAATCGATACCAAACTTCCAAGGAGTGTTTCAATCCAACAAAACATCTTCAACACAATCCATAATCCAAAATGAATACCTAAATCGAGATTTCAAACTACATCTAATCAAAAATCCCCAAATCCAAATCAATATTCAAGGTGTTCTTGAATAAACCCAAATAATCCGATGATAATCCTTAACAATATATAATCACAAATATATCACTTCATATATCATGTTCATCACGTTCAAACATCATAACCCAACACAAAATCGAAATCCAAAGTGTTGAAGAATTTACCTCTTGAAGATCCAAATACTTTGATCCGGTGAAATCGTGTTAAATCGACTATCCAAGCTTCACAAACGAAAGGAAGATGATGAAAATCGAACACCCAAGTGATTGATGATGAAAAATCTCTCCCTCAAGCTCTCTCTCGGAAATAAGGTGAAGAAATGAGAAAAATGAGTTCAAAGTCCCGTCCAAGTCCTTAAGTACTGCCATGGTTACGGCCGTAACTCGGCCTACTTACAACCGTAACCTCCCCAAGTCAACGGCCTTACGGCCGTAACCATCCAACTCATACGGGCATAACTCATCCTCGTCGAAATGTCTGTCGATAGACATACGGCCGTACCGCACATGCCTTACGGGCGTAACTAGACTGTTACGGCCGTACTCGGCAAGGCTTACGGGTGTATGAAACCTTCGTCGAAACTGACCTGGCACCCTGCTCGAATCGGACGGCCGTAACCGGCCAAACCTTACGGTCATACCTGCCTCATCTTACGGCCGTATGCCGCAACCCTTACGGCCGTAATCCCTCTTCTTCCGACATGTCCTGAAAACCACGAACACATGTTACGACCGTAGCCTGCCCATCCTTATGGCCATATCTCACCTTCGGCCAAAATATCCTTAAGCCAACGAATGCATGTTACGGCCGTAATGCATGATTAGTTACAGCCGTAACTCCTTGCTGGAAGTGACGAAAATCCGACAACTCCGTCTACTCACTACAACCGGTGAATGATCCGACATACAATACTTGTATGAAGGTAATTAAGTCCAATAACATGCGATAGATAATACTTCCAACACAAGACTACCATTCGCGATAATTAAGACAATACTCTCGTCTCGATCCTCAAACGGAGATGAATGACGATTGGTAACTGATACACGGTTACAATATGCCAACGATGAATATAAGTGAATGAACCATGAATGATGAGTGATTATTAATGAGTGAAAATTACTGAGTGACAATTACTAACTGATAATTACTGAATGATAATGAATGAATTACAACCGGGTATTACACTCCACATCGGAGTAAAGAGTTTATTAAAATCAATACATACACAACTACGTGACTTTAACTCAACTTGTCTCTGTATCATTCACACAGATTGATACAGGGACTGCAACATTGGCCGTGCACACAGATTGGCTTCAAGCTCTTTAGACTCGCTTCTTTTCACACAAATCGAAGCTTCATCTTCAATGCTATTTTTCTCACACAGGTCGGAATACGCAAGAAAACATAGTCCACGCAGGGCTAATGATAATCTCAATGGTAAAAGGTATAACAAATCCAAACAACAACTACCATATGCTGAGATAGTCCGATGAATGGTGATTAATCCAGATGAGAAGGGAAAGACTGATGAGACTACCGATACCTTTTATCGAATAAGTCATACGAGTGAAAGAGATAATGGTACTAGCTAAAGAGAAGGATCAGACAAATTTCCTCTCTTACAAAGGGAAAAAAACTATGGTTGAAAGATCACTGGGTTTAGGCAGAGGCTAAGCGAAAGCTAGGCTAAATTATACCATTCGATGTATGATGTGGTGCTTGCGTTGAGGACTTAGTATATGTAATATCCGTGTTTTCTATTTTTGGTAATTTTATTTCCGGTGTATATTCGTCTCGAACAACTCGCTTGGCACTGTTTCGGAATTTTGAATCTATTTTGTTCTTGGAGTTTCTCCGTTAGGATGAGTCTCGATGATGTTTTTGCGTAATTTCACCTTGAGTCATATTTTCTCGCATGTGTATTCGATTCTCGTTAAACTCGTTCGATTTCATCATTTTTTCTATTTCTATGAGTTCGTATGGTTGAGTAGAGCATGTTGTGAGTCTCCGATTGTTAACCCGACGTTATATCGTGATTTTCGGATGTTTGAGCTGTTTTTGTAATTTCCTAGAAGTTTAGGGAATTTGTTCCTTGTTCGATTTTGGTTATGTACCTCAGCTCGTTTTGGGGTTTTCGTACTTCCATTTCGTGTTATTATTGCCCAAATATCGATTCTTATTGCCTTTATTCTCTTCCCGGATCATTTTTCATCATTTTGGGACCCAAGGGGGTGTGGGCCGCGGCACAAGGATTGTGCGCCGCGGCACACATGTTGTCGATTACGGCGGCGAGGCATCGTGTGCGCGGAACATGCCGGCGAGCGCGGCACACTCGTCCGCGGCACACTCGTGTTGCACTTATCGGCCAAACCTTACGTACCTTGTGCCGCGGCACATGCGGCGAGGCCGCGGCACAATGCCGAGCCATTGCGCGGCACACTTCGGCCGGGCGCGACACACGAGCGGTCTGCCGATCACCGGCGCGATTTTGGCCCCGTGCGCGGCACGCCAGTGGGCCGCGGCACACATAGCAGTCAACCTATAACTGCGTTTCTTTTCAGCGAAATTCACTCATTTTCTCATTCCTCCTCTCTTCTTCGCGTCAGGGCGATTTTCTAAGGTGAGGGTTCATCAGATTTTCATCCGAACACCGTTTAGGAAGCATAACTTGGCATCATATCATCACCACAACACCAAATCATCTATTGTTCGGCTTTGAATCAAGGTAAGAACTCCTTTAACCCTAGTATGATTTTGGGGAGGGTTTGGTGGTGATCTTGTATTTTTAATCTGATTTAACCGATGTTGTTGTTAGATTTTGATAGTATACTCGTGACCCTTTGTTTCCTTGTTATTGGATGGGATGAAATCCCGTTATTACACCGTTGACTGATTTCATTTCCCTATGCACTCTTGGTGTCCGATGAATTGCCCCAACGGGTAGAATTAGGATTAATTCTTACCTTTCCGCATTATTGAGACTTGTTGTATACCGTTATTGTGTTAGGAGCGGATTTGGGAGGATTGTTCGGACCAAAACCTATTCCTTCGTCGTTTCCTTTGTTTCGTCTTATTCAAGGCAGATACATGTATTACATTTCGTTATGTATGTTGTGATTTTCGAGATGAATGAGGAATTGTGATTTTCGGGTGCGTGAGTTGCGTTCCTTCCACCCGGAGTGTCCGACGGGATGTCTGGGGGTCGATACTAAGGGGTACGGCCGTGGAAGTGAACTTGGGTGCGTGTGTGGTTGAACTTCCACCCGGAGTGTCCGACGGGATGTCTGGGGGTTGATACTAAGGGGTACGGCCGTGGAAGTGGTATCCCACCCGGAGCGTTCGACGAGATGTCTGGGGGTCGATACTAAGGGGTACGGCCATGGGATACCAGTTGTGATTTTGTGATATCGTGATGATTGGAAACTGATTTGATTGCCAATATAGTATTCCGGAATATTTATGGCAAATGATATTTGATTGAGATGATTGTGTAAAAACCGTATTTGTATATAATGTTGTGTAATTGTGTACTTGCACTAGATATTCGAATGTTAACCCCTTAAATGGGGGAAATGCGTCTTATGCATTTCAGGTACCGGGAGAGCTGAGGAGCAGGCATGGGACATGCACGTAAAGGATGGGCTGGCTTGATGATGTGGCTCGAGTCTATATTTTTATGTTTTGTCATTGCATTGTCGAGTAATGGAGTTAGACTGTTTATTTTTGAACTTGGTTTAAGTCCCCGGCGAGGGCAATGAATTGGTATTTAACTTCTGTTCATGTACTCCGTTAAAATATTTTGGCCGAGGCCACGGCCTTATTTACTTTTTGAGTGCATCATTTGGGATTACATTGTGGTTTATATGTCATGTGTTAGCCTGGTAGACCTCACGAGGGTTCTACGGCGTGTATTGTCCCAGTGGAGAATTGGGGTGTTACATTTATGGTATCGGAGCTTAGGTTTTGAATACCTAGGCTGTCGGTAAATTTTGGGACTGTCAATTGCGTCATTAGGGTCGGTCGTTGAGCCTAATATCATCATGCTACCGTCTTTTCGTGCGACCCGTGGCTGTAAGTCTCCTCGAACTCTTATATTTCTATAACTCGTTTTCTTGCGTTGTTCGGAATTATGAATTGCGATACCAACTTTGTCAATTGTGAATCTCTCTGATCTTGTTCTTTTCATTCTTCCTTTAGTATGTTGAGAGGTCGTGGTAGACCAGCTAGGGGACGCAGCCGAGGTCGTGGTCGGGGTGCTGATAATGAAGAGGGCTCGCTTTCTCAGTCCTCTGCGGACTCAGCCTCTCACTCAGTGCCGTCGGGTAATAATGCCGACGCGGGGGCTACTGCCGTACTTCAGCAGTTAGTAGCCCAGCTTGCTCAGATAGCTCAAGGTGGACGCCAGAATCCGCCCCCGACACCTGAAGAGGAAGCTAGTAAGTGGCTCCAAACGGTGACTAAGATGCACCCTCCTCGTTTCTCCGGATCTTCTGACTCCCTCGGTTGGGAGAATTGGCTCTTTCAGTTGTCCAGGACCTTTGATGCTGTAGCTTGTCCCGAAGACATGAGGGTACATATTGCCCAGTACCTCCTGGATAAGGAAGCTGCGGAATGGTGGGAGGCCGTTGCACCCAGATACCGTCGAGCTACTTGGGAGGAATTCAAGGCTGCTATGGAAGCAGAATATTGTCCACCGCCAGTTAAGGAGCGCAGAATTGTGGAGTTTTTCACCGCTACACCTCAGGATGTGCCTATTTCTCAGGCCATCATTTCTTACAATCAGCAGTTGGGTTTCGTGAGAGATCAAGTGAGAACGGAGCCTGATAAAATCCGTTACTTCAATATGCGCATGAAGCCGCATATCAGGCAGAGTATGGCACCGCTCATGTGTGCCACTTTGAAGGAACACCGGGATCGCGCTCTAGCGATCGAGATGGCCATCCCAGAATCAGAGTCAGTTTCGGAAGCTAAGAAGCAGAAGACTACCGGCGGATTCTCGACTGGTAAGGGTGGTCAGTTTTCGAGGTCTTGTTCTACTCCTACACCGAGGAAGAGGCCGTTTCATCAGGCCGGTGGATCTCAGGGTAATCGTTCAGTCCAGTCCGTTGCTTCTGGTGGCAGGGTTTGTTTTAACTGCAACAAATATGAGCATTTGATGAAGGATTGCCCTTTTCCTCCAGTCACTTGCTTTACTTGCGGGCAGACCGGGCATCGGGCAACTCATTCTGAGAGGGCCACCAGGGCTATTAGAGTTCCGACTACCACTACCGATCTGAGGGATCACTGTACTCCAGCTACTCATGTTCCGCGGGGTTCGGGTCGGGGTCAGCCGGATCGCCGCGTAGCCTCGAGTTCGGGTTCAGTTCACCCCCGATTGTACCAGATGAGGCGCACAGAGGAGGCAGACATTCCGGTGGCGTCAAGTACCACTCATATCCTTACTCATCCAGTTTCCGTGCTTTTTGATTCGGGTGCCACCCATTCCTTTATTGCATCGGATTGTGTGAATGGTATTGGCTTTAACTGCTTGTTTGAGTGTGAACCGTTTGTAGTGGGTACGCCTAACGGGGATCGTATGGTTGGGGACCGGGAAGTTAGGGATTGCCCAGTGAGGATCGGGAGCCGAGACTGGCCCTCGAATCTCATTGTTATAGACCTTAAGGGTGAGGATTTGATCCTCGGGGACGATTGGTTGGATCATCACGGTGCTATCATGAACTATCGGACTCGTACCATCTCGATAGTAGCCGAGGACGGCACCGAGCATACCCTCATCGGTCATAAGCCGGGGAGATCGGGGAGTGTGATTAGCGCCTTAAAGGCGATGAAACTTCTGAACCAGGGTTGTGTCGGCTATTGGTGTTACGCTCTGCAGGCGGAGGATGGTGGGGTTGACACGTCGTCAATTCCAGTTGTTAGTGAGTATCCCGACGTATTCCCAGACGACTTGCCGGGACTACCACCACAGCGAGAGGTGGAGTTTCCTATCGATCTTGAGCCGAATGCAGCCCCTATTTCTCGAGCACCGTATCGTATGGCACCGTTGGAGATGTTAGAGTTGAAGAATCAGTTGGGAGAATTGTTAGATAAAGGGTATATTCGACCGAGCGCATTACCTTGGGGTGCGCCCGTACTTTTTGTTAAGAAGAAGGATGGATCGCTTCGTTTATGCATCGATTATCGAGAATTAAACAAGTTGACCATCAAAAATAAATACCCTTTGCCCCGGATCAACGACTTGTTTGATCAGCTTCAGGGGGCGACAGTCTTTTTGAAGATTGATTTGCGATCGGGTTACTACCAGTTGAGGATTCGAGACATCAATATACCGAAAGCTGCCTTTCGGACGAGATATGGCCATTACGAGTTTGTGGTTATGCCTTTCGGGCTAACCAATGCCCCAACAGTGTTCATGCAGTTGATGAACAAAGTTTTTATTGAGTATCTGGACAAATTCGTAGTCGTCTTCATCGATGACATTCTGATCTATTCACGGAGTCGGGGGGAGCACGCCTTACATCTCCGGATTGTATTAGACATTTTGAGAGCTGAGCAGTTGTATGCGAAATTCTCTAAGTGTGAGTTTTGGGTCGAAGAAGTGATGTTCCTCGGGCATGTGATTTCAGCAGAAGGAGTTCGGGTGGATTCGCAGAAGATAGAGGCAGTGTTGGCTTGGGAGCCGCCTAAGAATGTGAAGGAGGTGAGAAGTTTTCTGGGTCTTGCCGGCTATTACCGTAGATTTGTTGAGGGATTTTCTAAGATCGCTAGACCGCTCACTCAGTTACTCCAGAAAATCCAGAAGTTCGAGTGGACCGCAGACAGACAGGATAGTTTTGACGAGTTGAAGAGGCGACTAACTACCGCACCCGTGTTAGCATTGCCTCAGAGGAACGAAGATTTCGTGGTATATAGTGATGCTTCGGGCCTCGGGCTCGGATGTGTTTTGATGCAGAGAGACAGAGTGATTGCTTATACGTCCCGCCAGTTGAAACCGTATGAGGCGAATTACCCCACGCACGATTTGGAGTTAGCTGCGGTCGTTTTCGCCTTAAAGATATAGAGACATTATCTCTATGGATCGTCGTGTAAGATTTTTACGGACCACAAGAGTCTGAAGTATATCTTCAGTCAGAAAGAGTTGAATATGAGACAGCGTAGGTGGTTGGAGCGAATTAAAGATTACGACCTCGAGATACTTTACCATCCGGGTAAGGCTAACGTAGTGGCGGATGCGTTGAGCTGGAAACCGATGGCATTACAGATGTTAGAGGTACTTACACCACAGAGTAGGATCCAGCGAGATTTTATCAGTCAGAATATCGAGGTTTGGGTTCAGAGAGTTCAGGGTCAGTTATGTATGTTGGAGATCACTTCGTCCTTGACTGATGATATCAAGGCGAAACAGTATGATGATCCGTTTTTAGTCCAGCTGAGGGAGAATGTGAGGAAGGGGAAAGCCCCTGGGTTTTTGGTTGAGGATGATGGCGTTCTGAGATTTCGCGGCAGATTATGTGTACCGAATGACATTGAGTTGAGGCAGAAGATTTTGAGTGAGGCTCATGCTACGCCTTATTCCATACATCCTGGTACGAGCAAAATGTACAAGGATGTGAGGAGTAACTACTAGTGGAGTAATTTTAAATCGGACGTTAGCGAGTTTGTGGCGAAGTTTTTGACCTGTCAGCAGGTTAAGATTGAGCATCAGCGACCCGCGGGGTTGCTACGACCACTTCCCATTCCGGAATGAAAATGAGAAGACATCTCTATGGATTTCATTACCGGGATGCCTAGGACTCGGACTGGAATGAACATGATTTGGGTTATTGTTGATCGACTAACCAAATCAGCTCATTTCCTGGGTATTAAGGATACTTGGGGACCGGAGAGGCTGGCGCGAGTGTTTATTGCAGAAATCGTGAGATTGCATGGGACTCCTAAGAGTATTGTTTCAGATCGAGATGGTCGGTTTGTATCACATTTTTGGCAGGCGGTTCATCGAGATTGGGGGACTGAGTTGAGACTCAGTACGTCTTACCACCCTCAGACTGACGGACAGTCGGAGCGGACGATCCAGACGTTGGAGGATATGTTGAGAGCCTGTGCCTTAGATTGGAAGGATGATTGGGAGACGCACTTGCCATTGATCGAGCTCACGTACAACAATAGTTGGCATGCCTCGATCAAAATGGCACCATTCGAGGCATTGTATGGAAGGAGGTGCAGATCGCTGTTGTGCTGGGATGATGCGTCCGAGCTGATTGGTACCGAGCCCGATATGGTAGTTGAGACGAGAGAGAAGATTTCCCTGATTCGCGATAGGTTGGTGACAGCCCAGAGCCGGCAGAAGTCTTATGCCGATACACGTCGCCGACCGTTGGAGTTTGAGGTGGTAGATCATGTCTTGCTTAAGGTGTCGCCGACACGGGGAGTTTACCGCTTTGGTCGGAAGGGTAAACTTAGTCCGAGATTTATTGGGCCATTCGAGATTCTAGAGAGAGTTGGAGAGCTTGCATATCGGTTAGGTTTGTCGCCGTCCCTAGGCCACGTGCATAACGTATTTCATGTTTCCCAGCTTAGGAAGTACGTACCGGACCCTAGCCATATTATTGATTTTGGAGAGATCGAGTTGGGGCCCGACATTACCTTCGAGGAGAGGCCGATTCAGATCTTAGAGTGTGGGGTGAAGCAACTCAGGCACAAAACCATCCCTTTGGTTAAAGTGCAATTGTCGAGGCATGGGTCCGAGGAAGCCACGTGGGAGACGGAAGAGAGTATGAGATCGAGATACCCCGAGTTATTCGTGTTGTAAGTTTCGGGACGAAACTTATTTTTAGGGGGAGATAATGTAATATCCGTGTTTTCTATTTTTGGTAATTCTATTTCCGGTGTATATTCCTCTCGAACAACTCGCTTGACTGTTTCGGAATTTTAAATCTATTTTGTTCTTGGAGTTTCTCCGTTAGGATGAGTCTCGATGATGTTTTTGCGTAATTTCACCTTGAGTCATATTTTCTCGCATGTGTATTCGATTCTCGTTAAACTCATTCGATTTCGTCATTTTTTCTATTTCCATGAGTTCGTATGGTTGAGTAGAGCATGTTGTGAGTCTCGGATTGTTAATCCGACGTTATATCATGATTTTCGGATGTTTGGGCCGTTTTTGTAATTTCCTAGAAGTTTAGGGAATTTGTTCCTTGTTCGATTTTGGTTATGTACCTCAGCTCGTTTTGGGGTTTCTGTACTTCCATTTCGTGTTATTGTTGCCCAAATATCGATTCTTATTGCCTTTATTCTCTTCCCGGATCATTTCTCATCATTTTGGGACCCAATGGGGGTGTGGGCCGCGGCACACTGCCGAGTCACTGCCACGGCACACTCGTCCGGGCCGCGGCACACTCGTGTTGCACTTATCGGCCAAACCTTCTGTACCTTGTGCCGCGGCACATGCCGACAGGGCCGCGGCACAATGCCGAGCCATTGCCGCGGCACACTTCGACTGGGCCGCGGCACACAGAGCGGCCTGCCGATCACTAGGCGCGATTTTTGGCCCTGTGCCACGGCACACTTCGGCTGGGCCGCGGCACACATAGCAGTCAACCTATAACTACGTTTCTTTTCAGCGAAATTCACTCATTTTCTCATTCCTCCTCTCTTCTTCGCGTCGGGGCGATTTTCCAAGGTGAGGGTTCATCAGATTTTTATCCGAACACCGTTTGGGAAGCATAACTTGGCATCATATCATCACCACAACACCAAATCATCTATTGTTCGGCTTTTAATCAAGGTAAGAACTCCTTTAACCCTAGTATGATTTTGGGGAGGGTTTGGTGGTGATCTTGTATTTTTAATCCGATTTAACCGATGTTGTTGTTAGATTTTGATAGTATACTCGTGACCCTTGGTTTCCTTGTTATTGGATGGGATGAAATCCCGTTATTACACCGTTGACCGATTTCATTTCCCTATGCACTCTTGGTGTCCGATGAATTGCCCCAACGGGTAGAATTAGGATTAATTCTTACCTTTCCGCATTATTGAGACTTGTTATGTACCGTTATTGTGTTAGGAGCGGATTTGGGAGGATTGTTCAGACCAAAACCTATTCTTTCGTCGTTTCCTTCGTTTCGTCTTATTCAAGGCAAGTACATGTATTACATTTCGTTATGTATGTTTTGATTTTCGAGATGAATGAGGAATTGTGATTTTCGGGTGCGTGATTTGCGTTCCTTCCACCCGGAGTGTCCGACGGGATGTCTGGGGTTCGATACTAAGGGGTACGGCCGTGGAAATGAACTTGGGTGCGTGTGTGGTTGAACTTCCACCCGGAGTGTCCGACGGGATGTCTGGGGGTCGATACTAAGGGGTATGGCCGTGGAAGTGGTATCCCACCCGGAGCGTTCGACGGGATGTCTGGGGGTCGATACTAAGGGGTACGGCCACGGGATACCAGTTGTGATTTTGTGATATCGTGATGATTGGAAACTGATTTGATTGCCAATGTAGTATTCCGGAATATTTATGGCAAATGATATTTGATTGAGATGATTGTGTAAAAACCGTATTTGTATATAATGTTGTGTAATTGTGTACTTGCACTTACTATTCGAATGATAACCCCTTAAATGGGGGAAATGCGTCTTATGCATTTCAGGTACCGAGAGAGCTGAGGAGCAGGCACGGGACATGCACGTAAAGGATGGGCTGGCTTGATGATGTGGCTCGAGTCTGTATTTTTATGTTTTGTCATTGCATTGTCGAGTAATGGAGTTAGACTGTTTATTTTTTAACTTGGTTTAAGTCCCCGGCGAGGGCAATGAATTGGTATTTAACTTCTGTTCATGTACTCCATTAAAATGTTTTGGCCGAGGCCACGGCCTTATTTACTTTTTGAGTGCATCATTTGGGATTACATTGTGGTTTATATGTCATGTGTTAGCCTGGTAGACCTCACGAGGGTTCTACGACGTGTAATGTCCCAGTGGAGAATTGGGGTGTTACAGTATATTTATTCGCTTGAATACTGGTGTATGCTCAGGAAATATACTGCTCTTTAATAGCTTAGATTGTCAGAGTAATCTGTCAGAGTATGCGCGAGAATGAGTAACACCATTGAGCAATGTCCTCTTGTTTGGGGCTATTTATAACCTTGGAAATAGATCCATTATAAATGTAGACATTGGATGGTTGGTGAGATGTTGACGTTTCTGGTTGGCGGCTGCTGAATGTTTGAATAAAAATAGGTCACATTTAATGTTTCAGACATTCCTTCTGATTTTGCATTAAATGCTCTTCAGAGCGTTCAGACTTGTCTCTTTTCGGCCATATTAAATGTTGTCTTATCAGCAATAAATGCTGCTTTTAACCGTGAATACTTTATGAACAAACAATGTTCATTTCACGATGGTTTAAAGCTTTTTCTATTCAGTCCTGTTGGATGTGTTTAATTTTCCTAAGTAAAACACCAACAGACGTACTATTACTTCTGTTGTATGATGTAAGCTCTGTAGGAGATATACAATAATATAGAAATAATAAATGCCTTATTTAATATAATATTCATAATAACAATACAATGCTCTCACTCTCCCATCCTCTGAGTGGCATTCGAGGGCATATTCCTAACAATCATGTGATCATTAAATTACTTTTATATGCAGCATGAAAATGCATGATATATTGAGAGAAGAAAGAGAAGAAGAAGAAGAAATAGAAGAAGATATGGAGATGTAACTTTATGAAATGTTAAGTTCTTAATGTCGGCAATTGAAGCAGTAATTACTTTATTAGGAAAGATTGTTGTGATGCCTCGACGTATTGAACTTCCTCTCAAGCGACGGGCTATTACTAGGACTGGATATAATTTTGTACATAATATGCTCAAAGAAGACCCATAAAATTTTCGAGAATTGCATAGAATGTATCCGGACGCATTTCTAAAGTCATGCACTATCATTAGAGAGGAAACTCTGCTGAAAGATACAAGATATATACTACCTCTGTTCTACTATAATTGCAATATCTGGACTTTCACGTTTGCCAATGCACAACTTTGAATATTAATATTTTAATTATTTATTTTTAAAAATTATAAAAATTTGATATTTTGAAAATATATTTCGTGGTGAATCTAACGAGATCTCTCATGACTATATTTTTTCATATGTATGAATCACAGAAGATGGTCAAAAGACAGTATGTGAATAGTGTAATAGTTAACACATTGCAATAATAATAGAACGGAGGAAGTATGTGTTGAAGAAATGGTGGCAACATAAAATGGGCTTGTAGTGCCTGTAATATACTTTAATTTTATTGTTGGTTTCAGAATTACTAGTTTATGTTGGTTTTCATAAATTCTTTAATTTCTGTTGTGTTTATTTTTTTTAATATCGACAATTTATAAAATACATATATTGTATTTTCATGTAAATATTTTCTCATGGATTGTGGATTTGCTAATCAACGTCAATTTTTAGCTCCATTACGTGGTGTTCGATATCATCTAAAAGATTTTGGTAGTCAAGGTCGTCACCCAAGAAATGCAAGTGAGTTATTCAATCTTCGTCATGCATCATTGAGAAATGTGATTGAGAGGATTTTTGGTATCTTTAAATCACGATTCACAATTTTCAAAACCGCACCTCCGTTTCCATTTCAAACACAAGCAGAGTTAGTATTAGCTTGTGCTGAATTACACAACTTTCTTCGAAAAGAATGTCGCACTGATGAATTTCCAATTGAACGTGAGTAATTTCAAGCTTCACCACATCTTGATATGGAAGATGAAAATCTTGAAATGCTTTTCCAAAGCTAACTGCATCAAAGAGCGGAAGCCACTGCATGGAGAGCGAGTATTGTTAATGCTATGTGAGAAAGGAGGCCAAGGTATAACAGTGATGATAATGAAGATGGTGGCAATGAGGATCACAACAATGATGGTGAAACTAATGAGGAACACATGGATAATGAGAATCAATGACTATGCTACATTCTAATGTTATATTTTTGGTATACATCATGTGTTTGCATTTTTCATTGTTGTTTTGTGTAGGGCTGGGATTTTCGGTTATTGAGAAAAAATAGCCATACCCATTATCCGAACCGTGTTAAATAGTTCGGATATGGTTCCTTATTTTCTTTACACTACCAAAAATACCCGAACCGAAATTTTATCGGGTATTTTTTTTGGTTCTTCAGTTATTTTCTTTTTATATATATAAACTAGTATTTCACTATTTTACCTGTATGAAAGCCTATTGGTGATATAACATTCTAATGTGGCTCACCAAATTTACACAGTAGCAGAAGATTTCGAAGTTTGGAGTTTATATAGTAGCTTGATTAAAAAGAAATGAGTAAAAAAATATATAAATAACCGAAAATATATATAATAACCGGGTATTTTGGCTTTTTTAATTTAAATATGGGGTATTTTAATTTTTTGGGTATGTAGCATTAAAAAAATCAATACCCGCTACTCAAAATTCAGTTTGAAAAGTGGATCCAATATCTAAAATTCTCATGAATTTTTTTTCCCGAACCGAACAGAACAATTTTTACCAATTCGTTCCGGTTATTTAGGTATTCTATTTTTAAGTCCCAGGCCTAGTTTTGTGGGTTATGGAGTTTGGATCATTGCGTAAGATCTCCTTATTTCAATTTGTATTTATTATATCTTATATTTTAAAATATATTTCAAGAGAAAGTAAAAGACAGCAAATCAAATTGTATTGATAACAATGAATAAATGAGCCTTTATATAGGCATTACAATGAGAGTTCTTCCGTACATATGATTCCTAGTTAAGGTAAGACATCTAATAGGATCCTACTACCTCTGGAAGAGTCTAGAACCTTCCATCTCTGTATCCCCCTACAACCAGTATTAGGTAAGACACCAATAAGGGAAGGATATCCCGGAACACTCCCCCTGTGTCGAGCACTAATACTATCCTGGTGCATAAGATGTTGCCTCGGTAAAAAACCTTTCCAAGTCAACCAAAACCCTGTGGAAAAAGCAAAGACTTGGTGAGGAAAAAGAGCACAACGCACCAACTACAAATATCAGAATCATGTGAAGTATACTCCCACTGAGGTATACATAACAGCTCATCCCGTCGAGCTATCATTAGTTGAGCTCGGATAATTGACACATGCCGATGCTTCTCACACGTTTCTCAAATGTATATTTTGGCAGAGACTTAGTGAACAAGTCTGCGATATTCTCATCGGAACTCACTTGTTTCACTTTGATATTCAGCAATTTCTGCTGCTGCTGATTATAAAAGAACTTCGGCGCGATATGCTTTGTATTGTCACCCTTAATGAAACCTAACTTCATCTGCTCAATGCATGCCGCATTGTCCTCAAAGATGCAAGTAGGGGTTGCTGTAGTGGGATCTAATCCACAAGTTCCTCGTATATGGTCTATGACGGACCAAAGCTAAATGCTCCTTTACGGATTCATGAAATGCAATTATCTCTGCATGGTTCGAGGAAGTAGCAACTAGGGTCTGCTTGGTCGATCGCCAAGATATCACCGTATTCCCAATGGTGAACACATAACCAGTTTGGGAAAGTCCTTTATGCGGGTCAGAGAGATAACCGGCATCAGCAAATCCAACTAACGTATTGTTTGGATTCTCTGCATTGCGGGTAAGTTTGCTCACATTAGCACTTCTGGTAGTCAAGCGGCCATGCTTAGCTGCAATATCAGAGGAATATATATGGTCGGTATGCATCGTCTTAACCTCAACAATTCCTTTCGGAATATCGCTCTCTCTTGCGTAAGGAAAGAACAATCCAAGATCACTAGAGCCTTTCAAGTATCGAAAGATGTGTTTTACTCCATTCCAATGCCTTATCGTGGGAGCGGAGCTAAATCTTGCTAACAGATTTACAGAGAATGCGATGTCTGGACGAGTACATTGAGCCAGATACAACAACGCACCGATTACGCTAAGGTACGGTGTTTCTGCTCCAAGGACCTCTTCATCCTCCTCTTTAGGATGAAACAGATCCTTGTTCATTTCCAGACTTCGACCAACCATGGGGGTAGCAAGAGGATGTGCCTTGTCCATGATAAATCGCCTGAGCATTTTATGGACACAGGCAGATTGATGAATGAGTATTCCATCATCTCGATGTTCTAGCTCTAAGCCCAAGCAGAATCGAGTCCTCCCCAGGTCTTTCATCTCGAATTCGGATTTAAGGTAGCAGGCCATCTCATTGACCTCATCTATGGTACCGATAACATTCATGTCATCTACATAGAAGGCTACAATCACGAATCCTGTATCTGTTCTTTTCACAAAAATACAAGGACAGATATCACTGTTCTCGTATCCCTTCCTAACCAAGTATTCACGTAGGCGGTTTTACCACATCCTTCTGGATTATTTCAACCCATAGAGTGAACGACGCAGTTTCACAGCGTAAGCGCTCCGTGGTTTAGGGCTACTTGATTTGGGCAACGAAATCCCTTCGGGGACTTTCATATAAATATCCGTATCTAGATCCCCATAAAGATACGCTGTAACCACATCCATAAACTGCATATTCAGTTTTTTAGACACTACCAAACTGACTAAGTAGCGGAAAGTGATGATGTCCATAACGGGAGAATATGTCTCCTCGTAGTCAATGCCAGGGCACTGCGAGAAGCCTTGGGCAATTAGTCTCGCTTTGTAACGCATGACCTCATCCTTATCATTGTGTTTACTAACAAAGACCCACTTATGTCCAACTGGTTTAACGCCCACGGGTGCTGGCTCGATACGGCCAAATACCTCACGTTCAGCCATTGAGTCTAGTTCAGCTTGCATTGCATCTTTCCATTTCGGCCAATCGGCTCGTCGTTGACATTCAGCAACTGAGCGCGGCTCAGCATCGTCGTATTCAGTAATTTCTTGAGCGACAGAGTAGGCAAAAGCATCATCGACTAGTGTGGACGACCTGTCCAATAGTACATATTCACTCGTACATTGCATCGAGATTTCTTTATTCTCTGACATCAACAAAGTTTCCGACGCGTCCTTCGATTGTTCTATTGTTGATTCGAGGACATATCCGTAGTTAGAGATAATCTCGTGTGATGGAGTCACTGTGTCGACAATGATAGGATTTTGTGCCTCCGTTCCTCTTCTCTTTCGAGGTTCGGTATCCTTTCTACCCACTGGACTCCCCCTCTTTCGAGCAGGGATAAGAGCAGCCGAAGCAGCCGTCCCACCACTAAGGTTGACGAAGGGGGCATAATTCCTTTGGGCGGCTAAACCTTGCCCTATGACTGGGACTTCTAACCTTGCAGGAATATTCGCAGTGGATATGGTAGATCTTGTCACTTTCGCAGTATCAGTAAAGCTGACGGGCATCGAATCCGCAACTTTCTGACGAGTGAGAATATGTTGCACTTCTAGCTCGGATTGAGCTGTGCGGGGATCTTGATGAGGCAAGGAGGGAGCACACCAGACAATTTCCTGGCATTTAACTGGAATCGTTCGATTCCTCTCTCCCCCTAACGACGGGAAGTTTGTCTCATCAAAGTGACAGTCTGCAAATCTTGCAGTAAATAGATCTCCTGTCAAAGGTTCCAAATAGCGGATAATTTTAGGCGATTCATAGCCAACTTATATACCTAATCGTCTTTGCGGACCCATTTTAGTATGCTGTGGAGGCGTAATTGGCACATAGACTGCACAACCAAAAATGCGTAAGTGGTAAATATCAGGCTCATATCCAGTTACCAACTGGTACGCACTAAACGGTTGATTGGCAGTGGGTCGAAAGCGAATAAGTATAGCCGCATGCAAGATTGCATAACCCCAGGCAGAAATCGGCAAGTTGGTGCGCAATACCAATGCTCGGGCGATAAGCTATAACCGCTTAATCATAGCCTCAGCAAGGCCATTCTGCTAATGAATATGGGGGACGGGATGTTCAACTTCAATCCCAATCGACATACAATAGTCGTCAAAAGACTTTGACGTAAACTCACCAGTGTTGTCCAATCTTAATGACAAGATTGGAAAGTCGGGGTGGTTAGCCCGTAACTTGATGATTTGTGCTAGGAGTTTAGCAAATGCAGCATTTCTTGTGGATAGCAGAGCGACATGTGACCATCGTGTCGATGCATCAACCAGAACCATAAAGTATCTGAATGGTCCGCACTCTGGTTGAATAGGTCCACAAATGTCCCCTTGAATTCTTTGTAAGAAGCAAATATTTTGTGTTGAGTTTTAGCAAAGGACGGAGAGGGTATCAACTTTGCTAGTGAACAGGCTTTGCAAAACGATTTATGGGCATTGGAAATTGCCACGGAAGCCTCAGGATTTGCGAAACATGCACCGTCAACCTTATCAGGGCGTGCGATCTTTAATCCTGGTGACATAGTATAAAGCTCACTCACATCAATGCCGATATCGAGTGGTGCTTCAAATTGTTTTCTGGACTTGAAAAACAGATGACCATGTGAGTTTTTCAAAATGTGAATCATCATGTCGCGTCCAGGGTGACCGAGTCGGTCATGCCATATTTAGTATGCTTCGGAATCACAAAGTTCGTGACTCACAGCATAGGATTCAATAACCCTTATTGTAGTGTGGTATAAACCACTACTTAGACTCATAAGTTTCTCGAGAACGAGGTGTCTTCCGCATTCTGCCAGAGTAACACACAAAAATTCTATCCCATTCTCACAGTGTGTATCAAGGTGATAAACGTTGGCACGGATGTCCCTAAAACTTAGAAAGGGTTTGGTTTGCTCTTGGGGCATAGAGAGCATTTGTGACATTAATATGCATACCATTAGGTAGGAAGAAATGAGCAGGTCCCCTCCCTTGAATTACTTGGGAGGAACCAATCATTGTTGTCACTGAGGATATATATGGCACAATATCCTTAAATAATTACCTATTCCGGAGAATAGTGTGGGTTGTTCCACTATCAGCAAGGCACTCAATTTCGCCACAAGACATCTACAATAAGACATGAGACTCGATTAGTCTTGTGATGGAAGACATAGCGAAAACTCATTAACTTCGAATTTGGGGAAATTCAACCAAGTTGGTTAGGATCAAAGTTAGCACAATCACTGGAAATAATTTCCGCGTAGCTTGACCTTTGTTCACTAAAACAATAATAACTTCTTCGTTAAGAAGGCTATGGACGAGCGGTCAATTGTTCTGAAAACTAGACTTCCGCATATTTCTGTCCATATGTCGTGCACTTTATTAATCATTAAACTCAGATCTCAGTGCTCGTTTCAAGTTGCTATTTTGGTATTTCCCTATTGTTGAGTGATAGAGCAAGGTTGAAGCCTTTTTCAAAGGCATTATTGTTGATACAATACTATGGCAATATGGCCATAGGAGCATTTAAACACTTCAAAATGCATCGGGGTGTTCGTTTTATATCTCGACTAATGATTCTTTTGGTAACTCCAACTTGGTAGACTTGCAGATAAAGTAGGAATGTCGGTACAGCTAAGGCTGTTTAAAAACCATTGATTCCGTTTGAACTTTCAAAGCATAAACAAATACCAAGGAGGATGTGCCTAGTCTTGATCAAAAGTTTTGATGAAATCCACCAATGTATCAAATTAACCAAGCAATTCATTACTGAGCAATTGTTTTGTGATAAACCAAACATGCTTTTGAAGGGAAAAATAAAATTCGTTTTTACACAATCACAACAATTAAAAGAATTTTATTCATCATGGCCAACTTTATTACATTCATAGAAAATCCCAAAGTAGTTCTCGAAAGAAAACGAGAAACAAGACAAAACATAACCAAAGCGTAAAACTAGTCAAACTACAATGATCTAGTCAAAGTCAGCAACATCCAAATATTGGTCTTTGTCCGCAATGGTGAGAGGAGGGATTTCAATATGGTTCACCTCCGTGTTCTCATTATCTTCCTCCATGTAATTTGACTCTTGAGTCAAGTACTGTTTATAGTGCTTGTAGTAAGCTTAGATGTTCTTTGGCGCCTTGCAATTGCGGTAAGTATGCTTCTTTGAGCCGCAGGTATAGCAATTCCAGCCTTCCTTTGGAGTGGTTCCAATCCCGACGGCAGGAGGCGGTCCACGTGGTTGGGCTCCACTAGGTCCCGTGGCCGAAACACCTTGTCTCTTCCACACATTGGAACGACGACCTCGTCTTTTCCCTCGCTTGCTCGAGTCATGCACCTGTGGTGCTTGCAAAAACTAAGTAGCATTGCCTTTTATATTTTGCCGTGGTGCCTTCCTGTGGGTAGCCTGATTCACTTCCGGAATCGGCTTCGTACCAGCTGGGCGCGCATTGCTGTAGAGAATAATCTCATGATGCCTTTCTTTTTTCGCGAGGTGGGAGATAAGGTCACTAAAATTTTTAATTCTCCTTTCCTCATAGGCAACGCGCAGCTGGTGAGCAATCACACTTGCTCCCACGGGAAACGTGTTAAGAGTCTTCTCGATCAAGTCTTGATCAGACTTCTTGACACCATAAAAACCAAGATCAGCGCGAAGATCGAGGATGGCTTGGTTATAGGCCTCCACATTTGCATAATCCAAAAACCGGATTTGCTCCCACTGAAGTTGCAATTCGGAGAAGCGCTGATCAAGCACATTATTAAATCGTTGTTCGAGTGTATCCCATAGTTCTTTGGGGGTTTGCAAATTCATGTAACACTTTTTCAACAACGGATGTATATGTCTACTCAAGTACACCAGTGCATTAGCGTTGGTTTCCTCGCTCGGTTCTTGAGCGGTAGGCTCGTTAGAGGGAAAGATGGTGGTGGTAAATCTCTTACCGACCAACGCCAAACGAACGTCTGAGACCCACCTATGGTACTCCTTACCAGCATGGTCAAGGATGTCGAACTTCGGATGAACATTGGAGCTTTGTGCCATCTACAAGATATAAACAAGAGGAAGTTAGTCTTGTTGGATTTTCAGTGACAATGTAAACGGTCACAATCGATGCTTTTAAAAGCGTGTAACATAACCATTACTCGATGTACTTCCCTTAATTGTTGTTTAGTAAAGTCGACAAAAAATGGCAATATCAAATCGCACCCAGATACGTGGTGTATGCAACAACCACAAGTATCGACTTCCAACAATTCCGTGACTCCCCTAGGACCGTCACACAGTTTTCTTCGACACGCAGAGATACCGACTTCTCTCGCGGTCTCATCCACCGCAAAGTAGCGTGGGAGATAAAGAACCCATAACCCATGTCCCCAAAAGAAAAATTCCCAAAAAGAGAGAATTGAATAGGGACAAGTTCAGATAATTACCCCGATTATAAAATTAGGCACGTGATATGGATGAATTTATGGTGTGCTTCGGTCTACCGGTTGGTACTCGATGCGACGACGTGAAACCGGGGGCGCAATTTTGGCGGTTTCCAAAAATAAATTAAGTTGATGTTCGGGTTTTTGGTCCGAGATTCTGAACCGGGTCGGACTTGGCTGGGCTGGAGCTGGCCGGCGGCGGTCGGCGGCGGCAGTGGTGGCTGGACTGGATCGGCGGCGATGGTTGGCGGCGATGGTCCGGCGGTGGTTGTCTGGACTGGATCGACGGCGGCGTTCCGGCGGCGGTGGTGGTCCGGCGGTGGTGCTGGGCGACGGAGCTGAGCGGCGGTGGTGGTGCAGGGCCGTTTTTTTTCTTTCTTCGAACTACGTGCTGATAACGTGTTTCAGGAGAAAGTAAAAGACAGCAAATCAAATTGTATTGATAACAATGAATAGAGGGGCTTTTATATAGGTATTACAATGAGAGTTCTTCCATACATAGGATTCCTAGTTAAGGTAAGACATCTAATAGGATCCTACTACCTCTGGAAGAGTCTAAAACCTTCCATCTCTGTATCCCCTACAACCAGTATTAGGTAAGACACTAATAAGGAAAGGATATCCCGGAACAAAATATAATTTTTTTATTATAACAATCTATAGACTATAAAATCTATAAAAACATACATAAATCAATCTAATAGAATTTGCTAAACTCTACATAAGAATTAAAACAATATATGAAATCAAGAGAATCCACAAGAATCCACCGATTATAAAAAGTCTGTTAAAATTTTTTAAATTCTTAATTGAATACATCGTCTTAGTAGTTAACGAGAATCATACTTTGTTTCTCTTCCCATATTTCAAAAGTTCTTCTCAATAGTTCTCTTGTAAGTATGCTCTATTCTTTTGGACTGAATGAATCTGAAATGAATCGATGAATGGACTGAATCGCCGAATCGAATCAATGAATCAAATATATTAAGGGTAAATAATAATAATAATAATAATAATAATGATAAATAATAATAATAATAATAATAATAATTAACAACAACAACAATAATAGTAATATTATTAGTAATAATAACAATAATAATAATTAAGATTAATAGTAATAATAAGAAGAAGAAGAACGGAGCTGAACTGAACTGAACTAAATGGACTGAATCGAATCAATCGAATGAATGGACTGAATCGAATCGAATCGAATCGAAAAATTAAAAAATAAGTCCAAAAGAACAGGGCCTTATTAGTCAACGGGGAAAAATATACAGTAATCTTTTTTGCAAATATAAATTGACATTAGAGTACGTTTCTATGTTAGTCTGCATTTCTACATAGACCTTCAAAGATAAAATAAAATAAATTACATTTATAAATCTAGAACATAAGAAACCGGGCAACCCCTTCAAATATTGTTTCGAAAATTTGCATAATTCATCAAGAGTAATACTACACACAAAAAAATGCACGTCCCTGTTTTATATGAGTTGTATCGAGTGCTTTATAATTAGTAGGGATGTTAAATAATATTATAATAATAAATTTATAAAGCACGTCTAACGCCTTTCTGGTAGGTATAACCCCTAGCGAGGGTGTCAGCACGTCTGGCCTACAAACAGTGGTACAACTCCTACAAAGCATTTGTGTGCATTTTTTTCTTTGTGTAGTATTACTCATTCACTAAATGGGGATTTATCTTCTTACATAATCTACCAAGTGTCTTTTTTACCATGCTTCCTCAATTTATTTACATTTACAGTTAAACCTCGATAAATAAATATTCGATAAACGAATAACCTCGCCAAATGAATAATTTTTTTCGGTCACAACTCTTTAAAACATGTTCAAATTTTCTTTCGATAAATGAATAAATTGGCTAAATGAATATTTTTATTCGGTCCCGATCATATTCATTTATCGAGATTTTAATATATTATGATTGACAGTATTTTCTTCTCTCAAACCTTTCAATCTTAAATTGCAAGATTCTGCTAATCTCCTCGAACTATTGATTAACAAGAATCATAACGAGACCAAGAAGTGTGAATTTTGGGATTTTTTCAATAGAGAAGGGGGTGCAGTTCACTCCCTCCCTTCTCCACAAATCACGGCGCGACACGTGTAATGTATGCTACACGTATCGCGCCGTGAATGGCTGAGAAGGGGGGAGTGCATTGCATCCTCCTTCTCCATAGAAGCACTCGAATTTTGGCCACTTAAATTGACAAATTGTATCTCGCATTCTCAATATAATCTAGTTAGATTAGGGGTGTAAATGATGCGAGTCGAGCTCGAGTATTGGTATACTCGACTCAAATTCGATAGACATTTTTCAAGCTCGAACTCGACTCGAAAACACTCGAGTAATTAAAATCCAAGCTCGACTCGACTCGTTAGTATGTCGAGTCGAGCTCGAGTTTGAGTCGAGTCTACTCGAGTCGAGTGTTGACCGAGTTTTGACCGAGTCGATTTCGAGTAGCTCGCGAGTTGTCTTGTCTCATTTACACCACTACATAATATCCTTGGACGAGGGCCCATAGCCAGGTATATTAAAGGAGAGCCTTCCAACCTCCTTTAATAGTCTCATTTGAGTCACAATCATAATTACATGGGCGATATCGGACAAGGGATTTGGCTTAAATTTACTAGCCACTTGTGAGCCAAAATAAACAACACTCAACTGATGTGGGAGAAGCTATTTTGCTCTTAACTTGGGTGGACACTTCAAACACCCTTAATCAAAATAGAATAATATCTAATTTTTTATTATCTAGCTAGTAATTTTATTTTTTGACCAATAAAATTATTATTTCTTTTTTTTAAAATAGAAATCTAGTATGTATTAATATTTTTTACTTTTTGTCCAATTAATAATATTTTTATGTTATATTTTACAAATTATATTATAAAACTAATTATATATATGTAAAGAAATTCGAGTATCTCACGAGCTTATCGAGTCGAGTATTGGGTAGCTCGACTCAACTCGTTAGTATGGCGATTCGAGCCCGAGTTCGAGTCGAGCCTACTCGAGTCGAGTGTTGATCGAGTTTTGACCCAATCGATCTCGAATAGCTCGCGGGTTATCTCGTCTCGTTTACACCCCTAAGTTAGATGTTCCCTTACGATGTGATAGTGGGACAAATATGGTATTTGTATTGAGTTTAGAAGAAAAATGACAGATGTATATTTATATAACAAAATAGACAATTTGTTAGGTAGTTTTGGAGTGCGATATTATACACTATCCCACTGAAATCAATTTCGACTTGTAATAAATAATACTCATTCTGTCCCAGTATATGCACATGAGTGAGTGGCACGAGTTTTAATAAAGAGTGTGTTGAGTGGAGAGAGAGTATGACTTTTTAGAAAGAAGTGGTGTGTTGAGTGAAAAAAGAATATGACTTTATGAAAAGAAAGAGTAAAGTGATTTTACTACAAATAGAATGTGCC
This sequence comes from Orobanche coerulescens, assembly GCA_033398695.1. Lineage (NCBI taxonomy): Eukaryota > Viridiplantae > Streptophyta > Magnoliopsida > Lamiales > Orobanchaceae > Orobanche > Orobanche coerulescens. The sequence continues at coordinate 108,825,395 of CM065819.1, forward strand.
TATTGTTTGAAAAGGAGCGAAATTGATAAAAAAAAGTACCTATAATTAAGAGACGGAGGGAGTAGGAATCAAAACTACATGATACGAGACTTCTAGAAGAATTGGGGAAATTGGGGTGCATTAAAAAAATCCAGATCTAGAACAATAAATTAATTCATTCCGGTGCCGCAACTCTCGCTTCACTTTTCATTTGTTTATTGGCACCGGCTACAAAAGTCTTCACAGAATTCGACTTCCCCCTCCCCATTTTTCTAGTTTCGAATCTTTTATTATAATTTGAATGCCGATGGGTTGATAGGCCACTGGCATCCCACTCCTGGGTAGGCCACTGGCATCCCACTCATGGGGCAACCCAGGTTCGAATCCAAAGGGCACAAGTTTTATTCTAAATTGGCATTTTATGCCGTAGGTATCGTGCTATTTGGCGATTTATCCGGGTTTTCCCTGTGAACTACCGTGATGGCATTCTGCCCGATGGATGTAGAGACCACATATGGGGTGAACAGACTTTGACCATAAAACGAACGTTCAAAAAGAAATAATTTGAATGGATTTTGTTGATCATGACTTTCTTTTTCTCTTGTTTTAATTGTAGGTGGATTACTAAACAGTACTCCATACTACATCCGTTCTCTTATAACTGCAACATGACTTTCACGTTAACAATGCACAACTTTGATTATCAATATATTCAATTCTTTACTTTTAAAAATTATAAGAAGTTGATATTTTGAAAGTATATTTCGAGATAAATCTAACAAGATCCACATGACTATATTTTTTTATATGTATAAATCACAAAAGACGGTCAAAAGAGAGTATGTGAACAGTGTAATAATCAATACATTGCAATAATAAAAAAACCAAGGAAGGAAGTATAATATAAAAAATTGGCCACTCTAAACAAATCTCACGATAATTCACTCTTTGCAAGTGGAGGAGACTTTGAAGTTTGAACTCAACAATCAATAAACAATCAACAGTGGTTGGTTGCTTGCATTCTTCAGATCATTAATTCATCATAGCCAACAGTCATTCATGGAGAAAGAACAACCTGCGGCCAATAAGTTCAAAATTCTGATGTTCCCATGGTTAGCTCACGGACACATATTTCCCTTTCTCCAGCTTGCCAAAACACTCTCTAAAAGAAACTTCTCCACATACCTATGTTCCACTCCTGTCAATCTTGATTCGATCAAACCTAGCATCGGAAAAGATTTTTCCGCATCGATAAAACTAGTGGAACTCCACGTCCCATCGTCGCCCGAACTTCCTCCGGACCCGGTGACCCGGCGGGTCTGACCCGTGGACATGCCTAGTCGCTAGTATATGCAATAAATAATGCAATAAAAAAATACATAAATGCATAAAGTTCTACTCATCTACAGTCGTTAGATCACTAATATCAATGACCTACAAAAGTTTCTAGATTTCACGAGATAATTAGTTTTCATATAATTTATTTACTCTCTCTCTCTATCTATATATATATATATATATATGTATATATATATATATATATATATATATATGTATGCGCGTGTGTATTGGGTAAGAATAATCTTCTGTGTGCACACACTGTGTGATTACACCCTTTCTGTAGGGGTTGTCAATGCGTAGTAGGGGTTGCACCCTCTTTATGGGTAGTGGGGTTGTGTAGAGTCTGGCCTCTACTACGCAGTCTGGCCTACAGCGGAGTGTGCGGTGTGTGTGCGGTGGTATGTGTAGCAGCTTTGATTGGGTAATGTATTATTGGAGGACCTCTATAATAGAGGTTTACCTACCTGGGTTGCCACCTACATGGGATTTGCCGCAAGCAAATAAAGGGCAAAACCATATATGATATTTTTTTTTTCGCAAGTTTAGTAACATTCTTTTTTTTTTGATCTGAGGTTCCAACTTACACTGACTAGTCCCGGGATAACATCCGGCCCCACAAGATCGCTACAGGTTAAATCGCGAGATGTGTATCGCTCCCGGGTTCTTAAATATCCTCAACTACCGCGCAGGAGTCGTCCCCAGTGATTGCTCCACGCTTGGACCCCCAAATCCAACCGCAGTTCCCACCGAGATCTGGCCTCCCACATGCCGCTTGAAGCCCTCAATATTTAATTGTTCCACCAAGCGTCTGGAGGGCTAGGCCCTAACCCTTAGTCAAAGACTAAGGGATCATTGGGCCTTGAGAAATTCAATTCCAAAGTGTTGCCACTAGGAATTGAACCCCTGACCTCCAACTAAATTGAAGGTCAGGTGGCCAACTGCGCCAAGGCAGTTGGTTAGTAACAATTCTTTTGATACTTAAATTATCGAATTTGACTTTTACTCGAATATATTCGAGTCATTTGTTATAATTTCGAGTAACATATTTTCGAGTCAACTTTAAAAAAAAAAAATACAATATCGAGGAAGGTTGGAAATATGGGTTGCACGAGTCCGAAAATTCGGGTTACACGAGTCCAATTCGTGTCACCCGAATACAATTCGGGACATGTAAATAAAAAAGTCTCCGAATTCATTCGGGAGATGTAGAAAAAAGGGTCTCCGAATTCATTCGGGAGATGTAAAAAAAAGAAGAGGTCTCGATTCATTCGGAGATGTATAAAAATTAAAAAAAAAGGAAAGAATAGGTCTCCCGAATTCATTCGGGAGATGTAAAAAAAAAGAAAAAAAAAAGAAAGAAGATGTCTCCCGATTCATTCGGGAGATGTATAAAAAATTAAAAAAAAAAAGGAAAGAAGAGGTCTCCCGAATTCATTGGGGAGATTTAAAAAAAAAAAGAAAAAAAAAAGAAAGAAGAGGTCTCCCGATTCATTCGGGAGATGTATAAAAAATTAAAAAAAAAAGAAAGAGAAAGAAGAGGTCTCCCGAATTCATTCGGGAAATGTAAAAAAAAAAAAAAAGAGGTCTCCCGAATTCATTCGGGAGATGTATAAAAAAAATTCGTGTGACACGAGTTGTATTCGGGTGACACGAATTGGACTCGTGTAACCCGAATTTTTAGAATCCGGTAACCCATATTTTCAACCTTCCTCAATATTATTTTTTTTAAAGTTGACTCGAAATGATATTACTCGAAATTATAATATATGACTCGAATTTTATTCGAGTAAAGATCAATTTCGATAATTTGAGTATCAAAAGAGTTGTTACTAAACTTGGGACAGAAAGAATATTACGATATGTCAAAGGACAAAACAAACTATTTCTACAAAGTATTAACTAATAAGAATTTTAGTAACCCTCTCTTTATAGAAGGTGCTAGGCATGATTAAAGAATTCAAGAGAAAATCATCATAACTAGTGCTTTTTTTTTTAAAATATTATTTCTATACTTTTTTTCTTTGGAATTTTCTAGTAAACTTCAAACACACACACACCTTTGCAATAATCATTTACATTTGAAGGTTGAACAAGTAAAAAAAAAAAGAAAAAAAAATTCTAAAGCCTAATTTGCCTCAGAAAAGAGCATCTCTATTAAAAAAATCAAAAGGTTGGAGAAAAGAGCATCTCTATTAAAAAAATCAAAAGGTAGGAGAATATGATCAATGATTCACGCAGATTTTGTCTCTGACTACCTATATGGAATGTACCATGATCAATGATACACACTACGTGTAGTTAGGGGTGTTCAAAAATATCCGATATCCGATCCGAAATATCCGAAAATCCGAAGTTCCGGATATCCGAAGTTCGGATATCCGGAACTTCGGATTCGGATATCGGATAATACTTTTCAGAAAAATCGGATATTCGGATATCCGAAATATCCGAAAATCCTAAATTTTTATTTTTTTATATTTTAAATAATAGAAAATATTCGGATATTCGGATATCCGATATCCATATCCGAAGTTTTTGGATACTCGGATATCCGATATCCAAATCCGAATATTTTTTTCGAATATAAGGATATCGAATAAAATTCATATTTTTTCCGGATATTCGGATATCCGATATCCGTATCCGAAATTTCGGATATCCGAAAATCGGATATCCGAAATTTGGATCTGATATCGATATCAAAATCTACTATCGAACTTTCGGATATCCGAAATTTCGGATATCCGAAAGTCCGGATATCCGGTTTTGAACACCCCTACGTGTAGTGTATCCGGCAGAGAATGCACTATATGGGGGTGTACCATGGACGATATCCTGACTAACAGTAAACTTGGCTATGGAGACTTTTAAATTCGTAAAGGGTTTCATGATTTGGAATCTCGGAAATTTTTCATCGTCAATAAGAGATAAAAGGCACTAATGGTTGGTGGCGGATCCACTTAATGGCAAAAGGGGTCAATTGATCCTTTGAAGACAAAAAAATAAGTGATATTTTTATTTCTTTGAGTCGGTCTCCTACCTCCTTTCGTTTCATACATGAGTAAATGATTTTAGCAGGAGAGTCTTGTTTTCTCTAAATAAACTTCTCTTTCAAATTTCGCATAAATTTTAAGCGCTATATTAAATCCAACGCGAAAGTACAAAGAATAATTGCACGTTTGCTTGTCATTTTTCTATTTCATCTTTAAATAGTTGAGCATGAAGAAATAAGCAAACATATACAATATATATCAAGCCGATTGCAACTAAATTGAAAAGCGAATGAATTATTAAAAATTATTTAACTTGTGGTTGGACGATAGCTTGAATATGTGGCAATTGACTTTTATTATTGGTTTTGTTACTATTTATGAAAGAAACTATAATTTTTTTATCTTCATAATATTTTTACATTATAAAAATTTTCAAAACATTTACATTTTGCCCCGTGGCCTCATAATTCTGGATCCGCCACTGCTAAAGGTCCTAAAGCTTGGGGGGTTTGGCGTAGACCTGGCAAAAGTGGCCCAGGCCCACGGGCCGTGAATAAATGAACTGTCTTTCTTTTTAGCCCATAGAAACATGGGCCTTTTGCCTTGATTTTGGCCCAGAAGGCCCAGCCCACGGGCGCCCAGAGGCCCATGAAAAATTTAATAACTAATAAATATTAATTAATTAGGCTAAGGTTAATGGGTATAACCTTACACCGTAACTTATTTCAATTTAAAGTTGATTTTGTTTAGATTTTTGTATTGATATTTTGCTATCGAATACAGATAATGGACCAAGTGATGAGTTAATTTCCGTACCGCTGGTTATAGTGTAAGAATCTAACGGTTTTAATAGTATTGAAATGGATGTTTGAACTTTTTAAAATAGTTGAAAATATATTTCTATCATATTATTGATACTTTTAATATATTTTGTTTAATTAAGTTGGAAGCAAGAAAAAATTTGTAGCCCATGGGCTGGGCTAGGCCCGCCCAGCATGGGCCACGGGCCTCAATACTTAGGCCCAAAAAATCCTGGGTCTTTTTGGCCCAGCCCGTTTGCCAGGTATAGTTTGGCCCACGTATTGCAATATTTTTCTGACCCGACAACTTTAGTCCTAAAGTTCCAAAAATATTTAGTGTGACTTGTATGCCAACTCAGCCAAAAATACTTTAAACGCCATTTTTTTGGAACTTTAGGACTAAAGTTGTCGGGTCGGAGAAATGTTGCGTTGAGTGGGACAAACCCCTTGCGGGGGTGCGGGTGCGGGTGCGGGCAGATACGGGTGCGGGGATACGGTTTTTTGAAAATGTTAGGGTGCGATACGGCAAGGATACGTCTGTTTATTTTATATTTTATTATATATAACACTTGTTAAATATAAAAATCAACAATTCAAATATCACCATAAAATCAATTCAAATACATAAAACAAGTCATACAAAAAACAATTCAAAATGGCTTTGAGCAGCGGAGCTTTTTAATGCTGTCCGTGAATACTGCTAAAGGTAAAAGTAATTACTTATTAAATGATTTACTTTTTGTATTTTAATTTATTTAATTTACTTTTTAAAAATTAAAAAAAAAACTAAAAAAAAAAAAAAAAAACGGACTCGCGTATCCTAGCACAGGATACGCGTATCCCGTAAGATACGCGTATCCGGTGCCAGGATACGCGAGTCCTGTGTTTTTTTTTTTTTTTTTTTGCACGGATTCGCCACATGGCGAATCCCGTGCGAATCCCACGCGAATGGCACCCGCACCCATACAGTATCCGATACTACATACTGCCCAATTTTGAAGAATCCGTGCATCATAGCCCTCAAATTTAGGAGTGCCTTTTTCTCTTCTTTATAAGTTGAAAGCAGTGAAGAGAAAATCAACAATCAAACTGACAGAAGAGAATATACAGTTTTCTTCATTCATTGATCATATACATAGTAAGTTATTTCATGGACATGGAGAAAGAACAACCTGCGGCCAATAGGTTCAAAATTCTGATGTTCCCATGGTTAGCTCACGGACACATATTTCCCTTTCTACAGCTTGCCAAAACACTCTCTAAAAGAAACTTCTCCACATACCTATGTTCCACTCCTGTCAATCTTGATTCGATCAAACCTAGCATCGGAAAAGATTTTTCTGCATCGATAAAACTAGTGGAACTCCACGTCCCAGCGTCGCCCGAACTTCCTCCAGAACTACACACAACCAAGAATCTGCCATTGAATCTTTTTTCAACCCTCATGAATGCCTTCCAAGCCTCGAGTTCCAGCTTCTCAGAAATCCTGTATTCTGTAAACCCCGACCTGTTGATATACGACCATGTCCAGCCGTGGGCGCCGAAGCTAGCTTCGTCCAAAGGTATACCTGCTGTCTATTTCTCAACTATCGGTGCAGCAGCAAATTCCTTTTACCATCATATCCATTCGAAGGGGATCAGTTCCCCTTTCCCGTTCCAGGCTATACATCTAAAGGACCACGAGAGAGCCGACATGATTACCAGTGTTAAGCCAATGATAAAAGATGTTGATGAGGATTTTGCATGTGGAATTTTAACCATGTCAAATGAAATTGTTTTGGTGAAGAGCTGTAGGGAGGTTGAAGACAAGTATATCGACTATCTTTCTGTTCTGTGCAAGAAACAGATAGTTTCCACCGGTCCGCTTATTGCACATGCTAGTGATAACGATGATAAAGATGGCCATTCGGAGATAATGAAGTGGCTGAATGAGAAAAATCAGTGTTCTACTCTGTACATTTCCTTTGGTAGCGAATGTTTCCTTTCCGAGGAGCAGATAGCTGAAATAGCAAAAGGGATAGTGTTACTTAGTAATGTTAATTTTTTGTGGGTCATTAGATTTCCTATTGGAGAAAAGATCACTCGCGTAGAAGACGAATTGCCAGCAGGATTTCTTGGAACAGTGAACGAGAGAGGGAAAATTATCGGGAAATGGGCGCCACAGACGAAGATTTTGGCCCATCCAAGTATAGGTGGTTTTGTGAGTCATTGTGGGTGGAGTTCTATAACGGAAAGCATGTATTTTGGAGTTCCAGTTATTGCCATGCCGATGAAATCCGAACAGCCTTTAAATGCCAGACTTGCGGTGGAAGCTGGCTTTGGAGTAGAGGTTGAAAAGGATGCCAACGGACATTATGTGGGAGAAGAAGTGGCAAAAGCGATAGGTAAGGTCATGTTGGAGAAGGAGTTTTACGAAGGTCTGAGGGATAGAGCTAAAAGATTGAGCGAGAAGATAAAAGAAAATGCAGAACAAGAGGCCAACGAAACGGCCGAGCAACTATTGAGGATTTGTATGAAGTATAAGAATCAAGTATGATTGATGCGGATCAAAAGGACTGCAGTTATGATGCGCAGATATTTTATCCATGCTGTGTCCTCCGCATCATGTCCTGTTTAAGTTAAAAATAAGTGTGTCCTGGTGTCCATGTCCATGTCCGTGTCGTGTCCCTGTCGCGTCCATGTCCGTGTGTGTCGTCTCGTGTTTCCAATTCCCTTGTCCGTCCGGATTACATACACTCGTACGGATGTGTGTGTGCGCATGTGTGATCCAACGCTGGATCTGGTGCACAGCATGGTGCTGTATTCCACCAGATCCGGATCCCTTATTTTCTTTCATTATTTTGCTATGTGATAAAGAATACAAAAAATTGTTGCATTAGTATTAGTTATTTATTTGCGTTCACTCACATCTATTCACCATATTCAATACAACACTTTGAGTACTCATATTATTATATAATAATAACAATAGTATGTATTTTAGAAATATGAATAATAACAAATCCAATGAATCAACTTTTGTATATTTAATTAATAATTTTTATGAGAAAAATAATAATCAAAGCTTATAAAAATTTTGACCAAAAATAGTTAAAATATTAAGAAGCTATTAATATTTTAAGAAATGGGGACGGAAGAGTATAAAATATTAAGAAGCTATTAATAATCAATATTCTAATGATTTTTTCCAGATTACTTTTGACCTCCAAAATTCCAACGAAAAAATCGGTGCCTTTTTTTTTCCTTTTAAACAAAAACTATAGGGGAGCCAAAAAAAACAAGAACTTCTCCTCTTCTCCACCATTCCCATTGTTTTTCATCTTCGGCTCAAAAGGTACATTCATAATTCCTTTTTTTCCCCTTCAATCCAAAAAAAAAAAAAAAAAAACAACAACAATGGGTTGTGGGAATCAAAGCAAGCTGTTGCCACAGAAAACACTCTCGCCAAGAGCAAAAGCAAGAACTTGGAAAACAATCCACCCATTGAAAAGCCCGAGAACGACGTCGCGGAGGATGTCGAAACCAATGTGAAGGAGAATGGAAATGAAATCCGTGATGCAGACAAGAAAGAATCCGAGGAGGAAGCGAAAACAGCCCTTCCAAGGAAACTGGTGGTGGTGGAGATGTGAAAGAATTCGGGGTGGATGAGAATGTTGTGGTTGTGGAGGAAAATATGAAGAAGGATAATGATGATGGTGATCAGGAAGAATTATTGAAAGGAGGAGAGAAAGAAAAGCAGCTGCTTGTTTCAAATGAATCTCCTAAGGAGAATGATGATCATGATCATGAGGTGGTATCCATTGAATCCATCATCTCTGAGGGCATTTGGGAAAATCCGATTACTATTCGCCCGCGCTAAGGGGCACGAAGAAAAGGATGCAGAGGCTAAACTAAACAAAGAAAAAGGTTTTTCTCGAAATTTTCTTAAATTCTAAGGTATCATACCATATCTCTCAGTATATTCACAACTTGATCTATAATATATGACTTTTATTATGAACTCGAAATTTTTCTTAAATTCTAGAAGTATCCGGATCTTAGTCCCACTTGTGCAAAACGGGTAGGGATTGATCTAGGACAAGGTCTTATCTCGTTTGGTCTTGTCTTGCCTCAAAATCCAAACCATACTAACCAGCCATCACTATTGGTCAAAAAACCATGCCAACAGCCGGTTCAAAACTACGCCCAATCGGTCCAAATTGAAGAGAAGCCGCCGAAACCATGTCAATGGATCCGAGATTGAAAAGAAACATGTCCAAAGAAAACATGTCAAGCGCTGGTCCAACCATGCAAACCGGTCTTACCACGAATGTTCGTCCCAATCGGTACAAACGGGGACGGTCCGGGACAATTATAATGTTTAGGTCATGTCCTGATTTGTCCATGTCAAATGGTTTGGGACGATTTTGGAACAGGACCCGAAAGGTTTCGGCTGAACGGAACCGGAATTGGTGTCCACCCCTAGAAAAAAAAAAGGTTTCGACCCTTTTTTTGTTGAATCGATCATTTTCATCCTTACTTTCATTTTGTGTGACACGTTACTATTTATAGATTTAAACAAAAAAAAAAAGGGGGGGGGGGTCGAATCAAATGATTTCTCGGATTCTAAATGGATTCTAGAAATAATATCTGATCCTGCTAATCTTTTGAAAATAAAAAAAGTAAAAAAATAAATAATAATAAAATAAAAATATTTTCTTGAAAAAAAAAGAATGCTAAATATCTTTTGAAAAAAGATGAACGGCCATTTTCGTTTCTTGCATGTGTTTTTAAGGTTGTTTGTGTCTACCGTTGCAGAGGAGGTTCTTAAAGTGGATGAAGGTAAAGCGGTGGCGACGCAGACTGACGAAACAAAATCTTCTGGAGAGGAGAACATTTCCGCGACTGCAAAAAATGTAAGAATATTTTCATTTAAACAAAGTTTCTTTTTTTTTTCTTTTTTTTTTTTTAAGATTATGTTTGTGTTAAAATATGAGGTTTGATTTTGATTCATGTTTTCTTGTGAATATGAACGATATTTGTTTATTTATAAATATATTTATATGCTGTTTTTATGCAACAACATGCGCAAGATGACAATCCCAACACAGAGATATGCTGTCTGAAAATAAAGTCACCGCAATGCCTTAGTCAATAATTGTTGTTGGCTAAAATAATGGGTGGCTAAATAAACACCCTTTTTATTAAAAAAACATCCTTATTTAAGGATGGTGGCAGTGGTGGGCGGTAGGGGTGGCATTTCGGAACCGAAAATCTAAAACCGAACCGAAAAAACCCGAAAAAAGAACCGAAAAACCGAAACCGAAGAAGACCGAACCGAAAAACAAAAAAACAGAACCGAACCGAACTAATTTGGTTCGGTTCTCATTCAGTCGGCGGAACCGAACCGGACCGAAATGGACCGAAGTCAAATTTCAACATACTAAAATGACCTTGTTTTTGTGATTTTGGTGTGTTTTGAATTTTAGTATAATTCGTTTTCCTTTTGTAAGATCCTCATGGGTCCGAGAAGGACCGATAATATGCTCATGGATTTGTGATTCAATTAATTTAGGTTGAGAGAATGAGCTACTGTGATTTATGATTGTTATATATTTTGAGATATTTGGAAATTGCTAAGCAACTCTAGCTTTTATCTTGAACATATATATAACTCTTGTTGGCTTGTTGTTATATATAACTTATTCTATTGCATATAATATTTGAATTTATATTGTGAAGAACCGAAAAAACATCAAACCAAATCGAAACCGAACCGAATATTTATAAAACCGAACTTAACCGAACCGAACTTCAAAAAGAACCGAACCAAACCGAAACCGAATATTTGGTTCGACTCTCGGTTTCGGTCAAAAACCGAACCGAATGGAACCGAGTCCACCCCTAGTGGGCGGTATGCACAACAGCATGGCCATATCGCCGGTGAACATCGCCGCCACCTCGGCGGTATGGCCAGCGGCATGGTCTCAGCGAGGTTTCATGCTGCGGAGGTTATGCAGCGGTTTGACAGGAATTTGACCGTTGGGGAGGTGAAAACAAACAAAAAAAATAGAAGTTGAAATAGATCCGTTGGGGTACAAAACCAAAAAAAAAAAAAAAATTCCTTATATATACTAAACTAAAACACATACAATTTTATACTTTCAACTCACATATTTAACACAAACAATACAATTCACATATTTTTACAATGGTTTTATCCTCTTCTTCTTCGTCCGACTCGATATTTATTCCCGCCGAATCGTCCGAACTATTGGCATCCGGTAGCACCCTACAAACCTTATTAGCCGTGTACGATTCAATTGACGACACGACAAGCTCTACCGAAACTCGGGAGTATATAGAACGTTTTCGTGAAGAAGCTTTACAAACCCTTATGAATGACTATTTCGTTGAACGTCCAAAGTTTTCCGACGATACTTTTCGTGATAGGTTTCGTATGAATAAAAGCTTGTTTTTAAGAATTGTTGCTGATGTTGAAGCGAATTTCGAATGGTTTCAAGAGGGCCTAGATGCGAGGGGAAAAAAAAGTTTCACGGCATTACAAAAATGCACATCAGCCATTCGACAACTCGCAACGGGTGAACCTCCAGATAGATTTGATGACTATTTAAACATGGCACGCCGAACGTCAGGTTATATATTTCTTTTAATTATGTTTTTTAAGTATTATGTAATTTTCTTTTAGTTATTAATGAAATATTATGTTTTAATTAAATTATTTAATATAATTTATGAAAATAAAAAAATAAAATTAGTTGGGAGGTATGAAAAAGGCATGGTTGCCACTAAAAAGAGGTTGGGGGTATGAAAAAAGTATGAATGAGGTGGAATGATATTATTGGTGGATTTGGGAGGTATGAGATTTTTGGGAGGCATGACTGCCACTATCCTAAGACAAATCTAGGGTTGTAGGCCACTTACTCACCCCCTTATTTTATTAATAAAGTAATGATTATTAATTTATTTTTAATCAATAAATATTAATTAATTAATACATGTATTTCTATATTATTTAATGATTAAATATTTAGGTAAATGATTACTTATTTATTTTAAATTAATAAATATTAATACCATATAGATTTTTTATATGTTATTATAAAAATATAAATGAATATATAAAAATAAAAATATGAGCCCCAAAATAATATCATTTAACATTCTTTCATGAATATATAACACAAGAACTAGAGACCCAAAATAATACCCATTAACAGTCCTCTATAGTTATAAAAGGTGCTTCGGGATTACAAGATTTCAGTTGTCTATAAAGTTCCAGACGTGACATGAACATAGTTTCCCATCCGGTACACGAGGGCTTTGTGGCGGATCCAGTAAGCCGAAATGATAGGCATCGGACAATCTCCTTCTCATTGTACCATCACATAATGAATATCATATACAAGTGATATCGTAATAATCCGATGGTACAAAAATTCTTCCGGACCTTTCCAAAGAGGAAAGAAATTGATAGCACCTTGCTTGGTTAAAAAAATAAGGACCACACCAAACGTGTTGGCTGTAACACCCCAATTCACAAATGGGACATTACACGCCGTAGAACCCCCGTAAGGTCTACCAGGCTAACTCATGACACATAAACCACAATGATAACCCAAAAGATGCACCCAAAAAGTAAATAAGGCCGTGGCCTCGGCCAAAACATTTTAACGGAGTACATGAGACATAAGTTAAATACCAATTTATTGCCCACGCAGGGGACTTAAACCATGTTTAAAAATAAACAGTCTAACTCCAGTACTCAACAGATGCAATGACAAAACAGAAAAATACAGACTCGAGCCACATCATCATGCCAACCCATCCTTTGCATGCGCATCCCGTGCCAGCTCCTCAGCTCGACCAGTACCTGAAATGCATAAGACGCATTTCCCCCATTTAAGGGGTTAGCATTCGAATAGCTAGTGCAAGTACATAATTACACAACATTATATACATACACGATTCAACGCAAATAAATCGTTAGGAAAATCATTTTGAAAATCAATATTCCGGAATATCACATTAACTCCAAAACAGTATATCAACAAGTTTTCCACATCACAATTATCCACACTTGGTAACTCGCGACCGTACCCATTAGTATCGGTCCCCAGAGGTCCCGTCGGACCGTCCCCAGGTGAGAAACCACTCCCGCGGCCGCACCCATTAGTATCGGCCCCCAGAGGTCCCGTCGAACCGTCCCCAGGTGGAAGAACATCAACACACGCACCCAAGTCCATTTCCATGGCCGTACCCATTAGTATCGGCCCCAGAGGCCACACGCCATCCCCAGGTGGAAGAGAAACAATCACATTCGTTCAATAACACCATTTACATCATTCGCATCAAAATCATACGCACATAACGGAATGTAATACATGTACTTGCCTGGAATAAGACGAAACGAAGGAAACGAAGAAGGAATAGGTTTCGGTCCGAACAATCCTCCCAAATCCATTCCTAACACAATAACGGTATACAACAAGTCTCAAAAAAAGGCGGAAAGGTAAGAATTCATCCTAATTCTAACCGTTGGAACAATTTATCGGTCATACAAGGTCAAAACCTAATCCCAACTATCAACGGAGAAAAACATCGAGTTTAATCCGCAGAACCACAAGAGAAGCAAGGGATGGTGATTACGCTATCGAAATCTAACAATCGTAAGGGGCAAATCGGACTAGAAGGGTGAAACCTAAAACAAAACCCCAAAATCCCAAAAAGTTAGGGTTCTAAGGAATTATACCTCGATTCAGACGGAGAATGATGATGATTAATCTTCCTTGGAACGCAATAATCAACCTTCAGAGGGTTTCTACGGATTGCACCGGACAAATCACTCCAAATCGCTCCAATAGAACTCACGTCGCGAGAAAGAAAGAGAAGAAACGAAATGAGGAGACTGAGGATAAGTCAGGAATTAAAAGGCTCGATCGCGTTACGACGTTAACGCCTATTGTTAACGACGTTATGAAGGTTACGACGTAACCTCTCTCAGGTTAACGTACGTAACGAACAATCTGGACTCTTTTTGCGAAACCATAACGTACGTTACCAATAGGGTATAACGTACGTTATGATGCCTATATAACGTACGTAAGGGAGCATGCATAACGTACGTTATGCATGCGACTTCAGCCTTGCTAAACACTTAGCTCGGCCAATCGATACAACGACGAAACGCAACGCAAGGATAGAATCAAAAGTATAAACATGGGGTATCCATAACAACGAAGCTGAGTTTTGAAAGAAAATACACTACCAACATCCGGGGAATCCAAAATATGACAAAGAGGATGAAAGCACCCTAAACTTCTAAGAAATTACAAAACGACTCAAACGTCCGAAAATCGCGATACAACGTCGGATTAACAATCCGAAAGTTTCAACACGACCAACTCAACCATACAAACTTATACAAATCAAGAAACAGCGAAAACGAACAAGTTTTACGAGAATCGAACGTACATGTGGCAAGATATAATTCAAGATGAAATTATGCAAAAACATCCTCGAAACTCGTCCAGACGGAAAAACTCCAAGAACAAAATAGATTCAGAATTCCAAAATAGTGCTAAGCGAGTTGTCCGAAACGAACATACACCAAAAATAGAAATTACCGAAAATAGAAAACACGGATATTACATTATCTCCCCCTAAAAATAAGTTTCATCCCGAAACTTACAACGCGAATAACTCGGGGTATCTCGACCGCATACTCTCCTCCGTCTCCCATGTGGCTTCCTCGGATCCATGTCTCGACCATTGAACTTTAACCAGAGGAATGGTTTTATGACGAAGTTGCTTCACCCGACGCTCTAAAATCTGAATCGGCCTCTCCTCGATGGTAATGTCGGGTCCCAATTCGATCTCTCCAAAATCAATAATATGGATAGGGTCCGATACGTACTTCCTAAGCTGGGAGACATGAAATACGTTATGAACGTGACTCAAAGACGGCGGCAAGCCTAACCGATAGGCAAGCTCTCCCACTCTCTCTAAAATCTCAAACGGCCCAATATATCTCGGACTAAGTTTGCCCTTCCGGCCGAAGCGGTAAACTCCCCGTGTCGGCGACACCTTAAGCAAAACATGATCTCCCACCTCAAACTCCAACGGCCGGCGACGCGTGTCGGCATAAGACTTGTCGACTGGGCCGTCAACAATCTATCACGAATCAGAGTAATCTTCTCTCTCGTCTCAACTACCATATCGGGCTCGGTACCAATCAGCTCGGACGCATCGTCCCAACACAACGGCGATCTGCACCTCCTCCCATACAATGCCTCAAATGGTGCCATTTTGATCGAGGCGTGCCAACTATTGTTGTACGTGAACTCGATCAACGGCAAGTGCAACTCCCAATCATCCTTCCAATCTAAGGCACAGGCTCTCAACATATCCTCCAACGTCTGGATCGTCCGCTCTGACTGCCCGTCAGTCTGAGGGTGGTAAGACGTACTGAGTCTCAACTCAGTCCCCAAAGCTCGATGAACAGCCTGCCAAAAATGTGATACAAACCGGCCATCACGATCCGAAACAATACTCTTAGGAGTCCCATGTAATCTCACGATCTCTGCAATAAACCCTCGTGCCAGTCTCTCTGGACCCCAAGTGTCCTTAATACCCAGGAAATGAGCTGATTTGGTCAGTCGATCGACGATAACCCAAATCATGTTCATTCCAGTCCGAGTCCTAGGCATACTGGTAATAAAATCCATAGAAATATCCTCCCATTTCCACTCCGGGATAGGAAGTGGTCGCAAAAACCCCGCGGGTCGCTGATGCTCGATCTTAACCTGCTGACAGGTCAAACATCTCGACACAAACTCGCTAACGTCTGTCTTCAAATTACTCCACCAGTAGTTACTCCTCACATCCTTGTACATTTTACTCGTACCAGGATGTACGGAGTAAGGCGTGGTATGAGCTTCGCTCAAGATCTTCTGTCTCAGCTCAATATCATTCGGTACACATAGTCTGCCGCGAAATCTCAGAACGCCATCATCCTGAACCACAAATCCAGGGGCTTTACCTTTCCTCACATCCTCCCTCAACTGGACCAAACACGGATCATCATACTGTTTTGCCTTGATATCATCAGTCAAGGACGAAGTGATCTCTAATGCACATAACTGGCCCTGAACTCTCTGAACCCAAACCTCAATATTCTGACAGATGAAATCTCGCTGGATCCTACTCTGTGGTGTAAGTACCTCTAACATCTGTAAAGCCATCGGCTTTCGGCTCAACGCATCAGCCACTACGTTGGCCTTACCCGGATGGTAAAGTATCTCGAGGTCATAATCTTTAATTAGCTCTAACCACCTACGCTGCCTCATATTCAACTCTTTCTGGCTGAAGATGTACTTCAGACTCTTGTGGTCCGTAAAAATCTTACACGACGACCCATAGAGATAATGCCTCCATATCTTTAAGGCGAAAACAACCGCAGCTAACTCCAAATCGTGCGTGGGATAATTTACCTCATAAGGTTTCAATTGGCGGGACGCATAAGCAATCACTCTGTCTCTCTGCATCAAAACACATCCAAGCCCAAGGCCCGAAGCATCACTATACACTACGAAATCCTCGTTCCCCTGAGGCAATGCTAAAACGGGTGCGGTAGTCAAACGTCTCTTTAACTCGTCAAAATTGTTGCATCATGCGGTCACTCGAACTTCGAGTTTTGGAGCAACTGAGTGAGTGGTCTAGCGATCTTAGAAAATCCCTCAACGAATCTACGGTAATAGCCGGCAAGACCCAGAAAACTCCTCACCTCCTTCACATTCTTAGGCGGCTCCCAAGCCATCACTGCCTCTATCTTCTGCGGATCTACCCGGACTCCCTCTGCTGAAATCACATGCCCGAGGAACATCACTTCCTCGAGCCAAAACTCACACTTAGAGAACTTTGCATACAACTGATCAGCTCTCAGAATGTCTAATACAATCCGGAGATGTAAGGCGTGCTCCTCCCGACTCCGTGAATAGATAAGAATGTCATCGATAAAGACGACTACGAATTTGTCCACATACTCAATAAAAACTTTGTTCATCAACTGCATGAACACTGCTGGGGCATTGGTTAGCCCGAAAGGCATAACCACAAACTCGTAATGGCCATATCTCGTCCGAAAGGCAGCTTTCGGTATATCGCTGTCCCGAATCCTCAACTGGTAGTAGCCCGATCGCAAGTCAATCTTCGAAAAGACTGTCGCCCCCTGAAGCTGGTCAAACAAGTCGTCAATACGGGGTAAAAGGTATTTATTTTTGATGGTTAACTTGTTTAATTCTCGATAATCGATGCATAAACGAAGCGATCCATCCTTCTTCTTAACAAAAAGTACAGGCGCACCCCAAGGCGATGCGCTCGGTCGAATATACCCTTTATCTAACAACTCTCCCAACTGATTCTTCAACTCTAGCATCTCCGACGGTGCCATACGGTACGGTGCTCGAGAAATAGGGGCCGCATTCGGCTCAAGATCAATAGGAAACTCCACCTCTCGATGTGGTGGTAATCCCGGCAAGTCATCCGGAAATACATCGGGATACTCGCTAACAACTGGAATCGACAATATGTCAACCCCACCATCTTCCGCCTGCAGAGCGAAACACCAGTATCCGACACAACCCTGGTTCAGAAGTTTCATCGCCTTTAAGGCGCTAATCACACTCCCCGATCTACCCGGCTTACAGCCGACGAGAGTATGCTCGGTGCCGTCCTCGGCAATTATCGAGATGGTACGAGTCCGATAGTTCATGATAGCACCGTGACGATCCAACCAATCGTCCCCGAGGATCAAATCCTCACCCTTAAGGTCTATAACAATGAGATTCGAGGGCCAATCCCGGCTCCCAATCCTCACAGGGCAATCCCTAACTTCCCGGTCCCCAACCATACGATCCCCGCTGGGCGTACCCACTACAAACGGCTCACACTCAAACAAGCAGTCAAAGCCAATACGACTCACACAATCCGAAGCAATAAAGGAATGGGTCGCACCCGAATCAAAAAGCACTGAAACTGGATGAGAAAGGATCTGAGTGGTACCTGACGCCACCGGAACGTCTGCCTCCTCTGTGCGCCTCATCTGATATAATCGGGGATGGACTGAACCCGAACTCGACGCTGCGCGGCGATCCGGCTGACTCCGACCTCTACCACGACTCGAACCCTGCAGAACATGAGTAGCTGGAGTGCTGTGATCCCTCTGATCGGCAGTGGTAGTTGGAACTCTAGTGGCCCTGGTGGCCCTCTCACAATGAGCTGCCCGATGCCCGGTCTGTCCGCAAGTAAAGCAAGCAACTAACGGAAATGGGCAATCCTTCACAACGTGCTCAGGCTGACTGCAATTAAAACAAATTCTCCCGCCAGGTGCAACAGACTGGACTGAACGGTTACCCTGAGATCTACCGGCCTGATGAAATGGCCTCTTCCCAGGTGTAGGAGCAGAACGAGACCTCGAAAACTGACCACCTTTTCCGGCCGAGAACTCACCAGTAGTCTTCTGCTTCTTAGCTTCCGAAACCGACTCTGATTCCGGGACAGCCATCTCGATCGCCAGAGCGCGATCCTGGTATTCCTTCAAAGTGGCACACATGAGCGGCGCCATACTCTGTCTAATATGCGGCTTCATGCGCATATTGAAGAACGGATTTTATCAGCCTCCGTTCTCACTTGATCTCTCACGAAACCCAACTGCTGATTGTAAGAAATGACGGCCTGAGAAATAGGCACATCCTGAGGTGTAGCGGTGAAGAACTCCACAATTCTGCGCTCCTTGACTGGCGGCGGACAATATTCTGCTTCCATAGCAGCCCTGAACTCATCCCAAGTGGCCCGACGGTTTATGGGCGCAACGGCCTCCCACCATTCCGCAGCTTCCTTATCCAGGAGGTACTGGGCAATATGTACCCTCCTGTCTTCAGGACAAGCTACGGCATCAAAGGTCCTGGACAACTGAAAGAGCCAATTCTCCCAACCGAGGGAGTCAGAAGATCCAGAGAAACAAGGAGGGTGCATCTTAGTCACCGTCTGAAGCCACTTACTAGCTTCCTCTTCAGGTGTCGGGGGCGGATTCTGGCGTCCACCCTGAGCTATCTGAGTAAGCTGGGCTACTAACTGCTGAAGTACGACAGTAGCCCCAGCGTCGGCATTATTACCCGACGGCACTGAGTGAGAGGCTGAGTCTGCAGAGGACTGAGAAAGTGAGCCCTCTTCATTATCAGCACCCCGACCACGGCCTCGGCCGCGTCCCCTAGCTGGTCTACCACGACCTCTCAACATACTGAAGAAAATACGAAAGGGACAAGATCAGAAAGATTCACAATCTACAATGTTGGTATCATAATTCTCAATTCCGGACAACGCAAGAAAACGAATACAGAAATATAAGAGTTCGAGGAGACTTACAGCCACGGGTCGCATGAAAAGATGGTAGCACGATGATATTAGGCTCAACGACTGATTCTAACAACACAACTGACAGACCCAACATTAACCGACAGCCTAGACATTCAAAACCTAGGCTCCGATACCATAAATGTAACACCCCAATTCACAAGTGGGACATTACACGCCGTAGAACGCCCGTAAGGTCTACCAGGCTAACTCATGACACATAAACCACAATGATAACCCAAAAGATGCACCCAAAAAGTAAATAAGGCCGTGGCCTCGGCCAAAACATTTTAACGGAGTACATGAGACATAAGTTAAATACCAATTTATTGCCCACGCAGGGGACTTAAACCATGTTTAAAAATAAACAGTCTAACTCCAGTACTCAACAGATGCAATGACAAAACAGAAAAATACAGACTCGAGCCACATCATCATGCCAACCCATCCTTTGCATGCGCATCCCGTGCCAGCTCCTCAGCTCGACCAGTACCTGAAATGCATAAGACGCATTTCCCCCATTTAAGGGGTTAGCATTCGAATAGCTAGTGCAAGTACATAATTACACAACATTATATACATATACGATTCAACGCAAATAAATCGTTAGGAAAATCATTTTGAAAATCAATATTCCGGAATATCACATTAACTCCAAAACAGTATATCAACAAGTTTTCCACATCACAATTATCCACGCTTGGTAACTCACGACCGTACCCATTAGTATCGGTCCCAAGAGGTCCCGTCGGATCGTCCCCAGGTGAGAAACCACTCCCGCGGCCGTACCCATTAGTATCGGCCCCCAGAGGTCCCGTCGAACCGTCCCCAGGTGGAAGAACATCAACACACGCACCCAAGTCCATTTCCATGGCCGTACCCATTAGTATCGGCCCCAGAGGCCACACGCCATCCCCAGGTGGAAGAGAAACAATCACATTCGTTCAATAACACCATTTACATCATTCGCATCAAAATCATACGCACATAACGGAATGTAATATATGTACTTGCCTGGAATAAGACGAAACGAAGGAAACGACGAAGGAATAGGTTTCGGTCCGAACAATCCTCCCAAATCCGTTCCTAACACAATAACGGTATACAACAAGTCTCAAAAAAAGGCGGAAAGGTAAGAATTCATCCTAATTCTACCCGTTGGAACAATTTATCGGTCATACAAGGTCAAAACCTAATCCCAACTATCAACGGAGAAAAACATCGAGTTTAATCCGCAGAACCACAAGAGAAGCAAGGGATGGTGATTACGCTATCGAAATCTAACAATCGTAAGGGGCAAATCGGACTAGAAGGGTGAAACCTAAAACAAAACCCCAAAATCCCCAAAAGTTAGGGTTCTAAGGAATTATACCTCGATTCAGATGGAGAATGATGATGATTAATCTTCCTTGGAACGCAATAATCAACCTTCAGAGGGTTTCTACGGATTGCACCGGACAAATCGCTCCAAATCGCTCCAAGAGAACTCACGTCGCGAGAAAGAAAGAGAAGAAACGAAATGAGGAGACTGAGGATAAGTCAGGAATTAAAAGGCCTGACTGCGCGTTACGTACGTTAACGCCTATTGTTAACGTACGTTATGAAGGTTACGTACGTAACCTCTCTCAGGTTAACGTACGTAACGAACAATCTGGACTCTTTTTGCGAAACCATAACGTACGTTACCAATAGGGTATAACGTACGTTATGATGCCTATATAACGTCGTAAAGGAGCATGCATAACGACGTTATGCATGCAGATTAAAGATCGCTAAACACTTAGCTCAGCACAGTCGATACAACGACGAAACGCAACGCAAGGATAGAATCAAAAGTATAAACATGGGGTATCCATAACAACGAAGCTGAGTTTTGAAAGAAAATACACTACCAACATCCGGGGAATCCAAAATATGACAAAGAGGATGAAAGCACCCTAAACTTCTAAGAAATTACAAAACGACTCAAACGTCCGAAAATCGCGATACAACGTCGGATTAACAATCCAAAAGTTTCAACACGACCAACTCAACCATACAAACTTATACAAATCAAGAAACAGCGAAAACGAACAAGTTTTACGAGAATCGAACGTACATGCGGCAAGATATAATTCAAGATGAAATTATGCAAAAACATCCTCGAAACTCGTCCAGACGGAAAAACTCCAAGAACAAAATAGATTCAGAATTCCAAAATAGTGCTAAGCGAGTTGTCCGAAACGAACATACACCAAAAATAGAAATTACCGAAAATAGAAAACACGGATATTACATTGGCAATCAGGATATCTGTGTCAGGCATAAGCATCTAGTGTTTTGGAGGTGTAGGCAATTGTAAGTACTTCAATGAAGTATGTAGTTCATCGAATCCATCAGTGAAAACTCGAGCATAGGCATGGTATGAACTCAATAACTCGTCTAGCAGTTGACGCCGAATATAGAGCCACTCATCTTCGCCATACCCAAGACAAACAGATATTGCTCGAAATCCACAGTTTCCATCACCTCTGATATCTTGAATATGTGTGATGTAAGGATGAAACATCAATGGAGTTTCATTCATTAGTCGATGAATGTAGCATGACTGAGGCTCTTCGTTCAAGTCTGGAATTTCGTTGACCGAGTGGCATCGGGAAAAACTTGTTGGCATGCATTCACCAATGCCAACTCTATGTCTGTCACTATAACGCGTGGATGCGTATACTTGTCTAGTGTCAACTTTAGACATGTTAATGCCCACTTGTAGTTCTCCTCCCTTTCCTTAATGATAAAGGCAAAAGATATGCTAAATGTCTTGTTGGTTGAAGTTACACCAACAATCTGAAGAAAAGGCATACCATATTTGTTTGCTTTGTATGTTGCATCTACAATCAAAACGTGTGGAAATGATTTCCATATATCTAACGACAATGGGTGAACGAAGAATAGGTTTTCCAATTCATTTGAAATACTATTTACGGAAAACTCAAAAAGAAATTTTTTATCGTTCAAAATTGTCATAAGAACTTGCATTGAAATACCGTTAATTAATAAAAATTCAGTATATAAATTAAATTTAAAATATACTTGTTGAATATACCGACATGCATCGGAGTTTTTCTATCATTCTGGGACGAGCGAAGCTTGTTTCGTGCATTGTATATGGTTTTCAGTATAGAAACATTATTCTCATCATGCTCTTTCAATATCGAGAATATGTCACGTGGTGCAACATTCTGACTTGTTAAGTTAGCCACCAACTGATTTTCGTGTTCTTTCAACCGCCTAGCATAAGCATGTCCCTCCAAATATTGTGCAGGTGGATGATTATGTTGATCACATATCACCCTTAAGGTCCAACCGTCATATTATTTAATATACGAACCTACCAATTGAAATTTACAATTAATTTTTTTGGTGCCAGAATTTTTACTTGTTGCTTTAATTTTGTATTCACCACCACGATCACAAATAAGTGTCACATAAGACACCACACTATTTTCCTTTGTCTTTGATCTTCTCGTCACAATGACATAACCAAGAGAGAATGCCGTGTTTGAATGCTGAAATGAGTTTGTTTAAAAAAAGAAGCACTTATAAATAAAAAAGAAAGTAGGGGTGTTTATGGGGGTGTTGACATTATTATTGTTGAAAGAAAGTGATGAGATGGGCGATGGGGTCAGGGTGTTTATGGGGGTGTTTATTTAGTACCACCCAAAATAATTCATCTTATATGCAGCATTTGACTAAACCACGATGTTTTGCACATTAAGAACATGGTTATATATATGGAGGCAGAAATTTGGGAATCCCTAAAATATTAGGAAATTTTCATAAGTGTGTGTGAGAGAGAGAGATTATTATCGGTTTAGACAAGATGTGGTATATATATATATTATCATTTTAGACAAGATGTGTGTGTGTGTGAGAGATAGATAGAGTATTATCGGTTTAGACATGATGTGATATATGTTAAACAAATGTTAAACCGTTTAATTGATAAGCTAATTAATTGAAATACTACTCTGAGTAACATCTCAATAAATTGATTCATAAAATAGTTTATAAATTAGATTATAGTAGCATTTTATATATGTTATTAATATATGTTGTTAAATGAAAATCAATGATGGAGTCACAAATTTAGTTCAGAGGTCACACAAATGAATTTGAACCTGTAATTTCTATCCATCCGCAGGGACTTATATACCACTTGGACAAAGCATTTGTAATAGAAAAAACAATTCATTTTGTTACAAAAATCAATTAGTGGAGATAATTCATCAATTAAATTTGAATAATTTAACTTATCTATTAATTTGTCTAGTAAAATTACTTCAAAATCTCAACCGTATTAGTTAATATTTCAATATTTCGTCTCGTCTATCGTCTTATTTTGTCTAATAGTATGCAATTCATATTCCAAGATCCCGTTTACAAAAAATTAACAATCACGTTAATCTTGTTTCACATACAGAACGCGAGCAATAAAAGCGTCAACTTCCTGACATCAAAAGATTTTGCTTCCGGTCGCAAAATACTGATGAGAAAAGACCGAGTCTTTTCGTAATTATTAGAATTATATATTGATTTTGATCCGATGTAGATCTGCCGCTGCAACTGATTTTTTTGAACACAACTTATTTGGTTTCGGTGCATGATTTATGCAGGAGACTGCAAATGCTGCCTCAACAAATTAATGTTGTGGAATAAGCAAATTGAAGAAGAAGAAGGAGAATGAGAAGCAGCAGCTAATATCTTAGAGAAACTGATATGCATGCATGCATGCTTCAGTCTTTTGTTCGTTTATCAGATTCCATTTAATGTATTTTGCTGATTAATAGACACAATGAGTCAATGAGTTTGCTATATTTGAGCTTCCTGGATGAGACAAGTACTTATTGATTATGAGGAGAGAACCAAGTGATTTTATATGTTTGAAAAAGTTTTACTATTAAATATTTCAGATCTTTAATGGTAATGAATTGTAACTTTTATGGTAATTTCAAGCATAAATGACTTTTAAGTAGAAGTTTAATAATTTTATTGCTTTCATTTAAGTGAATTTTTTGATACTCCTTAATAAAAAGAAACTTATATTTATGTTTGGACAATAGTATCATTTTTCTTAAAGTATCATCATCTCACCCTCAACTTGAAAGGTTTTTGTTTTGTGTTAAAAAAAAAGAGAAGAAGAAGAAGAAGAACTAGCATTCTTTCAAATGTACAAATATTACCTTGATTATTTATAAAATGAGCGTAAATTCAGTGCTTAAACCATCCATTTTTAAATCATACTCAAGTATTAAGAGTACAATAGTACTCATACACTTATTAAGAAAAATACTATAATAATCGTATTGTTTCAGGAGATAGTAGAAGACTGTAAATAGAGACGATCAATTGTATTCATAACACTAATAGAGGGGCCTTTATATAGGCATTACAATGAGAGTCCTTCCATACATAGGATTCCTAGATAAGGTAAGACATCTAATAGGATCCTACTACCTCTAGAAGGATCTAGAACCTTCCATCTATGTATCTACAACCAGTATTAGGTAAGACACATCACGGGAATAATAATTCTTGGAACACTCCACTTGTGTCGAGCACTAATACAACAATGGTGCAGAAGATGTTTCCTTCGTAAAAATCTATTCCAAGCCAAAACAAAACCCCATGGAAAAAATAAAGGCTTGATGAGGAAAAGAATGCAACGCACCAACATAACATGTCGTGTATACCCCCCCTGATGTATACATAACGACTACCCCTGATGAGTACCTCAAATCATAGGAGTCGGATGCCAAGTTGCACTCACAACTATACCAAGGAAAAATCCAGTGGGAAAAATACCTCTTGGTTTAAGTTGAACAGAAGTACAACGCATCATTGTATGGATGTTCTCATATGTCGCCTCGTTAAAAACCTTACCAAGTGAAAACTCAATGGGAAAAACAAACCTTGGTCTAAGGACAAAAAGAGCGCGATACATCCAAAGTGCAGAGTCACTAAAGACTTATAAAGTTTTCCAAAGTCTTGACCTCCATGCACTAAATCAGTCATAACTTCTTCGATTCAATAGGCATCAACAAAACTGTAAGAACTTATGAAAACTAGACACACGTAGCTTTTCATTCACATACAGTACGTAACCTAGATCGACCTGAGCAGATCACAAAGCTCTATCGAAGTTGACTTAGCAAATTACTGGACATATCCTGTCATACTTTGCAACAATAGTCATATGTCACTCAACATGATGGATGTGATTAAATGATTGGTTTCCTTGGAAAGTAGACACAAACCTTTCAAATGGTACCAATTTCACCATTTTCCAGCAAGTGAGCTGCCCTGTAGGTCATATGGGAGATAGACCAACACATTCTGGGCAGATTTGGGTATCAATTTTCAAGTGTCCTTTTTATCGAGATAGAGCGAGCTTCAAACTTCTTGTCAATCACAGATATTGCGTGAGCGCATCCTAGGCCATCATCACAGTGGCTTTACCAGATTATTACGAATGAGTATATTGATTCAAACATGAGTACATAATACCATACTTTTCTCTTAAGACTGCATCATCACTTAAGTGAGCCAAGTCTTATAATGACTTCGACTAATCATTGGGAATCATATAAGCATTACTTTATCGTCTCTTAGGGAAACCGTCCCTTAGATTGCCTTAAACCGATTGATGAATACGCATCATCAAGTGTCCCCAAGATCCTTTCATTCTTAACTTTGGATTTAGCGGAATCTCTTAGTCTCACAAGAGTACATCACTATAAACCCTTAGTTTTACACGCAAAAGCTTCATATCTCTTTCAAATCAAGTATATACTTAGTATGCGTTCCCGACAATCACTCGTGGACGCGCTCTGTGGTCAGGAGCCACTTGATTTGAGTCTGATCCACCACGAGATCCTTTAACTTAGTTCCCCACTAAGATAAGATTTAACAATAAGTTGCACGTCAGTTTTTGGGAAACTATCTAACTGAAAAGATAGTGGATGCTATAACATCCATTACGATAGCACAACTAAGTTTCGTGTCATCGTAGTTGATTCCAGTGTGTTCATGAGAAACCTCGCGCCATGAGGTAAGTTTAAAGATCTTATCTTTGGAGTGTCGGTACCACTTCAACAAAGGGCTATCACTTTGTTTATACTGGAGTCACATTGTTTCCATTTTAGGCCAAGGCTACAACGTTGTAGATTTTCAACGAAGTATGGTTCGATTAAACTCACATTTCACGTCCTCATGAACCGGCATTATTCATAGAGTACTCTTTATGGATTGGCATTCATTGAGGCGTCCCCCAATGATGACTATAATCCAGAATCACATGAGACGGATGAGTTCATTAGATCATATGATCAAGTTTCATGTACCAAGCTCGCATACATTCTTAGCGAGAGTATTTATCGAACCAAGTGGCATCCCAATACTCTATGAGATCCACGGCCTAGTAACACCATCTACCACAATTTGTGGTGTTACCATATCACCATTTATAGGTGACGAACATCCATGACCGGACACAATCCTTGCAGACATATTTGCAGCATGTATTTAATCTCGTCACTTTAGGGAACTTGGTGAGGCACAATAGGGACAAACTACGACAATTCCAAGTTGTTCTACTCGAACATGATCGTTCGCATCTCCCCCTAACGATGGGAAGACTGGCTCATCAAAGTGACTTACGAGATCGTATGCCAAGGTATATTTTAAGTGGACTATGAGTGAAAGCGCATGTCATATTCATCATTTATAACCCGTCATAATGCATTGTGGTGACGCACTTTGGCACATGAACATGTAGACGATAAAGGTTTTCAGTGTTAACACAATCCAGTTAATAAAATGCATACTGTTACACTCGTAACTAAGCATTTGAATGATGATAGGTATAGGTGAATATGACATGTTGACCTATGCTACATAGCCGTAGCTACTGTCCTTGAGAATCCAACAAAACCTCCACCATGCACCACCGGGATCGAACATGAAGAAACGATTGAACCGATGATAGGTCGTTGGTTTTATCGAACCTATAGTGCTTTCTTGAAGAGTTCACTCCCTTCACCAGCCCCAAACACCTCAAAATTTCATGAGCATGTATAAACGGGTGTTTAGGATTTCAAAACCATCAACCTTGTGGTTAAAAACCGGTCGAAATGACATCGAACTGGTCGTTGGGACGGCTGGTGGTATGTGAAAACTTCATTTAACTGGTTCACCTCCTTCCAAGTCTCCAAATGGCACCAAAATTTTTGAGAAGGTAGCCTTGGATGTTAGGAAGTACTCGTTAAAATTTCACTTTAAGACTTGGTCTAAAAAGTGGGTGAACCGACCTTTACAATGACTGGTCCGCAAGTTGGACAACCATAACTCAGGTTTCATCAACTTATCAATCATTGTCAAAGGAAGAACATAACATATAAATGTTATCACTTGAGTACGACCATTTGTGAACACCATCATAGCATCATAAGCCACCCAGGCTAATACTTATGATCATGTATGTATAAGGACTCGGTGAAAAGAGAGGACTCAGCACCATGCTTATGCGAGTCGCTACATTATTCTCTTTAGCATAGGAGGGTGTCATCTTCTAATCGTGCCAAAGAATAATCTTAAATAAATGAACATGGCTAAGAAGGATCATTGGGGGGTCTTTGGCGTCACATATGTTTATGAAAACAAGACGCGGATGACATAAATATCATCATCGGTCATGAGCCCTGCTCATGACTCCACCAACGTACTTTGGTGTCTTTGATCCAACTAGTTTCTTTGTTCAAAGAGAATGATGTCCATGACAATACCGTGGTATATGGATTATCAAACTGTCCAAACTCCGGACTATTAAAGCCTAAATATGTCAATGTCCCAATACATCTTCTGGTTACCAAAACCGATGCAAGCCGGACCATATTGACTCATGAATATTTTTATTTTCACATATCCAATACAAATGATGCATAAGATTTTATTTTCACAGAAATCACAATGAGATGCTATGAGTGATACACTTTGGCATATATATCATCGAGTCATAACATGGTTCAATTGTTACGGAACATATGTGAGTAGAAAACGCCATTCGGCATTCAACAACTTGAGCACTATTCCACTCATTGATTGTGATGACCTAGTCATCATAGTCACAATGGATTTATAGACCGAAATCCAAAAATATCGTGTTCCTTTAAAATAGCTTAATACGCACTCAATTTCGCTTGCAAAATTTTACAAATATGAGCATAGCGAATACTCTAACAACATAGAGATTTTATACCAGATACGATCAAAATAATCTATCATATTGAGTACATAACATGGCAAGATTAGATGCCTAAGGGGCAAAATTACGACACAAGCATGGTGTAAACTACCATGTATACGCTCGACCTTCTTATAAGGGTGCGTATTTTGGGCTTCCCAAGGAAACTGTTTTTTCAATATTTAAAAGATGATATTTCAGCGTACAATGTATACCAAAAATCGTATCATGTGTGGCAAATTAGGCCAAAAAGAGGTTGAAAAACGTGTGTCATAAGACTGCTTGCAAATTTAAGATGGAAACCAAGTTGGTTGGGATAAAAGTTAGCACAATCGCTGAAAATAAAATTCCGCGCAGCTTGACCTTTGTTCACTAAAACAGCGATAACTCCCTTGTTAGGAAGGTTATGGATGAACGGTCAGATGTTCTGGATACTAGACTTCCGTATCTTTCTATCCATATATTGTGCACCACACGGATATTTAAACTCAGATCACAGTGCATGTTTTAATTGTCTGCTTTAGTATTTCCCAGGTTTAGTGAGAAAACAAGGTTGAAGCCATATTCAATGGCATAAGTGTTGATACAAAAACATGGCAATGACAGCCACAGGTGCGTTTAAACGCAGCAGTGTGTTTGATTTCTTATCTCGACTAATGATCCTTTCGGTAACTCCAACTTGATAGACTTACAGAGAAAGTAGGAATGTCGGTACAACTAAGGCTGTTTAAAAACCACTAATTCCGTTTGAACTTTCAAAGCATAAACAAATACCAAGGAGGATGCGCCTAGTCATGATCAAAGTGTAGACAAAATCCACCAAAATGCATCAAATCAACCAAGAATTTTAATTCTCAATTTGCAAGTATACGTCATAATAGCCATGTTGTGTGGATGCAACGCGGTGCATCGTAGTTAAGCATTTTGAACCATGAGTCATAATGAACATACCATAACCAACTTGTCTTGCCCATCCAATAAGATCGACTAAACATAGTCAAATGTATAAGGCACATACCTTTACAAATACTCGGAAAAGTATTCGGACCTATAGTCATACGAACTATAATCGAGGTCAACGAATTCATGTATTTACCGCAATATGCCATTGCT
The DNA here is from genome assembly GCA_033398695.1 of Orobanche coerulescens. Taxonomy (NCBI): domain Eukaryota; kingdom Viridiplantae; phylum Streptophyta; class Magnoliopsida; order Lamiales; family Orobanchaceae; genus Orobanche; species Orobanche coerulescens. Next base: position 108,855,310 of record CM065819.1, read on the forward strand.
TTACATGTTGAAATTCATGAGAATTACTCTTACACTCTTTCATATATTATATTGCAAGGAGACGGTGCATGACTACACCCACATGTAATATTTTATTTTAATAGGATGAAAGATGGAGTTTTCCAAGTATGGGATTGGGTCAAGACCAACGTGGTGGTCGCTCAATTCATCGTGACAAATCCGTCACAAATCGATTTTAGCCACGACATATCCGTCGCAATCGATGTTTGTCCCATTTGTATGTCATAATTCCGTGACTAATCATGAACAAGTCATAACTTTACCGTTACCTACAATATTCATTTTATTCAATTGTTGCTTTAAAATCGACAAAACGGCGACGTCAAATCGCACCCAAAACGTGGTGTATGCAACAACTAGGGGTGTTCAAAACCGGATATTCGGACTTTCGGATATCCGAAATTTCGGATATCCGAAAATTCGGATAGTAGATTTTGATATCCGATATCCGTATCCGAATATCTGGAAAAAAATAAAAATTTTATTCGGATATCCTTATATTCGAAAAAAATATTCGGATTTAGATATCGGATATCCGAATATCCGAAAAAAACTTCAGATATGGATATCGGATATCCGAATATCCGAATACTTTTTATTATTTAAAATATAAAAAAATAAAAATTTTAGGATTTTTCGGATATTTCGGATATCCGAATATCCGATTTTTCTGAAAACTACTATCCGATATCCGAAGTTCCGGATATCCGAACTTCGGATATCTGAATTATCGGATATCCGAATTTTCGGATATCCGGAACTTCGGATTTTCGGATATTTCGGATCGGATATCGGATATCGGATATTTTTTAACACCCCTAGCAACAACCACAAATATCGACTTTCAACAATTATCCGTGACTCCCCCAGGACCGTCACACAATTTACTTCGACATACGAGAGTGATACCACCTCTCATAGTCTCATCCACCGCAAAGTAGAATGGGAGATAAAGAACCTAATTCCCTAATTTCCAAAAAAAAATTCCCAAAAGAGAGATTGAAAAACGGGAACTTTAATAAAATCTTACGGGTACTTGGTTCCATATTTGCTTTGATCCTTGAACGGGAGCTTCTCTCCATATGAGCAACATATTTTCGTGATACTCGGTTCCATATTTACTTTGATCCTTGAACGGGATAACAAATATGGCTTTTCTCCATAGCGTGCACATCATCATGAGCAACATATTTTCCTATATACACGTAAAACATAAACATGGTAAGATTCATAAGTGTACAAATTAATGAACAAATGAATCATTAATTAGGAAAAGATGGAGAGTTGAGAAACGCCCGGATAGGGCTACTGGGCCGATAATTCGTCCGAAAAAGGACTCGAGCGCGGCGATGCAGCAGTTCGGTATTGGATGAGGTCGGATCTCCGAATTTTCTTATAAAAATCTGCTTCTGTTCGGCAGCAGATTCAGTATGCAATACTACTCGAAATCTGATCTCTATTCCACGCTTTCGCCCCTTTCTGGTCGAATATATATATATATATATATCTATATATATATATATATATATATATATATATATATAGGTTTGGGTTATTCTAAAAAGGATCTTATAATAAAAAGTGTAGGAAGGATGGTGGCGGTGCCATGTGCCAACCCCCATTCCACATCATATGACATGTGTCACCCCCCCCCCCCACCCACCCCCCCCCCCCACCCCCGCGAAAATTTTTTTTTTTCCTGCCAAAATTTTTTTTTGGGGGGCAAAAAATTTTTTTTTTTCCCGCCAAAATTTATAAGTGCATCACAGTTATAAAGCTACTGCATCACAATTATGATTTAGTGCATTAAGGTTATAAGTTACTGCATCATAGTTGATGCACTTAACTGTTAACTATGATGCAGTAACTTATAACTGCGATGCAGTAAAACTTATTATTACTGTATCACAGTTATAAAGTTAATGCATCACAATTATGATTTAGTGCATTAAAGTTATAAGTTACTGCATCATAGTTGATGCACTTAACTGTTAACTATGATGCAGTAACTTATAACTGTGATGCAGTAAAACTTATTAGTGTGATGCACCAAAACTTATAACCATGATGCATCAAAAAATGGTGCATCACACTTATAAGTTTTTGGCGGGAAAAAATAATTTTGGGCCCCCAATTTTTTTTTTTGGCGGGAATTTTTTTTTTTTGGGGAGGGGGGGGTGCCACATGTCATATGATGTGGCATGATGATGTGGCAAGGTGACACATGTCACTCCCACAATCCTTCCTACACTTTTTATTATAAGACCCTTTTTAGAATAACCCCACCCTATATCTATATATATATATATATATATATATATATATATATATATTTGTGTTGGGAAGTTGCTGCCAAAATTTTACACCGATCTGACGGTTAACGAATCGGGAAATATGTTTTTAGTACGACTGCGCTGTGCAGAAAATTTACGCGCGGAAATTCTCGTCTCTCGTTTTTCACGTCTCCACTATTAAACTTGTAGTTCTTACATGAAAGATCTGATTCTTTTTCTTAATTCGCATTCGGAGAAAAAAATATGATTTGGTGAAGCGGGTACTGGAAACCGGGCCGCACTGCAATTGTATCGTTTTCGGGTCGGGATAGACTTCCTGGACGCGGGCTGGTTTCAGAAACGCGGGCCGATCTAGCGTGAGGCGGACGACTTGGTGCGACCTGGTGTCTGCACTGGCAGGCGAACTGGCCGTGGATGGCGTCCGACTTGGAGGTCGGAAAAGGAGCTGATCGTCGGTGAGGTTAGGGTCGTAGTTCCCGGGCTGGAGGACGACCGTACAGGAACTGGTTGGAATTTGACGGGTCATGCTGCTTCGGGTTCGATCTGGAGCAGAAGCTGGTGTTGCTTGGACGATGATGATGTCAATCTGAGGTGAAGGGTTTGATTGGAATTCCGACGAGGGCGGCAACTGGGCGAGGCACTCAGTTAGGGTTGATGGCCGGTGGTGGCGAGGCTTGAAGAAGGTGGTTGGCGGCTAGGGTTTAGAAGATCCAACTTTTCTGTTTTTTTTTTGTTAATTTTGGATGATTTTTTTTTTCAGTGGTAGATTACGTGCTGATAACGTGTTTCAGGAGAAAGTAAAAGACTGTAAATAGAGTCAATCAATTGTATTCATAATACTGATAGAAGGGTCTTTATATAGACATTACAATGAGAGGACTTCCATACATAGAATTCCTAGATAAAGTAAGACATCTAATAGGATCCTACTACCTCTAGAAGCATCTAGAACCTTCCATCTATGTATCTACAACCAGTATTAAGTAAGACACATCACGGGAATAATAATTCCCGGAACACGTATAAATATCAAAAATAATTACTATTGTACTACAAATAATATTTTACTCATGCAATGAGTACTTGAACCCAATATATATATATATATATATATGTGTGTGTGTGTGTGTGTGTTCGGTACTATTGTACTCGTACGCATAGCAACTGAGTACAAGACGGAATAGTACTCAGGTAGAAGTAGTTTAAACATGATTTAAGCAAATCAAAGACTCGGGCATAGTAAGATCTTAACCCAAACTGGACCTACCAATTTATGTAATGCAAATACAAGACTTATACACATATTATTATTTTTTAAAAAGGGAGGAAAAAAAACGACCAGCCGCAGGCTCAAGACACATGCTTTTGGTAGAAATCACATACTACTATTTATTATTCACAATAGCTATTGTTATTCACATAAAGACATGTACTCCAACGTCAAATATGAACAATTTTTATATACAATAATAATATAAACTCCTCATCCATGGCCATGCAACATCATCCACAAGCCATAGCCATTAAGATATAGAACCTGCATATCAAAACATCAAGTTGCTTATAAATGTTATCCACCACTTATTAAAAAAAAAACAGTACGATCAATCTTTATTCATATCTAAATTAAGCTGCCCTTACTTCCTCTCTCCATGCGCAGTTTCAAAACAGGCATTGATGGGTCCCTGTATAAGACGAGATTCCCGTCAAGATCCGTTCTACCATAGGCAGCAACACGTGGGTCCATCACCATTTTGCATGAGCTCGATTCATCGCATCCCATTTGAACACCATAGTATGCCAAGTGATCGGAAATACTGTTTCCACTCACCGACCTGTAGAAGGGTTCATAGCAGTTCTCAAGAAATGAAAATAATAAAGCAAAAAATAAAATTTAATTCTGACAACAGATCAAGGATGAAGGCTGCAGGGGAGGTCAAGTTGCTTTCTTGAGGGAGATTAGAGGCGACTGTTACTTGCCTGCTACAAGTCGGGTCTTCCCCAGAACCATCACAAACCTTCTCGACTGTATACATTAAGCTTCCCAGCCCAATATTGGAGAGCCAAACCTACAGCATGAGGATCTTATCACTCAATAAAAGAACAATCCGACGGAAACCAAGGAAGAAAATTATACTCGTTGCATTCTAAAGAGTAATATGGCAAGTTATCTTGTGTAGTCAAAGAAACAAGATTTGCAAATTGATTATGTTAGCAATTTGGAATAATAACCACAAGATAGGCAAAACTATATTTCACAATATAGTTGGTAAAGAAAACACTAACTTACAAATCATGGAACTTTAGAACATTAGAAGAATTAATTATGTTCCCAAAAAAAACACTAACTTACACATCAACCCACAGTTCAACCAATCATGGAACTTTAGATTAGAACATTAGAAGAATTAATTATGTTCCAAGCTTCAACATCATAAAACACAGCGAGTACACAGATGGCGCATGAAATTTAGGAGCTTTTTTTTTTGGGTACCTGTTTTTTCTTTTAATTTTATTTTATTGTTTTTGTTTTTTTGGGGGAGGGGGAGGGGGAACACATGGTTGTTTTGAGCTACTTAATAATCATACCAAGGGGGCAAAAACAAAAACAAAAACTTCGGAAAGGCCATAGTACTTAACACACACCCCACTTATATATATATATATATACTGCCAAAAGAATTACCTCTCTTGCAAAGTGATGATAAGTTTTTTGAGGAAAATAATGGTAATATGGGGGTAAATGAGGCACAATATCATGTCCGTTTGTGACACGAATGGTATCAGGCAGAATTTGGTTAAAGTAGGACGCGAAGGCAGCATTTCCAATCCTAGGCTGCCCAAATGTCATAACCTGAACATTTTGCTCTCCGAGACTGAGCTGAGAAGAGCACAAAATTTCAGTAAGAACTCATAAAAGGAATTTAAGAAAAATAATAATGCGGTATTGATTAGTTAAAACGAATCTCAGACTAGCAGCAGTCAAGGATATAAACTTCACATGGAAATTTGAAATCTGGTTAACAGTGTCAGACATCTTGCATACATCATCGCCAGAGTTGTTAAAGGCGAAGGTACACCAAGGCAATAAGGGCTCCTACCGCCTGTGGCACAAGGCGCAAGGCGAGGCGCGCATGTGACAGAAGTGAGGCACAAGAATAAAAAAATTATCAAATTATAAAATGACGGGCCTTTCTAACGTCGCCCGCCTTTGGGCTTAAGAGACAATTTCCATTTTCATCCGCGCGCCTTTAACAACTACGATCTTCGTAATTAGTCAAAATGCAAATTATTAATTCCACAATCACTTGATGCAGCCAAGGCTCCCAACTGTGAGTCCCAGTTTTCAAAATTGAAGTATAGTGAAAGAAAAGGCAAAATTTAGCTCTAGCAGAACTCCTGAAACTCTTTTTTCTATCGCCTTCACACAAATACCGACTCATGCATATAGACATTCATTAAAAACCAAAGCACATGTTCATCAAGGCAAATGGTCAAGGATTGAATTATTACACGGAGATCAAGTCCACAAAAAGCAGCCATCGCCCCGCCCATCGAGTGCCCAGTTACCATAATCTTAATGTCTCCATATAAATCGTTTGCTTTTTGAACAGCGTTTAGAACTGCAGGCCGTAATGATGTGTTGTGATAAGCGGTATAAAAGCCATGATGAACCTGAATCAAAGAAAGAACACATGAATACACACTGGGCTAAAAAAACTCATAAAAACATTCAAGAAGGGAAAAAAAAAAAACTTTGTTCCACACACCATTGCACCATCAACTCCAGGGTAATCAATATCGAGTTGCTTCCAGTACAAATCTTCCACCCAGTTCTGAATACTGCAAACAAATTACATCATGGTTGTAAGAGAAGGAGAGACCTATAAAAGATTATATTGTCAGGCGCCAATTTTGTTATGTATGTCGCGGCACTTGAGTTCGCAGTTATTAGTATCAGTTAATACTGACAAGGAAGCAAACTTGTACATATTAAGGGTACCAAAGAATTTCATTTGCTTTCGAGTATATGGGAATCAATCACTTCAATAAGAAAGTTTTGGAGTAAAAAATAACATCCTGGAGGTGATAAAACACATCAAGCACGGAGATATCGAAAACCTGCGCTCTTGCGTTCCCCTGAATGCAATCACAATGGCATTAAGATCAGTTGCAACACCAACAAATCCCTGTCAATACAAAACAAACAATCCGATACTAAAACTAGTTGAAGGGAATAAAAAAGAAAATGAAGGCTTCTACGGACATCAAAACACTAATCTAAGGGAATTAGACAAAATGAAAGGGGCTAAGGGGGGATTTTCTAAACCTGCAGGCACCGCTTCACATCAACAATCAACTCGATCACTTCAAAACCCTGAATCAACGAAAAATGTGATTAGAATGTGCATATCAGGTTAAGTCACTTATCTTTAGGTTGACTATTTCTTACCTCAGTTAGACCATCACACCTTGAGCAAGTCCAGGTAAACAACTCGGTCAAATCTGACATATATACCTGCATATTTAATACTTATTTGGTATCCGTGTCAACAATTAAAATAACCTTCTAATCAAGAAAAGTTATCATCCCATTTTTGTTTCACAACAGTCGGCCTAATGGAGAATAATACATCACCATAAACAAGAGAATGTCGATTTACTGCTTTGATGGAAACCTTTGGCAAAAAAAGACAGACTTTCTATTTTTTACTGCATAATGGCACATCACTTTTAGGGTGAGCATAATACAAGAGTCTCAATGAACCATAAATCTTCTTAAATGTGTTAAGATCTTCATCCTACTAACTATATGCATAGTGGAACTTACAGCTGAAGCATATTGCACCAATATTTTAGCAAGTGTATGATTGTATGTCGCCAACTGATGTTGATTGTTTTTGTGCTTCACCTTCACCTTCACCTTCAATTCTGCAATCGAAAATTAAAAATTGCAAAAATTAAGGCATATAATCAAATGAAAAGCTCTACCTAACTTCAGCTTATTTAACGAGTATAACTCAACTGATACTATCTACATTACAGATAATCTTATTTAACCTTCTACTTAGTTAGTAATACAAATGCCCCAGAAATAATCGAAATGCATTTAGAAACAAAGACATCAAATTTCCCAAATAGTATTGGGTCAATAAAAAAGATAGTTCCTCATGTAAAGCAAAATAATAATTGGAGAGGGTTTTGCGTCCTGATCACCATTTCTACTTAATTGACGAAAATCCAAATGCTCAACGGACATACAACTGAGACTGGAATAATCTATTACCTCTACATGAGGCGAAAGCAAACCAACATATGATAATTGCAATTATCAACCATCCCCTTCTCTCCATATCCTGCGGGGAAAAAAGTAAAGAACCAAAAAAAAAAAAAAACGAAAAAAAGACGATCACAAGCTCAGCGCCGTAAGTAGGATTCAAATAATTGCAGCAAAAATGTAGGAAACATCAACATAGGCAATAGGGCAATAAATAGTAAATGACCTGGTTAACAGTTCTCGAATTGAATTCAGTGCTCTAATTGAATAAGATAATCAATTCTCCGATGATCGTGATCAGCCGGAAGGTTTTTGCTGAAGGGTTTCGGACGAGGCAAAACGACGCCGAAGGCCCGAAGCGGATTGATGTAGGCTGTATATATTATTATGGGATAATGTTCGTGCACAACACAGAGAACAAGTACTTGGAAGTGGACTAGTACACGACTCGTGAAAAAAAAAAGTAGTTATCTATCACAATAAATAAACCAAGGGCTTGTTTTAAGTTATACGAGACTTTATCCAACCCGTGCGATGCACGGTCATTGGTTGAATATCTACGTGTTTTGTACGTAATGTTGGTGTAGACGGTAGAATGAGCATATGGCGGAATTTAGATGCCTTTTAGAGAAGTTTATAGGGTTTTTTTATTGTTATTGTCCTTTTATTTTAGTCTATGTAATTAGTTATACGTAATATATTGTATTTATTTTAGTTGATTTGATTGCGTTGCACCGGTTTTTTCTGATAAACTATTGAACTCTTGCTTATGTATTAAACTAAATTTTTTTTATTTGTTATTACTCCATATAATCTACAAATGGGGTCGAGCAAAAATTATGTAGTTTGTCATTTATATTCATTATTCAATGTGATAACTGTAAGGAAAGTATTTTTTTGTGTCTTTTTATTTAAGCTTGAAATTTACTAATGTGAATCATTAGTATATTTGTGTTCTTACTTGCATTGTGGCTTAGGTAACTTTTAAATTATGTTTGGTAACTTTTAAATTGTGATTTGTTTAGACCCGTGGGATACACTTAGGTTGTATATTGTGTTATCTTGAATCGTTAGTCATCAACCTAGTTTGTAATGCCCCGGTCTTTTATATGCATGAATTATTATGACCTCAAGTGAGACATTAGAGTTTTGCATACACAAATAATAAAATTCTGCCTAATGGAGTAAGTTTAGAATTATTTACACGTTTTAAATTCAGAAATCAGATGTTCGGTTATCTGCTTGGGTTTATCTTCCGAATTTGATTTTTATGTTTCGATAGACAGAATCGTGATTCCGTCGACTTCTATATACACTACTTTTACGTTACGAGTACGATTTTCAAAAGTTTACTTTTTGAGTTTTCGGGTATATTTTATGTCGAGTCGTTTTCTCGGATAATTCGTGTTCCGTAAATCGCAAAACTTTTCTCCGACTTTAAGTTGTAAGTGCGACACGATAATTTAAGTATATGTCATACATTTAATACTCGAGTAATTTTATCTGTGGAGGAGCGAAACGTAAAATATTCTTCGACCAGTTTATGACGACGTCTAGGGTTAACCTAGTATATCAAGGGGCATCACCTCCCTTTCTTTCTCCTCCTCACTTCATCTTCTTCCCTCTTTTTCTCTACTTCAGCCCCCCTCCCCCCTTCACCATTGAAGAACACCATTGTTCTTCATTAAAAACTCAAGTTAGAAGCTCACTTTGTGTTCCAAACTTGAATCCAAGTTCATATTCAAGTAAGATACCTCATTCTCTTCATTTCTACCCAAGTAGAAATAGGTTTTGGACCACTTTAAAATTTGGAAAATATATGAAGAGTTTAGGTTTAATGTTATAATGTTTTGTATGTTGTTTTTAAGTTGATTTTAAGGTTCTTGAAGTGTTTAGAACAAGTTGTAATCATGTCTTTATTTTCTTCATGTTGGCCGAAAATTTTAGGGTTTCATAACCTAATTATGTGTTGTTTTTCTTATGATTTTCTTACACAATATGTTGTTATATGATGATATGATGCTATGATGAATTTATGGGATTTTTATAAAATGTTTGGTGTTTTGAAAGTAAGGAAGAATTATGCTTAGTTCTTGATATGTTGTTGTATGTTCAAAAGTGACTTGATAATTGTGATGAGGTATGAAAGGAGTACATGATATGTTTTTGTTAGATTTTTATAAAATGCTTTTGAAAATTTATTTGAAAATAAGAACATGAAGTTTGATTTATAAAGTTGGAAGATGTGTTGGTAATATTTGATGTAGTTAAGGAGCATATTATGTATTGAGGATTTTAAAGTAATGTTTAGGTCATTTGTATGTTAGGATCAAGACTTTGATTATCAACATGAGTGTATGTTAAGTGTGTTGTTTGATGTTAATGATGTTTGAATGTTAATGTTGGAAAAATAAGAATTAGTAAGTAGTCATTTTGCAAAAGAAAAGATTATGAAATGGAGTTCGTAATGTCGAGGAGCATGCTTGTATGTCGACTCCTATATGTGTTATAAGTATGATATGTATGATTAGAGTTTACATGTTTAGGGTTTCGTTTCTAGAAACGAGCTCTAGGTTAATATGATGTTTTTCCCATTTTCGTCGGAAGTTGGCAGTTTCATCGCACTTCACGGAAACGGCCATAACTTTCTCCACGTTTCATATTTTTGATATTTGTAAAATGTATTTGAAACTAGAATTCAGTGGCTTTCCAATGGTATAAGATTTACTATCTAGTTCTTACTGTGCATTAACATAATGCTAATTCTTTCCAGCCTTGATGCACATTATGTTATGATTATGTTAAGTGTTTGATGATGGTTTTCGAACCAAGGAATGTGTAATGGAATCGAGTATCGGTTACCGTTGTTAGTATCTTTATATGTTATATGGTCAGTTAGGTTCTCTAAGAAAATCATAGCTTTTATTATTAAACTTAAGTCGAATGCAAAACTCTAAAGTCCAAACATGTAGATCGAGTCCGTTGTCCGTTAGACTTCGTTAAGCTCGATCGACCGCTAAACTTAGTTGTTTCCGATGAAAGGTGGAGCAGCAGACTGAAGCATAAGGAAGAGCCGAGAATCATTTTGCTTGCGTTTATTACTTGTCCAGGTGGGCTTTCTATACGAAAATGATTATGTGGGCTTTCTATACGAAAATGATTTGAGCTTTGCTCTATCTTGATGAAATGTTTTACAAGCAAATTATGATTTCAAATGATTATGATGCATAAAAACTTTTATGTGGATTCTTATGAACCTATCACTATTGGCTTGCCAACCTATGAAATGATCGGATCCTGAGCTAGACAAAGGTTGCTGGCCAGGGTTAGTGTACACAATACTCGGAATTGTGAGCTCTCTTCGGAGTGGCCGATCTTGGGGAGTAACGTTCGCGGGAGGTGGCCACCTTTCCCGGCGTAAATTATGGATATGGTGAATCTGATGACGTATACTATGAAATGAAATGATTTAGTAAACATAGGCTTTTTCTTAAAACCCCCGTGTGTTACTGCTTATATGCATGATGACAAGTACGAAAGTATGTTTTATGTTTTGTGTTGACACAAAATGTATTTTGATGATGGTTACATACAAAACATTTAATTGGATCTATCTCGGCTCGATAATATTTTGAAGGAGCAAAATATGGCTAACGCACGCTACGTATCATACCGTAGCGCACGCTATCGGGACATGCATATACAGTCCAGTCAAGTCAGCTGCAGCCTACTCAAGCCGCCTGATCGATAGCGCACGCAAGCTACTCAAAGATAGCGCACGCTAATAACCTACAGTTAGCGCACGCTATACAACAAATATAACGCACGCTATCGCAAGTCTCCAGAAGTCAGTGAAGTCTGGAAGGAAATCAGAATTGGACGTTGCGCACGCTACACATATATTCTTACGTACGCTAAAGTGAAGACATAGCGCACGTTACTTATCATCTCTAGCGCACGCTACCGAAATCATGGTTAGTAGTCCAGTAGCCACTGGACTCACTTCGTCAAGGTTTTTACGTACGCTACACAAGGTAACGTACGTTAATGAAATAACTCAGTAGCGCACGCTAATGGAAAGGTATTAGCGCACGCTAAATGGAATCTGCGATTCTGGTTTGAATTTCAACCGTTGGAAGCAAGAGTCAATGCAGATCCGGAAAATCTGGAAAAGATGGATTTAATTAATGCTAGCGCACGCTATGCATACTTGCTAGCGCACGCTAATCATGAATTTAGCCGTTGGATAAAGAGTCGTTGGAGAGAAAATCGGATATTGTCAAAGTCAAGATCGAAGACTAGTTGACCAAGACGTTAGCGCACGCTACCATGTCATTACTAGCGCACGCTAGTCATAGTATTTTACCGTTGCAACAGTGTTTGTGACCGTTCAGTGATTTCAAGTCAAAATCCGCTAACGCACGCTACAAGGAACTATTAGCGCACGCTAATAGTATGTTTTTCAGAATTTGAAGGCTGTCTCACACCTATAAATACCCGAAGGACTTGGGTATCAAATACACAACTTCAAGCATTCAAGCATACAAGCATACAAGCAATCAAAGCATTCTTGAGCTCAGATTTATATACTTTATTGCATTACAAGTTGTGAGAAAAGAAAGATACAAGAGCGATTTCAATTGTAATATCTACTAGTCTTTGTATTCTTTCATTTGGTTGTAAGTTTTGCATCACTTACACTTGAGCGAAAAAGAAACGAATCAAGAGTCACTAATCCGGTGTTATTAGGATCTCTGATCCGGCATTGTTAGGATTATACTCCCATATTCGTATAGTGAGGATTATCTAGTTCCTATAGAACACTAGATAAACAATCATTCATATTGAGGGAAAGGTTGAGCTTGGACCGATAGAAGACAAGCGGATTGTAACGGTTGTGAACTCGGACCGATAGAAGACGAGTTAAGTTTGTGGTTTTTCTTAAGCCAATAGAAAAAGAAAGTCGGAGAGAGGACGTAGGCAAGTTGCCGAACCTCTATAAATTCTTGAGTCTTTAAATTCCGCATTATTTTCTATTTACTCGCAAGAAATTTCGGTATTCCGCATCACCACTATTCAACCCCCCTTCTAGTGGTGAATTTATCTCTTCAGTTGGTATCGGAGCGGGTCTCTTTTTAAAAGGTTTAACCACCTAAGAGAAAAAGATCCGCAAATGGCACTTCTTGGCCAAATTGAAGGAAATGCTCTCAACCGCCCTCCTTTCTTCGACGGCTCCAATTTCATGACGTGGAAAAAGAAGATGGCGATCTTCGTTCAAGCCTACGATATTGAAATCTGGAAAGTTATTGCTCTCGGTCCTAAACTTGCTAAGAAAGAAGATGGATCGTTGAAAAAGATCAAAGAATTCAACGATGAGGATTGGAGAAACACGCATGTCAACTCACGAGCTACTCAACTCCTCTATTGTGCTCTCAATCCCGAAGAACTCAATATGATATCATCCTATGAAAGTGCAAAAGAAATTTGGGAAATTCTCGAAGTCACTCACGAGGGAACCACCCAAGTCAAGGAGACCAAAATTAATATCTTACTCCATGACTACGAATTATTTTCCATGAAAGACGAGGAAACGATCACAAATATGTTGGATCGATTTTCGGCTATAACAAACGGTCTTGCATCTTTCGGAAAGCCTATATCGAGCAGCGACAAAGCTAAGAAAATTCTTCGATCGTTGCCATGAGAATGGGATGCCACGGTCACCGCGATCATGGAATCCAAGGATCTCAACAAGCTCGAATTTAGTGCCCTCATCGGGTCACTCATCAACTATGAGATCGTTCTCAAGTCTAGAGGCACAAAACCAAAGCCTCGGGAAAGAGTAGTCGCATTCAATGTGGACAGCGACGTTGAGGAAGATGTTGCCGAAGAAGAAGACGACGAGGAACTCGCCCGTTATGCCAAAAACTTTAGAAGGTACAAAAACCTAATTCAAAAGAGGCGAAGCTTTCTTGGTCGGGATGGCAAACCGGAGCAAAAGAAGAGTGGCTACACTCCTATCAAGAAGTTCGACAATAATTGTCGGAAATGTGGTCAAGCCGGTCATTATGCCAAAGAATGCCGAGGATCCTCTTCAAAACCGCAAATGGAAAGATTCAAAAAGAAGGAGGTTCTAATCGCTTCTTGGAGTGATGACGAGGAGGAGATTGAAAGATCTCTAGACGCAAATCTTGCATTCAAGGCCTCGACTCAAAGCAATATCGAGGTAAGCTCTAAACTCAATGATGATGAATATGACTCTTTTGATTTTTGTGATTCACAAGAAGTTCATCAAGATGATGAGTTGTTGAGTGCGTTTGAATCGTTAAATACGGAGTATGACGAGATGGTCAAGTTAAATATATCTTTAAAGAGAAAAATAAAATCTCTAGAACTCGAAAATTCCTCGCTTCAAAACAAGGGCAAAACTATTGAGACCGACCATACTTCATGTCTTGAAAAAGAAAATGTTTTGAAAATTGAATTAACAAAAACTCAAAAGGAGCTAAAATATATTTTGAACAAATTTACTCTCGGAAACGAGAAATTCGAAAGGCTCCTATCTATTCAAAAATCGCCCTTGCTCAAACATGGCCTTGGTTTCGACCCTTTTAAACGGGAACAATCCCTTATTAACCTTGACAAAATAAAGAAAACCGAAACCGAGAACCCAAAAGATCCGTTCAAACGAGTTCACAATGCTAATACTCATTCAAAGTTAAGGACTATCAAAGTTAAGCAAATATGGGTTCCGAAAGGGACGATTGTTCCGAATGCTATAAGCATAGTTAACTTCGGAGGACCCAAACGGGCTTAGGTACCGAAACAACCGAGAAATTCTACTTTTGTAGGTACCGGCACCAAGGAAAAACAAGTGGTACATTGATAGCGGATGCTCAAGGCACATGTGCGGCTCCGAGGACTTATTTGAAGACCTCGAATATCAAGATCAAGGACATGTAACCTTTGGAGATAACCAAAAGGGAAAAATCAAAGGAATCGGCAAAGTCGGTAAGGAACCTTCTCCTTCTATCAACAAATTACTATTTGTTGAAGATTTGCATCATAATCTCCTTAGCGTTTCGCAACTTTGTGATGAAGGTTTTAAAATTCTATTTGAGCAAACGCATTGCACGGCATTTAGAAATAATAAAATTGCATTCATTGGTTTGAGATGTGGAAACATCTATATTGTTGATCTTAATGATAAGAGTTCATTCAATGAAAAATGCCTTATTACCTTGGATGACAATGCATATTTATGGCATCGAAAATTGGGGCATACTTCTCTACCTATTATTTCTATCCTATCTAGACACGACCTTGTTCGTGGATTGCCCAAACTCAAATTCGACAGAAAACATTTGTGTGAATCATGCATTAAAGGGAAACACACTCGAGAATCGTTTAAACCAAAATTCGAGGTTTCCACTAGTCGAGTTCTTGAACTCGTGCATATGGATTTGATTGGACCATCTAGACATGTTAGTTTAAATGGTAAACTTTATACTTTGGTTATTGTTGATGATTTCTCTCGATTTACTTGGGTTAGATTTTTAGCTCATAAAGATGATGCATTTTCCGAGTTTTCTAAATGGTGTCGTTTGGTATCAAACGAGAAAAATCTCTCCATAATTTCTATTCGCACCGACCACGGAGGTGAATTTGATTGCACCCCGTTTGAACTTTTATGTGATAAATACGGTATTAATCACAACTTTTCGGCTCCTAGAACGCCTCAACAAAATGGAGTTGTTGAAAGGAAAAACCGATCTTTGGAAGAAATGTCGAGAACAATGCTTAATGAATACTCTCTTCCACGATACTTTTGGGCCGAAGCAATTTTTACGGCATGCTATGTGATTAACCGAGTTCACGTCCGTAGAACTCATCTTAAAACTCCTTATGAATTATGGAAGGGCAAAAAGCCCAATATTGCTTACTTTCATCCCTTTGGTTGCAATGTATTTATTTTGAACAATGGCAAGGATAACTTGGGCAAGTTTGATGCCAAATCCGACTCCGGAATATTTCTTGGTTATTGTACTAATAGCAAAGCATATCGTGTGTATAATATTAGAACGAATAAAGTTGAAGAATCCATACACGTTAAATTCAATGATATGATCTCACCCCCGAGAAAGGTAGAATATTTTGATGATGCAGGTACCTTTAGGATCCCTCACCCGAAGTGAAGAAAATTTCGGAAATCGAAACAAACACAATCGTTGATTTACCGAAAGATTGGAGGCACATCAAGGATCATCCGAAGGATCTCGTGATCGGAAACATTGAAGACGGTGTTCAAACCCGAAGGAGGACCACCGAATTTATGGCTCATTGTGCTTTTGTATCCGAAATAGTTCCCAAAAATATATCCGAAGCTCTCGATGATGAAAGTTGGGTGATGGCAATGCAAGAGGAGCTTGTGCAATTCAAGCACAATAATGTATGGAATTTAGTTCCGCGCCTAAAGATAAAACAATTATCGGAACTAAATGGGTGCATAAAATCAAGAGTGAAGACGGCTATCCTATTCGAAATAAATCTCGTTTGGTCGCTCAAGGATATAATCAAGAAGAAGGTCTTGATTACGAAGAAAGTTTTGCTCCGTGGCTCGACTCAAGCCATTCGCTTGCTTTGTGCATTTGCCGCTCATAAGAAGATTAAACTATTTCAAATGGATGTCAAAAGTGCATTCTTGAATGGTTTCATTCAAGAAGAAGTCTACGTCAAGCAACCTCCCGGTTTTGAAGATCATCATTTTCCGGATTATGTCTACAAGCTCAACAAGGCACTCTACGGGTTGAAGCAAGCACCCCGAGCATTGTATGATCGTTTAAGTCAATTTTTAATTGCAAATGACTATAAAAGAGGCAAAGTCGATAATACCTTGTTTGTTAAAATACTAAATGATGATATACTAGTTTGCCAAATTTACGTTGATGACATTGTTTTTGGAGCTACTAATGAATCCTTGTGCCAAGATTTTTCTAATCTTATGAAAGGAGAATTCGAAATGAGTATGATGGGAGAATTAACGTTCTTCCTCGGGCTTCAAATCAAACAATGCGAAGATGGAATTTTTATCCATCAAACGAAGTACTCAAACGACCTTCTCAAGAAATTCAATATGGAAAATAGCAAGGTGATATCTACACCAATGTCGTCATCATTAAAGCTTGAGAAAGATGAAAATGGCAAATCCGTAGATCAAAAATTATATCGAGGTATGATAGGATCTTTGCTATATTTGACTGCATCTATGCCAGATATAATATTTGCTACATGTCTATGTGCTCGATTCCAAGCTAATCCCAAGGAATCACATTTAATTGCTTGTAAACGCATTTTTCGCTATTTAAAAGGAACTATTGGACTAGGTCTATGGTATCCTTCTTGCTTGGACTTTAATTTAATTGCCTATAGTGACGCCGATTTAGTGAGTCTGAAATTGACAAAAAGAGTACTAGTGGTACATGTCATTTTGTTGGATCTTGTTTAATATCTTGGGGAAGTAAAAAGCTAACCAGCGTAGCATTGTCTACAGCTGAGGCCGAATATGTCGCTGCAGGGAGCGCCTGTGCTCAAGTGCTATGGATTAAAAATCAACTACGCGACTACGGCATTCATTTTGAAAATACCCCTATCTTATGTGATAACACTAGTGCTATTAATTTGAGCAAAAATTCTGTTTTGCACAGTAGAACCAAACATATAGATATTAGACATCATTTTTTACGTGATCATGTTCAAAAGAAAGATATATGTTTAATTTTTGTCGGGACGAAGGATCAACTTGCTGACATCTTTACGAAACCTCTTCCCGAAGAATCTTTTAACTCCATTCGTTTACAACTTGGCATGGGACATGTAGACAACTTTTGAAATAAGTTTCTACTCAAAACATCAAAATCGGTGAGTCAGATCAATCGCTAGCGCGCGCTAGCTTAATATTCTTAACGCGCGCTAAAATCTGCATTCGATAGCGTACGCTAAACTCTACCTTCTAGCGTACGCTAATTAAAGTTTTTTTCGAATACCACTGGACAGTCCAGTAAGTCTCTTTTTTCAGCCTAACGTACGCTAACCTTATAAAACCTAGCGTACGCTAACTTAAACGTCGCTGACTATATATATGCCGTACAACCCTAAGACTCAGCAGACTCTCTAACGCACGCAATCGACCTCCCTCTTGCAAAAACCCTAGACACACATCCGATCCAATCTGCGAGCTTCTCCCTCAAAATCTTCGATTCCCTTCGTTTTTTTTTTTTCATAATGTCGAGCAAGAATCGCACCGCTATGGGAAAGCAATACAACAATCTTAAACGGCCTCTCAATGCCCAATTTGATGCGGATCGATTCGTCTCCGCCACTGCCTCGAGAGTGTTCTTTGACATACTCCCTCAAGAACACATCACCGATTGCTACTTCTTCAATCTCTTGAGTCTCGAACGGGTAAACGTTAATATCTCCAATTTCTTTCCCTCACTCGGTATTTCTCGTTTTGTCGAGTGCAAAAACCCTGTCTTTCCTGAACTCGTCCGGGAATTTTATGCTAATCTTCATGTGGCCGAAAATGAAGGGTCTTCAGCCCTTGTGTTAGGAAGTCTTGTCGGAGGTACTCGGATTAAAGTCTCTTCCGATGTTTTGTATCAAATTTTTGGTTTACCCAGAGATGGTTTTATTTGCACTGGAAAATCCTTGGCCGACGACAGTGAAGTCGGTGAAATTGATGTAAAAGAGTTTCTGAGCTCGAAGGCCGTCATCGACATAACGGACGATTTTTTTGAAAACAACGACTTCGGGGTCAATATCCGTCTGCTTTTGGTAGCCCGCACAAAATGCCTTATGCCGAAGGTTAATTCCCAGCATAAACTTGTAGGCGTGGACAAGCAAGTGGTTTACCGAGTTCTCAACGACGATAAAGTCAATTTCTCCGACATCATCATCAGTTGGATGAAGGTGAAGGGAGATTTGTTTCGGTCGAAAAACTATGCCACTCGTTCTCGCAAGGCTGGAATGCCTTATGGCTCAATCTTGTCGGCTATTTTCAGTTTTCATCAAGTCGACTTGTCGAAGGACAAGGCAGTCCCCGTCTCCCTCGGACATGAGATCTCGGACGCTTCTCTTAAAGCGATGAACTACGTCCGGACGATCAACAGAGGCTGGATTCTCTTTCCGTACCTACGCGATGATGACCAAGTAGAGAAAGGGTCACGGATGCCCACTGCCGAAGAAAAGATCACTCGTCGGGGACCTCACACCCTTCGAGAAATGCAGACTGGGGAATTCGTAAGGAAACCTACATCGAAAGGCAAACGGCCAATGAGAGATGTGGTGACGGAAGAAGAGGAGAGTGATCTCTGTGCCCGGATGAGGGGCATCGAGACCTCACACGCTGAGATACGAGAGGATTTTCGGGCTCTGCGTTCGGAGGTCCGGGAAGTGCGTTCAGAAGTCCGGGAAGTTCGTGGGCTAATATCCGAGTTCATTCGTTACACTCACCCCTCGTTCCCCTTTCCTTCGTCTTCCTCCGATCCTTAGATTTGATGATCTCTGATGTCTGATGTAGAAACTTGTGTTCGAACAATCTATATGTTCTCTTGCCATGAAAAACTCGTTGTATTCCTGCATTTTATCTTAATAAAATTCGCATTTCTTCATTTGGCATTTGTTATGTACAAGTATTTGCTGTTTCCAAGTATCGTTATTGGTGTTTACTAGTATTGTTGAATTAATCTTGAATAAAGGCAACTTTCGTTAATATTTATTAATAATGCAACAATTCAGGGGGAGTTCCTTTTTGTTTATGTCAAAAAGGGGGAGAATACTCCAAAAACGAAAATTTACTAATATATCGAACAAGTTTACCTTGATTCGAATTTTTCAAAAATGTTTTTGCAGGTATTAATTAAATGTTTTGACATCATCAAAAAGGGGGAGATTGTTGACACAAAATGTATTTTGATGATGGTTACATACAAAACATTTAATTGGATCTATCTCGGCTCGATAATATTTTGAAGGAGCAAAATATGGCTAACGCACGCTACGTATCATACCGTAGCGCACGCTATCGGGACATGCATATACAGTCCAGTCAAGTCAGCTGCAGCCTACTCAAGCCGCCTGATCGATAGCGCACGCAAGCTACTCAAAGATAGCGCACGCTAATAACCTACAGTTAGCGCACGCTATACAAAAAATATAACGCACGCTATCGCAAGTCTCCAGAAGTCAGTGAAGTCTGGAAGGAAATCAGAATTGGACGTTGCGCACGCTACACATATATTCTTACGTACGCTAAAGTGAAGACATAACGCACATTACTTATCATCTCTAGCGCACGCTACCGAAATCATGGTTAGTAGTCCAGTAGCCACTGGACTCACTTCGTCAAGGTTTTTACGTACGCTACACAAGGTAACGTACGTTAATGAAATAACTCAGTAGCGCACGCTAATGGAAAGGTATTAGTGCACGCTAAATGGAATCTGCAGTTTATCGTTTGAATTTCAATCGTTGGAAGCAAGAGTCAATGCAGATCCGGAAAATCTGGAAAAGATGGATTTAATTAATGCTAGCGCACGCTATGCATACTTGCTAGCGCACGCTAATCATGAATTTAGCCGTTGGATAAAGAGTCGTTGGAGAGAAAATCGGATATTGTCAAAGTCAAGATCGAAGACTAGTTGACCAAGACGTTAGCGCACGCTACCATGTCATTACTAGCGCACGCTAGTCATAGTATTTTACCGTTGCAACAGTGTTTGTGACCGTTCAGTGATTTCAAGTCAAAATCCGCTAACACACGCTACAAGGAACTATTAGCGCACGCTAATAGTATGTTTTTCAGAATTTGAAGGCTGTCTCACACCTATAAATACCCGAAGGAGTTGGGTATCAAATACACAACTTCAAGCATTCAAGCATACAAGCATACAAGCAATCAAAGCATTCTTGAGCTCAGATTTATATACTTTATTGCATTACAAGTTGTGAGAAAAGAAAGATACAAGAGCGATTTCAATTGTAATATCTACTAGTCTTTGTATTCTTTCATTTGGTTGTAAGTGTTGCATCACTTACACTTGAGCGAAAAAGAAACGAATCAAGAGTCACTAATCCGGTGTTATTAGGATCTCTGATCCGGCATTGTTAGGATTATACTCCCATATTCGTATAGTGAGGATTATCTAGTTCCTATAGAACACTAGATAAACAATCATTCATATTGAGGGAAAGGTTGAGCTTGGACCGATAGAAGACAAGCGGATTGTAACGGTTGTGAACTCGGACCGATAGAAGACGAGTTAAGTTTGTGGTTTTTCTTAAGCCAATAGAAAAAGAAAGTCGGAGAGAGGACGTAGGCAAGTTGCCGAACCTCTACAAATTCTTGAGTCTTTAAATTCCGCATTATTTTCTATTTACTCGCAAGAAATTTCGGTATTCCGCATCACCACTATTCAACCCCCCTTCTAGTGGTGAATTTATCTCTTCATTTTGGCAATATGTTCACGGAGTACGTTGTACTCAGCCCTGTATATCTTTTTAAATATGCAGGTTGAGCAAGGGATGTGACGGAGGGTGTTGAGTGGAAGTCTTTTGTTTACTATCAATGTTAAGCCCTGGTTACATATCTTCATATCTGTAACCAACCATGTTTTTCCGCTGCAAACACTCTTTATGATTATGCTTTCTATGTCTTGTTGATTGTAATATGCTATGAAGCCTTTTCCTAAACTTCAAGGCTAATGTTATGATTGTATATTCTACTTTGGATTCTAAGTTGTTCCCATGGGACTGACTCCCCTTCATGATACCTTGATAGGTTATTCATGGTAATTCACCCATATGCCTTATGAAACGTATGTTTCTCCCTTTTTTCCCCGCTTCTTAATTCCTACCCCGGGTCACGCCCCGGCTGAGCCGTCCTTAGGGATGAGGGGCCGTGATAGAATGGTATCGGAGCGGTTCATTCACTCTGAGTCTATGTTCTTTCAAGCGAAGTTTAGTTCGATTCTCTAAACTGATTTAAGAATCAATTGTCAACTCAACACTGTAACACCCCAAACTAGGCGGATATTACAGTGCCGTGGACCCCCGACTGGGACCCACCACGCGAATGAAAACTGATGAATTAAATAATATAATTGTAGTACCGAACCACATTATATTACCAAATACTCCGAGGAGGAGCTTAAGTACAATACACCAGGACAATACAGAATACTAGTATATTTTATATGAAGATAAAATACACCACCCTGAATAAATAAACATCTCAAATGGAATTTGCAGCGGAAATAAAATTGAAGAGAAATAAGAATGACTGAAATGACTGAAAGACTGAAATAACCGGAATGACTGGGGCCCCCTACTAGTATCACTGGGACTCCTCGCCGTCAACATGCTCTTCCCGTGCCTTTACCTTGCCGTGACCTGAAAACAAAATCCCCCCAACGGGGTCAGTTACACAGAACAACAATCCTCAAGGGTTGAAAATACACAATCATGATATATTTGAAGTTATGAAATATCCTTAGTTATGAATTACGCTGAAGAGGAGTATCATAGTACGCCCGTAGTGTTCTGTGCAAGTGTACAAGACGGATGACTGGACACACCCGTCCTTGTACCTAATTAGTCTCACGGAGGTAATCGATACCGTGTGCACAGTCCAATGTATCACTCCCAATACATGGCCATCGCGTGCCCGACTAAAAATTCCACACATCCGCACCCGGCCACGCAATATGAACCCAAAAGGTCATATGAACGAGAATGACCACAATGAATATCAATGGATAATAATTCGACAAGGTCAATAATGACTCACCGAGATGAAAATAATAGTGAAGTGATTGATAACCCAATGAAATGATTGGAACCGTCGTTCCTCGTGAATGAAATGATTATTCGATAATTACAAGTCTCAATACGGTTAATACAATGATGAATGAGTTATGATTATGAATGAACAACAACAAAATGAATGAATATCCTTTTAACCGAGTAAGAATTAACTTACGCAACACCGGTGACAATTATCCTTCCACGAACAACGTCCTAATTGAGATATCGGTCGCTCAAACAACCTTGAATAACACAATCACCAACAATCCGTTTATCATACGAATCAAACACGAATATAACGAACTCAAAACGTCGATACGACTAAACCAAGTTCATTGGGGCATTATATCGAACACTTTGTGGCCAAACTTCGATTGTTTACAACCAAACTTCAAAAGTACCAACATCAAATCCCCAAGAAGTATTTCAAACCAACAAAACATCTTCAATACGATCAATAATCCAATATGAATATTCAAATTCGTGATTACAACCACAAATAATCGAAAACCCCCAAATCCAAATCAATATTCAAAGTGTTCTTGAATAATCCTTCAATAATCCAATGAATAATCAAACATATCCATAATCATGCATATATCACTTCATACAACATGATCTTAACATCCAAAATATCATATCTTAATACAAAATCGAAATCCAAGATGTTGAAGAAATTACCTCTTGAAGATCCAAGCACTTTGATCCGAAGAACACGCGTTAGATCGACTATCCGGGCTTCACGATCGAAAAGAGATGAAGAAAATCAAACACTCAAGTGATAGATGATGAAAATTCTCTCCCTCAAGCCTTCTCTCTCGGAATAAGGTGGATGAAATGAAAAAAATGGGTTGATCTCGCTCAAAAAACGTAATTATAGTCTTGTTGCCTTGTGTCTGTGGCCGGCCGAAGTGTGCCGGCACGGGCCAACGGCCCCGGTGATCGCGGCGTGCCGCGGCCCGGACGAGTGTGCCGCGGCAGTGACTCGGCAGTGTGCCGTGGCCCCGTCGGCATGAGCCGCGGCCCCCGGTACAGACGGGTTGGCCGATAAGTTGTAACATGAGTGTGCCGCGGCCCGGACGAGTGTGCCGCGGTATTGACTCGGCAGTGTGCCGCAGCCCACGATACAGGCTGCTCGGCTAAAACTGGAAAATGTGTGTGCCGCGGCGCACACTCCTTGTGCCGCGGCCCACACCCCCCTTGGGTCCTAAAATGATGAAAAATGATCCGGGAAGAGAATAAAAGCAATAGGAATCAATATTTGGGAAATAATAACCCGAAATGGAAGTACGGAAACCCCAAAACGGTGGTTCCAAGCAATGATTACAAGGGTTCGCCCAACCAAACACAATTTGAACAATGAGGAGATTAGAAATGACATGAACTCCAACGTCAACATCGGCTAATGAATCAATTACAACAATCGAGATAATACTCTTGTCTCGTTTCCCGAGTAAGGTTGAAACAATGAACAATATCGATACACAACTCGAAGTTATTCCGAACGGTGAACACAGATGAATGATTATTATCAAGTGAAAAACTACAAAGTGACAATTACCGAATGAAATTACTGAATGATAATGACTGAATTACAACCGGGTATTACATACACCCCCCTTAAAAGAGTTTCGTCCCCGAAACTAAGGGTCAAACAACTCAGGATAACTCTCCTGCATACTATCCTCGGTTTCCCAAGTAGCCTCTTCGACTCCGTGTCTAGACCACTGAATTTTAACCAAAGGAATCGCCTTATTCCTCAACTGTTTGATTCGCCGCTCTAAGACTCGTATGGGACGCTCCTCATACGAATGATCATCTACGATCTCGATTTCGTCGAACTGAAGTATGTGACTCGGGTCGGCAACATACTTCCATAGCTGAGAGACGTGAAACACATTATGAATTCGGCTTAACGCCGGAGGTAAGGCCAATCGATAAGCTAGATCGCCTACTCGTTCCAAAATCTCAAACGGTCCAATAAATCTCGGACTCAACTTCCCCCGTTTTTCAAAACGGAAAATACCTCGACTCGGGGATACCTTGACCAAAACATGGTCACCTGTATCGAACTCTAGTGGTCGACGAAGATTGTCTGCATAAGATTTCTGTCGACTCTGAGTGGTCAACAAATGACTCCTGATCAAAGCTACCTTCTCACGGGCGGCTATAAGCATATCGGGCTCGGTGCCGATTGATTCTGATAAGTCGTCCCAACACAAAGGAGATCGATAATGACGACCGTACAAGGCCTCGTAAGGTGCCATCTTAATCGAAATATGCCAACTATTATTATACGTGAACTCGATCAATGGTAGTTGGGCTTCCCAATCGTCTTTCCAATCGAGGACGCATGCCCTCAACATGTCCTCTAATGTTTGAATAGTCCTCTCTTATTGTCCGTCGGACTGAGGGTGAAAAGATGTGCTGAAATTAAGCTGAGTTCCCATGGCACGATGAACTGATTTCCAAAAATGAGACACAAACCGTCCGTCACGATCGGAAACGATACTTTTAGGAGTACCGTGCAGTCTCACTATCTTTTTGATGAACAACTAGGCAAGTCTCTCGGGACCCCATGTATCCTTAATCTCAAGGAAATGAGCTGATTTAGTTAAGCGGTCCACAATCACCCAGATCGTATTCATGCCACGACGACTTGTCGGCAAACTCGTGATGAAATCCATAGAAATGTCTTCCCACTTCCATTCTGGAATAGGGAGTGGTTTCAGCATACCCGCCGGTCGCTGATGTTCAATCTTGACTTGTTGACAGGTTAAGCATCTCGAAACAAATTCTGCGACTTCTCGCTTCATATTACTCCACCAATAATTTTGTTTCAAGTCCTTGTACATCTTGCTAGACCCCGGATGAACAGAATAAGGGGTAGCATGAGCTTCTCTCAAAATCGAGTTTTTCAACTCGTCATTCGCCGGTACGCACAACCGATTCTTAAATCTCAAAAGTCTATCCTCGTGGACCATGAATCCAGAGGCTTTCCCCTGAGCCACATCCTCACGGATGCGCAACAATGCTGGGTCTGAACCCTGATTCTCTCTGATTGCCTCCTCAAGTGGCGATGAAATCTCTAACATGCAAAGTTGTCCTTGTACTCGCTGAAGCCAGACCTCGATCTCGGGTCTAAGGAATTCCTGTTGAATCTCCTTCTGAACTGTTAAACGAGCAAGCATCTGCTCCTGAATGGACTTACGACTCAAGGCGTCGGCGACAACGTTCGCCTTGCCCGGGTGGTAAAGGATCTCGATGTCATAATCTTTGATTAGTTCCAACCACCGTCTCTGTCGCATATTTAACTCCTTCTGAGTAAATATATACTTCAAACTCTTGTGATTGGTGAAGATCTGACAGGTGACGCCATAAAGGTAATGACGCCAAATTTTTAACGCGAAAACCACGGCTGCTAGCTCCAGGTCGTGGGTCGGATAATTAACCTCGTAAGGTCTCAATTGCCGTGAAGCATAAGCAATAACCTTCCCATTCTGCATGAGTACACATCCGAGACCCTGCCCTGACGTATCACTATAAACCACAAATCCTTCCGTCTCTTGCGGCAAGGAAAGTACAGGTGCTGAAACTAACCAGCTCTTGAGTTCCTCAAAACTCCGTTGACACGCGTCGGACCACGTGTATTTCTTATCCTTTCGCAAAAGGTTCATCATTGGTTGAGCGATTTTAGAAAATCCTTCCACAAACCGTCGATAATAACCGGCTAATCCGAGAAAGCTTCGGATTTCCTTAACATTCTTCGGAGGTAACCAATCTTGGATAGCCTCCGTCTTCTGAGGATCAACACGCACTCCATCTGATGAAATTACATGCCCGATAAAAGTCACTTCGGACATCCAGAACTCACACTTGGAAAACTTTCCATAAAGTTGCTCTCATCTTAACACGTCGAGAACCTGATGAAGATGAACCTCGTGTTCCTCTCGGTCACGAGAATAAATCAAAATGTCATCGATGAAGACAACAACAAACTGATCCAAAAAGTCGATGAAAACCCGATTCATTAACTCCATGAATACCGCATGTGCATTAGTTAGCCCGAACGGCATAACTCCGAACTCATAATAACCATAGCGTGTACGAAATGTTGTCCTTGTGATATCCGACTCTCGAATTCGCAACTGATGATATCCAGATCTTAGGTCGATCTTGGAAAATATTGAAGCTCCCTGAAGTTGATCTAAGAGATCATCAATACGGGGTAAGGGATACTTATTCTTGATTGTCACCCTGTTCAACTCCCGATAATCAATACACAAACAAAATGAACCATCCTTCTTCTTGACAAACAACACTGGTGCTCCCCACGGGGACGCACTCGTTCGGATATAACCTTTCTCGAACAATTCCTCAACTTGATTCTTCAACTCCTGCATTTCGGTCGGGGCCATCCGGTACGGTGCCTTCGATATTGGAGATGTACCAGGCTCCAACTCAATCGTGAATTCCACTTCTCTCTGTGGAGGCAAACCAGGTAACTCGTCTAGAAATACGTCGGCATATTCTCTCACCACCGGAATATCCGCCAACATTATTGACGATTTCTCGGTTTTAGTCATATAGCACCAATAACCAATACACCCCTGATTGAGTAATCTCACTGCTTTCATCAAATTAATAACTCTTCCAGAACAGCTAGGATTACCTCCCTGAAACACACATTCGACTCCATCGTCTGAAATGATAGTGACCATACGCTTACGGACACTAATGATGGCATCATGATGATCCATCCAATCAATACCCAAGATGACATCGTCTCTCGGCAAATCTACTACGATTAGGTCCGCTGGCCATACACGACCATGAAGCTGAATCGGACAATTCTGAATCTCACGATTTCCGATAATTCGTCTACCATCAGGTAGACCAATGACATAAGGCTCACAAATAGTAGCACTACCCAGACGTAGTCTACTCAAACATGACTCGGAAATGAATGAATGTGATGCACCAGTATCAAAAAGGGTACACACAGGTTGAGATAGAATATCGAGTGTACCTGAGATCATCCGGGCTACTAGATCGTCGGTCTTCTTCATCTCATAAATCCGGGGCTTGCTAGTCCCGGCACCGGACGCTCCCGTCTGCTGGTTATAGGCTCCACCTTTATTCGTTCCTGTCGTCTTGAACGACGCAGACTGAGTGGCCTGATTTTGAACAGCTAACTGTTTTGGGGCCTGAGATGACGCCGGAGTAGGTTTGGAGTCCCTACGGCAATAACGGGCCTTATGCCCAGCAATCCTGATTATGACACGTGATGCATCTCGGACACTTGGTGCTGACATGACCAAGATCCCCACAGTTAAAACAGGTGATGGCCGAACTGGCCGCTCGTGATTGAGATTCCATAGGTTTAGGCGTCACAGGAGGTCGCTCAGAAAAAGTAGAGCCCGCACGAGGTTTCTTGAAAGTGGCCTGACTGCCGTCAGACTGATTACGGTTCTTGGACTTCTTGCTAGCAGATGAAGGTTGCTGCTTAGCAATCTCCTTAGCAGTAAGCTCATAGATAAGAGCTTTCTCAATGAATTCGGCCAACGTGGTGCAATTATGATTAAGCAACTGCATCCGCATATGGGGTTTCAGCCTCTTGCTGAAATACTTAATCTTATCCGCCTCGGAATGAATGATAGATGAGGTGAACGGA
Source organism: Orobanche coerulescens (assembly GCA_033398695.1). Taxonomy (NCBI): domain Eukaryota; kingdom Viridiplantae; phylum Streptophyta; class Magnoliopsida; order Lamiales; family Orobanchaceae; genus Orobanche; species Orobanche coerulescens. Next base: position 108,883,439 of record CM065819.1, read on the forward strand.
AGAAGTTCCTGAAATTTCTAGGCAATGGCGAGAACATCTTCATATGCTGAGCGGTCGGGAGTGAGTAATTCTGACAGCTTGGCCTCTCTGAGTGGGGCTGGATAATACCTCTCCATCATGAGAGTCTTGAATTGATCCCAAGTACATGATTCGTCGGTGGGCTTCAACGATAACCACCAAGAATGAGCGCTCTTACCCAGGTAGTAAGCCGCAACTGAAACTTTGTGTCCTTCGGGACACTCTATCATAGCAAATAACTTCTCGAAATGTTCGAGCCAATGAACAATGTCCGCCGGCTCAGATGAGACTTCAAAAGTAGGTGGCCTTTGGCGAGAGATGTCGCCGATGATACTGCTCACATTTCTCTCTTGCCTCTGAGGTGGCGGTGGAGGAGCCTGTTGATTTTGATTAGCTGAGTTATGCATCGTCTCCATCAGTTGTGCCATCTGAGTCATTTGGGCCATCATGCCCTGCATAAAAGCGAGTGGGTCAACCCGAACACCTTCTCGAATTTGTGCCCAGTGCGACTCCCTGATAGTGAATGATCGCGTCCAGGTGAATGAGTGGCAGCGTCGCTGCTCGATGAATTAGCATTATTTCTCGCGTTCGCACGTGTATTTACACGAGCTCTCGGGATTCGGCCCGCACCACGGCCTCGTCCTCCGCGTCCTCTTCTTGCTCTCTCCATACTGAAGTAGGAAAGTCACATGATGATTATATTTCTCGCATGAATATCACATTATGATTACGCCATGAAATGATGAGAATGAGCACACGCGCTCTAGCAAAGTGATTACATGAATGATTAACTGAGGTGACATGATTATCTGATGAAATTCTTGAAATGATTATCTTGAACAAGTTAACAAGATTAATGATATGATCTTCCAGATCAACAACTGAGTAATGAAATGAAATGAGTGATTAATGAGTTAACATGACCGTCCTGGTCAAAAATGAAAATGATGATTGAGGATTGTTAACTGATGAGTTATGAATGAATGATTATTGCCATAAATTATACCATGGCGTTAGAAGTCTTACAGTTCTTTCGGTCTGATTGGCTCGACATCTGCACAGGTCACACTTGACGCGAAAGTCCAATGATACTAGTCCGATGACGATGATTTCAAATGAGACATGACTCGGAAGGTAGTATTCAAAACCACTCTCCGATACCAACTCTGTAACACCCTAAACTAGGCGGATATTACAGTGTCGTGGACTCCCGACTGGGACCCACTAGGCGAATGAAAACTGATGAATTAAATAATATAATTGTAGTACCGAACCACATTATATTACCAAATACTCTGATGAGGAGCTTAAGTACAATACACCAGGATAATACAGAATACTAGTATATTTTATATGAAGATAAAATACACCACCCTGAATAAATAAACATCTCAAACGGAATTTGCAGCGGAAATACAAATGAATGAGAAATAAGAATGACTGAAATGACTGAAATAACCGGAATGACTGGGGCCCCCTACTAGTATCACTGGGAGTCCTCGCCGTCAACATGCTCTTCCTATGCATTTGCCTTACCGTGAACTGAAAACAAAATCCCCCCAACGGGGTCAGTTACACAGAACAACAATCCTCAAGGGTTGAAAATACACAATCATGATATATCTGAAGTTATGAAATATCCTTAGTTATGAATTACGCTGAAGAGGAGTATCATAGTACGTCCGTAGTGTTCTGTGCAAGTGTACAAGACTGATGACCGGACACACCCATCCTTGTACCTAATTAGTCTCACGGAGGTAATCGATACCGTGTGCACAGTCCAATGTATCACTCCCAATACATGGCCATCGCGTGCCCGACTAAAAATTCCACACATCCGCACCCGGCCACGCAATATGAACCCAGAAGGTCATATGAACGAGAATAACCACAATGAATATCAATGGATAATAATTCGACAAGGTCAAGAATGACTCACCGAGATGAAAATAATAGTGAAGTGATTGATAACCCAATGAAATGATTGGAACCGTCGTTCCTCGTGAATGAAATGATTATTCGACAATTACAAGTCTCAATACGGTTAATACAATAATGAATGAGTTATGATTATGAATGAACAACAATAAAAGGAATGAATATCCTTTTAACCGAGTAAGAATTAACTTACGCAACACCGGTGACAATTATCCTTCCACGAACAACGTCCTAATTGAGATATCGGTCGCTCGAACAACCTTGAATAATACAATCACCAACAATCCGTTCATCATACGAATCAAACACAAATATAACGAACTCAAAACGTCCATACGACTAAACCAAGTTCATTGGGGCATTATATCGAACACTTTGTGGCCAAACTTCGATTGTTTACAACCAAACTTCAATAATACCAACATCAAATACCCAAGAAGTGTTTCAAACCAACAAAACATCTTCAATACGATCAATAATCCAATATGAATATTCAAATTCGTGATTACAACCACAAATAATCGAAAACCCCCAAATCCAAATCATTATTCAAAGTGTTCTTGAATAATCCTTCAATAATCCAATGAATAATCAAACATATCCATAATCATGCATATATCACTTCATACAACATGATCTTAACATCCAAAACATCATATCTCAATACAAAATCAAAATCCAAGATGTTGAAGAAATTACCTCTTGAAGATCCAAGCACTTTGATCCGAAGAACACGCGTTAGATCGACTATCCGGGCTTCACGATCGAAAGGAGATGAAGAAAATCAAACACTCAAGTGATAGATGATGAAAATTCTCTCCCTCAAGCCTTCTCTCTCGGAATAAGGTGGATGAAATGAAAAAAATGGGTTGATCTCGCTCAAAAAACGCAATTATAGTGCTGACTGCACTGTGTGCCGCGGCCCGGCCGAAGTGTGCCACGGCACAGGGCCAAAACTGCCCCCAGTGATCGGCAACGTGCCGCGGCTCAGACGAGTGTGCCGCGGCAGTGACTCGGCAGTGTGCCGCGGCCCCGTCGGCATGAGCCGCGGCCCCCGGTACAGATGGGTTGGCCGATAAGTTGCAACATGAGTGTGCCGCGGCCCGGACGAGTGTGCCGCGGCAGTGACTCGGCAGTGTGCCGCGGCCACACTGCATGAGCCGCGGCCCACAGTGCAGTGCCGCTACCAAAATCGGAAAATGTGTGTGCCGCGGCGCACACTCCTTGTGCCGCGGCCCACACCCCCCTTGGGTCCTAAAATGATGAGAAATGATCCGAGAAAAGAATAAAAGCAATATGAATCAATATTTGGGAAACAATAACACGAAATGGAAGTACGGAAATCCCAAAACGGTGGTTCCAAGCAATGATTACAAGGGTTCGCCCAACCAAACACAATTTGAACAATGAGGAGATTAGAAATGACATGAACTCCAACGTCAACATCGGCTAATGAATCAATTACAACAATCGAGATAATACTCTTGTCTCGTTTCCCGAGTAAGGTTGAAACAATGAACAATATCGATACACAATTCGATGTTATTCCGAACGGTGAACACAAATGAATGATTATTATCAAGTGAAAAACTATAGAGTGACAATTACCGAATGAAATTACTGAATGATAATGACTGAATTACAACCGGGTATTACAAACACCCCGTCACGTCATGCTCAACTGAAGAGTAAGGTAAAAGATTTACTAGTCTTTATGATTCAAACTTCTTCTGCCATGAAAATGTATCTCTTTACGAGCCTTTATAAAATGTTAATTATGAACATATATGGAATGATATATGTATGACGAAGCACAGACTATATGAATCCTTATTTTTTTCAAGTACGCATGAATTGTTGCTGATGAAGAAACACGAAAGACGAGAACCTAGAAACTTCCTTAGTGTCTTCTATTACGCGAACGAGAACTTATGCGCCTTAAGTATTTCAGCACATGCACGAATATGAAGGACGAATAATGACGATGTAATAACGAGGATCGACGATGCAGTGACGTCTCCTACAAATATGACTTACGTACGAGTAATACGAATATGGTTATTTTATCGGGATGTCCATTTATGGCGGAACCCGAATAACTTTCATAACATAACCCGTCAGAGAGTATATTGTTATTTTTATGTTAGGTGTTTCTCAGAGTCCAGAGTTCGAGTCGAGAACTTAGGATGAGATTTATATCCTTCTTCTGAGAACCATTTAGTGGAGTTGTTCTATTATGTTGAGACGTTGATGTATTATACGTATACCTTCTTCATAGGATGGCGACCACGAATATGACGCCGCGTAAGTCAACGAGGAGAAGGCGTACGCCGTGCGACCTTGTGGAGGCTTTCTGCAGGACGTATCGAGGCATAGGTGCCACCGTGGGTCAGTGAGTGGCAGTCCTCGAGGCGACATGGCGCTTAGATGCTCCTCATGGTATCTCGAACTACGAGGGCATTCAGCGTTTTATCTACCTCCTTCCGATCGAGTGGAGGGAGTGGGCTGCTGCAGTCTCATGGTATTATATCTTTTTGCGTGAGCCGACTTTAGTACCTTCCGGAGATTTCATGGCCTTTGCTATCCGCATCACCACTCAGTACCTCCAGCATCGTGCACCTCCCCCTGGAGCTTACGTGTACCGACCTTATGCTAGGGGATCTTTGATGGAGAGGCTAGTTACACCTCTACCGAGCCAGATGGTTCTTGTTGCGCCGTCTCATGCTCAGGATGGGTTAGACATGGAGGCAGGGACATCAGCCCCAGTGTCGAAAGCACCTTATAGGATGGCACCGAAGGAACTGCAAGAACTTAAGATCCAACTGCAAGAGCTATTGGATTTAGGTTTCATCAGACCGAGTGTTTCTCCATGGGGAGCACCTGTCCTTTTTGTGAAAAAGAAGGATGGTACACTGAGAATGTGTATAGATTACAAGGAGCTGAACAAGCTCACACTCAAGAACAAGTATCCTCTGCCAAGGATAGATGACTTGTTTGACCAACTCAAGGGAACAACTGTGTTTTCTAAGATAGACCTTAGGTCTGGGTATCATCAGCTGAAGATTCGACCAGAGGATATACCCAAGACAGCTTTCCGAACAAGATATGGACACTATGAGTTTATAGTCATGCCATTTGGATTAACTAATGCCCCCGCAGTATTCATGGATCTTATGAACAGAGTTTTCCACCCGTACTTGGATAAGTTTGTATTGGTGTTCATAGATGATATTCTCATCTACTCTAGAAATGAGAAAGAGCATGAAGAACATCTCAGGATAGTGTTGGAAACACTGAGAACAGAGAAATTCTTTGCCAAATTCAGTAAGTGCGAATTTTGGTTGAAAGAAGTAATGTTTCTTGGGCATATTGTGTCAGCAGATGGTATTAAGGTGGACCCAGCTAAAGTGGAAGCAGTACGTGATTGGAAGTCACCAACCAACCCTAATGAGATTAGGAGTTTCTTGGGTCTAGCTGGGTACTATCAAAGGTTCATTGAAGGATTTTCCAAGATTGCTAGACCAATGACACAACTATTGCGGAAAGGAATTAAGTATTTATGGACGGATGAATGTGATGAGAGTTTTCAGGAACTCAAGAGGAGATTGACTACTGCGCCAGTTTTAGCAGTACCAGAAGCGATCACGGATTATGTGGTTTACACGGATGCTTCTAAGAATGGGCTATGTTGTGTATTGATGCAAGATGGGAAAGTGATAGCTTACGCATCAAGACAACTTAGGCTGCATGAGGTGAATTATCCTACGCATGATTTGGAACTAGCTGTAGTGGTGCACTCATTAAAGATATGAAGACATCACCTCTATGGGGTAAGATGTGAAATTTTCACGGATCACAAGAGTTTAAAGTACTTTTTCGAGCAGAAGGACTTGAATATGAGATAGAGAAGATGGCTCGAATTGGTAAAGGATTATGATTGTGGTATTAACTATCACCCCGGCAAGGCTAATGTGGTAGCAGATGCCTTGAGTCGTAAGACTCGATCGCAATTAGGATACCTACTTACCACAGAAGGGGATCTAATCCAAGATTTTGAAGGAATGAGTTTAGAGGTGGTTCATCCACCGGAAACGATAATGGGTCGTGTCGCGATGTTAGTGACGACACCAGACCTGAGAGGACGAATAGTGAATGCGCAGAGAAGAGATGAAGCATTGGAGAAACTACGTATGAGAATCAAATCAGATAACCCAGGAAGTTACCGCGAAGCGGCTGATAACGCAAGGAATTAAGGAATGACATTATGAGTGAGGCTCATGATACTCCCTATACCGCTCATCCCAGGAGTACCAAGATGTACCAAGACCTGAAGAGAAATTTCTGGTGGGACGGTATGAAACGGGATGTAGCTTCTTTTGTCGAGCGGTGTTTGGCTTGTCAGCAAGTGAAAGCACTACACCAACGACCTTATGGGAAGTTACAGCCATTGACCATTCCAAAAAGGAATTGGGAAGGAATAGCGATGGATTTTGTGACTAGTTTGCCGAGGACCAAACGAGGAAACACTGCTATATGGGTTATAGTAGACAGACTCACAAAATCAGCTCACTTTTTGTCTATCCCAATCACTTACGGATATGAGAATTTGGCACAGTTGTATGTCCGTGAAATTGTACATTTGCATGGAGTGCCGGTATCAATCACGTCAGATCGAGATCCAAAATTTACCTCTAGATTTTGGACGAGTCTACAGAAGGAATTGGGTACACATCTGAACTTTAGTACTGCTTTCCACCCACAGACCGATTGACAATCGGAAATGACGATTCAAACACTGGAAGACATGTTAAGAACTGTAGTGTTGGATCAAGGTGCAAATTGGGAGCATGATTTGCCATTAATTGAATTTGCTTACAACAACAGTCACCAGGCAACGATAGGCATGGTGCCGTATGAAGCCTTATACGGCAGAAAATGCAGATCACCACTTTATTGGGACAAAGTGGGTGAGAGGAATATTTTAGGGCCAGATACAGTCAGCGAGATGATCGAGATTATCCACAAGATACGACAGAGAATACAAGAGGCCCAGACTCGACATAAGTCATACGCCGATACACGCCGAACTGAATTACATTTCGAAAGTGGGGATAAGGTTTTCCTCAAGGTTTCCCCTTCTAAGGGAATAATCAGGTTTGGCGTTAAAGGCAAGCTTAGGCCACGTTTTATAGGGCCATATGAGATTCTTGAAAAGATCGGCCAGTTGCTTATAGGTTGGCTCTGCCACCTAGTCTTGGGAATGTTCACAATGTTTTCCGCATTTCTCAGCTGAGAAAGTATGTATTTGATCCCAAGCATGTGATTCATCAGAGTGACATAGTTCTTAGTCACGATACGAGTTATGTAGAGAGGCCTGAAGCTATTTTAGACCAAAAAGTTCACGAACTGAGGAATAAGTCAATTTCTTTAGTGAAAGTATTATGGAGTCACCAAACGAAGAAGCTATGTGGGAACTCGAAAGCAAGACAAGGGAGAAATACCCAGAACTTTTTGATAAGGTATGTAAATTTCGGGACGAAATTTCTTGTTAGAGGGGTAGGATGTAATGCCCCGGCCTTTTATATGCATGAATTATTATGACCTCAAGTGAGACATTAGAGTTTTGCATTCACAAATAATAAAATTCTGACTAATGGAGTAAGTTTAGAACTATTTACACGTTTTAAATTCAGAAATCAGATGTTCGGTTATCTGCTTGGGTTTATCTTCCGAATTTGATTTTTATGTTTCGATAGACAGAATCGTGATTTCGTCGACTTCTATATACACTACTTTTACGTTACGAGTACGATTTTCAAAAGTTTACTTTTTGAGTTTTCGGGTATATTTTATGTCGAGTCGTTTTCTCGGATAATTCGTGTTCCGTATATTGCGAAACTTTTCTCCGACTTTAAGCTGTAAGTGCGACACGATAATTTAAGTATATGTCATACATTTAATACTCGAGTAATTTTATCTGTGAAGGAGCGAAATGTAAAATATTCTTCGACTGGTTTATGACGACGTCTAGGGTTAACCTAGTATATAAAGTGACATCACCTCCCTTTATTTCTCCTCCTCACTTCATCTTCTCCCCTCTTCTTCTCTACTTCCCCCCCCCCCCCCCCCCCCACCATTGAATAACACCATTGTTCTTCATTAAAAACTCAAGTTAGAAGCTCACTTTGTGTTCCAAACTTGAATCCAAGTTCATATTCAAGTAAGTTACTTCATTCTCTTCATTTCTATCCAAGTAAAAATAGATTTTGGACCACTTTAAAATTTGGAAAATATATGAAGAGTTTAGGTTTAATGTTATAATGTTTTGTATGTTGTTTTTAAGTTGATTTTAAGGTTCTTGATGTGTTTAGATTAAGTTGTAATCATGTCTTGATTTTCTTCATGTTGGCCGAAAATTTTAGGGTTTCATAACCTAATCATGTGTTATTTTTCTTATGATTTTCTTACACAATATGTTGTTACATGATGATATGATGCTATGATGAATTTATGGGATTTTTATAAAATGTTTGGTGTTTTGAAAGTAAGGAAGAATCATACTTAGTTCTTGATATGTTGTTGTATGTTCAAAAGTGACTTGATAATTGTGATGAGGTATGAAAAGAGTACATGATATGTTTTCGTTAGATTTTTATAAAATGCTTTTGAAAATTTATTTGAAAACAAGAACATGAAGTTTGATTTATAAAGTTGGAAGATGTGTTGGTAATATTTAATGTAGTTAAGGAGTATGTTATGTATTGAGGATTTTAAAGTAATGTTTAGGTCATTTGTATGTTAGGATCAAGACTTTGATTATCAACATGAGTGTATGTTAAGTGTGTTGTTTGATGTTAATGATGTTTGAATGTTAATGTTGGAAAAATAAGGAGTAAGTAGTCATTTTGCAAAAGAAAAGATTATGAAATGGAGTTCATAATATCGAGGAGCATGCTTGTATGTCGACTCCTATATGTGTTATAAGTATGATATGTATGATTAGAGTTTACATGTTTAGGGTTTTCGTTACTAGAAACGAGCTCTCGGTTAATATGATGTTTTTCCCATTTTCGTCGGAAGTTGGCAGTTTCATCACACTTCACGGAAACGGCCATAACTTTCTCCACGTTTCATATTTTTGAGATTTGTAAAATATATTTGAAACTAGACTTCAGTGGCTTTCCAATGGTATAAGATTCACTATCTAGTTCTTAATCTGAATTAACAGAATGCTAATTCTTTCCATCCTTAATGCACATTATGTTATGATTATGTTAAGTGTTTGATGATGGTTTTCGAACCAAGGAATGCGTAATGGAATCGAGTATCGGTTACCATTGTTAGTATCTTTATATGTTATATGGTCAGTTAGGTTCTATAAGAGAATCATAGCTTTTATTATTAAACTTAAGTCGAATGCAGAACTCTAAAGTCCAAACATGTAGATCCAGTCCGTTGTCCGTTAGACTTCGTTAAGCTCGATCGACCGCTAAACTTAGTTATTTCCGATGAAAGGTGGAGCAGCAGACTGAAGCGTAAGGAAGAGCCGAGAATCATTTTGCTTGCGTTTATTACTTGTCCAGGTGGGCTTTCTATACGAAAATGATTGTGTGGGCTTTCTATACGAAAATGATTTGAGCTTTGCTCTATCTTGATGAAATGTTTTACAAGCAAATTATGATTTCAAATGATTATGATGCATAAAAACTTTTATGTGGATTCTTATGAACCTATCACTGTTGGCTTGCCAACCTATGAAATGATCGGATCCTGAGCTAGACAAAGGTTGCTGGCTAGGTTTAGTGTACACAGTACTCGGGATTGTGAGCTCTCTTCGGAGTGGCCGATCTCGGGAAATAACGTTCGTGGGAGGTGGCCACATTTCACGGCGTAAATTATGGATATGGTGAATCTGATGACATATGCTATAAAATGAAATGATTTAGTAAACATGGGCTTTTTCTTAAAACCCCCGTGTGTTACTGCTTATATGCATGATGACAAGTACGCAAGTATGTTTTATGTTTTGGCAATATGTTCACGGAGTACGTTATACTCAGCCCTGTATATCTTTTTAAATATGCAGGTTGAGCAAGGGATGTGACGGATGGTGTTGAGTGGAAGTCTTTTGTTTACGATCAATGTTAAGCCCTAGTTACATATCTTCATATATGTAACCAACCATGTTTTTCCGCTGCAAACACTCTTTATGATTATGCTTTCTATGTCTTGTTGATTGTAATATGCTATGCAGCCTTTTCCTAAACTTCAAGGCTAATGTTATGACTGTATATTCTACTTTGGATTCTAAGTCGTTCCCACGGGACTGACTCCCCTTCATGATACCTTGATAGGTTATTCATGGTAATCCACCATATGCCTTATGAAACGTATGTTTCCCCCTTTTTTTCCCCGCTTCTTAATTCCTACCCCGGGTCACGCCCCGGCTGAGCCGTCCTTAGGGATAATGGGGCCGTGACATAGTTAGTGATGAATCTAATTAGTGCTCATTCCAATAATCGAAATAAAAATAATACAACTTCGATAAGGGTCATTTGTATACTGTAAACGTTAATATGGCAAAACTTTGAGGCTTTGATCAAAGGATGTTACAAACATTTAATAGTCGTGGCGAAGCGCGAACCATGTACACTCGTTTATGACATTCAAAGAGAAAAAAAAAATTGACGATCAACTTTTTTTCTTGTTCAAAATAAATGTACCCTAAACATTTCTTTTGTTTCTGAACACCATAAATAATTGATATACATTAAAACTCAAAGAAACTTATTACAATTAACACATTTGTGTGAGAATATATGAAAATTTATCTCTTCATTTTATATGTTTGATATAAACAATTTTGGCACAAGCATTCAAATGAAGAAATTAATATGTTGACCCACTTATCTAATACCCAGCCCAAAATTGGTAAGCTTAATTCTAATGATAATTAAATCATACCATCCCTAATAATGCTCACTCACAACCCTAATTTCTCTCTATGAAGAAACGTAGTCACACTATTTTTTCTAAACCAAACGCAGCCACAGGAAAAATAATAATTCATCCCTTGCTTCTTTATCTGCACAAACCGAATCACAAATACCCCTATACACTAAACCTTCTTATGTTTACACAAAAAAATATGTAGCATAAAATAGTCACCTGCAGCATGGAACACCAGCACTAAGGAGCACTTCAGGCAACATGATTGTGGTCTTCTGACCAAGCGTAGCAAATTTAACTGAAATAAAATGCACCAATAAAGTTCATTTCGGGAGTTATAAATGAAGCCCTGGAAAACAAAAAGGATTTGATTTTTTTATTGTTATTTAACCATGACTCCAAATTTCCAATTTCACACAATTTCAGAGAAAATCAACAAAAGAAATCCACGGGGCAGGATATAACGTAAAATATTTTACATTTGTATGAAAGGCTTCTGTAATTCCTATGACCTATCCTCGAGCAGAAATCCTACATTTACTTGCTCATTGTTATTTTTTGTGTGTGTTATAACTCCATGATGGTTAGTATTCTCTTTGGTTGTAATTGCAGGGTGCTATAACTCCATGAACACTTCATATTCTTACATAGCTTGCTCGGTATTCTTTTGGGTCTTAATCCATTAAGAATTTGTCATTAGTAATTGCAATGGTTCATATTCATCTTCCCCGCATTCAATTGCTGTGAATGCTGCAAATACATTTGTGTAGTTATTTGGTGTGCAATGTCTTGGTTGTACCGTACTTTCTTTTGTGCACAACCCCCTTGCACATTAAATTAAGGGGGATAAGCTTTAAGTATTATAGATAATATATATAATGTAACACACCAAAAGGTGGCTATTACAGTGTCGTAGACCCCACACTGGGACCCACCAGGTGATATCCAAAACCGGTTAAATAAGCATTATCTTTGTGATACCGAACCACAATAATTAGTCACTACTCCGACTAGGAGTTTATTTAATAGTATGGCCAACGGCCTTATGATACACATGATCCGAAAACACAAGTATAAACCATATGGAGATGGAAAATACTTAAACATTAATCCAACAGACAAAAATTTAAATAAGGCAGAATTAAAGTTATATTACACGGTTTAAAACATAACCAGACAACAATAGACTTGGGACCCCCGAACTAGTATCCCTTTAACCCTTCGCCGTCAACATGCTCTTCCCGTGCCTTGCCTTTGCCTCGACCTAAAATACTGTAATACCCGTAATTTTGATTTCCGGTAATATCTTTTTTTTCGGCGGAAGTCCATTTTGACGACTTGCTCATGACCATTTCGTCATTCTGAGAATGATTAATTCTACACTTTTTGACATCCGAGTTCGTTTCGGTGCCGTTTTGTTGAGTTTCGTGCTTTTTAGCGACTTTCCGCACTTGAGTTCGATTCTTGCGAATCTCATTCAAAACTGCTGTTTTGAGTTTCCTGTAAGTCCGTTTAACTTTGTTAGACGTGTTGTGAACTTCGGTTTGGTTATTCGATCACGTATCGTGATTTTCGGGCGTTTTGGGCCATTTTCGTAATTTCCCAAAGTTTGGGGTAATTACTTTACGTTGTCGAATTTTGAGCCTTCGGGTGGTCGGAATCGTGTGTTCTCTTAGTGCTCAAATTCGTCTTTGCGAGTACTTCGTAACCGTATCTTCGATTCATATTTAGGTTCGGGTTTCGGGGTCGTTCGGGCCGTCGGAGTTGGCCCCGGCCGAGTCATGGCCGGGCAATCTGGGCCCAGGCCGGCACTGGCCGAGTTACGGCCGTTAATGATCGGCAGTTACGTACGTAAGGCCGGTTACGTACGTAAGCCTTGGCCGGTTACGTACGTAATGCTGCCGGCATTTCTAGACAGGGGGTTCGGCCATGGCCGGTTACATACGTAAGCCATGGCCGGTTACGTACGTAAGGCACACGGCGGACAGCCTATATAAGGCCCTGCAGTCGGGTTTTTCGCCATTTTTCCCCTTCTCTTCCTTCTCTTCCGCGGCTTGAGGTGTGGGAATCATGGAGAGATGTTGTTGGACAATCAATCCATGAAGTCTTGGAGTTCATATCTGTTGCTACCCAAAATATTATCCGGAGATAGATATTGCTGGAATGGATGGATAGCAAACAAATGCGAGAACACGTTCGAGAGAAAGATAAATAACACAAGATTTGCCAGGGTTGTTAGTCCCGGGCTTGAATGCTCTCGCGAGATATTATTAATACTAATATTCGGGGATACAAGTACTAATGTAAGAATACAATTACAATGAGTGTAAAGATTCTTGTTATCTTAGCTAGTGAGCGTGTAGATTGCCGGAAGAACCAGATGTGATGCTCTGTGAGTTCTTGTAACAAAGGAGATGAACAGTCGCGGCGGTGAGAGATCGACAGCCTCTCACGGCGAGTATTAGCTGGATGCTTGAGCTCCTGGGCTTATGAATCTCTTGGAATCTGTCTTGTGGAGACTTCTTGCCTCTGCCGATCGTCTTCTGGATGAGAGATTCGGAGAGAGAAATCCTGAGATGGATTCCGGCGAGAAAGCAGGGAGCTTGATGGTATGTGTATTCTTCTGTATTTCCGTGAATGAATTCGGAATGTAGGTGAATGAGTTGGGAACGTAGGTGAATGAATTCGGAACCTTTTTCCAGTAGGAGGAGGTTCTCTATTTATAGGACTTGGATCTGCCGGGCGATCGCCTTTGCTGTATTATAATAAGCGGGCGATCGTCTTTTAGCACATGGGCTTGTCTCTTAAAGTCCGCGGCTGCTGCTGGCAGCCAGCTGTACGGTCCAATGAGGAGCCTGCACGCGTCCTGAGTTGCTGTCACGGGCGGTCCCACTTCGTAACTTTCGGCGGACCTGTCGGTAGGTAAAGCCGTCCTAGTCAGAGACAGCTGTTGGTGGTCAATGATCCGTGAAACACGGATCTTGTCTCGGGTCTGCACATGGGTGCTGTTCTGAGATCCAGTCTTCGTAGACTTTACCGGGCGATCGTCTCTGTTCGGGGCGTAGGCCGATTGTCCTTAGTCGGACACTAGAGCCGATCGCCAGATGCCAAAGGGCGATCGCCTTGGGAGTCGATCGCTAGGTACCTGATGGTGGTCTGGTATCTTCGATTAGGCGAGTTAGCCATAGTTTAACTGGGGTTGACTCGGTCGCTCGGCCTTATAGTCGATCGCCTGTCGGGATGAATAAATCTTGACACAACAATTGCCCCCCAGCTCGCTCCTATGTTGGAAACGTGGGGTGAGGTGGTTCTCTTGGCGATCGCTGAACTTTTGACGAGCGACTCTGCGTTTAACTGAACTGGCGATCGTCTTTGAGTTGATAGATTCTGAGTTTGGACGACCTGGTTGGCCGCTAAACTGCGCGGGAAATGGCAATGGGCGTGGAAAAGTCTCCGCGCACGTGTCGGGCTTCTGTTGGAGGATATCAACGGTCATTAATGACCCCTCGACTGACGCGTCCTTGAAAAGACGCGTACGCGGGTCTCGAGGGAGTCAATAAATGCGACGTTTGAGATCCGACCCCTGAGATTTTCCCTTATTTCAAACGAGTCCCTGCCATCTCCTATAAAAGGGCGCAGTGTTGCAGTCTTCATTCTCACGCGCACTTACTGGAGAAAGAAGGACTCGCTGAAGATTTTTCTGAAGATCTTAGTGCCGATCGTCGATCAATTTCATCTTTGGGTAAGAAAAAATCCTTCTCTCCTTTTTTTCTTTGAGAATGGCTGGAACGTCATCATCACATGGAGTGGGTACCAGTTCCGCCGCCGGGACATCGACTGTCCGGGGAGGACCTTCTTCTGACTTCCACCTGGAGACGGCCGCTGAGGCTATTCGGGCCGGAATTGACCCTGCTGAAATCGAGGCTTTATTTAATGAAGCCGACGTCGCTAAGGAAGCGGCTGCTGAGGACAGACGGTCGCAGATAGAGAGAGAGATCTGGCGATTAGGGCTTACTGGGAGCAGCATAGCGCTTTCGGCCGGGCCTATAAGGCTTTCGCTGAGATTATGGAGAAGTTGGTCGGTCCGTCTCCGAGGTTCGATTTCTGGGGATACTCGGTCGCCTACCCTTATCAGCTTCCCAAACGGTCGCAGTACCGGGCTGCGCAGCGATCTTTGTGGTCACTTGACCAAATCCGGAGTTCGGCGACCAGGAAAGATCTGGTCGTCTGGAGGACGAGGTTCCATGTTCCTTCAGATGTGGATATATTCACGCCGGCGGAGAATGAGCGAGCCGATCAGCCTCCGATAGGTATGGTCGCCGTGAATGAGGCGGTTATGGAGGCCGGGCTGTGCTTCCCTCTATCTTTTGCTGTCTCCCATCTGCTGGCTGCTTGGAATGTGGCACCACTTCAGCTGACGCCGAACGCTTGGCTCCAAATTATCTGCACTCTCACTCTTTTCGGCGGTCACCGCCTGTACCGCCTCCCATCGCCGTCGGAGATAAACCATTTGTTCAAGCTGACGGCTCAGAAAGGGTCGGTCGGAGGTTACCATATTCAGGGCCGATCTGGTCGGGTAATCCTCGAAGTCCCGAATAAGGCGCGGGGCGATCCGACGAAGTGGTTCTGGGTCGCCGGCGCGTGGAGGGCTTCTGCGAGCGACAATCCTTCGGGCGAGCTGGAGATCCCTACTGAGTTTCGGGAGAGGAATCCCGGTAAGGGTTTAGACTCTCCCTTCGTTCGGATGCGTTTTGAACTGATCTAATTTGATTTCGGTTTTGCAGGTTTTTACATTCCGGCGGTCGAGGAGCTGCCCTTTGATTTCCTGGTTGTCTGGGAGCGGATACGGAGCTTGTCGGACGACGATCTTGACGCTAGCCGGATCAATAAGGAGAGCCGTTGGTTGTCGGCTCGGCTATTCCGCTTCCCGAGACATCTCTTGGTACCAGGTATGAGTTTCTGTGACCTTCACTTTCTAGGCGATCGTCTTACTTGAGGAAAATATCTAACTGTTGATCGATCGTCTTAACTGTAGAGGTTCGCTTTCCTCATTTTTTGGAGCCCCCGCCGGAGATCGCTATGTCGAATCCTGGAGTTCTGGGCTGTCTCCGCCACAAGAAGTCGTCTCGGGCCCCACCTGTTGCGCTGCTAATTGTTCCGGAGGCGGAGCCTCGTGTGGAGCCGATCATGGCTGAGGAGGGAGTTCCAGAGGAGGGGCTTCGAACGAATTGTTGCGATATTTCCTACACGCAAGTGCACGTCATCGTTTACAAGTAATAAAGTGATAAGTAGAGTATCGTTCCCACGAGGATTGAATCTCTAACTACCGATGTTTTCGTATTCCAATTTTATTTGAACAATCGAATATGGGTTTTTGCGATTAATAACTAAAAGAAGTACTAAAAGACTAAGTAGTAGAAAACAATATCTTGGATTAAAGAAATCAAATGATGAATAAGTCTAGGGTTCTGAATCCACCTTAGTTTATCCGAATTTACTCTCGATTATCCGTAATAAATAATTTTCCCAATTTATTGAAGGCGGAGATTGCTAATATATTCTACCGCCTCTCCCGAGGTCAATAGATTTATCTAACGACGACTAACGCACTCTATCCCTAGGTGAATTATCTCGTCGATAGGCAAAAAGCATGAAATCTCCTAAAGGCTACGTAATTTCTATGAGTATATTCCTATCTCACAGAATAAAACGGTCCTCACCAATAGTTCCTCACCAAATCTCCTCTCCCGATTCAAAGTGAATGATTAAATCAATACAACTATTGGCCAGATAATTGCAAGCATTAAACATAATTGGGAAAACTCAATAAAAAGGTAATAATTTGGATAATCTCAATCAATTCGTCAAAACAAAGGTTTCATCAAAACCCTAGATTAGGGCTTTAGCCTGACATATTAAAAACTGAAAATACAGAATAAATAAACGAAAGCATAAAATTCAAACGCAGATGAAGCTCGGATTCCTCCGTTCTTCAGCTTCCGCCTTCGCCCTTGAATTCTTCGCTCGCTTTCCTCTTCCGCTGCCTCCAAGCTTAAGCTCTCCAAGGTTTTAGATTCAATGATTCCCAGATAATTTAATTAGGGTCTTAAACCCTATTTATAGCTCAGCACCTCCACAAATCGCGTCCGTATTAGTCGGTCGAAAACTGGCTTCGAAACGGCCCAAAATCCGCGCAGACCTACAAAACCCGCTAAGTGTGCCGCGGCTCACTAAACCTGTGCCGCGGCACATCGCAAAAGCCGAATGCACGGCGTTAATTTATTCTTACGTGCCGCGGCTCACTGGCGTGCCGCGGCACAGTACAGTTACTCGCCCTTCGGCCGGTGTCTTCTGCCGCGGCTCGGCTTCCTTGTGCCGCGGCTCATAGTCGATTTTGCCATTTTCGCCCGTTTTGCCTCGTTTTAGCTTCCGGACTTCAATTTCTGTCAATCATACAAAATTAAGGCATTAAAAGCTCATTTAGATGATTTCACACTCCAAAACACTACAAAATAATGATAAATAAGCGTATAAAAATACGCCTAACAAATACCCCAAACTTAAGCCTTTGCTTGTCCTCAAGCAAAAAGAATTAAATTCAATAAAAGAATGTCGTGAATCATCGTGCAACTCATAGTGTTCAACCTAATCAATATTATCCCGTAATTCTCTAAATAATACGAGTGTCGTAAAGCGAAGCCGCACTCGAATAATGATTCCGCAAAGTAATCAAATTCACCCTAATCACTCGTTCATGAAGAAAATCCAGCTCAAAGATTAACAAAACGTGAGTCAAATCGACCGTCAATATGAAAGGCTAAAATAAACAAGCTAGTTCGTCCCGTTCCACAGTCTAAAGGCACAATTTTCACGAGTCCCATAACAAATAAACCTCGGACAGTATCCCCTTATATATATGCTCAAGAATTTGATTCGAGTTGACCACTAGGTTAGGATCTCGGGATGTTTCATCGGGATAATCCTAGGGTGGAAACTCCATTCTCATGTATTGGAAAGCCGTTTGACGTAAAAGACACTCATGGGGCACATGGATGCTTCTAGTTACTAAGTTCCCGTCTACAGCGGAGAAATAACTCGAATACATAATTTCCGCATGTCCGAATCAAGGTTGCCGTTTTACGCGAGAGTAAACAATGGTCACGCGAATACCCCCATTCTTAGGCTTCCTATCATTGGCACATGTGAAATATCTAAATTACTAGTCTAATCAGGGTCGTCGTTTTACGCGAGAGTAAACAACGGGTCACGCGAATACCCCCGGTTACTAGACTTCCCTTCATAGAACACATTATCTCGACTTTAGGGAAAAACTGACCGACTCAAAACTCAAACTAAGTGCCAACACGACTAAAGAAACGGTACGACTCACTATCCGGAAAATGTAGCCAAACGTATTGATGGGGATTTTAAAACAAGTATGTATCGTCTCTTATCTGCCAAGACCTCTACAATCACGAAAAATTTCGGACCTAATTGAATACTAAGCAGAACAGAATTAACTGACTACAACTCGACTAAAACTCGACCGATTCTTCAGAGAGAAAAACAGTGTCGTAACATCAGTATCACACAAATAGAAGCACGAGAATTCACGAATAAAGAAAACTAAGACAAGCAAGGCTATCTAAAAAAAATTTTACGCAGGGTAATGAAAAGTGCAACGAAATAAAGTACAGCAAGAAAATAAAATACAGCAATGAATGTAGCAACTAAAAGTTGCTAGCATCGGCTCGTCGTCTGGCCACGTCAGCCCCGACTGCCGGCATAAAGCGCAAATGAGGGAGGGGTGCTTCAACCCCGTCTTGGCCCCCCTGGATACTCTGGAAGATAGATCGGACCAGAATGGGGGCCACATCGAACCGCAGCCCGGAAGTGATAGCAAAAAGTATCCGGGCGCGGGAGAGAAAAACTGTACGGATCTGGGAGGTGGGGTCAATGCGTGCGCAGATAAAGTAAAGCTGTGCTCGCCGAGCCGGGCCGAGGCGCGAGCTCTGAAGTGAAAAGTGGAAGAGCTCTGCTCGCCGCTCCCGGGCCAGATCGGCCGTGCAATGGTCTCAAGCGGGGCCTCCTTAGTGAGGCCGGTCATCACTCGGGTATAGCCGACTCGCCAACCACCGAAACCCAAAAAGCCTCCGAATAGCGGTCGGAGAGAAATCAATCGTAACCCTGACGTCAACCTGAGTCCGAGACTCTAAAGACGGCAACGTATGCCCTGTCCGGATGTGCTTCAGCAGAGCGCTGGCGTAAAACTCCTGGACGATCGAAATAACCGCTGGCTCGGGAGGTGCGGTAAATCTGGCCCACCCCATCTCGTCAATCATGGTGAGCAACTCCCCATCCTGAGGAGCTGGAGTAAAACCTCTCTCGGGAATAAGTGGTCGTGGCCGGATTTTTTCGTTGAATATTTTGTGAATTTCGGGGTCCGAAAATTGATGCCCCTCCGCCTCGGACGGACCACGAGAGGTCTCCCCTCGAGTAGGGGATGACTCGGTCCTAGCACGTTTGCTCAGCTTCTTTGTGCGCGCCATAATCAGTCCTGAAAAGTGAAACACGAGGGTTTATTCACACAAAAATAATAACAATGATCAATGCTCGGCGAAGGATGAAATTGGACTTAAACATGTAACCTGGATGTAAGGGTTGGGCTTGCTGTAAATTCAAAACATATACGTTGCACGAAAATTCAAAACGATTGCCTTTTCAAAGAAAATTTTTCATTTAGGCAATTTATCAGACACCTTGAGGGCACAAGTTTACTTGAAGAATAAACATAGTTCTAGCTCGATTCAACCCTCAAAAATCAAAACATAAGTCAATCATCAGTGACTCGGCACATTCAACTCATTTACATTCCAATTTAACCAAGAAAATTCGATGAAACTACCATGTTATTCTCTAAACGATCCTAAAACTTTTAAAGGAGAATAAGCATGTTCCATTCATTCAAAGCATAAAAAACTTCCCAATATAAACCATAAGCAAATAAAAATTAAAGATTGAAACGTACCTTTTTGAAGATTGCAGGAAAAATCGCAGGAAAAAATTTGAAAAACTTGGTCAGTCGGTCGCGCTGGGGAGGGAAGGCAAAAGAAGAAGGGAGCGTACCTGATAATGCCGGCCGAATGCGTGTTATATGTTACCTGGCCTTTCGGATTCCGCATAGTGTGCCGCGGCACAACTAAAGTGAGCCGCGCACGTGGTACATCCTTTACTGTGTTCTTGTTTTGTCGTGTGCCGCGGCACAGATTTCGTGTGCCGCGGCTCATTGCTCAAGTGTGCCGCGGCTCATTTATGCCGTGCCGCGGCACAAGGTACAGTTGGTTTAGCCTCCCTTTGCGATTTATGTGTGCCGCGGCTCACAATATCTGTGCCGCGGCTCATACTTCAGTTTCTTCCCTGGGACTTTCCTGCACAGAATTTTGAGAAGAAGACGTTAAAAACTAGAGGCAGAAGCAAATAGAAGCACAAAAATGATGAAAAATAAGAATCACGAATACAAGAAAAATAAAGAAATGCAAAAATCTACAACTACGAACTCGGGTTGCCTCCCAAGAAGCGCTAAGTTTATAGTCTTCAGCCGGACCTATTGGACAACGTTAGTTCGCTTTTCGCAAACTCCATTTGGTTTCCGCCCCGTTCATCGAACCGTTTATATTTTGGTTAAAATTATGATCATTGGTCATCAGCGGTTCGACTTTCGGTTCGGTCATCAAATGTTGTTTGCGAAAAGGTTTCGACTTGAATAACTTTCCGAAACACCCGGTTTCTCCATGACTAATTGTCCGCTTGGCTTTCGGCTCACTATCCTCCTTCTCAAACGAACTCACGACTGCAGCAGATTTTTCCTCATGCTCGAGGAACGCAACTCGTTCTACATCCTTCTTAAAACTTGGGCCATTTAACACAAAATCTGAATTTTCCCAACGACGATTTTTTCGGTGCTTTCCTCTTTCAACAACATCCACACCTTCAATTTGTGATCCTTTATCAGCACTTCCGGGACATGGGAACGATTTGAACACTTGGAAAGTAACTTGCTCGTCTTGGACCCTCAGAGTTAACTCCCCCTTTTCCACGTCTATAAGGGTTCGGCCCGTCGCTAGAAATGGTCGTCCCAAGATGATTGGAATATTTTCATCTTCCTCCATGTCTAGTACGATGAAATCGGCAGGAAAGATGAACTTATCAACTTTAACTAAAACATCCTCGATCACTCCCCTCGGATACTTTATCGATCGATCCGCCAATTGCAATGAGACTGTGGTTGGCTTGGCTTCCCCAATATTCAGCTTTTTGAAAATCGACAGAGGCATGAGGTTGATACTCGCACCAAGATCGCATAGTGCCTTATTAAATGAAAGATTCCCCATGGTGCAAGGTATGTTGAAGCTTCCCGGATCTTTCAATTTAGGTGGGAGCTTCTTTTGAAGAATTGCACTGCACTCCTCTGTCAAGGTGACCGTTTCAAACTCCTCAAGCTTTCTCTTCTTCGATAATATCTCTTTCATGAACTTGACATAACTCGGCATCTGTTCCAATGCGTCGGCGAACGGAATATTTATGTGAAGCTTTTTGAACACATCAAGGAACTTAGAAAATTGTTTGTCCGCCCTTCTTTGCTGTAGTCTCTGCGGAAACGGAACGGGGGGAACACATGTCTTCGAGTTATCCGGCTCCAAATCTTTTGACTCCTCTGGCTTTAAATCCTTCGACTCCTCAATTTCCTTCTTCTCTTTACCCCGCTCGGGCTGATCCAGCACCTCTCTCCCGCTTCTCAAGCTAATTGCATTTAGACTCTCTCTAGGATTTGTCTCTGTTGTACTCGGCAATGCTCCCTCCGGACGAGCTGTCAACACATTAGCAATTTGGCCCAGCTGGACCTCCAAGTTCCGAATGGAAGCAGAATGATTTTGTAATGTAGCTTCCGTACGAGTCATAAATTGACTCGTATTTGCCGCCAATTTTGCAAGTGCTTCCTCGAGAGACACTTTGGGAGCGGAAGAGGGCTGCTGTTGATTCTGGGCGAACGGGGGCTGGTGTGAGTTTTGTCCGTTTCTCCATGAAAAGTTAGGATGATTTCGCCACCCCGGATTATAAGTATTGGAGTACGGGTTATTCGGCCGATTCCCATTTCCTACGAATTGAGCCTGCTCCATCTGATTTTGCTCGAACGGATTTCCAACTTGACATTCCGCGCTCGGGTGTGATCCGCTACACCAATTGCATGTCTCTATGGTAACGGGGGCTGGTGCGTGCGAAAATGCCTGGAGCTGTTGTGTCAAAGCGGCGACTTGAGCTGACAAGGTGGAAATCGGATCATTGCTTGAAACTTCCATGACTCTCTTCGGTGTCAATCTTTCTGATGGCCATTGGTATGCGTTTTCGGCCATATCTTCCAAAAGCACGTGTGCCTCGGCCATAGATTTTCCCATGAAGGTCCCACCGGAGGCTGCATCCACTAGAGTGCGTGTAGAAGCACTCAAACCATTATAGAATGTATGAAGCTGAAGCCAATCAGGAATGCCGTGATGAGGGCATCTTCGTAGCAATTCTTTATATCGCTCCCACGCCTCGTGGAGCGATTCCATATCGTACTGGGCAAAAGTGGTTATCTCGTTTCTCAACCTCGCCGTCTTCGCTGGTGGAAAAAATTTGGCAAGGAAGGCTTGCGCTAGCCTCTCCCATGTTGTAATCGACCCCGGCGGTAAGGAATTTAACCAAAACTTCGCTTTATCCCTCAAAGAGAAAGGGAAAAGCCTCAATCGGATAGCATCGTCGGTGACACCATTAGTTTTAAATGTGTCGCATATCTCAAGGAACGAAGCAATGTGGGCATTCGGGTCGTCCTTCGGCAGTCCACAGAATGGGCTCGCCTGCACCATCTGAATAATGGCAGGCTTGATCTCAAAATTATTAGCTTGGATAGTGGGACGCCGAATTCCCGAAAAATTAGCGTTGACCTGCGGCATGGCATAATCTCGAAGAGCTAGTTCCGGTTGAACTTGCCGCACTTGGTTGTCTCCGCCTTGGATTTCGATATTTTCGGCCATGTTGACCGTCGTCTGCAACTCTCTTTTCTCCTTTTTGTTCCTTCTTAGCATGCGCTCGAGCTCGGTGTCCAAAGGTAGTAGGCCTTCGTTACCGAGTCTTCTCATGCACTACACAAAAGGTCCTGAAAGGAAAAACAAATAAACGAAATTAAATACACAAAAATAAAAATAAAACGTTCAAATTAAGACTGGAAATACTTAAATCGATATTAGAAAATTTCAATCCCCGGCAACGGCGCCAAAAACTTGTTGCGATATTTCCTACACGCAAGTGCACGTCATCGTTTACAAGTAATAAAGTGATAAGTAGAGTATCGTTCCCACGAGGATTGAATCTCTAACTACCGATGTTTTCGTATTCCAATTTTATTTGAACAATCGAATATGGGTTTTTGCGATTAATAACTAAAAGAAGTACTAAAAGACTAAGTAGTAGAAAACAATATCTTGGATTAAAGAAATCAAATGATGAATAAGTCTAGGGTTCTGAATCCACCTTAGTTTATCCGAATTTACTCTCGATTATCCGTAATAAATAATTTTCCCAATTTATTGAAGGCGGAGATTGCTAATATATTCTACCGCATCTCCCGAGGTCAATAGATTTATCTAACGGCGACTAACGCACTCTATCCCTAGGTGAATTATCTCGTCGATAGGCAAAAAGCATGAAATCTCCTAAAGGCCACGTAATTTCTATGAGTATATTCCTATCTCAAAGAATAAAACGGTCCTCACCAATAGTTCCTCACCAAATCTCCTCTCCCGATTCGAAGTGAATGATTAAATCAATACAACTATTGGCCAGATAATTGCAAGCATTAAACATAATTGGGAAAACTCAATAAAAAGGTAATAATTTGGATAATCTCAATCAATTCGTCAAAACAAAGGTTTCATCAAAACCCTAGATTAGGGCTTTAGCCTGACATATTAAAAACTGAAAATACAGAATAAATAAACGAAAGCATAAAATTCAAACGCAGATGAAGCTCGGATTCCTCCGTTCTTCAGCTTCCGCCTTCTGCCCTTGAATTCTTCTGCTTTCTTCCTCTTCTGCCGTCTCCAAGCTTAAGCCCTCCAAGGTTTTAGATTCAATGATTCCCAGATAATTTAATTAGGGTCTTAAACCCTATTTATAGCTCAGCACCTCCACAAATCGCGTCCGTATTAGTCGGTCGAAAACTGGCTTCGAAACGGCCCAAAATCCGCGCAGACCTACAAAACCCGCTAAGTGTGCCGCGGCTCACTAAACCTGTGCCGCGGCACATCGCAAAAAGCTGAATGCCTGGGCGTTAATTTATTCTTCTGTGCCGGCTCACTGGCCGTGCCGCGGCACAGAGTACAGGTTACTCTGCCCTTCGGCTGGTGTCTTCCTGTGCCGCGGCTCAGCTTCCTTGTGCCGCGGCTCATAGTCCAGTTTTGCCGTTTTCGCCCGTTTTGCCTTGTTTTAGCTTCCGAATTCAATTTCCTGTCAATCATACAAAATTAAGGCATTAAAAGCTCATTTAGATGATTTCACACTCCAAAACACTACAAAATAATGATAAATAAGCGTATAAAAATACGCCTAACATGAATCGCAAAAGGCCGAGGTCGGAAGAAACTCCAGTTCCTGCCCCCGCCAATGAGGTGCCGATCGCCGTGCCTCCGATCACCGTTATCCCTCCGGAGAATGAGCCGCCTTCTGCGGCTTTTATGCGAGAGATGGCGATCGCTGACGCTGAGACTCCTCGAGGGAAACCGTACTTCGGTCGCGACCCCGAGAGGGCTGAGAGGTAGATTGCAATTTTGGGTTGAGACTTGCAATTGCGTATGAGTTGTGTTAACTTTGTTGTATTGATGTAGGATCCGTCGCACAGATCCATCTTGCCCGCCGATGGTCTTGGATTTCTTAGCCAGCCGATCTCCTCGCCAGTCCTGTGACATCCCGCAATACGTCAGCAAGGCCGCTTCTGCTCTACCGAAGGCCTGGACGACCGATCTAGATGCGATCGCTCGTCAGCGATCGGGGAGTACGATGCAGGCTGTTCTCGCCCTTTCTCTCCAGACGGCGACTATGGCTGTCCAGGCTGCGCAGGAGTTTGAGGGGCGACCTTCCACTATTCGCCTGCAGGCGGATCTCGAGGCGGCTCGGAAAGAGAATGCCGAGTTCGCCGATAAGATCGTGGCAATGGAGAAGGACTCTTTGGAGACAGCCAAGCGGGCGAGCCAAGAGCTTGAGCTGGCGAGGAAGGAAACTGAGTTGTCTCGTTTGGCGGTTGACCGATTTCGGGACAAGATGCTGAATGTCGTCCGGGCGCAGAAGGTTGCTGAGGAGGAGGCCGATCGTCAGAAGGTGATGATCGCTCGGTTGACTAGCAAGCTGACGGAGTCGAGGGAGAAGGTAGATGCAAGGGAGGCCGAGCTACAAGGGTCGCAACAGGCGATGGCGGAGCTGAAAAGAGAGGTAGAGGCGACCAAGGCTGATCCCTTTCAAAACTTAGAGTTTGTCAGCGAGTTCGCCTATTATATGGCGTTTGCCGACTCGATCCGAGCAGCTAAGAAGGGAGGTTTGGAGGTCGGGCCTCTTGCTGAGAACTTCAAGGTGTATGCGTTGGAGCATCCTCTCCATCCTGCTTCCTCCTTGCCGATTTCGGATCTCTCGGAGCTTGGCGTGGATCTGAGCTGGTATCTGACTCCAGCGAATATCGTTCATCCTGACGATCCAGAGGACGGGGAGGTCGCTTCGGAAACTGGGGAAGGACCACAGGTCGATCCGACGGCTGAAGGCGAAGGCCAGGCGGAGGCCTGAGGCTTTTCGCTCTTGCTTGCTTGTTATAGCTTTTTGTCTTGTAGTTTTGTAGTTTTCTCTTTGTAGCATTTTGGTCTTCGGGCGACCATGTATTTTGATCCTTCAAGCAATGAAATGACTGTTTGATTTTATGACTTATCACTTGAATGATTGTTATTTTTGAGTCTTTGTTTGACTTTGTACAAATGTGTGAGGAGAGATCGTTGCGAGGGTAGTTCCAAATGAATTGATAAACTCATAAAGATAACTTTTACAACAAATTCGATCGCTGCACAACATCTGAAAAATGACGACCTCCGTATGTGGTTGAATAGCGATGATCGTTGTATAGGTAGTCCGCACTCTTCCCCCTTGTTTTTATTCACTTAGTGAAAGTAAGGGGATGAAAATAATTCGTTGAGTGAGCGGTCTTCAACTTTGTCGAATCCTCGAGGACGGTTGTCCGTCTTGAGGAACCGTGCACGATCGCGGAGTTCGATGGACCGACTCCCTGATTATATCTTGTTGCGCGAAGACATTAAGTGTCTCGTGACTCACTTTATTATGAGGGTCCTCTGTTAGGCTGCACCTCGCCTCGTATTTAAACGAAGGGCGTGCGGTCTCGGTCTAGAGGAGTCCTTGCGCGGGGCAGCGTCGGATGATTCAACTCCACGCCCACGGCTTATTTAGCTCTGCTTCCACCTCGGCCCACCATGAAGATGGCGAACCTCGACGGTGTACGTTGAGACGGGGGTTGTGGCACGTCGCATTGTCCGGGTTCACCATGTTAGATGATGATCCTTTGAGGGTGGACGATCGTGTCCACTGATTAATTTTGGAGGGCTCTCAGACTACGCCGGCCTCGTATTTAAATGAAGGGCGGGCGATCTTGGCCCAAAGGGACCTTGCATAGCCTAAGCAGTCGGTTCCATCGACCACCAGGACCATGGCTGCACTCTTCTACCTTGGATCGTCATGTAGATGCCGACCTTCGACGGTGTACGTTGTGCGGGGGAGGCGATCTCGTGCCTTAGTCTATCATGTTAGATGGTGAATTGTATATGGCGAGCGAGTCCTCCAGTTTCTTAAATAAGGAGGGAGATCGGGGAGACTTCCGAGGTCTCCTTCTCTTGATTGAAGCATGTAGAGACGGTCGCCGAGGTTGATCTAGGGGTCGGCTCGTATGAGCTTCCCAACCTGTTTTGTGTTCGACGCGGACGATCGTGTATAGAGATTGGTTAGGGCTTCGGCAAAGCCAATAAGCTGTCCAGCTTGCCCTCCTCGAACAATCTCCAGAGCTGTTTGAGGAGGTCGCGGCATTGGTTGGTGCTGTGGCCGGGACTCTTATGGTAGGCACAATATTGATTGTTGTCCAGGTGACCGTGGTCCCTTATCGCCTTTGGCTTGTTTAGCGGTTCGTGCCCCTTAATGGCATAGAAAATGTGGGCCGGAGTTCGGTTGAACGTATGGAGGAGATGGGCTTCCATGTCCTCGAAGGCCTTGAGATCTCCGGGTGGCTTGGTGATCGCCTTCGTTGATTTGGCGATCGCCTTATTTCGGGCAGGAGTTGGCGCTTCTTCGCCTTGGTGGATGGTGAGTAGCCTTTGCATGGCCAGAAAGTTGTCAGCCTTAGCGTGGAAGATCGCGTAGGTTGGGGGAATATCCTTGGTGAGATGTCTAAACATGGGTGAATGACCGTAGAATCCCCCCAGGACCGAATAGAGAGCGAGCTCGTCACTGACGGGTTCGCCGGTGAGGATGATTTCGTCTACTCGGTCGATGTAATCTGGATCGGTTTCGTCTTTCCCCTGCCTGATTTTCATCACGCGGTGGGGGCCTTCTGGTCTGGCGACCTTGGTGGCGAAGTATGACGTGAAGTCATTCGCCAGTTTCTCAAAGGAGAAGATTGATCGTTATGGTAGTGAGGCGTACCACCTATGGGCCAGCTCGCCCAATGTTAACGGGAAGATCCGGCACTTGGTTGCATCAGATGCCCCACACCCAGTCATGTAGATTCGGAATTTACTCAGGTGGGTTTCGGGGTCCGATCTCCCCTCATACAGAGGTGTTTTGGGAGGAGCGATCGTTGGTTGTACGGGGGCAAGCTCGATGTGGACCGCGAGTGGCTCGGTCGGCCCGGCAATCTTTCTGCTGGCGCTTGCCCCAGTGTCTAAGAGTGCTTTCATCTCGTCGAGCTGGCGTTGTATAGCGGCCATCGCCGTGGCCTGGCTGTTTGCGGCTCGGCGCTCGGAGCGGGAGCCGAGGCGATCGAGTACTGATCCCCTGGCGATCGGAGTCTGACGGCTGACCTGCGTTCGGCTGTAAGTTGGGTAGGCCGAACTCCTGGTGACGGATTCGGATTCCGTCTTTTCGTGGTTGGAAACAGAATGCCCCGGTCGCCAGGATGGGTCGCGCCCCAAGCGATTGAATACGGATCCGTCCGGTCGTGCCAGAGCCCTTTCTCGCGAATTGGGGCTTTCTGACGATCGCTCGCCCAGTAGCCCGTTGAATTTCCATTTTCCCATGCGGCGGACGATCGAGGGAGTTATTGCGGGCGAAGCGCATGCTCTCCGTCGCTCCTCTAGGATGGCCATAGCCTCCTCGATCTGTTCCTCAGTTTGGAACTGGTCGAGTAAGAGGTTGGGGCCATCTCTCAGGTGCGGGATCGAGAGTCTCGCGTTGCCGCGGCTTCCCCCGGTCGTCGGCTGGGGTTCGGATTGAGCCGGGATATGGTGTCCGGCAGTTCGGAGAGTGGCTTTCTTCGATGTACCGGCGGATGTCATGATTCTGAAGGTTTTCTTTGAAGCGCAGTGATTGTCACTTCAAGTATATGCCCCGAGAACAGTAAGTGTTCTTCGGGACGGTAGGAATAAAAATTTGAGGGTTAGATCCCCTCCTTCTAGCGCCAATTGTTGCTACCCAAAATATTATCCGGAGATAGATATTGCTGGAATGGATGGATAGCAAACAAATGCGAGAACGCTTCCGAGAGAAAGATAAATAACACAAGATTTTCCTGGGTTGTTAGTCCCGGGCTTGAATGCTCTCGCGAGATATTATTAATACTAATATTCGGGGATACAAGTATTAATGTAAGAATACAATTACAATGAGTGTAAAGATTCTTGTTATCTTAGCTAGTGAGCGTGTATATTTCCGGAAGAACCAGATGTGATGCTCTGTGAGTTCTTGTAACAAAGGAGATGAACAGTCGTGGCGGTGAGAGATCGACAGCCTCTCACGGCGAGTATTAGCTGGATGCTTGAGCTCCTGGGCTTATGAATCTCTTGGAATCTGTCTTGTGGAGACTTCTTGCCTCTGCCGATTGTCTTCTGGATGAGAGATTCGGAGAGAGAAATCCTGAGATGGATTCCGGCGAGAAAGCAGGGAGCTTGATGGTATGTGTATTCTTCTGTATTTCCGTAAATGAATTCGGAATGTAGGTGAATGAGTTGGGAACGTAGGTGAATGAATTCGGAACCTTTTTCCAGTAGGAGGAGGTTCTCTATTTATAGGACTTGGATCTGCCGGGCGATCGCCTTTGCTGTATTATAATAAGCGGGCGATCGTCTTTTAGCACATGGGCTTGTCTCTTAAAGTCCGCGGCTGCTGCTGGCAGCCAGCTGTACGGTCCAATGGGGAGCCTGCACGCGTCATGAGTTGCTGTCACGGGCGGTCCCACTTCGTAACTTTCGGCGGACCTGTCGGTAGGTAAAGCCGTCCTAGTCAGAGACAGCTGTTGGTGGTCAATGATCCGTGAAACGCGGATCTTGTCTCGGGTCTGCACATGGGTGCTGTTCTGAGATCCAATCTTCGTAGACTTTACCGGGCGATCGTCTATGTTCGGGGCGTAGGCCGATTTTCCTTAGTCGGACACTAGAGCCGATCGCCAGATGCCAAAGGGCGATCGCCTTGGGAGT
This sequence comes from Orobanche coerulescens, assembly GCA_033398695.1. Lineage (NCBI taxonomy): Eukaryota > Viridiplantae > Streptophyta > Magnoliopsida > Lamiales > Orobanchaceae > Orobanche > Orobanche coerulescens. Next base: position 108,913,108 of record CM065819.1, read on the forward strand.
CGATCGCTAGGTACCTGATGGTGGTCTGGTATCTTCGATTAGGCGAGTTAGCCATAGTTTGACTGGGGTTGACTCGGTCGCTCGGCCTTATAGTCGATCGCCTGTCGGGATGAATAAATCTTGACACAACAATATCATCAATCATCCATCCTATAACATCATTTGATCGAGCGAATCAAGGTTAGATTTCTAGAAATCTAGTTTTGGGAAATTGGGTATTTTGGTTGATTTCGTCCGTTTAATCCATTTTAACTTAAGATTATGATGGATTGATGATTATTTAGATGTATTATATCATTTACCTTGTTATTCCTGGTTATTGTTATTCATGGAATGTGAATTGTATGGCTCGTATTTGCACTTTGTTCTTGCACTAGCAAAACAGTGGAGTTTTGCTAACCCCCGAGTATTCGGGGGGTGGATGTCTGTTTTTGCATTCAGGTTTGGGAGCATAACACAGGGTCGGCACGAAGGATGATGAAAGATGAACGATACTAATCACACGAGGATCCATATGATGTCATTGGTTTAGTTATAGTTTATTTTCCGCTGCAGTATTCTTTCCCGTTGTACATAAGTGTGTTGTATTCGACCCCTGCATGGTCATGTTATGAGTTTGAGTTGTATGTATTTATTGAAAGACCAAATCGGTCTACTGAGTCATTTTAGCCTTAAAGGCATTGTTGAGTTGTTCTATGTTGTTACCAGCCTGGTAGATCCTTGAGGAAAGGTTCTACGACGTGTAATATCCCTGAGCGGATTGGGGGTGTTACATAACTGGTATTGGAGCTTAGGTTGTGGAAACCTAGGCTGTCGGGTCAAGTCGTGTTGTTTGAGTCTTGTTTCATCGGACTTTATCTGACTGAGTCGTGTCGCGACACGTCGTCTGAGTTTGTTGGTCGTGATTAGTATCGTGGGGCGATCATCATCTTCGTGCGACCTGTGGATGTAAGTCTCCCTTCTCTGTGTTGTGCCTCGTGTGACACGAGCTATTTTTATGATTATTTGTTAAGTAACGGAATCCTCTTATGGATTATGATTTCTTGATATGCGGTTATTTGACCCTCATATTTCGTTCGTATGAGGAGTAGTGTTGATGGATTGTGTATGTTTGACTTTATTTCTTTTATCCGCTGCGTGCGTTCTTTTGTAATGGCTTTCGGTATTTTACCGACTAAGTTTTATTTCGAAAACCGATTCCCTTAACCGAGTTTTGGCATTATGGACTTGATCGTTTTGGAGAAATTCGTATGACGGTATTTAGTATTTTGTAAATAGCTTTTGTGAGTTTTTGAAATATTACCGTCATCGGCCTTCTTGGCGTTTTTGTAAATGGTTTTATCCTGGTGGGTTACGGCGTGGGACCCACAACGCTTTAATTATTCCGTGTATTTACCTGAAATTTTTGGGCATTCTAGACCATTGAATTATCTTTGAAACCTTGAGTATCTTAGAAATAAATTTCGAGACGTAATTTCAAAGTCTCGATAATGGTGTTTGTACCTACTTTTTGTAAAATGATACTCAAGATCAACTGGTGTTTCCAAACTGTTTTCAAAAGGTCGTTTTTGTTTTTAAAACCTATCATTCCTGTTTGCGTACCGGAAAGGCATGTATGGTTTTCGAACTTTCGTTACGGTGTTAACTCCGAATTGTGAGTGAATTGGTGGTGTGAACGTCGAGTCGTTCGCCACGCATATGTTTTGTTAGCCCTTTGTGGGAGGTGTGATGACGATCTTTAATATTGTCATTTCGTGGTGGCTTGCGTGTTATCGCACCTGTGTGAGCTGTTAAAGCTTGGGTTTGTACGTTTGTGTACATGTGTGATTGTTTCATGATGTTTGTAATTATGTGTTGGTTATTGTTCGGGCCGTTGAGGTCGCCGAACGATACCATCGTTGTTGTAGTGTTTGTGTGTGTATTACTTTACGATGGTAATCGTTGTATATGATATGTATTATGATTCTTTGTTGTGCTGAGTTGGCATCTCCGCTATGTTGGTTTGCGACGTTATGCCCCATTGTATCTAGTATTTGTATTTTCGGTATGCCAAGCCGAGGCGTTTCAACCGTGTTGTGCCGGGGCATGCACGTGTAAATTGTCCTTCTCGTCAGTAACGCGTTTCAAGTGCGGACTCGTGGGACACCGAATTCAGTTTTGCGAATTGGCTACCGAGACTTTCGGAGTTCGCGCTTCAAAGACAGCTTATCGAATCGGCTTTGAGAGGCCTTTGAAGAATGTTTCCGTCAGCTGCTTTTGTGTTGTTGCCTTATTTCCGTTATTGTGAGTAGCGGGGACGACCTTCTTTTATAAGAGGTCGAATGTAATACCCATATTATTTTTGGACTTCTGCATTTCCTCTTTCTCAGGTCTATCGACTCGCTCGTGTTCGTTGATACTTTCTGAACTTGTTCTGTATTCCGGTTTCATCATTCGAACGAGCTGTGATCTTGTTTTGGGTCGATCTGGTTATCGCTGTGACTTTTCCGAGTTGTTTAGATTCTTGTGAACCTTGTCCGGAAGTAACATCTTTTGGTTCTACTAGTCCTTTTATTCGAAGTGGATCGGATTTTGAACTTCTGTATTTTCAACTCTATCGGCTCGTTTATGTTCGTTAATATTTTCTGAGCTTGCCCTCTCCCTTACTTTTGCTAATCGAATGAGGGTGGTATTGTTTCGGAATTACTCGTTTGTCGTTGTGACTTTTCAATTGCTATTCCCTTTCCTGTGGATCTTATGTGAGTGCGCATCTTGTTGTTTTCACCGGATCATGTTTTGTCTCTAGTCGAGATGGAACCTCAGAGTTTTCGGTTGAACCTTATTGTTCTTCGTGATCTGAACATGATTATTCGATTTTTGTTGTCTCGATCGTTGTGGTTCGATCATTGATTGTTCAGTTTTTGTTGATCTCGTTTCGTGATTTTTGAACGTTCAGACTCCTTCGTAATTCCCTTAAGTTCAGGAAATTAGTCTCGTTTTCGATCTTCCAACCCTTGGGCGGTGGAATTCCGTATTTGTTCAGCGATTGGCTGACGTTTTGATTGATGTACCGTTGGGTTGGTCAATCGTATCGATTTTCATTCGTTGTGTTTCGTGATTGTTTGGATAATCGACTTGACTATATTATCCGCTTGATGACGCTTGTCACTTGTTGGTTTTATTATGTCTCTACCGGTGGCGTTGTGTTGGTCGTCGTGGAGCGTGTTTTCACGCCGTATGTCCCTTTGCGTTTCTTGCGGCATTTCGCCGTCGGGCACGAGTTTTCGGTTTTTGTGTATCTCATCGACTCTTCCTGACAATAGATATTTCTTCTCCCTACTTGTTTTAAGTTTCGGGACGAAACTTCTTTTAAGGAGGGTAGAATGTAATACCCGTAATTTCGATTTCCGGTAATTTTTTTTTTCCGCGGAAGTCCATTTTGACGACTTTCTCATGACCGTTTCGTCATTCTGAGAATGATTAATTCTACACTTTTTGACATTCGAGTTCGTTTCGGTGCCGTTTTGTTGAGTTCTATGCTTTTTAGCGACTTTTCCGCACTTGAGTTCGATTCTTGCGAATCTCATTCAAAACTGCTGTTTCGAGTTTCCCGTAAGTCCGTTTAACTTTGTTAGACATGTTGTGAACTTCGGTTTGGTTATTCGATCACGTATCGTGATTTTCGGGCGTTTTGGGCCATTTTCGTAATTTCCCAAAGTTTGGGGTAATTACTTTCCGTTGTCGAATTTTGAGCCTTCGGGTGGTCGGAATCGTCTGTTCTCTTAGTTCTCGAATTCGTCTTTGAGAGTACTTCGTAACCGTATCTTCGATTCGTATTCAGGTTCGGGTTTCGGGGTCGTTCGGGCCGTCGGAGTTGGCCCCGGCCGAGTCATGGCCGGCACCGGGCCTGGCAGACCGCCGAGTTACGGCCGTTAATGATCGGCAGTTACGTACGTAAGGCCGGTTACGTATGTAAGCCTTGGCCGGTTACGTACGTAACGCTGCCGGCATTTCTAGACAGGGGGTTTGGCCATGGCCGGTTACGTACGTAAGCCATGGCCGGTTACGTACGTAAGGCGGCCGTGACGGCTATATAAGGCCTGTGATCGGGTTTTTCGCCATTTTTCCCCTTCTCTTCCTTCTCTTCCGCGGCTTGAGGTGTGGGAATTATGGAGAGATGTTGTTGGACAATCAATCCATGAAGGCTTGGAGTTCATATCATCAATCATCCATCCTATAACATCATTTGATCGAGCGAATCAAGGTTAGATTTCTATAAATCTAGTTTTGGGAAATTGGGTATTTTGGTTGATTTCGTCCGTTTAATCCGTTTTAACTTAGGATTATGATGGATTGATGATTATTTAGATGTATTATATCATTTACCTTGTTATTCCTGGTTATTGTTATTCGTGGAATGTGAATTGTATGGCTCGTATTTGCACTTTGTTCTTGCACTAGCAAAACAGTGGAGTTTTGCTAACCCCCGAGTATTCGGGGGGTGGATGTCTGTTTTTGCATTCAGGTTTGGGAGCATAACACAGAGTCGGCACGAAGGATGATGAAAGATGAACGATACTAATCACACGAGGATCCGTATGATGTCATTGGTTTAGTTATAGTTTATTTTCCGCTGCAGTATTCTTTCCCGTTGTACAGAAATGTGTTGTATTCGACCCCTGCGTGGGCATGTAATGAGTTTGAGTTGTATGTATGTATTGAAAGACCAAATTGGTCTACTGAGTCATTTTAGCCTTAAAGGCATTGTTGAGTTGTTCTATGTTGTTACCAGCCTGGTAGATCCTTGAGGAAAGGTTCTACGGCGTGTAATATCCCTGAGCGGATTGGGGGTGTTACAAATACAACACAAGTATTTCGCCCATAACACAGGGTCAGATATACATGATAATTAATTCTTCCGACATTATACAATTCACATATATAGATCTCAAGGAAACATCCCGACTATTAATCATACTCCTTGGGAGAATGAACAATCATTCACAAACCGTCGAACACATCCAATCATACATGGACTATTAACGATTAACATATGGCTCAAGATGGACATCACAGTACGCCCGATCCGGAATTGTGTCCGTATACATGTCCACCTCGTATACGGAATCCAGAATATACGTGTGACAGTGTACCTAATTAGCCTTACGAACTACGTCTCGTGTGCACAGTCCAATACGGAAACATCCACGTATGACTATATAAGTGCCCGGCTAAAAATCCTACACAATATCCAATCGGCACGCAGATATGATTTCAAAAATGTCACGATACAACATGACAACGAATTTCAACAAAATATATATCCGATTAAGGATCAAGAAAAACTCACCAAAGTGATAATAAGGACCATCAAGATCAACGATTCAAAATGACGGACTTGGAAATGCAAATCCCATGATGAACGATGGAACAACGTCAAAGACAATATCAAATTTATATAACATTTCACAAACATTTCATACACATGAAATGTATAAACATCACAAGAATTTAATCATCATTATAACTAAGCAAGATAACTTGCTTCGATACGGAGACGAGAAAATCCTCCGTTGTCGAATCGAACGAACGGTCCTTCGACTAATATTGTTTACTCGAACAATCAACCTTAAACGAAATATATTTTACTCAATAACATATCCGTATATTTAACGATATAAAATTAGTGATACGACACCCTACAATTCTTTTAACACAATTCATCCTTAAAATCGGTTTGCAAGACAATTACCGAATGTTCGCATGATTCTTTATAACCAAGGATTTATCAAGAACATGTTAAACAACCACTTATGTTGTCCATAACATCTTATGTAGATTAAACTTTCTAAAAACATTACAATGTTAAAAGGTAAAAATCTGCACCACTATGTTCATCATCTCATCTAAATTGAATAGTAAGCTTATAAGAAGGTTATATTAGTTATGAGATTACACCATATTTATGAAGATTATCAAATCATCCTTACAAAACTGAAAGATCCATTAATATCATTATGAATTCACTATCTTAAGAACACTACTTGATGATCAAACACATTCTTAGGTTATTAACACATCCGGTTAATAAGAAGTTATTGTTGTTCTCACAACTACACTTATCTTTTCTCAAGGTCCTGTTGGGCTGAAACCTAATGAGGTTACAACTCCTAAGAATTTGAATAAGAGAACATCATCCTACTTCTAATATTGCCAAGTTCTTCCCAAGGTAAGTGAATATCAAACATGGTGTTCATGCACTTTATGGTAACAATTCCATTGATTAAGTCTAACTATGATGAAGCTAACTGATTTATCTGTAATACCCGTAATTTCGATTTCCGGTAATTTCTTTTTTTTTCGGCGGAAGTCCGTTTTGACGACTCACTCATGACCATTTCATCATTCTGAGAATGATTAATTCTACACCTTTTGTCATCCGAGTTCGTTTTGGTATTGTTTTGTTGAGTTCCGTGCTTTTTAGCGACTTTTCCGCACTTGAGTTCGATTCTTGCGAATCTCGTTCGAAACTGCTGTTTCGAGTTTCCCGTAAGTCCGTTTAACTTTGTTAGACGTGTTGTGAACTTCTTTTTGGTTATTCGATCACGTATCGTGATTTCCGGGTGTTTTGGGCCATTTTGTAATTTCTTGAAAGTTACGGGTATCCGTATCTGTAATTGTTGTCTCGACCCATTTCTTGGTCGCGTATGACTAATTATGGTATTATGTTTTCATTTGGGTCGTTGATGTTGTCCGCTAACTTTTCGTCGTGTTCGTTCCGTACGTTTTCGGAAATCGAGTCGTCGGGCCATGTCGGCTGAGCAGTTGGCCGGACGGTGGCGGGTCCTGGACGGACGGTTGCGGGCACTGGCCGGGCTGACGCGTCAGGAACCGGCATAGCGTACGCTATGGCCGAAAGTCTGCGCGCGCTAGCTCGGCAGGTATAGCGCACGCTAGCTTGGTCGACCAACGCACGCTATCGGACCGGACAGTGGGGTTTCTGGGGTTCTGGGCTCGGGAAGAATCGGCAGGTAGCGCACGCTACACCGAGCGTTGCGCGCGCTAGTCGGTAGGCGTAGCGCACGCTGTCGGCCGGATAGCGTACGTTACCTGGCCGGGCGATTGATCTGCAGGGTTCTCGATGATCGCTAGCGCACGCTAGCGTCACAGCCAAGCGCTTATCGCGGTCGGACAGGCAGGATCCAGCCGGCAGATTGAGTCTTCAGTACAGGGCCTTGCGGGCCCCGGCCGAGGGTTATCGGCCGAGGCTGCCCGTTAGCGCGCGCTAGTCCGGAAGGTGTAGCGCACGCTAGGCCGTGCCTGTATAAATATGAAAGAGTAGCCATATTTTCACCCGTTTTTCATTTCCATCTTTTCCTCTCCGCGGCTGGAGACTTGGCGATCCAGGAGAGATTTTGTCAAGCAACTAATCCACGAAGATTCGGAGTTCATATCATCTATTAATCCCTCCATAACCTCCTTTGATCCAGCGAATCAAGGTGAGATTTCCTAGAAACCTATTTTGGGAAAATTTGGGTTTTTTGCGTTTTTGTCCGATTCGTTCCGTGTTGTTGATTAATACACGATGGGTATGATTAATCTTGGTAGTATTCTTGTGTTTAACATCATTTAATCCATTGTTTTTCGTCGAATCGAAGTATATTTCTTGATTTCCTTCGAATTGACTTTTTGGGGGATTTGTCCTCGATCTCGTTTTTCATCCATTTTCGATGGATCGATTATGGTTAAATGATGTTTTTAAACATATTCTATGGATTGTATATCCATATTTCAACTTGGAATTCCGTTTTCGTGATTTGACGGGACGAATCGTGTTCTTGGCCGTTTTGGGGAAAATCCTTGAACCTTCGTCATTTGTTCTTTGAATTCAGCAGCTTTGGGTCGTACTTTGGAATTCATTTTCGTTGTTATTGTTTTCGTTCATAGTTCATTGTTGTGGATTGTCGTTCGGTGGAGTCTGCGAGTTCCTAGTCGGTTCGTGCCAACCTACTTCGGCCGATTCTCCGCGTTGTGGTTATTCGAGGCAAGTACCTTGCCCATACTTTTCTTATTTTATGGATATGATGATCGGTGATCGACTTGGTGTGTTTGTTTGGTTGTTTGAAATTAAGTTTCAAAAGATTTATGTTTGGCCTCGTTAAAGGCTTTCTTTCAAATGGCGTGTGTGTTTTGTGAATGGTGTGTTTTGGGAATTGATTATGATTTGGTTACTTTGAATGTTGAAGGATTTGATGATGATACTCCTATTGTTTAAAGTTATGGAATCGTGTATTCCGTATTTAATCTTGTTATGGTGTTTTGAAGAGTTTGATAATGGTGTCGAGTTAATGGCCATCTCTAGTGAGTATTCTTAATGAACTTACATTCTTAGCATATTAGTATTGCATGAGTAACGTGTGTGTGTGTGTGCTCACTACGGGTTAGATCCGACGGGGTCTCGGTAGGGGTCCACAAGAGACGTGGATCGACGAGCTTGCTTTTAACCACTACGGGTTAGATCCGACGGGGTCTCGGTAGGGGTCCACAGAGACGTGGATCGACGGTTAATTGTGGTGCATTTTGCAAATGTGATTTGATTATGGCATTTCCGGAAATGAGTGCTTTTGAAAGGTTTTCATGATTGCATGCATTGACTAAGTGTGTAAGAGGTAAGTTGTTCGTTTGGCCTACTTGGCTAGGATGGCACTAGAGTACTTTGTTGTTTGTGTTAAATCCTTTATTTGTGGGTTTTGATGTTGGGAGACGAACCTTGTGGTCGTTCTTGTGTACTGTGAGTTGATGAGATTGGGGCTAAAATCCCAACGCTTTGGTAAAGGTTATTTTACGGAGAGTAAACTTTTGGGGCGGTGACCCCTTTTGTCTTTTGGATTTTGAAAAGTAGGATTTGATAATCCTAAATTGTTTTCTATTAAAACTCTCGATGGCATTCTAAACTGTTTTTATAAATTTTTCCATTGATTTGTGATCTTTCAATTTTAGAACGTTTTCTCAAATTCTTGCCTCGGGAAGTGCTTTTCGTTTCGTTTGGATCTTTGAGGATCCTTGGTTATTGTTATTCGTGGAATGTGAATTGTATGGCTCGTATTTGCACTTTATTCTTGCACTAGCAAAACAGTGGAGTTTTGCTAACCCCCGAGTATTCGGGGGGTGGATGTCTGTTTTTGCATTCAGGTTTTGGAGCATAACACAGGGTCGGCACGAAGGATGATGAAAGATGATCGATACTAATCACATGAGGAACCGTACTTTGTTTATTGGTTCAGTTGTACTCTATTTTTCCGCTGCTATATTTTCCGTCAGACGGTATGTATGGTTGTATTTTGACCCCTGCGTGGGCATGAGTTGTATTTGAGTTGTATGTATTTGTTGAAAGACCAAATCGGTCTACTGAGTCATTTTAGCCTTAAAGGCATGGTTGAGTTGTTATATGTCGTTACCAGCCTGGTAGATCCTTGAGGAAAGGTTCTACGGCGTGTAATCGGGGGGTGTTACAGAAATGGTATCAGAGCTTAGGTTGAGGAAAACCTAGGCTGTAGGGTCAAGTCGTGTTGTCTGAGTCTTGTTTCGTCGGATTTTATCTGACTGAGTCGTGTCGCGACGCGTCGTTTGAGTTTGTTGGTCGTGATTAGTATCGTGGGGCGATCATCATCTTCGTGCGACCTGTGGAAGTAAGTCTCCCTTCTTTGTGTTGTGCCTCATGTGACACGAGCTATTTTTATGATTATTTGTTAAGTGATGGAATCCTGATGTGGATTTTGATTTCACGATATGTATTTAATCGACTCTCGTATTTGATTTATACGAGGAGTGTCGTCGCTTGTGATGTCTTTTTATTGTTTTTTTGTCCGTTGCTGATGATTTTCGAATCGATTTGCACGTTTTACAAGTTCTCTTGTGGAAGCTTTGTGCTTATACACGTTCGACTTGTTCACTAGCCAGTGCGGGAGGGTCTTTAGAGGCCTCGAATGGGGTCAGTGGTTTTGTTCTGAATGTGGTATTTTATCGTTTATTTCCGTTTAAAGACATGTATTGTCTTGATTTTGAATGTTTTGATGCGTGTACTAGGAGTTTTTTTTTTAGTGAACGTCGATATGTGCGAGTTTTGGGCATTCTGGCCTATTGGATTTTTGAAAACCTTGAGTATCTTAGAAAAATAAATTTCGAGACATACTTTTCAAATGAGTTATTTTCTTGTGGTACATCCTAGGTGCCACAATATATTTCAAAAAATTTCTACTTCGAGGACCAAAATGCTTTGAGATATTTTCAATGTTTTAGAAACACTTTTATTTAGACCCGAGGGTCGAATATTCTGAAAGTTTTCACTAAGAGAAAGTGTTCTCATTTTTATCAAATGCGAAATGGTTCTCCAATGTCTCGATAACGATGTTTCACGTTTGTACTTTTTGAAAGGTGATACTCAAGATCAACCGGTGTTCTTCTAAATTATTTTCAAAATGAGTTTTTCGTTTTTAAAACCTATCCATTCCCGTTTGAGGGCTGGGTATATATGTATGATGTTCGCGTTGTCATTTTGATGTTTACTTACGAGTATGATCGAATTGGCGGTGTGAGCGTTGAGTCGCTTTCCACACATTTGTTGTGTTAGCCCCTGTGAGAGGCGGGGTGTTGGTGTTGAATATTATCGCCTCGTAGTGATTTCTGCGTTGTCGCGCATGTGCGAGCTGTTAGAGCTTGGTTTGGTATGACCGTGTGCATCGGTGATGGTTCCGTTATGTGTCGGTTGTTTAATGTCTTGTTACCTTGCTCCCGTTTTTGTGAATTTCGTGGACGAGGTCGGAGGTAATGCCCGTACTATTTTGACTTCTGTATTTTCTCTTTCTCCAGTCTATCGATTCGCTCATGTTCGTTGATACCTTATAAACTTGTTCTGTATTTCGGTTTCATCGTCTGAACGAGCTACGACCTTGTTGTGGGTCGATCTGATTATCGCTGTGACTTTTTCGGGTTCGGTTCGATTCTTGTGAACCTTGTTCGGGAGTGACATCATCTGGTTCTATTAGTTCTTTTATTCGAAGTGGATCGGATTTGGAACTCTTGTGTTTTGGACTCTGTCGACTCATTTATGTTCGTTGATATTTCTGAGTTTGTCCTGCCCCTTGCCTTTGTTGATCGAACGAGTGTGGTATTGTTTCGGAATAACTCGTTTGTCGTTGTGACTTTTTAATTGCTATTCCCTTTCCTGTGGATCTTATGTGAATGCACATCCTGTTGTTTTCACCTGATCATATATCGTCTCGAGTCGAGATGTGAACCTTGGAGTTGTTTGAATTTTATTGTTCTTCGTGATTCGAACAGGATTGTCCGATTTTTGTTGTCTCGATCGTTGTGATTCGATCGTTTGATTGTTCGGTTTTTATTGATCTCGCCCCATGATTGTTGAGCGTTCAGGCTCCTTCGTAATTCCCTTAAGTTCGGGAAATTAGTCTCGTTTTCGATCTTCCAACCCTTGGGCGGTGGAATTCCGTATTTGTTCAGCGATTGGCTCACGTTTTGATTGATGTACCGTTAGGCCGGTCAATCTTATTGATTTTCGTTCGTTGTGTTTTGTGATTGTTCGGATAATTGACTTGACTATATTATCCGTTTGATGACGCTTGTCATTTGTTGGTTTTATTATATCCCTAACGACGACGTTGTGTTGGTCGTCGTGGAGCGTGTTTTCACACCGTATATTTCGTTGCGTTGTTTGTAACGTTTCGCCGTTGGGCGTTAGTTACGCATTCTTGTGTATCTCGTTGAGTTTTTCCTGGTGGAATATCTTTTCTCCCTACTTGTTTTAAGTTTCGGGACGAAACTTCTTTTAAGGAGGGTAGAATGTAATACCCGTAATTTCGATTTCCGGTAATTTCTTTTTTTTCGGCGGAAGTCCGTTTTGACAACTCGGTCATGACCGTTTCGTCATTCTGAGAATGATTAATTCTACACCTTTTGTCATCCGAGTTCGTTTTGGTGTTGTTTTGTTGAGTTCCGTGTTTTTAGCGACTTTTCCGCACTTGAGTTCGATTCTTGCGAATCTCGTTCGAAACTGCTATTTCGAGTTTCTCGTAAGTCCGTTTAACTTTGTTAGATGTGTTGTGAACTTCTGTTTGGTTATTCGATCACGTATCGTGATTTCCGGGTGGTCATTTTGTAATTTCTTGAAAGTTACGGGTATCCGTATCTGTAATTGTTATCTCGACCCGTTTCTTGGTCGCGTATGACTAATTATGGTATTATGTTTTCATTTCGGGTCGTTGATGTTGTCCGCGAACTTTTCGTCGTGTTCGTTCCGTACGTTTTCGGAAATCGAGTCGTCGGGCCATGTCGGCTGAGCAGCTGGCCGGACGGTGGCGGGTCCTGGCCGGACGGCTATGGCATCGCCGGGCCGACGCGGCAGAACCGGCGTAGCGACGCTATGGCCGGAAGTTCGCGCGCGCTTAGCTCGGCAGTATAGCGCACGCTAGCTTGGTCGACCAACGCACGCTATCGACCGACAGTGGGGTTTCGGGTTCGGGCTTGGGAAGAATCGGCAGTAGCGCACGCTACGCCGAGCGTAGCGCGCTAGTCGGCAGCGTAGCGCACGCCGCCGGGCAGCTAGCGCGTTACTCGGCCGGGCGATTCACCTGCAGGGTTCTCGACAGATCGGCTAGCGCACGCTAGCGTCGCAGCCGCGCGCTATCGCGCCTGACAGCGAGATCCGGCCGAAGATTGAAGTCTTGACAGGCCTTGCGGGCCCTGGCCGAGGGTTATCGGCCGAGGCTGCCCGTTAGCGCGCGCTAGTCCGGAAGATGTAGCGCACGCTAGGCCGTGCCTGTATAAATATGACAGAGTAGCCATATTTTCACCCGTTTTTCATTTCCATCTTTTCCTCTCCGCGGTTGGAGACTTGGCGATCCAGGAGAGATGTTGTCAAGCAACTAATCCACGAAGATTCGGAGTTCATATCATCGATTAATCCCTCCATAACCTCCTTTGATCCAGCGAATCAAGGTGAGATTTCCTAGAAACCTATTTTGGGAAAATTTGGGGTTTTTGCGTTTTTGTCCGATTCGTTCCGTGTTGTTGATTAATACAAGATGGGTATGATTAATCTTGGTAGTATTCTTGTGTTTAACACCATTTAATCCATTGTTCTTCGTCGAATCGAAGTATATTTCTTGATTTCCTTCGAATTGACTTTTTGGGGGATTTGTCCTCGATCTCGTTTTTCATCCGTTTTCGATGGATCGATTATGGTTAAATGATGTTGTTAAACATATTCTATGGATTGTATATCCATATTTCAACTTGGAATTCCGTTTTCGTGATTTGACGGGACGAATCGTGTTCTTGGCCGTTTTGGGGGAAATCCTTGAACCTTCGTCATTTGTTCTTTGAATTCAGCGGCTTTGGGTCGTACTTTGGAATTCATTTTCGTTGTTATTGTTTTCGTTCATAGTTCATTGTTGTGGATTGTCGTTCGGTGGAGTCGGCGAGTTCGTAGTCGGTTCGTGCCAACCTACTTCGGCCGATTCTCCGCGTTGTGGTTATTCGAGGCAAGTACCTTGCCCATACTTTTCTTATTTTATGGATATGATGATCGGTGATCGTCTTGGTGTGTTTGTTTGGTTGATTGAAATGAAGTTTCAAAAGATTTCTGTTTGGCCTCGTTAAAGGCTTTCTTTCAAATGGCGTGTGTGTTTTGTGAATGGTGTGTTTTGGGAATTGATTATGATTTGGTTATTTTGAATGTTGAAGGATTTGATGATTATACTCCTATTGTTTAAAGTTATGGAATCGTGTATTCCGTATTTAATCTTGTTATGGTGTTTTGAAGAGTTTGATAATGGTGTCGAGTTAATGGCCATCTCTAGTGAGTATTCTTAATGAACTTACATTCTTAGCATATTAGTATTGCATGAGTAACGTGTGTGTGTGTGTATGCTCACTACGGGTTAGATCCGACGGGGTCTCGGTAGGGGTCCACAAGAGACGTGGATCGACGAGCTTGCTTTTAACCACTACGGGTTAGATCCGACGGGGTCTCGGTAGGGGTCCACAGAGACGTGGATCGACGGTTAATTGTGATGCATTTTGCAAATGTGATTTGATTATGGCATTTCCGGAAATGAGTGCTTTTGAAAGGTTTTCATGATTGCATGCATTGACTAAGTGTGTAAGAGGTAAGTTGTTCGTTTGGCCTACTTGGCTAGGATGGCACTAGAGTACTTTGTTGTTTGTGTTAAATCCTTTATTTGTGGGTTTTGATGTTGGGAGACGAACCTTGTGGTCGTTCTTGTGTACTGTGAGTTGATGAGATTGGGGCTAAAATCCCAACGCTTTGGTAAAGGTTATTTTACGGAGAGTAAACTTTTGGGGCGGTGACCCCTTTTGTCTTTTGGATTTTGAAAAGTAGGATTTGATAATCCTAAATTGTTTTCTATTAAAACTCTCGATGGCATTCTAAACTGTTTTTATAAATTTTTCCATTGATTTGTGATCTTTCGATTTTAGAACGTTTTCTCAAATTCTTGCCTCGGGAAGTGCTTTTCGTTTCGTTTGGATCTTTGAGGATCCTTGGTTATTGTTATTCGTGGAATGTGAATTGTATGGCTCGTATTTGCACTTTGTTTTTGCACTAGCAAAACAGTGGAGTTTTGCTAACCCCCGAGTATTCGGGGGGTGGATGTCTGTTTTTACATTCAGGTTTTGGAGCATAACACAGGGTCGGCACGAAGGATGATGAAAGATGATCGATACTAATCACATGAGGAACCGTACTTTGTTTATTGGTTCAGTTGTACTCTATTTTTCCGCTTCTATATTTTCCCGTTGTACGGATATGGTTGTATTTTGACCCCTGTGTGGGCATGAGTTGTATTTGAGTTGTATGTATTTGTTGAAAGACCAAATCGGTCTACTGAGTCATTTTAGCCTTAAAGGCATGGTTGAGTTGTTATATGTCGTTACCAGCCTGGTAGATCCTTGAGGAAAGGTTCTACGGCGTGTAATATCCCTGAGCGGATCGGGGGGTGTTACATTATCAAGGTCCTACTGAGATGAATTCGTCCAGCAAGGTGATCATGATGATTATAAACATGGTTACTATCATTATAACATTAAGAACTCATCTATTTCAAACCCTCATTTCATATTCATCAAGAAGTGTGAAGAAGTTTAATTAAGACCATGTTTTACTTGATTAATCTAACTCTAGGTGAAGTATACTTCATTACTAGCATCAACATATGAAAACAATACAGGGAAGAAAGTACACCTACCTCCAGAAATGAAGAACAACCTTCAACACCACAAGAAACACACTTCAAGCTCAAGAACGCCTTCTAACTTCGAATCAATGAGTTCCAAACCAAGTTACAAGACTCGAAACCAAGTTGGAGAAGGTAACTATATGTCTTAGGAGGTAGGAGAGGCAATAAACGAAGAGAAAATCGGGTGGAGGCTGAAGAGAAATGAAAAACAGGCTGGGTCTATAAATAGAATGCACAGCCTTAACGTACGCTATTTAACAATTTTAGCGTACGTTAACGCTACTACGTACGCTAATTTGTAAGAGTTACATACGTAATCGGCTTACAGTGGCTACTGACTTGAATTCGTAGGCCATTAGCGCACGCTAATTAAAAGAGTGTTACGCACGCTAATAAAAGTTGACTCTGGCCGACACGACAGCTCAGACATCATACACATGCATGCCAACAGATAACCAAGTTCACATGCGGAAGTCAACTGATGTCAGATTCCTTCTTAACGTACGCAACAGACAACATATTACGTACGTCAAATCACGAGTTTAGCCTACGTTAGTTAAGCTACATAGCGTACGCTACACTAACAGAAAAAGTTCAAAAATGCAGCTCTCCAATTAACATCGAATCATCAAGTATGAAATGAAATAACACGATATGAAGCTCAAATCTATAATACCTCAACATAATACTAAATGCAACGATCCACGATAATCAAATTATCCGAATATACAACGATAGATAAAAATGAAAAATTACAGTCGGATATTACATACTCCCCCCCTTAAAAAGGACTTTCGTCCTCGAAACTAAGGGGTAAATAACTCGGGGTATCTCACTCGCATACTATCCTCGGTTTCCCACGTAGCCTCCTCGACTCCGTGTCGTGACCACTGAACCTTTAGCAGGGGAATCATCTTGTTTCTCAATTGTTTGATTCTCCTCTCGAGTATCTGTACAAGACGCTCCTTGTACGAATGATCCTCCGCTAATTCGATCTCATCGAACTAAAGTATATGACCCAGATCAGCAACGTACTTCCTCAACTGGGAGACATGAAACACGTTGTGAATCCGACTTAAAGCCGGTGGCAAAGCCAGTCGATAAGCCATATCACCTACACGCTCCAACACCTCAAATGGCCCAATGTACCTTGGGCTCAGCTTGCCCTTCTTCCCAAAATGAAAAACACCTCGGGTAGGAGACACTTTCATCAACACATGGTCACCAACCTCGAACTCAAGCGGTCGTCGACGGTGGTCAGCGTAGGATTTCTGTCGACTTTGAGCCGTTAACAAACTACTCCTAATCAGGGCAATCTTCTCACGGGCTGCTAACAACATATCGGGTTCCGTACCTAAAGATTCTGACAGTTCGTCCCAACATAAAGGGGACCTACAATGACGGCCATATAATGCCTCATACGGTGCCATCTGAATCGAAGCGTGCTAACTATTATTATAAGTGAATTCCACCAAAGGTAGCTGGGCTTCCCAATCGTCCTTCCAATAGATATCACATGCTCTCAACATGTCCTCTATAGTTTGGATGGTTCTCTCGGACTGACCATCGGTCTGCGGATGAAAAGCCGTACTGAAATTCAATTGCATGCCCATCGCACTATGAACTGCCTTCCAAAAGTGTGACACGAATTGCCCATCACGGTCCGATACAATACTCTTGGGGGTACCATGTAACCTTACAATCTCTTTAATAAATAGCTGGGCTAATCTCTCGGGACCCCACGTGTCTTTAATCTCCAAAAAGTGGGCTAATTTGGTCAGCCGATCCACAATCATCCCAATCGTGTTCATTCCTCGACGACTCGTCGGCAAGCTAGTGATAAAATCCATCGATATGTCCTCCCATTTCCACTCGGGAATCGGGAGAGGTTTCAGCATTCCTGCGGGTCGCTGGTGCTCAATCTTAACCTGCTGACAGGTTAAACATCTCGAAACGAATTCGGCGACCTCACATATCATATTTCCCCACCAATAATGTTGTTTAAAATCCTTATACATCTTACTAGACCCCGGGTGAATCGAGTACGGGGTAGCATGGGCTTCTCTCATGATAGATTTCCTCAACTCTTCATCTGCTGGTACATACTCTTGATTCATGAAGCGTATCAATCCGTCCTCGTGGATCACAAATCCAGGGGCTTTTCCTTGAGTGACTTCATCCCGAACTCGAGATAGGAATGGATCCATAATCTGCTTCCATCTGATTATATCATCAAGAGACGAAGAAATTCAAGTGCGCAAAGCTATCCCTGAACACGCTGTAACCAAACTTCAATCTCTGGCCTCATAAGGTCCAACTGCAATTCCCTCTGAGCTTTCAAGCGGCTAAGCATCTGCTCCTGCACTGTCTTACGGCTCAAGGCATCGGCAACCACATTTGCCTTTCCTGGATGATAAAGGATCTCGATATCATAATCTTTGATTAATTCCACCCACCTTCTCTGCCTTATGTTCAACTCCTTCTGAGTAAAAATGTACTTCAGGCTCTTGTGATCCGTAAAAATTTGACAGGTAAATCCATACAGATAGTGACGCTAGATTTTTAAAGCAAACACCACAGCTGCTAGCTCCAAGTCATGGGTCGAATAGTTAACTTCATAGGGTCGCAATTGCCTCGATGCATACGCAATCACTTTTCCTTATTGCATTAGTACACATCCAAGGCCATGTCTCGACGCGTCACTATACACCATGAATCCTTCCATTCCCTTTGGTAGAACCAAAACAGGTGCTGAAATCAATCGACTCTTGAGATCATCAAAACTTTGCTGACATGACTCTGACCACAAGTACTTCTTATCATTCCTCAGTAGGTTAGTCATCGGTTGCGCAATTTTGGAAAATCCTTCCACGAACCGTCGGTAGTAACCCGCTAGGCCGAGGAAACTACGAACTTCCTTCACGTTCATCGGAGGTAGCCAATCTCAAATGGGTTCTGTATTCTGTGGGTCCACTCTCACTCCTTCGGCTGATATCACATGCCCAAGAAAGATAACTTCAGGCATCCAGAATTCACATTTAGAAAACTTCCCATAAAGCTGTTCCCGCCTCAACGTATCGAGAACTTGGTGGAGATAATGTTCATGCTCTTTGTGGTCACGAGAGTAAATCAGAATGTCGTCAATAAAAATGACTACAAAGCGATCCAGATAGTTAATAAAAACTCGATTTATCAACTCCATGAATATCGCCGGTGCATTAGTCAATCCAAATGGCATCACTACGAACTCATAATGCCCATAGCTAGTACGGAAGGCTGTCTTCGAGATGTCAGACTCTCGAATCCTCAACTGATGATAACCAGATCTCAAGTCGATCTTAGAAAACACAGCAGCTCCCTGAAGTTGATCCAATAAATCATCAATACGAGGCAAATGATATTTGTTCTTGATGGTTACCCTGTTCAGCTCACGGTAATCAATACATAAACGCAGAGATCCGTCCTTCTTTCATACAAATAACACTGGTGCTCCCCAAGGGAACGCACTAGGTCGAATATAGCCCTTTTTAGTCAACTCCTCAAGCTGGTTCTTCAACTCCTACATCTCAGTCAGAGCCATATGATACGGTGCTTTTGAAAATGGGGACGTACCTGGCTCTAACTCAATAATAAACTCCATGTCACGATGAGGAGGTAAGCCTGGCAACTCGTCTGGAAATACGTCTGGGTAGTCTCGGACTACCGGAATGTCGGCCAATTCGACTGATCTATCTGTTGTTTTGGTCATGTAGCACCAATAACCAATACATCCTTGATTAAGCAGTTTCACTGCCTTCATAGCGCTGATGACTCTCTCGGAACGGCTGAGATTATCACCTCGAAAAGTACACTCGAATCCATCATCAGAAGTGATGGTTACCATCCGCTTGCGGACACAAGTATGGCATCATGACGATCCATCCAATCGATACCCAAGATTATATCATCCTTAGGTAAATCGACTACAATCAGATTTGACAACCACTCACTGTCGTTCATACGACAGTCTTGGACTTCACGATTCCCAATAATTCTTCTACCATCGGGTAGACCACTCACATAGGTCTCACAATTGATAACATGGTCTAGAGGCAAACGAATTAAACAAGAAGTAGATATAAAAGAGTGTGAAGCACCGGTATCAAAAAGAACACACACCGAATGAGAGTGGATCTCGAGTATACCTGCAATCATGCTGGTCTCGGGATCATCAGCTTTCTTCATTTCGTAGATCCTGGGTTTTGCGGCTCCTACACCATGTGTACCACTTTGATTCCCACGACCCGTTCCCCTGTTTGCTGCGGTAGTCTGATAAGAAGTGGACGGAGGCACACGTTCCTGGACAACAGACTGATTTGGAGTATGAGCCGCTACTGTTTCACGTCCGGGCCCATTTCTGCAAAAACGAGCACGATGCCCATTCTTCCCACAAGTATGGCATGCGATGGCCGGCTTCGGGCATTTGGAGCTGACGTGCCCCTGGTCTCCGCAGTTATATCACACAACCGATGAGGGAACCGCTCGAGAGTGTGATCCGGCTGGCTTCGACGCCATGGGTGGTCGATCAGAAGGGTTTGGAAATGACTGGGGCTTCCTGAATGTCCCCCGGTTACTCTCAGTCTGGTTCTAGTTCCGAGATCTTTTGTTGTTGGGCTGTAGTTGCTTCTTAGAAATCTCCTTCGCGGTGAGCTCGTATTCCAGAGCTTTCTCGATGAACTCCGGGAGGGTCGTACAGTGGTGATTCAATAGATGCATTCTCATTCGGGGTATAAGCCTCTTGAGAAAATACTTGATTTTATCAGCCTCCGTTCGGACAATCGACGAGGCAAAAGGAAGAAGTGCCTGAAATTTCTCAGCGACAGATAGTACATCATCATCCTCTGACGGGTCCGGGTTTAGCAATTCCGACAGTTTGGCCTCACGGAGTGGCCCTGGATAGTAACGGTCTAGCATGAGGTTTTTAAATTCCGCCCAAGTGTAAGCACCATCAACTGGCCTCACTGAAAGCCACCAAGTGTGAGCGCCCTTGCTGAGATAGTAAGCTGCTACGGAGACGCGATTCTCTTCCGGGCAGTCCACCATCTCGAATAGTTTCTCAAAATGCTCGATCCAATGCACAATGTCAGCAGGCTCAGAGGAGCATTCAAAGGTCGAAGGTCGCTGGCGAGAGATGTCGTTGATGATCCGACTCACGGGTCCGCCAATCACAGGAGGTGGAGGATGAGGCCCCTATTGCTGGCCAGTAGTGGCCCTCTGCATAGCTTCCATTAATTAACCCATCTGGGTCATCTGAGTCATCATGCCCTGCATCACAACGTAAGGATCGACACGCGCATCCTCACGCCCACTGTAGTGCGATTGGTCCCTAGAAGGCGAACCACTTTCTGCGGAACTATGATCCACATTCGTGCGTCTGTTGGCTCGAGGTATCGGGATTCGGCCCCTTCCGCGGCCTTGTCCCCATCTGCCACGACCTCTCAGATTCCTTTCTATACTGAAAGAATCAATCATAATGATAATTATAAGTACAGTTCAAGATACTATTCAAAATTCATGCTAAGTTAATAGCAACAAGGAATCACATATTCTAGGAAACGGTTCATAGTTAACTATCGACACCACGAATGTCACACAGAATATTACATCGACGTCAAGTCGAATGATCTCAATCATATAATCCATCCAGCATTTACCTCGAATTATTTATCAGATAAATCCTGCCACAGATACTCGAAATAACTGTAATATCCGGAATTTCTACTACTGTTGTTTGATATTATTTTATCCAAGTTATATTGTACAGCGTGGAATCTGTACAGTGTGGATAAAATAAATAAAGGACTGAGATGTCAGTATCGGTATAATTATCGTATCTGGTCGACAATTACAATTGAGAATATTATTGGATTCAATATTTGTGTTCAGTGTGTCTTATGTTCGTTTTTGGTATGTCGAGATGTTGGACAGAAATTGTGGGAAATGGCTAAGTGTAGCATTATTAGCGCACGCTATGCATTCCTAGCACACGCTATCGTGCAGGTTTAGCGCACGCTAATGGTAAAGGATAGCGCACGCTAGTTCAGAACAGATCAGAAGGAATCTACGTGTGGACCCGGTCACTTTCGGCGCATGTGCCGATGAAGTCAACTGATGTTTGTCGTAAAGCAGTAGTGCACGCTAATGCCTGTTGTTAGCGCACACTAATATTAGATCGGTCAACAGGGAATCTTGGATTTATTGGTTGCTTTCGACATGTGGGGGTCACGAGCATATTCGGGGTAGGTGCAGACTGTAGCAAGTCAACTTCGGATAGCGCACGCTAAGGGCAAAGGACTTGCATACGCTAGACAGTGTAAGTTACGTACGCTAATGCATGGGTATTACATACGCAAGCACATGTACGAAGCCAGACAGTGGCCTCTGGACCTCAATAGCGCACGCTAACAAATTCAGTTAGCGCACGCTAAGGCTGTTGCGCACGCTAAACATGAGATGTTAGCGCACTCTAGTAATGTATTCTATATAAGGGGACAGACGGGTTTGAGATGCATTTAGTCCATTCTTTCTCCTTCAGTCGATAGAGAGAGCTTTGGGAGGTTCTTGAGGTTCCCAAACACGGTGAGATGATGATCTTTAACAAGATTAAAATGGAGAGCATGGATTCAAGCCTTGTTCTTCAAGTTAT
Source organism: Orobanche coerulescens (assembly GCA_033398695.1). NCBI lineage: Eukaryota > Viridiplantae > Streptophyta > Magnoliopsida > Lamiales > Orobanchaceae > Orobanche > Orobanche coerulescens. Next base: position 108,935,047 of record CM065819.1, read on the forward strand.
TCATGATTCTTGGAATGGAGTCAAGTGTTCTTATTCTTGGTTCATCCAATCCAGGTAATTTTGCGTATCCCTTTGATGGTGGTTCATTTTTATTGGATGATTACATATGAGGAGCATGTTGGATAATCAGATGATGATGTTATATGAGATTCAATGGAATTTTGATAAGAGTTTCGGATGTTAGTTAAGATTCTTCATACTATAAGGATGTTGATTCATTTAACCCGATCTAAGATGGATTTCTGAATCTTGGTAATTATATTGGTCGATTTAGATGAGATGAATCATGATACTAGGTTGAATTCAAGATTGAGTATGATATGATCCTTGTTATCGAGTCGGTTTGATTGTTGATGTTGTTATTGATATATGGACATTGATATGATCCTTGTGATAGTTATGGTGTCGTTTATCTTCAAGAGATATGGAGATTTATGTCTCCCTTCATTCGGATTCATAGTCGCAAGATGTTAGTCGATGCTTGGAATGCATGCCACTGTACAGCATTAGCGCACGCTAAGCTTACTGGCTAGCGCACGCTAACGGGAGCAACTTAGCGCACGCTACGTTATGCGTTTAACATGCGCTAAGTAGGCAGACAGTGCAGTATTTTTGTGTTGTGATTATGAATTCGTGATGGTTTGATTTGGTTTGTTCTGACTGCGTTTATTCGAGGTTTTGTTGAACCGTTGAGTTCGATTGGTTGGTTTTGTCGGTTGTTTATTATTATCGGATGTGTTGTCATTTTATTATTGTAATAGGTTGAGATTATTGATCGGTGAGTATAACCGTATGTTATGGTCATGTTCGAGTATGTTCGTGAATTGCTTCGGTCGGGGCCGAGGAGCTCGTAGACGAAGACATTGTGACTGGTAGCGGCTTCATCATCATTGTATCGGTATCGAGGCAAGTTATTACTTGCTCAGTTATAATGTTTAATGAATGGTTTAAGTTTCATTTCGTTTATAATGCATATAGCAATGATTATTACTGCAAATTCTGGAGATTTGTATTATGTGTTGTCTTTCCGATTCTGAGAGTTAAATCATAAGGTTTATGATTCATTTCGGATTATTGGAATTTTGGGTATCGAGGATACATTATGGTAAAGACGAGGATATGAGTATCTGCAGTCTATGGTACGTTTGGGTTGCCGAGCATTGCGGATAATCTTCGGTGGTGATTTGGCATCGAGATTGCTTCTGAAGGACTCGGGTCAAGTATTCAGGATTGATTCGGTTTAGTGTCGATGATGTTGATCATGCAGGTTGTCATTCATGTTGCTGAACATGAGGTCGTCCTAGTTGTGTCATCATAGTGTCGTTCATGTTTTGATTCATATGTTGTTCATGTTGAACATATTGATTTGCATATGTGTATGCATAATTGCATTGTTATGTTGTAAATGATCCGAAGGGATCATGAGGATCTATGCTGAGGGCGCTGGATCGGATGTCCACCATGCGTTGGTTCGACGGTATCATCATGGGGATCTATGCTGAGGGCGCTGGATCGTTGGATAGGTTTTCCACCATGCGTTGGTTCGACGGGATTATCATGGAGATCTATGCTGAGGGCCCTGGATCGTTGGATTACCAGTATTGTGTTGATGGAATCTTGTGAATTCGCATCATTGATTTTATTATGTGTTGTTGTTCATATGTGTATTGTTGGTTATCCACCTTATGATGATCTGATAGGATCATCAAGGGATCTATGCTGAGGGCGCTGGATCGTCGGATTTCCATTGAGTATACATCATTGTTATTGTTGTGAGCATATTGACGTGGTCATATGAGTATGCATTTGTAGGTCTTGTGTTAGGACCGTGTCCGTATTGTATTGATCTCGGATTAGACTGATATGATTGTCGTGGCACTTCATATCTCGAGGTATGTTCCGTATTTCCTTTGGTATTCGTCTTGTGATGGACAATCGGTTATCGTTTTGGGATTTGATGATGCTATCCGATGGATTGTATTGGTCAGAACTGGTACTTTTCCGTATCGTGAGTTGGTTATGATAGTTTGAGAATCTTGAGTATTGTTTGAGGTACAGTACAGATATTATGTTCGAGTTTATTGGTTAATCGAGTACGAGATGTGAAATGTGATAATGGTTATTCTGATGAGAATTACTTGAGTAAGTAATGTTATGGCGGTAAGATTACGTTGGTCGTATTCTTATGTTGTATTCTCATTGTTATGTAATTATTAATGTGATGTGACGATTATCATTGTTGGATATTATGGCTGACCCCGTCGTGGGATTTCTTTTTAGGTTCTTGGAGTATCGAGCATGTAGCGGTCGTGAAGAGATGAGCTTCCCGGAAGATACTGGCTAGGACATGTTTTGTGCATTGAGTTTCTTGATTGGTTCTTGTATTCCGCTGCTAGAGTATTTTTAATTGTTTATCTTTTCTGCTGCGTGAGTATTTTTAATGACCATTCGTTTTTGGTAATTTGAGTTACTTTGGAAATCATTTTCTCAACTATTGAGTTTCGGTCGTTTGGCCTTGCCCTTTTCAAAACAAGATTTCACGACGGTTTTGATAAATAGATTTTATTAAGTCTTCGAATATTTTAAAGATAGTACCGTCGTCGGCCTCTTGGGCATTTGTAAATGTTTGCGAAAATTTCCTTTAGCCTTGTGGGTTCCATCTCAGGGCCCACGGCGCTGTAATATTTCCGGTTAAATCTGGGGGTGTTACAGAATATGGTATCAGAGCTAAGGTTGAGAAAACCTAGGCATTTGGGTCGACTTGGGTCGTGTTTTGTTGTGTCATTCGAGTTGTCGATTGACTAATACTAGAGCCGTGAGTTTTTTTATTCACTCAGGCTTGTACATTATGTGATTTACCAGTGTGGTACTGGGTTTGTTGTAAACTTTTCCAAATGGTGTTAACGAGATTCTCTGGAATGAGATATATTGTGTTCTTGAGTCGAACTGATTTGGCAAAACGTGTGTTTTGAAAATATCTGTGTCGAGTATTTCCTTGAGTCGAGACATATGCCAGTATCACGGGGAATCGTCGACTTCACGATCTGTAAGTATTTGGATTTTTCAATTTCATTGAGATTTATTGCCGTTCTAAGTTGATACGTTTTGAGATTCAGCAGATATCATGCGTTACAGTATGAGATGTCAGAGTGAGACAGGATTGATGAATTGAGAAACTATGATTTTGGAAATCAGTATGTCGGTTAAGTTTGGAACGAAATTGTGCATTTGGGAGAAATGTTGTACATGGTTGAGAAGAACATGTAGTCATGTTAGTTCATTTTGTGATATATGAATTGTTTTTGAGCATTTGAAAATGATACTTTTCAAAATGAATGTTTTACGGAAAATGATTTTTGGGCCGAGACCCAATCGATTTTGAAATAGTTTTATAACCCAGGACTTGGAGTCCGAAAAAGGGTTTTCTACTTTTTAAACTTCTTGTAATGCGGAGCGAGATACGGGCTGAGACCCTAATGATTCAAAAGGCTTTTTCTTATTTTATAAAACTCTCGAGATTTGTAAAACACCTTACCAATCGTTTACCTATTTTATTTCCGTCTTTCGAGGCTTTGGTTTACTTGTTCAAATGGAACTTCTTGGGAAGTCTTTCGCTGTGTTTGATTTGTTGATTTGTTTCAATGTTTTGTCATATCATATTTGAGGTAATCCAGGATAGATTAAGGATTGACGTTGCGAGTAGTATGTGGAGGAGGTTTTTATCAGAGTCTATATATTGAGATTTTGGAATTTCATCGTGTGGTTTTCCGATGGAATATCAGTGAATTTGGTGACGAGCCGAATTGGTATACAGGAGTATGGATATGGACAAGCATTTGCATAAATTCCATTTTATTTAATCGTGTGTATTCGAAAAGAATTTTTATCGAGGACTTGGCACCAGCGAGCCGATTTAATTTTTAAAATTGATTTCATGGTCTTACGAAAATTTATGTTTTGAGTTTTCAAACTCTTGAAAGAATTTTGGAAAATTTGTCTTTTGACAAGACTATATGGTTTCAAACTGGTTTTGAAAATGTGATTGATAACCATATGCATTTAGTGTATATTACATATCATGGTGAAGTTGTGAGTGTGACTCACGAATTGGATAATATATCAATGTGGAACGATGAATAGGGATCCGAACTTTGGTATGGTCATTTGGTTATCCAAGGATGATCGATTTATTTATCGGATAAGAGAAATATTCTGCGTGTTGTAGATTCATGCACAGGATGTAATTTTGGAACTTTGGATTTTGCGAAACCGGGACATATGTGCTATGTGATTCCATTGGTATGGTAATATTGTGACTTTACCATAATGATTTTGAATGATTTCTTTTGTAGATTTGGGGATGGTGACCCCATGTTGGTTGTTTTAGATGTCGAGCGGCCGTTTCCACTCCAAGTATGATTGGTTATTTTTGTCGACTTTATTGGTTTTTCGTATGTCGAGGAGTATGCTCACCAGTCGAGTATGTTTATTGAGATCCACAGTATGTGATTGGTGTGTCGTTTTGAGAACTTTATTCGTCCGTATATCTGTCTCTGTGGTTTTGTGTTTATCATGTTGGAATTTACCGTGTGAGGGTATTCTCGATTATTATCGCTCCTTCGTTGGTAATATTAGAGTTTATCATGTTGATGATATACTCGATTGTGCTTTGACCTCTGGTTGGTCATATTGGAGTTTATCATGTTGATGATATTCTCAGTTATGTTTTAACAATTGGATTGGTCGTATTGGAATTTATCATGTCGATGATATTTTCAGTTAATTAGTTGGTTGATCATTGTTAATGATAATATAAGCGTTCGAATTTTGTGCCAATGTTTCGGGATTTGCGTCGTTGATTTTGGGCAGTTATTTCTCAGATATATCGCGCATTATTGATTGTATCGGAATTGGGACTTGATTGTGTAATCAGGTAGACAGGATTTGACACGGGCAGATTATTTTCCTCCGAAGATGAGATATTTTGTTGAGACTCAAGGAACTGTGATTGTAAGCGTATTGAGACTGTACAGTGAGGTCACTTGCTAGTATCTCAGGAGATCGTCGACCTGAGTATTTGTAAGTATTCTCTTTTGGTTATTCGGTAATGATGATGATCGATCATTGTCGTGGTGGTTTTGGGATATTTTGGGTTGAACGGTATGTTTGTTTGTTTTTATGACGGCTTGCAAGTTTCGAGGCTGAAACTTATTTTAAGTGGTGTAGAATATAATATCCGGAATTTCTACTACTGTTGTTTGATATTATTTTATCCGAGTTATATTGTACAGCGTGGAATCTGTACAGTGTGGATAAAATAAATAAAGGACTGAGATGTCAGTATCGGTATAATTGTCGTATCTGATCGACAATTATAATTGAGAATATTATTGGATTCAATATTTGTGTTCAGTGTGTCTTATGTTCGTTTTTGGTTTGTTGAGATGTTGGACAGAAATTGCGAGAAATGGCTAAGTGTAGCATTATTAGCACACGCTAATATGCATTCCTAGCACACGCTATCGTGCAGGTTTAGCGCACGCTAATGGTAAAAGATAGCGCACGCTAGTTCAGAACAGATCAGAAGGAATCTACGTGTGGACCCGGTCACTTTCGGCGCATGTGCCGACGAAGTCAACTGATGTTTGTCGTAAAGCAGTAGCGCACGCTAATGCCTGTTGTTAGCGCACGCTAATATCAGATCGGTCAATAGGGAATCTTGGCTTTATTGGTTGCTTTCATCATGTGGGGGTCACGAGCATATTCGGGGTAGGTGCAGACTGTAGCAAGTCAACTTCGGATAGCGCACGCTAAGGGCAAAGGACTTGCGTACGCTAGACAGTGTAAGTTATGTACACTAATGCATGGGTATTACGTACGCAAGCACATGTACGAAGCTAGACAGTGGCCTCTGGACCCCGATAGCGCACGCTAACAAAGTCAGTTAGCACACGCTAAGGCTGTTGCGCACGCTAAACATGATATGTTAGCGCACGCTAGTAATGTATTCTATATAAGGGGACAGACGGGTTTTAAGATGCATTTAGTCCATTCTTTCTCCTTCAGTCGATAGAGAGAGATTTGGGAGGTTCTTGAGGTTTCCAAACACGGTGAGATGATGATCTTTAACAATATTAAGATGGAGAGCATGGATTCAAGCCTTGTTCTTCAAGTTATTCATGATTCTTGGAATGGAGTCAAGTGTTCTTATTCTTGGTTCATCGAATCCAGGTAATTTTGCGTATCCCTTTGATGGTGGTTCATTTTTCTTGGATGATTACATGTGAGGAGCATGTTGGATAATCAGATGATGATGTTATATGAGACTCAATGGAATTTTGATAAGAGTTTCGGATGTTAGTTAAGATTCTTCATACTATAAGGATGTTGATTCATTTAACCCGATCTAAGATGGATTTCTGAATCTTGGTAATTATATTGGTCGATTTAGATGAGATGAATCATGATACTAGGTTGAATTCAAGATTGAGTATGATATGATCCTTGTTATCGAGTCGGTTTGATTGTTGATGTTGTTATTGATATATGGACATTGATATGATCCTTGTGATAGTTATGGTGTCGTTTATCTTCAAGAGATATGGAGATTTATGTCTCCCTTCATTCGGATTCGTAGTCGCAAGATGTTAGTCGATGCTTGGAATGCATGCCATTGTACAGCATTAGCGCACGCTAAGCTTACTGGCTAGCGCACGCTAACGGGAGCAACTTAGCGCACGCTACGTTATGCGTTTAACATGCGCTAAGTAGGCAGACAGTGCAGTATTTTTGTGTTGTGATTATGAATTCGTGATGGTTTGATTTGGTTTGTTCTGACTGCGTTTATTCGAGGTTTTGTTGAACCGTTGAGTTCGATTGGTTGGTTTTGTTTCACAAACATTTCATACACATGAAATGTATAAACATCACAAGAATCTAATCATCATTATAACCAAGCAAGATAACTTGCCTTGATACGGAGACGAGAAAATCCTCCCTTGTCGAATCGAATGAACGTTCCTTCGACTAATATTGTTTACTCGAACAATCAACCTTAAACGAAATATATTTTACTCAATAACATATCCGTATATTTAACGATATAAAATTAGTGATACGACACCCTACAATTCTTTTAACTCTATTCATCCTTAAAATCGGTTCGCAAGACAATTACCGAATGTTCGCATGATTCTTTATAACCAAGGATTTATCAAGAACATGTTAAACAACCACTTATGTTGTCCATAACATCTTATGTAGATTAAACTTTCTAAAAACATTACAATGTTAAAAGGTAAAAATCTGCACCACTATGTTCATCATCTCATCTAAATTGAATAGTAAGCTTATAAGAAGGTTATATTAGTTATGAGATTACACCATATTTATGAAGATTATCAAATCATCCTTACAAGACTGAAAGATCCATTAATATCATTATGAATTCACTATCTTAAGAACACTACTTGATGATCAAACACATTCTTAGGTTATTAACACATTCGGTTAATAAGAAGTTATTGTTGTTCTCACAACTACACTTATCTTTTCTCAAGGTCCTGCTGGGCTGAAACATAATGAGGTTACAACTCCTAAGAATTTGAACAAGAGAACATTATCCTACTTCTAACATTGCCAAGTTCTTCCCAAGGTAAGTGAATATCAAACATGGTGTTCATACACTTTATGGTAACATTCCATTGATTAAGTCTAACTATGATGAAGCTAACTGATTTATCAAGGTCCTACTGAGATGAATTCATCCAGCAAGGTGAGCATGATGATTATAAACATGGTTACTATCATTATAACATTAAGAACTCATCTATTTCAAACCCTCATTTCATATTCATCAAGAAGTGTGAAGAAGTTTAATTAAAACCATGTTTTACTTGATTAATCAAACTCTAGGTGAAGTATACTTCATTACTAACATCAACATATGAAAACAATACAGGGAAGAAAGTACACCTACATCCAGAAACGAAGAACAACCTTCAACACCACAAGAAACATGGGCGGTCCCGGTCCCAAACTCCCCAGCCCAACCCGGCTCACCCCGTAGCCCTGGCCAGGCCATCCCAGCCCGGCCCACCCCCTAGCCCAGACCGGCCCGGCCAACCCGCTAGCCCGGTCCACCCACCGTTAACTCCCCAGCACACCCCAAGCCCATCTTAGCCCACCTTTCAAATGTTAACATGCTTTTCTACTTTTCTTCCCATTTAATCTAATGTTAACATATTTTAAAATTCAAAATAATTTTTTTACTTTAATGTTAATAATTTTTTTATTTAAAACTTTTTAAATTCAAAACAGATTTAAGATAAATAAATAATAATAATATCCGGCCCAGTCCAGACAGGCCCAGTGACAGTCCGGGGGCGGGCGGGCAGTGGGCTGCGGCCGCCCAGTCCGGCCCGTCTCAAATATGGACCGGTCCTGGGATCCCTAGTCCCAGTCCAGCCCGCTCAAGACTGGCCCGATCCCGGCCCGAACCGGCCCATGACCACCTCTACATACGTATATCTCATTTAGCCATGCAGGAGTAGACTCGTCAATTTGCCATATTGACAAGAAAACATGACACGAAAATTTAATATTTGTGTTTACATTTTTAACGACACGAAAGAACGGGAACACGAAAGTGCACGATCGAGATTCAGTGTCAATTTTGTGTTTACCCTTTGGGTACACGACACGGCACGAGCTACATGAAATATATATATATATATATATATATACTAGTTTTGTAGCCCGTGCTATGTACGGGGTTGCCCATAGATGTTGTTTTATGTTCGTTATTATCAATTTAATTTTGTATTAGTAGAATAAATTCTCTTTAGATACTTATATTGTATTTTTTTAGAGTTATTTTAAAAACACATGAAATGAAGTAGTAATAACTGAAAGAATTATTCGCAAATTATAATAAAAGAAGAAAAATGTGGATGTAAAATTTTGATGAAGATTTGTGGGTATGCAATGGTGTGGAGTTTGGATATTTTACAAATTTTATGAGTTTGTTATATATTGCAGCATCGGACAATATATATTTTACTATTCATGACAAGTATTTAGCAAATATTATACTAAACATGTTTTAGCTTTTTGTTTTTGATTTTGTAAAATTATTGTCCTCGTGCACGAAATATATATTAATTTTTTATTTTATACACTTTACATAATGTGTGAAGTTTATTCGAGAAATCAATTATTTTTAATAATTTACATTCATTTATAACTTGGGTTTTAGGTTTCATAATTTTTCGTACTGGAATTGTTAAACCAATAAATATGTAGATTTTTAAATTAGATTTTTTTAAATGAGATATTTAAATTATATGAATCAAGATATTTAGTATAATCATGTTATAAACACTTAAAAAAAATGAAATAGATAAATATTTTTTCAAAATATATTTAAAATAGAGATAAATTAAATGCTACATATCATAAAAATATTTCAAAATATGAATGTAAAACCAATGAAAGCCAAATATGTTACCTCGGTGATTCTCTTATTTAAGGAATGAAATACAGTTTGTAAAACATATATATATATATATATATATATATATATATATTTAAAAGCTCCCGTAACTAAACTAACTGTGCTTTCATTCCAACAGCGACCGCATCCTGCAATTTATCGGTGAAAGATGGATCACTTGAATGTGTGATTATGAATGCTCTTACAGACAAAATAGTAGATTGTTGTTCATGTATGTATGTGTTTCTAACTTTTATTGAATGCGAAAGTGATGTCAGTAACCGAAAAGCAAGAAGTAGATCGAAGTTTATTATCTTTGTAAGTGCTCCAAGGTTATATTTGGCAGATAGTCAAGTGAAATAAGGTATTGGAATGTGAAATCATCATTATACGGATTTTTCGTGGCTTTCTCATTTCTTTTTGCCACTTACTTTGTTGTTCGGATATTATGTACATGATATGAATATATATTATATTGGTTCGAAGAAATAACTCAAAATATTGTAATTCAGTTGAGCAGACAAAGTGCAGAAACCTACAATTGAATAAATTTGTAAACCTAAAAAAGGTCCTGTGCTATAAAATATTAAATACAAAAAATAGACGTAGAAAATATTACATGTCTACAATAAATGCCTGAATTTATAATTTGCTAAATTAATACACATTCATGTTCTAGTCGGATATACGTTTAAAAAATAATAGATTTAGCTACAAAGCGTATCAATACAAAACTACAAGAAAAGGTAATAGAAAGACTATAAAAAAGGAATAAATACAAAAAACAGGGAGGATCAAGATGTGTCAGAAAATAAAATCACTTCATAAAAAAGTGGAGCATAATACTCTCCAAGTGGTCTCTTCCTAAAGAAATAGACAAGGATGGAGACATTAAAATCAAAGATTAGTTGAATTTCACTTCGGATGATGTACAACTATGAGTTGGAAAAGATGCATGGCAAGGTTGTCACGGCAGCCTGTCAAGTCGCGGCGCCACCAGACCGCCTGGATGCCTAGGCGACGTCCAGGCGACCAATTTCATATAAAATATATATTATTTTATAATATATATAATATATGAATTATTCTAAAAACATGATGAGTTAGATAATAAATAACATTCATCCCACCCAACAAAAGTTACAAAACACACCATAAACAATATAAATATATAATAAATAACAACTAGAGTTTCATATCAAATTCCTCCTATCCAATAAGTCTCAAATATCATCAAACAAGTTATCAATAAACCCCTCATTTTCACGAGCATGATCATTAGTAGTAGTCACATCCTCTTGTTCTTCAAGCTCGTCGTCATCCTCAATATCTTCATCATCATGTGGAAAAAGTTCAACCACTTCATCCTTGTCAATCAGCCTAGACGTAGTTGCGTTACGGCATCGAGAATAACTCAAGATCGATGAGCCCGGAACTTGACCAACATTAGCTCTCATATAAAGACTACGACCCTCAAGATTGCTCGATGCACCAATTGCTTCATCAACAAGACGCCACGAAAGATCTTCCCCGGCATGAACAACATCATCACCACTATCAACCCAATCATTATCCCATTGAAAATCTTCTATGATCAAAGGGTTAAAGTTAGACCCTTCTTCACGCCTCTTTTGAAATCTCGTTGCAATTTTCGATTATATTGAATGTACATCAAATCATTCAATCTCTTATGCTCTAACCGATTTCTTTTCTTCGTGTAGATATAAAAAAAATCACTTATAGTTTCGCAAGTTTAATATTTTACTTATTGATGATAATAATAATAATTTAATACTTACAAATTCAAATGTGCTCCAATTGCGCTCACAATCCGAATATGAACAACAAAGACTAATGATGCGCATAGCAAGTGATTGGAGCTCGATATGTAGGCCACCAAAAGCATTCCACCAATCAACTAAAATGTCAAAAACAATAATGAATACTTAGTTCAAAGAAGGTTCAAAAAGCGTTCCAAAAAAATAATATAGATTATATGAATAATATAATACTTGGTTTAACGAATGTAAAAAGGCTTACGAGGATTCTTTGTCTTTTGTTGCTTGATTGCCAATTGCTTTCCAAAGCTTCCTCGCATGTTGTCATAATCATCCACTTGATCACTTATCTTGACTTGCAAATCATTATCAGTGATCATTTTTTCAAGCACATCATTGAACATAGATCGTTGTGCACGAGCATATGCATTATCACTTACTTTAAGATCAAAATATTTGGAAGGGTTTAAGAATAATGCGGCCCCATATAATTTCACTTCCATTTGATCCGTCCATCGGGTCTCAACTATTTCTGTCAATTTTTTCAACAATCTTGGATTGTGCGCAAATGAATCCTTGATTTTGTTCTTGGCAACGATCATAGCCATGGAAACCTCGGGCATAGCTGGAGTTTCATCACCATCAACTATCCTCAATACAATAAGAAGCGGGTGTGATGCTCTTATACAATCTTCAACTGAACTCCAAAATCTAGAAGAAAGTACAGTGTCACACACCCTTTTTCCCACTTCCGTGTTGGCCAATTTTGAACTGTACCAATCTTCACTAACAAATAGAATTATCAAAGCATCTTTATGCTTGTACAAACTTTGCAAAGTAAGGAAAGCAGTGGCAAATCGAGTAGCCCCGGGTCGCACTAGATCCTTACCACCCGTCTTCTCCCTCATAGCATAATGAATCCTCCCATGTCTATAGATAAATGTAGTGACACGCCTAGCACTTTTGATCTTAGACTTGAATTCATTCAATTTTCCAATGTCTTCCAACATAAGGTCAAGGCAATGCATAGCACAGGGAGTCCAATAAAGTGTAGGTATTCTCTGCTCCAGTTGTTTGCCGTCCACCTTATAATTGGCACCATTATCCGTCACTACTTGAACAACAAGGTCCTTGCCAATTTCTTCAATTTTCTTCTCAAGCAAGTCCGCTAACATTTTTGCACCATGTGATTGTCCGGATGCATCAACGGACTCCAAGAAAAAAGTCCCTTCTGGATTGTTGACAAGAAAATTAATCAAGTGTCGATTCCTTCTATCTGTCCATCCATCCGACATAAGTGTGCACCCATATTGCTTCCAAGCTACTTTATGCTTCTCTTTCACCAAGTCTGTCTCTTTTTTGGCTTTCTCAAGTAGAGTTCCCCGCAAATCATGATAACTAGGTGGCTTTACCCCAGGTCCCATTTGTGCAATCGACTCAACCATTATTTCATAGCTCCTTGAATTTGCCGCGTTGAATGATATGCCGTTCTCATAGAAGAAATTGGCGATGTGCATATGCATTCTCTCTTTCTCTTCCGGGCTCTTCGTGCAACCTTCAATTGTCGTTTGGATACTACCCTTAGTATGTCTCTCTTAGACAACCTCTTCAGGAGTTTTTCGAACAATTGCAGAAATCGACATGTTTTGTTTTCCTACTCTTGGTTGCAGTCCTGCAAAATTTAAAGCCGAATACTTTCTTTTAACGGCTGTTCTGGAACTTGGTTGAGTAATAGAGCCACGATACGATGGTTGAGTATTAATGTCACTATCACTATTATCGCCCTCATCCAAAATGACTTGTTTATTCCGTGTAGTCTTATATATGTACTGTTGCATCTCCCTCATTATTTCTGTGGTTGTTTGGGAACATTTAACAACATCTCCATAACCGGCAGCTAGGTGTTGCTTCAATCTCTTTATTCCCGAGTGCATTTGTTTGTGACAAAGCGAACATTCAACCAAATCTTTGTTGTTCAAGTCTGGCCAAAAACCGTATTTCCATCCCGAATCATTCGATTTGGCCTTTCGTTTAGGATCTTTGGATATATCGTAATTTTCGGTAGAATTAGTTTCAGCCATGATGTTTAGGCCTGTAAATAAATACATTAAAAAATAATTAGATAAAGAAAGGAAATAGAAAAGAAAAAAGAAAGAAAAAAAGAATAGAACAGGGTACATTACAGGAACAGAAAAAACAGCAAAGAACATTGATCAGTACAGGAAACAGAAATGAAAAAAAAATAGAAAAGAACAAAGAAAGAAAAAGAACAGGAAGCAGAAAAAAAAACAGAAAAAAGCACAGAACAGGAAGCAGAAAAAAAAACAGAAAATAACATTAATCAGTACAGTACAGGAAACAGAAAAGAAAAAACAAAGAAAGAAAAATAATAGGAAACAGAAAAAAAAAAGCACCAGAAAAAAAGAAAAGAACAGAAAAGAACAGTAAGGAAACAGAAAAGAACAAAGAAAGAAAAATAACAGGAAACAGAAAAAAAAACAGAAAAAAAAGCACGGAAATAGAAAAAAAACAGAAAAGAACATTCAACAGAAAAAAAATACGGAAAAGAACAAAGAAAGAAACAGGAAAAAAAAAACAGAAGTACAGAACAAAGAAGTATAATGAAGAAGAGTACCTAGCGGGCGGCGGGCGGCGAGAGTGTAATATCCGCCATTTCGGATTTCGGTAATTTTCTTTTTTCCGGCGGAGGTCCGTTTTGACGACTCGCTTGGGACCGTTTCATCATTCTGAGAATGATTAATTCTGCACTTTTTGTCATCCGAGTTCATTTCGGTATTGTTTTGTTGAGTTCCGTGTTTATTAACGACTTTTCTGCACTCGAGTTCGATTCTCGTGAATCTCGTTCGAAATTACTGTTTCGAGTTTCCCGTAAGTCCGTTTAACTTTGTTAGACGTGTTGTGAACTTCGTTTTAGTTATTCGATCACGTATCGTGATTTTCCGACGTTTTGGGCCATTTTCGTAATTTCCCAAAGTTTGGGGTAATTACCTTCCGTTGTCGAATTTCGAGCCTTCGGGTGGTCGGAATCGTGTGTTCTATTAGCTCTTAGATTCGTCTTTGGGAGTACTTCGTAACCGTATCTTCGGTTCGTATTCAGGTTCGGGTTTCGGGGTCGTTCGGATCGTCGTTGTGATTCTTCATTTTGTGCATGGAGGCCGGCACGATCGGCGAAACGGCCTGGCAAGATCGCCGAGCGCCGTGTCCTGCGCCGGGTCGGACAGGACCGGTAGCCTGCCGAGACACGGCCGAGACACCCGGCGCTGGTGTGGGCCGTTTGCTGCGCCGTGTCCGGCAGCAGTATAAATATGGCAGAGCAGTCGGGTTTCACTCATTTTTTCTCACTCGTTTTATTCCATTACGCGGCTCAAGCTTGACCAATCATGGAGGCATGTTGTTATACAATAAATCCATGAAGTTTTGAGGTTCATATCATCAATAATCCGTCCTATAACATCCTTTGATCGAGCGAATCAGGTCAGATTTTCTAGAAATCTAATTTTGGGGATTTTGGGTATTTTGTTCGATTTCGTCCGTTTAATCCGATTTAACTTAGGATTGTGATGGATTGATGATTATTTAGATGTATTGTATCATTTCCCTTGTTATTCCATGGTTGGATCGTATCGATTCGTTGTTTTGGTCGAGTTCTTGATCGACGCCTTGAAGGTGTCCGGTAAAATGTCATAGAGGGGTTTTCGGGCGTTCTACGATTATTCTTCCTCGTATGATCGATGATTTATTGATTATATGTTGTTAGGGTCGAATTCTTGTGAAGAACTCGAGTCGGAACCCTTCCGTTCGTCGTTTTCTTCAAGCTTCTCGATCGTGGGTGTATTCATTGTCTTCGCTGGAGAATCGTAGGTGTTCGAGGTGTCCCGACTGAGTCGTGATTGTAGGAGTGTCCGGTATCGATTATCGAGGCAAGTATCTTGCCCATACATTACGTGTTTTGTGGATATAATGGTTGCTAAGTGTCGATATGTGCTAAATAAATATCTATAACCATTTTTCAAAAGAATCGGTATATTTACCATCATGGTTTTCGTAAAGGTGAACCATGTGTCGGGAATTAATATGCTTAATTGGATATGTGTGCTAGTGACGAGTATAGGATCACCTTACTTTCGTGTGATGTCATTATGTATGATTATGGCGTCGGTGTAAAGTGTAATTCTCTTGTGAAATTATGTGCTTGGAGTCACGTGGTTATTGATGGATATGTGAGTTTGTGTGATATTGGTTGTGTCGTTCGGTGCTGTTGAGATCTTGTGCTCCCTTGTGAATTGATATAGTTCTGCGTCGTGAGTACGTGTTGGATAATGTGGCCATTCTAGCAAGGTACCTCGACTATATATATTTTGTGTGTTTGACCTTTGAGAGTTGTGGTTTTGTAATCTGTGAGTTGTTACTCTTCCACCTGGGGATGGCATGTGGCCTCTGGGGGCCGATACTAATGGGTACGGCCATGGAAGTGGACTTGGGTGCGTGTGTTGATGTTCTTCCACCTGGGGACGGTTCGACGGGACCTTTGGGGGCCGATACTAATGGGTACGGCCGCGGAAGTGGTTTCCCACCTAGGGACGGTCCGACGGGGCCTCTGGGGCCGATACTAATGGGTACGGCCACGGGTTACCAAGTGTGGTTTCTGTGATATTGATGTTTATGTTTTGATGATTAATTGTGATATGTCCGGAGTATCACAATGCTTTACGCTCGGGGTCCAGATACATTATATATCGAGTCTTGGTGTTTGGCTAGAATGGCATAAGAATAACGTGTTATGTGTAATGTGTCCTTGTAAGTGAATTGCAGTGGATGATCGGGTCGTAGGCCCTGTGTTTTGTGATCGAAATGGTCGGGCCGTGGACCCCGTGTTTTATTAACGGATTTGATTTTGGAAAATGAACTTTGGAGCTGTGACTCTAAATGGCTTTCGAGGAATTAAGAACTTTTCAATTTCTAATGTTTTCAAAACTCCCGAGATTTGGAAATGTTTTCAAAGTGCTTACTTGCTTCGTTTCTACTTTCAAGACTTGTACTATTTTAATTAAATATATCTCTGGAAGTCTTTCGTGGTATTCTCGGAATGTGTTGTGTATGGCTCGTTTTTGCACTTTATACTTGCACTAGCGAAACAGTAGAGTTTTGCTAACCCCCGAGTAATCGGGGGGTGGATATATATATTGTGTCCAGGTACATGCAGGTTTTCGGGAGCAAGACACAGGATCGGTACGAGGGATGATGAAAGACGAATGATACTAATCACACGAAGGCCAGTTTTGGGTTAAGTTAGTCGAAGTCTATTGTAATGACTTTTCCGCTGTCTTATTGTTCGTTGTTGAAAGTATTTTACCCTTGCGTGGGTATGAGTCTGGATGAGTTTATGTATTTTGATTTGTAAGTCAGTGACGAAAGACCAAATCGGTCTATTGGCTCGTTATTTTGATTCATCGGTATGTAATGTAATGTGTTGTTTTGATGTCTAGCCTGGTGGATCCTCACGGAGAGGGCATGTAATATTCCCGGTTTGATCTGGGGGTGTTACATTTATGGTATCAGAGATTAGGTTGAGGAAACCTAGGCTGTCGGGTCGAGTTATGTGTTGTTGAGTCTTGTATTGTCAGATGTTGTCTGACTGAGTCGTGTCGCGACGCGTCGTTTGGAATGTCGGCCGTGATTAGTATCAGGGTGCAGCCATCATCTTCATGCGACCTGTGGATGTAAGTCTCCCTTCTTTGTGTTTGTGCCTCGTCTGATGCGAGTTACAGGTATGATCATGAGTTAATTGACGGAATCCTCCTATGGATTTTGATTTCGTGATATGTTGTTATTTGACTCTCATATTTCGTTCATATGAGGAGTAGTGTTGCTGGATTGTGCATGTCGGACTTGTTGTTGCCCAAAATATTTATCCGAAGATTAATATTGCTGGAAGACGGACAACAAACAACAATTGCGGGAGCACTTCCGAGAGAAGATAAATAATACAAGATTTGCCGGGTTTGTTAGGCCCGGGCTTGAATGCTCTCGCGAGATGTTATTAATACGAATATTCGTGGATACAAGTATTAATGAGAGAAATCTAAATACAATGAGTGTAAAAAGACTCTGTTGATCCGGCTCTTGAGCGAAGCTCGGTGTTCTTCGTCCCGCCGGTAATCTGCTCGAGGAGAAAAGGCCGGGAGAAGTAAGACCGAAAGAAAGCTGTTGCCAAGAGTTGGATGTTAGCCAAGTGTAAGTGTTTTGCTTCTGTATGGTGTGAAATGCGAGAATGCAGAGTGTTCAAAGAGTCGGAATCTCGGTCTCGTGCAGAAGAGTTTCGGTCCCTTTTCAAGTGCCTGCTGCCTTGTATATATAGAGGCTGAGGGGCCCTGTCCCCTAGTGGGCGATCGCCTTTCGGCATTTAATGTAACGGGGCGATCGTCCTAAAGGGCACGTGGGCTGCCTGCCAAAAGTCCAAAGCTACGGTGGTGGCGGTAGTGCGGTCCAATGAGGATCCAGCACGCGTCCGGAAGTACTGTCACAGGAGGTCCCACTTTGCTACTTTCGGCGGACTTTGTCAGGGTAGGTGACAGGCTGTAGTCACATGTCTTGTCCGTCAGCTCCTCTCGCAGGTCTGGGCCATGCTGGTAGGTGAGGTAGGTGACAAGTTTGTCAGCGCCTTTTGTGGATCTGCATGTGGGTGCTGTCCTGTTTGCTCGGCCTTGGCCGACTGGATGGCCATCGGCCAGTCACTGAAGGTTGGCAATGGTCGGTCACCAAGGGTCGATCGGCAGATGCCCAGAGGGGATCGTCCGCTAGTCGATCGCCAGGAGTCGGTCGCCGAGTGCCGAGTGATGATCGTATCTGAGGTCGATCGCTCGGTACCGGGACTTGTCCTGGGACCTTCCTTTGGCCGATTTAGCTGGTCCGCTGGGTTGAGGCTCGGTCGTGTAACACCCCCAAATCCTATTGGGTTATTACAGTGCCGTGGACCCCACGCCAGGAGATCCACCAGGCGAACATGACTAAAATACATTAAATTAAACAACAAGGGAAAATCATAGTCCCTACTATGATAACCGACACAATATTCCGATAAGGAATTTCAACGACAAAAGTGGCCTACATGGCCAAAATGAAATACAACAACATCCACGAACATCTGTTCGGGTAATACAACACGACAATAACTGACAAGACTGGAGTACACTCCAACTGACTGACCAACAATGAACAACTCAGACTAGTATCGCTCGAATGCCTCGTCGCCATCATCATGCCCCTGTGTCTCAACTCTCTCCTCGCAAGCACCTAAAACATGAAAACATGTTCCGCCCCCACGGTCGATCATCCAGGATAATGAATATCAAATACATGTATAACATGATATGCATCCAAGCGTAATGAAACGGTACAATGATAATAATACGAGATGCTCACAAACCAATGTAAGAATCGAGCATTCGTGAAACACTATGCCCACGGCATACTATTAATACACGCTCGACAGTTAGAACATAAGTGCCCGGCGAATCATAATCACGAGAATACCACAATGAATTAAACGACATGAACCAAACCGAATGAATTTAATATGAATCATAATGCCCAAAGGCTCCAATGAAAATACCAAGACATTACAAAAGGCACGAAAGTCATTCGGCGGAAGTTAACAAATATCATAAACACTTGAAACCTAATGACCCGAAGCTATAGTTAATGAGGGCTAATAAGGTCATAATCACGACCGTGACCTCTCGAGTTGTAGGTGTTGGGAAGCCAACCGCGAAGGTTCAAGCCCCAAACTTACCCATAAGGTCATAAACGCGACCGTGACCTACTAAGTTGTAGGTGTTGGGAAGCCAACCGCGAAGGTTCAAGCCCCAAGCTTACCCATAAGATCATAAACACGACCGTGACCTCCTGAGTTGTAGGTGTTGGGAAGCCAACCGCGAAGGTTCAAGCCCCAAGCTTACCCATAAGAACATAAACCCGACCGTGACCTCCTGAAGTGACGGGGTTGGGAAGCCAACCGCGAAGGTTCAAGCCCCAAGCTTACCCATAAGATCATAAACACGACCGTGACCTACTGAGTTGTAGGTGTTGGGAAGCCAACCGCGAAGGTTCAAGCCCCAAGCTTACCCATAATAAGCACTAGCCGAGACTAGCCTCCAAAAATATAATAACTCACAAATGACAACGATTCGTAGATTACCGAATTCGTGAGAATGATAGTGTGCTACCTTGAGTCGGCGACACGATAACAATGATGCGTGGATGATTCCATGAATGATTGAGTGTTTCGATTACCTTAGAACGGCAAATCGAGAAGAGTAATATGAAGGATACCTCGGCACCTTTAATCGGTTACTGACGAAGATGAGAAATGAAGACGCTAATGCCTTTAATCGCCAATACGGTTTTAATGACAACCCCAACAGGGAATAACAATGATTTCAACGATGTTTTAGATTGACATCTATATGAACAACAATCGATACATCGATACCGCGACAAGCTATCGACAATGACATTAATGATGAGTAATACAATGCCTTGAATCGGCCGTTAACGAACAACAATGACATTTGGCAAAATTAGGAAGGTATCGTATCGAGCGATCTCTTGATATCAATGAATTCATGAAGAGACTAAGTCTCGGAATGATACAACACATCTATACACATACATGATGACATTAGCTCATTGACTAGTACAAGTATAAAACTTGCCTCAAACCGAAGGCGATGAATTCCTTCCACGAACAACGAACGGCGTCCTCCGATAAACACAAGTACTCGAACCACCTTGAATGAAATACAATTCGTTCAATAACACAATATCAATCGAAATCAACATAACGAGAAAGAAACTCTTTGAGGCATTTAATCGAACACTAAATGTTCAAAGTTCCTCAAGAGCCTAAAATCATCAATCGGGTTGAATGAATCGAAAATATGGATATACAATCCATAGAACACGATTAATAATGTTTACTAACATCAACCGATTCATCAAAATCGGATTAGAATCGAAATCAAGAACAAATCTCCAAAAAGTCAACTTGAAAGAAAATCAAGAAATATACCTTGATTCGACGAAATACTCGGATTAGATGATGATATGATCGATAAGGATCCTCAAAACGCTTAGAAATCGAGTGGAATCGACCAAAAACTCCATTTCCGATTTTCCCCATCGCCCGGCCCTTTTAAGTGAAGAAATGTGATAAAAATGAAGTCTGGGCAGTCCTTTGCCTATATATGGCCGGCAGATTCTGGCCGTAATAGCGTGAGCCTTACGGCCATGCCGGCATTCGTCAAACTCGCCTGGCGCCCTGACCGCTTCTGGCCGTAGAATCGACAGGCTTTACGGCCGTAACTCGCACTCTGGCCAGAATCGGCGAGTCCTTACGGCCCATCGCATTCGTCAGAAGTGCACAGCACCGTCTGGCCGTAACTCTCGGCCCTTACGGCCAGAATCGCATTCGTCGAGCCATGCACCAAGCACGTCTGGCCAGAATCGGCACCTACGGCCGTAACTCGGCGAGCCCGGCTCCGGCCGTGGCCACTCCGACGGCCGACGACCGAAACCCGAACCTGAATACGAATCGAAGATATGGTTACGACGTACTCGCAAAGACGAATCCAAGCCTTAAGAGAATACACGATTCCGACCACCCGAAGGCTCGAAATTCGACAACGGAAAGTAATTACCCCAAACTTTGGGAAATTACGAAAATGGCCCAAAACGTCCGAAATGCACGATACACGATCGAAACACCAAGCCAAAGCTCACAACATGAATAATAACATTAAATGAACTTGCGAGAGACTCGAAACAACAGTTTCGAACGAGATTCGCAAGAATCGAGTTCAAGTGCGGAAAAGTCGCTAAAAAGCACGGAACTCAACAAAACGACACCGAAACGAACTCGGATGACAAAAAGTGCAGAATTAATTATTCTCGAAATGACGAAACGGTCATGAGCGAGTCGTCAAAACGGACTTCCGCCGAAAAAAAAGAAAATTACCGAAAAATCGAAATTGCGGATATTACATACTACCCCCCTTAAAAGAAGTTTCGTCCCGAAACTTAAAACAAGTAGGGAGAAGCAATATCCCGCCATGAAAAATCAACGAGATACACACGAACAAGAATGATCACAATGAATGATAATGAATCGAAATCTAACAAGGATCAAAAATGACTCACCGGGGTGAAATGATAACGTAATGAGTGATAGCTCAAATGAAATGATTGGAAACATAGTTTCCCGTGAAGTGAATGATTAGTTTGATAATTATAAGTCTCAACGTGATTGATATATGATGAATGAATTATTTGAATGAATGAACGACAAATGGAATGAATGATTATACTATTACCGAGCAAGAATTAACTTGTTCAAAACCGGAGATGAATGTCCCTACCTATGGCTCTCGAAGCCTGGTAGGACCCCTTGGATGAAGCACGAGCTGGAGTAACAAAGTCCCCCGAGGCCCTTGAGCTCTCTCGAGATCTACCGGAACTAGGACCTCTGCAATATTTCCGTAGGTGTCCCGGGTTCCCACACGTAAAGCAGACAATAGCCGGCACCGTACACCGAGTACTCACGTGCCTGTGAATCACGATTAAAGCAAACAACGGTCGAACTCGTAAATGCCCGAGAGGAAGATGCTTTCTCGGCCACGAAGGCAGTGGAAAACGACCTCTTGGACGTCGTAGCCCGATGTCCCTCAGAACGAACAGGCATCCTAGTCCTCTCACCCGAAGAAACTGAAGGATGCTTCTGAGTAAGCTCCTTGATCAAAAACTCTGCTCCAAGAGCCTTCTCGATGAACTCACTAAGTGAATTACAATTGTGATTTAACAACTGCATCCTCAATCATGGATTTAGCCTCTTGCTAAAATATTTAATTTTATCCGCCTCAGTATGGATAATTGACGAAGCAAACTGAAGTAGTCCCTGAAACTTCTCAGCAATGACAATAACACCCTCGTCCTCGACGGATTCGGGGTTCAAAACTTCTGACAACTTGGCTTCACGAAGTGGAGCCGGATAATACCTCTCTAACATGAGAGTCTTGAACTCGCTCCAAATACAATCACGATCGAAGGGTTTCACAGAAAGCCACCACGAATAAGCGCCCTTACTCAAGTAATAAGCCGCTCGCCACTTTACTCTCTTAGGACACTGAACCATGTCGAAGAGTTTATCAAAATGCTCGAGCCAATGAACAATATCACCTGGTTCCGACGAACCCTCAAAAGTAGGCGGCATCGGACGAGAGATATCGCCCAAAATCGATTCACTCCTCCATCTGTCCATGAAATGGCACTGCATCCTGTTGCGGTGGACCACGAACTATCGAGGTCTGCATGGTCTCCACTATCCGCGTCATCCGAGTCATCTGGGCCATCATGCCTGCATAAATATGAATGGATCAACCCGAACACCTTCCGAGTGAGATGCCTCTCGGGTACGACTCCTGACAGTGAATGATTATCGGCGGTGAATGAGTAGACTCGCTATTCGATGAATTAATGATATCCCTCGCGTTCGTGTGGGCATGCACACGAGATCCCGGGTTATGGCCCGCACCGCGGCCTCTTCCCCTGCGTCCTCTGACAGCTCTATCCATACTGAAGTAGGAAAATCACATGATGATTATAGATTCCGCATGAATATCGCATTATGATTACATTACAGAGTGACAATAATGAGCATACACGCCCTCGCACAATGAATGCATTAATGATTTAATGAAATGATCGTCGACATTACGTCAGAGTATGATAAGATCGTATGAGACATCAAATGAGGTAACATGATTGCCTGATGAAATTCCTGAAATGATTACCTTGAACAAGTTAACAAGGTTGAAAATTCGATCCTCAAGATCAACAACTGAACCGTGAGATGGGATGAACGATTAATGAATTAACTGAACAATGAGATTGACTGAGTGACGAGTGAATTAGCTAAACGATGAGATTAATTGAGTGATGAATGAATTAGCTGAACGATGAGGTTAATTGTGTGATGAACGAAGCAACTGAGCCATGATATTGACTGAATGATGAATGAATTAACTGAGTGATGAATGAGTTAACTAAGTGATGAATTAACTGACTAATGATATTGGCTGAGTGATGAATGAATTATCTGAGTGATGAATTAATTAACTGAATAATGAGATCGGTGAGTAATGAATGAATTGACGGAACAATGAGATTGGAGTGATTAATGAATTAATATGAACAATGAGATTGACTAAGTGATGAATGAATTATGTGAGTGATGATATTGGTAGTGTGAATGAATTAACTGACTCATGAATGAATTATCTGAGTGATGATATTGACTGAGTGAGGAATGAATTAACTGAGTGATAGATGAATTATCTGAGTGATGATATTGACTGAGTGACGAACGAATTAACTGACTGATGAATGAATTATCTGAGTGATGATATTGACTGAGTGAGGAATGAATTAACTGAGTGATGAAATCAAAATGATGATTGAAAATTATTAACTGATAAATGAGTTGATCCTTAATGCTTACACAAGTCACACGTGCTCCAAAACAATTAATCATGAATCAATTATAGCACTAATATCACATATAGGTTTCAGCAAAGCATGAACGATTAATGACATGATGGATGTATGAACACAAAGAGAATCGAGTCCTTACACAGGTCATACGAAGCTTCGAGGTCTCGCGATACTAGTCTTCACTGACGACGACTCGATGAATGAATGACTCGTGCAGTCGCACTAATATTACGACTCACAAAACCTGACTGACTAGATTGTCATAACCTGACAATCCCACTACTACCGCGTCGGTAGGACCACATAACTCACATCTCAGGGTATTTCACAACCCAACTCTCTGATACCATTTCTGTAACACCCCCAAATCCTATTGGGTTATTACAGTGCCGTGGACCCCACGCCAGGAGATCCACCAGGCGAACATGACTAAAATACATTAAATTAAACAACAAGGGAAAATCATAGTCCCTACTATGATAACCGACACAATATTCCGATAAGGAATTTCAACGACAAAAGTGGCCTACATGGCCAAAATGAAATACAACAACATCCACGAACATCTGTTCGGGTAATACAACACGACAATAACTGACAAGACTGGAGTACACTCCAACTGACTGACCAACAATGAACAACTCGGACTAGTATCGCTCGAATGCCTCGTCGCCATCATCATGCCCCTGTGTCTCAACTCTCTCCTCGCAAGCACCTAAAACATGAAAACATGTTCCGCCCCACGGTCGATCATCCAGATAATGAATATCAAATACATGTATAACATGATATGCATCCAAAGCGAGAATGAAGCAGTACATGATAATAATACGAGATGCTCACAAACCAATGTAAGAACCGAGCATTCGTGAAACACTATGCCCACGGCATACTATTAATACCGCTCGACAGGTTAGAACATAAGTGCCCAACGGCGAATCATAATCACAGAATACCACAATGAATTAAACGACATGAACCAAACCAGGCCGAATTTAATATGAATCATAATGCCCAAAGGCTCCAATGAAAATACCAAGACATTACAAAAGGCACGAAAGTCATTCAATGGAAGTTAACAAATATCATAAACACTTGAAACCTAATGACCGAAGCTATAGTTAATGAGGGCTAATAAGGTCATAACCACGACCGTGACCTACCGAGTTGTAGGTGTTGGGAAGCCAACCGCGAAGGTTCAAGCCCCAAACTTACCCATAAGGTCATAAACGCGACCGTGACCTACTAAGTTGTAGGTGTTGGGAAGCCAACCGCGAAGGTTCAAGCCCCAAGCTTACCCATAAGATCATAAACACGACCGTGACCTCTCGAGTTGTAGGTGTTGGGAAGCCAACCGCGAAGGTTCAAGCCCCAAGCTTACCCATAAGATCATAAACACGACCGTGACCTCTTGAATTGTAGGTGTTGGGAAGCCAACCGCGAAGGTTCAAGCCCCAAGCTTACCCATAAGATCATAAACACGACCGTGACCTCTCGAGTTGTAGGTGTTGGGAAGCCAACCGCGAAGGTTCAAGCCCCAAGCTTACCCATAATAAGCACTAGCGAGACTAGCCTCCAAAAATATAATAACTCACAAATGACAACGATTCGTAGATTACCGAATTCGTGAGAATGATAGTGTGCTACCTTGAGTCGGCCAACACGATAACAATGATGCAATGGATGATTCCATGAATGATTGAGTGTTTGATTACCTTAGAACGGCAAATCGAGAAGAGTAATATGAAGGATACCTCGGCACCTTTAATCGGTTCAAGCGGCGAAGATGAGAAATGAAGACGCTAATGCCTTTAATCGGCCAATACAGTTTTAATGACAACCCCAACAGGAATAACAATGATTTCAACGATGTTTTAGATTGACATCTATATGAACAACAATCGATACATCGATACCGCGAACCGGCTATCGACAATGACATTAATGATGAGTAATACAATGCCTTGAATCGGCCGTTAACGAACAACAATGACATTTGGCAAAATTGCGGAAGGTATCGTATCGAACGATCTCTTGATATCAATGAATTCATGAAGAGACTAAGTCTCGGAATGATACAACACATCTATACACATACATGATGACATTAGCTCATTGACTAGTACAAGTATAAAACTTGCCTCAAACCGAAGGCGATGAATTCCTTCCACGAACAACGAACGGCGTCCTCCGATAAACACAAGTACTCGAACCACCTTGAATGAAATACAATTCGTTCAATAACACAATATCAATCGAAATCAACATAACGACCGAAAGAAACTCTTTGAGGCATTTAATCGAACACTAAATGTTCAAAGTTCCTCAAGAGCCTAAAATCATCAATCGGGTTGAATGAATCGAAAATATGGATATACAATCCATAGAACACGATTAATAATGTTTACTAACATCAACCGATTCATCAAAATCGGATTAGAATCGAAATCAAGAACAAATCTCCAAAAAGTCAACTTGAAAGAAAATCAAGAAATATACCTTGATTCGACGAAATACTCGGATTAGATGATGATATGATCGATAAGGATCCTCAAAAACGCTTAGAAATCGAGTGGAATCGACCAAAAACTCCATTTCCCGATTTTCCCTGTCGCACCGCACCCGAGTGAAGAAATGTGATAAAAATGAAGTCTGGCAGTCGCTTTGCCTATATGGCCGACAGATTCTGGCCAGAATGGCGAGGCCTTACGGCCATGCGGCATTCGTCAAACTCGCCCAGCGCTTGACCCGACCGCTTACGGCCAGAATCGGCAGGCCTTACGGCGTAACTCAACTTACTGGCCAGAATCGGCGAGTCCTTACGGCCAGAATCGCATTCGTCAGAAGCTGCTGGCACCGTCTGGCCGTAACTCTCGGCCCTACGGCCAGAATCGCATTAAATCAGTGCCATGCCTGCGAGCACGTCTGGCCAGAATCGCACCTTACGGCCGTAACTTCGGCGAGCCCGGCCCGGCCGTGGCCACTCCGACGGCCCGACGACCCCGAAACCCGAACACGAATACGAATCGAAGATATGGTTACGACGTACTCGCAAAGACGAATCCAAGCCTTAAGAGAATACACGATTAGACCACCCGAAGGCTCGAAATTCGACAACGGAAAGTAATTACCCCAAACTTTGGGAAATTACGAAAATGGCCCAAAACGTCCGAAATGCACGATACACGATCGAAACACCAAGCCAAAGCTCACAACATGAATAATAACATTAAATGAACTTGCGAGAGACTCGAAACAACAGTTTCGGACGAGATTCGCAAGAATCGAGTTCAAGTGCGGAAAAGTCGCTAAAAAGCACGGAACTCAACAAAACGACACCGAAACGAACTCGGATGACAAAAAGTGCAGAATTAATTATTCTCGAAATGACGAAACGGTCATGAGCGAGTCGTCAAAACGGACTTCCGCCGAAAAAAAAGAAAATTACCGAAAAATCGAAATTGCGGATATTACAGTCGCCCATTGCTCAGCCGCCTTGGCCGCTTCAGCAGTCGCTCGGCCTCGGAGGCGATCGCCGGTCGGAAGGTGTTAAATCTTGACACAACAATTGCCCCCCAGCTTGCTCCTATGTTGAAGACATGGGGCGAGGTGGCTCTTGCTGGTGATCGCGTCTGGATGAGGACGGGCGACCTTGCTGAGCTGACTTAGGATTCGGACTTGGGCTATCATGGTCGATTGGCTTAGCTATCTTTCGGTCTTGTACCTGCAAAAAACAACATTGGCCGATCCCCCATGGAAACTTGGTGGTTTCGCTTTGTTTGAGGTATCGTGCACAGTCGCGGAGATCGATGGACCGACCCCATGACCGTGTCTTGGTGCACAAAGACAATGAGTGCCTCGTGACTCACTTTATTATGAGGGTCCTCTGTTAGGCTGCGCCTCGCCTTGTATTTAAACGAAAGGCGTGCGGTCTCGGTCTAGAGGAGTCCTTGCGCGGCGGCGTCGGATGAATCAACTCCACGCCGCGGCTTGTTAGCTCTGCTTCCACCTCGGCCGGCCATGGAGATGGCCGACCTCGGCAGTGTGTACGTTGAGACGGGGTTGTGGAATGAGTCCACCGATTAATGTTGGAGAGCCCTCGACTACGCCGGCCTCGTATTTAAACAAAGGGCGCGATCTCGGCGAAAGGACCTTGCATGGCGAAGCGGCCGGTTCCATCATTGCCCGGAGCCATGGCTTTATGATGTGCGGTGGGCGATCTTATGCCTTAGTCCGTCATGTTATATGCGGATCGTAGATGGCGATCGTTTCCTCGGTGCGGATGATGTAGCGTGATTAGCGGCGATCGGGCGGAAGACTGGAGATCGTCGCTCGGCCGCCGATCGCTTATTCGTAGGTCGATATTGGCGATCGGGCGGGAGATCGTCGTCCGGTGCCGATCGCGCCGCTCACAGGCTAAGAAGAAACCTTTGCACGGCCAGAAAATCTGCGGCTCTTGCCGGAAGGCTGCGTAGGTCGTAGGTTGGGTCTTCGTAAGATGCCCGAACATAGGCGAAAAACCCCGAAAACCTCCTAGGACCGCGTAGAGGGCGGTCTCATCGCTTATGGGCTCGCCATTGAGGATGATTACGTCTACCGGCCGATGTAGTCCGAGTCGGACTCTTCTTCTCCCCGCTTGATTTGCATCATGCGAAGGGGACCTTCGGGCGGACGACCACAGTGGCGAAGTACTCGGTGAAGCCGTGCGCCGGCTCGTTAAAGGAGCCATGGACCGAGGTGGCAATGAAGTGTACCACCGGTGGCGAGGTCGTCCAGCGTCGGAGGAACATTCGGCATCTGGTTGCGTCGGATGCCCCGCACCTGATCATGTAGATGTTGAACTTCCTCAGTGCACTTGGGGTCCGATCGCCCCTCGTACGGGTGTTTGCGGGAGCGATCTGTCTTTGCACGGCGAGCTCGATGTCGATCGCGAGCGGCTCGCTTGGCCCGGCGATCGTCTTCTTGGCGCCTGCCCTGGATTCCAGGAGCGCCTTCAAGTCGTTAAGTTGACGTTGCATCGCAGCCATTGTCGTGGCTTGGTCGCTTGATCGGCTTTGGGAGGCGGAGCCGAGGCGATCGTGTACCGATCTCCGGCTCACGCCGCCGCCTCGGCAATTCGGCGGGGAGCCAGGACGGCTGGCCGCTGCAGGAGTCGGGTAGGCCGAGCTCCTGGTGACGGACTCAGACTCCGTCGACTCGTAGATGGGGCCGGACTGCCCCGGTAGCCAGGTCGGGTCACTGCCCAGGCGATCGAAGACAGAGGTGCCCCGGCTAGCGAGCGCCTCTTCCTGCGGTCGGGAGCCTCCTGGCGATCGCTCGGCCAGTAGTGCCTTGAGCTTCCGCTTGATCTTCCGGCGAGAGACCGGGGGGGCGGTAGCTGGAGGCGCGTCGAGAGCGCTCCGTCGCTCCTGTAGGACGGCCAGGTCCCCTTCGATCTGTTCCTTGGTTCGGAACCGATCGAGCGAGAGGCTTGGGCCGCCGTCCAGGGACGGGATCGAGCGTCTCGGCCATGGCGGCTACCTTCCACCATGGTGTGGCTCGGATTGGGACGGAGCAGGGGGTTTGGCCTACTGGTCGGCTTTCTTCGACGGAGGCGGAAGACATGATTTCGAAGGATTTCTTTGAAGTGCGGTAAGTGTCACTTCAAGTATCCGCCAGAACAGTGAGTGTTCTTGGACGTAAGTATAAAAATCGAGGGTTGGATGCCCTCCTTCTAGCGCCAATTGTTGTTGCCCAAAATATTTATCCGAAGATTAATATTGCTGGAAGACGGACAACAAACAACAATTGCGGGAGCACTTCCGAGAGAAGATAAATAATACAAGATTTGCCGGGTTTGTTAGGCAGGGCTTGAATGCTCTCGCGAGATGTTATTAATACGAATATTCGTGGATACAAGTATTAATGAGAGAAATCTAAATACAATGAGTGTAAAAAGACTGTTGATCGGCTCTTGAGCGAAGCTCGGTGTTCTTCGTCCCCGGTAATCCGCTCGAGGAGAAAAGTAGGAGAAGTAAGACCGAAAGAAAGTGTTGCCAAGAGTTGGATGTTAGCCAAGTGTAAGTGTTTTGCTTCGTATGGTGTGAAATGCGAGAATGCAGAGTGTTCAAAGAGTCGAAATCTCGGTCTCGTGCGAAGAGTTTGGTCCCTTTTCAAGTGCCTGCTTGCCTTGTATATATAGGGTGAGGGGCCCTGTCCCTAGTGGGCGATCGCCTTTCGGCATTTAATGTAACGGGCGATCGTCCTAAAGGGCACGTGTTTGCCAAAAGTCCAAAGCTACGGTGGTGGCCGTGCGGTCCAATGAGGATCGGCCACGCGTCCGAAATCTTATCACAGGAGGTCCCACTTTGCTACTTTCGGCGGACTTTGTCGGGGTAGGTGACAGTGTAGTCACATGTCTTGTCCGTCGGCTCCTCTCGCAGTGCAGGCCATCTTGGTAGGTGAGGTAGGTGACAAGTTTGTCGGCCTTTTGTGGATCTGCATGTGGGTCTTTGTCTGTTTGCTCGGCCTTGCCGACTGGATGGCCATCGGCCGATCACCGAAGGTTGGCAATGGTCGGTCACCAAGGGTCGATCGGCAGATGCCTGGAGGATCGTCCGCTAGTCGATCGCCAGAGTCGGCCGCCGAGTGCCGAGTGATGATCGTATCGAGGTCGATCGCTCGGTCTGGGACTTGTCTGGGACCTTCCTTTGGCCGATTTAGTCCCATTGGGTTGAGGCTCGGTCGCACAGGCCGCTCGGAGACTGCCTTGGCCGCTCGGCAGTAAGTCGGTCGCTCGGCCTCGGAGGCGATCGCCGGTCGGAAGGTGTTAAATCTTGACACAACAGGACTGTAGTTATTTTATCCGCTGCGTGAGTTCTTTTGTAATGACTTTCGGTATTTTACCGACTGAGTTTTATTTCAAAAACCAATTCCCTTAACCGAGTTTTTGGCATTATGGCCTTCATCATTTTGGCGAAATTCTTATGACGATATTTAGTATTTTGTAAATGACTTTTTGTGAGTTTTTAAAATATTTCCGTCATCGGCCTTTTTGGTGTTTTTGTAAATGGTTTTTAGCCTGGTGGGTTCCGGCGCGGGACCCACGGCGCTATAATGTTCCGTGTAATTACCTGAAATTTTTGGGGCACTCTAGCCCATTGAATTATCTTTGAAAACCTTGAGTATCTAAAAAAAAAAAAAAATCGAGACGTACTTTTAAAATGAATTATTTTCTCGTGGTACATCCAAGGTGCCACAATATGTTTTAAAATTCTTCTACCTCGAGGACCAAAATATTTTGAGATATTTTCAATGTTTTCGAAAAACTTTTACTTAGACCCGAGGGTCGAATATTCTGAAAATTTTTCACTAAGAGAAAGTGTCCTCATTTTTATCAAACGTGAAATGGTTCTCCAAAGTCTCGATAACGATGTTTCACGCTTGTACTTTTTTTGAAAGGTGATACTCAAGATCAACCGGTGTTTTTCTAAATTATTTTCAAAAGGAGGTTTTTGTTTTTAAAACCTATCCATTCTCGTTTGAGGGCTGGGTATGTATGTATGATGTTCGTGTTGTCATTATGATGTTTGCTCCCGAGTATGATCGAATTGGTGGCATGAACTTCGAGGCATTGTCACGCATTTGTTGTACTAGCCCTCTGTGAGAGGTGTGAACTGGTGTTTACTGTTTATCGCCTCGTGGTGATTTGCGTGTTGTCGCACGAGTGTGAGTTGTTAAAGCTTGGATTTTTGTGCGTTTATGCACATTGGTGATTGTTTCATGATGTTTATGATTGTGTGTTGGCCATCGTTCGGGCCGTTATAATCGTCGAACGATGACGTTGTTGTTGTGATTTTTGTATGCATTGATATGTTATGCTGTGTTGGAATCTCCAGTATGTTGTTTTGCGGTGTTAGTTCCATTGTATCTAGCATCTGTATTTTCGGTATGCCGAGCCGAGGCATTTCAACCGTGATGTGCCGGGGGAATGTACGTGCAATTTGTCCTTCCTCGCCTGCGACGCTTTTCAAGTGTGGACCCGAGAGACACAGGATCCAGTTTTGCGAGTTGGGTCCCGAGTCTTTCGGGGCGCGAACTTCAGTACATATATGAGGATCGGCTCTGAGAGGCCATGAGAGATGTTTATGTCGTTTGCTTTTTGTGTTGTCACCTTACTCCCGTTGTTGTGAATTGCGGGAAGGACATTTCTTTTATAAGAGGTCGAATGTAATGCCCGAATCATTTTTGACTTCCGTATTTTCTCTCCCTCAAGTCTATCAATTCGCTCATGTTCGTTGATAGTTTCCGAACTTGTTATGTATTTCGGTTTCGTCGTTCGAACGAGCTGTGATCTTGTTTTGGGTCGATCTGGTTATCGTTGTGACTTTTCCGAGTTCGGTTCGATTCTTGTGAACCTTGTTCGGAAGTAACATCTTTTGGTTCTACTAGTTCTTTTATTCGAAGTGGATCAGATTTTGAACGTCTGTATTTTCGACTCTATCGACTCGTTTATGTTCGTTGACATTTTCTGAGCTTGTCCTGCCCCTTGCTTTTGTTGATCGAACGAGTGTGGTATTGTTTCGGAATAACTCGTTTGTCGTGGTGACTTTTCAATTGCTATTCCCTTCCCTGTGAATCTTATGTGAATGTACATCTTGTTGTTTTCACCGGATCATATATTGTCTCGAGTCGAGATGTGAACCTTGGAGTTGTTGTTTGAATTTTATTGATCTTCGTGATTCGAACATGATTGTTCTATTTTTGTTGTCTCGATCGTTGTGGTTTGATCGTTTGATTGTTTGGTTTTGTTGATCTCGTTTCGTGAATATTGAACAATCAGACTCCTTCGTAATTCCCTTAAGTTCGGGAAATTAGTCTCGTTTTCGATCTCCCAACCCTTGGGTGGTGGAATTCCGTATTTGTTCAGCGATTGACTCGCGTTTTGATCGATGTACCGTTGGGTTGGTCAATCGTATTGATTTTCGTTCATTGTGTTTTGTGATTGTTCGGATAATCGACTTGATTATATTATCTGTTTTATGACAATTGTCACTTGTTGGTTTTATTATGTCTCTACCGGTGGCGTTGTGTGGTCGCCGTGGAGCGTGTTTTCACACTGTATACCCTTTGCGTTGCTTGTAATGTTTCGCCGTTGGGCGCAATTTTTTTTCGGTTCTTGTGCATCTGATTGAGTTTACCTGGCGGGATATTGCTTCTTCCTACTTGATTTAAGTTTCGGGACAAAACTTCCTTTAAGGAGGGTAGAATGTAATATCCGCCATTTCGGATTTCGGTAATTTTCTTTTTTCCGGCGGAGGTCCGTTTCGACGACTCTCTTGGGACCATTTCATCATTCTGAGAATGATTAATTCTGCACTTTTTGTCATCCGAGTTCGTTTCGGTATTGTTTTGTTGAGTTCTGTGTTTATTAATGACTTTTCCGCACTCGAGTTCGATTCTCGTGAATCTCGTTCGAAATTACTGTTTCGAGTTTCCCGTAAGTCCGTTTAACTTTTTAGACGTGTTGTGAACTTCGTTTTGGTTATTCGATCACGTATCGTGATTTTCGGACGTTTTGGGCCATTTTCGTAATTTCCCAAAGTTTGGGGTAATTACCTTCCGTTGTCGAATTTCGAGCCTTCAGGTGGTCGGAATCGTGTGTTCTATTAGCTCTTAGATTCGTCTTTGCGAGTACTTCGTAACCGTATCTTCGGTTTGTATTCAGGTTCGGGTTTCGGGGTCGTTCGGATCGTCGTTGTGATTCTTCATTTTGTGCATGGAGGTTTCCGGCACGATGGGCGAAAGCGCTGCTGAGCGCCGTGTCTCGCAGGTCGGCCTGGACCGAAGCTCGCGAGACACGGCCGAGACACCCGCGCCGTGTGGGCGTGGCCGCGCCGTGTCCGGTGAAGATAAATATGGCAGAGCAGTCGGGTTTCACTCATTTTTTCTCACTCGTTTTATTCCATTACGCGGCTCAAGCTTGACCAATCATGGAGGCATGTTGTTATACAATAAATCCATGAAGTTTTGAGGTTCATATCATCAATAATCCGTCCTATAACATCCTTTGATCGAGCGAATCAGGTCAGATTTTCTAGAAATCTAATTTTGGGGATTTTGGGTATTTTGTTCGATTTCGTCCGTTTAATCCGATTTAACTTAGGATTGTGATGGATTGATGATTATTTAGATGTATTGTATCATTTCCCTTGTTATTCCATGGTTGGATCGTATCGAATCGTTGTTTTGGTCGAGTTCTTGATCGACGCCTTGAAGGTGTCCGGTAAAATGTCATAGAGGGGTTTTCGGGCGTTCTACAATTATTCTTCCTCGTATGATCGATGATTTATTGATTATATGTTGTTAGGGTCGAATTCTTGTGAAGAACTCGAGTCGGAACCCTTCCGTTCGTCGTTTTCTTCAAGCTTCTCGATCGTGGGTGTATTCATTGTCTTCGCCGGAGAATCGTAGGTGTTCGAGGTGTCCCGACTGAGCCGTGATTGTAGGAGTGTCCGGTATCGATTATCGAGGCAAGTATCTTGCCCATACATTACGTGTTTTGTGGATATAATGGTTGCTAAGTGTCGATATGTGCTAAATAAATATCTATAACCATTTTTCAAAAGAATCAGTATATTTACCATCATGGTTTTCGTAAAGGTGAACCTTGTGTGTCGGGAATTAATATGCTTAATTGGATATGTGTGCTAGTGACGAGTATAGGATCACCTTACTTTCGTGTGATGTCATTATGTATGATTATGGCGTCGGTGTAAAGTGTAATTCTCTTGTGAAATTATGTGCTTGGAGTCACGTGGTTATGGATGGATATGTGAGTTTGTGTGATATTGGTTGTGTCGTTCGGTGCTGTTGAGATCTTGTGCTCCCTTGTGAATTGATATAGTTCTGGGTCGTGAGTACGTGTTGGATAATGTGGTCATTCTAGCAAGGTACCTCGACTATATATATTTTGTGTGTTTGACCTTTGAGAGTTGTGGTTTTGTAATCTGTGAGTTGTTACTCTTCCACCTGGGGATGGCATGTGGCCTCTGGGGGCCGATACTAATGGGTACGGCCATGGAAGTGGACTTGGGTGCGTGTGTTGATGTTCTTCCACCTGGGGACGGTTCGACGGGACCTTTGGGGGCCGATACTAATGGGTACGGCCGCGGAAGTGGTTTCCCACCTAGGGACGGTCCGACGGGGCCTCTGGGGCCGATACTAATGGGTACGGCCACGGGTTACCAAGTGTGGTTTCTGTGATATTGATGTTTATGTTTTGATGATTAATTGTGATATGTCCGGAGTATCACAATGCTTTACGCTCGGGGTCCAGATACATTATATATCGAGTCTTGGTGTTTGGCTAGAATGGCATAAGAATAACGTGTTATGTGTAATGTGTCCTTGTAAGTGAATTGCAGTGGATGATCGGGTCGTAGGCCCTGTGTTTTGTGATCGAAATGGTCGGGTCGTGGACCCCGTGTTTTGTTAACGGATTTGTATTTTGGAAAATGAACTTTGGAGCTGTGACTCTAAATGGCTTTCGAGGAATTAAGAACTTTTCAATTTCTAATGTTTTCAAAACACCCGAGATTTGGAAATGTTTTAAAAGTGCTTACTTGCTTCGTTTCTACTTTCAAGACTTGTACTATTTTAATTAAATATATCTCTGGAAGTCTTTCGTGGTATTCTCGGAATGTGTTGTGTATGGCTCGTTTTTGCACTTTATACTTGCACTAGCGAAACAGTGGAGTTTTGCTAACCCCTGAGTAATCGGGGGGTGGATATCTGTATTGTGTCCAGGTACATGCAGGTTTTCGGGAGCAAGACATAGGATCGGTACGAGGGATGATGAAAGACGAATGATACTAATCACACGAAGGCCAGTTTTGGGTTAAGTTAGTCGAAGTCTATTGTAATGACTTTTCCGCTGTCTTATTGTTCGTTGTTGCAAGTATCTTACCCTTGCGTGGGTATGAGTCTGGATGAGTTTATGTATTTTGATTTGGAAGTCAGTGACGAAAGACCAAATCGGTCTATTGGCTCGTTATTTTGATTCATCGGTATGTAATGTAATGTGTTGTTTTGATGTCTAGCTTGGTGGATCCTCACGGAGAGGGCCTGCGGCATGTAATATTCCCGGTTTGATCTGGGGGTGTTACAGAGAGGCAGTCGACGGCGGGCGGCGAGGTGCGGCGACGGGCGAGCGATTGGAGTTGGAGTTGGATGAACTATGAAGCGGTCGGGACTGGAGTTCTTATAGACTGCTGCGCTAGGGCTAGCCGCCAGGTTAAGAACTTAAGTAATATAACTTTTTTTTTCGGTTTACCCAGGCGTCCCAGGCGAACCAGGCGTCGACTTTTACGCCTAGGCGGCGACTTGAATCTCCTGGCGGGGCGCACCATCTAGGCGAATCACGGAAATTGCCTGGACACCTAGGCGGCGACTAGGTGTCGCCTAGGCGACGCCTTAACAACAATGATGCATGGATTGTCCTGCACGGGCTAGCAATTGAATCACGAGTCCTTGAAGAAGCCATTACTAACTATAGATTGGTGAGCAAGATGCTTGGGTCTCTTTCCAAGTGTTTCTGTATTAAATCATATCTATAAAGAAAGTCCATGATATGTCTACTCTTAGTTTATACCGAATTGGCAGGGATTTTCAATGTTACGAAATGAACTTTCGATAAAATTCTAGACTTGAATTAAGAACATCGCTTTTCAAGCAAGTCCTAGTGTGGCTAATAAAATTATCGAGACAATAATTGACAAAAATGATACGCGTGACAATGAGTTGGCTCTTATTTCTCAAAAATTTGAAAAATTCATTAAACTCTAGACGCCAAGAACGAAAATTACAAAAATCTTTCGTAAATCCGCATCGTAAAAAAATTAAGAGTGTTTTAAGACATAAATCAATAATATACATATGCAGTAGGCATATCATGGACATCGCCAAAGTAGGTGCGTAAGAAAACATACATATCCAATAGGCATAAAACTGACCATAGAGGTGTTTAGCGCATTAAGAGACGAAGGCCTGTTGAGTATTGCTGTTCTCGAGCTGGCTTTGCCCTCAACAACTACCTGATCATCAATGCGACAGTGAAAATTAATGCTCAAACAAGCAGCAAATGACCAAAAGAAAGGGTAAACATAAATTCAAATGTGAAAACTGACTAAATTCAAATGTCAACAAGGGATTTCTGGAGAGAGATGAAAGGCCTCTGCAGCCATAGGTGGACCTCTTGAGATGCAGAAACTGCCGGAAAAGCATTACAGATTTGTAGCATCGCATAGTTTTCCAGTCCTAAAACAAAAACCCTAATCATAAAAAATCAAGGAACGAAAATGAAGAAAAGGAAAAAGCTATCTGCAATGAATATCCAAAAACATGAGAGAATAAGGCGTTGAATTAAGGTTCTGACCTCCACAGTGAAAGAAGATAAAAACCTTCAGCGAAGAATCTGAACCGTAGCGAATGAGATAAGGGAGGAAGATGAAACTGAGATAATGGATTGTGAGGATGGGAGATTTGGAAGAAACGAAGTAGGAGGTGCCATCCGAAGGCAAAGCCGCAACCAAAAAATGAATGAAGCAGGTAGGTGCGTAAAAGGAAGCATGAGATGGGCGACGAAAACATCGGCACTTATTACATATGGCTACAAATAGGCTCATTTAGGAGATTGTGGAAGTTTATCATTGTCGCATTGATGTAGACAAACCATATTTTGAGAACAAATAATGCAAGCCACAGAAATAGGTGTTCTCAGGCGCAAAATAAAGAACACAATGCCTTTCACGTAATTAGGAAGTTGTTAGCAAAACACTCTGTAGAGAAGACCATTTAAAGAGGAAGTCTACAGACTATTAAATCATACCAAGCTGCCAAACCTAATAAAGAACGGGTCCACAAAGAAAAACCGACAAAGGACGTACAAGGATTTCAAAAAATTGAACAGAACCTATTTCGCAAACCAACACAACAATAACTGATAACAAAAATATAAAATAAAACCACACAAAAACAAATATAACTAACTTAGAAAAAAAATTGTGAAGAAGAGTCAGTTGTTGAAACAGCAACAAAACAAGCAAATCTGACACAAAGCCACCCAAAAAAGGTCAGTGGGCCAAGCAAACAAATTCCTAGTCGCATTAACAGAAAAATCGTCAAGCAATAATTCCAAATATCATAGCAGCCATATTAAAAAAGGGTACCACAAGGAAGCCGAAAAAATAATTCTCAAAGATATAATAATTAAGAAGTATAGAAGAGGTAACAATATAAAGTGAGAAGGTGATAAAATTTTAATCACATATTTCATCATCGAAGCTTTTACAAAATTCTCTCACCAATGTTCATTTCTCAAATGGAGCTTCACAATGGAGTGTTTAATTGATCATTGTTCGGGTGTAATTGTAAAAGGTTTAAATTTTTGGGGAGAAAAGGATAATTTATTTATAGGGGTTCGAAACAAACGAGAGAGAAAAAATAAACTATAACCAGTAGTTCTAATACACAAACATAACAGATATGAATAACCAACCTAAAATTTGCTACAAACCAATCCCCATACTTCAAAATCAATCAGAGACAAACCTGATATAGAGCCTATTTCTCTAAAGAAACCCTCGGTCCATCCCTCACAATACACGTAGGGTAATTAATGAGCAATCAGTGAATACATTTTCAATAATTCCAGTGCATATTATTTGCTGAACATAGTTACTGAATATTCTTACTATTTCACACTATTTAACAATATGGCTTCCTATTCAGAACAGAATCAATATCTTATAAAGGAAAACATTACCACAAAGCAAGCAATACACCCTATTCTTGTGGATAACAGGACACACCATTAAGGTGATGTAGAACCGGGCAACAAATCCTCTTTCATTGGGTCATGTAGAACAGGGGCAGCAAGCGGACTCTACACCAAGATGTTTTAGAGATTTCATAGAACCTGGTTGTCAGTCACAGCACTGCCTCAAACTTCTATGTTATATATGTAATATCCGGAATTTCTACTACTGTTGTTTAATAGTATTTTATCTGAGTTATGTTGTACAGCGTGGAATCTGTACATTATGGATAAAATAATGGACTGAAATGTCAGTATTGGTATAATTATCGTATTTGGGAGACAATTACAATTGAGGATATCGTGTATCCGGTCATTTCAGTTTTGACATTGGGTCTATCATATGAGAATATTATTGGATTGAGTATATGTATTCAGTATGTGAGTGTACATATCCAGTATGTCGAGACGGACGAAAAGAGTTGGAAATGGCTAAGTACAGCCACGTTAGCGCACGCTATGAAATATGCTTAGCGCATGCTACGAAGTATGAGTAGCGCACGCTAAGTGGTGCAGTTAGCGTACGCTAATAGGTTAGCATTACGTACGCTAAGGAGGATCCTTAACGTACGTAAGGCATTCTGGGAAAGGTTCGGAAGGCAGCCGACAGGTAGGCCCGGGTTGATGTTTATCGGCATCTAGCGCATGCTACCAAGGATGGTTAGCGTTCGCTAATATCAGATCGTCCGATAGGGAATCTTGGCTTTCGGCGAGTGGACCCGGCCACTTGTGACGCGTGTCCAGATAAGGTCAGCGGGTGCTTGTCATGTAGGGCTAGCGCATGCTAAACCGTATGGTTAACGCACATTAATTTCAGATCAGTCAGAGGAATCCCAGAAATCGCGGATGCTTTCGGCATGTGGGGGCATGAGTGGTAGGTGAATACTGTAGTAAGTCAACTTCGGATAGCACACGCTAAGGGCAAAGACTTGCGTACGCTAGACGTGATGTTTTACGTACGTTAATGCATGGGCATTATATATGTAAGCTAGTTTACGAAGCGAGGCAGTAGTCTCTGGACCCCGATAGCGCACGCTAACAAAGTCAGTTAGCGCACTCTAAGGCTGTAGCGCACGCTAAACATGAGATGTTAGCGCATGCTAGTAATTTATTCTATATAAGGGGACAGACGGGTTTTGAGATGCATTTATTCCATTCTTTCTCCTTCAGTCGATAGAGAGAGCTTTGGGAGGTTCTTTATGTTCCCAAACACGGTGAGGTGGTGATTTTTAACAAGATTAAGATAGAGAGCATGGATTCAAGCCTTGTTCTTCAAGTTACTCATGATTCTTGGAATGGAGTTCAAGTGTTCTTCTTCTTGGTTCATCTAATCCAGGTAATATTCGTATCCCTTGTTAGTTGTTCGTTTTTGAGGATGATTACATGTGAGGAACATGTTGGATAGTCATGTGACGATAATATATGAGGTTTTATGGGATTATGATAAGAGTTTTCGGATGTTATTTAAGATTCTTTATGTTAATGGTGATTCGTTTAACTTGATGAGGTTGAATCATGGATTTCTGAATCATGATAATTTCAGTGGTCGATTTAGATGAGTTAAATCATGATATGAGGTTGTATTCCAGATTATGTATGAGATGATCCTTGTTATCAGGTTGGTTTGATTATGTGATTTGCATGATGAAGAAAATGATAAACATTATGATATATACCTCGGATTATGTTGTTTTAAACGTGATGTCGGATATTTCATGTTCTTGAAGAGCTCTGAAATTATAGGATATGATGATTATGTATAGAAGGTGTTGGTGTTTTAGATATGAATATGGGATATTCGTATCTAGAGCCAAGTTATGTGTTTTGATATAATATTCGTATAACAATACGAATATGATTTCGAGTATGATGATGAGTTTGGATCTGGAAAGTTATTGTTAATCTTGGAGTATGATTTCCTTTTCATTCGGATTCGTAGTCGCAAGGTGTTAGTCGATGCTTGAAATGCATGCCACTGTACAGCATTAGCGCACGCTAAGCTTACTGGATAGCGCACGCTAACGGGAGCAACTTAGCGCACGCTACGTTATGCGTTTAACGTGCGCTAAGAAGGCAGACAGTGCAGTATTTTCGTGTTGTGGTTGTGAATGTGTACTTGTTTGAGTTAGATTGTTCAGACTTATGTTTAACCGAGATATCGTAGAACCATTGAGTTTGTGGATTGGTTATATCGATTATTGATTGTTATCGAATGTGTGTTAAATCGATTATTGTAATAGGTCGAGATTATTGATCGGTGATTAGAACCGTTTGTTGCGGTCGTGTTCAGGTATGTTCGTAAATTGCATGGGTCAGGGCTGAGGAGCTAGTAGATGAAGACAATGAGATTAGTGACGGCTTCATCATCGTCGTATCGGTATCGAGGCAAGTTATTACTTGCTAAGTTATAATGTTTAATGAATGGTTTCAGTTTCATTTCGTCTATAATGCATATAGCAATAATTATATGTTGTCTTTCCGATTCTAGAAGTTAAATCGCACTGTATATGATTTATTTCGGTTATTGGCATATTCGGGTATCGAGGTTATATTATGGTAAAGACGAGGATATGAGGATCTATAGTTCATTGTACGTTTGGATCGCCGAGCATTGAGGATAATTGCCGGTGATGATTTGACATCGAGATTGCTCCTGAAGGACTCGGGACAAGTATCTTAGTTTGATTCGGTTTAGTGTTAATGATGTTGATCATGCAGGTTGTCATTCATGTTGCTGAACATGAAGTCGTCCTAGTTGTGTCATCATAGTGTCGTTCATGTTTTGATTCATATGTTGTTCATGTTGATGAACATATTGATTTGCATGTGTGTATGCATAATTGCATTCTTTATGTTGTAAATGATTCGAAAGGATCATGAGGATCTATGCTGAGAGCGCTGGATCGGATGTCCACCATGCGTTGGATCGACGGGATCATCATGGGGATCTATGTTGAGGGCGCTGGATCGTTGGACAGGTTTTCCACCATTCGTTGGTCTGACGGGATCATCATGGGGATCTATGCTGAGGGCGCTGGATCGTTGGATTACCCAGTATCGTGTTGATGGAATCATGTGGATTCGCATCGCTGGTTATATATGTTATTGTTGTGCATCTGTATATTGTTGGTTATCCACCTCGTGTTGATCTTGTAGGATCATCTTGGGATCTATGCTAAGGGCGCTGGATCATGGGATTTCCATCGAGTATATATAGTTGTATTGTTTTTGAGCATATTGACGTTGTCATATGAGTATGCATTTGTAGGTCTTGTGTTAGGACCATGTTCATATATTGTGTTGATCTGATCTCGGATTAGACTGACGTGATTGTCGTGGCATTGTGCATCTCGAGGTATGTTCCATATTTTCCTCTTGGTATTCGTCTTTGATGGACAATGGGTTTTTGCGTTGAGATTTGATGATGATATCCGATGGATCGAATTGGACAGAGTTAGTAGATTTCGTAACAGTGAGTTATAATAATGTTTTGAGAACTTTGGGTATTGTGTGAGAAGCGGTACGAGACGTAAATTTTGGTAGAGTGATGGCGGTAAGATTACTTTGGTAGTATTCTTACTTAGTATTTAATTGGTATGTAATTATTGATGTGATGTGATTGATTTCGTTGTTGGATATTATGGATGACCCCGTTGTGGGATTTCTTTTTAGGTTCTTGAGATATCGAGCTTGTAGCGGTCGTGGAGAGATGAGCTTCCCGGAGGATACTGGCTAGGGTATGTTTTTGTGAACTGAATTCCTGATCAGATATTTTATTCCACTGCTAGAGTAATTTTACTTGGTTGTCCTTTTTGCTGCGTGATTATTTTAAATGACTTTTTGATATCTAGTAACTTGAGTTACTTTATAAATCGTTTTCTAAACTATTGAGTTCCGGCCATTGGGCTTTGCCCTTTTCAAAATGAGGTTTTACGACGCTTTTGATAAACGAGTTTTATAACGTCTTCGAATATTTTTAAAGATAGTACTGTCGTTAGCCTCTTGGGCATTTGTAAATATTTGCGAAAATTTCTTTTAGCCTTGTGGGTTCCATCTCGGGGCCCACAGCGCTGTAATATTTCCGGTTAAACCTGGGGGTGTTACAGAATATGGTATCGAAGCTTAGGTTGAGAAAACCTAGGCATTTGGGTCGAGTTGGGTTGTGTTTTGGTCGCGTCATTCGAGTTGTCGATTGACTAATACTAGAGTTGTGAGTTTTTGTTGTTCACTCGGGCTTATGGGTTATGTGATTTATCAATGTGGTACTGGGATTGTTGTAAACTTTTCCAAATGGTGCTAACGTGACTCTCTTGAAAGAGATGTGTTGTGTTCTCAAGTTGAACTGAGTTTGCAAAACGTGTGTTTTGAAAATATCTGTGTCGAGTATTTCTAGAGTTGAGACATGTGTCAGTATCACGGGGAATCGTCGGCTTCACGATCTGTAAGTATTTGGATTTTTGGATTTTATTGAGATTTATTGCTGTTCTAAGTTGATACGTTTTGAGATTCAGCAAGATATTATGTTTCACAGTATGAGATGACAGAGTGAGACAGGATTGATGATCTTGAGAAACTATGATATTGGAAACCAGTATGTCGGTTAAGTTTGGAGCGGAATTGTACATTTGGAAGAAATGTTGTGCATGGTTGAGAAGAGCATGTATTCATGTTAAGTCATTTTGAAATACATCAAACTGCTTTTGAACATTTGAAAACGATACTTTTCAAAATGAACATTTTACGGATGTTTTACGGAAAAGGATTTTTGGGCTGAGACCCAATCGATTTTGAAATAGTTTTATAACCCTGGACTTGGAGTCCGAAAATGGTTTTCTACTTTTTAAACTTCTTGTAATGCGGAACGAGATACGGGCTGAGACCCTAATGTTTCAAAAAGCTTTTCTGTTTTCTAAAAACTCCCGAGATTTGTAAAACACTTAAACATTCGTTATCTACCTTATTACTACCTTTCGGGGTTTTGATTT
This sequence comes from Orobanche coerulescens, assembly GCA_033398695.1. Taxonomy (NCBI): domain Eukaryota; kingdom Viridiplantae; phylum Streptophyta; class Magnoliopsida; order Lamiales; family Orobanchaceae; genus Orobanche; species Orobanche coerulescens. The sequence goes on from CM065819.1 coordinate 108,978,724, forward strand.
ATTTGTTCAAATGAAACCTCTCGGGAAGTCTTTCGCTGTGTTGATTTGTTTCAATGCATTGTCATAGCATAATTGAGGTGATCCAGGATGAAAAATGGTTGACGTGTGAGCCATATGTGGAAAAAGGAGTTTTTGGTCGGAGTTTATCTTTGAGATTTTGGAACTCTATCGTGTGGTTTTCCGATGGAATATCAGTGGATATTGGTGACGAGCCGAATTGGTATACATGAGTATGGATGTGGTCAATTATTTGCATAGTTTTTATTTTAAAACTTCGAAATCGTGTGGATTCGAAGGAAATTGTTATCGAATACTTGGTACCAGCGAGCCGATTTAATTTTTCGAAAATTGATTTTGTGGTCTTACCAAAATTTGGGTTTTGAGCTTTGAAATTTTTGAAGGAACTTTCGAAAATTTGTCTTCTTGACGAGACTATATGATTTCAAACTGGTCTTGAAAATGTGATTTATGTACATACGCATTTAGTGCATAATGCATATCGCGGTGAAGTTCTGAGCGAGACTCTCGAACTAGATATTTCATCGGTGTGGTACGATGAAAAGAGATTCGAACTCTAGTAGGGTAGTTTGGTTATCCAGGGATGATCGGTTGATTTATTGAATAAGAGAAATATGCTGCGTGTTGTAGATCCATCCACAGGACGTAATTTTGGGAACTTTGGACTTTGTGAAACTGGAGCATGTGTGCTATGTGGCTCTATTGATGTGGTGGTAGTGTGATTTTACTACTTCTGAATTTTGAGCCGTACTGATTGGTCATTCCCACTCCATGTATGATTTGGGATGTTCGCCGATTGCGACTGGTTGTTCGTACGCCTGAGAGGTCCGTTCAACAGTCGGGTATGTTTATTAAGATCCACTGTATGTGATTGTAAGCCTATTGAGGCTTTACAGCGAAGTCACTCGCTAGTATCTCAGGAGATCGTCGACTTTGCGCATTTGTAAGTATACGGTTTGGATTCTTCAGTAATGATGATTGATCAATGTCGTGATGGTTTTGGGATATTTTGGGTTGAACGGTATGGTTGTTTGTTTTTATGATAGCTTGCAAGTTTCGAGGCCGAAACTTATTTTAAGTGGTGTAGAATATAATATCCGGAATTTCTACTACTGTTGTTTAATAGTATTTTATCCGAGTTATGTTGTACAGCGTGGAATCTGTACATTATGGATAAAATAATGAAGGACTGAGATGTCAGTATTGGTATAATTATCGTATTTGGGAGATAATTACAATTGAGGATATCGTGTATCCGGTCATTTCAATTTTGACATTGGGTCATTCATATGAGAATATTATTGGATTGAGTATATGTATTCAGTATGTAAGTGTACGTATCCAGTATGTCGAGACGGACGAGAAGTGTTGGAAATGGCTAAGTACAGCCACGTTAGCGCACGCTATGAAATATGCTTAGCGCACGCTACGAGGTATGAGTAGCGCACGCTACGTGGTGCAGTTAGCGTACGCTAATAGGTTAGCATTACATACGCTAAGGATGATCCTTAACGTACGTAAGGCATTCTGGGAAAGGTTCGGAAGGCGGCCGACAGGTAGGCCCGGGTTGATGTTTATCGGCATCTAGTGCATGCTACCAAGGATGGTTAGCGTACGCTAATATCAGATCGTCCGACAAGGAATCTTGGCTTTTGGCGAGTGGACCCGGCCACTTGTGACGCGTGTCCAGATAAGGTCAGCGGGTGCTTGTCATGTAGGGCTAGCGCACGCTAAACCGTATGGTTAGCGCACGCTAATTTCAGATCGGTCAGAGGAATCCCGGAAATCGCGGATGCTTTCGGCATGTGGGGGCACTAGTGGTAGGTGAATACTGTAGTAAGTCAACTTCGGATAGCGCACGCTAAGGGCAAGGACTTGCGTACGCTAGACATGATTTTTTACCTACGTTAATACATGGGCATTACGTAAGTAAGCTAGTTTACGAAGCGAGGCAGTAGCCTATGGGCTGCGATAGCGCACGCTAACAAAGTCAGTTAGCGCACGCTAAGGCTGTAGCGCACGCTAAACATGAGATGTTAGCGCACGCTCGTAATGTATTCTATATAAGGGGACAGACGGGTTTTGAGATGCATTTAGTCCATTCTTTCTCCTTCAGTCGATAGAGAGAGCTTTGGGAGGTTCTTGAGGTTCCCAAACACGGTGCGGTGGTGATTTTTAACAAGATTAAGATAGAGAGCATGGATTCAAGCCTTGTTCTTCAAGTTACTCATGATTCTTGGAATGGAGTTCAAGTGTTCTTCTTCTTGGTTCATCTAATCCAGGTAATATTCACATCCCTTGTTAGTTGTTCGTTTTTGAGGATGATTACATGTGAGGAACATGTTGGATAGTCATGTGACGATATTATATGAGGTTTTATGGGATTATGATAAGAGTTTTCGGATGTTATTTAAGATTTTTTATGTTAATGGTGATTCGTTTAACTTGATGAGGTTGAATCATGGATTTCTGAATCATGATAATTTTAGTGGTCGATTTAGATGAGTTAAATCATGATATGAGGTTGTATTCCAGATTATGTATGAGATGATCCTTGTTATTGGGTTGGTTTGATTATGTGATTTGCATGATGATGAAAATCATAAACATTATGATATATACCTCGGATTATGTTGTTTTAAACGTGATGTCAGATATTTCATGTTCTTGAAGAGCTCTGAAATTATAGGATATGATGATTATGTATAGAAGATGTTGGTGTTTTGGATATGAATATGGGATATTCGTATCTAGAGCCAAGTTATGTGTTTTGATATAATATTCGTATAACAATACGAATATGATTTCGAGTATGATGATGAGTTTGGATCTGGAAAGTTATTGTTAATCTTGGAGTATGATTTCCTTTTCATTCGGATTCGTAGTCGCAAGGTGTTAGTCGATGCTTGGAATGCATGCCACTGTACAGCATTAGCGCACGCTAAGCTTCCTGGATAGCGCACGCTAACGGGAGCAACTTAGCGCACGCTACGTTATGCGTTTAACGTGCGCTAAGAAGGCAGATAGTGCAGTATTTTCGTGTTGTGGTTGTGAATTTGTACTGGTTTGAGTTAGATTGTTCATACTTATGTTTAACCGAGATATCGTAGAACCGTTGAGTTTGTGGATTGGTTATATCGATTATTGATTGTTATCGAATGTGTGTTAAATCGATTATTGTAATAGGTCGAGATTATTGATCGGTGATTAGAACCATTTGTTGCGGTCGTGTTCGGGTATGTTCGTAAATTGCATGGGTCAGGGCCGAGGAGATCATAGACGAAGACAATGAGATTAATGACGGCTTCATCATCGTCGTATCGGTATCGAGGCAAGTTATTACTTGCTCAGTTATAATGTTTAATGAATGGTTTCAGTTTCATTTTATTTATAATGCAGCAATGATTATATGTTGTCTTTCCGATTCTGGAAGTTAAATCGCACTGTATATGATTTATTTTGGTTATTGGCATATTCGGGTATCGAGGTTACATTATGGTAAAGACGGGGATATGAGTATCTATAGTTCATTGTATGTTTGGATCGCCGAGCATTGAGGATAATTGCCGGTGATGATTTGACATCGAAATTGCTCCTGAAGGACTCGGGACAAGTATCTTAGTTTGATTCGGTTTAGTATTAATGATGTTGATCATGCAGGTTGTCATTCATGTTGCTGAACATGAAGTCGTCCTAGTTGTGTCATCATAGTGTCGTTCATGTTTTGATTCATATGTTGTTCATGTTGATGAACATATTGATTTGCATGCGTGTATGCATAATTGCATTGTTTATGTTGTAAATGATCCGAAGGGATCATGAGGATCTATGCTGAGGGCGTTGGATCGGATGTCCACCATGCGTTGGTTCGACGGGATCATCATGGGGATCTATGCTGAGGGCGCTGGATCATTGGACAGGTTTTCCACCATGCCTTGGTCTAATGGGATCATCATGGGGATCTATGCTGAGGGCGCTGGATCGTTGGATTACCCAGTATCGTGTTGATGGAATCACGTGGATTCGCATCGTTGGTTATATGTGTTATTGTTGTGCATATATATATTGTTAGTTATTCACCTCGTGTTGATCTTGTAGGATCATCTTGGGATCTATGCTGAGGGCGCTGGATCATGAGATTTCCATCGAGTATACATAGTTGTATTGTTTTTGAGCATATTGACGTTGTCATATGAGTATGCATTTGTAGGTCTTGTGTTAGGACCATGTTCATATATTGTGTTGATCTGATCTCGGATTAGACTGACGTGATTTTCGTGGCATTGTGCATCTCGAGGTATGTTCCGTATTTTCCTCTTGGTATTCGTCTTTGATGGACAATGGGTTTTTGCGTTGAGATTTGATGATGATATCTGATGGATCGAATTGGACAGAGTTAGTAGATTTCGTAACAGTGAGTTATGATAATGTTTTGAGAACTTTGGGTATTGTGTGAGAAATAGTACGAGACGTAAATTTCGGTAGAGTGATGGCGGTAAGATTACTTTGGTAGTATTCTTACTTAGTACTTCATTGGTATGTAATTATTGATGTGATGTGATTGATTTCATTGTTGGATATTATGGCTGACCCCGTCGTGGGATTTCTTTTTAGGTTCTTGAGATATCGAGCTTGTAGCGGTCGTAGAGAGATAAGCTTCCCGGAGGATACTGGCTAGGGCATGTTTTTATGAACTGAATTCCTGATCAGATATTGTATTCCGCTGCTAGAGTAATTTTACTTGGTTGTCCTTTTCGCTGCGTGAGTATTTTAAATGACTTTTTGATATCTAGTAGCTTGAGTTACTTTGGAAATCGTTTTCTAAACTATTGAGTTCCGGCCATTGGGCTTTTGCCCTTTTCAAAATTAGGTTTTACGACGCTTTTGATAAACAAGTTTTATAACGTCTTCGAATATTTTTAAAGATAGTACTCTCGTTAGCCTCTTGGGCATTTGTAAATATTTGTAAAAATTTCTTTTAACCTTGTGGGTTCCATCTCGGGGCCCATGGCGCTGTAATATTTCTGATTAAATCTGGGGGTGTTACTATATATATATATATATATATATATATATTATTTTACCTGTTCTTGCTTGAATCTGCTAAATAAAATTTAAAGGTACTGCTGGCGTCATTACTTTAACTGATGGCGTGCCTCCAATAAAAATACCTAAAGTCCTTGTTTGTTTCCCCGAAAATCATGGAACATAAGGGGAAATCAGATTTTGTTGGAAATTTTAACCGTATGCCCACTTTTTTTTAAAAGAAACATATGTACAAACTATTACAACTATAATCGTAAGCGTGGCCGAGCTTGTAGTTTAGGAATACCCACTTCAATCTCTCTTAAATATCATCAATTGCATATTCCAAATCATGCCTATTATGGATCGTATCATAATCCACTAATAATGGCTCTTAAATATCATCAGTTGCACATTCCAAATCACGCCTATGGATCGTATCATAATCCACTAATAATGGCCTGTAACCAGCCACCTTATGAAGATAGTCTGTGGAATGATACCATCGACTACTAGCGCAGTACATAGTTTGCGAGACAAACGTCTGGTTTGTGCTCTAAAAATAAGCGCGGCAACCCATGAGCTGCACAGGACTGGACGACGGACATATATACCTCTAAACGTACAGGACATCACATTCTCAAGCCTAAATAAAAGAACGTAACTTTTCGCAACATGATCTAAAAAAACACTGCATACCAAAGGAAAAACACTTGTCTCAAGGGCCAGGACATTAGGGTAACATCTATAAAGAAAAATTTGAAATCTAAAATTAGACACCAAGTCAAATTGCTAACGTTTTTAACCAGAAATTTTAAATCTAGATTTAGACATCCTGTGAAATTGACGAATTCAAATCAGAAGACCAAATCGGATGCCTCCCTATGTAAGAAAATATTGGTCTTCAAATCAGAAGACCAAATCGGACGCCTCCCTATGTAAGAAGATAAAAAGACCAACACATGAATGCGAAAAAATTGAGAAAAATTAAAACCCTAAACTCAAAAGTACAATGAACTTCCTGGTCGCTTGAAATCTTCAACATGTACGAAACAAGCTAGGAATAATATGAGGAAAGAATGTCATTATTTCGTGTTCATTAATTTACCGAATTAACAAATAGACAATTCAATGTAATATAATGAATATATAAATATTTACATATCACAACAAAAAAAACAGAAGTTAAAGAATCCCAATGAAACAATTGCAGATCAATATATCAAGAACGATGCTATCCCACCAGCACTCGTTGTATTTCGGCAACATATGGCGAAATGTAAGATGAAAATATATCACATTAGAAAAAACACCTTAATGGATAAAGGAATAGACATGTATCATTGGCACTTGCTAGAAATTAACAGAGAGAATTGCAGGATAAAACTTGATCTGACCTCCATTAAGAAAGTAAACATAAGAGTGGCTGATTTCGAATCATTATAACTTTCCCCAGCCATCCGGGGATATGGGCCACAACAAATTCAGCAAAAAGTGTCTCCTGAAGACAAACAGAATCCGACTTTTAACTGATGCGGGCATGTTCATTCGCCGCATATAAATACTCCCTCCGTCCTCCGTCCCACTTGAAAAGAGTATTTTCAAAACATCATTTTGTCCCACTTGAAGAGAGTGCTTTAAAATAAAATCTTAATATCTAAATAAAATTTATATAAATATTCCTTAAAATAAAATTTTTACGTTAATAGTTTATTGAAAAAAAATAAAAATGAGTGAGAATATATGTATAAAACGAGTTGTACCTTCGATAGAATAACTAAATTAAAAAGTTGTACCTTAACCAAATTCCCCTATTCAAGTGGGACAGAGGGAGTAATTAATAAGAACAAATGTATGTTTAAATCACAGAAAAAAATGGTAACATACATAAACATTTCGAAACCTGCTCGTAGGATTTCCAGGCACGTAGATTAGGCAATCAGCACCATAAGATCTGTTCGGAAGTTTCGTATCACTAGAGAACATTAACAATAACTAATAATGAAAATCATACATCTGAACTAACAAGGATGGTCAACATGCACCGGCTTTGAATAAATCGAGAATCTGCTTTAATTGTGGAATAAGCATTAATTGTGGAATAAGCAGGAAATGCCTTACCAACAGCAAGATCGGGATGGATGAACCTTATGATTTGCCGTGCATCGTCATGTTTCCTGAAATGGAGAAAAAAAGTGAATCAATGTTGGAGCAAAATCGGAATTAACGCCGTTGTGCGGAAGCCTAAATATAAAGGCGCGGAATATAAACGACACGCGAATTTATAGAGGTTCGGCTATAATCGAGCCTACGTCCTCTCTCGGTATCTTTTTCTATAGGTTGAAGATAAAAACCTCTGCACCTCTCTTCTCTATCGGTCGAGGGATAACCGTTACAATCATGTCTTCTATTGGTTCGTGATAAACCACTCATGCTTGTCTTTATGTCGGTCCAAGTTAAACCGTTTTCCTTTTCTATTGGACAAGGAATCAACCACTCTAGCTTTCTATGGGTACTAGATAAACCTCACAAAGATATCGATTGCGATTTTAATAATGCCGGATCCTTACCGAATCCAATCGTATCTTTTTTTTTACCTCTCGTGTATGATGTTGAATGTATAAACACTCAAACTAACAATATAAGCTCAATATCACAACAACAATAATATCAATATGAATATCTGATCAATGAATCGTTTGCTCTTCGTTGTTGTTTGGATGAATACCAATGATGTGGTATTTATAGGCTTCATCAACCAAACTAGCCGTTGCCTCTTCAGACTGCATTACGGCCGTTATCTTCTTCAGATTACGTACGCTATACGTACATTAACCTTCCTCTATTACGTACGTTAGCATGTACCAGTTTTAGTCCAGTTGCATTCGTCTTGAACATTACGTACGTTAGACAACACCCATTACGTATGTTAAGTATATGTCACTGCTGACGTCATATATCCGTTGCTGCTTTTCTGACTTTGACTCTTCCCAATGTTCATCTGATTTGAACACCATTATGTACGTTAACTTCTATTCCTTACGTACGTTAAATGCCTTATATTACGTACGTTATTGCTCATTCGTTACATACATTAAGTATGCAATTTCCAGCTTTTTGCACTTCGTCTTCTTCGATACTTTGCTTTGTCTTTTTGTTGTTTTGCTTTGTGTAACAACTTAAATCATCAAAACATTATTATAACATGTATGGAACAAAATGTTCCAACAATCTCCCCCTTTTTGATGGTTACAAAACAACACTTCGTCAATTGAATTTACCTGCAAAAATACAAATATATGTATATGTGTACAGACCAAAGTTTTCGACTTTGTCCGTTTCGTTAGTTTCTTCTCCCATTTCTTTTTCGACTCCTTCTTTCCTTTTCTTTTTCCTTTCGAATTTTCAAATTTTCATCATCTTTTCGACGTCTCCTCATTTTTCTTTTCAACTTCATCTTTTCGACTTTTTCTTCTCATTTTCTCCTTTCAACTCCCATTTTTCTTTTCAATTTCAACTTTTCAACTTTTCTTCAATTTTCTCCCTCTTTCAGGGTTAATCTCATTCTTTTTCTTTTCTCCTTTCTCCCCCTTTTTGTTTTCATCAAAAAGTGTAATAAAAACGAGTAATAAATACCAAATATAAAATATGTATGATACCAAATGATGAATAAAACTATATGCATAAATATAACAAAGTACATTAAGAAGGGTATATACTCCCCATGAAAATATTATCTCCCCTTTTTAAAAAATTATTGCTCCCCCTAAGTAAAATATATTTTGATAAAAATCATTTTTTGGGGATCCAACCGAGAGTTGGTTTTTCATTTGAAACATAGACGATATTTGAAATATTTGGTCCTTTAGGAACCCAAATCTTTTTAATTTTAATCGTCCGTCATGGGCTTTTACAGTTCGAAATATGATGCCCGATTTTCAAATATTTTTCGCAACGGGGTATCTTTAAATTTAAGGATTCATTTTTAGAACGAGGTGTGAATCCCAACCCCTGTTTATTTAAAGTATATTTTTGAACCGAGAGCATATTTTCAAATTTCTCGTTTCCGAGAGAAAATTTCTTCGTCAAATTTTTGAGCTCGGTTTGAATTTTAACAAGATCATCCTTTAAGATATTTTCGTTTTCAAGGCATTTAGAATGATCGGTCTCGACAAATTTTCCTTTTTCAAGAATTTTGGAATTTTCAATTTCCAATGATTTATTTTTAAATTGAAGGGATTTAATTTCGGATAAAGCATTTTGATAATCCGTATGCAATAATTCAAATACTTCAAAAAGTTCGTCGTAAGAATTACTTACTTGGCTTTCGACGTCGCTATCGTCGAATGAACTTCCTGCCATGAGAGCGAGATTATTTTGATTGATAAAACCATCATCTTCGTCTTCATCGCTCCATGTTGCAACAAGGACCTCTTTCTTTGGTTTAGCTCGGCAATTCTTTGCAAAGTGGCCTGGTTTTCCACATAATCGACAAGAGTTGTCGAATTTCTTAGATTCGCCAGAGATGTCTTTTTTTCTCCGGTTTAATAAGGTTTGAAACTTATTAATATTTTTGGCATAATATGCCGATTCTTCGCCGCTTTCTTCAACCGGGATTACTTCCTTCTTAGACATCTTAGCCTTCAAGGCTATTGATCGTTCCTTCGGCTTTGGCTTGACACTTCGTGATTTTAACACTATCTCATAATTTATTAGCGAACCAACGAGGGTGCTAAAATCAAGCGTATTGAGATCTTTTGATTCCATGATTGCAGTCACGGTGCCGTCCCATTCACTAGGTAGTGATCGTAAAATTTTCTTGACTTTTTCACTACTAGATAATGGTTTTCCGAACGAAGCAAGTCCATTTGTGATGACCGAAAATCGGTCGAGCATGTTGGTGATGGACTCGTCACCCTTCATCATGAATAACTCGTAGTGATGGAGAAGCATATTAATCTTCGTCTCCTTGACTTGAGTTGTCCCTTCGTGTGTGATTTCAAGGATTTTCCATATTTCTTTAGCACTTTCACAAGATGAGATACGATTGACCTCTTCTGGATTTAAGTCACAATATAAGAGTTGAGTAGCTTTACAATTTAGATGGTCTTTCTTCCAATCCTCATCATTATATTCTTCAAAACTCTTGAGAGATCCGTCGGATTTGATTGGAACTTTAGGGCCAAGACAAATGATCTTCCAAATCTCGATGTCATACGCTCGGATGAATATTGACATCTTTTTCTTCCATGTCATGAAATTTGAGCCATCAAAAAATGGTGGTCGGTTGAGAGCAAGGCCTTCGACGGGAGCATATTGAAACGCCATTTGGATCGACTCCTTGGATGTTAAGCCGTGTATTGGAGGAACCGCTCCGATGCCAATTGTTGGAGCAAAATCGGAATTAACGCCGTTGTACGGAAGCGTAAATATAAAGGTGCGGAATATAAACGACACACAAATTTATAGAGGTTCGGCTATAATCGAGCCTACGTCCTCTCTCAGTATCTTTTTATATAGGTTGAAGATAAAAATCTCTGCACCTCTCTTCTATCGGTCGAGGGATAACCATTACAATCACGTCTTCTATTGGTCCGTGATAAACCACTCGTACTTGTCTTTGTGTCGGTCCAAGTTAAACCCTTTTCCTTTTCTATTGGACAAAGAATCAACCACTCTAGCTTTCTATGGGTATTAGATAAACCTCACGAAGATATCGATTGCGATTATAATAATGCCGGATCCTTGATCCTAATAACACCGAATCAAATCGTATCTTTTCTTTTACCTTTCGTGTATGATATTGAATGTATAAACACTCAAACTAACAATATAAGCTCAATATCACAACAAAAATAATATCAATATGAATATCTGATCAATGAATCTTTTGCTCTTCATTGTTGTTTGGATGAATACCAAGGATGTGGTATTTATAGGCTTCATCAACCAAACTAGCCGTTGCCTCTTCAGACTGCATTACGGCCGTTATCTTCTTCAGATTACGTACGCTAACATGATTACGTACGTTAACCTTCCTCTATTACGTACGTTAGCATGTACCAGTTTTAGTCCAGTTGCATTCGTCTTGAACATTACGTACGTTAGACAACACCCATTACGTACGTTAAGTATACGTCACTGCTGGCGTCATATATCCGTTGCTGCTTTTCTGACTTTGACTCTTCCCAACATTCATCTGATTTGAACACCATTACGTACGTTAACTTCTATTCCTTACGTACGTTAAATGCCTTATATTATGTACGTTATTGCTCCTTTATTATGTACGTTAAGCATGCAATTTCCAGCTTTTTGCACTCCGTCTTCTTCGATACTTTGCTTCGTCTTTTTGTTGTTTTGCTTTGTGTAACAACTTAAATCATCAAAACATTATTATAGCATGTATGGAACAAAATGTTCCAACAATCAGAAAATTACTGAATAAAATCTAGAAAGCAAATCCGCTACATCAAAGCACAAGGCAGTGGAGAAAGATTTTCCATGAAGCAACTAAGGTAGAACACATACAAGATCCAGATATCATATTGTGCAATATAGCAAAAGTATACCTCGTTAGAATGATTAAAATAAAAAGTTGTACCTTAACCCAATTCCCCTCTTCAAGTGGGACAGAGGGAGTAATTAATAAGAACAAATGTATGTTTAAATAACAGAAAAAAACAAAGGTAACGTACATAAACATTCCTAAACCTGCTCGTAGGATTTTCGGGCACGTAGATTAGGCAATCAGCACCATAAGATCTGTCCAGAAGTTCTGTATCACCAGAGAACATTAACGATCACCAATAATAAAAATCATACATCTGAACTAACAAGGATGGTCAACCACCGGCTTTGAATAATTCGAGAATCTGCATTAATTGTGGAATAAGCATTAATTGTGGATTAAGCAGGAAATGCCTTACCAACACCAAGATCGGGATGGAGGAACCTTATGATTTGCCATGCAGCGTCATGTGTCCTGAAATGGAGAAAGAAAAAGTGAATCAGAAAACTACTGAATAAAATCTAGAAAGCAAATCCGATACATCAAAGCACAAGGTAGTAGAGAAAGATTTTTCATGAAGGAACCAAGGTAGAACACGTACAAGATCAGATATCATATTGTGCAATATAGCAAAAGAGATTGTACATATATAGTCAGCAGGAAGAGATGTTGTAATCCTACTCTATTTTAAGAGTGCATATCCAGATAGAAATGAGAATAACAACAACGAAAGAAGACCAAAGCTTGATTACAGATGTTTTAAGCATTATAATTATGTTGAGAGAATATAAATCAATACTGCCTCCCTACAATTATTAACTGAAACAGGCACTTTCATGAACTTAATAGAGAAAAAATGTGTGTTTTTGCTAAATAACCAACCTGGAAAGGCAAAAATATCAATGTGACAAGATAGATGATGGCCATCCCATGAACAAGGCGCCGAATTGCAGGATGTGGCCGGGTAAGCAGACTGAAATAAAATGTATGAGCAGACTCAGAAAATAGAAATATGGAAGTTCTAAAAACTACATAAAAAACAGCGAACTTCATGCAGCTTTATTGCTGAATTTATTCTGCATATCATCATCACATATCACTTCGTGATGTAAAATAACAACCATAGCATCTACATACTGCTCAAGGGATCATCCTAAACTAATCCCTTCGAAGATGTTCATATTGAAATCAGTTCATGGCACCATTTCAAAATGGAATCAATAAAGATTGGACATGACATACAAACAGGTTCTTACACACGATTAGAAAAGAGCATATTTAGCAACTAATAAGAACCTAAAAATGCCTCATTTTCTATATTGAAGTGCATGGGAAAATTTCAAAATTCATGACCTAAAACTATTTTAGAAAATAAACTCCAATTCCAGAGACAATGGAATGATGAAAAAATTGAAATTGAGGGATAAAGTGCAAAAGCTTGATCTGCAGGTTCAGAAGTTCAACAAGAAAATCGTAGAAGTATTTATCTACTACTCAAATTTACCAAGTTCAACCACTAAAAAAACTGCCAAAAACACTTAAAAATACGACATGTGTCCCTCCCTCCAACTTTTATCACTTTCAGACAGGCGAATTCTAAATTATGTTCCATTTTGTTCATTTTTAGAGTATGTACAGTATATGTCATAAAGTGAGCTCATTATAAGAACGACTCTAACTTTAAAAAGAGCATCTTTTATCAAGAGCTGAATAATCGGTGACCATAAAATATATCTGCCTACGGTTCCGCATATCCATGAAATATGATTGACGAATCCTGAGAAAATCCCCATCAGGCCAAGACAACAAAGCATTTCAACACAAAGAGAAGGACATTTCACAATTGGAAAAACCCAAAGAGAGGGGTGGGGGGTGTAATACATACGTAGAAGGAGCTTGTAATAAGCAGTAGGCCAGAAACACGGCAATCATAGCCCATACACCCCTGTAAAGGCATAAACGCGATATTTCGTTAAAGATTTCAGGAGGCCCTCAAGCAATAAAAAGAAGAAATCTGACATGCAATATGAGAGGACTTGGCACACACCTTTTCACAGTAGTAACAAGATCAGTTTCTGAACTATGTTCAGGATCAAGTGCTTTTATGCCTATTATTCTCTGATTAGTGATTAATCAGAATTATGTATTTTTCGTTGACTGTTTATCGAGATTGTGTTGTCGTGTTTGACTATTTACATGAATTCTTTGGCGTTAGGTCTGTGATGATTTGCACATGTACTCATGTTATTGTATGACGAAAACAATATGCAATTTTTCCCCATAAATCAGCAACCACATCAGATTTTCGACAAAACTCGACAAAAGATCATAACGAAAAAAAATAACAAATAAAAAAAATAAGAGGTAGCCCAAACCTAAAATTAAAAATCCAAAAAATGCAAATACAAAAAATTGTAAAAAGCGCAGTAAAGATGCAAATGAAGGCGAAATCCTTTGATAGCATAGACATACACATAGAAACACACAAACGCGCACACAAACAGAACAATAAACAGAAGGAGAAAACGATCCTCAACTCAAAATCCAGAAAATCGAGAGAAGCGTGTTGTTGAAAGTAGCAAAGAAACGGTCAATGGTGGCGCTGTCGCACGGGTCGTCGAAGCAGAGAGGTTGCACTGCAGAGAGGTGAGGAAGGCACCAGAAATCCCTGAAGATTAGCGTAGCATACCTTAATGCAAGCTACAAAAATAATTTGGACGAAATTATAAATTATAATCTGTAAAGCCAGATTAGGGCCAATAAATGTATTCAACCCAGTATAAGACTATCCGATTTATACTTCGCTTCTGGCAGTGAGGGCTGCAGTTAGAGTGGGAGCTTTCTTTTTCGCCGACGTTTCAACATCATTCTTGCCGGTAAATTCCCTAGAATAAGGACTGATTTCGATAATCTCCTCCGATTTCAGTTTAAACGCTGCTTTCTTCTGCACTGGCAACCTAACCGCTGCTCTTTTCTCGGGTAATAATCCATCGGCTACAATTGGTCCCCTTACGTTTTCCGCCAAATGCACTCTGCATTTAAAAGAAAAGGATTGTAAATAATGTTTCTACAGTCCATACAGTTCAATTAGTCGGAAAATCGAAAACGGAACAGACCCAATTCTTTTCAGCCTGTGCATTGGCAAGTAACTGTGCAGAAAAGCTCCTAAAATCACCACCAAGGACGAATGAGCAAAATGCAAAAACTAAATCAACTTTTATTGTCATGCATTTCATCAAATACCTTGTGGTTGGCCTAGAAACCTGAGGAATCGCTTTCCCATCGACCCCACGAACTGTAACGAGATTTCCTATGTCGCCAAGTGCACGGCGATTTTGCCTCTCTGCTGCCATGTTCTTCTGCTTATTAGCAGCACCAGGGACTGGTTCCCCTGCAAACTCAAACAATGGTTCCATTACAGAATGTGAAGGGGGTAACTCTAATAACACATACATAAATCAAGATTATATTCTATCGACTGAAACAGAGAGGAATCCATTTTAAGATCGTTAATATTATCCCATAATTCAAAATTATTCAAACGTGAAACAGTAACATGCAAAATATTGAGTTAGGCGGATCATATACTAACAAAAAATAATACACACCCCTCCCTGATGTATATAGATCGGCATTCAAAAAGTAAGAACAAATAACTTAAAAAAAAAAAAAATGAAACCCTAAATGAATACCCCAAAAATAAATACCTTAACCATCAAAATCAAGAAATGAATAAATTCCCCAAAAAAAACCCTAATCATCAAAAGCAAGAAATGAAAAATAACCAACACTAGTATTATTATCCAGCAAAAACTCTTTCAATCCATCAACAAAACAAACTTTCCCATTATATTGCCTAATCAGAACTCTCCAGCTGCTTCAAATAGGCGTCTGAAGAATAAAATGCCTAGGTATCAAAGCATCACACAGAAGCTCCTGAAATCACCACAAAGGACGAATGATCAAAATGCAAAAACTAAATCAACTTTTATTGTCATGCATTTCATCATATACCTTTTGGCTGGCCTAGAAATGTAATACCCTCGCCTTTACTATTGTATTTTCCGATTTAAATCGAGCATTGTCGTACCATATATGTGTTTCTTGTAATAAATATATGGATGAGTTCTGTTAAATTGAATTGTTGATCTTAGTCATTCACACTATAGTTGCTTATTAGATGATTAGTGGGAATTTCATTTTACTTGTTGATGTTGCTCTTAACGTGCGTTAGCACACTTAGCTTACGTACGCTATATAAGTTGAATTACGTACGTAACCTTTTCACGTTAACGTACGTAATGCGGGGGATCTTTCAACAGATCACCTTTCGGCGGATGGGGCCGAGTGTGTAGGTGATGGTCGGAAGTCGATTGCGACATCCAAGTCAACGGCTATTACGTACGTAACGACTTTATCTTTACGTACGTAGCGTTATGTGTATTTTAAGTCAGAAACATCTGGCAAAATGGCTACGTGCACAATGTTCATAAGATTACGTACGCAAGGCTTTAACGTACGTTAATCCCTCTTTATAACGTACGTAATGTTAATTTTGGGTTATAAGAGTTTGAGTTGCCTTTCATTTCTACACGAACTTTTTCCATCCTCCCTCCCACAAAACCAATTCCTTGCTCCCTTAAACCATATTCTTGCCTTCCAATCTCGTATTAGAGCTACAACACTTGGATTATAGCTTGGTAACTAGAAGATAGGAGTGTGCTCTTGGAAGATTTGGTGCCATTCTTCATTCCTTTTCTTGAGGTTGGTTATCTTAATCTTGTTGTTCATATGATTATTGATGTTAGTAGTAGAATAACTTAATAAATCATAATGAACATGGAAGTTATTTACAAATTTAGTTAGGATCACGATATTATTGTTAGAACCATTCCTTGAAGGATTAATGAAGTTGTGGCATGTTCAATATAGAACCCTTATATAATCATGTTAGAATCAAGAGGTTATGGTTATGAATGTGTTCTTAATGGTTAGTAGGATTTCATGATGTTATAATCATGTACTGGATAAAGTTTAGCAATTCATTGAGGAGAACTTGATGATATCTTTAGAGTTTCAAAAACCCTCAATGAAGTAATTGTGTTTTGAATAAACTCTTAAGGGATGATGATGGATGGTGAAGAACACAAATATAGCAAGTATATATGTTCAAGGTAATCGGGTGTGTGGATGACTCTTGAAGGTGTCGATCACTACATTAAAATGTTGATGATGTTCTTAGTTTACTAAAAACTTAAACTTATGATTTCATATCTGAATCGGTTTTAATGTGACCATTGGTAAGATAATGAATAATGTAATTAAACACAAACTTATGACATAATCGGATGTGTCGATGATTTAAGAGTATGTTTTCACAATGTTACATTGGTAATATTCTGGACTTCAAATGTTTGACATTAATGTTAGAATATGTGAACAAATCTAATAAACTCAATACACGATACTTCAAAATTGGAACATTAGAATGATCGACAGGATAGTAAATTATTCGAGTAAAATTACGAATATTATTTCTATGAATTAATACCATTATTGTACGAATGTGTTGTTAAATGAATTACGTTTCATTCAAGGTTGCTTGTTCAAGCGAGTATTGTTAGACGAGGATACCGTTCATTTGTTCATTCGAAGAGGGATTATTCATCTACAGAATTGAGGCAAGTTATCTTGATTGGTTATAATGGTGGTTGAATTCTTGTGATCATTGTGCAATTCGTGTATATGAAGTGTCATGTGAATCTATGATTCATGATATGGTGATGTCCTTGATTATTTGTGGCGGGATGGTACTCCCAAATTTACCGTTCTAGTTACCGTTGGTTTCGTTGAGCTTTGTTGTCACTTCGGTGAATTGTTCGATTCCTTGATAAAGGTGTAATTCATTGAGTTTTGTTGTCATGTTGCATCGTGACATCTCTGGAGTCATATCTGCGTGCCGATTGGTTATGTGTAGGATTTTTAGCCGGGCACTGATGGTCGTGCGTGGATGTTTCCGCATTTGATCGTGCACACGAGACGTAATTTGTGAGGCTAATTAGGTACATCATCCCACGTATATTCTGGATTCCGTATACGGGGTGGACATGTGCACGGACACATTTTCGGATCGGGCGTACTATGACATTCGTCTTGAGCCATACTATTTTTAGTCGTTCTTATGTTCATATATGTTCGACAGTTGGGACTGACTGTTTGATACGCCTGCGGGGTATATTCAGTAGTCGGTTAATTCTTTGAGATCCGTATGTATATGAATTGTATAATGCCATGAGAATTATTATCATGTATAGCTGACCCTGTGGTTTGGGCGAAATACTTGTATTTCAGGACAAGGAAAGGGCAAGACACAGGAAGAACACGATGGTGGTGGCGGAGGATTTGAAGGATGCTAATTCGGGGGGCCCGAGTCTTTTGATGTTTGGTTATGTCTTATTGTGATTTTCATTTTTTTTGTCGGATGAATGTATTATAATTTGTAAGGTATTGCCCATCGTCAGATGGTCTGTACCGAACTTGGATCCTGTGTACGATTGCCCAAATTAAGACATGTATAATTTATACTCCACATCGGGGTTTTAATTAATATTGTGGTACGGTGCCACGTTGTCGGGATAAAAAGTTCATATTGTGATGTCGCCTTGTGGGTCCCGGTGGGGGTCCACGGCACTGTGATAGTCATTGTTTTCGGACTGTTACAAGAAACCTGAGGAATCACTTTCCTATTGACCTCACGAACTGGAGCGAGATTTCCTATGTCGCCAAGTGCACGACAATTTTGCCTCTCTGCTGCCATGTTCCTCTGCTTATTAGCAGCATCATGGACTGATTCCCCTGCATGAGGAGAGCGACCCTTAATAGCCTGTCATGCTCTAACCACGTATCTTGCACCCAAATCATCAGTTCCAACAGTAGCACCAACAATTAGAGGCGATGCCTATGAAAACAGAAAACAAAGAAAATGTCAGATTTAATGACTCCAGGCATCATAAAAGATTTAAGCACTGTTCATCGTAGGAGCTCAAAGCCCATGAAACAAGCTTTTGTTCGACCTGGTTATTGTTGTCACATAATATTGTTCAACAATATGTACAAAGACAAATAACCCGGACGAAATATGTGTTAAGCAGAGTTCCATGAACATATCAATGAAGAGAACCTAATGAATACTTACTATACCGTAAGTCTCGCACACCGAAATATCTTCCTTTGAAGCGCTAATCTGCTCACCCTAACACATTTGAGTCAGAGTCAAAACACTCACAATAATCAAAAGCTCAAACGAAAAATATGTCCAAAAAATATCTTCCCCTCAAGCGCAAATCTGCTCACCCTAACACATTGAGTTAGAGTCAAAACACCCACAATAATCAAAACCTCAAACGAAAAATATGTCCCATCAAGCAAATCTGATCCATATTTAAATACAAAAAGATTAGCTCAAGAAATTAAAATGATTGCAGAGAATCGTAAGAAATTACCATTATTGATTCCGCAAGAAACCAAGAAAAAAATGAAACAACATATTACAACCGAACACCTGGAAAGAGAAAAATAAAGCCGTCACAATAATCTCCCGCTTTGCGTAATAACGAACGGTGCCCTAACACTTAACGCCTAGGGATAGCGAATTTGGGGAGGCGCAGGTGAAGTGCAGCAAATGAACAAAGAAGAAGAAAGAGAGAGACTGGATAGTAACGATCTACAGTAACGTTCAGAAAAGATCCATACATTCTATATAAAGGCCACAAACTAAACATCTACATTTCGAAAAACGCTCTTATGGAACTCACATTAGATTAATTCACACAAGACGATTCACCAATTTCTGGATTAAAATAACAAACAGAAGAAATTTTACAAAAATTATTGACAACGCAAATCTGAAAAAATGATTACAAAAATAATAAAACAAACAATCTATTGAAAACAAGACATACAAAATTTAAGACCAAATGCAATTTCTGAAAAACGAGCTGAAACAAAGAAAACCAAATAACAGCTGATTAGAAAACAGAAGAAATTGACACCTCGTAAAAATCAGCAACCAAAGAAGCGGGAGGATGATTCGCCGCAGTATGAAAGAAATATGATATGAAAAAACCCTAGAAATGAATCGCTAGAGGATGAGATAAAAATAGCGACCGCTCAACTACTGGAAAGATCAAATCGGCAAAACTATTACTGTCATTTATCTAGGCATTTCCACATGCCAAAAATACCCAAAAACATGAGAGCAAAAAAACATCGGAATAGGGTGCCCAACGTGACAGCGGAGAATGAAAAAACCTCGACGAATACTCTGAAGTCTGAAGCTCAACAAACGGAGAAGATGAAACTGATATAGTCGATGGTGAGGAGTGGAGATTTGTAAAGAAGAAGGCCGACTGGGAGAGGAAAAAAATGAATGAAGCGGGGAGGGGAAAGAAGTGAAACGGTGGAATGGGAAGAAGGAGAGGGGCGATGATGAAGGTGGCGCCGTCACACGGGTCGTCGAAGCAGAGAGGTTGCACGGCAACAGAGGTGAAGAAGGCACCAGAAGCAGGAGGCGGGCGATGAAAGATCGCCCTTTATATTATACGCTACAATATATATATATATTTAAAATTATATATTCAATTTTACAAACACTTTAAATATTAATTCGTGTGCCAGTTCATGTTTGGTTCGTGTAAATTTCATGTTTTTTCAATGGTTTCATTTTTGTGTACCAGTTCGTATCGTTTCGTTTTCGTGCACATGACGAGTACATGAAAAATTTCGTGTACTTAGTGTCTTTCGTGTTGTCGTTTTTCTACCGTGTTGTGTTCGTGTCAACAAATTAGGTACACGACTTGAAATCGTGTCGTTTTTGGTTCCACCCACTAAGTACACGAAACACGAAAATACATAACATGAATATACACGATATGAATAATTTGTCAGGTCTATTCAAGAGTACTTCAAGACTGGGGTGTGATAATTCGATTTTTGATGAGATATATTCTTCTTGTTTAATTATAAGTTAAATATAAAAACAATTTATATTAAAGTAAACACAACAAAGGCGATGATTATTATTATTACACTACTATAAAATTGGCCTTTAACAGCGCCACTTTAATATCGGTTGTTCAAAAATCATTGTTAAATTGACGCGGTGGCATACCTATAAATATTGTGTAATAAATTAACAACGGTTCTTTTTAAAAACCACTGTTAAAAGAACAATTAACAACGGTTATTAAATAACCGATGTTAAATATTTCCCCCCAAAAAAAAAACTTAACATCGATTGTTAAAAACAACTGATGTTAAGTATTGTTGATTAACAGCGGTTCGTTTTAGCAACAGCTGTTAAATAATTCTAAAAAAAATTGAACATCGGTTGTTAATAACAACTGATGTTAATGTATTGTTGATTAACAGCAGTTCGTTTTAGCAATCGCTGTTAAATAATTCTAAAAAAAGAATTAACATCGGTTGTTAAAAACAACCGATGTTAATTTATTGTTGATTAACAGCAGTTCGTTTTAACAACCGATGTTAAATTATTTTTTTTATTTGACACAGTCGGACACGGGTCGTGTCATTTGACACGGTCGGGTCAGGTGGGCAGACGTTTTCTTCACTTTCTGGACAAGTAACACACGGGCCATGTCAACTGACACGGTCGGGTCAGGCATACAGTCGTTTTTCACTTTCTGGACAAGTACGACACGGGCCGTGTCATTTGACACGGTCGGGTCCGGCCATGAGTTAAATAATTCTAAAAAAAAAATTAACATCGATTGTTACAAACAACCGATGTTAAAGATTGTTGATTAACAGCGGTTCGTTTTAGCAACCGCTGTTAAATAATTCTAAAAAAAATAATTTAATTAACAGCGATTTTTAATGGAAACCGCTATTAAGATTACATTACATTGAAAAGAAAAGAAAGGTGCTTCATAATCTATCTATCGAAGCAACTGTTAGGCTGCGGACATCCAATTTTCCCAATATACTCATCACCACTCCATCGCAAAACACCACCAAAGGATCCTGAGAAAACTCCGTCGCCGCCTCCGCCGCTTCGCCGGTGACCATTTCTGCCGTGCCACTAACTCCTTCACCGGGAGTCAACTGATAAAAATGAAACGGATCATATAGAGAAAGCAAGTCAGTCTATTCTAGTCCAAAAATGCTGCCCACTCCTCTGCCATTAGCCGGAAGTTCCCGAACCACCGCCCCCGTTGCTATCCGACCCAACAACTTAACTCCTCCACTAGATCCATAGCCAGATTCGACCTATCCGGCCGCCAACCTACGAAGAACGGTAACCCTCATCTCCCTGTTCTAGATTTTTATACCTTAATTTTGGATTAATTTTTTGTGGTGTGAATTGTTACTTACTTGTGGCTGTTTTTTTGTCTGTTTATATGTGTGTGCGTTTGGGTGCTGATGGTGGTCGTGGTTTGGGGGATTTTTTGGGCATGCAATTTAATTCATTCTTGTGTATCACCTAAATTTTTAGAACACTGGCAAAATGTAGGGTTATGTATTTATTGATGTTTTTATTTGCTTGAGCCTTGATGATTGTTGATATATAAGGGAGTCTTAGTTGAAATAATTTGGGAAGAAAATTTGAATTGTAAATTTATTTTGGGATTGATTGAAGTGTTTTAGAACACTGGGAATGTCCATTACAAAGTGGTTATGTACAAATTTTTGTTTAAAAATAAAAGATCGTGTTTTATAAGTGTCAGTAGTCAATAGTTTAAGTTAATATGGAGAAAATTAGTAAGATGAAATTCTAAGAAAATATTATGAGTTAAATGTATGTCTACTATAGGGTCGAGAAGTTAAATGTATCTCTCTTTGGGATAGATGTTAAATTTCGTCTTAGTAAAATAACACTAACTGTGGCTGGTTCTAACTAAAGGAGAAAAATGGATCGAAGTTGGATGAATGCAAGTCGTAGTAGTGATGAGTATGATAATGGAATCGAACAATTTCTTGAGTTCGCCGACAAAATCGCCTGGAACCCGATGAAATATATTTTTGCCCTTGTGTCAAGTGTATGAATGGGAGACGACATGAAGCTGACATAATTCGTGAACATCTTATTTGTGAGGGAATAAATACGAACTATACGATTTGGATATGGCATGGTGAACTAGCAGACATTCCAACTGAAGACACACACGTAGATATAGATTGTGATCAATCTAAAGACATGATTCGTGATGTTGGAGAAGAATCATTCCGACGAGCGCATGTTTATGATGCATTGAAAAGTGATTCAGATGCTCCTTTATATCCAGGTTGTAAAAATTTTACACGCTTGTCTGCCGTGTTGAAGTTGGTTAATGTGAAAGCAAAAAATGGGTGGAGTGATAAAAGTTTCACCGAATTGCTCGAGTTGATACATGAGATGCTTCCAGAAGGTAATAAATTGCCTAACCGTACTTATGAGGCGAAGAAGGTTTTGTATCTGATGGGATTGGCGTATAAGAAAATACATGCCTGCCCTAATGATTGCATATTGTACTGAAAAGAGTTTGAATTATTGCATAAGTGTCCTAGGTGTGGGGCATCACGCTACAAAGTGAAGCATGATGATTCTAGCGGTGGAGAGAGCACACAACGAGGACCTCCAGCGAAGGTGTTATGGTATCTTCCAATTATTCCAAGATTCAAGCGATTGTTTGCTAATAAGGATGACGCAAAGAACCTCATATGGCATTCAAAATGGAGAAAATGCGACGGACTAATTCGTCATCCTGCTGATTATGTACAGTGGAAGAAAATAGATCATTTATTTCCAGATTTTGGGGGTGAGGCAAGAAACTTTAGGCTTGGACTTGCCACAGATGGGATGAATCCATTTGGTAATTTAAGCACTAAGCATAGCTCATGGCCTGTCCTACTTGTGGTCTATAATTTACCTCATTGGTTATGTATGAAGCGGAGATATGTTATGTTGGCAATGATGATTTCAGGCCCAAAACAGCCGGGAAATGACATAGATGTTTATCTAAGTCTGTTGATTGATGATTTGAGAATGATGTGGGACGAAGGGGTTGACATGTTTGATGGGTACCACCAGCAAAGTTTCAAGCTACGTGCAATGTTATTTTGTACCATTAATGACTTTCAGCATATGGAAACTTGGGCGGGTATAGTGTGAAAGGGCATCATGCATGTCATATATGTGAAGAAAACACAAGCTACGTTAAGTTGAAACATGAAAAAAAAACAGTTTACACTCAACATCGGAGGTCTCTCAATCACCATCACCCATATCGTAGATTGAGAAAAGCTTTTAATGGATACCAGGAAGAGGTATTTGCACCGATACCATTAACAGGTGAGCAAGTTTACGATCGCGTTAAGAATATCAATACTGTATTCGGGAAAACTACGAAAAAATCCGTTGCGATAAACATATGGAAGAAGAGGTCCATATTCTTTGATCTTCCATACTGGAGCAAACTAGATGTTAGACATTGCATAGATGTTATGCACATCGAAACAAATGTGTGCGATAGTGTGATCGACACACTTCTCAATATTAAAGACAAAACAAAAGATGGTGTCCACGCTCGTCTAGACCTAGATGATATGGGTATTCGTCCTCAGTTGCATCCGCAATCAGTTGGTAAACGAACTTATCTCCCCCCAGCATGTTATACTTTATCAAAAAGGGAGAAAATCAGCTTTTGTAAATGTTTGCAAGGCATTAAAGTGCCACAAAATTACTCTTCAAATATTTAGAGTCTTGTGTCGTTGCAAAATCTTAAATTGATTGGCTTAAAGTCCCATGACTGTTATGTCTTGATGCAACAACTTCTAGCAGTGGCTATACGTGATGTCTTGCCTAAAAAAGTGAGGAATGTCATAAATCGCTTGTGCTTTTTTTTTTCAATGCTATATGTAGCAAAGTGATAGATCCCCTGGTTTTGGATGAGTGGAAAATGAGGCTGTTGTTATCTTATGCCAATTGGAGATTGATTTTCCTCCTTTTTTTCGATATCATGGTTCACTTACTTGTCCATCTAGTTAGAGAGATTGAAGAGTGTGGCCCTGTTTATTTGAGATGGATGTACCCCATTTAGCGATACATGAAGATTTTCAAAGGGTATACCAAAAACCCATCTCGTCCGGAAGCATCTATTGTGGAGATGTACATTGCAGAAGAAGCTATCGAGTTTTGCACAGATTACATGTCACAAGTGGAATCTGTAGGGCTTCCTAAGTCTCGACATGAGGATAGAATTAGAGGAAAGGGTACACGAGGTGTTAAAGTTTTAACCAAGAGTCGAGATGAGGAGCTTCAAGCATATTTGTACATTTTGAATAACACTGATGATGTTCTTCCCTATTTGTAAGCTCACAAGAATCATTTGAAGATAAATAATCCCCGAATGAGTGAAAAATGGTTGTTGATCGAACATAAAAAGACTTTCTTGACATGGTTTAAGGAACAGATTTCTAGCAGTGCATCTGAAACATTACAATGGCTAGCTTATGGACCCAAATCTGATGTCGTAACTTGGAGTGGATGTAATACCCAGTTGCAATTCATTCATTATCATTCAGTAATTATCAGTCAGTAATTATCACTCAGTAATTTTCACTCATTAATAATCACTCATCGTTCATGATTATTTCATTTGCGTTCATTGTTGGCATGTTGTAACTGTGTATCAGTTACCGATCATCATTCATCTCCGTCTGAGTGTCGAGACGGGAGTATTATCATTATCATTGTGATTGATAGTCTTGTGCTGGAAGTATCATCTTTGGCATGTGTTGGACTTGTTCACTTTCACATACGTATGGTATGTCGGATCATTCATCAATCGTAGCGATAAATCGGAGTTGTCGGATTTTCATCTTGTCCAGCAACGAGTTACGGCCGTAACATGCATTCATTGGTTCAAGGTGATTTTGGACGAAGGCGAGTTACGGCCGTAAGGATTGTCGGATACGGCCGTAACAGGCGCTCGTCGATTTCAGGCCAGTTCGGACGAATGGGACTTACGGCCGTAAGGGTTTCGGCATATGGCCGTAAGATGAGGAGATACGGCCGTAAGGTGGGCAGGCTACGGCCGTAAGGAGTGTTCGTAATTTTCAGGATTTGTCGGACGAGAAGGACTTACGGCCGTAAGGGTTGCGGCATACGGCCGTAATATGGGGCAGGTACGGCCGTAAGGCTTGGCCGGGTATGGCCATACGTTGCAGGCAGGGTGCCTGGTCAGTTTCGACGAAGGGGTCAAATGCAGTAGTAAGTTTGGCGAATGCGGCCGTATTGGTCGAGTTACGCCGTAAGGTGTACGGTACGGCCGTATGGATGTTGGCAGTGTTTTGGACGAGGCGAGTTACGCCGTAAGACAGTGCGGTACGGCCGTATGGTATCGGCGATTTCTGGGCGAAGCCGATTACGGTGTCTGGTATTTAGTTCTGGTACAGTAAACCGTTGACACAGGATGTTACGGTCGTAAGTAGGCGATTCTGGCCCGTAACCGGCGATTTATAAGGGATTGGACGGGTCTTTTTGTTCATTTTCTCATTCTTCAACTTATATTCGAGAGAGAGAGCTTGAGGGAGAGATTTTTCCATCATCTATCGCTTGGGTGTTAGATTTTCATCATCTTCATTCGTTTGGAAAGCTTGGATACTCGATTTAACTCGTGTTCATCGGATCGAAGTGTTTGGATCTTCAAGAGGTAATTTCTCCAACATCTTGGATTTCGATTTTATGTTGAGATATGATGTTTTGGGCGTTATAATCATGTTGTATGAAGTGATATACTTATGATTATGAGTTTGTATCAATATTCATTGGATTATTGAGGGATTATTCAAGAACACTTTGAATATTAAGTTGGATTTGGGGGTTTTCGATTAGTTGTTGTTGAAATCACGAATTTGGACATTGATATTGGATTATTGATTGTATTGAAGATGTTTTGTTGGTTGGAAACACTTCTTGGGGTTTTGATATTGGTATAATTGAGGTTTGGTTGTAAACGATCGGAGATTGGTCTTAACTTGTTTGATATAATGCCCCAATGAACTTGGTTTAGTCGTACCGACGTTTTGAGTTCGTTATAATCGTGTTTGACATGTATATTGAGCGGATTGTTGGTAATTGTGTTACTCAAGGTTGTTCGAGCGACCGACATTTCATTTAGGACGTTTGTTCATGGAAGGACGTTGTTCACCGGTGTTGTGTAAGTTAATTCTTACTCGGTTAAAAGGATATTCATTCCTTTCGTTGTTGTTCATTCATAATTATAGTTCATTCATAATGTATTAACCGTATTTGAGACTTGTGATAAGTGTCAGTTTTGTACACTTATCCATGGTTTGTATCGATAAAATTCACCCATAATTGAGCTAGTCTACTTGTTTTTTGCTTTTAATTTATTAGTTTTAATAATTTTATTTTTATCGGATGATGATCGGATTAAATAACTGAATTACTCAAGAAACAACATGTTTAATAAATATTCTCTTTATTGAATTTTGATATATTCATGTTGTAGGGCTTTCCGAGACGAATTCGGCAGTCTTTCCGGATTCAAAATCAGAGTTATATATCAAAAGTTATCATCCGAAGAAGATCTCGGGCAAAAACGCAAAGTCTGAGGAATTCTGGGCTAAAAACGTAACTTTCAAAGCAACCAGTGAACAAATTTACGAAGCCAAGTTACGGCCGTAACATTCAGGAGTTATGATCGTAAGTCACCCTTGTTACGGCCGTAACTCCTGAGTGTTACGGCCGTAACTCTTGACAGATTGCTATAATTTGTCTAATTTTTTATACTTTTGTGTATTATTGAGGGGATGGCTGACATTGATCCGATCCAATGTAATAATGCTGGAGTTTTGGAGCTATTAGATGACTTTATGTGTATAAATAGACCCCTTAAATCCTTCATCATTCATCATTCAACTTATAATTTTCCATTTTTTGTAAACTTTTCTTTTTGTGTGAAGAACACACTTGTGTTCTTGAGTGATCTTTGTAAGTGTGGTATAACATATGTTGTTCAGAGAGTTTATTGTTTCTATCTCCTTTATCTACTAAGGGAGTTAGGATCAATTCTTTCTCTTGATTCAACTAATAATGACCACACAAGCTTGTAATATGTGTAATAAACCCTTCATGGGCTAAGTTACCTTTAGTTGGGATTATAAACAAGGTTAGTCATGTTATTTATATTTGTATAAAAGATCTATTGTGAATGACTTATTATGTGTGTGATTTTCATTGTTTTAACAATCTTTATTTATTTGGCCAATAAATGACGATATTTATGGTCTTCATATGTTTCGAAAGAAAATATGTTTGATTAGATCAAATGATCTTCACTCTAAGTTGTTCTAGGGGATAGAAATATACCTTAGTCCTTGGATGATTCTTTGAGTTATTTTCATAAATCCTAATGCTATGTATTGAAGTCAATCAATATAGAAATATAGTGGATTGATTCAATATATAAGGGGCGTTTTATAGTTCGAAAGAGAAACCGTCTTTTTAAGGAAAATCGAATCTACACAACATAATAAGTAAATTCATTTTATGATCTCCTATACATCTTTTATAACTAATGACGAACTAAGTTTGTAATCCCAACTATTTCATTTTATCGTTAATCAATCTACTATTATTGCTATCTTTTTATTTCCTTATAATATTAGAACTATTATTGCATTTTCTTTGCAAATATTAAACCAAACTTTTTAATTGTGTGTTTCACTTATCATAGTATCTATAAAAATAGACTAATAGTGTATAATTCAAATTATAACCAAACTTCCTTGTGGGATCGATAAACTGGACTCAAAAAGTCCACTTTACTACTTGATACGATATCGTGCACTTGCGATAGTTACACTAAAAATGTGTCAAGTTTTTGGCGCAGTTGCCGGGGAAGTATAAGTTATATTTGAAATCTTACATTATAAACTATTTTTATAGGTATAAATTTCTCGACATTGTAACTTAGTACTCAATTGTGTATGTCCGGTCAAGTGGCGGATAACGGTACTCCGTGACTATTAAAGTCGGATTTTTCAGTTTCCCACAACAACTGATATTTGTAGATATTTTCTTTAATTATTTTCATTGTCTTTTTATTTTTTTATTTTTTTATCATGGAAGAAACGTTGTATAAAATTGAAAAAAGATTTCCCTTTCTAAGCAAAAATGCAATTTTAAAAATTTACAAGGCAAGGCTTGAAAGGATGAGGTTGCTTATGAATAAAAACATACCTTTTGACATCAGATTCATAATTGAAGCCAAAGTAAGAATAGAGGGTGAATTCACAGAAACACCGACTAGATTTTTACCAGGGCTTGGAAAAAGTTCATATGCAAAGAAACGACGAGCAAAGATGATAGCCGTTTGTTATAAATATGCTAGATGGAACTGTAATTTAAAATGTCGATCTTTAGAAATTCCATCTACAAACAGAGAAGATAAAATTCAATTCATTAAGGATGGTCTGAATAAGGAGAATTTAGATGATATCGAAATTTCTCTTGACACGCATCCTAGTGGACTCGTACATTATGGAATTCGATGTTTGTGGAATAAATTCCAACCAGAATATGAACAACGTCTTGGGAATCTGACGTTAAAAGACCCTGTTTGCCAATTTGTAAGAAAATTGGATGGGAAGCTTCTCCCCGACTCATAGAAGGCGTTTAGGCCGTTTCTGAACGTAAAATCAGAGGAAGATGTGAGCCACAATCACAACTACTGTACATACGCGTAAGTATCTTTTATTTTTGTCGTGTGGTGAGATTTTCTGAATAAAAAATGTGATACGCGATAAATACTTTCATTATTCTATTGAGTAGTTGAAGCACAATCAAACGCAATCACAAACTTGTTAAACAATTTTTACCTTCTTTTTCTTCTATAAATAAACTTTCTACTGATTTCTTTCATTCATCCCTCAAACTTGCACTTTTCTCTGTTTCTCTCTAAAAAAAAATTCTTTTCAAAAATGGAGTCATCATCTTCAACAAAAAAATTTAGCATAGTCTGTATTTTTGGTGGAGCTAGTTATGGAAAAGAGGCATGTTTTGCTGAAGCAGCCCACAACTTGGGTCGTACCTTAGGAGAAAAATGCATTCATGTAGTTTACGGAGGAGGAAGTCTAGGATTAATGGGACGAGCTGCTGCTTCTGCCTATATGGAAGGAGTAAGAGTGTTGGGAATAATCCCAAAACCTCTGGCTGAAAGTAAAATCACCGGGTCAACTATTGGAGATGAGTTTAGATCTGTGAATATGCAAGATCGCATAACTCACATGATAAATAATTCTGGCGCCTTTATCACCCTTCCCGGTGGTTTTGGCACCCTTGAGGAACTTTTTCATGTGGTTACCAGAGCCCAGCTAAATGTTCATCAAAAACCAATAGGTGTGCTTAATGTCAATGGTTTCTTTGATGGTTTACTGTCTTTCATCGACTACTCTGCTGAAAAGGGCTTTATTTCCGAGCGTGCTAAACGAATCATAGTCGTTGCAACAACACCAGATGAACTAATCAAAAAACTCAATGAATTTGTTCCTCAACCAGATCCAGCTCTAGCTAAAATTGTCTGGGTAGAAGATTTTACCGTGAGAAAACGAAAAGTGGATTCATTCCTATCCCTTTGATAACCCATGTCGGACCTCTTGTATTTTTACTTTCTGTCGTGTGTAATAATCGTGCTAAATGGTGGCAGCTTAAGGAGTTTCTTCTTGATCTCTTGACGCGCATCTATTCGCGATTTATGTATTGTTATTTTATTACTGTAATGTTTATTGTGTGTTTTTTATAAAAACTTTGATGGCAGTGTAAGGTGACTCTTCGGACTTTCTTGATGCGCATCTTAAAAATTGTGTTATACTTACGAGTATATTTTATTTTCTTTTGTTGTGTGCCTCGTATATTTATTCTCTTGCAGATTCTAAAAGGCGTTAGCTCAGACATCAACTTTCTTAACAGGGAGTATTCTGTTTTTCTGCATTGATTTTTTTTTTTTTTTTTTAAAACTGAGGACAGTTTTATTTTCAAGTTTGGGGGTGGTTTGTTTTAGTATTTTGGTGTGTTGTAATTTTGGTGTGTTTTGATTGATTTGGTTATTTGCCTTAATTTTTTTTTTATTATTATTATTATTATTATATATATATATATATAATATTTTGATTTATGATATTTCTAGATCTGGCCATAACACCAATAAATTAGCTATATACAAGTTTCTTAAAATTGTTTTAACCGGTTAAAAAATTATATATTCCAAAAAAAAAATTTGAGTCTTAATCTCTCTTTCCAAGCCTTGTAATTATCATATAAAATCGAGTCATTCGTTACCTTGAGAAAAGAAGAATCAATTGGTTGATGAAAAATAAAACTGAAATTTACTTAATTTGTGGAGTTTTTGATTTTTCATGCTTAACTAAAAAATGATTTTCTGCAAAAATTCTATTCCCTAAAAAAAAAAGGAGTCATTGGTGAAAAGAGCTACACGTTAGCAAATAACGGTAAGCTATCACCTAAAAAAATAAATGACAAAAAGGAGAAGTGTTGAGCAGCAATTTTTTAATTTTGGAAGTCTTAAATTTTGCGAAAAATAAAGGACTAACCATTGTTGGTGCGTAGCTGCCGTCTCAGAAAAATTGGTGAAAAGAGCTACACGTTAGCAAATAACGGTGTGAAAGCTATCGCCTTTTTACAAAAAAAAAATAATGAGATAGAAATTGTGTTAGTGAAAAGAGCTACACGTTAGCAAATAACGGTGTGAAAGCTATCACTAAAAGGGATGTAGTTTATGAGCAGATTTGAATTAATTAGCAGCTGAATTTCAATACACTCAATTTTGTGAAAATCACAATATTTGATGACGCCAATGAAATTCTTCTTCATATTGAGTCAAAAAATAAACGAGTGATCGAGAGCAACCATTAAAGGGAGTCGTGTGTATCACGAGTGGGAAAGAAATAATCAACCTTTTGGGGGGAAAACCTTGATTTTGGAATTACAAAATAAAAACCGTGTTTTAACTTCAAAAACATTAGTAGATTTATTTTGAATCTTGATTCATTTCTATCTACTGTATAAAGCTGGTTGTTGTTTATTAATGGCATTTTGATCTCATTTTCTCTTTTTATATTTTAATTTATGTGTGTATTAATTTTTCTTATTTTTATTTTTGGAGCATGAATAATAAAGAGTCTTGCTCGGGACTAGCAAGAATTCAAGTTTGGGGGTGTGATAAGTGTCAGTTTTGTACACTTATCCATGGTTTGTATCGATAAAATTCACCCATAATTGAGCTAGTCTACTCGTTTTTTGCTTTAATTTATTAGTTTTAATAATTTTATTTTTATCGGATGATGATCGGATTAAATAACTGAATTACTCAAGAAACAACATGTTTAATAAATATTCTCTTTATTGAATTTTGATATATTCATGTTGTAGGGCTTTCCGAGACGAATTGGCGGTCTTTAGGATTCAAAATTAGAGTTATATATCAAAAGTTATCATCAGAAGAAGATCTCGGGCAAAAACGCAAAGTCGAGAGGAATTCTCAAAACGTAACTTTCAAAGCAACCGGTGAACAAATTTACGAAGCCAAGTTACGGCCGTAACATTCGGGAAATTCTGTAGTAACATTCAGGAGTTACTGGCCGTAAGTCACCCTTGTTACGGCCGTAACTCCTGAATGTTACGGCCGTAACTCTTGACAGATTGCTATGATTTGTCTAATTTTTTATACTTTTTGTGTATTATTGAGGGGATGGCTGGCATTGATCCGATCCAATGTAATAATGCTGGAGTTTTGGAGCTATTAGATAACTTTAGGTGTATAAATAGACCCCTTAGATCCTTCATCATTCATCATTCAACTTATAATTTTCCATTTTTGTAAACTTTTCTTTTTGTGTGAAGAACACACTTGTGTTCTTGAGTGATCTTTGTAAGTGTGGTATAACATATGTTGTTAAGAGAGTTTATTGTTTCTATCTCCTTTATCTACTAAGGGAGTTAGGATCAATTCTTTCTCTTGATTCAACTAATAATGACCACACAAACTTGTAATATGTGTAATAAACCCTTCATGGGCTAAGTTACCTTTAGTTGGGATTATAAACAAGGTTAGTCATGTTATTTATGTTTGTATAAAAGATCTATTGTGAATTACTTATTATTGTGTGTGATTTTCATTGTTTTAACAATCTTTATTTATTTGGCCAATAAATGACGATATTTATGGTCTTCATATGTTTCGAAAGAAAATATGTTTGATTAGATCAAATGATCTTTATTCTAAGTTGTTCTAGGGGATAGAAATATACCTCTAGTCCTTGGATGATTCTTTGAGTTATTTTCATAAATCCTAATGCTATGTATTGAAGTCAATCAACATAGAAATATAGTGGATTGATTCAATATGTAAGGGGCGTTTTATAGTTCGAAAGAGAAACCGTCTTTTTAAGGAAAATCGAATCTACACAACATAATAAGTAAATTCATTTTATGATCTCCTATACATCTTTTATAACTAATGACGAACTAAGTTTGTAATCCCAACTATTTTATTTTATCGTTAATCAATCTATTATTATTGCTATCTTTTTATTTCCTTATAATATTAGAACTATTATTGCATTTTCTTTGCAAATATTAAACCAAACTTTTTAATTGTGTGTTTCACTTATCATAATATCTATAAAAATAGACTAATAGTGTATAATTCAAATTATAACCAAACTTCCTTGTGGGATCGATAAACTGGACTCAAAAAGTCCACTTTACTACTTGAGACGATATCGTGCACTTGCGATAGTTACACTAAAAATGTGTCAAGTTTTTGGCGCCGTTGCCGGGGAAGTATAAGTTATATTTAAAATCTTACATTATAAACTATTTTTATAGGTATAAATTTCTCGACATTGTAACTTAGTACTCAATTGTGTATGTCCGGTCAAGTGGCGGATAACGGTACTCCGTGACTATTAAAGTCGGATTTTTCAGTTTCCCACAACAACTGATATTTGTAGATATTTTCTTTAATTATTTTCATTGTCTTTTTATTTTATTTTTTTTTATCATGGAAGAAACGTTGTATAAAATTGAAAAAAGATTTCCCTTTCTAAGCAAAAATGTAATTTTAAAAATTTACAAGGCAAGGCTTGAAAGGATGAGGTTGCTTATGAATAAAAGCATACCTTTTGACATCAGATTCATAATTGAATCCAAAGTAAGAATAGAGGGTGAATTCACAGAAACACCGACTAGATTTTTACCAGGGCTTGGAAAAAGTTCATATGCAAAGAAACGACGAGCAAAGATGATAGTCGTTTGTTATAAATGTGCTAGATGGAACTGTAATTTAAAATGTCGATCTTTAGGAATTCCATCTACAAAGAGAGAAGATAAAATTCAATTCATTAAGGATGGTCTGAATAAGGAGAATTTAGATGATATCGAAATTTCTCTTGACACGCATCCTAGTGGACTCGTACATTATGGAATTCGATGTTTGTGGAATAAATTCCAACCAGAATATGAACAACGTCTTGGGAATCTGACGTTAAAAGACCCTGTTTGCCAATTTGTAAGAAAATTGGATGGGAAGCTTCTCCCCGACTCATAGAAGGCGTTTAGGCCATTTCTGAACGTAAAATCAGAGAAAGATGTGGGCCACAATCACAACTACTGTACATACGCGTAAGTATCTTTTATTTTTGTCGTGTGGTGAGATTTTCTGAATAAAAAATGTGATACGCGATAAATGCTTTCATTATTCTATTGAGTAGTTGAAGCACAATCAAACGCAATCACAAACTTGTTAAACAATTTTTACCTTCTTTTTCTTCTATAAATAAACTTTCTACTGGTTTCTTTCATTCATCCCTCAAACTTGCACTTTTCTCTGTTTCTCTCTAAAAAAAAAAAATTCTTTTCAAAAATGGAGTCATCATCTTCAACAAAAAAATTTAGCACAATTTGTATTTTTGGTGGAGATAGTTATGGAAAAGAGGCATGTTTTGCTGAAGCAGCCCACAACTTGGGTCGTACCTTAGGAGAAAAATGCATTCATGTAGTTTACGGAGGAGGAAGTCTAGGATTAATGGGACGAGCTGCTGCTTCTGCCTATATGGAAGGAGTAAGAGTGTTGGGAATAATCCCAAAACCTCTGGCTGAAAGTAAAATCATCGGGTCAACTATTGGAGATGAGTTTAGATCTGTGAATATGCAAGATCGCATAAATCACATGATAATAATTCTGGCGCCTTTATCACCCTTCCCGGTGGTTTTGGCACCCTTGAGGAACTTTTTCATGTGGTTACCAGAGCCCAGCTAAATGTTCATCAAAAACCAATAGGTGTGCTTAATGTCAATGGTTTCTTTGATGGTTTACTGTCTTTCATCGACTACTCTGCTAAAAAGGGCTTTATTTCCGAGCGTGCTAAACGAATCATAGTCGTTGCAACAACACCAGATGAACTAATAAAAAAACTCAATGAATTTGTTCCTCAACCACATCCAGCACTAGCTAAAATTGTCTGGGTAGAAGATTTTACCGTGAGAAAACGAAAAGTGGATTCATTCCTCTCCCTTTGATAACCCTTGTCGGACCTCTTGATACGATATCGTGCACTTGCGATAGTTACACTAAAAACGTGTCAACTTGTAATTGTCAATTAATCACTTCATTCACGAGGAATGATGGTTCCAATCATTTCGTTGAGCTATCATTCATTTCACTATCATTTCATCTCGGTGAGTCATTATTGATTTTCGATGTCACTTTTGTTATATCGTGGTATTCCGGGTCATACTGGCGTGCCGGTTGGTATGTGTAGGATTTTCATGTCCGGCACATATAAAGTCGTGTGTTGGTAGTTGACCTCACATTGGACTGTGCACACGAGACGATCACTTCGTGAGACTGATTAGGTACAAGACCACACGTGTATTCGATCGATACTCGTTGGTGGCTTGTGCACGGACACATTTCCATCCCAGGCGTAGTGTGGCGCCATCCTTTGAGTCGTACTGTTAGTTGATTCATACAGCATGTTTGATTGCGTATGTTCACAACAGGATTGTGACTAACTCAACTCTTGAGGATTATTGTTCTGTGTAACTGACCTCGTTGGGGGATATTATTTTAAGGTCATGGCAAGGCTAAGGCGCGGGAAGAGAACGTTGACGGCGAGGAGTCCCAGTGATACTAGTAGGGGGCCCCAGTTCTTTCATTCACTCGTGTTTCCTTTATTTTTATTTCCGCTGAAGACTTCCATTTGGATATTCATTTCATTCAGTGTTGTATATTTTATCTTCATATAAAATATACTTGTATTCGGTTATTATCTTGGGTGTGTTGTAATAAAACTCCTCATCAGAGTAATTAATGATGTGATGTGGTTTGGTACTACATTTACCCTGTGTATTTCATTTATTTTCACTCGCCTGGTGGGTCCCAATCGGAGGTCCACGGCACTGTAATATCCGCCTAGTTTTGGGGTGTTACAGAGTTGGTATCAGAGAGTGGTTTTGAATACTACCTTTCGAGTCATGTCTCATTTCAAATCATCGTTCATCAGACTAGTATCAGTGGACTTTCGCGTCACGTGTGACCTGTGCAAGAGCCGAGCTCTTCAGACCAAAGAACAGTAAGATTTCCTCATTTATCATTTTCATTTGTAATCTTGTCGATCATGTTAATTCATTAACCACTCAGTTCATTTCACTGTGCAGTTGTTGATCTTGAGGATCGTATCATTAATCGTGTTAACTTGTTCAAATTAATCATTTCAAGAATTTCATCAAATAATCACGTCACCTCAATTGATCATTCATGTAATCATTGTGTTTGAGCACGTATGCTCATTTTGATCATTTCACAACGTAATCATAATGTGATATTCATGCGAGATATATAATCATTTCGTGACTTTCCCACTTCAGTATGGAAAGAGCTGGCAGAGGACGCGGGGGAAGAGGCCGTGGTGCGGGCCGAAACCCGAGAGCTCGTGTGAATACACGTGCGAATGCTAGGAAGAATGCTAATTCATCGAGCAGTAATGCTACCACTCATTCACCCAGGCGTAATCATTCATTATCAGGGAGTCGTACCCGGGACACAGCTCAATCAGAAGGTGTTCAGGTTGATCCACTCGCTTTTATGCAGGGCATGATGGCCCAAATGACTCAGATGGCACAACTGATGGAGATGATTTATAACTCAGCTACTCAGAATCAACAGGCTCCTCCGCCGCCACCTCAGAGGCAGGAGAGGGGTGCGAGCAGTATCATTGGCGACATCTCTCGCCAAAGGCCACCTACTTTTGAGGGTTCATCTGAACCGGCGGATATCATTCATTGGCTTGAGCATTTTGAGAAACTGTTTGCTATGGTGGACTGTCCTGAGGGACACAAAGTTTCAGTTGCGGCTTACTATCTTGGTAAAGGCGCACATTCATGGTGGTTATCGCTAAATCCCACCGACATATCTTATACATGGGAACAATTCAAGACTCTCATGATGGAGAGGTATTATCCATCCCAACTCAGGGAGGCCAAGATATCAGAATTAATCACTCCCGACCCCTCAGCAGAAGATGATGTTCTCGCCATTCCCGAGAAATTTCAGGAACTTCTTCCTTTCGCCTCATCTATCATTCACTCTGAGTCGGATAAGATTAAGTATTTCAGCAAGAGGCTGAAACCCCGTATGTGAATGCAGTTGCTTAATCATAATTGCACCACCCTGGCCGAATTCATCGAGAAAGCTCTTACTTATGAGCTTACTGCTAAGGAGATTGTGAAGCAGCAACCTTCATCTGCTGGCAAGAAGTCAAAGAATCGTAGTCAGTCTGACGGCAGTCAGGCCACTTTCAAGAAACCTCGTGTGGGCTCTATTTTTTCTGAGCGACCTTCTATGGCGCCTAGACCCGCGGAATCTCAGTCCCGAGCGGCCAGTTCGGCCATCACCTGTTTCAACTGTGAAGAACAGGGTCATTTCAGTACCAAGTGTCCGAGGCAGACTGTCACATGCCATAATTGTGGAATTGCGGGGCATAGGGCCCGTTTTTGCCGAAGGGACTCCAAACCCACTCCGGCGACATCTCAGGCCCCTAAACAGTCAGCGGTTCCGAATCAAACCACTCAGTCTGTGTCGTTTAAGATGACAGGAGCTAACAAAGGTGGAGCCAAGAGCTATCAGACGGGAGCGTCCGGTTCGGGGACCGGTAAGCCCCGAATTTACGAGATGAAGAAGACTGACGATCCAGAAGCCCGGATGATCTCAGGTACACTCGATATTCTATCTCAACCTGTATGTACCCTTTTTTATTCTGGTGCATCGCATTCTTTCATTTCCGAATCATGTTTGAGTAGACTATGTCTGGGTAGTGCTACTAGTTGTGAGCCTTATGTCATCGGTCTACCTGATGGTAGAAGAATTATCGGGAATCGTGAGATTAAAGATTGTCCGATTCAGCTTCATGGCCGTGATTGGTTAGCAGACCTAATCGTGGTGGATTTGCCGAGTGACGACGTCATTCTTGGTATTGATTGGATGGATCCTCACGATGCCGTCATTAGTGTCCGTAAGAGTTTGGTCACTATCATTTCAGACGATGGGGTCGAATGTGTATTTCAGGGAGGTAATCTCAGCTGTTCTGGTAGAGTCATCAACTTGATGAAAGCAGTGAAATTACTCAATCAGGGGTGTATCGGTTATTGGTGCTATATGACCAAAACCGAGAAACCATCAGTAATGTTGGAGGATATTCCGGTAGTGAGAGAATATGACGACGTATTTCCAGACGAGTTGCCTGGTTTGCCTCCACAGAGAGATATGGAATTCACGATTGAGTTGGAGCCTGGTACATCTCCAATATTGAAGGCACCGTATCGGATGGCCCCGACCGAAATGCTGGAACTAAAGAATCAATTGGAGGATTTGACCGAGAAGGGTTATATCCAACCGAGTGCGTCTCTGTGGGGAGCACCGGTATTATTTGTCAAGAAAAATGACGGTTCTTTTCGTTTGTGTATTGATTACCGAGAGCTGAACAGGGTGACGATCAAGAATAAATATCCCCTACCCCGTATTGGTGATCTTTTGGATCAACTTCAGGGAGCTTCAGTATTTTCCAAGATCGATTATCTGGGTATCATCAGTTGCGAATCCGAGAGTCAGATATTGCTCGGACGGCGTTCCGAACACACTATGGTCATTATGAGTTTGTGGTAATGCCGTTTGGGTTAACTAATGCACCTGCGGTGTTCATGGAGTTAATGAATCGGGTTTTCATCAACTATTTGGATCAGTTCGTGGTTATCTTCATTGATGACATTTTGATTTATTCTCGTGACCGGGAGGAGCACGAGTCCCACCTTCATCAGGTGCTCGACGTGTTGAGACGAGAGAAACTTTATGAGAAGTTTTCCAAATGTGAATTCTGGATGTCCGAAGTGACGTTTCTCGGACATGTAATTTCATCAGACGGAGTTCGTGTCGACCCTCAGAAGACGGAGGCTATCTGAGATTGGCAACCTCCGAAGAATATTAAGGAAATCCGAAGTTTCCTCGGATTAGCTGGTTATTATCGGCGATTTGTGGAAGGATTTTCTAAAATAGCTCAAACCATGACAAACCTTTTAAGGAAGGATAAGAAATACACGTGGTCCGACGCATGTCAACAGAGTTTTGAGGAACTCAAGAGCCGGTTAATTTCAGCACCTGTCCTTTCTTTACCGCAAGGGACGGAAGGATTTGTGGTCTATAGTGATGCATCCGGACAGGGTCTCGGATGTATACTCATGCAGAACGGGAAAGTTATTGATTATGCTTCACGGCAATTGAGACCTTACGAGGTTTATTATCCGACCCACAACCTGGAGCTAGCAGCCGTAGGTTTCGCATTGAAAATTTGGCGTCATTACCTTTATGGCGTTACCTATCAGATATACACTGATCATAAGAGCTTGAATATATATTTACTCAGAAGGGGTTAAATATGCGACAGAGGCGGTGGTTGGAACTAATCAAAGATTATGATATTGAGATACTATATCACCCGGGCAAGGCGAACGTTGTCGCCGACGCCTTGAGTCGTAAGTCTGTTCAGGAGCAGATGCTTGCTCGATTAACAGTTCAGAGGGAACTTCAGCAGGAATTTCTGAGACCCGAGATCGAGGTCTGGTTACAGCGAGTACAAGGGCAACTTTTTACGTTGGAGATTTCATCGCCACTTGAGGAGGCGATCAGGGTGAATCAGGGTTCGGACCCATTTCTGTTACGCATTCGAGAGGATATGACTCAGGGGAAAGCCCCCGGGTTTGTGGTCCACGAGGATGGACTTTTGCGTTTTAAAAATCAGTTATGTGTACCGACGATTAACGAGTTGAAAAACTCGATTTTGAGAGAAGCTCATGCTACCTCTTATTCCGTTCATCCGGGGTCTAGCAAGATGTACAAGGACTTGAAACAAAATTACTGGTGGAGTAATATGAAGCGAGAAGTCGCAGAATTTGTTTCGAGATGTTTGACCTGTCAGCAAGTCAAGATAGAATATCAGCGACCAGTGGGTATGCTGAAACCGCTCCCCATTCCAGAGTGGAAGTGGGAAGATATTTCCATAGATTTCATCACGAGTTTGCCGACAAGTCGTCGTGGCATGAATACAATCTGGGTGATTGTGGACCGCTTAACTAAGTCAGCTCATTTCCTTGAGATTAAGGATATGTGGGGTCCCGAGAGACTGGCCCAGTTGTTCATCAAATAGATAGTGATATTGCATGGTACTCCTAAAAGTATTGTTTCCGATCGTGACGGACGGTTCGTTTCTCATTTTTGGAAATCAGTTCATCATGCTATGGAAACTCAGCTTAATCTCAGTACAGGTTTTCATCCTCAGTCCGACGGATAATCAGAAAGGACTATTCAGACTTTAGAGGACATGTTGAGGGCATGCGTCCTCGATTGGAAAGACGATTGGGAAGCCCAATTACCGTTAATTGAGTTCACGAACAATAATAGTTGGCATGCTTCGATTAAGATGGCACTTTACGAGGCCTTGTACGGTCGTCGTTGTCGATCTCCTTTGTGTTGGGATGACTTATCAGAATCAATCGGCACCGAGCCCGATATGCTTATAGCCGCCCGTGAGAAGGTAGATTTGATCAGGAGTCGTTTGTTGATAGCTTAGAGTCGACAGAAATCATATGCAGATAATCGTCGTCGACCACTAGAGTTCGATATAGGTGACCACGTGTTGGTCAA
Source organism: Orobanche coerulescens (assembly GCA_033398695.1). Lineage (NCBI taxonomy): Eukaryota > Viridiplantae > Streptophyta > Magnoliopsida > Lamiales > Orobanchaceae > Orobanche > Orobanche coerulescens. Next base: position 109,019,578 of record CM065819.1, read on the forward strand.
GGTATCCCCGAGTTGAGGTATTTTCCATTTCGGAAAACGAGGGAAGTTGAGTCCGAGATTCATCGGACCGTTTGAGATTTTGGATCGAGTAGGCGAGTTAGCTTATCGATTGGCTTTACCTCCAGCGTTGAGCTGAATTCATAATGTGTTTCACGTCTCTCAATTGCAGAAGTATGTTTCCTACCCAAGCCACATACTTCAGTTCGACGAAATCGAGATCGCGGATGATCATTCGTAAGAGGAGCGTCCTGTACGAATATTATAGCGGCGAATCAAACAGTTGAGGAACAAGACGATTCCTTTGGTAAAGATCCAGTGGTCTAGACACGGTCGAAGAGGCTACTTGGGAAACCGAAGATAGTATGCGGGAAAGTTATCTCGAGTTGTTTGACCCTTAGTTTCGAGGGCGAAACTCTTTTTAAGGGGGGGAGTATGTAATACCCGGTTGCAATTCATTCATTATCATTCAGTAATTATCAGTCAGTAATTGTCACTCAGTAATTTTCACTCATTAATAATCACTCATCGTTCATGATTCTTTCATTTGCGTTCATTGTTGGCATGTTGTAATCGTGTATCAGTTACCGATCATCATTTCATCTCCGTCTGAGTGTCGAGACGGGAGTATTATCATTATCATCGTGATTGGTAGTCTTGTGCTGGAAGTATCATCTTTGGCATGTGTTGGACTTATTCACTTTCACATACGTATGGTATATCGGATCATTCATCAATCATAGCGAGAAATCGGAGTTGTCGGATTTTCATCTTGTCCAGCAACGAGTTACGGCCGTAACTAGTCATACATTACGGCTGTAACATGCATTCGTTGGTTCAAGGTGATTTTGGACGAAGGCGAGTTACGGCCGTAAGGATTGTCGGATACGGCCGTAACAGGCGCTTGTCGATTTCAGGCCAGTTCGTACGAATGAGACTTACAGCTGTAAGGGTTTCGGCATACGGCCGTAAGATGAGGAGATACGGCCGTAAGGTGGGCAGGCTATGGCCATAAGAAGTGTTCGTAATTTTCAGGATTTGTCGGACGAGAAGGACTTACAGCCGTAAGGGTTGCGGCATACGGCCGTAAGATGGGGTAGGTACGGCCGTAAGGCTTGGCCGGGTACGACCGTACGTTGCAGGCAGGGTGCCTGGTCAGTTTCGACGGAGGGGTCGTACGGCCGTAAGTTTGGCCGGGTACGGCCGTATCGGTCGAGTTACGCCCGTAAGGTGTACGGGTACGGCCGTAGGGATGTTGGCAGGTGTTTTGGACGAGGGCGAGTTACGCCCGTAAGACAGGTACGGGTACGGCCGTATGGTCAGCGATTTACAGGCGAAGCCAAATTCTGGCCGTCTGTTTTGATTCTGGCCGTAAGGCCGTTGACCTGGGATGTTACGGCCGTAAGTAGGCCGTAACTTCGGGCAGTTTATAAGGGATTGGACGGGACTTTTTGTTCATTTTCTAATTCTTCAACTTATATCTGAGAGAGAGGTTGAGGGAGAGATTTTTCCATCATCTATCACTTGGGTGTTAGATTTTCATCATCTTCGTTCATTTGGAAAGATTGGATACTCGATTTAACTCGTGTTCATCGGATCGAAGTGATTGGATCTTCAAGAGGTAATTTCTCCAACATCTTGGATTTTGATTTTATGTTGAGATATGATGTTTTGGGCGTTATAATCATGTTGTATGAAGTGATATACTTATGATTATGAGTTTATATAAATATTCATTGGATTATTGAGGGATTATTCAAGAAGACTTTGAATATTAAGTTGGATTTGGGGGTTTTCGATTAATTGTTGTTGAAATCACGAATTTAGACATTCATATTGGATTATTGATTGTATTGAAGATGTTTTGTTGGTTGGAAACACTTATTGGGGTTTTGATATTGGTATAATTGAGGTTTGGTTGTAAACGATCGGAGATTGGTCTCAACGTGTTTGATATAATGCCCCAATGAACTTGGTTTAGTCGTACCGACGTTTTAAGTTCGTTATAATCGTGTTTGACACGTATATTGAGAGAATTGTTGGTAATTGTGTTATTCAAGGTTGTTCGAGCGACCGACATTTCATTTAGGACGTTTGTTCGTGGAAGGACGTTGTTCACCGGTGTTGTGTAAGTTAATTCTTACTCGGTTAAAAAGATATTCATTCCTTTCGTTGTTGTTCATTCATAATTATAGTTTATTCATAATGTATTAACCGTATTTGAGACTTGTAATTGTCAATTAATCACTTCATTCATGAGGAACGACGGTTCCAATCATTTCGTTGAGCTATCATTCATTTCACTATCATTTCATCTTGGTGATTCATTATTGATTTTCGATGTCACTTTTGTTATATCGTGGCATTCCGGGTCATACTGACGTGCCGATTGGTATGTGTAGGATTTTCATGTCGGGTACATATAAAGTCGTGTGTTGGTAGTTGACCTCACATTGGACTGTGCACACGAGACGATCACTTCGTGAGACTGATTAGGTACAAGACCACACGTGTATTCGATCGATACTCGTTGGTCACTTGTGCACGGACACATTTCCATCCCAGGCGTAGTGTGGCGCCATCCTTTGAGCCGTACTGTTAGTTGATTCATACAGCATGTTTGATTGCGTATGTTCACAACAGGATTGTGACTACTCAACTTTTGAGGATTGTTGTTCTGTGTAACTGACCCCGTTGGGGGATATTGTTTTCAGGTCATGGCAAGGCTAAGGCACGGGAAGAGAACGTTGACGGCGAGGAGTCCCAGTGATACTAGTAGGGGCCCCAGTCCTTTCATTCACTCGTGTTTCCTTTATTTTTATTTCCGCTGCAGACTTCCATTTGGATATTCATTTCATTCAGTGTTGTATATTTTATCTTCATATAAAATATACTTGTATTCGGTTATTATCTTGGGTGTGTTGTAATAAAACTCCTCATCGGAGTAATTAATGATGTGATGTGGTTCGGTACTACATTTATCCTGTGTATTTCATTCATTTTCACTCGCCTGGTGGGTCCCAATCGGGGGTCCACGGCAATGTAATATCCGCCTAGTTTTGGGGTGTTACAGAGTTGGTATCAGAGAGTGGTTTTGAATACTACCTTCCGAGTCATGTCTCATTTGAAATCATCATTCATCATACTAGTATCAGTGGACTTTCGCATCACATGTGACCTGTGCAAGAGTCGAGCCCTTCAGACCAAAGAACAGTAAGATTTCCTCATTTATCATTTTCATTTGTAATCTTGTCGATCATGTTAATTCATTAACCACTCAGTTCATTTCACTGTGCAGTTGTTGATCTTGAGGATCGTATCATTAATCGTGTTAACTTGTTCAAATTAATCATTTCAAGAATTTCATCAAATAATCACTTCACCTCAATTGATCATTCATGTAATCATTGTGTTTGAGCACGTATGCTCATTTTCATCATTTCATAACGTAATCATAATGTGATATTCATGCGAGATATATAATCATTTCGTGACTTTCCCACTTCAGTATGGAAAGAGCTGGCAGAGGACGAGGGGGAAGAGGCCGCGGTGCGGGCCGAAACCCGAGAGCTTGTGTGAATACACGTGCGAATGCTAGAAATAATGCTAATTCATCGAGCAGTGATGTTGCCACTCATTCACCCGGGCGTAATCATTCATTATCAGGGAGTCGTACCCGGGACACAGCTCAATCAGAAGGTGTTTGGGTTGATCCACTCGCTTTTATGCAGGGCATGATGGCCCAAATGACTCAGATGGCACAACTGATGGAGACGATACATAACTCAGCTACTCAGAATCAACAGGCTCCTCCGCCGCCACCTCAGAGGCAGGAGAGGGGTGTGAGCAATATCATTGGCGACATCTCTCGCTAAAGGCCACCTACTTTTGAGGGTTCATCTGAACCGGCGGATATCATTCATTGGCTTGAGCATTTTGAGAAACTGTTTGCTATGGTGGACTGTCCTGAGGGACACAAAATTTCTGTAACACCCCCAAGATATTCGAGGTGTATTACAGCGCCGTGGACCCCTACATGGGACCCACCAGGCTAACACAAGAAAACACCACTCGACTAACCGCCTCGGTTAGCAAGGAAACAATTGTTAACAATAAGAACATAAAACAACACGTCCGGTACAACCGGCATAAATAACATCAACCAACAAATACAGTAACTCCAACGAAGACCAATCACAATGTCGAAAGGAAAAGCCTAAGTACTCGCGAGTACAATCTATAAGTTTACAATTTGGAAAACATCCACATCAAAAGAGACAGTAAGAAATAACAAGACTCGATTGCACATGTCAACAACCTTGGCCGACATCCTCGTACCATCCCAGCGCCCGCTCGTCTGGCTGAACATAACCTGAAATCCATAACAAGAATTTCCCCGACAACGGGTCCCCAAAGGGGTTAGCAATTACGCTAGTACAAGTATTCAAGGCAAACCAATCGCTTACACATTTCATAGTACATGCACCAATATCATTTCGAAAACCAATACAAGACATGTCTTTTCCGGAAAATATACAGTCCACAATTAGCCTTGAGAACAGGGCGGCAGCATACATTCTCACTCGAGGCCTCACAGGGACCCTACCGAGTTGGCTACAATTACAGAAAAACAAAACCACGCACACGCTATGCCGTGAGAACAGGGCGGCATCATACATTCTCACTCGAGGCCTCACAAGGACCCTACCGAGTTGGCTAGCGGTACGAAACTCGTGAAATCCAGGGCGGCAGCATAGATTTCCCTCCTTGACCCCGTCGGGCCAACACAAGGTGAGTTACACACAAATAATATACATCACCATTTCATGTTAAGCTTAAAGGTTTCCAAAAATACTTGCCTTGAATTATTGACGCCTTGAACGGAAAGGAAAGTCACCGACGAACGCTAGGAACCAATGAAACCGAACCTAACGATTCGAAGAATACAATCACAACCATTTCTAAATGAATACGGAATTGGAATACACCCGAAAACCCGCCTACGATTCATGTATATTCGTATATAAACAACAACGAGGGCGGACCACAACCAAACCCTCTCGATTCCGTAAAAATCACGAAATATACCATGAATCCGTAGGGAAACTAAGAATACTAACAAGATTAATCATATTCATCATGAATTAATCAACAAAACGGAACGAATCGGACAAAAACACGAAAACCCCCAATTTTACCAAAAGTAGGGTTCTAAAGATCTAACCTTGATTATTTGGATCAAGGGATGATATCGGACGGATTATTGATGATATAACCTCAAGAACTCCATGGATATGTTGTTAAACAACATGGCTTCAAGTTTAGAACACGCCCAGTGCGGAAGAAGAGAAGAAGAAGGTGAAAAATGGCAAGAAAAGCGTCTGCAGGGCCTTTTATGGTGACAGACTCGGCCGTGTCCGCTCGACACGGTCGTGGCCAGCGATTGACGGCGAGGACTCGACCGTGTCTGCTGACACCGCGGTCGCGGCGTGAGTGGCCTTCCGACAGTGACCCGTTCGGCAATGACTCGGCATGACTCGGCCGTGTCACGGAACACGGTCGGGCGTGTCAGCGATCGTCTCGAGCTTATCCGGAAGAGTTCGGCACGGGCCGTGTCGGGCGACACGGTCGGGTCTGAGGCAGAAACTTCCGGCTTATCCGGACGAGTGCAGCACGGGCCGTGTCGGACGACACGGCCGAGTTCGGCCGTGATCGGCGATAACGGCGGGTGAGCTAAAGCGACCATAACTCTCTCGTCAGGACTCGATTGACTCACCGTTCGAACCATTGGAAAGCTAACTCGATGCTCTATAATATTGCAAGATTCAGAATTTTTGGAGTTACCAAAAATTAATGGTGATCTAACAAAGTAGAACTCATACTTAGAAAAGTCGTTTAGTAATCCCGATTCAACAAAACGACACCGAAACCCGAACACGAATACGAACCGAAGATACGGTTACGAAGTACTCACAAATAACAATCCAAGAGCTTGTAGGACACACGATTGGACCACCGAAAGGCTCGAAATCGACAACGGAAGGTAATTACCCCAAACTTTGGGAAATTACGAAAATGGCCCAAATGCCCGAAAATCACCATACGACAACGAATAATCAAACCGAAGCTCACAACACGTATAACGACGTTAAATGAACTTACGAAAAACACCAAGCAGCCGGTTTGAGCGAGATTCGCAAGATCCGAACTCAAGCGGAAAAGTCGCTAAAAGCACGGAACTCAACAAAGCGGCAAAGCGAACTCGGATGACAAAAAGTGCAGAATTAAATATTCTCCGAATGACGAAACGGTCAAAAGCGAGTCGTCAAAACGGACTTCGGCCGAAAAAAGAAATTTACCGAAAATCGAAAATTTGCGGATATTACATTCTACCCTCCTTAAAAGAAGTTTCGTCCCGAAACTTAAAACAAGTATTGGGAAGAAATATTCCGCCAGGAAAAACTCAACAAGATACACAAGAATGCGTAACTAACGCCCAACGGCGAAATGTTACAATCAACGCAAAGGAATATACGGCGTGAAAACACGCTCCACGGCGACCAACACAATGTCGCCGTTAGGGATACAATAAAACCAACAAATGACAAGCGTCATCAAACGGATAATATAGCCAATTCAATTATCCGACAATCACAAAACACAACGAACGAAAGTCAGTATGATTGACCAACTCAACGGTACATCAATCGAAACGCGAGCCAATCGCTGAACTAATACTGAATTCCACCGCCCAGGGGTTGGAAGATCGAAAACGAGACTAATTTCCCAAACTTAAGGGAATTAGGAAGGAGCCTGAATGCTCAACGATCACAAAACAAAAACTGAACAAGCAAACGATCGAGACAACAAAAATCGAACAATCATGTCCGAAACACGAAGGATAATAAAACTCAAACAACAACTCCCAGGATGATCTGGTGAGAACTACAAGGAATGCATTCCCATATGATCCACAGGATAGGGAATAGCGATTGAAAAGTCACAGCGACAAACGAGTTATTCCAAAACAATACCACACTCGTTCGATCAACAAAAGCAAGGGATAGGGAAAGTTCAGAAATGTCAACGAACATAAGCGAGTCGGCAGTCGAAAATACGAAGTTCCAAATCCGATCCACTTCGAATAAAAGAACTAGTAGAACCAAAGATGTTACTTAGAACAAGGTTCACAAGAATCGAACCGAACTCGGAAAAGTCACAGCGATAACCAGATCGACCCAAAACAAGATCACAGCTCGTTCGAATGATGAACCCGAAATACAAAACAAGTTAAGACAGTTTCAACGAACACGAGCGAATCGATAGACTGGAGAAAGAGAAAGTACGGAAGTCAAAATAGTATGGGTAGTATCCCCGACCTCATCCACGAAATTCACAAAAACAGGAGCAAGGTAACAAGACATTAAGCAACCGACACATAACGGAACGATCACCGATGCACACGGTCATACCAAACCAAGCTCTAACAGCTCGCACATGCGCGACAACGTAGAAATCACTACGAGGCGGCAACATTCGACACTAACATCCCACCTCTCACAACAAATGCGTGGCAACGCGTCGACGTTCATGCCACCAATCTGATCATACTCGGGAGCAAACATCATAACGACAACGCGAACATCATACATATATACCCATCCCTCAAATGGGAATGGATAGGTTTTAAAAACGAAAACCTCATTTTGAAAATAATTTAGAAGAACACCGGTTGATCTTGAGTATCACCTTTCAAAAAGTACAAACGTGAAACATCGTTATCGAGACTTTGGAGAACTATTTCGCATTTGATAAAAATGAGGACACTTTCTCTTAGTGAAAACTTTCAGAATATTCGACCCTCGGGTCTAAATAAAAGTGTTTCTAAAACATTGAAAATATCTCAAAGCATTTTGGTCCTCGAGGTAGAAGAATTTTGAAACGTGTTGTGGCACCTTGTATGTACTACGAGAAAATAATTCATTTTAAAAGTACGTCTCGAAATTTATTTTCTAAGATACTCAAGGTTTTCGTAAGTACAATAGGCGAAATGCCCGAATTCACACTTGTCAATGTTCACTTAAACACATCATAGCACACTCATTAAATCGTTCACAATCAAAACAGTGATATACAATCCCTAGGATATGCTTAACAACATCGTTAAAACAACGATCGGTTTATCAAAACCGGATGGAAAACGACATCAAGAACAAAACTCCAAAAAGTCAACTCTAGGGATTCAATAAAAATTGCCTGGATTCGGCGAAGAACAATGGATTAGATGATGTTAAAAATCATCTAGGATACTCCAAAACACCTTTGGATGGAAGAAAAAAAATCAGCCCCCAATGCGAAACCTAGTCGCTACGTCTCAATCTCATGGAGGAAGAAGAAAAATGAAGAAAAATGCAACTTCTAGATTGGTGTCCAGTATTTATACTGGACACAATTAGCGTGCGCTAATCATTAAGGTTAGCGTGCGCTATCACGGCACCAAACAAAACTCCTGACCAAAAATGCACTGTTAGCGTGCGCTAATCCCAAGTGTTAGCGTGCGCTAACGAGAACTTCAGACCCAGTCCAGTAGTTCCTGGACTGCTCTGAACTACCAGGTAGCGTGCGCTATTCTCCCTTTAGCGTGCTACCAACGTACTCTCGCGCGCGTAAGCCGTAAAGCGTAGCGTGCGCTAACAATTCACAGAGACCACAACAGAACATATCAGAAAAATTACATGCCGTAAACCCTTCTCACAAGGATTTACCAGGCTAAGCATGATTTCCCATCTCATTTCGAAAATGCTAAAAAGACCAATGACGGAGATATTTTCCAAAACTCAAAAACTCATTTGTCAAACCATCATGAAATATTCAAGGCCAAAATGCCAAAACTTGATTCAAGGAATCGGTTTTACGAGATAAAACTCAGTTTGCAAAATACCGAAAGTCGTTTGAAAGAACTCACGCAGCGGATAAAATACGGTACGAAAATACATCAAGATGTGACACTCCTCGTATAAACCAAATACGAGAGTCTAATAAACACATATCGTGAAATCAAAATCCATAGAAGGATTCCATCATTCAATCGACTAATCATACAAATAACTCGTGTCACACGAGGCACAACACAAGGAAGGGAGTTTTACATCCATAGGTCGCACGTAAGTGACGACCGCCCTTTGATACTAATCACGACCAATGATCTCAAATGACGCGTCGCGATGCGACTAAGTCAGACAAAATCCGACGAGACAAAACTCAACCAACACGACTTGGCTCGACAGCCTAGGTTTTCCCAGGCTAATCTGATTTTAAAATCGTATACTCTAGTTATTCGAAAATAAAACCGATAAGTTAAAAATCGTTTTCAAGACCCTTTTAAACACGACAAGGGCTTAACAGTGGTAACATTTTATAAAATGTCCTAAACACTTTTATACACGACCTTTAAATACCGACACAAGGTTTTATTTGAAAATACAAGGCTGGCTCGCCCAAATTCATGTCACTTTTCAAAAACCCACAATACGATCAAGTCTAAGAAATTTTCAAGCATGCACGCCGCATGTATTATTATTAATAGAAACACATTGGTTGTAAATAATAATAATTAGCCAAGTACCAACAATTCCCGGACACACTCATATACGACATTCAAAATCACCGGTTCAAAAGCGCAACTCGGAAATACTAATTCCAAGCATATGTCAAACTATCTCTTCAAGTTTAACTGCGTAACCAAAGATCACCGATTTGGACATATGTCGAAACCACTATGTGAGTTTCTCAACAAACTCGCCATCAATACCTTTTAGGAACATATCAATGTTCAAAACATTCACATCATACCGCACCCCTCGGTGTCCAAACCATCGAGACGTTCGGCTCAACATACATTTAGTATATCGCAATTACCAAACACAGCTTCCATCACACAAAGAAAAGACTAGAGAGTCAAGCCCTCTCACAATATACCACGGAGCAAAACTCGGATCTTTCGATCACCAACGATCCCACCAATGCTAGGAAGTTTAGCGATGGAAGGCTCGCAAAACGACAAACAGTCAAGCCCGAACGGCGCACATACTCCCGAGAGAGACAAAGGACGGCGCAATACTAGAATCAAAAGTACACAAACCGGATGGATCGAGAAACAACTCGACGATAAGTACGAGAGAGGCAATCACAGTTCAAGAAGTGGAATTTCAATACGAGAAAACAAGAGAATCGAGTAAGGAAAACTTACAAGCGCTGGATGTACTGAGATGTCGGCAGCGGTGTGACAATGTGCGAAACAAAACGCGAATAGACCCAAATTAACCGACAAGCCTAGGTATCCATAAACCTAGATCTCTGATACCATTTCTGTAACACCCCCAAGATATTCGAGGTGTATTACAGCGCCGTGGACCCCTACATGGGACCCACCAGGCTAACACAAGAAAACACCACTCGACTAACCGCCTCGGTTAGCAAGGAAACAATTGTTAACAATAAGAACATAAAACAACACGTCCGGTACAACCGGCATAAATAACATCAACCAACAAATACAGTAACTCCAACGAAGACCAATCACAATGTCGAAAGGAAAAGCCTAAGTACTCGCGAGTACAATCTATAAGTTTACAATTTGGAAAACATCCACATCAAAAGAGACAGTAAGAAATAACAAGACTCGATTGCACATGTCAACAACCTTGGCCGACATCCTCGTACCATCCCAGTAGCTCGTCTGGCTGAACATAACCTGAAATCCATAACAAGAATTTCCCCGACAACGGGTCCCCAAAGGGGTTAGCAATTACGCTAGTACAAGTATTCAAGGCAAACCAATCGCTTACACATTTCATAGTACATGCACCAATATCATTTCGAAAACCAATACAAGACATGTCTTTTCCAGAAAATATACAGTCCACAATTAGCCTTGAGAACAGGGCGGCAGCATACATTCTCACTCGAGGCCTCACAGGGACCCTACCGAGTTGGCTACAATTACAGAAAAACAAAACCACGCACACGCTATGCCGTGAGAACAGGGCGGCAGCATACATTCTCACTCGAGGCCTCACAAGGACCCTACCGAGTTGGCTAGCGGTACGAAACTCGTGAAATCCAGGGCGGCAGCATAGATTTCCCTCCTTGACCCCGTCGGGCCAACACAAGGTGAGTTACACACAAATAATATACATCACCATTTCATGTTAAGCTTAAAGGTTTCCAAAAATACTTGCCTTGAATTATTGACGACGCAACGAACGGAAAGGAAAGTCACCGACGAACGCTAGGAACCAATGAAACCGAACCTAACGATTCGAAGAATACAATCACAACCATTTCTAAATGAATACGGAATTGGAATACACTGAAAACCCGCCTACGATTCATGTATATTCGTATATAAACAACAACGAGGGCGGACCACAACCAAACCCTCTCGATTCCGTAAAAATCACGAAATATACCATGAATCCGTAGGGAAACTAAGAATACTAACAAGATTAATCATATTCATCATGAATTAATCAACAAAGCGAACGAATCGGACAAAAACACGAAAACCCCAATTTTACCAAAAGTAGGGTTCTAAAGATCTAACCTTGATTCGCTGGATCAAGGGATGATATCGGACGGATTATTGATGATATAACCTCAAGAACTCCATGGATATGTTGTTAAACAACATGGCTTCAAGTTTAGAACACGCCCAGCTGCGGAAGAGGAGAAGAAGAAGGTGAAAAATGGCAAGAAAAACGTCTGCAGGGCCTTTTATAGGCTGACAGACTCGACCGTGTCCGCCTGACACGGTCGTGGCGCAGCTGATTGACGGCGAGGACTCGGCCGTGTCCTGCTGGACACGGTCGCGGCCTGGAGGGGCCTTCAAGCAGTGACCCGTCAAGCGGCTGACTCGGCATGACTCGGCCGTGTCACGGAACACGGTCGGGCGTGTCAGCGATCGTCTCGAGCTTATCCGGAAGAGTTCGGCACGGGCCGTGTCGGACGGCACGGTCGAGTCTGAGACGAAACTTCCGGCTTATCCGGACGAAATGCAGCCGCGGGCCGTGTCGGACGACACGGCCGAAGTTCGGCCGGCGTGATCGCCAATAACGAGCGGGTGAGCTAAAGCGACCATAACTCTCTCGTCGGACTCAGATTGACTCACCGCTCGAACCATTGGAAAGCTAACTCGATGCTCTATAATATTGCAAGATTCAGAATTTTTGGAGTTACCAAAAATTAATGGTGATCTAACAAAGTAGAACTCATACTTAGAAAAGTCGTTTAGTAATCCTGAATTCAACAAAACGACACCGAAACCCGAACCTGAATACGAACCGAAGATACGGTTACGAAGTACTCACAAAGACGAATCCAAGAGCTTGTAGGACACACGATTCCGACCACCCGAAGGCTCGAAATTCGACAACGGAAGGTAATTACCCCAAACTTTGGGAAATTACGAAAATGGCCCAAATGCCCGAAAATCACCATACGACAACGAATAATCAAACCGAAGCTCACAACACGTATAACGACGTTAAATGAACTTACGAAAAACCCCAAACGACAGTTTCGAACGAGATTCGCAAGAACCGAACTCAAGCGCGGAAAAGTCGCTAAAAAGCACGAAACTCAACAAAGCAGCACCGAAACGAACTCGGATGACAAAAAGTGCAGAATTAAATATTCTCCGAATGACGAAACGGTCAAAAGAGAGTCGTCAAAACGGACTTCGGCCGAAAAAAAAGAAATTTACCGAAAATCGAAAATTTGCGGATATTACAGTTTCAGTTGCGGCTTACTATCTTGGTAAGGGCGCACATTCATGGTGGTTATCGCTAAAGCCCAACGACAGATCTTGTACATGGGAACAATTCAAGACTCTCATGATGGAGAGGTATTATCCGGCCCCACTCAGTGTGTGTGTGTGTGTGTGTGTCTGTAGTTTGTGTGTTTGTGTGTGTAGTGTGTGTTTTTTTTTACTGTGTGACAGTATGTGTGTGTTTGTGTGCAGTGTGTGTGTGTGTGTGTGTGACTGCAGTGTGTGGAGTGTGTGTTTTTTTTTACTGTGTGCAGTGTGTGTGTTTGTGTGTGCAGTGTGTGTGTGTTTTTTTACTGTGTGGCAGATAGATATATTAGCTATATATGTATATATATTATTACACATTATATAAATTGAGCAACATATTCTTTTTAGTGTAATAAACAAAATGGAGGTTGGGAGTGTGGGTATTACGTCATGCACTGAATGTCGACTATTGTCCGAGCTCGTATTACCGATGGATGGATGGAGGTGATAAACTTTTATTTCAGTTTTTTAAATTATTTAAATTAATTCAGTTTTTTAAATTATTTCAGATTCATGTAAGTTGATGAGTTTGTTAATATATATATATATATATATATGTATGTACAGATGTTTGATGATGTTGCAGCACTTCCTATAGATAGAATTCCTGAAATCCGAACCGAATGGGCAAAACAAATTTTGGAGGTTAGGAACCGTTTATATGCGTAGACATTTGACATTTAATTTTGTAAGAATTACCATTGTTTTGTTTAGTTAGTTCTTGAATTGTGTTGTATTTATTTTGAATTGGATGAAACGTTATTGTATTTGATGGTCGGATAAAAGTTGTCTAGTTGGATTGGTGAATGGATGAAAGTTGTGTTGTTGAGATTTTATTTGATGTTTTGTGTTTGGATGCTGTTTTGGTGTTTGGATATTGTTTTCTGTGTATGTGTAGCAGGTTGGGAAATTAAAAAAAAAAAATTGGAATAAAAAAAGTAGCATTAACAGTGGTTCTTATAAGAAACCGCTGTTAAATTCTGCCTTTTAGTTTAACGTCGGTTGTTAAACGAACCGCTGTTAACTTTTCAGTTAACAGCGGTTTTTTGTGGGAACCGCTGTTAAATTAACAGCGGTTCTTTACCGCAATCGCTGTTAACTGGACAGTTAACAGCGGTTCCTTTAAAAAACCGCTGTTAAATTAACATTGTTTCTTTACTGAAACCGCTGTTAACTGGATGTTTAGCAGCTGTTTTGTTGGAGAACTGCTGTTAAATTTAACAGCACCAGGAGCTCCAAAACCGCTGTTAAAGGCATAATTTTATTGTAGTGTTATTATTAATTTGAATACTATACATTACATTGAAATTCTTCCATCATAGATTCTCAAAATTCAAAGTTATTCCCAACATCGTAATTTAAAATATTTAATAAAATATTATAAGCAACAAATATAATATAATAATACTTTGAAGGTTTATTTTACCGTAGATTATAAAGTTAGCGCATGTTCTGGAAATATGAGATATATTGTAAAACATAAAACTTAACTTCAAAATACCTCATATGTTGTCGTAAAGTTTTTATACACAATATCACTCATCTAATTTTATGCCCAGCCGATAAATATAGATATATCTGTAATCAGTTAGGTTTCATTAAATAAAGAAAATAAATTATATGAAAACTAATTAACTTGTGAAATCTAGAAACTTTTGTAGTTCATTGATATTAGTGATCTAACGGCTGTAGATGAGTAGAATTATATGCATTTATGTATTTTTTATTGCATTATTTGTTGCATATACTAGCGACCAACTTGATGCAACAAATAATAACAAATATGTAATGAAATTACTTAATAATGCAATTGGTTTCTAGATTTCACCATTAAGAGTGTTTTCACCATAGTCAATCTATATATATATATATGTATATATGTGTATATATGTGTCTATTGATATATAAATTGCTACTATGTATGGTTCTCCCATTAAAAAAAATATCATTAAGTCATTTAGTATCTTCTTATGGTCATCATGTGTAATACTTTTTTATGGTTCTCTCGTTTAACTTATTTTTATAGTTCTTTTGTGTAACATTTTCTTATAGTTCACTCGTATACATTTTTATCGTATGTGACATCTACAATGATTTTTTCATGTAGCATATTCTCATCGTTTGTCACTGTTTGAACATTCTTGTGGTTCTTCATGCAACATATTTTATTGTTTTTTCATTTGGTATCTTTCTTATGATTGTCACATATAACATCTTTTTATGGTCATTATGTCTAGCCTATTCTTATGGTTATCTCGTATAACATCTTCTTATGATTTTCTGTGTAGCATCTCCTTTTAGTGTGGTATCTTATCTTATATGATTTTCCCGAGTAATATTTTTGTTATGTTACATAAATTGTAATTATATTGATTGTAAAGTATACAACTCATCTAAATCAGTACAAAATCTTACAAATTATCATAATAACTTTAATAGTTGTTAGACTTCATTGAATAATGTAGATGTATTAATATATATATATATATATATATATATATATATATATTATTTGTATATATAGATATATAACATTCATATAATTATTCCATGTGATATTTTTATATCGTTCTTCCATTGAGCATCTTCTTATGGTTATCATGTGTAACATTTTCTTATAGTTCTTCTCTATTTATATTCTTATAGTTTTGCCATGTAACATCTTCTTATATTCAATGATGATAAGTTATTAATATCATTTATAAAATAGTGTTTTCTTATCAATCTATAACATAGTAACGTTTGAAAAAAGTTATATACCATACCAGAAATATTATCAAAGCATTATCATATGCATCACTTTCTTCTCCTCTCCCGTCAGTTCACGTCGTTAAGTTTTTTATAATATAAAGTACATTAGAATATAGAAGAATATATTTTTGAAAGTATTTGAAGAATCAGATCTCAATTATGTATGTATAATATTTTAATCTTGCACGAGATGTAATTTTTGTGGGTTCTTTGGGTAAATATGGAGGAGATTGAACTCTAATTTTTTTTTGAACAAGAGATTGAACTCTAATTGATTGCACGTAATGATCACAATGTTTATATATTGGTAGACGCCTTCTAAAGAAAATACTATTTGTTCTACTCATAAAAAAACACTCCATCCGTCCCATACTTAACTGCTATCTTTCTATTTTGGTCCGTCTCATACTTAACTGCTACTTACTATAAAAAAAAATAAACCAATCATTCCCTTTAAATATACACCCCAATGATCATCTATTTACCATAAAATGCCATTATGAGCCCACCCAATTAAACACACAATACTAATAAACAATAATAATATGATTTCAGATTTTCATTATTACCCCTCTTAGAATATCAGTTTATTACACACAATACTAATAAACAACTCTAACATTAATACCCGTGCCCAGAAAAAGGTAGCAATTGAGTCTGGGACGGAGGGAGTATGTTTATACTTGGTGTAATCCTGGAAATTAAATAATATTATTGTGGACATTTGATATACAAATATTAGAGGGAAAAATACCTAAAAATCTTCCACAAAGTAGTCGATTCTTTAGCAATCAATGATGATAAGATTATTGGTAAAATCACAATTTTATCATCATTTCAAAATTATGACGAAGATAACTAAATTCAAATATGAGGCCCATTAATTATTGAAATAAAAAATACGAAAATTCTACAAAATTGTGATTTCAATTATAACTTTAATATCACATATGAAAATCATATGATTTAGTTATCATAGTTAAAAGTATTAGGGATTATCATTACAATATTGAATCTACAAAAATATAATTAGAGATTATCATATTTTGATGCTAGTAATAAAATAAAGTATGATGATTAGTTCGAAGTCAATTCTACTAAACTATATCTTTTTAAATATTTGAAAATTGAAAAATTATTTATATCAATTATAAAACGAATTTCGACTCACTTTAATTCTATTTTGCAGTTGAGGAAGTTGAGAACAAATTTAATGATATTATTATTATAATGAATGTAATTAGGAAGTGCCATATAAGCTTATGTAAAACCCACTAATTTTGAATTTTTGATAGAAAATCGAAATAGCAATTATTTGTTTGACTTTCCATTCATCAAATTAATATTCATTTATCATCTCATCAAATAATCTTCCCATTCATGCAATATCTGAATATATTAAAGCAAATCACAATTTAGAATAAATCAAAAAACACAAAATAAAATGTCAGTCAAATTATTGTGGCGGCCTAAAAAAACAGTACTTATATATTATATAGATTAAAATAAATTCAAAAATCCACGGAATAACAAGTCAGCCAGTTGGCAGTCTAAAAAACTTAACTTTTATTATATAGAACAGATATGATCAGTAATGTCAAATGAACTACTTTGTTATTGGATCTAAATATCCAATAGGCTATTATGGCTTTATAGTCAAATATACTAATGCTCTTTGAAAAAAGATATTGGGGCTATTCACTTTAAGGAATGAAATGCCCCAATTTTCGAGCATATATTTATTTTATAATTTATAGAAAGTGCATGAATGATTATAAATGTTCTACAATATATTTACGAATTTTATTTCCATTTATTAAATAAGGTCAAAATTTTCCTTATTCGCATATCATGATTGTAGTTTACGCTCCAGGCTCGAGTCCAAGTTCTCATATTATAAGGGGAAATTACAGCCAACTACCCTATTAGATGGCCTCTTTACACTTTAGTCCCTATTGTTTCATAAATTACAGCGAAGGACAAAAATCTGAATTGGTGTTGACTTCCATTAAAAAGACGAAAATGCCCCTCTATTTACTTGAATAAAACATTTCTTTTAAAATACATTTCATATGAAACAAATAGCTTATAAGTTATTAAAGTGTTTGGCTAATACATTTCTTTTAAAAAATATTCTTTTTTCAGAAAATAATTTTTTTTCCGAAATATAATTTTTTCCAGAAAATATATTTTTTTATTTTTTCGCAAAAATATCTTATTTTATTTTTTTTCCAGAAAATAATTTTATTTTTTCCAAAAAAATAATATTTTTTCAAGAAAATAATTTTATTTAGAAAAGATATTATTTTGCCAAAAAATAACTTTTTCTAGAAAATATTTTTTATTTTTTTCGGAAAAATATTTTTTTATTTTTTTTCCAGAAAATAATTTTATTTTTCAAAAAAATAGTATTTTTTCCAGAAAATAATTTTATTTCGAAAAAATATTATTTTGCCAAAAAATATTTTTCCTCCAGATTTTTTTTTTAATTTTTTCGAAAAAATATTTTTTTTATTTTTTTCCAGAAAATAATTTTATTTTTTCAAAAAAATAATATTTTTTTGAGAAAATAATTTTATTTCGAAAAAATATTATTTTGCCAAAAATAATTTTTTCCCCAGAAAATATTTTTTAATTTTTTCGAAAAAAATAAAAAATTCCATAAAATAATGTTTTTTTTTCAAAAATATAATTTTTCACCAGAAAATATTTTTTTAATTTTTCGAAAAATAATATATTTTTCAGAAAATACTTTCTTTTTGGAAAAAATAATTTTTCTAGAAACCTTGAAAATTTATTACACAAGTCCAAAAATTTTATATATATTACTGATGAGGCTCAATATGCGCGTGAGGCGAAAAATAAATGGGTAAAAAAGAAAAAGAAAAATAAAAGGGCAAATTCGGAATATCAATACTCTCTCTCCAGTGACATCATCTGAAAGTTTGACTTTTGTTATTCGTTGTAAATATAGTTTCTGGACAGTGCAAAGTTTGTCCTTCATTGTAATATCTGAAACAATAGGGACTAAACTGTAATTAGACTATCTAAAAAGGTAGTCAGATGTAAATCGCCCCATATTATAATGGCCCGAGTGATTTCGTCATATATATATTCAAGTGGTCATTATTTATTTTATGACAGTGTTATTAATTATTCGAGTATAATACTAACACTACTATCAATAATGTTATCTTTATTATTATTAATAATATTATTAATACCGTTTTATTAAGTATTAATATTATTATTATTGTTATCATTATCATCTTTCAAATTTATTTTATGATCAATATTAACAATTAATTATTATTCTACATTTACTATTATTAGTATTATTATTATACCATTTATATTTAATATTGTGTCTTAATTTAACCAACTATGATTAAACTAAACTAATCATAATTAAGAATTCTCCCAATCCATCGTTCTCCCATTCCCCTCACTCCATAAGACTCTCAATACTTATCCAACACAAATTCTAATGCTACTCAAATACTTAAAAACTACCTATAAATATACTATTAATCCTACTGCAAAAGTCTTTGCAAATCGATCAACATCTTGAAAAAAAAAAATACAACACAAAATACAATTCTCTTCCCGGCCGATCGTTCCAGCGAATTTAGTTCTAAGGAGGAATCAGTTCCAGCAGCAAATCCATTCTCCTTGCATATCTCATCTTCACGTGCGTTCCAAAACTCATCCCAACACACAAAGTCTTCCCAAGAATTCTCAGTTGCAAATCACCGCTCTGGAATCCTTCTACAAGAGGAGGTAATTTCATTTCTTTTTGTTTTATGATAATCTGTTAGTATAAACCACAATCCAAGCGAAGAAAGTAAATCATATTTCACAGTTTCAGCCTTTACCGTCCTCAAATTCAAGGTACGAATTCGAAGCATATAGGAAATTTTCCAAATAGATTTTAAATCATAATAAACCAAACCCTCCGGATCCCTTATCAAAACGTCAAATCAACTCCCCACAGATCCAAATCAAAACTAGTTTCAAATCCGGCCAAACTTATTTTCCGACTTCTTTGAACCGTACCAAACAACTCAAAAACTTAAACCAACGAGCCTACCTTTAGATAACAGAATACGAATTCATCATCCTGACTTGAACTCAAAACTCGGAGACGCCGTTAATGGCGAGCTTCAATCGCCACTGCCGGAATCATCGGAGCCTTCACCTTGATTCTTCTGCACCACCGTTCCGCCGGGCACTTCCCTTTCCCGATTCGTGCGAAGTTCTTTGCGAGTATCTGTGAGTGTGTGTGTGTGTGTTTTACTGTAGGGAGAGGGGGACTGTGGAGGGAGAGATGGGCGACCCGACTAGAGAGGGAGAGATGGGCGACCCGACTAGAGAGAGAGAGAGAGAGATGGGCAGATTTTGATTCTACGTTTTCTTTCTGAGTTGGAGCGAGATGTTAGAGAGAGTGAGAAGTAGAGAGAGGGTCTGAGGTTAGAGAGAGGGAGTGTGTTCTTTTTCCGATATTCCCATTTTGAGTGTATTCTCATTTTTAGTAGCTCGCTTATAACCATGTCGATATTTTGAATCTATTTTATTCTTGGAATTTCTCCATTTGGACGATCTTCGGTGATGTTTTGACATTATTCCGTTTTATGTCATGTATTGTGGCATGGACGGTCGATTCTCGTATAACCCGTTCGCTTTTGTAATTTCTTTGGTTGCACGAGTTCGTATGGTTGAGTTGTTCGTGTTGTGAGTTTCGGTTTGTTAATACGACGTCATATCGCGATTTTTGGACGTTTGGGCTGTTTCGTAATTTCCCTAACTTTAGGGTATTCTTGCTATCCTTGTTGTTCCTGAACCTTCGGGTATTCGGAATCACGCTTCATCGTAACGTTTTGGTTTCTGACTCGAATCCATGGTGATTGTATCCGTTGGTCGTTGTTACGCCTTGGTATTTTTCCGATTATTTCTCATCGAGTAGTTACTTCAGTTTTGGCCTGTTGCTGTCCCAGGCTGTGTTACGGCCGTAAGCCAGCTTCATTACGGCCGTAATACTAGAGAGTTACGGTCGTAGGCATTCCTTTTTACCGCCGTAACAAGGCTTCGTTTCTTGCTTCTTGGTCCAGTTCTGAGTTACGGGCGTATCATATTTGAGTTACGGCCGTGAGTATTGATACGGCCGTAATGGTGTTCTTGATACGGCCGTATGTGTCTTTCGTCAAATTGCCTAGTTTCTCTCCAGAGGCCAGTTACGGCTGTAAGAGAGTCAGGTTACGGTCGTAATGTTCCTATGTTACGGCCGTAAGTGGGGTGTGTTACGGCCGTAACACCTGCCAGTATATAAACTGGCAGCGGCCCATTTTTTCCTCATTTCTCACATCCCTCTTTTCTCTTCGCGACGGGAGCGACGACAGAGGCTAGAGTTCGTTCGATTTTGATCCAAATGCGAAATGTATATTGATCCTAATGTGAAATGGTAATGTATATTGTGTGTGTTTTACTCACCTCGAGAGGGTCCGACGGGGCCTCGAGGGAATCTATGGCTTCGTCCTGGATTCATGAGTTTGTTTCGCTAGCCAGCTCGGGAGGGTCCTTAGAGGCCTCGAGTGGGATTCGTGGCTTCGTCCCGGTCCTAGGCGACGTGTGTGCTTGATTTGTTTTATGAATGTGGCCAGCTCGGGAGGGTCCTTAGAGGCCTCGAGTGGGATTCGTGGCTTTGTCCCAGTCCTAGGCAAATCGATTGTGACCGTTTGTTTCCAGAAAAGACATGTCTGGTTTTGGTTTCGAAATGAATTTGATACATTGTACTATGAAATGTGTAAGCGTTTGGTTTGCCTTGATTATTTGTTGATGCAGCACGGCAAGACTATTGCGTTTGCGTCGAGACAGTTGAGGCCGTATGAGCTTAACTACCATACTCACGATTTGAAGTTAGCGGCAGTTGTTTTCGCGCTCAAGACTTGGCGTCATTATCTCTTCGGCTCTGCTTGTCAGATTTTTACCGATCATAAAAGTCTGAAATACATATTTACTCAGCGGGAGTTGAATATAAGGTAGAGGAGGTGGTTATAGTTGATTAAGGATTATGATCTCGAAATCCTTTATCATCCGAGCAAGGCGAACGTCGTGGCTGATGCCTTGAGTCGGAAACCGATCTCGTTGCGGACACTTGAAACCCTTACGTCTCAAGCCGAGCTTAGCGGGATTTGATTGAGTTGAGTGTTGAGATTTCGTTGCCTGGAGCCGTGGGGCAACTCTGTGCTTTAGAGATTTCGTCATCTATGGTCGATGAAATTAAACTAAAGCAGTTGGAGGACCCGGTGATTTTGCAAATTCAGGAGAATGTTCTTAAGGGAAAGTCTCCTGGTTTTGTGATCCACGAGGATGGTGTGTTGAGATTTCAGAGTCGGCTTTATGTTCCGAATGACTTGGAATTGAGACAGAGTATTTTACGTGAGGCCCATGCTACGCCTTACTCTATTCATCCTGGTTCGAGTAAGATGTACAAGGACTTGAGGAGGAATTTTTGGTGGAACGATATGAAGGAGGAGGTCGCACGGTTTGTAGCGAGATGTTTGACTTGTCAGCAGGTCAAAATCGAGCATCAGCGATCGGCAGGTTTATTGCAGTCCCTTCCTATTCCGGAATGGAAATGGGAATATATTTCGATGGATTTCATTACGAGTTTGCCAAGGTCGAGATCGGGCATGAACATGATCTGGGTGATTGTTGATCGACTGACTAAGTCGGCACATTTTTTGGGCATCAAGGATACTTGGAGCCCGGAGAAGCTGGCTCGTACATTTATTGCTCAGATTGTGAGGCTTTACGGCACCCCGAAGTCTATTGTTTCGGATCATGATGGCCATTTTATTTCGCACTTTTGGCAGGCGGTGAATAGAGCATTGGGTACTCGTTTGTGTCTGAGTACTTCTTTTCACCCTCAGTCTGATGGGCAGTCGGAGCGCACTATCCAGACATTCGAGGATATGTTGCGTGCTTGTGCTCTCGATTGGAGTAGCGATTGGGAGGAACATTTGCCATTGATCGAATTCACGTACAACAATAGTTGGCACGCGTCGATTCGAATGGCACCGTACGAGGCACTTTATGTACGGCGTTGTCGATCGCCGATTTGTTGGAATGAAGCGTTCGATTTGGTCGGGACCGAACCAGATATTATTTTAGAGATGAGGCGGGAGGTGGATTTGATTCGAGAACGGATGTTGACCGCTCAAAGTCGACAGAAGTCGTATGCCGACGTCCGTCGTCGACCTTTGGAATTCGAGGTGGGAGACCACGTTTTGCTAAAAGTGTCGCCAACGAGAGGAGTTCTTCGCTTCGGGAAGAAGGGGAAGTTGAGTCCGAGATTTATTGGACCCTTTGAGATTCTCGAGCGGGTCGGTGCGTTGGCATACCGTTTGGCACTACCTCCGGCCTTGAGTCACGTTCATAGCATTTTCTATTTCCCAGCTGAGGAAATATGTTCCGGATCCTAGTTACGTCATCGACTATGGTGAGATCGTATTGCCGAGGATATTACTTTCGAGGAGCGCCCCTTGAAGATTTTTGAGCACCGTGATAAACGACTAAGGCATAAGACCATTCCCTTGGTCAAGGTGCAGTGGTCGAAGCATGGAGTCGAAGAGGCAACTTGGGAAACCGAGGATAGCATGCGTGCTAGGTACCCTGAGTTGTTTGTTTCTTAAGTTTTGGGACGAAACTTATTTCTAGAGGGGTAGAATGTAACATCCGCATTTTTTCTTCTTTTTCCGATATTCCCGTTTTGGGTGTATTCTCATTTTTAGTAGCTCGCTTGTAACCATGTCGACATTTTGAATCTATTTTATTCTTGGAGTTTCTCCATTTGGACGATCTTCGGTGATGTTTTGACATTATTTCATTTTATGTCATATATTGTGGCATGGACGTTCGATTCTCGTATAACCCATTCGCTTTTGTAATTTCTTTGGTTGCACGAGTTTGTATGGTTGAGTTGTTCGTGTTGTGAGTTTCAGTTTGTTAATCCGACGTCGTATCGCGATTTTTGGACGTTTGGGCTGTTTCGTAATTTCCCTAAGTTTAGGGTATTCTTGCTATCCTTGTTGTTCCTGAACCTTCGAGTATTCGGAATCACGCTTCATCGTAACGTTTTGGTTTCTGACTCGAATCCGTGGTGATAGTATCCGTTGGTCGTTGTTACGCCTTGGTATTTTTTCGATTATTTCTCGTCGAGTAGTTACTTCAGTTCTGGCCTGTTGCTGTCCCAGGCTGTCTTACGGCCGTAAGCCAGCTTCATTACGGCCGTAATACTAGAGAGTTACAGCCGTAGGCATTCCTTTTTACGGCCATAACAAGGTTTTGTTTCTTGCCTCTTGGTCCAGTTCTGAGTTACGGGCGTATCATATTTGAGTTACGGCCGTAAGTATTGATACGGCCGTAATGGTGTTCTTGATACGGCCGTATGTGTCTTTCATCAAATTGCCCAGTTTCTCTTCAGAGGCCAGTTACGGCCGTAAGAGAGTAAGGTTACGGCCGTAATCTTCCTATGGTACGACCGTAAGTGGGGTGTGTTACGGCCGTAACACCTGCCAGTATATAAACTGGCAGCGGCCCATTTTTTTCTCATTTCTCACATCCCTCTTTTCTCTTCGCGATGGGAGCGACGACAGAGGCTAAGGTTCGTTCGATTTTAATCCAAACTCCATTGTAAGGGCATATTCAAGTATCATATCATCCATCTATCACTAATCATCCATCGTTCATCTTCGAATCAAGGTAAAATCTCTTAGAACCCTACCTTGAGGGATTTAGGGGTTTTCGGTTCTATTGTTCGTTTTGCTCCGTGTTGTTGATTAATACTTGATGATTATGATTAATCTCGTTAGTATTCTTGTTCTCCTATGAATTCCTAGTGTATTTCGTGATATTTGCGTAATCGAGAGGGTTTGGTTGCGATCCGCCCTCGTCGTTGTTTTGATACGAATACACATAAATCTTAGGCGGGTTTTTGGGTGTTTTCCAATTCCGTATTCATTTATAATTAGTTGTGATTGTGTTCTTCGTATCGTTAGGTTCGTGATTATCGGCTCCTAACATTCGTCGGTGTTTTTCCTTCCGTTCATTGCGTCGTCTATTATTCAAGGCAAGTAATTCTTGGAAACCTTTATGCTTAACGTGAAATGGTAATGTATATTGTGTGTGCTTTACTCACCTCGGGAGGGTCCGACGGGGCCTCGAGGGAATCTATGGCTTCGTCCTGGATTCATGAGTTTGTTTCGCTAGCCAGCTCGGGAGGGTCCTTAGAGGCCTTGAGTGGGATTCGTGGCTTTATCCCGGTCCTAGGCGACGTGTGTGCTTGATTTGTTTTATGAATGTGACCAGCTCGGGAGGGTCCTTAGAGGCCTCAAGTGGGATTCGTGGCTTTGTCCTCGTCCTAGGCAAATCGATTGTGACTATTTGTTTCCGGAAAAGACATGTCTGGTTTTGGTTTCGAAATGAATTTGATACATTGTACTATGAAATGTGTAAGCGTTTGGTTTGCCTTGATTACTTGTACTAGCGTAAATGCTAACCCCTTTGGGGACCCATTTTGGGGAAATTCTTGTTATGGATTTCAGGTTATGATCATCAGGACGAGCGAGCACTGGGACAATACGAGGATGTTGGCCAGGGTCGTTGATATGTGCAATTAAGTCCTTTTATTTCTGTTGTGCCATTCGATTTGGTTGTCGTCTACTTTCCAAACTTATAGATTGTACTCGCGAGTACTTAGGCTTTTTCTTGTCGGATGGTGATTGTTATATGTTGGAACTATTATATTCGTCGGTTGTTGTTTTACGCCGGGTGTTTTCCGCGCGGGTTATTATTTGAGGTGTTGTTAATGTGCGATTCCTCGCTATCCTAGATGGTTAGTCGAGTGGTGATTTCTTGTCTCAGCCTGGTGGTTCCCATGTAGGGGTCCACAACGCTGTAATATACTCCGAATATCTCGGGGGTATTACAGAGTGAGGTGAGAGGTAAGGGAGGAAGTGTTGTCGGCTGAGGGATGATTAAGGGTATTTATACCCGTGATAATTTAGGGTTTTGCATTTAAGTCCCCTCATTTTCCAGCAGCCTTCAATTCAGCTCCGGACAGTTTTAATTAACTCGATTTGACCCCAAATCAGTTTTCAGTGTATACCAATTTCAACCTTTAATTTTCAGTTTCTTTAGATTATCCCCCAGTCAGTTTCTAGTCCTTTTAATTTGATCCCAGCTAGTTTTCAATATTTAAAACAGACCTCTTTTACTCAATTATAAATTCAATAATTTATATTAATTTATTTTGGGCACTATATTAATATTAAAATTTAATTGTTATTTTATGAGACGAGGACTTGGAGCCTAGAACTTGAACTGCATTCGCATCTCAAATTTTCAAGGATCATCATCGTAATTCGAGGTGGGGATATTACGCTTGTTTTATTTAATGCATGATGTTACTTGCATATATGCTTGTTTCTTGCCAAATATTTATATGCTCAAAGTTTGCATATTATTTACGTTGTAGCCTCCAATGAGTAGTAGGCATAATGTGCTCAAAGTTTGCATATTATTTACGTTGTAGCCTCCAATGAGTAGTAGGCATAATGTGCTCAAAGTTTGCATATTATTTACATTGTAGCCTCCAATGAGTAGTAGGCAATATGCACAAAGTTCGCATATTAATGGCCCTCGGGCAATCACCAGGTTCAGGCATGTCATATCTACTTGGCAACATGTATGTACTTAAACTTAACAAAGCGTTCCCTCCTCATTGAGCGAGTTGAAAGCTCACCCCATTATTTAAACCTTTCAGGTGGAGGAGTCTGGCGTGACAGGCAAAGGTGTGGCGTGATAATAATAATTATCAGCTTTTTATTTATTTCGTTCATTTAAAGTTTTAACTTTGGCTTCAATGTCATGTTGAATATTATGGATGTTTGAAATATTGAGAATTTATTTTTATTTACTTGCGAATTGATGACTTTATTTCAATTTCCGCTGCAATTATTCAAATATTTTTTTTAGGGATATTTAATATCCCTTCAAATTCTTTTAAAAAGACATTTTGAAAAGTGGTCGCTACAAGTATAACTAGTCGGGCGTGTTCAAAGGTTCAAACCGTCGATTTTTTGAATCGGTAGTTTCGATTGGCCGAAAATCAAAAACAGAATCGAACCACCTTATGGCAGATCGTGGTTCAGTTTTGAACCGTGAACCGCCGGTTCCGAAGTGAACAGGAATCGACGGTTCACGGTTCATTTTTTTAAATATAATATTAAAATTTTCACATTTCAAATAAAAAGTGTGGGATAAAAAATGAACTTGAGCTTAATTCAAGTATTTAATATTGAAACTTTTAATTATAAATAGTTGAATTGAGCGCAAATGTATACGATATCCGTACTTTAAAGTTTAGGAATCTAAATCAAAGTTATCGTGATTCATTTTTAAAATTGGGGAGAAGGAGGAGAAAAGAAATGAACTTGAGCTTAATTCAAATATTTAAAGTTAAAATTAAAATTTCAACTTTGAATATTTCGATTAAGTTGTCTTTGTATCCTTTTACTTTAGGAATCAAAGTCATCATAGTTTACTTACCTTATATATACCTTAGGGAGCGGAGGCAGAGAGGAGATGGTTCAATCATCCAAGTCAACTGAATCATTGCTAGATCCGACATCATATATGTCGTTGTCTTCTTGTTCATTATAATTTGGTTCTTGTTAAGTGTAACTCAGCCTTCACCCCAATCATTCATTAATGTTTGAGCTTCAAGATTTTGAGGCGTCAATTGAGATCGTCGTTCATCTAGAATGTATTCTCTCACACTGAAGGCTTGTTTAATAGAAACTTTTGAGGCTGGATCGTTAAAAATTAATTTTTTGGATTATTTTTTGCGATTTTTCTGTCCACAACTGTTCAGAAACAGATCTATTTCTGGTGGATCGGCGGATCTGGTCGGGTTGCGAACCGCATACCAGAACCGCGGGTCGCAGTAAATTCGCAGCTAGTATTTTCTCTAGGATCGTGGCCACCGCAGGAAAAATTGTTGACCTTTTCACCCACCACTTGAGAAGATTTTTATTACCATCCAGTCCACGTTCTAAAGCTCCTAAATCAAAACTAGTTAAATAATTTTCAAGTTCTTGATATTTATTACTTTGTTGCCTTGTTCTTTTTGCAATAAATCTTCTTGATAGGCAGTCCACTAACCAAGATCCAAAATAGCAAAACCAAATGAAGATATACTACTAGTCTAGAAGGAATGTGAAGAGGAGAAGAAGAACTCGTACCAAGATCAAGACTACCATTATAACTACAAGCACATTCGCAATAAAATATCAGATAAACAATTTTTGGCACTTTGAAGACCATCGCTAAGATTTGGAGGATTAAAATTAGGAATAGGAATAGGAAATAAAGCATTGTAGTAAAGTGTAAGTAATTTAAGTAAAGCTTCCTCTCTAACTTGATGATCTAAAAGTTTAGCAATTAAAAAAACAAAAGAAGTGTTGGTGAAATATTTTATCCATTTGTCATTCATTTCAGTAATACAAGCAAATAAATCGAGAACTTTAAGTAAAGACTTGAATATAAGTATAATTTTAACACAATGTTCAACAACAAGTGTAGAAATGGGATAATAAAACTGGATAAGGACTCAGTTGCCTCTTTAAAAATGTTTAAAAGTGTCATTAAACTAGAGCACTTATCCCACTGATTTGGCAATAAACAAATAAGTACTTGTCCTTTATTATAAAAATTGCACAATGCATGTCGATATTTATAACTATTCATTTAGTAAATTGTAAGTAAAATTCCAACAATTTGGCACATCATTTGAAAAGAAAATTGGGTGCATATCATTTTCCGACAATATCTCCTCTAATTTTTGCCAAGAGTAAGATGTCTAATTAATACATTATTCTTTCACGAATAGGAGCATATGCTTCTTGTAAAACAACTAAACCATCTTGAACACATAAATTAAGAACATGACAAATGATGCTAACATGAAAAAAATTATCACCAATAGACGGTCCACATACTGAAATAAATTATTCTAAACTAGCTGTATTGGAGCTAGCATAATCAAAAGAAATTGAAAAAACTTTTTGTACTAAATTATAAAATTGTATGAATTTTATGCGAAATATTTTGCGCCATATACGCGGTATTAAACTCTTTAAAGCCTATTAGACATTTTTACATAGTCCAAGAATCATCAATTTGAATACAAGTAATTTTCATGTATGAATTTAGTTGTCAATGATCACTCCAAGCATCGGAGCATATACAAACTGCAACATCCTGAGATATTCAGGATTATTACAGCGCCGTAAATCTTCTTATATAAGGATTTACTAGGGTAATAAGTAAAACAGACACATTATTTACATCTCAACGGCGAAGTAATTATTACAAACTGGGTTTAAGTGTCATCAGCTTTCCCGCTCCTCTGGCACCTGAACATAAAATACATATCCACCCTCGAAGGGGTTAACAAAACTATGCTAGTACAAGTACGATAATTATACAACAAGGAGTTATTCGACAATCACCGAATAACAATAATAACTTACGGGCTATCAGAATACCTACAATGCAATATTCAACATGACAATATCAACAAATACATGGTAATCTATGATCTAGCATTCGCTGCCTAGATCCCAAGATGATCTGTCGGACCAACACGTGGTGGACATACAACAATGACAAACATATGCAGAACAACATGAATGACATTTAAACGGAAAACATAATTAAAGTACTTGCCTTAGAATGACGACACGGATTAAGTACTTTCAACAAACGTCAACACACTCGAAGGATGTCCCTTCGATCAACCACTTGCAAAACTCGGACCTTATACAAAAGAAATAACAAAAAGTTCAACTTGCATATTCATAACTAACACACGAGCATCTAACGTTCGTATGATATGATTGAGTTAATCATCCTACGTATGGCCGGTTTTGATGGTTCAACAACCGACGAACACTTAGTCGTACTTTCAATATACATCATGAGAATCGAATGGTAATAATGGGGATGATTTGACGACGTCTACGAAATTCAAGTATATTTAAGTCATCAATAATTCAATACTCAAATCCTGATTATCAACTCAAATATGTATATGGTTCAACTACTCGAAGGTTCTCTATCAAGAACATGATCATGATGTGCGAATCCTAAAAGATCATACAAAGGAAACATATTCATTCGGGTTTCTAAGTTTAATTCACAAGTGTACTAAAACTCCAATTCTTCCTTTGTGATTAATCCTCCTACAAGAATTATAATAGTTCAACATGTTGGAAATAGAACACAACGAAAGCGAAGTAGGGGAAATATTTGATAAAAGTGTTTTACGCATCCACGAGTACAAAACTTATTTAGGCATGCTAATTAATTAACTACTAAGATTAATAAGCAATTTAAATATTATTTATTATTTATAAACTAAACTTATTGGTAAATTCAATATCCTAATCTAGATCGAAGATCATAGGATATTTACCTCTTGAAGCATAGTGATTGCTTTCTTGATCTCTTCCTCAAAATCTTATAGAGTATGATCCCGCCTCAATCCGGACGTTGTGTGGGCAACGAACGACCGAATCTTACTTGCACTTCAATGATATCGGCCGAATCTTATTGTTCTTGTGAGCCACTCGATTTTATTTATTTTCTAATATTATGTAAACACTCTTAGAAAATTGATGTGTTATCTAAATTGTAGAATCAAAGACACAAGTCAAGATCTATAATTAAACACAAGTAGAAAAAATTGAATTCTCAAGCATGAAGAAGATGATCACAGCCGAACCCCCATTAAGTCCTATTTATAGGCTTTTGGACTACTCTAAGGATCTTAAGGAGGGGGATTAGGGTTAGGACTCATAGTGCTACCCAACTTTCCATATTAAGCCCTTCCTAATATAGTTGAGTTCACTAATATCAATTCAATCCACTAAAGAATTAATGTTGCACTTCCAACCCAAATCTCAAATTATAAAATCGGGTTCCTTATTTAAATATATTATTTCATGTGTTTAAGATACCGAATGTCCATTAATTAATTTAAGCTACTGAAAGTTTTGATTAATTAATTTCTTATCCAAGAGTAGTACCACTCGAACCTTATTATTATATCGGAATTAAATCCACCTGCAGGGTTTAATATAATGATCATTATCGAGCTCCTCAAAGGCACATCATCAACTGGCACAAGTCGGGGCACGATTTCTAATTATAATAATATTTATCATATAAATAATATTATTACCCAAGAGACGAAGCTTATTGAGTCAATCATTGTGACTCTCACCCATAGTAAATCAAAGCAATAAATATTATAAATACATAATTAGATATTAGATACTTAGAATTAAGAAATAATAATTATCCGAGATTTACGTTCTTCTTACAGTCAGTACAAAAGGCACTATCTCACTTCAATCCTGTTCAACGTATGCGAATACGCTAATGCATGCTAATAGTCAAGACCAACTAATTTCAAGCATACATTACAACCTTTCATATAATTTGTCTAGTAATTATATAGGTAGTGAATATTATATTATTTTATAAGGCACCGATAATGTGATCTTCCGTGTGACACCAATACACCTTATCTACAATATAAATAATAGACATTTCATTGCATAACCATAACGTAAATAGATTTGCAAAACATGTGATTAAATATAATTAATATTCTCATAGGTAATTACAGGAAAATCAGGTAATACAAGCATAAAGTATGCTTTGCAGTATACGACCCTAATACAACATACCTATCATCATCAAATTTATCTCCTAACAATAATCGATATAGGAAGGATACTCAATCTATCAATCTCTACAAAGGGCAGAGATTATACTTTTGATGAAGGCTTCTATAATCGTCATTATCATTCACCTATTGTGAGTACTTTCAACTTCAAGTAATCTAATCCCCATGTATTTCGAAATCATCAAGAAGAAGACATGAATATTGGTGAAACTTCATCATACTACTCAACATAATCATAGGCCAACATACACGTCTTAGCAAGGGAATATCCTAGGTTTAATCATCTCAATCCTCCTAAATCATGGTGTTCAGTTCATTAAGTCATCAATCAAGCCTAATCGTCTCAGGAATGTGTTCATAATAATCCTTGAAATAGGAACTCAAGGCTAAAGTAGCATCAACATACCTTATACGGAGATAAACGATGAAAACGCTCGGTAGAACTCAGCAACGGAAGCTTGAACACTAATCCAAGATGCCTATGATCTTCAAAACAAGTTGAGAGGCAGATATAAGGAGTTTATAGGGCTGGAGAAGCTCTTAAGGGTGCAGAACTCGGACAAAGTAAATAGAGGAAATGAAAGATGGTTGGTGTCTTTAAATAGAATATTGTCCTTAACGTATGCTAAGTGCACAATGTTACGTATGCTAGCTTCTTAACATACGCTAATACACTACAATAGCTTATGCTATCGATTTACATAGCTCACTGCCTCATTTCAGTCCTGTTTTGCTTACGTTGTTAAAATGCTTACATATGCTTCTTGTCGACTTAGCGTACGTTATTCACATGTTGTAGCATACGCTAATAGTCATTGACTTATCTTTCTAAAAGTTATCTATTTGCTTGTGGAAGATGGCCGACACCCGGGCTCCACTAGGGCTGGCAAAAAAATCCGAAAAATTCGATATCCGTCCGAAATATCTGTATTCGTATCCGAAAAAAGCGAATATTATCCATATGCGAAAAAAACGGATACGGATATTATTCGTATTCGAAAATTCCGGATACGGATATAGATATAGACGCATCCGTATCCGAAAATATCCGTATCCGAGATAAATTATATATAATATATAATTTTAATATATTTTTAATATATAATTACAAAATATAACACATTTTATATTTATAATAATATATATTTTTATAAATATAATTTGGTTTTAGATCTTAGTAGATCACTACTATAATTTAGTGATATTCCCAAATTTTCAAAAAATAAAAAAGTAATTTGGTTGGAGATCTTAGTAGATCTTTAATTAAGTGATATGTTTATACTAAGTTATCTATAATTATTTCTATCTTTAACACAACAATCAAGTAGCCCAAGTGGTTGGAGTGTGGCTTTAAAAATCCACAAAGAGAGGAGTTGTGGGTTCAAATCCCTTTGCACCCATTTATTTTTGAAAAATAAACCAGGAATTGCAGATTCGAATTCGGATATTATCCGTATCCGGATAATATTCGCCGGATTCGGATACGGATAAGGTTTTTCCGGATATTTCTGGATTCGGATACGGATTCCTAGTTCCGGATTCGGATACGGATATAGCCATATTCGTATCCGTATTATCCGATTGCCACCCCTAGGCTCCACACACCGACCACGACTTTTCTGATCCTAGCTACCCCTTACGTACGTTAGATAACAAGTTTAACGTACGTTAGCTGTGTTCATTAGCGTGCGCTAGGTCTATCTGTTAGCGTACGCTAGTATCATGCAGGTACATGCATGAAGTATAAATTTTCACACAATGCGATCATGAATACTGGAATACGGATATAAGAGAAATCAAACTTCAATTAATTATATGACATAATCATACACCATATTATTTAAATACATATAGAAATACACAATAAATATTCGGGTATTACATAAACTTTATAATCTAGTTTCAAAAACATATTAGCTAAAGTTAATATTGTCTCGCTAGTAGTTTTCTAACATCACGGGTTATGGTAGAGCGTGAAACTTTTTTACCAACGCATAAAACTTAGTTGAGTAGATTTTCATATATTTGGTCGTCGACAAAGTTAAACGAAAGAGATTTACCACACACAAATCTAGATAATTCTTTGCTAGCATAAATGGACTAAATTTAAATAAAGAATTAGTACTCTGAGTGTTGGTATTAGACGACGTCGCCGTACCTCAGAGTTGGGTTTGGTTAGATTCTATGATAATTTTTGTTTGGATGTTGTATTTGTATATGATCATTTAGTGTCCCATAACCTTTTCCTTTTTTAAACTTGTAAGATTTCTCGCAATAGTAGCACTTGTCCAAGAAATTACCTGGACCGGAGGCACTGTCGTCCAACTTTATATAATGGACCGCAAATAATAGAGATTTGAGCTTGGATGGCTTCCGTTGTTTTGTTTTTGTTGGTTGCTCATCTTCATCATCTTCGATATTATGAATCGATTTTGAGGCTTTAAACAGTTGGTTGATTTGTTCCTCGGTTAATTCTTCAATATAATCTCCAAAATTCAGACTTGGAGTAAAAGTAGAACTCGGAGTAAGAGTAGGAGTACCACTAACACCATCTCTTCCTCGTCGAAGAATGGGTGATAGCCTTTCCATTTCCCCGATTGAATTGTTGGCCACTTGACATCTTTTTTCAATATGAAAGAAAATGAGAGAGCTTTGAGATTTAGGAGAATAGAAATAAAGTAGATAGATAAATAGAGTTGGTGTGGTGAAAATGGAGGGTGTGAGGGGATATTTATAGGTGTTAAAATGTAAAAATAAAAATAAAAAAATAAAAGAAAGCTTGTAACTGTTGCAAACCGCCTATTTGCCTATTAAACCGCCGGTTCCCTATTTGAACCGCCGATTTTTAAGCAATGGTCATTTCAATGTAAAAATTTGGATTTTAAATCCTGAATTTCCCCCTAATTTTGAGAATTCATTCTTTTTAACCGGCGATTAAACCGCCAGTTTGCGGTTCGTCAACACGTCGAACCAGAACTGAACCGTTTTAAAACTGTTAATGGTTCCAGTTTTGAACTGAACTGCGGTCAATGGTTCAAAACTGGCGGTTCGGCTGGTTTAACCGAACCTTTGAACACCTCTAGTCGGGCTTCATGTATTTCAATTTACTTTGTTACTATTATTTATAGATAGCAAATCAAAATTATCCAAAGATATTGCATAATCACATAAATTTAGTCTAGATATGATAAGTAATATTTTTTAAGAATATTATAATCAGTTGTGTAATTTCAAGCACTATAATTAAGATACAGATGAGATAAGAAATAAAATAGTAACGAAAAATAAATATGCTTAAAATATTAAATACAGTAGGACTAAAAATTTATGGTTGAAGAGTAAAACATACGACTTCTCACCCGCAAAGGTAGTCAAGTTGGTGGAGTAGGTGAGCGCGAGACTGAAAGGTCACGGATTCGATTTTCTCTACCACCACTTTTTTGGTTGAGCATGTCACATAGGGCTTGCCTAGTGTGGTTTATCTGATTAGCGTAATTTGCAGGCTATTACATCCGGCCCGAAGATTTATTCAGTGCGCACTCAAAAAGTAGCAGATGCAGGTTCTCCGTCATAAAAAAACATATTCTCACTTAGAAACTGATTCGTCTTAATTAAGATTGATTAATTTAAAATTCGTGGTCACATGCACGAACTCATTCGGAAGAGCCTTGAATGGCTTTACTAAAGCGCGAATCTGATTCCTTATTTGGACCGGGTTGTAATTTTATGTTTCGGTTATTAGTACTAAATCGCAAAGGGCACAAAGGTTGTGGGCTATTTTAAGAATTTGTTTTGTAATGTTGATAGTAGGAACCATGTGCCTCACGGCTTTATTCATAAGCTATGATGCACGAATTCTTCAAAATTTATCAGTATGTAATATCGGATACTGCATGGCTGCGGGTGTGGGTGCGGGTGCGATTCGCGTGGGATTCGCACGGGATTCGCCACGTGGCGAATCCATGCAAAAAAAAAAAAATCGGACTCGCGTATCCTTGCACAGGATACGCGTATCCGGTGCGTGGGTGATTTTTTTTTTTTTTGTAATTTTTAAAAAGTAAATCAAATAAACTAAAATACAAAAATTAAATCACTTAATAAGTAATTACTTTTACAGTTTTACCTTTAGCAGCATTCACGAACAGTATCAGAAAGCTCCGATGCTCAAAGCCATTTTGAATTGTTCTTTGTATGACTTGTTTTATGTATTTGAATTGGTTTTATGGTGATATTTGAATTGCTGTTTTTTATATTTAACAAGTGTTATATATAATAAAATATAAAATAAACAGACGTATCCTTACCGTATCGCACCCTAACATTTTCAAAAAATCATATCCCCGTACCCGTATCTGCCCGCACCCACCCCCGCCCCCCGCACCTGTGCAACATACTTCATAAGAATATTATTGAAGAGGAGGGTTTGTCCTTGTATGCACCTGTTAGGTACGAAGAAGTTCATGCTGCTTTTTTTTTTTGATAACTCAGTTTCTACGCTTACACCTAACTATGTCTGAGGGTAACAGTTCCGCTTTCTCATTACTGCCACCAAGTTAAATCGCGGGATGTGCACGAACTGACCAGTGTCTTGTCGGGTTCTGCTGACGTACAACCAGATCCTCTCAGGTAAAGAGAACATGAAGTCCTCCCCCCGAATCGAACCCACACGGATGATATTCAGTATGAGATCATGTCAAAGTCTTAATTAGAGCGCATATGCCCCGGGAAAAATTTTGAAGTGGAGGCAAGAGGGATAGAACCCCTAACCTCCACCCCACATGAGTTTTTACACCCATGTGGTGGCCAACTGGACTAGCCAGTTGGTTAGGTTCATGCTGCTTTAATATCTATGAAACTCTACAAGGCTCCAGGTTCGGATGGGTTTCAACCTATTTTCTTCAAAATATTTTCGAATGATATAGGTGATGATGTGTGTAGCTTCGTGAGAAATGCTTTTGTTTTGGGACATTTGATATTCAAGCCTCATATACGTTGTTGGTCTTGATTCATAAGGTGAATACCTTTTCCTCCTGTAGGGAGTTTAGACTATTAACCCTTTGCAATGCTATCTATACGTTGATTTTTAAGGTGTTGGTGAATATGCTTCGTTTTCTTTTGGACAAGCTGATGAGTTCGTTGCAAAGTAATTTTATACTGGGTAGAAGCATTAAAGATAATGTTATCATCCTTCAAGAGATTCTCCATCACATGAAGAAAAAGAGTAAGAAGGGTGATCTTGTGCTTAAGCTTGACCTTGACAAAGCTTGATGACAAGGTGAACTGGGATTTCTTGAAAAAGACTTTGGTAATGTTCGATTTTCCGCAAAGCCTTGTTTCACTTACTATGCATCGTATCTCCTCTTCATCGGTCTCTCTTCTTTGAAATGGTAGTAAGACTGATACCTTCAAGCCTTTAAGAGGTTTACTTCAAGTGGATCCTTTATCTCCTTACTTGTTTGTCCTTTGTATGGAGAGACTCTGGTCTATGATTAATGAAGCTGTCATGCAAGGGGACTGGGTCCTACTTTACCTCACTCAGCATGGTCCCAAATTTTCTCATTTATTTTTTGCAGATGATGTCCTTCTTTTCACTAAAGCCTCTGTTGCCCAAGCTAAGGTGGTGAATGTTGATTTTTTTCCTTCGCTATTCCAAAAATTACAATAAAATGGTAAAAGATAGTCTACTCAACAGTACTACTGTTCTTATAATTTGATTGGAGAAAATAAACTGAAAACAGAGAATGAAAAATATACACGTATGATATTCTGAAGTCAAGGCGATTGATATCTTTCCGCAAGATAATTACGTCCCGTATAGTGCTGACGGTTTTCAGACGTATTATCCCCAAAGATAGAACGACTAATGTCTTCGGTTCGGTAGCACACCCGAAATGAAGCTCCGACGAACTTGAAATGTGTGAAAAATGAGCAAAAATTATATGAATGTATATGTGCTGATGAATAATTTCGAGTATGATATATGTCATGTGTATAATACCCGGGATTTTCGTTTCCGGTTGCGTTGAATTTTTTCTCCGGTTTAGTGGATTATATGTTGTTCGTGCTTAAGTTGATCGTGTGTCAGGTCGTGTCACGTGTTTGTTGGCAACCTGGTTGTTGGTGTGTATGCTGGTGTTTTATCGCATGTCGCATGATTTTTCGTTCTGTTGGCAGGTATCGTTGTTGTGTGATGAGTTTTTGGTGCGGTCCTATTGCCTGTACAACATGAATAGCGCACGTTAGGTGCATAGATATCGTGTGCTACTATGCGTTGCTAGCAAACGCTAAGGCTTCGTTAGCGCACGCTAACGGAGGATCCAGAGGTGATGCATAAGCTACTGCCTTGGACTAGGAAGTCGATAGCGCACGCTATTGAGTGAGGATAGTGTGCGCTAAGGTGCTAGAGTTAGCGCGCGCTATTGGGAGGGTAGCGTACACTAACTGGTAGTTCGGAGGCAGTTCAGGAGCTACTGGACTGGGTTTCATGATTCGTTAGCGCGCGCTAAGTCTTGTAGTTAGCGCACGCTAACCGTGTGTTTGGGCAGAACATGCTTCGATAGTGCATGCTAATCCGGATGATTAGCATACGCTAAGTTGTCCAGTATATATACTGGACAGGCTTATTTCCTCATTTCTTCTTCTCTCCGTGGGTTTGAGACGAGGGCGATTAGGGTTGGGTTCTTTGGTCGTTTTTTGCTTCATCCAAGGTGTTTTGAAGAGTCTTAGATGATTATAACATCATCTAATCCATTGTTCTTCGTCAGATCGAGGTAATTTCCCATTTTTCCTTGGGTTGACCTTTTTGAAGATTTGTTCTTGATTTCGATTCTAGTCCGATTTTTATGAATCGGTTGGTACTATATGATGTTATCAATCGTGTTCTATGGGTTGTATATCTATATTTCGAGTTTGTTTAACTTGATTGACGATTTGAGTGTTCTTGGGAATTATTGAACATTTAATGTTTGATTAAATGTTCCAATGAGTTTTCCTTCGATAGTTTGATGTGATTTCTGTTGTTATTGGTCTTGATCCTCGTTGTGATCGTGTTTTTATTATTTCTTGCGGAAGTTGTAGGTTTCGAGGCACTTCGGTCGAGACGTGTTCGTCGGAGTATTTGTGTGCCGATTCGTGGCAAGTATCTTGCTTATATGACTTGTATCTAGTGACTAGAAATCACGTGTTGGGTTTTTGATGATTTGTTTGCCTTCATAAACATGTTTCGTGTGAGTTGGCTATGTGTTATGCGTTATGAAGGCTTGGTGATGATTGTGTTATTTTGGTATGTGTATTTGTGTTGTGTTATGTGTGCAGGATTGTGATAATTGTGTTGGTTTGGTTGTACACATGGTTGTGCAATGTATTGTGTACTGATCGTGAGTTATGCTGATTGTGTGTCGTTTATGGATGAAGGTTGGATTGTTGAGATTGTGTTATGTGCGCGTAATGCCTGATTTCGTGGTGATCAATATGATTAATTAACCGTGTTTATTGTTGATGAGATGTGAACGTGAATGTTTATGTTATGTGCTGTGTTGCTAAGTTCAGTCGTGCGGGTTCGATGGGACCTATGAGGATTCGTGGCAGGGGACCATGGGATCATAACTTAGTATGTGGTGCTAAGGTCCAATCATGCGGGTCTCACAAGACCTACGATGACACATGTCAAGGGATCGTGGGGTCAGGACACAGTACGTCTAACTGTGTGGGCTCGGCGGGGCCTATGGTAACTCATGGCAAGAGATTATGGAGTCGGGACTTGATGTTATGATTGGCATAATCCGTGTCTATTGATGAACCTACGGACCCACTTGACAAGAGATCACGAGTGTTATGATTGATGTGCCTGGTATACGTGATAGGAGTTCATGGTGTTGTGATTATTGGGTTTGGTATACGTGACAAGAGTTCACGGTGCTGTGATTGTTGAGTTTGGTATACGTGACAAGAGTTCACGAGTGTCTAAATTGATTGATTGGTTGATGAGCACGTTTTAAACACTAAAGATTTTGACAAACTTAGGACATGAGTTCCTAATGATTTTAACAAACTGAGGACATGAGTTCCTAATGATTTTGACGAACCTACTTAGGACATGAGATCCTAATAATTTCTGTTTTCTAAAAACTCCCGAGATGACAGTTTATTTTACAAAGATTTCACTTGTGTTGGTTTCTAGATTATTAAAACCTCTCGGGAATATGTTGTTGATGGAGTAGTGACTGTCTCAGTTGTGATTGGTTAGATTGTGGTTGTCCGACTTGTGATTTATAATTGCTTGCGATATTTTGTATGGTTATGATACTTGCACTAGTAAAACAATGGAGTTTTGCTAACCCCCGAGTGATTGGTGGTGGATGTCTGTATTGCGTCCAGGTACATGCAGGTTCGTGGGAGCAGTCATAGGATCGGCACAAAGGATGATGGGTTGCGATACTAATCAAGAGTTATAGAATTCAGTTGTTATTGTGATGTCATTGTATTATTCTCAGTCTTCTGCTGTGTTGTATCATTTCGTATTTTGGATCCCTGCATGGGCATGAGCTGTAACAATTATTTCAGTTGAATTAGTTGTGTGACCTTATCGGTCTGAGTCATTATCTTGTTCGACCCTGGTCGGTCGAACATTTGTTCGTTTTATTGTGTTTAGCCTGGTAAATCCTTGTGATTATGGCGTGTAATAGTCCCGGTTGAATTCTGGGGTGTTACGTTTATGGTATCGGAGCTTAGGTTGTGAAAACCTAGGTTGTCGGGTCGAGTCGAGTTGAGCTGAGTTGTGTTTTGTTCCGTCACTTGAAGTTGCTAGATGACGAGAGAAGATTAGTATCGTGGGCAGTTGTCATCTTCGTGGATCTGTGATGTAAGTCTCGTCTATTGTAATTTATGTATATTGACTTCGTCACAAGTTGTTGTGAATGAAGTTCGTATTTGGTGCGTGTGATGCATTACGTGTGTATTGGTCAAAGATGCTCAGGGGAAGCATTGACGGTTTCGACATGTGTTCGAACCGGTGTTTGTAAATTATGTTTGTTAATGTGGTAGATTTGAATGCAGGATGAACATGTGTTTCATAATCGGTTATGTTTGTTGAATTGGTGATTTTATATGCCGGGTGGGCATACATTTTAAGATTGATTCATTCTAGATAGTTGTTGTAATTATATCCGCTGCGTTTATGTTTGAAAATGATTCTTTTAAAAGGTCCCAAGACTTGAGTACGTTGGTGGAGAAACAAATTTTGAAATGGTTTTGACAAAACGGTCAACAGTGGTTTGGTGTTGATTTTGGAAATTATTGAATTTCGGTGAACCAACCTCGTATTTTAAATGGAACTTTATGACGGCATTTTTGGAAGATGTGTTTTGAAGTGTTTTGGACAATTGTAAAATGTTACCGTTGATGACCTTGTGTCGAGTTTGAAAGGATTCTAAGAAAATGATTTTTGCGTATCTGTGCTATTTCAAATGATTTGGGTAAATGATTTTAAAACCTTCACGCCATAAATTTTTTGTATTTTTAAATCAAACGTGGTTTTAATTTCGAAAAGGGTGGAGGGTGGTTTTTTTATGAATTGTGTCAGTTAGCACACGTTAATGTGATATAGTTAACGCACGCTAAGTGTAGCTTTAGCGCGCGTTAAGATGCATTGTGTTGTATGAATTGGACGTGATTGTTGATTTGTGGGAATTTATGTTGTATATATGAATAGGTGCCGACCCGGGGATGGTTCGGTGAAACCTCGGGGGGTCGATGCCAAGAGAGCATGACCACGGGATAACTTATGTGTTGTTGATTGTGATGATGTTGAGTGGTAACATGTGATTGCCTTATGAGCTATTGATTGTGATGATGTTGAGTGGTAACACGTGATTACCTTATGTGCTATTGATTGTGATGATGTTGAGTGGTAACAGGTGATTACCAGGTGTGTTGACATTTGTGATGATGTTGTTTTCAAAGAATGTGATGTATAACGAATGATGTTCTGGAGTATTATCTTGCAAATGATTTCAAAACGAGACTATTGCGATCTATGGGTTATGGTTTTGGTAAAACAACCCGAGGTATTAAAAGTATTTTCACATTTTATTTCGGAAAAAATATACGAATTCAAAGATTTCCAAATGTTATTATTTAAACGAATACCTCATGGAGTTTTAAAAAGAATGTGGTCGGTGATTGGTTACAATGATGTGTAGTCGTTACGACCGTGGTCGTATCGGAATGGTCGTAAGTTTTCTGCTGATGTGGTCTTGTGATTCGTTTACGATTGTAAGTTCCATCTGTTGCAATGATAGTTCTTGTATTCATGTAATTTTCCGGAGTGGATATTTTTGTCGTGTTGATAATTGTTGCTTTACGTTGGTATGTTATGCTGTGTGGGCATTTCGGCATATTGATTTGCAAAGTGTTTTGCTGAGTTGGCATCTTGGTACGTTGCTCTGTGATGTTACGTTTCGTTGTACTTAGTGATTGCATGTTCGGCATGACGAGGAGACAAGGTCGAGGTTGTGGTCGTGGTTGTAACCATGAGTAAGGTGAGCGGTATGAAGACGTGTTTCAACTGCAGTTGTGTGGGCCATGTACGGCAGGATTGTCATTCGCTCAAGTGAATTGTTTCAAATGTGGTCAAGGGTGCATTGCGATACCGCTGCTAAGATGTTCGGGAATCGGAATTCCGTTCCTACTCCTGGAGGGCCTAGTGGTGCCCAGAGATGGTAATTTTTGTGTTTTATTTTGTGGATGGTATCACGTGATGAGATTTGATATTGATACTCGATGTTTGGTTTGAATATTTCCGTGTGGGTTGTTGAACCTACGGAGACACGTGACAAGAGATCACGGGTTCACTTGATGTTTGAACATTTATGCTTTGTTGTGTAGCATCGTGATGCTTTTGTTGTAAGTTTCGGGACGAAACTTATTTTTAGTAGGGTAGAATGTAATACTCGGGATTTTCATTTCCGGTTGTGTTGAATTTTTTTCTTCGGTTTAGTGAATTATATGTTGTTCGTGCTTAAATTGATCGTGTGTCAGGTCGTGTCACGTGTTTGTTGGCAACCTGCTTGTTGGTGTGGACGTTGGTGTTTTATCGCATGTCGCATGATTTTTCGTCCCGTTGGACGGTATTGTTGTGATGAGTTTTTGGTGCGGTCCTATTGCATGTACAGCAGGAATAGTGCACGTTAGATGCTTGGATAGCGCGCGCTACTATGCGTTGCTAGCGCACGCTAAGGCTCCGTTAGCGCACGCTAACGGAGGATCCAGAGGTGATACAGAAGCTACTGTCTTGGACTAGGAAGTCTATAGCGTACGCTATGTAGCGAGGATTGCGCGCGCTAAGGTGCTAGAGTTAGCGCACGCTATCGGGAGGGTAGCGCACGCTAACTGGTAGTTCGGGGACAGTTCAGGAGCTACTGGACTGGTTGCATGATTCGTTAGCGCAAGCTAAGTCTTGTAGTTAGCGCACGCTAACCGTGTGTTTGGGCAGAACGTGCTTCGATAGAGGACGCTAATCCGGATGATTAGCGCACGTTAAGCTGTCCAGTATATATATATACTGGACATCAGGCTTTTTTCCTGATTTCTTCTTTTTTTCTTCTTCTCTCCGTGGGTTTGAGACGAGGGCGATTAGGGTTGGGTTCTTTGGTCGATTTTTGCTCCATCTAAGGTGTTTTGGAGAGTCTTAGATGATTATAACATCATCTAATCCGTTGTTCTTCGTCGGATCGAGGTAATTTCCCATTTTTCCTTGGGTTGACCTTTTTGAAGTTTGTTCTTGATTTCAATTCTAGTCCAATTTTGATGAATTGGTTGGTGATATATGATGTTATCAATCGTGTTCTATGGATTGTATATCCATATTTCGAGTTGTTTAACTCGATTGACGATTTGAGTGTTCTTGGGAATTATTGAACATTTAATGTTTTATTCAATGTTCCAATGAGTTTTCCTTCGATAGTTTGATGTGATTTCCGTTGTTATTGGTCTTGATCCTCGTTGTGATCGTGGTGTTGTTGTTTCTTGCGAAAGTTGTAGGTTTCGAGGCACTTCGGTCGAGCCGTGTTCGTCGGAGTATTTGTGCCGATTCGAGATAAGTACCTTGCTTATATGACTTATATCTAGTGACTAGAAATCACATGTTGGGTTTGTGATGATTTGCTTGCCTTTGTAAACATGTTTCGTGTGAGTTGGTTATGTGCTATGCGTTATGAAGGCTTAGTGATGACTGTGTTATATTGGTATGTGTATTTGTGTTGTGTTATGTGTGCAGGATTGTGATAATCGTGTTGGTTTGGTTGTACACATGGTTGTGCAATCTATTGTGTATTGATCGTGAGTTTTGCTGATTGTGTGTCGTTGATTGATGAAGGTTGGATTGTTGAGATTGTGTTATATGCGCGTGATGCGTGATTTCATGGTGATCAATGTGATTGATTGACACTATTCATTGTTGATGAGATGTGAACGTGAATGTTTATGTTGTATGCTGTGTTGCTAAGTTCACTCGTGCGGGTTGGATGGGACCTACGAGGATTCATGGCGGGGGACCATGGGATCGAAACTTAGCATGTGGTGCTGAGGTCCAATCATGCGGGTCTGACGAGGCCTACGATGACACATGGCAAGGGATCATGGGGTCAGGACACGGTACGTCCAACCGTGTGGGCTCGATTGGGCCTACGGTGACTCATGGCAAGATATTATGGAGTCGGGATGGGATGTTAAGATTATTGTGATTGGCATAGTCCATGTGGGTTGATGAACCTACGGAGCCACGTAACAACAGATCACGAGTGTTATGATTGATGTGTTTGGTGTACCTGACAGGAGTTCACGGTGTTGTGATTGTTGGGTTTGGTATACGTGACAAGAGTTCACGGTTCTGTGATTGTTGAGTTTGGTATACGCGACAAGAGTTCACGAGTGTCTAAATTGATTGATTGGTTGATGAGCACATTTTAAATGCTAAAGATTTTGACAAACTTAGGACATGAGTTCCTAATGATTTTAACAAAGTGAGGACATGAGTTCCTAATGATTTTGACGAACCTACCTGGGACATGAGATTTAATAATTTCTGTTTTCTAAAAAATCCCGAGATGACAGTTTATTTTACAAAGATTCCACTTGTGTTGGTTTCTAGATTATTAAAACCTCTCGGGAATATGTTGTTGGTGGAGTAGTGTCTGTCTCAGTTGTGATTGGTTGAGTTGTGGTTGTCCGACTTGTGATTTATAATTGCTTGCTACATTTTGTATGGTTATGATACTTGCACTAGTAAAATAATGGAGTTTTGCTAACCCCCGAGTGGTTGGTGGT
The DNA here is from genome assembly GCA_033398695.1 of Orobanche coerulescens. Classification (NCBI taxonomy): domain Eukaryota; kingdom Viridiplantae; phylum Streptophyta; class Magnoliopsida; order Lamiales; family Orobanchaceae; genus Orobanche; species Orobanche coerulescens. The sequence continues at coordinate 109,064,319 of CM065819.1, forward strand.
GGATGTCTATATTGCGTCCAAGTACATGCAGGTTCGTGGGAGCAGTCATAGGATCGGCACAGAGGATGATGACCTACGATACTAATCAAGAGTTATTTAATTCAGTTGTTGTTGTGATGTCATTGTATTGTTCTCAGTCTTCCGATGTGTTGTATCATTTCGTATTTTGGACCCCTGTGTGGGCATGAGCTGTAACAATTATTTCAGTTGAATTAGTTGTGTGACCTTATCAGTCTGAGTCATTATCCTGTTCGACCCCGGTCGGTCGAACATTTGGTAGTTTTATTGTGTTTAGCTTGGTAAATCCTTGTGAGAAGGGTTTACGGCATGTAATAGTCCCGGTTGAATTCTGGGGGTGTTACAATGTGCCAAGTATGTAATGGTATATAAAGGCTCTCCACCGTGCAGGATTTTAACTAAGGCATTAAAGACAATTGAAACTGTAGATTTTATGACATGTTAAATGTCCATAAAAATGTTCAGGTTTAATACACACATTCATGCATGACTTTTCATTTCAACAATCAGGAGGAAAACGCACTATTTCATTTTAACAATGAGGAGGAGTTCAACAGTCTAAAATTCAGGTCCGCTTGGCACTAAAAAATTAATATTCGTGCCCAAGCTCAAGACCCCAAAGACCACCCAAAGACCAATTGCCAAGTACCAAGAACCAAGATCCAAAGTCCAAGGAAGGTCCAAGGTTCAAGGTCCACGGTCCATGAGATCGAGCCGAGCCGTCCAGACGGACGGGCGCGCGGGTGCGCGTGTGGTCTAGTCAACTCCAAGTCTAGGTGCATAGTCTTTGTCATATTGTACACCAACCAACTCTCTCTACTTTATTAAGTGTATTAAACTTCATCACATATTCAATGTGGGATGGGATTCTTCATATTCTCATTCCTTTCCAAATGCCCTTTCAAATGGCTAATTTCATTCATTAATTTCTCACTCACCAAAAATCAGTTTTGAGAAATTAGATATACTACGATTATCTACTACAAACGTAGATTAATTATTGACTATTTAATTTCACATAAATTAAATATTTTAGCCATTAAAAAATTAATTAAAACTGGTTTTTTTCCAACAATCCCCCACATGAGTGGAAATTAATGCATGCATGAATGCAGACTCTTTTCCTCAGTCCTCATGAGTTCTTCTTGCATCAGAATAGGTAGCTTGTGGCTTTAAACCTTTGTTTAGTAAATATCATCAAATATCTAATGGCCTAGTGGACATGATACCTTGAACTATTCCTTCGTAGTGTATACCGAGACAATGATATTCACATGACAAGTTCTCAACACAATTCCATTCTTATGTTGTGTCCTTTTTGGCCATGGACAACACTTTAGATTCATAAGTATTTACATTTGAAGCGGCCCTCACTTCACACTTATATAGGTGACCTCCGATCAAGAGTACCCTGCAATACTCCACCTTATAGGTTTGGGATTCATTAAAAGTCATTATGACTTATCCTCACCACAATTCTCAGGTAACAACACTTGGATTGCTTTCTAGGGATGAGCTTTGAACAACAAATTGTTCCAAGTGCTCTACAGAATTCACATAGCTTAGTTTTTCCTTTGAACCAAGTTCATGGGATCTCCATTCAGCATGGTTGGATTACCACTATGATCCTTCTTTAAATTTGGGATTTTAAATCCATTCCCTCTAGCAATAATTCCAATTGAGCTCATTCAATTCCCTTTGTAAAAGGATCAACAAGATTATCCTTTGACTTTACATAGTCCATGGATATTACACCATTTCAGATCAATTATCTAACGGTTTTATGTATTCAATGAATATGATGAGACTCTCCATTATACATAAGGCTTTGTGCCCTTCCTATATCCGCTTGACTATCACAATGAATCATCATAGGTGGCACAGGCTTTTCCCAGCAAGGAATATCCTCCAAAAAGTTCCGGAGCCATTCAGCTTCTTCACCAGCTTTATCTAAAGCTATAAACTCATATTTCATGGTGGATCAAGCTATACATGTTTGCATTATGGATTTCTAATAAATAGCTCCACCTCAAATGCAAAAGACAAATCCACTAGTTGATTTAGATTCTCTATTATCTTCAATCCAACTGGCATCATAATATCCCTTGAGTACATACAGGTATCTCGATTAGTGTATCCCATAGTCTAGGGTATACTTTAAGTATTTTAAAACCCTTTTCAAAGCAGTCCAATGCTCATGACTAGGATTGCACGTATATCTACTCAACATGTTAACTGGAAAGGCCAAGTCTGGATGATTACAATTTGTCAAGTACACCAGACTTCCTATAACACATGAATATTCCAATTGAGCTACTGGTTCTGATTTGTTAGTAATCAGATTTATGCTCAGATCAATGGGTGTCCTGCAAATAGGACCATCAAAGGCATTGAATTTCTTGAGCACTTTCTCAACACAATGAGATTATGACAAGATAATTCCATCCTGAGTTCTATGAATTTTAATACCCAGGGTTACATCAGCATTGCCCATGTCTTTCATGTCAAAATTTCCTTTGAACATTCTTTTTATGTCCATGATTAAATCATGACTACTACTCATTATCAATATGTCATCTATATATAGACATACAATGACATATGCATTTGACGTACCTTTGACATAAACACATTTGTCACACTCATTGATTCTGAAACCATTTGATAACATCGTGTTATCAAATTTAACATGCCATTATTTTGGAGCTTGCTTAAGTCCATACGATGACTTGATTAATTTGCACACTTTTTTCTCTTGACCTGGTGCAACAAACCCTTCAGGTTGTTCCCCCATTCAGAAATGCAGTCTCACATCCATTTGATGAATCTCAAGATTGGGTAATGCATCCATCGAGAGAATCACCCCAATAGATGCTATTCTGGTTACTAGTGAGTAAGTGTCAAAAAAATTGTATCATTCTCTTTGTTTAAACTCTTTAGAAACCGGTCGGGATTTAAACTTATCAGTGGTTCCACCTGATTTATATTTCTTCTTTAGGATCCACTTTCATCCTAAAGGTTTACAGCCCGGTGGAAGATCAACTAACTTCCAAGTATGATTTTGCAGAATTGATTCCATTTCACTATTAATTGCTTCTTCCCAGAGTGATCCATCTGGACCGGACATAGCCTCTTTGATAGAACTAGGCTCATCATCCAACATGAAAGTGATCAAATCGGGTTCAAATGATTTAGCCATTTTTACTCGTTTACCACATCTCGGTTCTACATATTTCGATCTTTCAACACTCGCTGTTGTAATACATGTGATTTCTCTTTCGGCAATTTTTCATTTTTGGCATTTTTCTGGATTCCAGAACTCGCTTGCGAGTATTTTGACATTTTGATAATGTTTTGTTCTTCGTGTTTGGTCATCTGAGTTTGTTCCGGGGCTGTTTTACTCGAATCCGTGTCTTGAGCGACTTTTTCCGCTATTTGGTTCATTTCGTGTGATGGTGGTTCGAAACTATGGTTTGTGTTTCCTATAAGTCCGTTGAGCTTTTTTATGCATGTTGTGAACTTCGGTTTGGTTGTTTGATGTCATATTGTATTTGCGGACGTTTTGGGCCGTTACGTAATTTCCCAAAGTTTGGGGGTAATTACGTTCGTTGTCGTTATTCCGAACCTTTGGTAGTCATAATTATATTTTCTTTTAACGTCTGAGCTCGTCATTGTGCACTCTTCGTATGCATTCCTTCATCTTATGTTGTTGTTGTCGTTTCGTGGTTTCCTCGCGCTCGTACTCGACGGGCTGAACTTAGCAGTTTTGGAACTGCTAAGTGACTTACGTACGCTATGCTTTGAGCATAACGTACGTTAACATCATATGCCTTACGTACGTTAAGCCCTGATCATAACGTACGTAAGGGTCTTCACAGCTTCGGACAATGAGTTCTGTCCCCCAATTGCATACGCCATGTGTTGAGAATAGTGTGCGCTATTGATACTTGTTACGTACGTTACGAAGCCTTGCTAACGTACGTAAAGTCCTTCAGGTATTCGGTCAGTGAGCCAGGGATGGTTATACGTACGTAAAGGTTTATACCTTACGTACGTTAATTGGGTAACGTACGTTAGGATGGTGCTCCTAACGTACGTAAGCTTCAGTTCTCTATATATTCCCAAGGGTTGACCGTGTTCGTCATTTTTCACCCTTCCTTCTCTCCCCCGCGGCGTTGGCGATCTGTGGATGATTGGAGGGCGATTTTGGAGTCTTGTAACTCCAAGGTTTCATCTTCCCTGAGTTCTTGGTATTGATTAACATCATCAATCCATGTTCTTCGTCTTTGATTCGAGGTAACTCTCTTGAAACCCTCCTTGATGTATGTTGGCCACTAAGTATACTGGATACAGCTTGGGAAGTAGTTTAAACAACAAGCTGTACTGATTTTAAATCTGAGTGCGTAGCGGAAGTCTTAGATACAGTAAGTTGCTGTGGATACAGCAACTCGATGTGCAGTGTATACTTAAATAATCACACTAATTAAAACAAGTAAGGCAGAAGGTAAATAACACAATATTTAAAGTGGTTTGAGGTAAACCCCTCTACGTCCATTGGTCCTCCACACAGGAGTAAAAAGTTTATTATAATTACTACGTACACAACTACGTAATTATAACAACACACAATCAATATATCGTTCACACAGATTGATATAAAGATCTTAGCTTCAACCGTTCACACAGATTGGTTTGAGCTAATGCTTTGACTTGCTTCTTCACACACAGTTCTGAATCTTCGTCTTCTTCGATGCAATTCCTTCACACACAGTTCTGGAGTAGCAACGATTACTCAGTCCACACAGGGCTGATCTGGGTTTGTTCTTGTTATAGAACAGGGTATGAACAACAACTTTGACTTTATGAGCTTCTAGTTGATGAAGTGTTGTTCAAGATGATGAGCACTGTATATCTCTTAGATCTGAGTTGCAGTAAGCTTTGGAGATATGTTTTGCTCTGATAATAACTTTGATAGCTTGATAATAGGTGTTCGATCTTCAACGCCTTGATGAGATATATATAGTCTTCTGGAAAATATATCCGTTGAGATAAATCCGTTGAGCAAGATTCCATTCCAACGGGATGAAAAACACGATCCGGATTTAGCGGGATTTGAAGATCTGTTGACTGACAGTATTTAAATACTTTATCCTTGAGTATTTTAATACTTCTTTATCAATGGGACTTGACTTCTGAAGATTCCTTCTTTGTCCTGTTGAGAGATGTATGGAAGATCACTGTATTGGTGATTCGAGACAGTTTCCATACTTGGTCTTTATAAGACTTCTTTGCTGTACTGAAAGGTTCCACTATATGCTGGATCCGAGACAGGTCTTCGATACAGGTTGATGCTTCAACTCTTCGATACAGTTTCCTTACTGTATTGAGGATTGGCATATATGTCAAAACCTCTTATCAACACTATTCGATACAGGGATTGATTATCCCGGCTGTTTCGATACAGGGTACTTATTTTCCAACAATTTCCCCCTTTTTGACAATTTGCCAAGACTTTAAAAACTTTCAAGTCTTCTTGATGATGCCAAAACCTTCTTCATGAAATAGTCTTCTTTGATGACTTCTGGCAGATTTCTTGGTCTTCTGTCAAATGGTCTGTCTTTCAGCAACTTAGTCTATTTTATGAATCAAGCCGCAGCGAGTTTGATCTGACTAAGAATTTTTACAACTTAAGATTATGATTGGCGCGCAGGCACAATCTTACAATGTATTCTAAGCATACAACTGAAATTATGAACTGTTCGTAGACAAGTTCGTACAGCTTAATTTTCAAACAAGTTTCTATACTTGTGATTGTTATCTCAACAATTAAGTTATGTAATCATACATCAACACAGTAGATTACGAGTTGTAATCTTTCAAGACAAACAAACACTTTTATTGATATTCCAAAAAAGAGAGTACATGGTTTGCTGTTTCGAAAGAAAAAAATACAAACAAAACTAATATACTAAGTATTTCAGCTACTATAGTCCGCATGTCTCCATGGATTTTTTCCTGGATCATTCTAGGTTCCACGCCACCAGTTCTGTAGGGAGTCGTTGCCGCGATCTAGGTATATTGCTCTACCTTCATAGGATTTGTCAAAGGCAAGAATCCAGTCTTCTGGATGGGTGATCCGATCTCCTCTTCTATGATTGGATTTCATATCTAGCTGGAGAGGGAGTTTTCCTTCTTCTAACATCTTCGTGAATTTGTCTGCAGCCTCCGCTAATGTCTTATAACTTTTGAAGATGGTGGATTCCCTGATGAGTTTAACAAAGTATCTCATTAGCTCATTCTTCCTCCATTGCTTCACCTCTTCGGCAGTTCGATGGCGGTTGGTCGGCAGACGAATTTTAGAAGGTCTTTGGATTAAGTTTTGCCACGGGACATTTGGATCATAAAATTCAGGTCGGGAGCCTGAAATCTTAAAACTCTGGGGGGGGGGGGGGGCTAGCTTGTTCAATTCAGCGGTAATGCTATCTTGAGCAGCATTAAATTCCCTTTCGTGCTGTAACCTTATTCTCCTAGCAGCTTCTCTCACTTCTTCCCCCTTTTTGGCGTCATCAAGACGTCCTAGGATCTCAAGTGCGGCATCCTGTTTCGTCTCAATGTTAGTCATTCTCTCGACAAGGGTGGAAAGCACCTGCGACATATCCTTGATACTTTTGTCGTGGGCTCGAAGATGAGAAGTGGTTTCGATCATAGCAGCTGCGGTCTTGGCCTCAGAAATGCGCATTTTGGATGCCTCTTCTCTCAGGAGTTGCTCTTGTTTCTCTTGCATGATCTTCAGTGCTTGCTTGAATACTTCTGGCAATACAGCGAAGTCTTCTACTACTCGAGAGACTTCATGCTGTAATGTAGTCATCTCTTCGACTGCAGAAGTGTGCATCCAATTAAGAGCTTTTTCCACTGAGTACAGGGCATTAACTGCATCCTGGATGAAGACAGTTTGAAGACCAAGAGCACGAGGCGCTCTTTCCTAGCAGCAGTGCTTGGAGTATCCGGTTTGGCAAAATCTTAGGATCCATTCAACCTCCTCAGGTTCACGATAGGGTGTGAATTGAGTTGGACATCCTCAGGTACATTACCGTCCTCGGATTCCACGGTTGATGGGGCGGGAGCAGCATTTTCGGGTTCGGCGGAAGGGGGTGCTGTGTCCTCCTGTTGCGAAGGTGCGTCTGTAGGCATGGATACATGAGGGAATGATTTCTCCTGTTGTCTCTCAGCAACAACTTCTTTTTCTTCGGCAGCAAGCTCGGGTGCCTGTTCCAAAACAATTTCTTCTTCCTTGACTTGAGGGACTGATTCCTCATCGTCAGGAATGTTCTCTTGCTGTGGCGAAGGGGGCTCACTTCGATTTGATGGCCCTTCGTCATCCTTGGGTTGAGAGGCATCTCTGTCTTGAGCCTCTTCACGACTCATTCTCAGACTAGCTTGTAAAGCGTCGTCATCGTCGTTTGAGTCATCGTCATCTTTTGGATTTTGGGGAGAGTCCTCGGACTTATCTTTTCTTTTTCTCCTTGCGTCATATTTTTGCAGTAAATGGCTTTCAATCAATTCCTTGCAGTAGAGATTGTCCCATTGGATCAGGGCTGCAACCTCTGTTGAGTTCGTCACTTCCAATACAAATTTCTCTTCATGGCTCCATTTGCTCCAGTTGTATAAGGTGTCATACGGAGCTAGCCTGTAGCTTTTCCATTTAAGGAATCTATCATAAGCATGATCAATCTGCACAGAGAGAAGAGTTTTGTTGATAATCGTTTCCGAGGAGGGACTACGTACAACGTCTGAATCCGCTGTAGCAAGGGATTCCTCTACAGGTGTGGGATCCTGTAGGGAAGTGGGATTCCTTACAGGGGATGGTGCCCCGAAGGAAGATTGATCCTGTACGGGTGTGGAATCCCGCATAGGAGAAGTAGCATTTGGCTCTGTAGGGGCAGCCGACTCGCTAGAGTCTTCTACGTTGGCAGATGTCCGATCATTCGTCTTAGCCACCAAAGGCTCAGGATCTACTGTCGATATAGTAGCGGGCACCTCTTCCACAGGGGTTGAGCCCTGGGGTAGTTCTTCAGTGGGTTGCGCCATGGTGGAAACATCCTCGGAGGTTTTGGTGGTTTTAGCTTTAGAAAGCCTCCTTAGCTTCCTTTTCGGCTTCTCACCAGCAATAGGTGTCTTGCTGTGAGATCTTTTCCTCTTCCTTGAAGACTCCACATCCTGGGACTTCAAAGAAACATCCATTTGATCTTCAGAAACTGGCATACTTTTGATTTTAGGGTGGTTGCAATTATACGCTGTAGGCTTGACGCCTCCTAAGTATATCCAGGAGCTGTTTTTCTTCGCATCAGCGGATTGCAAAAGTCCTCATTTCGTCAAAATATGGTTTAAAATTAAACCAAATGACTTCTTCTGGGTGGCAGGCTTGCATACTTCCTCCTGCAAGCATTTCAAGATTATCTGGCACCAGTTGACCTTTTCACAGGTCAAAATTGCAACCATCATCCTGAATCTCAGATTAGTGTACATTTCGAATGCGCCGGTTCGATTTTCAATGATCCTGCAGCAAAAATCATGTAAATACACATATGGCAAATAAAAATTCTTCTTGTGACGTGGTGTGAACCATGTCAACAACAGTTGAGCCGGTGAACAACCCATAATACTTCGTTATCAGCTCTTGAGACCCAAACGTCTCAAGTTCTTCCATTGTCAGGCCATCAACAGGTAGTCTGTAAATATTCTGGAGAATATCTCGATCGATACAGATCTCCACTCCTTGAATGGTAGCAGTGATGTCAGCAACATGACCTCCCTGGGCCAGCGACAAAAAGCGAACGGCAGCGTTGTGTAACACCCCAAACTAGGCGGATATTACAGTGCCGTGGACCCCCGACTAGGACCCACCAGGCGAATGAAAACTGATGAATTAAATAATATAATTGTAGTACCGAACCACATTGTATTACCAAATACTCCGATGAGGAGCTTAAGTACAATACACCAGGACAATACAGAATACTAGTATATTTTATATGAAGATAAAATACACCACCCTGAATAAATAAACATCTCAAACGGAATTTGCAGTGGAAAATACAAATGACGGAAATGACTGAAATAACCGGAATGACTGGGGCCCCCTACTAGTATCACTGGGACTCCTCGCCGTCAACATGCTCTTCCCGTGCCTTTGCCTTGCCGTGACCTGAAAACAAAATCCCCTAACGGGGTCAGTTACACAGAACAACAATCCTCAAGGGTTGAAAATACACAATCATGATTTATCTGAAGTTATGAAATATCCTTAATTATGAGTTACGCTGAAGAGGAGTATCATAGTATGCCCGTAGTGTTCTGTGCAAGTGTACAAGATGGATGACCGGACACACCCGTCCTTGTACCTAATTAGTCTCACGGAGTTAATCTTTACCGTGTGCACAGCCCAATGTATCACTCCCAATACATGGCCATCGCGTGCCCGACTAAAAATTCCACACATCCGCACCCGGCCACGCAATATGAACCCAAAAGGTCATATGAACGAGAATGACCATAATGAATATCAATGAATAATAATAATCTGACAAAGTCAAGAATGACTCACCGAGATGAAAGTAATAACGAAGTGATTGATAGTTTCAATGAAATGATTGGAACCGCCGTTCCTCGTTAATGAAGTGATTCTTCGACAATTAAAAGTCTCAATATGATTAATACAATGATGAATGAGTTATGATTATGAATGGTCAACAAAAAAAGGAATGAATATCCTTTTAACCGAGTAAGAATTAACTTACACAACACCGGTGACAATTATCCTTCCACGAACAACGTCCTGATTGAGATATCGGTCGCTCGAACAACCTTAAATAAATACAATTACCAACAATCCGTTCAATATACGAATCAAACACGATTATAACGAACTCAAAACGTCAATACGACTAAACTAAGTTTGTTGGGGCATTATATCGAACACTTTGTGGCCAACTTCGATTGATTACAACCAAACCTCAATAATACCAACATCAAATCCCCAAGAAGTGTTTCAAACCAACAAAACATCTTCAATACGATCAAAAATACAATATGAATATACAAATTCGTGATTACAACAACGATTAATCGAAAACCCCCAAATCCAACTCAATATTCAAAGTGTTCTTGAATAATCCTTTAATAATCCAATGAATAATCAAACATATCCATAATCATGCATATATCACTTCATACAACATGATCTTAACATCCAAAACATCATATCTCAACACAAAATCGAAATCCAAGAGGTTGGATGAATATTACCTTTGAAGATCCAAGCACTTTAATCCGATGAAATCGCGTTAGATCGACAATCCGAGCTTCACAACTGAATAAAAATGATGAAAAATGAATACTCAAGTGATTGATGAAGAAGATTTCTCCCCTCAAGCTCCCTCTCTCGTATGAAGGTGAAAAAAATGGAAGAAATGAGCTGAATACGCTCAGGAAAATGCAATTATAGGGTTGACTGCCCTGTGTGCCGCGGCCCAGCTGAAGTGTGCCGTGGCACAGGGCCAAAACTGCGCCCAGTGGTCGGCAGTGTGCCGCGGCCCGGCCGAGTGTGCCGTGGCAGTGTCTCGGCAGTGTACCGCGGCCCTACCGGCATGTGCCGCGGCACAAGGTATGCATTGTCCGGCCGAAAATGCACACGAGTGTGCCGCGGCCGACGGTGTGCGCGCAGCTGACTCGGCAGTGTGCCGCGGCCCTGCCGGCATGTGCCGCGGCACAAAGTACAGAATGATCGGCCAAAAACTGGAAAATGTGTGTGCCGCGGCGCACACTCCTTGTGCCGCGGCCCACACCCCCTTGGGTCCTAAAATGATGAAAAATGACCCGGGAAAAGAATAAAAGCAATAGGAATCGATATTTGGGAACCAATAACACGAAATGGAAGTACGAAAACCCTAAAAGGGTAGTTCCAAGCAATGATTACAAGGGTTCGTCCAACAAGAACATGATTTGAACAATGAAGAGATTTGAAATGACATGAATTTCAACGTCAACAACGACTAATGAATCAACAACAACAATCAAGATAATACTCTTGTCTCGATTCCCGAATAAGGTTTAAACAATGAACAATATCGATACACAACTCGAAGTTGTTCCGAACGGTGAACACGGATGAATGATTATTATCAAGTGAAAAATTACATAGTGACAATTACCGAATGAAGTTACTTAATGATAATGACTGAATTACAACCGGGTATTACATACACCCCCCTTAAAAGAGTTTTGTCCCCGAAACTAAGGGTCAAATAACTCGGGATAACTCTCCCGCATACTATCCTCGGTTTCCCAAGTAGCCTCTTCGACTCTGTGTCTAGACCACTAAATTTTAACCAAAGGAATCGCCTTATTCCTCAACTATTTGATTCGCCGTTCTAACACTCGTATGGGACGCTCCTCATACGAATGATCATCTGCGATCTCGATTTCGTCGAACTGAAGTATGTGACTCGGGTCGGCAACATACTTCCGCAACTGAGAGAAGTGAAACACATTATGAATTCGGCTCAACTCCGGAGGTAAAGCCAATCGATAAGCTAACTCGCCTACTCGATCCAAAATCTCAAACGGTCCAATGAATCTCGGACTCAACTTTCCCCGCTTCCCGAGTTGGAAGATACCTCGACTCGGGGATATCTTGACCAACACGTGGTCACCTATCTCGAACTCTAATGGTCGGCGACGATTGTCTGCATAAGATTTCTGTCAACTCTGAGTGGTCAACAAACGACTCCTGATCAAAGCTACCTTCTCACGGGCGGGTGTAAGCATATCGGGCTCGATGCCGATTGATTCTGATAAGTCATCCCAACACAAAGGAGATCGACAACGACGACCGTACAAGGCCTCGTAAGGTGCCATCTTAATCGAAGCATGCCAACTATTATTATACGTGAATTCGATCAATGGTAGTTGGGCTTCCCAATCGTCTTTCCAATCGAGGACGCATGCCCTCAACATGTCCTCCAATGTCTGAATAGTCCTCTCTGATTGTCCGTCGGACTGAGAATGAAAGGCGGTACTGAGATTAAGCTAAGTTCCCATAGCACGATGAACTGATTTCCAAAAATGAGACACGAATCGCCCGTCACGATCAGAAACGATACTCTTAGGAGTACCGTGCAATCTCACTATCTCTTTGATGAATAGCTGGGCAAGTCTCTCGGGACCCCACGTATCCTTAATCTCAAGGAAATGAGCTGATTTAGTTAAGCGGTCCACAATCACTCAGATCATATTCATGCCACGACGACTCGTCGGCAAACTCGTGATGAAATCCATAGAAATGTCTTCCCACTTCCACTCTGGAATAGGGAGAGGTTTCAGCATACCCTCCGGTCGCTGATGTTCTATCTTGACTTACTGCCAGGTTAAGCATCTCGAAACAAATTCCGCGACTTCTCGCTTCATATTACTCCACCAGTAATTTTGTTTCAAGTATTTATACATCTTGCTAAACCCCGGGTGAACGGAATAAGGGGTAGCATGAACTTCTCTCAAAATCGAGTTTTTCAACTCGTCATTCGCCGGTACGCACAGCCGATTCTTAAATCTCAAAAGTCCATCCTCGTGGACCACGAATCTAGGGGCTTTTCCATGAGCCACATCCTCACGGATGTGCATCAATGCTGGGTCTGAACCCTGATTCTCTCTGATTGCATCCTCAAGCAGCGATGAAATTTCTAACATGCAAAGTTGCCCTTGAACTCGCTGAAGCCAGACCTCGACCTCGGGTCTAAGGAATTCCTGCTGAAGCTCCTTCTGAACTGTTAAACGAGCAAGCATATGCTCCTGAACGGACCTACGACTCAAGGCATCGGCGACAACGTTCGCCTTGCCCGGGTGGTAAAGGATCTCGATATCATAATCATTGATTAATTCCATCCACCGTCTCTGTCGCATATTTAACTCCTTCTGAGTAAATATATACTTTAAACTCTTATGATCGGTGAATATCTGACAAGTAACGCCATAAAGGTAATGACGCCAGATTTTCAAAGCGAACACCACGGCTGCTAGCTCCAGGTCGTGGGTCGGATAATTAACCTCGTAAGGTTTCAATTGTCGTGAAGCATAGGCAATAACCTTCCCATTCTGCATGAGTACACATCCGAGACCCTGTCCGGACGCAACACTATAAACCACAAATCCTTTCGTTCCTTGCGGCAAGGAAAGTACAGGTGCTGACATTAACCGGCTCTTGAGTTCCTCGAAACTCCGTTGACACGCGTCGGACCACGTGTATTTCTTATCCTTTCGCAAAGGTTCGTCAAGGGTTGAGTGATTTTAGAAAATCCTTCCACAAACCGCCGATAATAACCGGCTAATCCGAGAAAGCTTGGATTTCCTTAACATTCTTCGGAGGTAACCAATCTTGGATAGCCTCCGTCTTCTGAGGATCAACACGCACTCCATCTGATGAAATTACATGTCCGAGAAAAGTCACTTCGGACATCCAGAAATCACATTTGGAAAACTTTCCATAAAGTTGCTCTCGTCTTAACATGTCGAGAACCTGATGAAGATGAACCTCGTGTTCCTCTCGGTTACGAGAATAAATCAAAATGTCATCGATGAAGACAACAACAAACTGATCCAAAAAGTCGATGAAAACCCGATTCATTAACTCCATGAGTACCGCAGGTGCATTAGTCAATCCAAACGGCCTAACCACAAACTCATAATGATCATAGCATGTTCGAAACGCCGTCCTCGCGATATCCAACTCTCGAATCCGCAACTGATGATATCCAGATCTTAGGTCGATCTTGGAAAATATTGAAGCTCCCTGAAGTTGATCCAAGAGATCATCAATATGGGGTAAGGGATACTTATTCTTGATTGTCGCCCAGTTCAACTCCCGATAATCAATACACAAATGAAATGAACCATCCTTCTTCTTGACAAACAACATTTGTGCTCCCCACGGGGACGCACTCGGTCGGATATAACCTTCTCGGTCAAATCCTCTAATTGATTCTTTAACTCCTGCATTCCGGTCGGGGCCATCCGGTACGGTGCCTTCGATAATGGGGACGTACCAGGCTCCAACTCTATCGTGAATTCCATATCCCTCGGTGGAGGTAAAGCAGGTAGCTCGCCTGGGAGTACCTCGTCAAACGATAATGATGATACCATGAATGGTTGAACACCTCGATTGCCTGAGAATGGCCAATCGACGACAACGATACAATGAATGATTGAACACCTCGATTGCCTTAGAATGATCAATCGATGAAAATGATACAATGAATGATTGAATACCTCGATTGCCTATGAACGGCCAATCGATGATAATGATCAAATGAATGATTGAATACCTCGATTGCCTATGAACGACCAATCGATGAGAATGATATGATGAACGATTGAATACCTCGATTACCTATGAACGGCCAATCGATGACAACGATATAATGAATGATTGAATATCTCGATTGCCTACGAACGGCCAATCGATGACAACGATATAATGAATGATTGAATATCTCGATTAAGTAATTTTGCTGCTCCCATCATATTAATGATTCTTCCGGAACAACGGTGATCACCTCCCTGAAGCACACATTCGACTCCAACGACGGAAATGATAGTGACCATACGCTTACAAACATTGAGAATGGTATCATGACGATCCATCCCACTAATACCCAATATACATCGTCCTTAAGTAAATCCACCACGATTTGGTCCATCAACCAATCACGGTCATTTAAACTTAATTCAGTCAGTTCTTAACCTCATGATTTTCGGAAATTATTCCATCACTAGGTAGACCGATGGTATGAGGTCCACAATCAATAGGACTATCCAAATTACGTCTATTTAAACATGATTCGAAAATGAATGAATACGGTGCACCAGTATCAAAAGGTACACACAGGTTGAGATAAAATTACGAGTATACCTGAGATCATTCGGGCCACCGGATCATCGATCCTCTTCATCACATGAATCCAGGACTTGCCGGTCCCCGAACCGGACGCTCCCGTCTGATAAATATGAGCTCCGACTCTATTTGCTTCCATCGTCTTAAACGACGCTGACAGGGTAGTCTGATTCTGAATCGCTGATTCCTTCGGGGCCTGAGATGCCGCCGGAGCTGACTTGGAGTCCTTTCGGAAAAAACGGGCCTTATGCCCAACAATTCCACAATTATGGCATGTGATAGACGGCGTCGTACACCTAGTGCTGAAATGGCCCGGCGCCCCACAGTTGAAACAGATGATGGCCGAACTGGCCGCTCGGGACTGAGATCCCGCAGGATTAGGCACCGTAGGAGGTCACTCAGAAACGTTAGGGCCCGCACGAGGTTTCTTGGAGGTTGACCGACCGCCTTCGGACCGATTACGCTTCGTTGATTTCTTGCAGGCGTATACGTGAGAGTCCTCTCAATTAATTCGGCCAGAGTGGCGCAATGATGATTAAGCAATTGCATATGGGTCATCATGACCTGCATAAAAGTGAGTGGATTAACCCGAACATCTTCCGATCGAGCGGAGTCTTGGGTACGATTTCCCGACAGTGGGCGATTATTCCCCAGGTTTCGGCCCGCACCGCGGCCTCTCCCCGTGCATCCCTTGATAGCTCTCTCCATACTGAAGTAGGAAGGTCGCATGATAATCGTAAATCTCGTATGAGTACCACATTATGATTTTATTTCTCGTATGAATATCACGTTATGATTATGTCATGAGATGATGAAAATGAGCATACATGCTCTAACACAGTGAATACATGAATGATTGATTGAGGTGACATGATTATCTGATGAAATTCTTGAAATGATTATCTTGAACAAGTTAACAAGATTAATGATATGATCTTCCAGATCAACAACTGAGTAATGAAATGAATTGAGTTAACATGATCGTCCTGATCATAATGAATGATGATGTTTGAGGATTGTTATTTGATGAATGATGAATGAATGATTATTGCCAGAAATTATACCATGGCGTTAGAAGTCTTACAGTTCTTTCGGTCTGATTGGCTCGACATTTGCACAGGTCACACGTGACACGAAAGTCCAATGATACTAGTCCGATGACGATGATTTCAAATGAGACATGACTCGGAAGGTAGTATTCAAAACCACGCTCCGATACCAACTATGTAACACCCCAAACTAGGCGGATATTACAGTGCCGTGGACCCCTGACTGGGACCCACCAGGCGAATGAAAACTGATGAATTAAATAATATAATTGTAGTACTGAATCACATTATATTACCAAATACTCCGATGAGGAGCTTAAGTACAATACACCAGGACAATACAGAATACTAGTATATTTTATATGAAGATAAAATACACCACCCTGAATAAATAAACATCTCAAACGGAATTTGCAGTGGAAAATACAAATGACGGAAATGACTGAAATGACTGAAATAACCGGAATGACTAGGGCCCCCTACTAGTATCAATGGGACTCCTCGCCGTCAACATGCTCTTCCCGTGCCTTTGCCTTGCCGTGACCTGAAAACAAAATCCCCCAACGGGGTCAGTTACACAGAACAACAATCCTCAAGGGTTGAAAATACACAATCATGATTTATCTGAAGTTATGCAATATCCTTAATTATGAGTTACGCTGAAGAGGAGTATCATAGTACGCCCGTAGTGTTCTGTGCAAGTGTACAAGATGGATGACCGGACACACCCGTCCTTGTACCTAATTAGTCTCACGGAGTTAATCTTTACCGTGTGCACAACCCAATGTATAACTCCCAATACATGGCCATCACGTGCCTGACTAAAAATTCCACACATCCGCACCCGGCCACGCAATATGAACCCAGAAGGTCATATGAACGAGAATGACCATAATGAATATCAATGAATAATAATAATCTGACAAAGTCAAGAATGACTCACCGAGATGAAAGTAATAACGAAGTGATTGATAGTTTCAATGAAATGATTGGAACCGCCGTTCCTCGTTAATGAAGTGATTCTTCGACAATTACAAGTCTCAATATGATTAATACAATGATGAATGAGTTATGATTATGAATGGTCAACAACAAAAGGAATGAATATCCTTTTAACCGAGTAAGAATTAACTTACACAACACCGGTGACAATTATCCTTCCACGAACAACGTCCTGATTGAGATATCAGTCGCTCGAACAACCTTAAATAAATACAATTACCAACAATCCGTTCAATATACGAATCAAACACGATTATAACGAACTCAAAACGTCGATACGACTAAACTAAGTTCGTTGGGGCATTATATCGAACACTTTGTGGCCAACTTCGATTGATTACAACCAAACCTCAATAATACCAACATCAAATCCCCAAGAAGTGTTTCAAACCAACAAAACATCTTCAATACGATCAAAAATACAATATGAATATACAAATTCGTGATTACAACAACGATTAATCGAAAACCCCCAAATCCAACTCAATATTCAAAGTGTTCTTGAATAATCCTTCAATAATCCAATGAATAATCAAATATATCCATAATCATGCGTATATCACTTCATACAACATGATCTTAACATCCAAAACATCATATCTCAACACAAAATCGAAATCCAAGAGGTTGGATGAATATTACCTTTGAAGATCCAAGCACTTTAATCCGATGAAATCGCGTTAGATCAACAATTCGAGCTTCACAACCGAATGAAAATGATGAAAAATGAATACTCAAGTGATTGATGAAGAAGATTTCTCCCCTCAAGCTCCCTCTCTCGTATGAAGGTGAAAAAATGGAAGAAATGAGCTGAATACGCTCAGGAAAACTCAATTATAGGGTTGACTGCCCTGTGTGCCGCGGCCCAGCTGAAGTGTGCCGCGGCACAGGGCCAAAACTGCGCCCAGTGGTCGGCAGTGTGCCGCGGCCCGGCCGAGTGTGCTGCGGCAGTGTCTCGGCAGTGTGCCGCGGCCCTGCAGGCATGTGCCGCGGCACAAGGTACAGACGGGTCTGGCCGAAAATGCAATACGAGTGTGCCGCGGCCCGGACGGGTGTGCCGCGGCACAAAGTACAGAATGATCGGCCAAAAACTGGAAAATGTGTGTACCGCGGCGCACACTCCTTGTGCCGCGTCCCACACCCCCTTGGGTCCTAAAATGATGAAAAATGACCCGGGAAGGGAATAAAAGCAATAGGAATCGATATTTGGGAACCAATAACACGAAATGGAAGTACGGAAACCCCAAAATGGTGGTTCCAAGCAATGATTACAAGGGTTCGTCCAACAAGAACACGATTTGAACAATGAAGAGATTTGAAATGACATGAATTCCAACGTCAACAACGACTAATGAATCAACAACAACAATCAAGATAATACTCTTGTCTCGATTCCCGAATAAGGTTGAAACAATGAACAATATCGATACACAACTCGAAGTTGTTCCGAACGGTGAACACGGATGAATGATTATTATCAAGTGAAAAATTACATAGTGACAATTATCGAATAAAGTTACTGAATGATAATGACTGAATTACAACCGGGTATTACACGTTGAGGTAAAAGTCCTCAACCAGGTGAACATAGTAGTTCTCAGCGGTTTGACTCCCAAGGCGGTAGAGACCTTGTTGACGGAGACGAGTGATGATGAGCTCCATGGGTTCGACATGATTTGTTTCAGCGAGAATGCGTTCGATGACAACAGATCTTGAGAAGATCCGTCCATCGATGATGTTTGCGGTTTTCTTGAGTGCGGTAGAAGATGTCTGACCAGCCATTGATGTTTGTTCAAGAAAATGTGAAAGAGAATACACGAAATTTGCAGTAAAACACAGAAAACTATGTAGGCTGTATTTGCTTGAGAACTCTTAATTTTTGCAGAAAGCGTAAAGAGTCTCTAATGGAAGTATCAGTCCTTTTATAGTGGGCGGCGAAGTAGAGTTTTGCAGAGTACGAATGGTCAGATTTTAAGGAATGGGAACCGGTTTTTGAAATCAACGGTCAAGATGGACTGAGTGTAACTGGTACATTTATCCATTAAAATATTAAAATATGAGCGGGTCCCACTTCTGACATTTGTTGATACCCTAAATGCCTGAAACGGTGGTTTTTAAACATTAAACAATTTGAAAACATCGCGGCTTTTGAGATTCAGTTGTCCAGATGTCGTGTAAGGCATTTAATGTAAATGACGTTTGACATAAAACAGGGCACGTGGACGAAAATCATTTTAAAAATGAAATAATATAATATAATATATATATATACTGAATCGAAATTCTATAGTATGTGCTGTATCCGCGATGATACAGCGTTCCCCCTTAAAAGGTACATATAGGTTTTAACTCCATACATTAACTTTTGGATTAATGCCGTATTCATGGGTCATACTGTATTCCCCCTTAATTATTGCACACGTCAGCTGTAGGATGATTCATATGTCTTTGTTCACTACAGTGCTGTATTGACGGTTCTGAGTGTACAGATAATTAACGTTGGATACTGTATTCTTGGGTCTTACAGTATTCCCCCTCAATTGTTGAGTAAAAATAGTAAATTACTTACAGGGAGTCGGGCTGTAGCATTCCCAATTCTTGTCTAAGCATGTTGAATCTTGCTGTGTCGAGAGGCTTGGTGAAGATGTCGGCCAACTGAATGCCTGTATGAACCTTTTCGAGCCGAACATCCTTGTTCTCGACATGATTCCTAATAAAATGATGCTTCATGTTGATATGCTTAGTGCGCGAGTGCAGGACAGGATTGTGCGTTATTGCAATTGCACTCGTGATATCACACATGATTGGCATCTCTTTGGATTCAATTCCATAATCTGACAACTGCTGCTGCATCCAAAGGATCTGCATACAGCAACTACCAGCGGCATAATATTCTGATTCAGCCGTGGAAAGTGAATTAGCCAATTGCTTATTACTAAACCAAGAAACCAGTCTAGGTCCAAGAAAGTGACAAGTTCCACTTGTACTCTTCCTATCTAGCTTGCAGCCTCCGAGATCCGAGTCGCTGTATCCAACAAAATCGAATCCGCCTTCTTTAGGATACCATAGTCCTACATCGACTGTTCCTTTAATATACTTCAGGATTCGTTTATCTGTATTGAAGTGTGATTCCTTAGGTGCTACTTGATACCTCGCACACACTCCGACAACAAAATGGATATCGGGTCTGCTAGCCGTTAGGTACAGGAGCGAACCAATGAGCTTCCTGTAGAGTGATTGGTCAAACGACTTTCTGGCTTCATCAGCACTAATTTGCACGGAAGTGCTCATGGGGGTTGACGATGATTTGGAAGTGTTCATTCCAAATTTGTTGAGAAGCTCCTTGCTGTATTTTTCCTGGTTGATGAAAATACCTGTAGGCAACTGCTTTACCTGCAAACCTAGGAAATAACTAATTTCCCCCATCATACTCATTTCAAATTTACTTTGCATGAGATGAGAGAACCTTTGACACAAAGCAAGGTTAGTTGAACCAAAAATTATATCATCTACATAAATTTGTACCATTAGAAGGTCATCACCTTCCTGTATTTTGAACAATGTCTTGTCCACAGCACCTTTCTCAAATCCATTGTTGGTTAGATACTGGGACAAGGTCTCATACCATGCTCTAGGGGCTTGTTTAAGTCTATACAGTGCTTTCCTTAGCCTGTATACTAGGTCGATGCCGTCTGTGTTGGAAAACCCTGGTGGTTGTTCAACATAAACTTCTTCGGCAAGGTCTCCATTCAGGAATGCACTCTTGACGTCCATTTGGTATACAATAAAAGCTTTTATGGGCGGCAAAGGCTAAGAATATCCTAATGGCTTGTAGTCTGGCTACAGGGGCGAAGGTTTCATCATAGTCTATGCCTTCTTCCTGGCTATAGCCTTGTGCCACTAGTCTGGATTTGTTCCTTATAATAAGTCCATTTCGATCCTTCGTGTTTCGAAACACCCATTTGGTTCCTATAACCGATTGATGTGTAGGTCTGGGTACAAGATACCATACATTGTTTGTTTCGAAACCGTTAAGCTCTTCTTCCATAAATGTTATCCAATGAGAATTATTAAGAGCGTCTATGGTCGAAACAGGTTCGGATTGGGCTAAGAATACAGCAATAGTACACATGTTGAGTCTTCTAAGCTCGGATTGAGATTTCCATTCAGGGAATGGTGATATCTCAGTATCTAGTTCTTCTTATGCATAAAGTACATTTCCTTGTGTACTCTGTATTCTTCTACGAGTAGAAACACCAACATCTATGTTTCCAATGATCATCTCTTGCGGGTGACCTCTCAACCATCTTCGGTCGGGTTCTAATTCGGGGTCCCGTACTGTATCGAGAGTTTATGTAGATACAACTTCACCTTGTACAGCGTCGGTTTCATCTACGTCGATTCTTACAGCTGTGGGGTTGATTTCTAGGTCAACAATAGGTTCTATGGGAGTTGGAGGATCCAAGATAGAGAGTTGTTGGATGTTCTGAGTAATATCATCTACTCCTGTAGGGTCATGGTGAGGTTCGTCGAACACTACATGAACTAATTCCTCGATCATCAGCTTCCTTTTATTAAAGATCTTGTAAGCTTTGCTGACGGAAGAGTATCCTACAAATATTCCTTCATCTGATTTCTCATCAAAGGTTCTAAGTTGATCCTTCCCATTATTCAACACATAACACCTGCATCAAAAAATGTGAAAATATGAAACTAACGGAGTTTTGTTGTTCCATACCTCATATGCTGTTTTGTTGTGGTGCTTGTTGACGATACAGCAGTTTTGAGTGTAGCATGCTGTATTGGTTGCTTCACCCTAGAAACGCTGTGGTAACTTGCTTGCGGCGATCATTGTCCTTGTTGCTTCTTTCAACGTCATATTCTTTCGCTCGGCAACACCATTTTGTTGAGGTGTACGGGCAGCTGAGTATTCGTGTTGTATCCCATTTTCTGAACAGTAGTGCTCTATAAAGCGGTTAGTAAATTATGTACCTCTGTTGGAATGAATGGACACGATACTCAATGCCTTTTCATTTTGCAACTTTCTCAGGAGCTCGGGCAGTTTTGATGTTGTTTCCTTCTTCTTGCTTAGGAAAATTGTCCAAGCATACCTGGAGTAATCATCAACAACAACAAGACAGTATTTCTTACCTCCCAAACTTACTGGGTCTACAGGACCGTAGAGATCCATATGTAGCATTTCCAACACTCTTTGGGTTGAAAGGTAGGATTTGCTCTTCAGGGTTGACTTGATTTGCTTGCCTTTCTGACACGGTCCGCAGACGCTGTCCTTCTTGAATGACACATTTGGAAATCCTCTTACCATTCCCTGTCTTGATAGCTTGTTGATCGTCTTGAAGCTGATGTGAGACATCCTCTTATGCCATAACCAGCTAAGATCTGCAGTGCCTTTGGCAACAAAGCATGGAATTGAGGAGCTCATAGGCTTCCAGTCAGCAATATACATGTTACATGATCTTCTTCCTGTAAGCACAACTTCTTTGGTCTGGATGTTCTTGACTCTACAGCGATCTATATAGAATTTCACCGAGAACTGTTTATCACAGAACTGGGTAATACTAAGTAGATTGTACTGTAAGCCTTTAACATATGCAACATCGGTGACTTTGAATTTTCCGACAAGTAGGCTTCCTTTCCCTCTTGTTCTTCCTTTAGATTTATCACCGAAACAAACTTTTGGACCGCGGCCTTCTATGAAATATGATAGCTTGCTTCTATCTCCGGTCATGTGCCGAGAGCATCCACTATCGAAGTACCTGGTATCCTCCTCTAGGATGTCCTGTATGCAAAGAGATTAAGTAGATTTAGGTCCCCTTTGATTTTTGGGTCCATGATTGTTAGTTCCTCTAGGTACCCAAGTTTTCCTGGCAGCAATTGGTTTACTATAGGTCATACTCGGTACAGTGTTGCGATATCTACGTGGGGCATATCCATAGTCGCTATAACCATGATAATTATTATGCATGAAAAATTCAGGGTTATTATTATTAATTCAGTATGATTGCCGTCTTGGAGGTGGAGCCATTTTCTTTGGCCTAACAGCTTACCTTCTGGGTCTCCAGTTGGATTCCCAATGCTGTTGTTGATACTGAGCGGACACTTGCTGTCTCGAGGAATAACAGGGCTCATGTATCCAATACCTCGGCGTGCTGTACTGATAGTACTGCCGTGCGGGCCTTTGGTATTTGGATACAGCCTTCATTCTGAACGACTGTTGGCGCTGTTGATATGCTCGGGGAGCATGCTGTTGAGTGCGCCTTTCAGGTCTGAATGGCTGATGATTCCGCTGTCTGGAATAGGATTGCGGTGGCGGAATGACAGCCTTTGCTGTTTGCTGTGCAACAGGTTCCTTCACGGGACTCGAAGTTTCTTTCGAAACAGGAATGTGTTCCACACTCTTGACGAACACTGTACTAGTTTTACCTTTGTTTGAACATGAGTTGTATCCTAAGCCACTTTTATCATGAGCATGTTTCCCAGTGCTCAGAATTTCTTCCATTCTTTTGGACGATTTCTCGAACGATTTCAGAGTGGTGTCAAGTCCAATTTCTCATTTTTCGAGAGTTGTGACTTTGGCTTGAAGTAGAACCAAATCATTTGTCTTGCTCTCGTTGTCAGTTTTAACCTCACTTAGTTCATGAGCAAGTTGATGATTGCTCTCCATGAGTTTTTCAAAATCGACTTTGCTGGTTTCACAGTCAAGAGACATATTTTCATAATTTATCTTCAGCAAGTCATTTTCATCTTTCAGCTCTAGGTTAGACAGTTGGAGCTGTATATTCTCGTTTTTCAATGTCTCATGGGCCTTTTGAATGTTTTTAAACTCATTCATCATTTTTTTCAAAAGTATGAGATGCATTTGACGGAATAGCTGAGGTTGAACTTACCTCATCATCGCTATCTTCACCTTCAGGAATGTCTTTGGCCATAAAGCACATATATGCTTTATCATCGAACTCATCGTGAGATGAATCACTTTCAGTGACCACCTGAAGACATTCTTCTGATTTGGATGGTGTGGGGGAGGCTTCTGATTCTCCAATCAGGGCCTTGAGCTTGTTTTTCCAAGCACGTCTTCTTTCATCTCTCTCTTGTTGCTCGGCCTCCGGCAACCTTTGGACTTTGGGATGAGGACATTTATTTGCATAATGCCCTAGTTTCCTGCAATTATAGCACATGTTAGCATCACCGGATGAAGTTTCGGTACTTACCTTGTGGACAGGTTTGGGCCTGTAGGGAGTCTTTCCAGACTGCTTGATGAACTTTCTGAATTTGTGCATGAGAAGCGCCATTTCATCTTGAGACAGGATGTCGTCGTCACTGTCAGCATTCTTATGACTGGGATTCGACGAGCTGGGCATGCTGTGTCGACGATTCGATACAGCATCTAGTGTTGTGACCTTTGAAGGAGATTCTTCAGCTTTCTCTCTTCTGTCAATATCATACTCAAAATCTTTGAGATCATAGAAGAGATCAAAAGTAGATATTTCATTAAGATTGCAAGATACACGCATAGCTGTGGTCTTAATGTCCCATCGGACAGGGAGAGATCTAAAAATTTTTAAATTCTTCTCCTTTTGGGTATAAATTTTACCCAAAGCTTCAAGTTCACCAACAATACCAGTGAATCTGAGGTCAAGTTCCTCAAGTGTCTCAGTTGTTTTCATTTCGAAAGATTCAAATTACTGAGTCAGTTTTGAAATTTTGTTTTCTTTTGAGAGCACAGTTCCCTCACAAATCATCTTGAGTTTATCCCAGATTTCCTTGGCTGATTTACAGCTCTTTACCTTCGAGAACGTGCCTTTGTCAAGAGTGACAAATAACGCGTTCTTAGCCACATTGTCGAGGTTGGCTCACTTTCTTTCATTTGTGGTCCATTGCTCGCGTTCCTTCTCGAGCATCTCAGCATGGGCTTGGCCTTCAATCCTTGCGGCCGTGTTTACCTTCATGATCTTGATAGGGCCATCCTGTATAACAAAAATCATCTCTCCGTGCATTGCTGCAAGATGAGCCTCCATCCTAATTCTCCAATCATCAAATTCGCTAATAGAGAAGATATGCACTTTGTTGATCATAGATGTATCCATGTGAAAATAAGGAAATGAAAGATACTGTTTTAAAGAGTAAGTGATTTTGGATCTGATTCGGTTAAAAATACGATTGATTCTTTTTAGAATCAACCTCTCCAATACCACTTGTTGGCCACTAAGTATACTGGATACAGCTTGGGAAGTAGTTTAAACACCAAGTTGTACTGATTTTAAATCTGAGTACGTAGCGGAAGTCTTAGATACAGTAAGTTGCTATGGATACAGCAACTCGATGTGCAGTGTATACTTAAATAATCACAGTAATTAAAACAAGTAAGGTAGAAGGTAAATAACACAATATTTAAAGTGGTTCGAGGTAAACCCCTCTATGTCCACTGGTCCTCCACACAGGAGTAAAAAGTTTATTATAATTACTACGTACACAACTACGTAATTATAACAACACACAATCAATATATCGTTCACACAGATTGATATAAAGATCTCAGCTTCAACCGTTCACACAGATTGGTTTGAGATAATGCTTTGACTTGCTTCTTCACACGCAGTTCTGAATCTTCGTCTTCTTCGATGCAATTCCTTCACACACAGTTTTGGAGTAGCAACGATTACTCAGTCCACACAGCGCTGATCTGGGTTTGTTCTTGTTATAGAACAGGGTATGAACAACAACTTTGACTTTATGAGCTTCTAGCTGATGAAGTGTTGTTCAAGATGTTGAGCACTGTATATCTCTTAGATCTGAGTTGCAGTAAGCTTTGGAGATATGTTTTGCTCTGATAATAACTTTGATAGCTTGATAATAGGTGTCCGATCTTCAACGCCTTGATGAGATATATATAGTCTTCTGGAAAATATATCCGTTGATATAAATCCATTGAGCAAGATTCCGTTCCAATGGGATGAAAAAGCACGATCCGGATTTAGCGGGATTTGAAGATCTGTTGACTGACAGTATTTAAATACTTTATCCTTGAGTATTTAAATACTTCTTTATCAACGGGACTTGACTTCTGAAGATTCCTTCTTTGTCCTGTTGAGAGCTGTATAGAAGATCACTGTATTGGTGATTCGAGACAGTTTCCATACTTGATCTTTATAAGACTTCTTTGCTGTACTGAAAGGTTCCACTATATGTTGGATTCGAGACAGGTCTTCGATATAGGTTGATGCTTCAACTCTTCGATACAGTTTCCTTACTGTATTGAGGATTGGCATATATGTCAAAACCTCTTATAAACACTATTCGATACAGGGATTGATTATCCCGGCTGTTTCGATACAGGGTATTTGTTTTCCCAACAATGTATTTTGAGAATCTTCAAGATTTGAGTTGTTCTTCATGAATCGTGTTGTTGTATATCATCAATCGGTTGTATTAATTCTACTCCTATGATTCGATTCATGTCTCTTGTCGTATCTGGGTTCGAGTGATGTTCTTGATGTTCTTGGGGAAGTATTGAACTCCAAGTGTTCGATCTTTTGTTTCTACGAATTCTTGTTGGGAATTTCATATGTTTTCCATCTTCCTTGTGATCGATTTTGTAGTAATTAAGTTGTTCTTGTGTTTTCGACCTAGTTAGAGTATTCGAGGGTTTCCGGTCGAGCTTTCCCGTTGCTTCGCGTGCTTTGGACTTGAGGCGAATATCTCATCTATATTCTTTATATTTTGAGAATGTGATGTGTCGTGAATGTAACGTGGACTTGTTAGTGATGGTATATTTAACCATTACTTACTTTCAAACGAAAATGTGATTTCTATGATAAGTAATTATGAACGTAAACTTAAGTTTCGCGAAGAATAATAGCAACCATTTCATGTGATTTTGTGTTCTAAACGGATACTAGAAATGAGTAGTAACCGAAGAATTGTGGAATCGCGTAATACTCGCATTATTCGCTCATTAGCCTTTTTCTTGAATGATAGTGTGCTGTGAATGTTGTGCCTTTGTGGAAGTTATGATGCATTAACTTATGTGTTACGTGTTTGCGGTTGTGGTGAATATTGTATCTTTGTTGTTGTGTTTAATTGTGGAATTGAGATGTTGCCCGGGTAGGGTTCCGTCGAGGCCTCCGGAGGCGCGTGCTTGCGAGTATGGCCAGACGTTACGTTTTGACCATAAGGTTATCAATTCAGGTAGGTCTGGGGAGGGCTCCGAGAATCGGCACTTGCGAGTGCGATGTCATGATAACTTATGGGCGTGCTTGAATGATGTTATGCGGGTAGGGTCCGTCGAGGTCTCCGGAGGCGCGTGCTTGCGAGTATGGCCAGACATTACGATTTGAGCATAAGGTTATCTAATCGGGTAGGTCTGGATAGGGCTCTGAGAATCGTCACTTGCGAGTATGATGTCAAGATAACTTATGGGTGTGTTTGAGTTTATTTTTGATGAGCTAATCCGGGTGGGACCCTTCGGGGCCACGGAGACGTTTTGACTGTTGATTTGATATCTCTGAATTATTTATGTTTGAATCTTAAATCCCGATTATATTGGTGAATATGGTTTTGGTCTTGAGGTTTGGGTTGAGAATAAAATCATTTGTATGATTTTGAAAGAAAATCTTTTGGAAAGGAAAAACATTCATATTTCATAATTTTACACCGAGACCCCCGAAGTCTCTAAATAATCTCTTAAAGTGATTTCTGGAGGGATTCACATGATTTGTTTTAAAGGAAATAATTTTCAGAAGACTTTAGACTCGGGGATTATGTTACTACCTTGTCGAAAGGTTATTTTCATAACGGTTGTATTCTTGATGTATAATTGTATAGCTTGGTTACTTGCTAGAGATTTATCTCGCTAACCCCTCGCTGGGGGATTATGTTATGTTTTTCAGGTATTCCGATTTGAGAGAGCAACAACAGGATCGTCATGGAGGATGATGTAAAGCAGCGATACTAGTCACAGTTGTAGTCGGTCGTCCGTCAGTGATCTGTCGGACCAAGTATTTAGCTCTAGTTCTTTGTCATCCTTAAAAGGATGGACATGTTGTGTAAATTGTGATCGAGATGTATTTTGGTTTGTCAGTTATACTGCTTTGTTGTATTTTGGGAGACCTAATCGGTCTACGATTTTATGTTTTGATCGAACTGACCACGTGTGGGTTTGTTTTGTGGGTTCTTGCCTGGTAGATCCTTGCAGAAAGGATTTACGGTGTGTAATGTCCCTAAGCGGATTGGGGGTGTTATATAAATGGTATCGGAGCATAGGTTTGCGAAAACCTAGGCAGTTGGGTCTAGTTGGGTCTTGTCGAGTCGTGTCTTGTCAGAGTCGTGTCTTGTCGTGTCACCCGGGTGAGCAATTGTGAACAAGCGTGATCATTGTGATCCTTTGTGATCATTTGTGATTTGTTGTGATTAGTATCGTGGTGCATCCATCATATCCATGCAGCCTGTGGACGTAAGTCTCCTCTTTTATGCGAGGTATTGGTATTTCATGATTTCCTGTATGTGCGATGATTGTGGTTCGTAATTTTGTTTGTCTAGTGCTGTAAGATGAAATCCGTGTTTGATACTTGTGTTATATCGTGTGTATATTGAACTGGATGTATTGATGGTTGGACATCGGTTGGTGCAATAAAATGTGAAAACTGTGAATCTTGACGTGTTCTAGAGAATGTATCGACGGTAGAGTTCGTGAGGAACTCAGATGGGTTGTTTTGACTTATGTTTGAACTTGGTGTTCGCGAATTATATTTGGTTGGATTTATAATCTCGTTTGCCGATTGGGCAGGTAGTTTCAGGTTCGATTGCTTTTAAATAGTTGTAATTATGTCCGTTGTGTGTAGGTTTGAGAACGTTTTTCTTGATTGTATTTATGAGCCTGAGTATGTTTGTAAAGAACCGATTTTTGAAAATATTTCGATGGTGCGGTTTATCAACAGTTTTGCATGGATTTTGAAAACGGTTAAACTTTGACGAGTTAGTCTTGTATTTTTAAATGACACCTTCAGACGGTATCTGAAGTAGGCGTTTTAAAGTGTTTTGGACATTTTAAAATATTACCTTCATTTTGTTTATGATCGAAAGGGTTTTGGGAAATTTTTGCTAAGATTCAAAAGTTTCGCTTCGAAACGGAATGGGATGTTGATGATTTCAATTTTTTTTCCAGACTGAGTCGTTTCTGCTCTATGAGGAACGACAAGTCTTCTAAAATATTTTTCACACCTTTTCAAAATTTTCAAAATAAGAAATCCTTGATCCCTTTCACGAAGAAGCGACAATTACAAACATTTTTGTTGTTTGAGAAGGAAATTCCATTTTTTTATGTACGTTCGGCACTTATGTTTTAGAGATACATGTGTTGACTAATATCATTTCGCATGTTGATGATATTCGAATTTGTGGTCATTAAACTATTTTTCTTGACTCTTGTTAAAAGGTTTGAACTTTGATAAACTTCGGGAAATTCAGTGCTTTAACTCAAAAATTTTGACTTGAGAAATTTCAAAAGTTCAACTGAATTAGGATGTTCTTGGTTATTGGTAAATCGATGAGCTTGGTTAACTTTAGTGTGAAGTTTTATGACTATTTTATGAGAGTTTGGTTTTGTTTCAAAAATGGTGATAACAGTTGAGAATGGCTCGAAATTTGATGATATTGTCATATATGCGGTGATAGTTGCGCTTGATGCCTCGGGCATGTGTTGAATGTTTCGAGTGGTTTACTTATGTGCTTGATTCTAGTGTGTGATGACTTGATAAATGTTGTTGTCGGAAATATTCATTTCCGAATCTATGAGAACTATCAGATATGAGTTTATTGTGTGAACACTCTATGGTAACTATTGTTGGCAAAAATATTTCTGTGCTTCGCAGTGTGTCTTGTATGGACCTTATTTTGTGATTTATGTTATGTGTTGTTATGTCTCGTTTTAACGAACGGCTGTTCAGTTTAGTATGTCGAGGGCCAGAGGTCGGGGCCGTGGCAACCAGTTGCGCGATTAGGATCATGCTGCCGGTGATGGCATTAATATGGGTGTTGCTACTATACTTCAGCAAGTGGCACACCAGATGACTCATTTGACCGAGGCGGTTCAGCATAACACTACCGTGACTGAGAACGTCGGATCGACTCAGTGGCTTAGAGAAGTGGTTCGTATGCGTCCTCCCCGTTTTGCGGGCATAAGTGATACTTTGGGCTGGGATGGATGGCTTTTCCAATTGGAAAAGATTTTCAAGGCGGTTGGGTGTCCAGAGGAACGGAGGATTCTCATCGCTCAGTTCCTTCTCGATAGTGACGCTGCTAATTGGTGGGAGGCCGTTGAGCCTCAAGATCATTTGGTTACTTGGGATGATTTCAAGAAGTTGATGGAAGCAGAGTTCTGTCCGGAGCCGATCCGAGATCAGAGGATCCGAGATTTTTATCTAGCCGAGCCACAGGATGTACCCGTGTCGCAGACTATTATCGATTATAGTCGACAACTCGCTTACGTGAAGGGGCAGGTGAGGACCGAGGAATACAAAATCCATCATTTCGATATGCGGATGAAACCAGAGATTCGACAGTACATGTCCGGTTTCACTTGTGCTACTTTGAGAGAGTATCGTTCAAAACTTGCCTAGGAACGGGGCGAAACCACTGATCCCATCCGAGGCCTCTAAGGACCCTCCCGGACTGGCCTAGAACAAAAATGGAGTACTCCAAACTATCTGACTGACATGAACACCAAAAAATCTCGGACTAGTATCGCTCGAATACCTCGTCGCCATCGTCATGCCCCTGTGTCTCAACTCTTTCCTCGCAAGCACCTAAAACATGAAAACATGTTCCGCCTCCATGGCATTTTGTATTACCCGAGTAAGGCTCGTGGATGTTGTTGTATTTTTATTTTGGCCATGTAGGCCCACTTTTGTCTTTGAAATTCTATATCGGAATATTATGTCGGATGTCATACTAGGGTCTGAGATTATCCTTTTGGTTAGTTTTTTGTATTTTGGTCGTGTTCGCCTGGTGGATCTCCTGGTGTGGGGTCCACGGTACTGCAATGACCCAATGGGATTTGGGGGTGTTCCAAAAGATGGTATCAGATAGCATTGGGTTGTGAGACACCCTGATATGTGAGTTACGTGGGTCTACCGACACGGTAGTAGTGGGGCTGTCAGGTTATGACAATCTGGCAGTCAGGTTTTGTGAGTCGTGATAGTTGGACGATTGTATGAATCATTCTTTAATCGAGTCGTCGTCAATGAAGACTAGTATTGCAAGACCTCTTTCTTCCGATAACGAAAGATCTTGATCCCACGTATGTGTTCTACTTCACCCAAATCCTTCATATCGAACTGCTCAGACTATCATCACGATATGGAAAAGTACCAGTTCTGACCAATACCATCCATCAGATAGCATCATCAAATCCCCAAACGATAACTGATTGTCCGTCACAAGACGAATACCAAAGGAAATACGGAACATACCTCGAGATATGGAGTGCCACGACAATCATATCAGTCTAATCCGAGACCAGATCAATGCAATATAGACACGGTCCTAACACAAGACCTACAAATGCATACTCATATGACCACGTCAATATGATCACAACAATAACAGTCATGTATACTCAATGGAAATCCGACGATCCAGCGCCCTCAGCATAGATCCCTTTGTTGATCCTATCAGATCAGCATAAGGTGGATAACCAACAATACACATATGAACAACAACACATGATAAAATCAATGATGCGAATTCACAAGATTCCATCAACACAATACTGGTAATCCAACGATCCAGCGCCCTCAGCATAGATCCCCATGATGATCCCGTCGAACCAACGCATGGTGGAAAACCTGTCCAACGATCCAGCGCCCTCAGCATAGATCCCCATGATGATCCCGTCGAACCAACACATGGTGGACATTCGATCCAGCGCCCTCAGCATAGATCATCATGATCCCATCGGATCATTTACAACATAAACAATACAATTATGCATACACATATGCAAATCAATATGTTCATCAACATGAACAACAGAACATGAACGACAATATGACAAATCCACTAAGACGACCTCATGTTCGACAACATGAATGACAATATGCATGATCAAATCACTAACACTAAATGAATCGATATAAGATACTTGCCCCAAGTCCTTCGGGAGAAATCTCGATATCAAACCATCACCGACGATTATCCGCAATGCTCGGTGATCCAAACGTACCATGGACTACAGATACTCATGTCCTCGTCTTTACCATAATGTAACCTCGATACCCGAATATGCCAATAACCGAGATAAATCTTATACATTATGATTAAACCCTCAGAATCGGAATGACAACATATAATCATTGCTATATGCATTATAAATGAAATGAAACTGAAACCATTCATTAAACATTATAACTGAGCAAGTAATAACTTGCCTCGATACCGATACGATGATGATGAAGCCGCTACCAGTCACAATGCCTTCGTCTACGAGCTCCTCGGCCCTGACCATGCAATTCACGAACACGCTCGAACACGACCGCATCATCCGGTTATAATCGCCGATCAATAATCTCAACCTATCGAAGTAATCAAATAACATACATCCGATAACAATCAACAACCGACAAAACTAACCAATCGAACTCAACGGTTCAACACAACCTCGAATAAACGCAGTCAGAACAAACCAAATCAAACCATCACAAATTCATAACCGAAACAGAATATATTACCACCTTTGTTGACTTAGCGCACGTTAATCTCTTACCGTAGCGTGCGCTAAGTTGTTCCCGATAGCGTGCGCTAGCCAGTAGGCTTAGCGTGCGCTAATGACGTGCAGTTACATGCATTTCGGATACCGATCAACATATGGCGATTATCAAAAACTCTAAGTGATTCTGAACCATGTTCATAGCTATCAAACAACGAAATCCAATATCCTTTAACATATAGGTAATCATCAGACTTTTAATTCAAGTCATATATTCATATTTCATCTTCTTGAATATCAACAACCTAAACACCAAGAACTCATAATCATGCCATGTTCACCATCATATGAAGAAACCAACAACAACAATATCACAGATCCGAATTGAAGGAAGACATTAGCCAACATATCTCTTTGAAGATAAACAACACATTCGAAACCATCCAATTCATATCAATATCTTCATATCAACAATAACATCATCATAATCCGGTATTCCAACTCATAATCATACTTATCAACTTGTTTATATGATAATCATCAGCTCAAGAGCATCATATACAATCCAAAACGAAATCACAAAGTGAAGAGTAATTACCTTTTTGAAGGAATGGATTGATTTACAAGGTTGAATCCATTTCCAAGAATCACCAATGATTTCAAGCTTCAAATGTTGTTAGGGATGATTAACTCCATCTTAATCCAGTGTTTGGAACCTCAAATACTTCTCAAGGCTCTCTCTATCGGCTCACATGAAGAAATGGATGAAAATGACGAAAAATAGCCAACTGCACTTATATATATACTGTACATTATTAACGTACGCTAACATCTTCAATTAACGTGCGTTACACACTTCGCGTACGCTAACTGACTTTGTTAGCGTGCGCTATCACAGTCCAGAGGCTACTGTCTGGCTTCGTACATGTGCTTACGTACGTAATGTCCATGCATTAGCGTACGTAACTTATACTGTCTAGCGTACGCAAGTCCTTGCATTTAGCGTGCGCTAATACCAGTTGACTTGCTACAGTCTACATCTACCACGAAGATGCTCGTGACCCCACATGCCGAAAGCAACCTATAAAGCCAAGATTCCCTGTTGACCGATATACAGTTAGCGTGCGCTAATCAACATGCATTACCGTGTGCTAACACTAAATTACAACATCCGTTGACTTAGTAGAACGTGCGCCGAAAGTGGCCTGGTCCACGCGTAGATTCCTTCCGATCGGACTGCATTAGCGTGCGTTATCTTATATCCGTATCGTGCGCTAAACCTGCACGATAGCGTGTGCTACTCATGATTATTAGCGTGCGCTAATAATGTTACACTTAGCCATTTTCAGCTATCCTCGTCCAACATATCGACATACCAAATATGAACATACGGTATACTGAATACATTACTCAACACATTATATCCTCGAATACAATTGTCGACCAATACGACAATTATACCAATACTGACATCTCAGTCCTTCATTTATTTTATCCATACTGTACAGATTCCACGCTGTGCAACATAACTCGGATAAAATAACATTAAACAATAGTAGTAGAAATTCCGGATATTACATTCTACACCACTTAAAATAAGTTTCGTCCTCGAAACTTGCAATCCGTCATAGAAAAACCAACAAACCGTTCAACCAAAATATTCCGAAACCATCGCAACAATGATCAATCTTCATCATTAACGAATAACCAAAATAGTACACTTACATATGCGCCAAGTCGACGATCTCCTGAGGTACTAGCAAGTGACTTCACTGTAAAGCCTCAATACGCTTACAATAACAATTCCATGAGTCTTAACAAAATATATCGTCTTCGGATGAAATAATCTATCCATGCTAAATCTCGTCTGCTCGATTATACAATCAAGTCCAAACCCTGCTAAAAGTCAATAATGCACGATACATCTGTGAAACAACTGCCCAAATCAACAACACAAATATCGAAACATCGGTACAAAATTCGAACGCTCATACGATCATTAACAATAATCAACCAACAAATTAACCGAGTATATCATCGACATGATAAACTTCAATACGACCAATCCAAAGGTCAAAACGCAGCCGAGAATATCATCAACATGATAAACTCCAATATGACCAACCAGAGGTCAAAACACAATCGAGAATATCATCCACATGATAAACTCCAATACGATCAACACAGAACCACAGAAACCGACATACGAACGAATAAAGTTCTCAAAACGATACACTAATCACATACAGTGGATCTCAATAAACATACCCGACTGGTGAACATACCCCTCGACATACGAACAACTAATCACAACCTGTCGAACATATCAATCATACATAAACTGGGAACGATCAATCAATATCCACAACAACCAGCATGGGGTCACCACTCCCAAATCTATACTTACAAAGAAATCCTTCAAAATCCCTATGGTAAAAATCACACTACCACCATATCAATGGAATGACATAGCATATATGTCTCGATCTCACGAAATCTAAAGTTCTAAAATTACATCCTGTGCATGGATCTACAACACGCAGCATATTCCTCTCATTCAATCAATCAACTGATCATCCCTGGATAACCAAACTACCATATCAAAGTTCTGATCCCTATTCATCGTTCCACACTGATATATTATCCAGTTCACGAGTCACACTCACAACTTCACCATGATATGTAATATATATTAAATGCGTATGATTATCAATCACATTTTCAAAACTAGTTTGAAATTATACACTCTCGTCAAGAAGACAAACTTTCGAAAGTTCTTTCAAAAATTTCACAACTCAAAACATAAATTTTCGTAAGACCACGAAATCAATTTTAAAATTTAAATCGGCTCGCTGGTGCCAAGTTCTCGATAAAAATTCTTTTCGAATACACACGATTAAATAAATGGAATTTATGCAAATGCCTGACCATATCCATACTCCTGTATACCAATTCGGCTCGTCACCAAATTCACTGATATTCCATCGGAAAACCACACGATGAAATTCGAAAATCTCAATATATAAACTCTGATAAAAACTCCTCCTCCACATACTACTCGCAACGTCAATCCTTAATCCATCCTGGATCACCTCAAATATGATATGACAAAATATTGAAACAAATCAACAAATCAAACACAGCGAAAGACTTCCCGAGAAGTTTCATTTGAATGAGTAAACCAAAACCTCAAAAGGTAGGAACGAAATAAATAAACGATTGATAAAGAGTTTTACAAATCCCGAGAGTTTTATGAAAACTAAAAAGCCTTTTTGAAACATTAGGGTCTATGCCCGTATCTCGTTCCGCATTACCAGAAGTTTAAAAAAAAGTAGAAAACTCTTTTCGGACTCCAAGTCCTGAGTTGTAAAACTATTTCAAATTCAATTGGGTCTCGGCCCAAAAATCATTTTCCGTAAAACATTCGTGAAACGTTCATTTTGAAAAGTATATTTTCAAATGCTCAAAAGCAGTTCATATATCAAAATGAATTAGCATGGCTACATGTTCTTCTCAACAATTCACAGTCCTTCTTCCGAATACACAATTCCGTTTCCAAAATTTAACCGACATATTGATTTCCAAAATCCTAACTTCTCAAGATCATCAATCCTGTCCCAACTCTGTCACCTTATACCATAATGCATAATATTCTGCTGAATCTCAAAGTATATCAATTTAGCTCGGCAATAAATCTCAATGCAATTCAAAAATCTAAAAACTTACAGATCGTGAAGCCGACGATTCCCCGTGATACTGGCACATGTATCGACTCAAGGAAATACTCGACATAGATATTTTCAAAACACACATTTTTCAAACTCAGTGCAACTCAAGAACACAATATATCACGTTAACACCATTTAGAAAAGTTTACAACAATCCCAGTACCACACTGATAAATCACATAACCCATAAGCCCGAGTGAACAACAAAAACTCATGGCTCTAGTATTAGTCAATTGACAACTGGAATGACGCGACCAAAACACGACCCAACTCGACCCAAATGCCTAGGTTTTCTCAACCTAAGCTCTGATACCATATTCTGTAACACCCCCAGATTTAACCGGAAATATTACAGCGCCGTGGGCCCTGAGATGGAACCCACAAGGCTGAAGAAAATTTTCGCAAACATTTACGAATGCCCAAGAGGCTAACGACAGTACTATCTTTAAAATATATGAAGACTTGTAAAATCCATTTATCAAAAACCGTCGTAAAACTCATTTGAAATCGCAAGGCCAAACGGCCGACACTCAAAAGTTTAGAAAACGATTTCCAAAGTAATCTCAGTTACCAGATACCAAAAGAGCATTTCAAAATACTCACGCAGCGGAAAAAGACCAACCATAAAGATACTCTAGCAGCGGAAAACAAGAACCAATCAAGAAACTCAATGCACGGAACATGTCCTAGCCAGTATCCTCCGGGAAGCTCATCTCTTCACGACCGCTACAAGCTCGATACTCCAAGAACCTAAAAAGAAATCCCACGACGGGGTCAGACATAATATCCAACAATGATAACCGTCACATCACATTAATAATTACATACCAATGAGAATACAACATAAGAATACAACCAACGTAATCTTACCGCCATAACTTTACTTACTCAAGTAATTCTGATCAGAATAACCATTATCACATTCCACATCCTGTACTCGATTAACCAATAAAATCGAACATAATATCTGTATTGTACCTCAAACAATACTCAAGATTCTCAAACTATCATAACCAACTCACGATATGGAAAAGTACCAGTTCTGACCAATACCATCCATCGGATAGCATCATCAAATCCCCAAACGATAACTGATTGTCCGTCACAAGACGAATACCAAAGGAAATATGGAACATACCTCGAGATATGGAGTGCCACGACAATCATATCAGTCTAATCCGAGATCAGATCAATGTAATATAGACACGGTCCTAACACAAGACCTACAAATGCATACTCATATGACCACGTCAATATGATCACAACAATAACACTCATGTATACTCAATGGAAATCCGACGATCCAGCGCCCTCAGCATAGATCCCTTTGTTGATCCTATCAGATCAGCATAAGGTGGATAACCAACAATACAGATATGAACAACAACACATGATAAAATCAATGATGCAAATTCACAAGATTCCATCAACACAATACTGGTAATCCAACGATCCAGCGCCCTCAGCATAGATCCCCATGATGATCCCGTCAAACCAACGCATGGTGGAAAACCTGTCCAACGATCCAGCGCCCTCAGCATAGATCCCCATGATGATCCCGTCGAACCAACGCATGGTGGACATTCGATCCAGCGCCCTCAGCATAGATCATCATGATCCCATCGGATCATTTACAACATAAACAATACAATTATGCATACACATATGCAAATCAATATGTTCATCAACATGAACAACAGAACATGAATGACAATATGATAAATCTACTAAGACGACCTCATGTTCGACAACATGAATGACAATATGCATGATCAAATCACTAACACTAACTGAATCGATATAAGATACTTGCCCCGAGTCCTTCGGGAGAAATCTCGATATCAAACCATCACCGACGATTATCCGCAATGCTCGGTGATCCAAACGTACTATGGACTACAAATACTCATGTCCTCGTCTTTACCATAATGTAACCTCAATACCCGAATATGCCAATAACCGAAATAAATCATATACATTATGATTAAACCCCCAGAATCGGAATGACAACATATAATCATTGCTATATGCATTATAAACGAAATGAAACTGAAACCATTCATTAAACATTATAACTGAGCAAGTAATAACTTGCCTCGATACCGATACGATGATGATGAAGCCGCTACCAGTCACAATGCCTTCATCTACGAGCCCCTCGGCCCTGACCATGCAATTCACGAACACGCTCGAACACGACCGCAACATCCGGTTATAATCGCCGATCAATAATCTCAACCTATCGAAGTAATCAAATAACATACATCCGATAACAATCAACAACCGACAAAACTAACCAATCGAACTCAATGGTTCAACACAACCTCGAATAAACGCAGTCAGAACAAACCAAATCAAACCATCACGAATTCATAACCGAAACAGAATATATTACCCTGCCTGTTGACTTAGCGCACGTTAATCTCTTACCGTAGCGTGCGCTAAGTTGTTCCCGATAGCGTGCGGTAGCCAGTAGGCTTAACGTGCGCTAATGACGTGCAGTTACATGCATTTCGGATACCGATCAACATATGGCGATTATCAAAAACTCTAAGTGATTCTGAACCATGTTCATAGCTATCAAACAACGAAATCCAATATCCTTTAACATATAGGTAATCATCCGACTTTTAATTCAAGTCATATATTCATATTTCATCTTCCTCAATATCAACAACCTAAACACCAAGAACTCATAATCATGCCATGTTCACTATCATATGAAGAAACCAACAACAACAACATCATAGATCCGAATTGAAGGAAGACATTAGCCAATATATCTCTTTGAAGATAAACAACACATTCGAAACCATCCAATTCATATCAATATCTTCATATCAACAATAACATCATCATAATCCGGTAATCCAACTCATAATCATACTTATCAACTTGTTTATATGATAATCATCAGCTCAAGAACATCATATACAATCCAAAACGAAATCTCAAAGTGAAGAGTAATTACCTTTTTGAAGGAATGGATTGATTTACAAGGTTGAATCCATTTCCAAGAATCACCAATGATTTCAAGCTTTAAATGTTGTTATGGATGATTGACTCCACCTTAATCCAGTGTTTGGAACCTCAAATACTTCTCAAGGCTCTCTCTATCGGCTCACATGAAGAAATAAATGAAAATGACGAAAAATAGCCAACTGCACTTATATATATACTGTACATTATTAACGTACGCTAACATCTTCAATTAACGTGCGTTACACACTTATCGTACGCTAACTGAATTTGTTAGCGTGCGCTATCGCAGTCCAGAGGCTACTGTGTGGCTTCGTACATGTTCTTATTACGTACGTAATGTCCATGCATTAGCGTACGTAACTTACACTGTCTAGCATATGCAAGTCCTTGCATTTAGTGTGCGCTAATACCAGTTGACTTGCTACGGTCTACATCTACCACGAAGATGCTCGTGACCCCACATGCCGAAAGCAACCAATAAAGCCAAGATTCCCTGTTGACCGATATACAGTTAGCGTGTGCTAATCAACATGCATTAGCGTGCGCTAACACTACATTACAACATCCGTTGACTTAGCAGAACGTGCGCCGAAAGTGGCCTGGTCCACGCGTAGATTCCTTCCGATCGGACTGCATTAGCGTGCGTTATCTTATATCCGTATCGTGCGCTAAACCTGCACGATAGCGTGCGCTACTCATGATTATTAGCGTGCGCTAATAATGTTACACTTAGCCATTTTCAGCTATCCTCGTCCAACATATCGACATACCAAATATGAACATACGGTATACTGAATACATTACTCAACACATTATATCCTCGAATACAATTGTTGACCAATACGACAATTATACCAATACTGACATCTCAGTCCTTCATTTATTTTATCCATACTGTACAGATTCCACGCTGTGCAACATAACTCGGATAAAATAACATTAAACAATAGTAGTAGAAATTCCGGATATTACAATATTTAACAGTAACTTACTTTCAAACGAAAATGTGATTTCTATGATAAGTAATTACGAACGTAAACTTAAGTTTCGCGAAGAATAATACCAACCATTTCATGTTATTTTGTGTTCTAAACGGATACTAGAAATGAGTAGTAACCGAAGAATTGTGGAATCGCGTAATACTCACATTATTCGCTCCTTAGCCTTTTTCTTGAATGATAGTGTGCTGTGAATGTTGTGCCTTTGTGGAAGTTATGATGTATTAACTTATATGTTACGTGTTTGCGGTTGTTGTGAATATTGTATCTTTGTTGTTATGTTTAATTTTGGAATTGAGATGTTGCCCGGGTAGGGTTCCGTCGAGGCCTCCGGAGGCGCGTGCTTGCGAGTATGGCCAGACGTTACGTTGTGACCATAAGGTTATCAATTCGGGTAGGTCTGTGGAAGGCTCCGAGAATCGGCACTTGCGAGTGCAATGTCATGATAACTTATGGGCGTGCTTGAATGATGTTATCCGGGTAGGGTCCGTCGAGGCCTCCAGAGGTGCGTGCTTGCGAGTATGGCTAGACATTACGATTTGACCATAAGGTTATCGAATCGGGTAGGTCTGGAGAGGGCTCCGAGAATTGTCACTTGAGAGTACGATGTCAATATAACGTATGGGTGAGTTTGAGTTTATTTTTGAAGAGCTAATCTGGGTGGGACCCTTCGGGGCCACGGAGACGTTTTGACTGTTGATTTGATATCTTTGAATTGTTTATGTTTGAATCTTAAATCCCGATTATATTGGTGAATATGGTTTTGGTCTTGAGGTTTGGGTTGAGAATAAAATCATTTGTATGATTTCGAAAGAAAACATTTTTGGAAAGGAAAAACATTCATATTTCATAATTTTACACTGAGACCCCCGAAGTCTCTAAATAATCTCTTAAAGTGATTTCTGGAGGGATTCACATGATTTGTTTTAAAGGAAATGATTTTCAAAAGACTTTAGACTCGGGGATCGTGTTACTACCTTGTCGAAAGGTTATTCTCATAACGGTTGTATTCTTGATGTATAATTATATAGCTTGGTTACTTGCTAGCGATTTCTATCGCTAACCCCTCGCTGGGGGATTATGGTATGTTTTTCAGGTATTCCGATTTGAGAGAGAGAAACCACAGGATCGGCATGGAGGATGATGTAAAGCAGCGATACTAGTCACAGTTGTAGTCGGTCGTCCTTCAGTGATCTGTCGGACCAAGTATTTAGCTTTAGTTCTTTGTCATCCTTAAGAGGATAGACATGTTGTGTAAATTGTGATCGAGATGACTTTTGGTTTGTCAGTTGTACTGCTTTGTTGTATTTTGGGAGACATAATCGGTCTACGGTTTTATATTTTGGTCGAACTGACCACGTGTGGGTTTGTTTTGTGGGTTCTTGCCTGGTAGATCCTTGCGGAAAGGATCTACGGCGTGTAATGTCCCTAAGCATATTGGGGGTGTTACAGTTGTAGAATTCATCGCAGTCTCATACATTCTTTCATTAGAACTAGATTCAGCACTATCTTTGGAAGGAAAGATATTTTCGAAGAATGTAACATTTCTTGATTCAATCATAGTACCCTCAGTAATTTCAGAATTTTCTGACTTATGTACTAAAAATCTGTATCCCACAATGTTGTATGCATATCTAATAGAGACACAACCAACTGTCTTAGGTCTAATTTTTACTTATTTGGGACTTGGTATTGCCACCTTAGCCAAACACCCCCACATTTTGAGGTATTTATAAGATGGTTTACGATTTTTCCACATCTCTCAGGGTGTCTTATCTTTACCTTTACTAGGTATCTTGTTCAGTATGTGGTTGGCTGTTAAAACAGCTTCCTCGCACATATTTTCAGATAATCCAGAGTTGACCAACATGGCATTCGTCATTTCTTCTAAAGTTCGATTTTTGCGTTTAGCGACACCATTAGACTGTGGTGCATACAGTGCAGTCATTTGATGAATTATGCCTGATTCAGCACACAATTCTTCAAAAGGTGAAACATATTCTCCACCTCTATCACTTCGAACTATTTTGATCTTTTTGCCAAGTTGATTTTCAACTTCAACTTTATAGTTTTTAGAAACTTCTATAGCTTTATATTTGCTCCTTAAAATGTACAAGTAGCAATACCGGGTGCAATCATCAATGAAAGTAATGAAATACTTTTTACCACCTCTAATTTGAATCATTTTTAAATCACATACATCTGTATGAATTAAAGCTAGAGGTTCAGTACACCTTTCTACTGAACGAAAAGGTAATTTAGCCATTTCGGCTTCAACACAAACTTCACATTTCTTTTGTGAATCAATTTTTGAAGTTGGAAGTAATTCCAAATTCATAAGTCGTTTTATAGCATTTAGATTTACATGTCCTAATCTAACATGTCATAAATCAGAATGCTCTAGCATATAAGCAGAAGAAGAATTTCTCACTAGTACTTATTTTGGTTACGTGATGCACAACAATTACATTCATTTTGAATAAACCAAAATCAAGATAACCACGGCCTAGAAATTGATCAAACTTGCTAAGTACAAACTTCTTAGCCTCAAACACTTGTTTAAAGCCATGTTCCACCAACAATGAGCCAGAGACCAGATTCTTGCGGATGTTCGGGACATGCAGTACATCCTTCAGCATTAGTTCTTTTCCAAAAGTTAACTTTATAACCATATTTCCAATTCTAGCTACCTCAGAAGATGAGGAATTTCCCATACACAGCTTCTTACCATTTGTAGGGGTATAAGTGGAAAACATCTCCTTGTCGGAGCAAACGTGATGAGTGGCTGCAGTATCAATGAACCACTCTCTTGAGTTGTCAACCTGATTTGCCTCAAAATCCATGGCAGATTTTTCGAAATCATAAAGATCCTCGACAACATAAACTTGCTCTTCTGATGCCTCAAAGACCATTGCACACATATCGAAATCATTAAGTTCTCCTGGCGTCGGACCGTGTTCAGCAAGGTGAGCACTTGACTTTCCCTTTTTTAGTCCGTTGGACACTTTGGATTTCTGGAGTCCTTAGTCATATGGTTTGGCTTGCCACAGTTGTGACAATTGCCAATAAATTTCCAAACCTTGGCAGACTGTTTCCCTTTATTGTTCGATGCCGATGACACTATTCTTTTGATGAAGTTGACCTGCTCCATCAAGTTTGCATGAGCCTCGTTTGCAACAAACAACTTACCTGACTTATTCTCAGGCTTTCGATTGTCCTCTTTACAAAGACGAACAACCAAATCCTCAAGAGACATCTCCTTTCTATTGTGTTTCAAATAACTCTTGAAATCTTTCCATCCCAGTGGCAAATTTTAAACCACACATGCCACTTTGAAAGATTCACTAAGAGTCATGCCCTCAGCATGAATCTCATGCAAAATTAATTTCAACTCTTGGACTTGAGATAAGACAGTTTCCGCATCAACCATCTTGTAGTCCAGAAACTTGCCGACCATGAACTTCTTCGCTCCGGCATCCCCAGTCTTATATTTCTTTTTCTAAGAATCCCAAAGGTATTTGGAAATTTGCACAGCACTGTACACATTGTATAGTTTATTACTAAGTCCGTTAAGGACATAGTTTCGGCAAATGTAATTACCTTTGTAACACCCTCAAGATGTTCGAGGTATATTACAGCG
This sequence comes from Orobanche coerulescens, assembly GCA_033398695.1. NCBI lineage: Eukaryota > Viridiplantae > Streptophyta > Magnoliopsida > Lamiales > Orobanchaceae > Orobanche > Orobanche coerulescens. The sequence goes on from CM065819.1 coordinate 109,108,404, forward strand.
CCGTGAATTCCCTATATGGGACCCACCAGGCTGAACAAACATCAAACTCATCGACTCACAGAACAACAGAATAACACCTCGTCATAAAGACGCCCAACAAAATAATCCACACGGTTCAACCGGTCAAACATAACACCATAATTCGACACAAACATAATAAACAACAATACAATCCAGACGAGTAAAAATTCTTAAGTACTCGAGTACTTCTATTAGTTCAAACAAAACCACAAAAGATAAAAAGATAGAAGACACTAAGACATCACTCGTGTACAATCATCACGCACGGCCATCATCCGCATATTGGTCCAGCGCCCGTTCGTCTCGATGAACCTGACCTGAAATTCATAAAACGAATTTCCCCAAAACGGGTCCCCAGAGGGGTTAGCAATTACGCTAGTACAAGTAACCAAATGAACAACTTACATCTTACACATATAGTAATGCATGCAATCAAGAAAACATAGTTCCAAAACACTCATTTCCAGAAATGCCATAGTCAAATCACATTTGTAAAATTCACCACAATTAACCGTCGATCCATACCCCCGTGGACCCCTATCGAGACCCCGTCGGATCTAACCCGTAGTGGTTAAAAGCAAAGCTCGTCGATCCACACCTCCGTGGACCCCTACCGAGACCCCGTCGGATCTAACCCGTAGTGAGCATACACACACACAATTTCTCATACACTACTACTATGTCGAGATCGTAAGTTCATAAGGATACTTGCCTCGATCAAAAAGGCGGCGACACGAACGGGAATGGAGGATCAAAACACGACCGCGAGAAACCGGCGAAAATGAACCTAACGATTTGAATAACACAATCACAACCACTTCTAAACGATTACGGAAATGGAATACACCCGGAAACCCGCCTACGATTCATGTATATTTGTATAAAAATAACAACGAGGGCGGACCGCAACCAAACCCTCCCGATTTCGCAAAACTATGAAAATATACCATGAATCCGTAGGAAAACTAATGATATTAACAAGATAATTCATATTCATCATGAATCCACCAACAAAACGGAATGAATCGGACGAAAATCCCAAAACCCCCAATTTATCCAAAAGTAGGGTTCTAAGAAATTTTACCTTGGATTAGGATGAAAGATTCGTGTTGATGTTGTTATAATACACCAAGAACTCAAGGAAGATGTTGGATGAAATGATTGGAGTAAGAAATCGCCAAGAAAATCGCCCGGAATCGCCTTAGCCACGGAGAGGATGAAGAAATGAGAAATTGTGTTTATCGCGGCCTGGTTTATATAGCCAGGGAGTGTTAGCGCGCGCTAAAACCTCAAGGTTAGCGTGCGCTAACGGGATAAAATTCCAATCCATACAGTTAGCGTCCCAGTCCAGTAGCCAGATTTCTGGCCGTTAGCGTGCGCTACTCGAAACATAGCGTGCGCTAATAACCTCTCGGTAGCGCGCGCTATCGACCAATAGCGTGCGCTACCTGGACATCAGCCGAGTCCAGAAGCTAACTGCCCAAAACTCACCTGACCCGTTAGCGTGCGCTAGCATACAAATGTAGTGTGCGCTACCTGGCGCCTGACCGAGTTCAGTAGTAAACTGTCCAGTACTGGAAAGTCACGCTAGCGCGCGCTACCGAACAACTTAACGTGCGCTAGTCTCCCGACATTAGCGTGCGCTAGACAAGGTAGCGTGCGCTAATCCGATAGTCCAGAGGGCTGGGAACAGAACTGCCACTCCCAGGGCTAACTCGCTAGCGCGCGCTACGAAGTAAACATAGCGTGCGCTACAAAGGGACTTCTAGCGTGCGCCATGCAGAAAAATTACCGTGCGCTAGGTACGGAATATAAACGGTCCACAACACCGAAACACGAACGAAACATCAAACGGAACACCTCAAAACGCATCATAGCATAGAATGGATCCATGGCAACCCCGAAACGGTGGTTCCGCACAACAATTACAAGAATCAGATCAATAGATGACGGAAAAGTTACACTGAAAGACACACGAGGGTCGCTACAATCGAGAAATACACCGAAATGAAAATACAAGGGAAAGAAAAAATGCGGATATTACATTCTACCCCTCTAAAAATAAGTTTCGTCCCAAAACTTAAGAAACAAAAACTCAGGGTACCTAGCACGCATGCTATCCTTGGTTTCCCAAGTTGCCTCCTCGACACCGTGTCTCGACCACTGCACCTTGACCAAAGGTATGGTCTTATGCCTCAGTCGTTTCTCACGATGCTCCAAAATCTTCAAAGGACGCTCTTCAAAAGTAATATCTTCACCGACATCAATCTCACCATAATCGATGACGTGACTAGGATCCGGGACATATTTCCTCAGCTGGGAAACATGAAAAATGCTATGAACATGACTCAAGGCCGGAGGTAACGCCAAACGGTATGCCAACTCACCGACTCGCTCGAGAATCTCAAAGGGTCCAATAAATCTCGGACTCAACTTCCCTTTCTTCCCGAAACGAAAAACTCCCTTCGTCGGTGACACCTTTAGTAAAACGTGGTCTCCCACCTCGAATTCCAAAAGTCGACGACGGACGTCGGCATACGACTTCTGTCGACTCTGGGCAGTCAACATCCGTTCCCAAATTAATTCTATCTTCCGCCTCGTCTCTAAAATGACATCCGGCTCGGTCCCGACCAAATCGGACGCCTCATTCCAAAAAATCGGTGATCGACAACGCCGCCAATAAAGTGCCTCATACGGTGCCATCCGAATCGACGCATGCCAACTATTGTTGTACGTGAATTCGATCAATGGCAAATGCTCCTCCCAGTCACTGCTCCAATTGAGAGCACAAGCACGCAACAAATCCTCGAACGTCTAGATAGTGCGTTCCGACTGTCCATCTAACTGGGGATGAAAAGAGGTACTCAACTACAAACGGGTACCCAACGCCTTATGCACCGCCTGCCAGAAGTGCGATACAAAACGGCCATCACGATCCGAAATGATAGACTTCGGAGTACCGTGAAGCCTCACAATCTACGCGATAAACACACGAGCTAACTTCTCGGGGCCCCAAGTGTCCTTAATGCCCAGAAAGTGTGCTGACTTTGTCAGACGATCAACAATCACCCATACCATGTTCATGCCCGACCTCGATCTCGGCAAACTCGTAATGAAATCCATCGATATATCTTCCCATTTCCATTCCGGGACGGGAAGTGACTGCAACAACCAAATGAGGCCGATGCTCGATTTTGACCTGCTGACAAGTCAAACATCTCGCTACAAACTGTGCGACCTCCTCCTTCATATCATTCCACCAGAAGTTCCTTCTCAAGTCCTTGTACATCTTACTCGAACCAGGATGAACGGAGTAAGGTGTAGCATGGGCCTCCCGCAAAATACTCTGTCTCAACTCTGAGTCGTTCGGCACACAAAGCCGACTCTGGAATCTCAAAATACCATCCTCGTGAATCACAAACCCAGGAGACTTTCCCTTAAGAACGTTCTCTCGGATTTGAGTAATCATCGGATCCTCTAACTGCTTTAGTTTAATTTCATCGATCAAAGACGACGAAATCTCTAAGGCACAAAGTTGCCCGACAGTTCCCGGCAACAAAACCTCAACATCTAACTCGATCAAAGCCCGCCGAAGCTCAGACTGAGACGTAAGGATCTCAAGCGTTCGCAATGCAACCGGTTTCCGACTCAAGGCGTCGGCCACGACGTTCGCCTTGCCCGGATGATAAAGGATTTCGAGGTCATAATCCTTAATCAGCTCTAACCACCTCCTCTGCCTCATATTCAACTCCCGCTGAGTAAATATGTATTTCAGACTTTTATGTTCAGTAAAAATCTGACATGCTGAGCCGAAAAGATAATGACGCCAAATCTTGAGCGCGAAAACGACTGCCGCTAACTCCAAATCATGAATAGGGTAGTTCAGCTCATACGGCCTCAACTGTCTCGACGCATAGGCAATGGTCTTGCCGTGCTGCATCAATACGCACCCAAGACCCTGACCCGAAGCATCGCTATAAACGGCAAAACCCTCGTTGCCACATGGCAACGCCAAAACCGGGGCTGAAGTCAAACGCTTCTTCAGTTCCTCAAAACTCGACTGCCTCTCGTCATTCCAGACGAACTTCTTGGATTTCTGGAGCAACTGCGTAAGTGGCCGAGCTAGTTTTGAGAAACCCTCGACGAACCTACGATAGTAGCTAGCCAAACCCAAGAAACTATGGAGTTCCTTCACATTCTTGGGCGGTGCCCAATCCAACACTGCCTCGATCTTCTGCGGATCTACACGAACCCCCTCGGCTGAAATCACGTGACCTAGAAACATCATTTCCTTCAGCCAGAACTCACATTTTGAGAACTTCGCATAGAGTTGCTCGGTCCTCAAAATATCTAACACTACCCGCAAATGATGGGCATGCTCTTCCTCGTCCCTCGAATAAATAAGAATATCGTCAATGAAGACGACAACAAAATTATCCAAATACTCGATAAAAATTTTGTTCATCAACTGCATGAACACCGCCGGTGCATTAGTTAACCCGAAGGGCATAACTACAAACTCATAATGTCCGTATCTCGTCCGAAAAGCTGTTTTCGGCACATCGGACTCCCTCACCCAGAGCTGATAGTACCCCGATTTCAAATCAATCTTCGAGAACACCGCAGCTCCCTGCAACTGATCGAACAAGTCATCAATTCTCGGCAAAGGATACTTGTTCTTGATGGTCACCTTGTTTAGTTCGCGATAGTCGATACACAAACGTAGTGAACCATCCTTCTTCCGCACAAACAGGACCGGTGCGCCCCAAGGCGAGGCGCTCGGCCGAACATACCCCGACTCAAGAAGCTCACTCAACTGGTTCTTCAACTCGGCCATCTCTGAAGGTGCCATGCGATATGGTGCCTTCGAAATCGGAGCAGCGCCCGGCTCTAACTCTATAGCAAACTCAACCTCACGATCTGGTGGCAATCCCGGTAACTCATCAGGAAATACATCGGGAAACTCACTAACAACTGGAATTGATGAAAGCTCGACCCCACCGTTCCCCGCCTTCAAGGCGTAACACCAATAACCCGTACACCCCTTCCGTAGGAGTCTAATTGCCTTCAAAGCATTAATAACAAGTTTCTGGTTTCCCCTCTTTCTCCCCGCGAAAGACTGCTCGGTGCCATCCTCGGCTAACATAGTGATGATTCTCGTACGGTAATTCATGATCGCACCATGCCGTTTGAGCCAATCATGCCTAAGAATTAAATCCTCGCCCTCAATTCCCACAACAATAAGATTAGAGAGCCAAGCCCTCCCACAAATAGTCGCAGCACAATCTCGAATCTCACGGTCACCAACGATCCTATCGCCGCTAGGAAGTTTAACGATGAAAGGCTCGCATGGCGATAAACAATCAAGACCCAAACGGTGCACAAATTCCAAAGACACGAACGAATGCGTAGCACCAGAATCGAAAAGCACACTGACAGGATGCAAATAGATGTGAACGGTACCTGTGGCAACGGTATCGACTGGGTCATCGGCCCTTCTCATCTCATAAACGCGCGGGTGGGCGGAGCCGACACTGGAAGCTCCCCCTCGACTGGGCTGACCCCGGCCTCTCCCTCGGCTAGCACTCGGTGGAGACTGCGGAGCAAACGAACCTTGATTCACACTTGGTTCCTTAGGCGCTGGAATGGAAGCCTGGGCACCAAGGATTTTCTCTCTCAAGACAGTAAAGGCTTTGTGGTCGGCCGCCTGGTGGCCGGGCAAAACAAACCGCCCGCCCGCCCGCACCGCACCGCACCGCAAAATAGCGAGGCGGGCGGTTTAAAATGTTGATTTCGACCAGCCCCGCACAAAACCCGCACCGCACCAAAATAGCCGGGAGAATGAGGTTTAATTTTTATACCAACCGCCCGCAAAACCGCCGCCCGCATATAACAAGGGAAAACACTTAGATATTTATATAAATATTGTATTTGCCCGCAAAACTATGATTTTGTGCGGTTTTCAATATCAAAAATGCCCCGCCCCGCAAAAACCCGCACCGCACAAAAATTGCGGGGCGGATGCGGTTTTACCTTCGCCCCGCCCCAACCCGCCCCGCCCCCAGCCCTAGGCTGGCCACACCGATTACACGTCAGCAAAGGACTCAGACATGTACGACTAATGTGGCCCGGTCGACCACAGTTAAAACACTTCGTATCCCGAGAAGGAGTATTGGTAGTTCCGCGAAAACCTGTAGTAGAACGGGCGTGACCACCGCCAGCCGAAAAGTTAGCAGACTGGGACTTCTGCTGACCCCCACCTTTGTGGCCCGAAAAATTTCCGGCGGACTTTTGCTTCTTGCTCTCGCGAGCCGCCTCACTATCCGTCACAGACATATCGTAGGCAAGGGCCTTACTCTGATAATCCTTTAAGGTAGTGCAAAATAGTCCGGACATGTAATCACGAATCGACGGTTTCATCCGCCTGGAGAAATGGAAAATCTTATCGCTCTCTTCCCTAACTTGGGCCTTCACGAAGCCTAGCTCCCGATTGAAATCGGTAATGGCCTGGGAAACAGGGATATACCGAGGCTGAGCATCAAAGAAGGCATGGACTCGGGCTTGTTTGACCGGCCATGGGCAATACTCGGTCTCCATCAGGTCCTTAAACTCGTCCCATGAAGCAGCACGGTCTCTTGGCTCAACGGCTTCCCACCAGTCGGTAGCATCCCCAGTGAGAAAATACTGGACAATAGGGATCCTGCGGTCCTCGGGACAGTTGTTGGCGACAAAAACTTTGGATATCTCCTTGATCCACCCCTCCCAGCCAATCGGGTCTGAGGCTCCTGATGTAATATCCGCAATTTCGAATTTCGGTAATTTTCTTTTTTCAGCGGAAGTTCGTTTTGACAACTCACTCCTGACCGTTTCGTCATTGCGAGAATGATTAATTCTGCGCTTTTTGTTATCCGAGTTCGTTTCGGTGTCGTTTTGTTGAGTTCCGTGTCCTTAATCGACTTTTTCACGTGGGAGTTCGACTTTGTAAAGTCACCATTAATTCTTGGAAACTCCAAAAATTCTGAATCTTTGCAACATTATAGAGAATCAAGTTAGCTTTCCAATGGTTCAAACGGTGAGTCAATCGGAGTCCAGATGAAGGAGTTATGGTCGAAATAGCGAAGACTGCACGGTGTGCCTTTTTGGTGTTGAAGGGGCCGCACTGTGCCGCGGCACACTCAGCTGTGCCGCGCACTAAGCTGATTCCTGGGCGTTTTGGTGGCCCCGGGCCGCGGCACACTTGTCCCGTGCCGCGCACACGGGCTTTTTCTCGCATTTTTATAGATTTGCGAGGAGAAAAACTTCATTTTTTCTCCTCTCTTCTTCCTCCTTCATCTTAGGCGATTGTGGGCGATTCTTGGGCGATTTGAGTGCTCCAAAACTTGTAGAGATCATCTACCTCAAGTCTTGTTGTATATTTTCGACCTCTACTTGAATCCTTCATCCAAATCAAGGTATATTTCTTGATTATCCTTCAAGTTGACTTTTTGGAGAAATTGTTCTTGATTTCGTTTCTAATCCGATTTTGATACATCGATTGGTGTAGTATGATGTTATTAATCATGTTCTATGGGTTGTATATCCATTTATCAAGTTTGTTTAACTCGATCGACGATTCGAGTGTTCTTGGGAATTATTGAACATTTAGTTTTCGATTAAATGTCCCAATGAGTTTCCCTTCGATAGTTTGTTGGGATTTCCGTTGTTTTGGCCTTGATTCTCGTCGTAACCATGTGTTATTGTTACTTCCGGAGGTTTATAGGTGTCCGAGGATTCCGATGTTGAATTCCGTTTGGCGATTGATGATTCGTGTGGTGTTATTCTCGTAATACTCGTGGTGCTATCGCGTTCTTGATATTGTTCGGGGGTTCGGGGCTATTCGACCGCGTCCTATCCGTCGTCTCGTTGCGATTGTGATATCGAGGCAAGTACCTTGCCCATACTTTTCTTATTTTATGGATATGATGATCGGTGATCGTCTTGTTGTGTTTGTTTGGTTGTTTGAAATGAAGTTTCAAAAGATTTCGGTTTGGCCTCGTTAAAGGCTTGCTTTCAAAACACGTGTGTTTTGTGAACAATGTGTTTTGGGAATTGATTATGATTTGATTACGTTGAACGTCGAAGTCTTTGATGATGATACTCCTGTGTTTAAAGTTATGGGATCGTGTATTCCGTATTTAATCTTGTTATGGTGTTTTTGAAGAGTTTGATAACGGCGTCGAGTAAGTGGCCATCTCTAGTGAGTATTCTTAATGAACTTACATTCTTAGCATATTAGTATTGAATGAGTAACGTGTGTGTGTGTATGCTCACTACGGGTTAGATCCGACGGGGTCTCGGTAGGGGTCCACGAAGGTGTGGATCGACGAGCTTTGCTTTTAACCACTACGGGTTAGATCCGACGGGGTCTCGGTAGGGGTCCACGGAGGTGTGGATCGACGGTTAATTGTGGTGCATTTTGCAACTGTTATTTGGATTATTGGCATTTCCGGAAATGAGCGCTTTTGAACGGTTTTCATGATTGCATGCATCGACTAAGTGTGTAAGAGGTAAGTTGTTCGTTTGGCTTACTTGGCTAGGATGGCACAAGAGTATTTTGTTGTTTGTTTTAAATCCTTTATTTGTGGATTTTGATGTTGGGAGACGAACCTTGTGGTCGTTCTTGTGTACTGTGAGTTGATGAGATTTGGGGCTAAAATCCCAATGGTTTTGTGAAAGTCGTTTTATGGATTTGGGGCTAAAATCCCAACGGTTTGGTTAATGTCATTTTTCAGAAAGTAAACCTTTGGGGCGGTGACCCCTTTTGTCTTTTGGATTTTGAAAAGTAGGATTTGATAATCCTAAATTGTTTTCTATTAAAACTCTCGATGGCATTCTAAACCGTTTTATAAATCATTTCCATTGATTTATGATATTTCGATTTGGAAATATTTTCTCAAATTCTTGCCTCGGGAAGTACTTTTCGTTTCGTTTGGATCTTTGAGGATTCCTGGTTATTGTTATTCGTGGAATGTGAATTGTATGGCTCGTATTTGCACTTTGTTCTTGCACTAGCAAAACAGTGGAGTTTTGCTAACCCCCGAGTATTCGGGGGGTGGATGTCTATTTTTGCATTCAGGTTTTGGAGCATAACACAAGGTCGGCACGAAGGATGATGAAAGATGAACGATACTAATCACACGAGGATCCGTCGATGTCGTATTGGTCTAGTTGTATTTTTTTTCCGCTGCAGTATCTTTTCCCCGTTGTACGGGAGTTTATTGTATTTTGGCCCCTGCGTGGGTATATGTTGTAATTGAGTTGTATATTTTTATTGAAAGACCAAATCGGTCTACTGAGTCATTTAGCCTTGAATGCATTGTCGAGATGTTAAATGTTGTTACCAGCCTGGTAGATCTTCGAGGAGAGGGTCTACGGCGTGTAATATCCCTGAGTGGATTGGGGGTGTTACATAAATGGTATCGGAGCTTAGGTTGAGGAAACCTAGGCTGTCGGGTCGAGTTATGTGTTGTTGAGTCTTGTTTCGTCGGATTTTATCTGACTGAGTCGTGTCGCGACGCGTCGTTTGAGTTGTTGGTCGTGGTTAGTATCGTGGGGCGATCATCATCTTCGTGCGACCTGTGAATGTAAGTCTCCCTTCTTTGTGTTGTGCCTCGTGTGAAACGAGCTATTTTTATGATTATTTGTTAAGTGATGGAATCCTTATGTGGATTTTGATTTCACGATATGTATTTAATCGACTCTCGTATTTGATTCATACGAGGAGTGTCGTCGCTTGTGATGTCTTTTTTTTATTGTTGTTTTTGTCCGTTGCTGATGATTTTCGAATCGATTTGCACGTTTTACAAGTTCTCTTGTGGAAGTTTTGTGCTTATACACGTTCGACTTGCTCACTAGCCAGTGCGGTAGGGTCTTTAGAGGCCTCGAATGGGGCCAGTGGTTTTGTTCTGAATGTGGTTATTTGACTCTAATATTTTATTCTTACGAGGAGTAGTGTTGCTGGATTGTGCATGTTGAACTGTATTTCTTTTATCCGCTGCGTGAGTTCTTTTGTAATGACTTTCGGTATTTTACCGACCGAGTTTTATTTCGATAACCGCTTCCCTTAACCGAGTTTTTGGCATTATGGCCTTGATCGCTTTGGCGAAATTCTTGTGACGGTATTTAGTATTTTGTAAATGGCTTTCGTGAGTTTTTGAAATATTACCGTCATCAGCCTTTTTGGCATTTTTGTAAATGGTTTTTAGCCTGGGGTTCCGACGCGGGACCCACAGCGCTATGATGTTCCGTGTGACTACCTGAAATTTTTGGGCATTCTAGCCTTTTTGGCATCGTCCTTTTTGACATTGAATTATTTTCGAAAACTTGAGTATCTTAGAAATAAATTTCGAGACATATTTTTTTTCAAATGAGTTATTTTCTTGTGGTACATCCAGGTGCCACAATATATTTCAAAATTTTTCTGCCTCGAGGACCAAAATGTTTTGAGATATTTTCAATGTTTTAGAAACACTTTTATCTAGACCCGAGGGTCGAATATTCTGAAAGTTTTCACTAAGAGAAAGTGTCCTCATTTTTATCAAATGCGAAACGGTTCTCCAAAGTCTCGATAACGATGTTTCACGTTTGTACTTCTTGAAAGGTGATACTCAAGATCAATCGGTGTTCTTCTAAATTATTTTCAAAATGAGGTTTTCGTTTTTAAAACTTATCCATTCCCGTTTGAGGGCTGGGTATATATGTATGATGTTCACGTTGTCATTTTGATGTTTGCTCCCGAGTATGACCGATTTGGCGGTGTGAGCGTTGAGTCATTTTCCACACATTTGTTGTGTTAGCCCCTTGTGAGAGGTCGCCTCGTGGTGATTTCTGCGTTGTCGCGCATGTGCGAGATGTTAGAGCTTGGGTTGGTATGGCCGTGTGCATCGGTGATCGTTCCGTTATGTGTCGGTTGTTTAATGTCTTGTTACCTTGCTCCTGTTTTTGTGAATTTCGTGGACGAGGTCGGAGGTAATGCCCGTGCTATTTTGACTTCTGTATTTTCTCTTTCTCTAGTCTATCGATTCGCTCATGTTCGTTGACACTTTATGAACTTGTTCTGTATTTCGGTTTCATCGTTCGAACGAGCTGTGATCTTGTTGTGGGCCGATCTGGTTATCGATGTGACTTTTTTCGAGTTCGGTTCGATTATTGTGAATCTTGTTCGGGAGTAACATCATTTGGTTCTACTAGTCCTTTTATTCGAAGGGATCGGATTTTGAACTTCTGTATATTCTACTTTGTCGACTCATTTATGTTCGTTGACATTTCTGAGCTTGTCCTGCCCCTTGTTTTTGTTTATCGAACGAGTGTGGCATCATTTCGGAATAACTCGTTTGTCGTTGTGACTTTTCAATTTCTATTCTCTTTCATGTGGATCTTATGTGAATGCATACGTTGTTGTTTTCACCGGATCATATATTGTCTCGAGTCGAGACGTGAACCTTGGAGTTGTTGTTTGAATTTTATTGTTCTTCGTGATTCGAACATGATTGTTCGCTTTTTGGTTGTCTCGATCGTTGTGGTTCGGTCGTTTGTTTGTTCGGTTTTTATCCTCGTTTCGTGATCGTTGAGCATTCAGGCTCATTCCTAATTCCCTTAAGTTTGGGAAATTAGTCTCGTTTTCGATCTTCCAACCCTTGGGCGGTGGAATTCCGTATTAGTTCAGCGATTGGCTCGCGTTTCGATTGACGTACCGTTGGGTTGGCCAATCATACTGACTTTCGTTCGTTGTGTTTTGTGATTGTCGGATAATTGACTTGGCTGTATTATCCGTTTGATGACGCTTGTCATTTGTTGGTTTTATTGTATCCCTAACGGCGACGTTGTGTTGGTCGTCGTGGAGCGTGTTTTCACGCCGCATGTCTCTTTGCATTTCTTGCAGCGTTTCGCCGTTGGGCGCGAGTTTTCTATTTTTGTGTATCTCGTCGAGTTTTCATGCCGGTTATATTGCTCCCCCCTACTTGTTTTAAGTTTCGGGACGAAACTTCTTTTAAGGAGGGTAGAATGTAATATCCGCAATTTCGAATTTCGGTAATTTTCTTTTTTCGGCGGAAGTTCGTTTTAACTCACTCCTGACCGTTTCGTCATTCCGAGAATGATTAATTCTGCACTTTTTGTCATCCGAGTTCGTTTCGGTGTCGTTTTGTTGAGTTCCGTGTCCTTAATCGACTTTTTCACGTGGGAGTTCGACTTTGTAAAGTCACCATTAATTCTTGGAAACTCCAAAAATTCTGAATCTTTGCAACATTATATAGAATCAAGTTAGCTTTCCAATGGTTCAAACGGTGAGTCAATCGGAGTCCAGACGAAGGAGTTATGGTCGAAATAGCGAAGATCGCACGTGTGCCTTTTTGGTGTTGAAGGGGTCAGACGTGCAGCCGCGCACACTCAGCCGTGCCGCGGCACTAAGATGATTCCCGGGCGTTTTGGTGGCCCCGGCCGCGGCACACTTGTCTGTGCCGCGGCACACGGGCTTTTCTGCTTTTTTATAGATTTGCGAGGAGAAAAACTTCATTTTTTCTCCTCTCTTCTTCCTCCTTCATCTTAGGCGATTGTGGGCGATTCTTGGGCGATTTGAGTGCTCCAAAACTTGTAGAGATCATCTACCTCAAGTGTTGTTGTAGATTTTCGACCTCTACTTGAATCCTTCATCCAAATCAAGGTATATTTCTTGATTATCCTTCAAGTTGACTTTTTGGAGAAATTGTTCTTGATTTCATTTCTAATCCGATTTTGATACATCGATTAGTGTAGTATGATGTTATTAATCATGTTCTATGGGTTGTATATCCATATATCAAGTTTGTTTAACTCGATTGACGATTCGAGTGTTCTTGGGAATTATTGAACATTTAGTGTTCGATTAAATGTCCCAATGAGTTTCCCTTCGATAGTTTGTTGGGATTTCCATTGTTTTGGCCTTGATTCTCGTCGTAACCATGTGTTATTGTTACTTCCGGAGGTTTATAGGTGTCCGAGGATTCCGATGTTGAATTCCGTTTGGTGATTCATGATTCGTGTGGTGTTATTCTCGTAATACTCGTGGTGCTATCGCGTTCTTGATATTGTTCGGGGGTTCGGTCGTTTCGACCGGCCCTATCCGTCGCCTCGTTGCGATTGTGATATCGAGGCAAGTACCTTGCCCATACTTTTCTTATTTTATGGATATGATGATCGGTGATCGCCTTGTTGTGTTTGTTTGGTTGTTTGAAATGAAGTTTCAAAAGATTTCTTGGCCTCGTTAAAGGCTTCCTTTCAAAACGCGTGTTTTGTGAACAATGTGTTTTGGGAATTGATTATGATTTGATTACGTTGAACGTTGAAGTCTTTGATGATGATACTCCTGTGTTTAAAGTTATGGGATCGTGTATTCCGTATTTAATCTTGTTATGGTGTTTTTGAAGAGTTTGATAACGGCGTCGAGTAAGTGGCCATCTCTAGTGAGTATTCTTAATAAACTTACATTCTTAGCATATTAGTATTGCATGAGTAACGTGTGTGTGTGTATGCTCACTACGGGTTAGATCCGACGGGGTCTCGGTAGGGGTCCACGGAGGTGTGGATCGACGAGCTTTGCTTTTAACCACTACGGGTTAGATCCGACGGGGTCTCGGTAGGGGTCCACGGAGGTGTGGATCGACGGTTAATTGTGGTGCATTTTGCAACTGTGATTTGGATTATTGGCATTTCCGGAAATGAGCGCTTTTGAACGGTTTTCATGATTGCATGCATCGACTAAGTGTGTAAGAGGTAAGTTGTTCGTTTGGCTTACTTGGCTAGGATGGCACAAGAGTATTTTGTTGTTTGTTTTAAATCCTTTATTTGTGGATTGTGATGTTGGGAGACGAACCTTGTGGTCGTTCTTGTGTACTGTGAGTTGATGAGATTTGGGGCTAAAATCCCAATGGTTTTGTGAAAGTCGTTTTACGGATTTGGGGCTAAAATCCCAACGGTTTGGTTAATGTCATTTTTCAGAAAGTAAACCTTTGGGGCGGTGACCCCTTTTGTCTTTTGGATTTTGAAAAGTAGGATTTGATAATCCTAAATTGTTTTCTATTAAAACTCTCGATGGCATTCTAAACCGTTTTATAAATCATTTCCATTGATTTATGATATTTCGATTTTGAAATATTTTCTCAAATTCTTGCCTCGGGAAGTACTTTTCGTTTCGTTTGGATCTTTGAGGATTCCTGGTTATTGTTATTCGTGGAATGTGAATTGTATGGCTCGTATTTGCACTTTGTTCTTGCACTAGCAAAACAGTGGAGTTTTGCTAACCCCCGAGTATTCGGGGGGTGGATGTCTATTTTTGCATTCAGGTTTTGGAGCATAACACAAGGTCGGCACGAAGGATGATGAAAGATGAACGATACTAATCACACGAGGATCCGTCGATGTCGTATTGGTCTAGTTGTATTTTCTTTTCCGCTGCAGTATCTTTTCCCCGTTGTACGGGAGTTTATTGTATTTTGGCCCCTGCGTGGGTATATGTTGTAATTGAGTTGTATATTTTTATTGAAAGACCAAATCGGTCTACTGAGTCATTTAGCCTTGAAGGCATTGTCGAGATGTTAAATGTTGTTACCAGCCTGGTAGATCTTCGAGGAGAGGGTCTACGGCGTGTAATATCCCTGAGTGGATTGGGGGTGTTACACCTGAAAACTGGGGAGGGTGCATCTTGATGACATCCTGTTGCCAACGATCTGCTCCGCCCCTAGCAGCTTGGGCCGGATCCGGGTTCTGAACCGCCTGAGCTATTGCCGCCATTTGGTTCACCATTTGCTGCATAGCGGCCGCAATACCAAGGTCGGTGCGCTCCTGAGAAGAAGCACGACTGTGACGGTCGCCGCATCGCCGGCCTCAAGACTGCGACGTGGCCGCCCCACCGGCTGCCCCACGTCCCCGGCCGCGTCCACGACCACGACCGCGACCACGACCTCTTCCAGCATCCATACTGGAGTTAAATAAGTAGCAAAATCCATACGATGGTAAGTACAAGAAAAGAACAATCATAAATCGAGAATCAAAGGTACGATACAAGGGAATAAGGAACAGAGGAAGGAAAACTTACGGGCACTGGTAGTACCGGAATCATGGCAGCGTGACAATGATGTGCAAAACAAAACACAGCAAGACCCAATAAACCGACAAGCCTAGGTATCCATAACCTGGCTCTGATACCATTTTCTGTAACACCCTCAAGATGTTTGAGGTATATTACAGCACCGTGAATTCCCTATATGGGACCCACCAGGCTGAACAAACATCATACTCATCGACTCACAGAACAACAGAATAACACCTCAGCATAAAGACGCCCAACAAAATAATCCACCCGGTTTAACCGGTCAAACATAACACCATAATTCAACACAAACATAATAAATAACAATACAATCCAAACGAGTAAAAATTCTTAAGTACTCGAGTACTTCTATTAGTTCAAACAAAACCACAAAAGATAAAAAGATAGAAGACACTAAGACATCACTCGTGCACAATCATCACGCACGGCCATCACCCGCATACTGGTCCAGCGCCCGTTCGTCTCGATGAACCTGACCTGAAATTCATAAAACGAATTTCCCCAAAACGGGTCCCCAGAGGGGTTAGCAATTACGCTAGTACAAGTAACCAAATGAACAACTTACATCTTACACATATAGTAATGCATGCAATCAAGAAAACATAGTTCCAAAACACTCATTTCCGGAAATGCCATAGCCAAATCACATTTGTAAAATTCACCACAATTAACCGTCGATCCACACCTCCGTGGACCCCTACCGAGACCCCGTCGGATCTAACCCGTAGTGAGCATACACATACACACAATTTCTCATACACTACTACTATGTCAAGATCGTAAGTTCATAAGGATACTTGCCTAGATCAAAAAGACGGTGACACGAACGGGAATGGAGGATCAAAACACGACCGCGAGAAACCGGCGGAAATGAACATAATGATTTGAATAACACAAGCACAACCACTTCTAAACGATTATGGAAATGGAATACACCCGGAAACCCGCCTACGATTCATGTATATTTGTATAAAAATAACAACGAGGGCGGACCACAACCAAACCCTCCCGATTTCGCAAAACTATGAAAATATACCATGAATCCGTAGGAAAACTAATGATATTAACAAGATAATTCATATTCATCATGAATCCACCAACAAAACGGAATGAATCGGACGAAAATCCCAAAACCCCCAATTTATCCAAAAGTAGGGTTCTAAGAGATTTTACCTTGGAATAGGATGAAAGATTCGTGTTGATGTTGTTATAATACACCAAGAACTCACGGAAGATGTTGGATGAAATGATTGGAGGAAGAAATCGCCAAGAAAATCGCCCTGAATCGCCTTAGCCGCGGAGAGGAGGTAGAAATGAGAAATTGTGTTTATCTCGGTCAACTCCCTGGTTTATATAGCCAGGGAGTGATAGCGCGCGCTAAAACCTCAAGGTTAGCGCGCGCTAACGGGATAAAATTCCAATCCATACGATTAGGCCCCACCCAAGAGCGATTTACGCCGTTAGCGTGCGCTACTCGAAACGTAGCGTGCGCTAATAACCTCTCGGTAGCGCGCGCTATCGACCAATAGCGTGCGCTACCTGGACATCAGCCGAGTCCAGAAGCTAACTGCCCAAAACTCACCTGACTCGTTAGCGTGCGCTAGCGTACAAACGTAGCGTGCGCTACCTGGCGCCTGACCGAGTTCAGTAGTAAACTGTCCAGTACTGGACAGTCACGTTAGCGCGCGCTACCGAACAACTTAACGTGCGCTAATCTCCCGACATTAGCGTGCGCTAGACAAGGTAGCGTGCGCTAATCCGATAGTCCAGAGGGCTGGGAACAGAACTGCCACTCCCAGGGCTAACTCGCTAGCGCGCGCTACGAAGTAAACATAGCATGCGCTACAAAGGGACTTCTAGCGTGCGCTATGCAGAAAAATTAGCGTGCGCTAGGTACGGAATATAAACGGTCCACAACACCGGAACACGAACGAAACATCAAACGGAACACCTCAAAACGCATCATAGCATAGAATGGATCCACGGCAACCCCGAAACGGTGGTTCCGCACAACAATTACGAGAATCAGATCAATCTATGACGGAAAAGTTACACTGAAAGATACACGAGGGTCACTGCAATCGAGAAATACACCGAAATGAAAATACAAGGGAAAGAAAAAATGCGGATATTACAACCTTGCCCCCCATGCATCAAATGCAGCATGTTTTTCAGCACTCGTTTCATTCTCAGCCATGACAGGAGGGTCATCCTTCAAATTTTTTCCAAACCGAGGGTGGATTGGTAGAGAAGCATTTTCTGTTGCGAACGTTGAAGTCGAGTCCGTTGAATTTTTCATGTTTTTCCACATGAACATGAAGGGTTGGAACAACAGCAGGAGTGATTGTCTTCTGAGCAGACGAGTTAGCATCAAAAGCAGTAGACATCTACACATATAATTATCTTTCGATTGTTGATTTTTTTCCTTCGGTGTTCCAAAAATTATAATAAAATGGGAAAAGATAATATTCTGAACAGTACTACTATTCTTACAATTTGATTACAGAAAATAAACTAAAAAATAGAGAATGAAAAAAATACACATATGATATTCTGAAGCTGAGGCGATTGATATCTTTCCGCAAGATAATTACGTCCCGTATAGTGCTGACGGTTTTCAGACGTATTATCCTCAAAGATACAATGGCTAACGTCTTCGGTTCTGTAGCACACCAGAAATGAAGCCCCGACGAACTTGAACTGTGTGAAAACTGAGCAAAAACTATATGACTGTATATGTGGTGATGAATAATTTCGAGTATGATAGATGTCATGAGCCAAGTATGTAATGGTATATAAAGGATCTCCATCATGCAGGGTTTTAACTTAGGCATTAAAGACAATTAAAACTGCATATTTTATGACATGTCAAATGTCCATAAAACTATTCAGGTTTAATACACACATTCAGTACATGACTTTTTATTTCAACATTGAGGAAAACGTACTATTTCATTTCAACAGTCAGGAGGAGTTCAACAATCTAAAATTCAGGTCCGCTTGGCACCAAAAAATTAATATTCGTGCCCAAGCACAAGACCCCAAAGACCCCCAAAGACCACCCAAAGACCAAATTCCAAGAACTAAAAACCAAATTCCAAGGTCCAAGGTCCAAGGTTCAAGGTCCACGGTCCACGATCCACAATTCTGACGGGTGGGCGGGCGCGCATGTGCGCGCGTGTGGTCCAGTCAACTCCAAGTTTATGTGCATAGTCTTGGTCATATTGTATACTAACCAACTCTCTCCACTTTATTAAGTGTATTAAACTTTATCACATATTCAATGTGGGATAGGATTATTCATATTCCCATTCATTTCCAAATGCCCTTTCAAATGACTAATTTTATTCATCAATATCTCACTCACCAAAAATCAATTCTGAGAAATTAGATATACTACGATTATCTACTACGAACATATATTAATCCAGGACTATTTAATTTCACATAAATTAAATATTTAGCCATTAAAAAATCAATTAAAACTGTTTGTTTTCCAACAATCCCCACATGAGTGGAAATTAATGCATGCAGGAATTCATACTCTTTTGCCTAGTCCTCATGAGTTCTTCTTGCATCAGAATAGGTAGATTGTGGCTTTGAACCTCCCTTTAGTAAATATCATCGGATATACTGATGGCCTAGTGGACGCGATGCCTTGAACTATTCCTTTGTAGTGTATACCGAGACAATGATATTCAAGTTCTCAACACAATTCCGTTCTTCTGTTGTGTCCTTTTTGGCCATGAAGAAATTTTGGATTCATAAGTGTTTACATTTGAAGCGGCCCTTACTTCACACTTATATAGGTGACCTCCCATCAAGAGTACCCTACAATACTCCACCTTATAGGTTTGTGATTCATTAAATGTCATTATGACTTATCCTCACCACAATTCTCATGTAACAGCACTTGGGTTGCTTTCTAGGGATGAGCTTTGAACAACAAATTGTTCCAAATGCTCTACTGAATTCACGTAGCTTAGTTTTTCCTCTAAACCAAGTTCACGGGATCTCCATTCAGCATGGTTGGATTACCACTATGACCCTTCTTTGAATTTGTGGATTTTAAACCCATTCCCTCTAGCAACAATTTCAATTGAGCTCGTTCAATTACCTTTGTAAAGGGATCAGAAATATTATCTTTTGAATTTACATAGTCTATGAATATTACACTATTTGAGATAAATTGTCTAATGGTATTATGTCTTCGACGAATACGACGAGACTTTCCGTTATACATAAGGCTTTGTGCCCTTCCTATAGCCGCTTGACTATCACAATAAATCATCACATGTGGCACAGGCTTATCCGAGAATATCCTCCAAAAAGTTCCGGAGCCATTCCACTTCTTCAATGTAACACCCCGAGATATTCGGAATAATTACAGCGCCGTAAACCCTTTAGATAAGGATTTACAAGGCTAAATTTAAAAGAAGTGTAAAAATAATCCAATCGAACAACTGAAGTTCAAATACATGTTTGATTCAACCGATCAAATGAGTTAACTTATACAACCATATCGAAATGACCTTATTAAATACAGACGTACTCGAGTACTAAACGAACCAAGAAGACAAATCACAATAACAATAACATCAACCACATCACTGAGCCATTCCATCGTCCTGTCGGTACTGTGGTTGCCTCCCCGCTCCTCGGCTACCTGAACATCAAAACAATGTCCACCACCGAAGGGGTTATCAAAACAATGCTAGTACAAGTATCGTCAAACAATAAATCATCAATGCATCATAAAACATGCAAAACGGACTTCCGCCACCGGAATCCAACGATGCGAATCCTCACGATTCCATCAACACAATACAGGGTAATCCAGCGATCCAGCGCCCTTGGTATATATCCCCATGATGATCCCGTCGGACCAACGCATGGTGGAAAACCCGTCCCAGCCGATCTGGCTTCAAAGATAGATCCCCATGATGATCCCGTCGACCAACGCATGGTGGACATTCGATCCAGCGCCTCAAAGATAGATCCTCATGACCCCCTCGGATCATTTATACCATAAATCAATCAACTATGCATACACATATGCATTTCAATATGTTCATCAATACGAACAAATATCAACGAATATCACGAGAATTTTCAGAAATACATTTCATATTCAACAATATGAACAAAACCACAAGCATGATCAAAGTTCTCAATATAAATCGAACTCGACATATGATACTTGCCTCGAAAATGGCAAAGACGAAACACCTCGATGATCTCAACACACTCGAAGGCCGCCTCCTTCGATCAACGTAACAAGCTCGAACCTTAACAAAAGGAATGATATACAAATCATCTCAAGTCGAATGATGGCCTAACAATTCGTTCTACGACCCAAAAGTTCAAAATAAACAATCTGTTTGGACTGCTTAGCGTGCGCTACGCATCCTACGTAACGTGCGCTAAGCCTGCCTGTTAGCTTACACTATCGTGTAAGACTAGCGTGCGCTAGCGACGAACTGACAGTTTGAACCGGATGATACATAACGCACGCTACGTACGTATTGTGCGTTAACTGAACCCCGATAGCGCACGTTAACTCACATATGTTAGCGTGCGCTAATCTTGCATGGCAGAATACTGCTAACGGAAAAACTGGGTTGAAAGGTGGTGAATCTCATGAACTCTATGGTGATAATACAAATTACCCTCGGGCATATCATGCTAATAAGGTTTGTGGAAGTTCTATGATTATGAGATACAAATATACGGATAATTATCTCATCATCATAACTCATCCAAGATCTTCAAGAAATATTCTAAGTTCCGATTATTCCAAGTCCCAAAACATATGATTCCTTACGTAAAACATACGAACTAGGTAATCTTCATATACTGGTCGATTGGTTTTGAAGATACATAACATGCTTAGGAATCCACATACTAAAAGGTTCAATGGATCATACGATGAATAAGTGTCGAAACGTCGAAAATATCCTTTTAACACATGAGGTACGACTAATAACGAATCTTAACTGACTAGATGAACATAATCAACATCCTTTACAACACTACTAGTATTGGTGAAGAATCACCTACCTCAAGGTAGTGAAGAACACGGAGGAAAATGAAGCAATCCAACACCGAAAGCTTGAACACCAATCTCCAATGATATACGATCTTCAATCACGAACTAGGATGTTGATATGAAGTGTTTAGGGTGAAGGAAGTTATGTTCTAAGTGTAAGAATTCGGGTAAAGGGAGAAGAAAGAACTGAAATCACGAATAGGATGCTGTCCTATTTATAAGAAATGGCTATTAGCGCGCGCTAGACCCTGTTCGTAGCGTGCGCTAACGGCTCCCTGACTAAACTGTACTCAGCACTTAGAGTGCGCTACGCATATACCTGTAGCGTGCGCTAAGGCGTTGACTCGGCTTTTCCCGAAAGCCGTCCAGGTACATCCGACACGATCCGACAGGGGTCCCCCGGCCAGATCTCACCTACCGCACGTCTCAATCAAATTGACCACGCATAGTGTGCGCTAATGACCCTCTGTAGCGTGCGCTATGAATCCACGTTAGCGCACGCTAAACATAGCCGATAGCGTGCGCTACATGCGCAGAATTGAAATTTGTAAATCTCATACATGAAATCATACGCTCGACAACATCGGATTATAAAATACGGAGAATACTACTCAGATCAAGTACAACGATTACAATATCACAAGTCAGAAATCTCGGGTATTACATCCTTCCTCCCTAAAAAGAAGTTTCGTCCCGAAACTTAAGATGAAAACAACTCTGGATATCTAGCCTTCATACTGTCCTCCGTTTCCCATGTGGCTCTTCGACTCCGTGTCGTGACCATTGTACTTTAAACAAGTGTATTGGTTTATTCCTCAATTGTTTGATCCGGCTCTCAAGTATCTTGATTGGTCTTTCTTCGAAGGTGCCATCATTAGCTATCTCGATCTCGTCGAAATCAATGACGTGATCGGGTCGGTACATACTTCCGCAATTGGGATACGTGAAACACATTGTGAACGTGACTCAGCGATGGCGGTAAGGCCAACCTGTATGCTAAATCTCCAACTCTCTCGAGGATCTCAAATGGTCCGATATATCTCGGACTAAGCTTGCCTCTCCTCCCAAAACGGAAAATCCTTCGTGTAGGAGACACCTTCAACAGTACATGGTCCCCAGCATCGAACTCTAGAGGGCGACGACGTACATCTGCATAAGACTTCGCCGACTGGCGCCAACAGCCTCTCTCGAATCAAAGCTATCTTCTCTTGAGTCTGAATAATCAATGCAGTTCCGTCCCGATCAAATCCGAAGAATCATCCCAACATAGGGGTGATCGGCATCTTCTCCCGTACAAAGCTTCAAATGGTGCCATCTTAATTGAAGCATGCCAACTATTATTGTAGGTGAATTCAACTAATGGCAGATGAACTTCCCAATCAGTTGACCAATCCAAAGCACAAGCTCTAAGCATGTCTTCTACAGTTTGAATAGTCCTTTCGGACTGACCGTCCGTTTGGGGATGATAAGCCGTACTAAAATTGAGCTCAGTTCCCAAAGCCTTGTGAACTGCTTTCCAGAAGTGTGACACGAAACGGCCATCTCGATCCGAAACAATGGTCTTTGGCGTCCCATGCAATCTGACTATCTCCGCAATAAATACTCGCGCCAATCTCTCGGGTCCCCATATATCTTTAATCCTTAGGAAATGAGCCGACTTGGTTAGTCGATCAACTACAACCCAAATCATGTTCATTCCCGTTTTTGTCCTTGGCATACTAGTGATGAAATCCATCGAGATGTCCTCCCACTTCCATTCAGGGATCGGAAGCGGCTTTAACATTCCGGCAGGTCGCTGATGTTCAATTTTAACCTGCTGACAAGTCAAACACTTCGAAACGTACTCTGCTACGTCCTTCTTCATATTCCCCCACCAGAAGTTTTGCTTTAAATCCTTATACATCTTATCACGCTCGGGTGAATAGAATAGGGCGCGCTATGAGCTTCCTTTAAAATTGTCTGTCTCAAATCATCATCCCCGAACGCAAAGTCGCCTCTCGAAATGTCGAACTCCATCGTCTTGTATCACGAATCTCAGGGCTTTTCCTTCTTTACTTCATCACATAATCGAAGGATCGAGAATCGCTCAATTGTTTAGACTTGATCTCCTCGACTAGTGATGAAGTCGGCCCATCACATAAAGTTGCCCTCGGATACCGGTGCCCATACTTCAATCCCTCGCGGATCGGTTCTCGTTGAATACCGGTTTGGGACGTAAGTGCTTCCAACACTCAAGAGAAACAGTTTACGGCTCAAAGCATCGGCTACTACGTTTGCTTTCCCGGATGATAGAGAATCTCCAAGTCGTAATCCTTGATCAATTCCACCACCTTCTCGCCTCATGTTTAATTCTTTACGATCAAGATGTACTTGAGGCTCTTATGATCTGTAAAGATCGACAATGAGTGCCGCACAAATAATGTCGCCAAATTTTCAAGGCAAAGACCACTGCTAGCTCCATCATGAGTCGGGTAATTAATCTGACGGTTTCAATTGCCGAGAAGCATAAGCAATCACTTTATCCTTCGCATCAACACACAACCCAAACCCCGATTTGAAGCGTCGCAGTATACCATGAATCCACTGGTTCCTCTCGGCACGTAATATAGGTGTCGCCGTCGCCTCCTCTTAAGTTCACAAACCAGCTGGCACTTCTCATTCCACGTGAACTTTTGAGTTTTCTCAGAATAAATGAGTGAGCGGACGAGCAATTTTGGAAAATCCTCTACAAAGCGGCGATAATATCCAAAGAAGTCCTAAGAAGCTTCGGACTTCTTTCACGTTTTTAGGAGCTTCCCAATCCAAGATTGCTTCGACTTTCTTCGGGTCCACCTGAACTCCGTCGGCTGATATCACATGCCCAAGGAAGGTTACTTCCTTAAGCCAGAACTCGCATTTTGAAAATTTTGCATACAGCTGTTCCTTTCTCAAGGTGCTCAAAACCACACGTAAATGTTCAGCATGTTCCTCTGCGTCCCTCGAATATATCAGGATGTCGTCAATGAAGACGACCACAAATTTATCCAAGTATTCCAAGAATACCCGATTCATCAATTGCATGAATACTGCAGGAGCATTGGTAAGTCCAAACGGCATTACTACAAATTCATAATGCCCGTACCGGGATCTGAAAGCAGCTTTCGGTATATCCGATTCCTTAATTCTCAACTGGTGGTATCCTGATCGCAAGTCAATCTTCGAAAATACCCTTGCCCCTTGCAGTTGATCAAACAAGTCGTCGATCCGAGGTATATGATACTTATTCTTGATTGTCATCTTGTTGAGCTCCCTGTAATCAATACACAGTCGGAGGGATCCGTCTTTCTTCCGGACAAAGAGAACGGGCGCTCCCCAAGGAGAAACACTAGGTTGGATATAGCCCTTCTGTAACAATTCCTCCAGTTGCTTCTTGAGTTCATACATCTCGGTTGGCGCCATGCGGTATGGTACTTTGGAAATAGGAGCTGCTCCAGGCTCTAATTCGATAGTGAATTCCACTCCCCTCTGCGGAGGTAACCCCGGTAGTTCGTCAGGAAATACATCTGGAAACTCATTCACAACTGAAATAGACGAGAGCTCTACTCCTTCCTCTTTCCTCATGGCATAGCACCAAAGTCCGTGACATCCTCGCCAGCAATTTCACGGCTTTCATTGCTTTGATCAATTTTCCCGAGCTTCCTGGTCTCCATCCTCGAAATAAGTGTTCAGATCCGTCATCAGCAATGATGGAAATGACTCTCTCTCGGTAATTCAGAACAGCTCCATAACGGTTGAGCCAATCATCTCCGAGAATTAAATCGTCACCGTAGATGTCAACTACAATGAGATTCGATGGCCACTCTCTTCCTTCTATAGATACTGGGAAATCCCTAACTTCTAGGGTTCCCACAATTTTCTCTCCGCTCGGTAATCCCACAACATAAGGTTCACAATTATACAAGCACGAGATTTTCAAACGATTAACACAGTTCAAAGATACAAAAGAATGTGTAGCTCCGGAATCGAATAAAACACTAACTGGTTGCAAAAGGATCTGAATTGTACCTGATGCAACAGCAGTGTTTTGATCATCAGATTTTCTCATTTCGTACAGGCGTGGAGGAACGGACCCAAAGATCGGATGTCTCTCTCTTCCCAACGCTCGCGGTGAAATCCACTCGCTGCCTGGTTCACACTTGTCTCCTTCGAATCGGAGCCGGAGTGCGAGTACCAAAAGATCGGGTCGCATTCCCACAAAATGTTGCGCGATGTCCTTCCCGTCCACACTCAAACAGTCACAGAAAGCGCGAAACAATCACGTCGAACATGTCCCGCCTTGCCACAGCTTGTAACACTTCTTTCCTGCCTCAAACAGCTTAGTGCTGCCGGAACTTCTTTCCACCTCGAGAAGGATGCGGAGGTCTCTGGATGAATGAAAAGAGGATCGACCCTTGCGAGGTCCGCTACTCTTATCCTCCGTGAAGTTGCCGACACCTTCTGCTTCTTTGCTTCCGTCGCTTTCTACCGGTGCCTCCTTCATATCATAGGCCAACGCCTTGTCCCGACACTGCCGCAAGGTGGTACATTCAAATCGGACATATACCGCTGAATTTCCGCTTCATTCGCATGTCAAAATGAAAATCTTCTCCGCCTGGCCCCGACCAAGTGGCGCACATAAGTCACCGGTGATTAAAAGTCTTAATCACGTCCGTCACGTATACTTCAATTACGTGGTGAGAAAACTCTCGAACTCGGGCCTCTCTAATCGGGCGAGGACAATCTGCGCCTCCATCATCAATTTGAATTCCGTCTCAACATTGTGCTCCTCCGGTCGAATGGCCTCCCACCGAAAGCCTCCCTGGCCGAAGATACCGGGCGACCGGATCCTTCCTATCGTTGGGACGCTTAATCCTCGCAAAAATCTTCTCTAATTCCTTCACCAATGATCCCACGAAAGCGTCTCAATGAACCGTCAAATTTCGGAGGATGCAATTTGACCACCTCGGTAAGCCATTTATCTCCCCGATTATCCACGTTATTCTGCTGTCCCATCACCGTCTGCATGCGATCCACAACTTGAGCAAACTGGTTTATCTGGGCAACCACCTACTGAAGCACTCCCGGCACGTTAGGATCTGCATTATTATTTGCCGATCTCGCTGCCCCTAATGTGAATCCGTTCGACTAGCGGCTATCTCTGGAGTAGATACCGACTCTTCTTGCCTCGCATTTCCACGTCCGCGTCCACGACCGCGTCCGCGTCCTCGACCTCCTCTCAACATACTTTAAACATAAATACTCAATATCCAGGACGAACTTTCTCAAAGTACATCCATCAATGTTTACAAGACATGAATTAAATAAAAACGGTAGTATTCGAGATTAGGAAACTTACAACCACGGTCCACACGACGATGCTGGCTCAGTAGTGATGTTATGAACGACCAATAATCAAATAACGTAAACAGACCCAACTAACCCGACTGCCAAGATATCCATGAATCTTAGCTCCGATACCATATTCTGTAACACCCCGAGATATTCGGAATAATTACAGCGCCGTAAACCCTTTAGATAAGGATTTACAAGGCTAAATTTAAAAGAAGTGTAAAAATAATCCAATCGAACAACTGAAGTTCAAATACAGGTTTGATTCAACCGATCAAATGAGTTAACTTATACAACCATATCGAACTGACCTTATTAAATACGTATTTACTCAGTACTAAACGAACCAAGAAGACAAATCACAACAACAATAACATCAACCACATCATCGAGCCATTCCATCGTCTCCGTTTGCATCGTGGTTGCCTCCCCGCTCCTCGGCTACCTGAACATCAAAACAATGTCCACCCCCGAAGGGGTTAGCAAAACAATGCTAGTACAAGTATCGTCAAACAATAAATCATCAATGCATCATAAAACATGCAAAACGGACTTCCACCACCGGAATCCAACGATGCGAATCCTCACGATTCCATCAACACAATACAGGGTAATCCAAATGATCCAGCGCCTTGGTATAGATCCCCATGATGATCCCGCTGACCAACGCATGGTGGAAAACCCGTCCAAAGAATCCGCGCCCTCAAAGATAGATCTCCATGATGATCCCGTCGGACCAACGCATGGTGGACATTCTATCCAGCGCCCTCAGCATAGATCCTCATGATCCCCTCGGATCATTTATACCATAAATCAATCAACTATGCATACACATATGCATTTCAATATGTTCATCAATACGAACAAATATCAACGAATATCACGAGAATTTTTAGAAATACATTTCATATTCAACAATATGAACAAAACCACAAGCATGATCAAAGTTCTCAATATAAATCGAACTCGACATATGATACTTGCCTCGAAAATGGCAAGGACGAAACACCTCGATGATCTCAACACACTCGAAGGCCGCCTCCTTCGATCAACGTAACAAGCTCGAACCTTAACAAAAGAAATGATATACAAATCATCTCAAGTCGAATGATGGCCTAACAATTCGTTCTACGGCCCAAAAGTTCAAAATAAACAATCTGTCTGGACTGCTTAGCGTGCGCTACGTATCCTACGTAACGTGCGCTAAGCCTACTTGTTAGCGTACGCTATCGTGTAAGACTAGCGTGCGCTAGCGACGAACTGACAGTTTGAACCGGCTGATACATAACGCACGCTACGTACGTATTGTGCGTTAACTGAACCCCGATAGCGCACGTTAACTCACATATGTTAGCCTGCGCTAATCTTGCATGGCAGAATACTGCTAACGGAAAAACTGGGTTGAAAGGTGGTGAATCTCATGAACTCTATGGTGATAATACAAATTACCCTCGGGCATATCATGCTAATAAGGTTTGTGGATGTTCTATGATTATGAGATACAAATATACGGATAATTATCTCATCATCATAACTCATCCAAGATCTTCAAGAAATATTCTAAGTTCCGATTATTCCAAGTCCCAAAACATATGATTCCTTACGTAAAACATACGAACTAGGTAAGAAGGGGTCCAAGTGAAATGTAGAAATCGTGCCCATTTTTCATATGTTCACCTTTGAAAACTCATAAAGCAAACACAAAGTTGAATCACACAGATTAACAAACAAAAAATAGAGGGACACAATTCTTAAGAGGAAGGTTCGGATGGTTCGGATCCTATAAGACTCTATGTATCTAAAATTCCAATAAGCCGGCTCTGGTCAAAATTTATGATATTCCATTTTCACAGCAAATAAATAAATTTCAACTTGGGATCCATCAGAAAAGAAAAAAAATTATCACCCTAATCAAAGAGATGAAATAAAAAAAATACTTGATCAGAGGACTTGTCAACTATGTGGCCAAGACTTTCCAAGAAAAATGATAGGAATAAGGGGATACAATTTTTGTCTGTCTTGGTTTGATAAATTTGGTAATTGGTTAGAGCATAGTGTGAATACGGATAAAACCTTTTGCTTGTGTTGTTACTTGTTCAGAGATCGATTTGTAAAACAAGATAGGAGTGATGCTTTTAAGTCGGAAGGTTTTAATAGTGGGAGTAAAATGGAGAGAGTTGCTTTTCATCGGGTTGATGTTAATAGTTTTCACAATATAACATTTAAGAATGTGAAGATTTAATGAGACAAGATCGATCCATTGCCATTACCTTTCATAAGCATAGTGATACTATGAAGAATGAGTACTGGATTTGATTAAACTATTCGTTTTATTTTTGTAGATACTTGTTGAATAATTGCTTTTACACTTCTCCTAAATTAGCCTTGTAAATCCTTATCTAAAGGGTTTACGGCGCTGTAATTATTCCGAATATCTCGGGGTGTTATAGAATATGGTATCGGAGCTAAGATTTATGGATATCTTGGCAGTCGGGTTAGTTGGGTCTGTTTACGTTATTGATTATTGGTCGTTCGTAACATCATCGCGAGCCAAAGATCGTCGTGTGGACTGTGGTTGTAAGTTTCCTAATCTCGAATACTACTGTTTTATTTAATTCACGTTTTGTAAACATTAATGGATGTACTTTGAGAAAGTTTGTCCTGGATATTGAGTATTTATGTTTACAGTATGTTGAGAGGAGGTCGTGGACGCGGACGCGGTCGTGGACGCGGACGTGGAAATGCGAGACAAGAAGAGTCGGTATCTACTCCAGAGATAGCCACTAGTCAAACGGATTCACATTCCGGGGGACAGCAGGGATCGACAAATAATAATGCACTTAACGTCTCCGGAGTGCTTCACAGTGGTTGCCCAGATAAACCAGTTTGCTCAAGTTGTGGATCGCATGCAGACGGCGATGGGACAGCAGAATAACGTGGAAAATCGGGGAGATAAATGGCTTACCGAGGTGGTCAAATTGCATCCTCCGAAATTTGACGGTTCTGCTGAGACGCTTTCGTGGGATCATTGGCTGAAGGAATTAGAGAAGATTTTTGCAGGGATTAACTATCCCAACGATAGGAAGGTTCCAGTCGCCCAGTATCTTTTGACCGGAGAGGCTTTTGACTGGTGGGAGGCCATTCGACCGGAGGAGCACATTGTTGACTGGACGAAATTCAAATTGATGATGGAGGCACAGTATTGTCCTCGCCCAGTTAGAGAAGCCCGAGTTCGGGAGTTTTTCTCACCACAAAATTCGAGAGCATCTGTGACGGACGTGATTAAGACTTTTAATCACCAGCTGACTTATGTACGCCACTTGGTCAGGACCGAGGCGGAGAAGATTTTTCATTTTGACATGCGAATGAAGCCGGAAATTCAGCAGTATATGTCCGGATTTGAATGTACCACCTTGCGACAGTATCAGGACAAGGCGTTGGCCTATGATATGAAGGAGGCAGCAGTAGAGAAAGCGACAGAAGCAAAGAAACAGAATGTGTCTGGCAACTTCACGGAGGATAAGAGTAGTGGACCTCGCAAGGGTCAGTCCTCTTTTCACTCATCCAGGAGACCTCCGCATCCTTCTCGAGGAGGAAAGAAGTTCCGGGCAGCACCGACTGTCTCTGACGCAGGAAAGAAGTGTTACAACTGTGGCAAGGCGGGACATGTTCGACGTGATTGTTTCGCGCCTGCTGTGACCTGTTTCGAGTGTGGACAGGAGGGACATCGCGCAACATTTTGTGGGAATGCGACCCGATCTTTTGGTACTCGCACTCCAGCTCGATCCGAAAGAGACGAGTGTGAACCAGACGCGGCAAAGTGGATTTCAGCAGCAGAACGCTGGGAAGAGAGAGGCATCCAAGTCCGGGTCCGTTCCTCCACGCCCGCATTTACGAAATGAGGAAATCGATGATCAAAACACATTGTTGCATCGTGTACGATCTGCATCCTTTTGCAACCAGTTAGTGTCTTGTTCGATTCGGGAGCTACGCATTCTTTTATATCTTTGAACTGTGTTAATCGTTTGAACATCGCGTGCTTGTATAATTGTGAACCTTATGTTGTGGGATTACCGAGTGGAGAGAAAATTGTGGGAACCTTAGAAGCTAGGGATTTCCCAGTATCTATAGGAGGAAGAGAGTGGCCATCGAATCTCATTGTAGTCGACATCTACGGTGACGATTTAATTCTCGGAGATGATTGGCTCAACCGTTATGGATCTGTTCTGAATTACCGAGAGAGAGTCATTTCCATCATTGCTGACGACGGATCTGAACACTTATTCCGGGGATGGAGACCGGGAAGCTCGGGAAAATTGATCAAGGCAATGAAAGCTGTGAAATTACTGAAGCAGGGATGTCACGGACTTTGGTGCTATGCCATGAGGAAAGAGGAAGGAGTAGAGCTCTCGTCTATTTCAGTTGCGAATGAGTTCTCAGATGTATTTCCTGACGAACTACCTGGGTTACCTCCACAGAGGGGAGTGGAATTCACTATCGAACTAGAGCCTGGAGCAGCTCCTATTTCCAGAGCACCATACCGCATGGCGCCAACCGAGATGTATGAACTCAAGAAGCAACTGGAGGAATTGTTACAGAAGGGCTATATCCAACCTAGTGTTTCTCCTTGGGGAGCGCCCGTTCTTTTTGTCCGAAAGAAAGACGGATCCCTCCGACTGTATTGATTACAGTGGAACTCAATAAGATGACAATCAAGAACAAGTATCCTATACCTCGGATCGATGACTTGTTTGATCAACCGCAAGGGGCAAGGGTATTCTTGAAGATTGACTTGCATCGTGATACCACCGATTGAGAATTAAGGAATGGATATACGAAATCGCTTTGGATCCCTAAGACGGCATTATGAATTCGTAGTGATGCCGTTTGGACTTACCAATGCTCCTGCAGTATTCATGCAATTGATGAATCGGGTATTCTTGGAATACTTGGATAAATTTGTGGTCGTCTTCATTGATGACATCCTGATATATTCGAATAACGCAGAGGATCATGCTGAACATTTACGTGTGGTTTTGAGCACCTTGAGGAAGGAACAGCTATATGCAAAATTTTCTAAATGCGAGTTCTGGCTTAAGGAGGTAACCTTCCTTGGGCATGTGATATCAGCCGATGGAGTTCAGGTGGACCCGAAGAAAGTCGAAGCGATCTTGGAATGGGAAGCTCCTAAGAACGTGAAGGAAGTCCGAAGCTTCTTAGGACTAGCTGGATATTATCGCCGCTTTGTAGAGGGATTTTCCAAAATTGCTCGTCCGCTCACCCAGCTGTTACAGAAAACTCAAAAGTTCATGTGGAATGAGAAGTGCCAGGCTGGTTTTGACGAACTTAAGAGGAGGCTGACGACAGCACCTATATTAGCGCTGCCAGAGGGAACTGATGGATTCATGGTATACAGCGACGCTTCGAATCAGGGTCTGGGTTGTGTATTGATGCAGAAGGATAAAGTGATTGCTTATGCTTCTCGGCAATTGAAACCATACGAGATTAATTACCCGACTCATGATCTGGAGCTAGCAGCTGTGGTCTTTGCCTTGAAAATCTGGCGACATTATTTGTATGGCACTCATTGTCAGATCTTTACAGATCATAAGAGCCTCAAGTACATTTTCAGTCAGAAAGAGTTAAACATGAGGCAGAGAAGGTGGCTGGAATTAATCAAGGATTACGACTTGGAGATTCTCTATCATCCGGGGAAAGCAAACGTAGTAGCTGATGCTTTGAGCCGTAAACCTGTTTCTCTTCGAGTGTTGGAAGCACTTACGTCCCAAACCAGTATTCAACGAGAATTGATCCGCGAGGGGATTGAGGTATGGGCACCAGGAATCCAAGGGCGACTTTATGTGATAGAACTGACTTCATCATTAGTCGAGGAGATCAAGTCTAAACAACTGAACGATTCCCTGATCCTTCGATTGTGTGACGAAGTAAAGAAAGGAAAAGCCCCAGGATTCGTGATACAAGACGATGGAGTTCTGAGATTTCAAAGTCGACTTTGCGTTCCCGAGGATGATGATTTGAGACGGACAATTTTAAAGGAAGCTCATAGCGCGCCCTATTCTATTCACCCCGGCAGTAGTAAGATGTATAAAGATCTAAAGCAAAACTTGGTGGGGAATATGAAGAAGGACGTAGCAGTAGTATGTTTCAAAGTGTTTGACTTGTCAAGAGTTAAGATTGAACATCAACGACTGTAGGAATGTTAAAGCCGCTCCGATCCCCGAATGGAAGTGGGAAGATATCTCGATGGACTTCATTACTAGTATGCCAAGGACTAGAACAGAATGAACATGATTTGGGTTGTAGTTGATCGATGACCAAGTCGGCTCATTTCCGGGAATTAAAGATACATGGGGACCCGAGAGATTGGCACGAATATTTATTGCGGAGATAGTCGATTGACGGACGCCGAAGACCATTATTTCGGATCGAGATGGTCGTTTCGTGTCACACTTCGGAAGGCGATTCATAAGGCTTTGGGGACCGAGCTCGCTTTAGTCTGCCTTATCATCCCCAAACGGATGGTCATCCGAAAGGACTATACAGATGAGAAGACATGCTTAGAGCTTGTGCATTAGATTGGTCGACTGATTGGGAAGTTCACTTGCCCTTGATCGAGTTCACCTATAATAACAGTTGGCATGCTTCTATTAAGATGGCCCCATTTGAAGCTTTATACGGGAGAAGATGCCTATCACCCCTGTGTTGGGAAGATTCTTCGCATTTGATCGAGACAGAACCAGAATTGATTATTCAGACTCAAGAGAAGATAGCTTTGATTCGAGAGAGACTGTTGACTGCCCAGAGTCGACAGAAGTCTTATGCAGATGTACGTCGTCGCCCTCTATAGTTCGACGCCGGGGACCACGTACTATTGAAGGTGTCTCCTACACGAGGGACTTTCCGTTTTGGGAGAAGAGGTAAGCTAAGTCCGAGATATATCGGACCATTTGAGATCCTAGAGAGAGTTGGGGATTTAGCATACAGGTTGGCCTTACCGCCATCGCTGAGTCACGTTCACAATGTGTTTCACGTATCCCAATTGCGGAAGTATGTACCGGACCCCAGTCACATCATTGATTTCGACGAGATCGAAATAGCTAATGATGGCACCTTCGAAGAGAGACCAATCAGAATACTTGAGAGCCGGATCAAACAATTGAGGAATAAACCAATACACTTGGTTAAAGTACAATGGTCACGACATGGAGTCGAAGAGGCCACTTGGGAAACAGAGAGGTGAGATGAAGACTAGATATCCGGAGTTGTTTTCATCTTAAGTTTCGGGACGAAACTTCTTTTTAGGGAGGAAGGATGTAATACCCGAGATTTCTGTTATGTAATTGGAACTTGTGATATTGTAATGATTGTACTTGATTTGAGTATTATTTTCCGTATTTCATAATCCGATGTTGTCGAGCGTTTATTCCGTGGTTGAGATTTAAAGATTGTAAATCTGCGCATGTAGCGCACGCTATTGGCTGTGTTTAGCGTGCGCTAACGTAGATTCATAGCGCACGCTACAGAGGGTCATTAGCGCACGCTATGCATGGTCAATTTGATTGAGACGTGCGGTAGGTGAGATCTGGCCGGGGGGCCCCTGTCGGATCGTGTCGGATGTACCTGGACGGCTTTCGGGAAAAGCCGAGTCAACGCCTTAGCGCACGCTACAGGTATATACGTAGCACACGCTAAGTGCCGAGTACAGTTTAGACTGTGGGCCGTTAGCGCACGCTACGAACAGGGTCTAGCGCGCGCTAATAGCCATTTATTATAAATAGGACAACATCCTATTCGTGATTCCAATTCTCTCTACTCTCATTACCCGAATTCCTACACTTAGAACATAATTTCCTTCACCCCAAACACTTCATACCAACATCCTGATTCGTGATTGAAGATTGTATTATCATTTGAGATTGGTGTTCAAGCTTTCGGTGTCGGATTGCTTCATTTTCCTCCGTGTTCTTCACTACTTGAGGTAGGTGATTCTTCACCAATGTTAGTAATGTTCTTAAGGACGTCTGATCATGCTTAGATAGCCAGTTATTTCGTTTATGATCGGTCATCACATGTTAGAAGGATACCTTGACGTATCGGCACTATTTATCGTATGAACCTTTGAACCATCTTAGTAGTATGGACTCCTAAGCGTTTTCAAATCGGTTTATGATCAGTAATCGGAGATTACCTAGTTCGTATGTTTTACGTAAGGAATCATGTGTTGTGGGACTTGAAATAATCGGAACTTAGAATATTTCTTGAAGATCGAAGATAAGAAATGATGTTGAGTTGATTATACGTATATTTGTACCTCATGATCATGGAACTTCCACAGAACATTTTTTTTAGCATGACATGCTCGAGGATGACTTGTTGTATCAACATAGAATTCATGAATTCACCACCTTTCAACCCAGTTTTTCCGTTAGCAGTATTCTGCCATGCAACGTTAGCGCACGCTAACATATGTGAGTTAACGTGCGCTATCGGGGTTCAGTTAACATACAAAACGTACGTAGCGTACGTTATGTATCGGCCGGTTCAAGCGCCGATTCGTAACTAGCGCACGCTAGTCTTACAGGATAGCGTACGCTAACAGGCCTGCTTAGCGCACGTTACGTAGAGTACGTAGCGCACGCTAAGCAGTCCAGGCAGATTGGTTATTTTGAGCTTTTCGGCCATAGACCGAATTGTTAGGCCATCGTTCGACTTGAGATGATTTGTATATCGTTCCTTTTGTTAAGGTTCGAGCTTGTTACGTTGATCGAAGGAGGTGGCCTTCGAGTGTGTCGAGATCATTGAAGTGTTTCGTCCTTGCCATTTTCGAGGCAAGTATCATATGTCGAGTTCGATTTATCATGCTTGTGGTTTTATTCATATTGTTGAATATGATATGTATTTCTGAGAATTTTCGTGATATTCGTTGTTGTTTGTTCGTATTGATGAACATATTGAAATGCATATGTGTATGCATAATTGATTGATTATGGTATAAATGATCCGAGGGGGTCATGAGGATCTATGCTGAGGGCGCTGGATCGAATGTCCACCATGCGTTGGTCCGACGGGATCATCATGGGGATCTATGCTGAGGGCGCTGGATCGTTGGACGGGTTTTCCACCATGCGTTGGTCCGACGGGATCATCATGGGGATCTATGCTGAGGGCGCTGGATCGTTGGATTACCTTGCATTGTGCTGATGGAATCGTGAGGATTCGCATCGTTGGATTCCGGTGGCGGAAGTCCGTTTTGCATGTTTTATGATACATTGATGATTTATTGTATGATGATACTTGTACTAGCATTGTTTTGCTAACCCCTTCGGGGGTGGACATTGTTTTGATGTTCAGGTAGCCGAGGAGCAGGAAAGCAACCACAGTACCGACAGGACGATGAGATGGCTCAGTGATGTGATTGATGTTATTGTTATTGTGATTGGTCTTCTTGGTTCGTTTAGTACTCGAGTACGTCGGTTTTAATAAAGTCAATTCGATATGGTTGTATAAGTTAACTCATTTGATCGGTTGAATCAAATCTGTATTTGAACTTCAGTTCTTCGATTGTATTGCTTTTACACTTCTCCTAAATTAGCCTTGTAAATCCTTATCTAAAGGGTTTACGGCGCAGTAATTATTCCGAATATCTCGGGGTGTTACAATCACAAGTCAGAAATCTCGGGTATTACATTCAAAACCTTTATCTAAAGCTATAAACTCAGATTCCATAGTGGATCGAGCTATACATGTTTGCTTTGTAGATTTCCAAGAAATAGCTCCACCTCCAATGCAAAAGACATATCCACCAGTTGATTTATATTCTCTATCATCTTCAATATAATTGACATCACAATATACCTCGAGTACAGATGGGTATCTCGAGTAGTGTATCTCATAGTCTAGGGTACACTTTAAGTATTTTACAAAGCAATCCAATGCTCATGACTAGGATTGCACGTATACCTACTCAACATGTTAACTGGAAAGACCAAGTCTGGACGAGTACAATTTCTCAAGTACATCACACTTCATATAACACGTGAATATTCCAATTGAGCTACTGGTTCTGATTTGTTAGCAATCAGATTTATGCTTAGATCAATGGGTGTCCTGCAAATAGGACCATCAATGGCATTGAATTTCATGAGGACTTTCTCAACGTAGTGAGATTGTGACAAGATTATTCCATATTGAGTTCTATGAATTTTAATACCCAGGATTACATCAGCATTGCCCATGTCTTTCATGTCAAAATTTCTTTTGAACATTCTTTTTGTGTCCATGATTAAATCATGACTACTACCCATTATCAATATGTCTTCTACATATAAACATACAATGATATATGCATTTGATGTGACTTTGATATAAACATATTTGTCACACTCATTGATTCTGAAACCATTTGATAACATTGTGTTATCAAATTTAACATGCCATTGTTTTGGAGCTTGCTTAAGTCCATACAATGACCTGACTAATTTGCACTCTTTTTTCTCTTGACATGGTGTAACAAACCATTCATGTTGTTCCATGTAAATTTATTCTTCTAATTCCCTATTCAGAAACTCAGTCTTCACATCCATTTGATGAATTTCAAGATTGTGTAATGCAACAATCGAGAGAAGCACCCTAATAGATGCTATTCCGGTTACTGGTGGGTAAGTGTCAAAGAAATTATATCCTTCTTTTTGTTTAAACCCTTTAGCAACCAGCCAGGCTTTAAATTTATCAATGGTTCCATCTGATTTATATTTCTTCCTTAGGATCCACTTGTATTTTAAAGGTTTACAACCTGGTGGAAGATCAACTAACTTCCAAGTATGATTTTTCAGAATTGATTACGTTCCACTATTAATTTCTTCTTGCCAGAGTGGTCCATCTGGACCGGACATAGCTTATTTGATAGAACTAGTCTCATCATCCAACATGAAAGTGATAAAAATTGGTCCAAATGATTTAGCCATTTTTACTCGTTTACCACGTCCTGGTTCTACATCTTTCTATGTTTCAACACTCGGTGTAGACTTCATCTCAGTCTCTTACGTTCTTCTATTAGAACTAGATTCAGCACTATCTTGCAAGGACATATATTTTCGAAGAATGTAGCATTTCTTGATTCAATCGTAGTACCCTCAGTAATTTCAAAATTTGCTGAATTGTGTACTGTTTAGTATATTTTGAGTAATATTTTTATTAGTATTTTATATATATAATTGTGTGTTGTGTGATAATTTATTCGTTTTACCATATATTTATATTATTTCATTTTGTTAGAATTTTCTATAATTTTATGTCATTTTTGGATAATTAATTGGAATTAAATTATATCTGCAGGTTAACCAACCGGTACAAGACAGATCAATTGGTTCAAGGGCGATATTTTTACAAAATTCAAATATAGTTATGACTGGTCTCACTTTATTCGTCTCATCGAGACGATCGTTTTAAAAAAAATTCATCCCAATCCGAGTTCGTATGAAGAAGTTATGACCGTTCGAAGGACAATTAAATAGACGGACCATATTGTGCCACGTGTCAACACCTGCTTGGACCGGAATTTCAACTCTGTGCTGATGTCATCCATGACATCAGCACCCATGACAGCCGTGTATTATTATTGGGGGTGAGATTTTAAAATTGTAAAAATGATTATTTTATTGATTTTGAATTAGTATAAATAGGGGATGAATGTGTAGTGTTTTAGGAGGAGAAAAAAGGAGAAAAAATAGAGAGATATTATTGTAAGGGAGAGAAATAAAAATATTGTGTAATAAAATTATATTTGTGTAATAATATTATGGAATATTTATTTATTTGTCTTGTTATTATGAGTGAGTAATTTTCTTTTACTGGGGTTATGATGAAACCATGTCTATATTATTATTAATATTTATATAATAATTCCAAATAAATGTTTTTAACGATTATGATTTTCTCTTCAATAGGGGAATATTATTTCATCAATTATATCACGTATTTTTGATAGTTATAAATTCCCCATTACTTTGTGATTATTGATATTAGTTAATTTCTTTGATTATTTGTTTTCCATTAAATGGATACATATAATGCTTAGAAATTACATTTTTCAAGCGAAGGAAAATCTATATTTGAATTATAATTTTGTACTTATTGTCAAATCTATAGGGAAATAGTGAGATTGATTTCAGAATCTATTCCCTGAATTTCTTGGAATTAGAATATAAATTATATAATAAAAAGACATTGGTGGATTCTAAACCCTAGTAAATTATTTAAAATCAATTTATCTAAAATCTACTGTTATTTAATGCAATTATTTTAACCAATCCAAAATCAAATTATTTGGGACTAGGTTAGAATTTAATATAATTTGGTTCAAAACGATAGGAATATTCACTAGTATAGTCCTCCCTGTGGAATCGACCTTGCACCGCATATCTACATCGAACAAATCGTGCGCTTGCGAGTATTAGACTAAAGAATCAACCAACAACAAGTTTTTGGCGCCGTTGCCGGGGAGGCGCAAACGAAGTGCAAGAAGACCGTCGTCACCAAGTTAGTTAAATTCTTCTACTAGTTATTTATTTTACTGCTTTTCTTTATTATTATCTGTCTTTTTCATATCCGTTTTAGATTGTGTTAGTTGTAGAATTTATTTTATTGAAAAAAAAATCTGAAAAATAATAAAAACTTATAATAATAAATATAAAAATATAATAATAATAATAAAAGCTACTGTTTATTTTCGTAAAAATAATAATTAAATAATAAAAAAATAAAAAAGTCCAAAAATATATAAAATTATAAAAAAATCTGAAAAAGTTTAAAAAATTCAGAACTTATTTATTTTTATTTAAAAAAAAAGATCTGGAAAATACAAAAAAAGTTTCAGATTTTAAGGTAATATTTTTGTAATTTTTGTAACACCCCCAAAACCATATGGGAATATTACACGCCGTAGACTCCTTTCCACAAGGATCTACCAGGCTAAACATCCATAAACAACCAAATGCTTGCCCAACCATGGTCAAACAATAAAATGATACAGATCGGTATGGTCACTTACACGTGAATACATAGACCGATGAGGTCACACAACCCAATCGATAAAACTGACTTAAATGACATTACCCACACAGGGGTCGAAATACAATACAGCGGAAGACTGAAATTAACTCTGACAACACAACAAAAATCAAAACAACTCTCGACTCATGATTAGTATCGCAGCTCGTCATCCTCTTGTGCCAATCCTGTGACTGCTCCCCTTAATCTGCATGTACCTGAACGCAAAACAGACATCCACCCTCCGATTACTCGGGGGTTAGTAAAACTCCACTGTTTTACTAGTGCAAGTATCAAATCATACAAAATGTAACAAGCAAATAATAATCGTGAGTCCAATATAATAATCAAGTATCAAAATATTCCCGGGAGGTTTTCACAAGGGAAGATAAGCTATGAAGCATTCGAAAATAAGATTATCATCTCGGGAACTTTTTTTAGATTTTCAAAACCTTTAAGACCTCAAGTCCTGATTCACAAAACCTTTCGAAAAACTTTAGGGCCTTAACCCGATTCTCGTTTCAAAGCACACTAGATAATAAATCATTATGAGTCCGAGACCCATATTTAAAATGTTACCCAAATAATCACTGCTACACGATCATTGTTCGTACACATCATGTACCGAACTCCAGAGGCCTCGACGGACCTTACCCGGACCACACACTGTTCGTACACATCATGTACCGAACTCCGGAGGCCTCAACGGACCCTACCCGGCCACAAACATCGTTCGTACACATCATGTACCGAACTCCAGAGGTCTCGTCAGACCCTACCTGGATCACACACCTTGTTCGTACACATCATGTACCAAACTCCAGAGGCCTCGTCAGACCCTACCTGGATTACACACCTTGTTCGTACACATCATGTACCGAACTCCAGAGGCCTCGTCAGACCCTACCTGGATTACACACCTTGTTCGTACACATCATGTACCGAACTCCAGAGGCCTCGTCAGACCCTACCTGGAATACACACACACATCGACACGACACAACTCATAATCATCAAATATCAAGCCATTCCACATTACATACAACAATAAGCACAATTAATCAATCACATTGATCACCACAAAATCGTACATCCCATGCACATAACACAATCTCAACACTCGCAACAACTATCGTCAATCAACGACACATAACCAGCATAACACACGTTCGGTAGACAATACATTGCACAACCGAGTGTACAACCATCCCATATGTACATCGCAATCCTGCACAAATGGCACAACGCCTAACACGTATACTAATATAACATTATTATCACAAAGCCTTCAAATTACGGAAAACACAGCCAACTCAAACAGAACATAATTATGAAGGCAAGCAAAATCATCATACGTAATTACTAGTCGCAAGATACAAGTCGTATAATAAGATACTTGCCTTAATAACCGCTACC
This sequence comes from Orobanche coerulescens, assembly GCA_033398695.1. Lineage (NCBI taxonomy): Eukaryota > Viridiplantae > Streptophyta > Magnoliopsida > Lamiales > Orobanchaceae > Orobanche > Orobanche coerulescens. Next base: position 109,149,449 of record CM065819.1, read on the forward strand.
AAACGCTCCGAAGAACACGGTTCGATCGGGAAGCTCGGACCCCGAAGAAGACAACGAATGGAAGGGTTCCGACTCGAGTTCTTCACAAGAATTCGACCATAACAACATATAATCAATAAATCATCGATCATACGAGGAAGAATAATGGTAGAACGCTCGAATTCTCTTTGTGACATTTTATCGAACACCTTCAAGGCGTCGATAAAATACTCAATAAAACGACAAATCCGTGGCAATCCAACCGTGGAATAACAAGGAATTAGATATAATATAGCTTAACAATCATCAATCCATCAATATTCTGAGTTAAAACGGATTAAACGGACAAATCGAACAAAATCCCCAAAACTATATTTTAAGAAAACTTGCCTTGATTCGGTCGATCGGAGCAAGTTATGGAAGGATTAATCGATGTTATGAACATCAAAACTTCATGGATTTAACCCTAACAACATCCCTCCATGATCATCAAAGCTCCGGCGCGGAAGAGGAAGAAACGAGTGAGAAAAATGAAGAAAACCCGATCGCTCGCCATATTTATAGCCTGCCGACACGGCGCAGAAAACGCCCAGATCGGCGCCGGGTGTCTCGGCCGTGTCTCGCAGTGCTGGTCCTCGCCAACCCGGGCGCAAGACACGGCCTGGCGGCGCCTGTCCAGGCCGCTTTCACAGACTGCCACCAGACTCGGCTGCTCCGACGGTCCGAAAAATCCCAAACTCGACTAACGTAATCAAAGCACGGTTACGAAGTACCCGTAAAGAAGAATCCGAACACTGAGAGAACACATGATTCCGACCACCCGAAGGCTCGAAATTCGACAACGGAAAGTAATTACCCCAAACTTTGGGAAATTACGAAAATGGCCCAAAACGTCCGAAAATCACGATACGTGATCGAATAACCAAACCGAGTTCACAACACGTCTAAAAAAGTTAAACGGACTTACGGGAAACTCGAAACAGTAATTTCGAACGAGATTCACAAGAATCGAACTCGAGTGCGGAAAAGTCGTTAAGAAACACGGAACTCAACAAAACAATACCGAAACGAACTTGGATAACAAAAATGCAGAATTAATCATTCTCAGAATGATGAGACGGTCCTAAGCGAGTCGTCGAAACAGACTTCCGCCGAAAAAATAAAATTACCGGAAATCCGAAATTGCGGATATTACATTCTACCCTCCTTAAAAGAAGTTTCGTCCCGAAACTTAAATCAAGTAGGGAGAAGCAATATCCCGCCAGGAAAACTCAACGAGATACACAAGAACCGAAAAAAAATTCGTGCCCAACGGCGAAACGTTACAAGCAACGCAAGGGAATATACGGCGTAAAAACACGCCCCACGACGACTAACGCAACGCCACCGACTATGCTTCAAACAACAACGATCAATTAACGACGCATCACATACCACATCACATGCACACATTTAATCGAAGAAACGTACGCTACAACAAGTTGCACCCGACTAAAACGGTTATGCGATAGAAACAAATAGAGTATCACGATAGAAATCATTCCGACTCTCATCAATAAGAAAATGTCCGACGTCAAAACACAAACAATTCAAGATAACGGAAAACGAGAATACCGGACATTACATTCTATCCTATTTAAAAATAAGTTTCGTCCCGAAACTTAAAATAAAACATCATGGTAGAATACAAACAAAACCAAAAAGTCCACGCAACAAATATCAATTTCTACACGAATTACAGCACGAAGTACGATACACAACTACATCACGGGACACCACCAGTGTAACACCCCGAGATATTCGGAATATGTTACAGTGCCGTAGACCCCTACATGGGACCTACCAGGCTAGAATAGAAAAACTCCACTCGACTAACCATATTGGTTAGCGAGGATACACAATTAAATAATATGACATATAAAGATACGCCCGGAGCAACCGGCAAAATAAGCATCAACCAACAACGTGACAATTTAAAGCAATACAATACGGAGTTTGGAACAAAAAGCCTAAGTACTCGCGAGTACAATCTATAAGTTTAAAACTGTGGGAACAACCATATCGAAATGGACAGAGGGAAATAAATAGACCCAAATGCACATGTCAACGACCCTGGCCAACATCCTCGCATCGTCCCGGTGCTCGCTCGTCCGGATAATCATAACCTGAAATCCATAACAAGAATTTCCCCAAAACGGGTCCCCAAAGGGGTTAGCAATTACGCTAGTACAAGTAATCAAGGCAAACCAATCGCTTACACATTTCATAGTACATGTACCAATATCATTTCGAAAAGTCAAAACCAGACATGTCTTTTTCCGGAAATAAATAGTCAAACAATTTGCCTTGAGAACAGGGCGGCAGCATACATTCTCACTCGAGGCCTCATAGGGACCCTACCGAGTTGGCTACAATTACAGAAAAACAAAATCACGCACACGCTATGCCGTGAGAACAGGGCGGCAGCATACATTCTCACTCGAGGCCTCACAAGGACCCTAACGAGTTGGCTAGCGGTACGAAACTCGTGAAATCCAGGGCGGCAGCATAGATTTCCCTCCTTGACCCCGTTGGGCCAACACAAGGTGAGCAAATTACACACAATATACATTACCATTTCACGTTAAGCATAAAGGTTTCCAAAAATACTTGCCTTGAATAAGAGACGGCGCAACGAACGGAAGGAAAACACCGACGACCGATAGGAGCCGATAATCACGAACCTAATGATACGAAGAACACAATCACCACCAATTCTAACTAAATACGGAATTGGAAACACCCGAAAACCCTCCTACGATTTATGTGTATTCGTATCAAACAACGACGAGGGCGGATCGCAACCAAACCCTCTCGATTATGTAAATATCACGAAATACATCATGAGTTCGTAGGAGAGCAAGAACAATGACGAGATTAATCATAATCAATAAGGATTAATCAACAATACGAAGCAAATCGAACAATACACCCGAAAATCCCCAAATCCTCCAAGGTAGGTTATAAGAGATTTTACCTTGATTTGAAGATGAACGATGGATGATTAGTGATAGGTGGATGGTATGATACTTGAATATGCTCTTACAATGGAGTTTGGATCGAAATCGGTCGAACCCTAGCTCAAGTCGTCGCTCCCGTCGCGAAAAGGAAAGAGAGAAGTGAGAAATGAGGAAAAACTGGGCCGCTGCCAGTTTATATACTGGCAGGTGTTACGGCCGTAACACACCCCACATACGGCCGTAACACAGGAACATTACGGCCGTAACCCGACTCTCTTACGGCCGTAACTGGCCTCTGGAAAGAACTGGGTAAAATTTACGAACGACACTTACGGCCGTATCAAGACACCATTACGGCCGTATCAATACTTACGGCCGTAACTCTAGCATGTTACGCCCGTAACCCCCCCACTGGAATCAAGTGCAGAAAACGAACTCATATTACGGCCGTATAAGGGAAACTTACGGCCGTAACTCTCAAGCATTACGGCCGTAACAATGAGGCTTACGGCCGTAACATAGCCTGAGACAGCAAGAAGAAATCTGAATCACTTCTCGACGAGGAAATGATCGGGACGTAACGAGACGTATCTGCTACCAACTGATATACTTCCAACAGATTCACGCCAACGACAAGAGATATAAAATGAAACGTGATTCCGAATGTCCGAAGGTTCAGGAACAACAAAGATAACAAGAATACCCTAAACTTGGGAAAATTACGAAATGGCCCAAACGTTCACAAAACCGCGATATGACGTCGGATTAACAAACCGAAACTCACGATACGAACAACTCAACTATACGAACTCGTGAAACCAAAGGAATTAGAAAAGCGAACGAGTTCTACGAGAATCGAACATCCGTGCCATAATACATGACATAAAACGGAATAATATCAAAACATCACCAAGATCATCCCCGATGGAGAAACTCCAAGAATAACATAGATTCAAAATGTCGACATGGTTACAAGCGAGCTACCAAAAATAAAAATACACCAAAACGGGAATATCGGACAAAGAAGAAAAAATGCGGATATTACATTCTACCCCTCTAAAAATAAGTTTCGTCCCGAAACTTAAGAAACAAACAACTCGGGGTATCTAGCACGCATGCTATCCTCGGTTTCCCAGGTCGCCTCATCGACACCATGCCTCGACCACTGCACCTTGACCAAGGGAATGGTCTTATGCCTCAGTCGTTTCTCCCGATGCTCTAAAATCTTCAAAGGACGCTCCTCAAAAGTAATATTCTTGGCAACGTCAATCTCCCCATAGTCGATGATGTGACTAGGATCCGGGACATATTTCCTCAGCTGGGAAACATGAAAAACGTTATGAACATGACTCAGGGCCGGGGGTAATGCCAAACGGTATGCTAACCCACCGACTCGCTCGAGAATCTCGAAGGGTCCAATAAATCTCGGACTCAACTTCCCCTTCTCCCCGAAACGGAAAACTCCTCTCATCGGCGACACCTTCAGCAAGACGTGGTCTCCCACCTCGAATTCTAAAGGTCGACGACGGGCATCGGCATATGACTTCTGTCGACTCTGGGCAGTCAACATCCGTTCTCGAATTAATTCTATCTTCCGCCTCGTCTCTAAAACGACATCCGGTTCGGTCCCGACCAAATCGGACGCCTCATTCCAACAAATCGGCGATCGACATCGTCGCCCATAAAGTGCCTCATACGGTTCCATCCGAATCGACGCGTGCCAACTATTGTTGTACGTGAATTCGATCAATGACAAGTGCTCCTCCCAGTCGCTACTCCAATCGAGGGCACAAGCACGCAACATGTCCTCGAATGTTTGGATAGTGCGTTCCGACTGTCCATCTGACTGGGGATGAAAAGAGGTACTCAAATGCAAACGGGTACCTAACGCCTTATGCACCGCCTGCCAAAAGTGCGATACAAAACGGCCATCACGATCCGAAACAATAGACTTCGGAGTACCGTGAAGTCTCACAATCTGCGCGATAAACACACGAGCCAATTTCTACGGGCCCCAAGTGTCCTTGATGCCCAGAAAATGTGCCGACTTGGTCAGACGATCAACAATCACCCATACCATATTCATGCCCGATCTCGATCTCGGCAAACTCGTAATGAAATCCATCGATATATCTTCCCATTTCCATTAGGAACGAAGTGACTGCAATAACTTGACCGGTCGTGATGCTCGATTTTGACTCACGACAAGTCAAACATTTTGCTACAAATCGCGCGACCTCCTCCTTCATATCATTCCACCGTAAATTCCTCCTCGTGTCCTTATACATCTTACTCGAACCGGGATGAACGGAGTAAGGTGTAGCATGGGCCTCGCGTAATACTGTCTCAACTCTAAGTCGTTCAGACGCAAAGCCGACTGAATCTCAAAACACCATCCTCATGGATTACAAAGCCGAGACTTTCCCTTAAGAATGTTCTCACGAATTTGAGTAATCATCGGATCCTCCAACTGCTTCAGCTTAATTTCATCGATCAAAGACGACGAAAACTCTAAAGAACAAAGTAGCCCGACAGTCCCAGGCAACAAAACCTCAATATATAACTCGATCAAAGTCCGCCAAGCTCGATCGAGACGTAAGGACCTCAGCGTCGCAACGCAATCGGTTTCCGACTCAAGGCGTCGGCCACGACGTTTGCCTTGCCGGATGATAAAGGATTTCGAGGTCGTAATCCTTAATCAGCTCTAACCATCTCCTCTGCCTCATATTCAACTCCCGCTGAGTAAATATGTATTTCAGACTTTTATGATCGGTAAAAATCTGACATGCCGAGCCGAAAAGATAGTGACGCCAAATCTTGAGCGCAAAAACGACTGCCGCTAACTCCAAATCATGAGTAGGGTAGTTAAGCTCATATGGCCTCAACTGTCTCGACGCAAAGGCAATGGTCTTGCCGTGCTGCATCAATACGCACCCAAGACCCTGGCCCGAAGCATCGCTATAGACGGCAAAACCCTCGTTGCCGCACGGCAACGCCAAAACCGGGGCTGAAGTCAAGTGCCTCTTCAGCTCCTCAAAACTCGACTGCCTCTCGTCATTCCAGACGAACTTCTCGGACTTATGGAGCAGCTGTGTAAGTGGCCGAGCCAGTTTCGAGAAACCCTAGACGAACCTACGGTAGTAGCCAGCCAAACCCAAGAAACTACGAATCTCCTTCACATTCTTGGGCGGTGCCCAATCCAACACTGCCTCAATTTTCTGCGGATCCACACGGACTCCTACCGAAATCACGTGACCCAAAAACATCACTTCCTTCAGCCAGAACTCACATTTCGAGAACTTCGCATAGAGTTGCTCGGTCCTCAAAATGTCTAACACTATCCGCAGATGATGGGCATGCTCTTCCTCATTCCTCGAATAGATAAGAATATCGTCAATGAAGACGACGACACACTTATCCAAATACTCGATAAAGACTTTGTTCATCAATTGCATGAACACCGCCGGCGCATTAGTTAACCCGAAAGGCATTACCACAAACTCGTAATGTCCGTATCTCGTTCGAAAAGCTGTTTTCGGCACGTCGGACTATCTCACCCGAAGCTGATAGTACCCCGATTTCAAATCAATCTTCGAGAATACCGCAGCTCCCTGCAACTGGTCAAATAAGTCATCGATTCTCGGCAAAGGATACTTGTTCTTGATGGTCACCTTGTTTAGTTCGCGATAGTCGATACACAAACGTAGTGAACCATCCTTCTTCCGCACAAACAGGACCGGTGCGCCCCAAGGCGAGGCGCTCGGTCGAACATACCCCGACTCAAGAAGCTCACTCAGCTGCTTCTTCAACTCTGACATCTCTGAAGGTGCCATGCGATACGGCGCCTTCGAAATAGGAGCCGCGCCTGGCTCTAACTCTATAGTAAACTCGACCTCACGATCCGGTGGCAATCCCAGTAACTCGTCAGGAAATACATCAGGAAACTCACTAACGACTGGAATCGACGAAAGCTCGACCCCACTATTATCAGCCTTCAAGGCGTAACACCAAGAATCAGTACACCCTTCCGCAGAGTTTCATCGCCTTTAAGGCATTAATAACGAACTGGTTTCCCCTCTTTCGCCTGCGAAAGAGTGTTCGGTGCCGTCCTCGGCTAACATAGTGATGATTCTCGTGCGGTAGTTCATGATCGCGCCATGCCGCTCGAGCCAATCATCCCCGAGAATCAAATCCTCACCCTCGATACCCACGACAATAAGGTTAGAGAGCCAAGCCCTCTCACAAATAATCACGAACAGTCCGGACTTCTCGATCACCGACAATTCTATCACCGCTAGGAAGTTTAACGATGAAAGGCTCACAAGGTGACAATCGGTCGAGACTCAAACGGCGTACACACTCTAGAGAAATGAATGAATGCGTAGCACCGAATCAAAAGCACACCGACAGGATGAGAATGGATATGAACAGTACTGCCGCCACGTGAGCCGCTGATCATCGGCCCTCCTCATCTCATAGATACGCGGCTGGGCAGAGCCGACACTGGAAGCTCCTCCTCTAACGGGCTGACCCCGAGCCCTACCTCGGCCGGCACTCGGTGGAGGCAGTGGAGCAAATGAGCCCTGGTTCACACTCGGCTCCAACGGTACTGATTGGGAAGAACGGGCGCCACGAAGCTGTTTGACCTGCTCACAAAAAGGGGCCCGGTGGCCCAGCTGTCCACAAGTGTGACAAGTAAGCTTCGGACGAGAACACTGCCGGCTCCTATGGCCCTGCACACCACAGTTAAAACATGTGGGTTCACGAGCGGAGGTTCCGGCGGCACCCCGAAAGCTCCCAGAGAAACAAGCCGAACCGCCCGTTGAAATATTTGCAGCTAGAGATTTCTGCTGGCCTCCACTCTTGGGACCAGAAAAATTTCCGACCGACTTCTGCTTCTTGCTCTCACGAGCCAAATCGCTAGCCGTCACCGACATATCATAAGCAAGAGCTCGACTCTGATAATCCTTCAAGATAGTACAGACGAGCCCAGACATATAGTCCCGAATGGGCAGCTTCATCCTCCTGGAAAAATGGAAAATTTTGTCGCTCTCAGCGACAACTTGGGTCTTCACATAACCCAACTCCTTGTTAAAGTCGGCAATGACCTTAGATACGGGGATATCCCGTGGTTGAGCATCGTAGAAAGCATGCACTCGAGCCTGTCTGACCGGCCACGGACAATATTCGGTCTCCATCAATTCTTGAAATTCGGCCCATGAAGCCATATGATCTTTGGGACCAACGGCCTCCCACCAATCCGTAGCATCTCCCGTGAGAAAATATTGAGCAATAGGGACCTTACGGTCCTCGGGGCAGTTAGTAGTAGTGAAGACTTTGGATATCTCCTTGATCCACCCTTCCCAGCCGATAGGGTCCGAAGCTCCCGAAAACTGAGGAGGATGCATCTTGATGACATCCTGAAGCCAGCGATCCGCTCCGCCCCGATTAGCATGGGCATGGTTGGGGTTCTGGACCACCTGAGCTATAGCCGCCATCTGGTTAACCATTTGCTGCATAACAGCCGCAATACCAAGATCGGCGCGCTCCTGAGAAGAAGCATGACTATGACGGTCACCGGTACTGCCGGCTCCCGAAGAATGTGACGTGGCCGCCCCACCGGCTGCCCCACGTCCTCGGCCGCGTCCACGACCACGACCACGACCACGGTTACCTCCGGCGTCCATACTGGTGTTAAGAGATAACAGAAGTACATTGATGATGAGTAAGGGAGGAAAAAGCAACTTCAACTCGATAAGCAGGAATACAATGTAAGAAAACGAAGGACTGAGTAAGAAAACTTACGAGCACTGGAAGTACCGAGATGCTGGCAGCGGTGTGACAATGTGCAAACAAAACATGACTAGACCCAAATAACCAACAAGCCTAGGTATCCATAAACCTAGAGCTCTGATACCATTTTCTGTAACACCCCGAGATATTCTAATATGTTACAAAGGTCAGACCCCTACATGGGACCTACCAGGATACAATAGAAAAACTCCACTCGACTAACCATCTTGGTTAGCGAGGATACACAATTAAATAATATGACATATAAAGATACACCCGGAGCAACCGGCAAAATAAGCATCAACCAACAACGTGACAATTTAAAGCAATACAATACGGAGTTTGGAACAAAAAGCCTAAGTACTCGCGAGTACAATCTATAAGTTTAAAACTGTGGGAACAACCATATCGAAATGGACAGAGGGAAATAAATAGACCCAAATGCACATGTCAACGACCCTGGCCAACATCCTCGTACTGTCCTGGTGCTCGCTCGTCCGGATAATCATAACCTGAAATCCATAACAAGAATTTCCCCAAAACGGGTCCCCAAAGGGGTTAGCAATTACGCTAGTACAAGTAATCAAGGCAAACCAATCGCTTACACATTTCATAGTACATGTACCAATATCATTTCGAAAAGTCAAAACCAGACATGTCTTTTTCCGGAAATAAACAGTCAAACAATTTGCCTTGAGAACAGGGCGGCAGCATACATTCTCACTCGAGGCCTCATAGGGACCCTACCGAGTTGGCTACAATTACAGAAAAACAAAATCACGCACACGCTATGCCGTGAGAACAGGGCGGCAGCATACATTCTCACTCGAGGCCTCACAAGGACCTTAACGAGTTGGCTAGCGGTACGAAACTCGTGAAATCCAGGGTGGCAGCATAGATTTCCCTCCTTGACCCCGTCGGGCCAACACAAGGTGAGCAAATTACACACAATATACATTACCATTTCACGTTAAGCATAAAGGTTTCCAAAAATACTTGCCTTGAATAAGAGACGGCGCAACGAACGGAAGGAAAACACCGACGACCGATAGGAGCCGATAATCACGAACCTAACGATACGAAGAACACAATCACCACCAATTCTAACTAAATACGGAATTGGAAACACCCGAAAACCCTCCTACGATTTATGTGTATTCGTATCAAACAACGACGAGGGCGGATCGCAACCAAACCCTCTCGATTATGTAAATATCACGAAATACATCATGAGTTCGTAGGAGAGCAAGAACAATGACGAGATTAATCATAATCAATAAGGATTAATCAACAATACGAAGCAAATCGAACAATACACCCGAAAATCCCCAAATCCTCCAAGGTAGGTTATAAGAGATTTTACCTTGATTTGAAGATGAACGATGGATGATTAGTGATAGGTGGATGGTATGATACTTGAATATGCTCTTACAATGGAGTTTGGATCGAAATCGGTCGAACCCTAGCTCAAGTCGTCGCTCCCGTCGCGAAAAGAAAAGAGAGAAGTGAGAAATGAGGAAAATCGGGCCGCTGCCGGTTTATATCTTGGCAGTGTTACGGCCGTAACACACCCCACATACGGCCGTAACACAGGAACATTACGGCCGTAACCCGACTCTCTTACGGCCAGAATCGCCTCTGGAAAGAACTGGGTAAAATTTACGAACGACACTTACGGCCGTATCAAGACACCATTACGGCCGTGTCAATACTTACGGCCGTAACTCTAGCATGTTACGCCCGTAACCCCCCCACTGGAATCAAGTGCAGAAAACGAACTCATATTACGGCCGTATAAGGGAAACTTACGGCCGTAACTCTCAAGCATTACGGCCGTAACAATGAGGCTTACGGCCGTAACATAGCCTGAGACAGCAAGAAGAAATCTGAATCACTTCTCGACGAGGAAATGATCGGGAAGTAACGAGACGTATCTGCTACCAACTGATATACTTCCAACAGATTCACGCCAACGACAAGAGATATAAAATGAAACGTGATTCCGATTGTCCGAAGGTTTAGGAACAACAAAGATAACAAGAATACCCTAAACTTGGGAAAATTACGAAATGGCCCAAACGTTCACAAAACCGCGATATGACGTCGGATTAACAAACCGAAACTCACGATACGAACAACTCAACTATACGAACTCTTGAAACCAAAGGAATTAGAAAAGCGAACGAGTTCTACGAGAATCGAACGTCCGTGCCATAATACATGACATAAAACGGAATAATATCAAAACATCACCAAGATCATCCCCGATGGAGAAACTCCAAGAATAACATAGATTCAAAATGTCGACATGGTTACAAGCGAGCTACCAAAAATTAAAATACACCAAAACGGGAATATCGGACAAAGAAGAAAAAATGCGGATATTACAACCAGGGACTCCCCGGGTAGGAACGAAAACCCAATTCCCGAACATCTTGGCAACGGTCTCACAATGCACCGCTCGGTGACCCACTTGGCCACACTCGAAACAGTTGACTAACGGTGAACGACAATTCTTCGCAGTACGAGATCAGGCAACAACAGTCAGAAAACCCCGTTCGAACAACAACGATCGAACAACAACGATCAAATAACAATGATCGAACAACAATGATCAAATAACAATGATCGAATGACAACAGTCGAACAATGACTCCGAAGTCCCTACTTCAACTCCAGACATTAAAAGAACTGGTAGAAAGTGAAAGATGTTACTTCCAAACAAGGTTCACAAGAATCGAACCGAACTCGGAAAGGTCACGATGACAAATAGGTCTATCTAAAACAAGGTCACAACCAGTTCGAATGATGGCAACTGAGACATCAAACAAGTTCAAAAAGTATCGACGAACACATGCAAGTCGATAGAATTTAGAAGGAGAAACTGCAGAAATCAAATATAGTACGGGTATTACATCCGACCTCTTATAAAAGAAATGTCGTCCCCGCAACTCACAACAACGGAAACAAGGTAACAACACAAAAAGCATCCGACAGGAAAATCTCCCATGGGTGTCTCAGAGTCGATCCTGATATCTGTGCTGAAGCGCAAACTCCGAAAGTCTCAGTAGCCAATTCGCAAAACTGAATTCGGTGTCCCTCGAAACGCATCACTGACGAGAAGGACAATTTACACGTGCATGCCCCGACACATCACGGTTGAAATACCTCGGCTCGGCATACCGAAAATACAAATGCTAGATACAATGGGGCATAAAGTCGCAAAACAATATAGCGGAGATGCCAACTCAGCACAACAAAAAATCACGACGGTATCGTTCGGCGACCTCAACGGCCCGAACGATAACCAACACCTAATTGCAAACATTATGAAACAATCACACATGTACACAAACGTACAAACCCAAGCTTCAACAGCTCACACTCGTGCGACAACACGCAAATCACCACGAGGCGATAAACAGTAAACACCAGTTCACACCTCTCACAGAGGGCTAGTACAACAAATGCGTGGCAACGCCTCGACGTTCATGCCACCAATTCGATCATACTCGGGAGCAAACATCATAACAACAACGCGAACATCATACATACATACCCAGCCCTCAAACGGGAATGAATAGGTTTTAAAAATGAAAACCTCCTTTTGAAAATAATTTTGGAAACACCGATTGATCTTGAGTATCACCCTTCAATAACAATACAATCGTGAAACATCGTTATCGAGACTTTGGAAACTATTTCGCATTCGATAAAAATGAAGACAATTTCTTTTCGTGAAAAACTTTCGGAAGTATTCGACCCTCGGGTCTAAGTAAAAGTGTTTCTAAAACATTGGAAAATATCTCAAAACATTTTGGTCCTCGAGGTAGAAGAATCTTGAAACATATTGTGGCACCTTGGATGTACCACAAGAAAATAATTCATTTTAAAAGGACGTCTCGAAATTTATTTTCTAAGGTACTCAAAGTTTTCAAAGATAATTCAATGGGCTAGAATGCCCAAAAATTTCAGATAATTACACGGAACATTATAGCGCCGTGGGTGCCGCGCCGGAACCCACCAGGCTAAAAACCATTTACAAAACGCCAAAAAGTTCGATGACTGTAATTTTTTACATTTTCCGAAGTATTTCAAAACACATTTTTCAAATACCGTCTGATTGTGTCATTTGAAAATACACGGCCCATTTGTCAAAATTTAACAAATTTTAAAAAATCCATATAAACCATTGTTTGACCGCACCACCAAAATATTTTCCAAAAATCGATTTCTACAAAATTCTAAAACTGTAAAGTCCTTCAGGAAACATTCTCAAACTTACCCATAGCGGACAAAAATTACAACATTCGAAGCAATCGAATTTAAAACCATATACTCAAATGGAAACCAGGGTCGCCAATTCAATCAAATGCATCTCGTGGTATCAAGTTTAAACACACAGCAAAATCATTCATCGGAGTTTCTCACAAACTCTACCGTCGGTACCTATTCGAAACCCATAAAGGTTTAAAACTTTCACAACCTACCACCCCACCCAGTGGTTCAAAGATAAAACAATAACGTGCCCAGTTCTATACACATACTATGTGTCACAAGTATTAAACACAACTATATTACACAATACTGTGTAAATAAAATTATGCACCGCAATTAACTCACTAAGATAAAATCGAGATACACAGGTATTACCCATAAAGGAGGAGACTTACATCCACAGGTCGCACGGAGGTGACGGTCGCCCACGATACTAATCTCGTCCGACAACATATCCGACACGTTGTGACTACGCACAACTCAACTTGTCACCTGACGACTCGAACGACAAGACAACACATTACTCGACAAACCACGACTCGACTCGACCCGACATCCTAGGTTTCCGCAACCTAATCTCCGATCCATAAATGTAACACCCCCAAAACCATATGGGAATATTACACGCCGTAGACTCCTTTCCACAAGGATCTACCAGGCTAAACATCCATAAACAACCAAATGCTTGCCTAGCCAGGGTCAAACAATAAAATGATACAGATCGGTATGGTCACTTACACGTGAATACACAGACCGATGAGGTCACACAACCCAATCGATAAAACTGACTTAAATGACATTACCCACACAGGGGTCGAAATACAATACAGCGGAAGACTGAAATTAACTATGACAACACAACAAAAATCAAAACAACTCTCGACTCATGATTAGTATCGCAGCTCGTCATCCTCTTGTGCCAATCCTGTGACTGCTCCCCTGAATCTGCATGTACCTGAACGCAAAACAGACATCCACCCCCCGATTACTCGGGGGTTAGTAAAACTCCACTGTTTTACTAGTGCAAGTATCAAATCATACGAAATGTAACAAGCAAATAATAATCGTGAGTCCAATACAATAATCAAGTATCAAAATATTCCCGGGAGGTTTTCACAAGGGAAGATAAGCTATGAAGCATTCGAAAATAAGATTATCATCTCGGGAACTTTTTTTAGATTTTCAAAACCTTTAAGACCTCAAGTCCTGATTCACAAAACCTTTCAAAAAACTTTAGGGCCTTAACCCGATTCTCGTTTCAAAGCACACTAGATAATATATCATTATGAGTCCGAGACCTATATTTAAAATGTTACCCAAATAATCACTGCTACACGATCATTGTTCGTACACATCATGTACCGAACTCCAGAGGCCTCGACGGACCTTACCCGGACCACACACACTGTTCGTACACATCATGTACCGAACTCCGGAGGCCTCAACGGACCCTACCCGTGTAACACCCCCAAGATATTCGAGGTGTATTACAGCGTCGTGGACCCCTACATGGGACCCACCAGGCTAACACAAGAAAACACCACTCGACTAACCGCTTCGGTTAGCAAAGAAACAATTATTAACAATAAGAACATAAAACAACACATCCGGTACAACCGGCATAATAAACATCAACCGACAAATACAATAACTCCAACGAATACCAATTACAATCCGAAAGGAAAAACCTATGTACTCGCGAGTACAATCTATAAGTTTACAATTTGGAAAACATCCACATCAAAAGAGACAGTAGGAAATAACAAGACTCAATCACACATGTCAACAACCTTGGCCGACATCCTCGTACCATCCAGCCATCGTCAATGGGTTGAACATAACCTGAAATCCATAACAAGAATTTCCCCGACAACGGGTCCCCAAAGGGGTTAGCAATTACGCTAGTACAAGTATTCAAGGCAAACCAATCGCTTACACATTTCATAGTACATGCACCAATATCATTTCGAAAACCAAAACAAGACGTGTCTTTTCCGGAAAATATACAGTCCACAATTAGCCTTGAGAACAGGGCGGCAGCATACATTCTCACTCGAGGCCTCGCAGGGACCCTACCGAGTTGGCTACAATTACAGAAAAACAAAACCACGCACACGCTATGCCGTGAGAACAGGGCGGCAGCATACATTCTCACTCGAGGCCTCACAAGGACCCTACCGAGTTGGCTAGCGGTGAAACTCGTGAAATCCGGGCGGCGGCATAGATTTCCCTCCTTGACCCGTCGGCCAACACAAGGTGAGTTACACACAAGTAATATACATCACCATTTCATGTTAAGCTTAAAGGTTTCCAAAAATACTTGCCTTGAATTATTGACGACGCAACGAACGGAAAGGAAAGTCACCGACGCTAGGAACCAATGAAACCGAACCTAACGATTCGAAGAATACAATCACAACCATTTCTAAATGAATACGGAATTGGAATACACTGAAAACCCGCCTACGATTCATGTATATTCGTATATAAACAACAACGAGGGCGGACCACAACCAAACCCTCTCGATTCGTAAAAATCACGAATTATAACATGAATCCGTTGGGAAACTAAGAATACCAACAAGATTAATCATATTCATCATGTATTAATCATCAATACGGAAAGAATCGGACAAAAACACGATAACCCCCAATTTTACCAATTGTAGGGTTCTAAAGATCTAACCTTGATTATTTGGATCAAGGGATGATATCGGACGGATTATTGATGATATAACCTCAAGAACTCCATGGATATGTTGTTAAACAACATGGCTTCAAGCTTAGAACACGCCAGTGCGGAAGAGGAGAAGAAGAAGGTGAAAAATGGCAAGAAAAAGCGTCTGCGGGGCCTTTTATAGGGGTTGATCGCCTGCCGACACACGGCCGTGCCGATCGGCACGGCCGTGTCGCATACCTGGCCGACAGGGACTCGACCGTGTCCTCGCTTGACACGGTCGCTGGAGGGCCTTCCGATAGTGACCGTCCGGCTGACTTCGGCATGACTCGGCCGTGTCACCGAACACGGTCGGGCGTGTCGGCGATCGGTTCCGCTTATCCGGAAGAGTACGGCACGGGCCGTGTCGGATGACACGGCCGAGTTCGGTCGGCAGAAACTTCGGCATTTCCGGACGAGTACGGCACGGGCCGTGTCGGACGACACGGCCGAGTTCGGTCGGCAGTGATCGGCCAATAACTAAAACGACCATAACTCTCTCGTCCGGACTCCGATTGACTCACCGTTTGAACCATTGGAAAGCTAACTCGATGTTCTATAATATTGCAAAGATTTAGAATTTTTGGAGTCACCAAAAATTAATGGTGATCTAACAAAGTCGAACTCATATGAGGAAAGTTGAAACAATGAACAATAACGATACACAACTCAAAGTTCACAACACGTCTAACAAAGTTAAACGGACTTGCGGGAAACTCGAAACAGCAGTTTCGGACGAGATTCGCAAGAATCGAACTCAAGTGCGGAAAAGTCGCTAAAAAGCACAGAACTCAACAAAACAACACCGAAACGAACTCGGATGACAAAAAGTGTAGAATTAATCATTCTCAGAATGACGAAACGGTCATGAGCGAGCCGTCAAAACGGACTCCGACCGAAAAAAGAAATTTACCAAAAATCGAAAATTGCGGATATTACATTCTACCCTCCTTAAAAGAAGTTTCGTCCCGAAACTTAAAATAAGTAGGGAGAAGCAATATCCCTTGCCAGGAAAACTCGACGAGATACACAAAACCGAAGACTCGCGCCCGACGGCGAAACGCTGCAAGGAACGCAAAGAGACATACGGCGAGAAAATACGCTCTAGGGCGACTAACACAATGTCACCGATAGAGACATAATAAAATCAACGAGTGACAAGCGTCATCAAATAGACAATACAATCGAGTCGATTATCCGAACAATCACAAAACTCAACGAACGAAAATCAATACGATTGACCAACCCAACGGTTCATCAACCCAAAACGCGAGTCAACGCTGAACAAATACGGAATTCCACCGCCCAAGGGTTGGAAGATCGAAAACGAGACTAATTTCCCGAACTTAAGGGAATTACGAAGGAGCCTGAACGCTCAACAATCACGAAACGAGAACAAAAATTGAACAAACAAACGATTGAGACAACAAAAATCGAACAATCATGTCCGAAAAACGTAGGATAATAAAATTCAAACAACAACTCCCAGGATGACCTGGTGAGAACAGCAAGACGTGCATTCCCACAATATCCACAGGAAAGGGAATAGGGAAAGTTCAAAAATGTTAACGAGCATAAACGAGTTGATAGAGCCAAAAATACAGAAGTTCAAAATCCGATCCACTTTGAATAAAAGAACTATTAGAACCAAAAGATGTTACTTCCGAACAAGGTTCACAATAGTCGAACCGAATTCGGAAAAGTCACAGCGATAACCAGATCGACTCAAAATCAGATTACATACTGCTCGAACGATGAAACCAAGATACAGAACAAGTTCAGAAGGTATCAATGAACACGAGCGAATCGATAGACTGGAGAAAGAGAAGATATAGAAGTCAAAATAGTACGGGTATTACCTTTGACCTCGCCCCTGAAACTCACCACAACGGAACCAAGGTAACAATACAACAAGCAACCGACACAACGTGGAACAATCACCGATGCACACAATCATACCAACCCGATCTCTAACAGCTCGCATATATGCGATAACGCATAAACCGCTACGAGGCGACAACATCCAATACCAATATCACACCCCTCGCAGAGGCTACCACGACAACTGTGTGGCGAACGACTCAACGCTCACACCACCAATTCAACAACAACTCGGGGGTTAACACCCTAACGAGAGTACGAACATCACACATATATTCTCGGACCACAAATAGGAATGATAGGTTTTGAAAACGAAAACCACCTTTTGAAAATAACTTGCAAGCACCAGTTGATTTTGAGTATCATATATCAAAAAGTAGTACAAACATTGTCATTGAGACTTAAAAAAAATCATCTTGCGTTTGAAAAAAATGAAGACACCTTTCGTTAAATTAAAACTTTTCAGCTATATTCGACCTCCGGGTCTAAGCGAATGCATTTCTAAATCATTAGAAATATTTCAAAATATTTTGATCCTCAAAGTAAAATAATTTTGAAACATAGCGTGGCACTAGTAGGCATCTTGAGAGTACTGTGAGAAAATAATTTATTTTAAAAGTACGTCTCGAGGTTTATTTTCTAAGATACTCAAGGTTTTTCAGAAGTACAATAGGCCAAAATGCCCAAAATTCGCACGTATCAACATTCACTTAAACACATCATATCACACGCATCAATTCGCTCAAAATCACGACAGTGATATACAATCCTTAGGATATGTTTAACAACATCGTTAAAACAGCAATCGGTTTACCAAAACTGGATGGAAAACGATATCAAGAACAAAACTCCAAAAAGTCAACTCTAGGGATTCAAGAAAACACCTAGATTCGGCGAAGAACAATGGATTAGATGATGTTAAAAATCATCTAGGATACTCCAAAACACCTTTGGATGGAAGAAAAATCAGCCCAGATGCGAAACCGAGTCGCTACGTCTCAAACTCATGGAGGAAGAAGAAGAAATGAAGAAAATGCAACTTCTAGAGATCGGTGTCCAAGATTTATATCGACACAATTAGCGTGCGCTAATCATTAAGGTTAGCGTGCGCTATCACGGCACCAAACAAAACTCCCGACCAAAATTACACCGTTAGCGTGCGCTAACCCCAAGTGTTAGCGTGCGCTAACGAGAACTTCGCACTCACCCGGAGCTCTGGATCGCTCAACTACCTGTAGCGTGCGGCGCTATCCTCCCCTTAGCGTGCTACCAACGCACTCTTGCGCGCGCTAGCCGCAAAGCATAGCGTGCGCTAATGACCCACAGAGACAACAACAGAACATATCCGAAAAGTTACATGCCGTAAACCTTTCTCACACAGGTTTACCAGGCTAAGCACAATTTCCCATCTCATTTCGCAAATGCTAAAAAAGACCAATGACGGTAATATTTTTCCAAAGCTCACAAAATCATTTGTCAAACCATTATGAAATATTCAAGGCCAAAATGCCAAAATTTGATTCAATGAATCGGTTTTACGAAATAAAACTCAGTTTGCAAAATACCGAAAGCCGTTTGAAAGAACTCACGCAGCGGATAAAATACGGTTCGAAAATACATCAGCAGTGACGACACTCCTCGTATAAACCAAATACGATAGTCTAATAAACACATATCGTGAAATCAAAATCCACAGAAGGATTCCATCATTTAACAACTAATCAAACAAATAACTCGTGTCACACGAGGCACAACACAAAGAAGGGAGTTTAACATCCATAGGTCGCACGTAAGTGACGACCACCCCTCGATACTAATCACGACCAATGATCTCAAACGACGCGTCGCGATGTGACTAAGTCAGACAAAATCCGACAAGACAAAACTCAACAAACACAACTTGACTCGACAGCCTAGGTTTCCCCAGGCTAATCTGATTTTTAAAATCGTATACTCTAGTTATTCGAAAATAAAACCGATAAGTTAAAAATCGTTTTCAAGACCCCTTTCAAACATGACAAGGGCTTAACGGCGGTAGCATTTTATAAAATGTCCTAAACACTTTTAAACACGACCTTTAAATACGACACAAGGTTTTATTTGAAAATACAAGGCTGGCTCGCCCAAATTCATGTCACTTTCAAAAACCCACAATACGATCAAGTCTAAGAAATTTTCAAGCATGCACGCCACATGTATTATTATTAACAGAAACACATTGGTTGCAAATATTAATAATTAGCCAAGTACCATCAATTCCAGAACACACGCATATACGACATTCAAAATCACCGCTCAACAAGCGCAACTCGGGAATACTAATTCCAAGCATATGTCAAACTATCTCTTCAAGTTTGACAGTGTAACCAAAGATCACCGATTTGGACGTATGTCGAAACCAGCTATGTGAGTTTCTCAACAAACTCTGCCATCAATACCTATACCGGAACATATCAATGTTCAAAACTTCTACATCATACTGCACCCTTCGGTGTCCAACTCATCGGTACATTCGGCTCAACATACATTTAGTATATCGCAATTACTAAACACAGATTCCATCATACAATAAAAGACTAGAGAGTCAAGCCCTCTCACAATATACCACGGAGCAAAACTCGGATCTTTCGATCACCAACGATCCCACCAATGGTAGGAAGTTTAGCGATGGAAGGCCCGCAAAACGACAAACGGTCAAGCCTTAACGGCGCACATACTCCAGAGAGACAAAGGACGGCGCAATACTAGAATCAAAAGTACACAAACCGGATGGATCGAGAAACAACTCGACGATAAGTACGAGAGAGGCAATCACAGTTCAAGAAGTGGAATTTCAATACGAGAAAACAAGAGAATCGAGTAAGGAAAACTTACGAGCACTGGATGTACTGAGATGCCGGCAGCGGTGTGACAATGTGCAAAACAAAACACAACTAGACCCAAATAACCAACAAGCCTAGGTATCCATAAACCTAGAGCTCTGATACCATTTTCTGTAACACCCCCAAGATATTCGAGGTGTATTACAGCGCCGTGGACCCCTACATGGGACCCACCAGGCTAACACAAGAAAACACCACTCGACTAACCGCTTCGGTTAGCAAAGAAACAATTGTTAACAATAAGAACATAAAACAACACATCCGGTACAACCGGCATAATAAACATCAACCGACAAATACAATAACTCCAACGAATACCAATTACAATCCGAAAGGAAAAACCTAAGTACTCGCGAGTACAATCTATAAGTTTACAATTTGGAAAACATCCACATCAAAAGAGACAGTAGGAAATAACAAGACTCAATCACACATGTCAACAACCTTGGCCGACATCCTCGTACCATCCAGTACCGCTCAAATGCATTGAACATAACGTGAAATCCATAACAAGAATTTCCCCGACAACGGGTCCCCAGAGGGGTTAGCAATTACACTAGTACAAGTATTCAAGGCAAACCAATCGCTTACACATTTCATAGTATATGCACCAATATCATTTCGAAAACCAAAACAAGACGTGTCTTTTTCCGGAAAATATACAGTCCACAATTAGCCTTGAGAACAGGGCGGCAGCATACATTCTCACTCGAGGCCTCGCAGGGACCCTACCGAGTTGGCTACAATTACAGAAAAACAAAACCACGCACACGCTATGCCGTGAGAACAGGGCGGCAGCATACATTCTCACTCGAGGCCTCACAAGGACCCTACCGAGTTGGCTAGCGGTATGAAACTCGTGAAATCCAGGGCGGCAGCATAGATTTCCCTCCTTGACCCCGTCGGGCCAACACAAGGTGAGTTACACACAAGTAATATACATCACCATTTCATGTTAAGCTTAAAGGTTTCCAAAAATACTTGCCTTGAATTATTGACGATGCAACGAACGGAAAGGAAAGTCATCGACGAACGCTAGGAACCAATGAAACCGAACCTAACGATTCGAAGAATACAATCACAACCATTTCTAAATGAATACAGAATTGGAATACACCCGAAAACCCGCCTACGATTCATGTATATTCGTATATAAACAACAACGAGGGCGGACCACAACCAAACCCTCTCGATTCCGTAAAAATCACGAAATATACCATGAATCCGTAGGGAAACTAAGAATACCAACAAGATTAATCATATTCATCATGAATTAATCAACAAAACGGAACGAATCGGACAAAAACACGAAAACCCCCAATTTTACCAAAAGTAGGGTTCTAAAGATCTAACCTTGATTATTTGGATCAAGGGATGATATCGACGGATTATTGATGATATAACCTCAAGAACTCCATGGATATGTTGTTAAACAACATGGCTTCAAGCTTAGAACACGCCAGTGCGGAAGAGGAGAAGAAGAAGGTGAAAATGGCAAGAAAACGTCTGCGGGGCCTTTTATAGGGTTGATCGCCTGCCGGACACGGCCCGTGCCGATCGGCACGGTCGTGTCGCAGAGCTGGCCGACAGGGACTCGACCGTGTCCTCGCTGACACGGCCGCGGCGCGAGGGCCTTCCGATAGTGACCCGTCCGGCGGCTGACTCGGCATGACTCGACCGTGTCCCGAACACGGTCGGGCGTGTCGGCGATGGCTCGCTTATCCGGAAGAGTACGGCACGGCCGTGTCGGATGACACGGCCGAGTTCGGTCGGCGTAAACTTCGCATTTCCGGACGAGTACGGCACGGCCGTGTCGGACGACACACGGCCGAGTTCGGCCTAAGTGATCGCCAATAACTAAAACGACCATAACTCTCTCGTCCGACCGATTGACTCACCGTTTGAACCATTGGAAAGCTAACTCGATGTTCTATAATATTGCAAAGATTTAGAATTTTTGGAGTCACCAAAAATTAATGGTGTTCTAACAAAGTCGAACTCATATGAGGAAAGTTGAAACAATGAACAATAACGATACACAACTCAAAGTTCACAACACGTCTAACAAAGTTAAACGGACTTGCGGGAAACTCGAAACAGCAGTTTCGGACGAGATTCGCAAGAATCGAACTCAAGTGCGGAAAAGTCGCTAAAAAGCACAGAACTCAACAAAACAACACCGAAATGAACTCGGATGACAAAAAGTGTAGAATTAATCATTCTCAGAATGACGAAACGGTCATGCGCGAGCCGTCAAAACGGACTCCGACCGAAAAAAGAAATTTACCAAAAATCGAAAATTGCGGATATTACAACCCGACCACAAACATCGTTCGTACACATCATGTACCGAACTCCAGAGGTCTCGTCAGACCCTACCTGGATCACACACCTTGTTCGTACACATCATGTACCAAACTCCATAGGCCTCGTCAGACCCTACCTGGATTACACACCTTGTTCGTACACATCATGTACCGAACTCCAGAGGCCTCGTCAGACCCTACCTGGATTACACACCTTGTTCGTACACATCATGTACCGAACTCCAGAGGCCTCGTCAGACCCTGCCTGGAACACACACACACATCGACACGACACAACTCATAATCATCAAATATCAAGCCATTCCACATTACATACAACAATAAGCACAATTAATCAATCACATTGATCACCACAAAATCGTACATCCCACGCACATAACACAATCTCAACACTCGCAACAACTATCGTCAATCAACGACACATAACCAGCATAACACACGTTCGGTAGACAATACATTGCACAACCGAGTGTACAACCATCCCATATGTACGTCGCAATCCTGCACAAATGGCACAACGCCTAACACGTATACTAATATAACATTATTATCACAAAGCCTTCAAATTACGGAAAACACAGCCAACTCAAACGGAACATAATTATGAAGGCAAGCAAAATCATCATACGTAATTACTAGTCGCAAGATACAAGTCGTATAATAAGATACTTGCCTTAATAACCGCTACCAAACGCTCCGAAGAACACGGTTCGACCGGGAAGCTCGGACCCCGAAGAAGACAACGAATGGAAGGGTTCCGACTCGAGTTCTTCACAAGAATTCGACCCTAACAACATATAATCAACAAATCATCGATCATACGAGGAAGAATAATGGTAGAACGCTCGAATTCTCTTTGTGACATTTTATCGAACACCTTCAAGGCGTCGATAAAATACTCAATAAAACGACAAATCCGTGCCAATCCAACCGTGGAATAACAAGGAATTAGATATAATATAGCTTAACAATCATCAATCCATCAATATTCTGAGTTAAAACGGATTAAACGGACAAATCGAACAAAATCCCCAAAACTATATTTTAAGAAAACTTGCCTTGATTCGGTCGATCGGAGCAAGTTATGGAAGGATTAATCGATGTTATGAACTTCAAAACTTCATGGATTTAACCCCTAACAACATCCCTACATGATCATCAAAGCTCCAGCCGCGGAAGAGGAAGAAACGAGTGAGAAAAATGAAGAAAAACCCTACTGCTCTGCCATATTTATAGCCCTGCCGGACACGGCGCAGCAAACGGCCCAGATCAGCGCCGGGTGTCTCGGCCGTGTCTCGGCAGGCTGCTGGTCCTGGCCGACCCGGCGCAAGACACGGCGCAAGCGCCGTTTCTGTGGCCGTTTCGCATGTCCGCCAACAGACTGGCTGCTCCGACGGTCCGAAAAATCCGAAACTCGGACACGAACGTAAACCGAAAGCACGGTTACGAAGTACTCGTAAAGAAGAATCCGAACACTGAGAGAACACATGATTCCGACCACCCGAAGGCTCGAAATTCGACAACGGAAAGTAATTACCCCAAACTTTGGGAAATTACGAAAATGGCCCAAAACGTCCGAAAATCACGATACTTGATCGAATAACCAAACCGAAGTTCACAACACGTCTAAAAAAGTTAAACGGACTTACGGGAAACTCGAAACAGTAATTTCGAACGAGATTCACAAGAATCGAACTCGAGTGCGGAAAAGTCGTTAAGAAACACGGAACTCAACAAAACAATACTGAAACGAACTCGGATGACAAAAAATGCAGAATTAATCATTCTCAGAATGATGAGACGGTCCCAAGCGAGTCGTCGAAACAGACTTCCGCCGAAAAAATAAAATTACCGGAAATCCGAAATTGCGGATATTACAATTTTGGTATATTAATATTATAAAAAAATCAAAAATTTTAATTTAAATTCGAAAAAAATAAAAAAATAATAAAATATATTAAAAAATAATCTGGAATAATATTTTCCGTAATAAATAAAAATCTGAATTATTTTATTTTATTTTTAAAAGTAAAACCTGCTAGTTTTATTAAAAAAATTTAATTTTCATAAAAAAATCTAAAAATCTAATAAAAAAAAATCAGATTAAGAATTAATAATTTAAATAATCTGGAATATATAATAAAATAAACTTTCGGAACTTTGAATTTTTTTTAATAAAAACATAATTTTTTAAAATAAATTACAATATTTTAATAAAAAAATAAAAAAAAATTAAAAACCTGAAATAAAAAAAAAAACAGAAACGAAAATTTGTAAAAAAAATATTTTTATTGTTTGCATAAATAAAATAAAGTTTGTAATTTTTATTTTTTTCCTAAAAAAATCTAATTTTTTTTTGAAAAAAATAAATAATATCTATTGATATATATATATATATATGTATATATATATATATTAGCTCTATATTATTAATCTAAAAATATAATAAAATTATAATAAATATAAAAATATAAAAACTAAAAAAATATAAAAAACAAAAACAAAAATCAGAATTTTTTTAATTTTTATATCTTGTCTTTAGTTTTAATAGAATCTTCTAGTGGTAAATTTAGATTGTGTTTTTAGTTGTTATTTTCTATTTACACTATTCTTAGACATTTAGTTTAGTTGCAATATTTCTCGTCGTATAATTTAGTTTATCAATAGATATTCCTTCCGTAGATCAATTAGTAAATTTATTCCTTTGCAATCTTTTACATCCTATAATTTTAGTAATAATTATAATAATTATCATTAATAATAATAATAATATAAAAACTCAATAAAATAATAATTAAAACAATAAAATCCTTTAAAAGATTCAACAAGGGATTGATATTTTTCACTCACTACTTTGTTCGATTTGAATAGAGAAAAGCTAAATATCAATCTTGTACAAACTGATTTTGAAAATCGATTGAATTTTGGCAAAAAGGCATCTGTTGTACATGCCGAAGAAAGTTGGATTTTAAGTGCGACCATTGTGACGCCTCCAACGATCTGAAAGTTCGATCGACTATCATAATTTGGTTTGTATGCAAAGTTAAAAAAATTGAAATATCGGTGAATGCAAGTTTGGCAACGAAATAATAAAGGTCGATTGACGAGAAGAAGATTGTCATTAACTAAAATTAAAGTTCAACAAACAAAGCCGATACCAAAAATGGACGAAATCGAAAATCAAAATAATCAAGTTGCAAAAGAGAAAACTTTAATAGAATATTTTTCTCCAGTGAGTGCTAATTCTCCCTCTTGCATAGTGTTGCCTACGACTAATGCAACTCATTTCGAACTTAAACCATCAATAATTCAACTTCTTCCATCTTTTCACGGTTTGGAAAGAGAAGATCCTTATATGCATGTCAAGGAATTTCTCGACATTTGTTCTACTTTCCGATTCCAAGATTTCTCTGATGAATCTGTCAAACATAGATTATTTCCATTTTCACTCAAAGATAAAGCAAAATTCTGGCTAAATTCTCTTCAAGCAAGAACAATTACGAGTTGGGACCAATTAGTGAATAAGTTTCTCGTAAAATTTTTTCCAATGTCCAAAACTGATAGTCTTAGAAGAGAAATATCATAATTTTTCAAAAAGAAAATGAAGAATTTTACGAGTGTTGGGAAAGATTTAATGATTTAATCCTTAAGTGTCCCCATCATGGTTTTGAAATATGGCATTTGGTAAAATATTTTTATGACGGTTTAACTCCAAACAATCGCTAATTAATCCAATCAATGCATGGTGGAAAATTTCTTCACCTTATTGGAGACGAAGCTTGGAATGCACTAGAAAATATGTCAATTAATTCACAACAATGGAATTCACTCGACTCTAGAGCCAAATCGATGCATACGACCCCAAAAAAAAGGTTGAATTTACGAGGTTAAACAAGATGTTGAAATAAAATCTACTATAGATGATTTAGTACGAAAAGTGGATGCGTTAGTCTTGAAGCAATCCATCCCCTCGTAAACTCAAAAAATGAATTTTGCATTTCATGTGCGGAATCATTTCATTAATCTCAATCTTGTCCCTCTGGTCCACAAAATCATGAAATTTTTAATGAAGAAGTCAATGTGTTACATTCATATGAAAAATCTTCGGACAGTCCATTTGCTCCAACTTATAATCCAAATTGGAGGAATGATTCAAATTTTTCCTGGAAGCAAAATATGCCTCCAATGAATCAAGGAGGACATCAAATGAATATGTCAAATCAACAAAATGTCCGTCCTAATCAATATCCTCCAAATACTTATCAGTATCCTTCTATAGTGCCAAAGAAACCATCTTTGGAAGATACGTTGCAACAATTCATGCAATCTACTCAACAAATGTTCCAATCAACTCAAAGAAGTCGCATACCAAACTCACAGGCTATTTCTAAGCTTGAAACACAAATTAGTCAACTTGCAACAACTTTATTTGAAAGAGAAAAGGGAAAATTTCCGAGTCACCCATCCCTAATCCTAAAGGACAATATGAAGTAAACTCTTCTAACGCAGGTTCATCTATAACTACCCTTAGAAGCGGAAAAGAAATACAAAAGCCCGACTATGATCCTAAGAAAACCAAATGAACCACAAGTTTCAAAATCAAAAGATTCTAAAGAAAAAGAAAAGCCTTACGTTCCAAAAGCTCCATTTCCTGAAAGACTTATTTCAAAAGATAAAAGTGCGCAATACAAAGATATAATGGAAATATTTAAACAAGTTCGAATAAATATTCCATTCCTTGATGCTATTAAACAAGTGCCTGCTTATTCTAAGTTCTTGAAAGAAGTTGTAAGAGCTGAAATAATCAAACTCTTAGATGTAGGGATCATCTACCCTATTTCTGATAGCTCTTGGGTCAGTCCTGTTCATATAGTTCCAAAGAAATCTGGCATAACTGTAATCACGAATGAAGAAAATGAACTTATTCCAACCAGAATTCAAACTGGATGGAGAGTCTGTGTTGATTACAGAAAATTGAACTCTGTTACAAGAAAATATCACTTTCCACTTCCTTTTATTGATCAAATGCTAGAAAGGTTAGCCGGTCATGCTTATTATTGTTTTCTTGATGGATATTCCGGCTATAACCAAATTCCCATTGCTCCTGAAGATCAAGAAAAAACCACTTTTACCTGTCCTTTCGGTACTTTTGCTTACCGACAAATGCCATTTGGTCTGTGTAATACACCTGCTACTTTTCAACGGTGTATGATGAGCATTTTCTCTGACATGGTTGAGCGGTTTTTGGAAATTTTTATGGATGATTTTTATGTATTCGGGTCTAGCTTTGATGAATGTTTACACCACTTAACCCAAGTGTTGGTTAGGTGTAAGGAGAAGAATCTTGTCCTAAACTGGGAAAAATGTCATTTTATGGTTAAAAAAGGAATTGTCTTAGGACATGTGATTTCTGAAAAAGGAATTGAGGTGGACAAATCTAAAGTTGATTTAATATCCAGTCTTCCACCCCCACGAACAATTACAGAAATTAGGTCATTCTTAGGCCATGCTGGTTTTTACCGTCGATTCATCAAAGATTTTAGCAAAATTTTCAAGGCCATTATGTAACTTACTTTCAAAAGACACACCTTTCGTATTTGATAATAATTGTCTAAAAGCTTTTAAGACACTTAAATCTATGTTGAACTCTGCACCTATCATCAAATCTCCAAACTGGAATCTTCCTTTTGAAATAATGTGTGATGCATCCGACTATGCCGTCGGTGTAGTATTGGGTCAAAGAGAAAATAAATTGCCAACTGTAATATATTATGCAAGTAGAACTCTAAATGATGCCCAATTAAATTATTCTACAGCTGAAAAAGAATTGCTTGCAGTCGTTTTTGCCTTAGACAAATTTCGACCTTACTTGATTGGTTCGAAAGTCATAATTTACTCCGATCATGCTGCATTAAAATATCTTCTTTCTAAGAAAGATACTAAACCTCGCTTGATCCGTTGGATTCTATTGTTACAAGAGTTTGACTTAGAAATTCGAGATAAAAAAGGTGCTGAAAATGTTGTTGTTGATCATTTGTCTAGGCTAATCGTGAATTTTACTGATAAAGAACCTCCCATTAATGAAACTTTCCCTGATGAACAACTCATGTCTGTTTCTCAAATACCTTGGTATGCCGACATTGTCAATTACCTTTTTACTGGTAACATGCCATCTCATTGGAATAACCAAGATAAAACAAAATTTTTAAACGAAGTAAAAAAATTCTTTTGGGACGATCTATATTTGTTCAAATATTGTCCTGACCAAATTATTAGGAGATGTGTGCCAGAACATGAACAACAAAATATCATTTCCTTTTGTCATGATCATGCATGTGGAGGTCATTTTAGTTCAAAGAAAACAACTGCTAAAATTCTGCAATGTGGTTTTTATTGGCCAACACTTTTCAAAGATACACATTCATATTGCAGCACATGTGATAGATGTCAAAGATTAGGTCGAATTTCTAAACGAAATATGATGCCTTTAAACCCAATTTTAATTATTGAAATATTTGATGTTTGGGGCATAGATTTTATGGGACCTTTTCCAATTTCTTTTAGGGGTGTGCATGGTATGGTATGGTACGGTTTTAGGGTAAAACCGACACCATAAACATACGGTTTTATTCGGTTTGGTAGTTCGGTATTTCGGTTTGGTTTATATCGGTACGGTATTTTTTCGGTTTTTCTACTTGATACTCTTTTTTACCCAATCAGGCAGTTAGATTCACAAATATATCAATTAACTAACCGTACCCACTAAAGAATTGCTTATACACTAAAAAGCTGCTTATATACGCTTACTAAAAGACTGACTTTCATTCATTATCATTAGGCCAGCGTGAAACTAAGAAAACTGTAAGCAAGAAAGCTGCCCTCTATCAAGATAATGAAAATTACTACCACAAGAAAGCTGCCCCCTATCAAGATAATGAAAATTTCTCATCTACTCATACCTGCCACATAAACTTCTGTCGTAGAACTGGTTCACAAAATATCAAAGAGCATATGTGAACATAATAAAAGCAACACAACATCTATCTAGAAAACCACCAACTGATATGGCAGCAATAAGTCCGTCGGAAAAGAAATTTCAACTACAAGGTTCTCCACCAGTTAACCTAGAGTTTCGACATACATATACTTTGATCACAAACATAGACTTATAGTAAAATACATTTCCAGCGGAAATGCAATGCAACTGATTTTTTTTTCTTTTTTTTTTCTGAATCCAGCAAGAGATAATTCACTTGGGAGGAACTATTTGTTGAGGTTGGTTTTCCTGCACCTGCTGATGGTTCAAAGGCCTCCTAAAAAGCATAATGTCCTGCATCATGCATAACCCAACATTATTACAGTCAATGTGCTGATATACTTTGAATTCACTAGTAACAGACATTTTCATTACAAAACCATTTAAATAGCTTATACAATATTTTACCAATTTTGGAGGATAAAAAAAAAGGACAAACAAGTGTCTTAAATCCATATGGAATAAAATGCATCTTACCCAAATAATTAATCATCGATCATACACATGGCGAAGAATTTTGGTCCACTTTCAAATGCATCTACAAGAAAGAATGATAAACATTTCATTATATATTGTATAATTTAGTACATAAAATAAAGAAATGATATAATGATACAAAAAAACCATACCAACTTCAAGTTTCTCCAATTTGTCTTGCAATTCCTCAATAGCCTTAGCATGCACATCTGGTAGCTCAATATCTGTGGGTGTAGAACGAATCTAATCTTGTGCGCATATTAAAGCTTCGGCGGTTTTATGAGTAAGAGAACTGCTAAATGGGTCAATCACCCTACCGCCGGTGCTAAAAGCTGACTCCGAAGCAACGGTGGATATTGGCATTCCCAATACATGTCTAGCAACTTGGGAAAGGATTGGAAATTTCAAAGAGTTAGTCTTCCACCAATTTAAAATGTCAAACCTCTCATCCCGATTCTCCATTCCATCCGATAAATATATCTCAACCTCCGATTTCTTTGTCACACCTCCATGTTCTTCCAAATACTTCAAGAAACTTGATTCGAGATTTATTTTAATATCGGTGTTGATAGAACTAGAGGCCTTGGTAGAGTTTGAAGATTGACCCTTGCTCCCACCACCCACATTTTCCGCTTTCAATTTGTAGTGATCAAATAAATAATTTAATGTCTTTATAACTCTATCCCGAATTTCCTTGGTTTTCGGAGAACCTATTCCATAGATTTGTTCTAAACACCAGTCAAGAAAACACATTTTATTCCGGGGATCTAAAACCACCGCAACATACAACAAAAAATTCATATTGTCCATATTCTCCCAGTACTTGTCATATTTAGCCTTCATTGAAATAGCCATTTTTTTTCTTATTTTCATCAGCGCTATTGCACATTTGTGAGATGCTTGCATGCATAGTAACAAGTTTACTAAAGAACATGTTGGAAGTAACATACTTTGACCCGGAGATTAAATTTGTAACATCATAAAATACCCTCAAGTATTCAAGGAACTGTCTAGCATTCTCCCAATCACTTGTTTCTGGAGGACCCACAACTATGTCCTTTCTTTTTCTCTTTCTTGTGTTACTCTCACACTCATCTTCATCACCACCACCAAAGTATGCTTTGAACTGATAATCTATCATATTCATTCTGTCAAAAGCATCAACATACTGAACTGCAGTTTCTAACATTAAAAAGGTTGAGTTCCACCTAGTCTCAACATCAAGACATGGTTTTTTATTGCAATCAATTTTAAATTTTTCAACACATTCTCTAAACCTCGCACTTAGCAGCGAGAGATGACCTAACATATCTCACCGCATTTCGATTTTTGTAATAGATTCGTCCTGCTCATCCAAGCCATCTCTCACAACAAGATTTATTATGTGTGCACAACATCTTAAATGCATGTACTTACAATCCATTACAGAATTTGGTCCTCTAAGCATAGTCTTCAAAAATTTTATAGCCCCATCATTTGATGACGCATTATCCACTGTAACTGTGAAAACCCGCTCGATACCCCATTTCTGCAAACATCCATAGACCAATTTTCCAATTGTTTCTCCCTTATGATTAGCTATCGGACAAAAGTTTAGGATCTTTTTTCTTAATATCCACTCATCATCAACCCAATGACCAGTGAGACACATGTAATTGATATTTTGACAAGACGACCAAGTGTCAGTAGTAAGAGAGATTGTTTGATTTTCCAAAAGGTTTTTGATAACATTAGCCTCTTCTTTATAAATGGCTAAGAACTCTCTTGCTACTATCCATCGTGAAGGGATTTGAAACACAAGGTTCAATTCCAATGAATATTCTTGGAAACCTTCGTCATCCACTACACTAAAAGGCCTATTGTCCTTTATGTACATCCTAGCAAGAGCTTTTCGACACTTTTCTGGGTTAAAAGAGTGAGCAGTAAGAGAAGCCTCCCCTTTCACTGATGGTTTAAAACTCAGCACCGATTGTTTACTCATATCACCTTTTTTCTTTTTTAGCAATGGAGATGTCTTACAAACGTTCTCTAAATGATTCTTAAGACCCTGTGTTCCGTTCTTAGAAATATATTTCAACTTTTCTTTATAGTAAGGACATTCAAATTTGGTCGCACCTTTTACATATTTGAAATGGTCCCAGACGATAGACCTCGTATTCCGCGCAGACTCGTCTTTCTTTCCAGATTCTTCATTTGCATGCTCATTAACTGTGTCATTCTTGGCCCCTGTCCCTCGATTTTCCTCTTGATTTTGATCATCAACCTCAATAGGTGTCTCCATCTGCAATATCAAAATCAGGTTAACTTATAAACATTAAGATTAGTAATCTTTGATATGGTGGACACAGAAATGGACATGACACCTATCCCCGTAATACCCCATATATCCTTCAATTCCAATATTACACCTTACACCTAAAGTGAACCATGGTATGTTAAGACAACTAGCAGTAAGATGAATTGGATTATAATACATCCCATAACCTAAATCCTGATGAACTCTTCTGAACAACAGGACCACCCCATCTTAGATTACAAAGGAATAAAAATTTGAAAAAAGGATTTTTTTTTGGCAAAACTGAAGAATCGGAAGAGAGAAGAAAATAGGAGAGAGTCAGAAACGGTAAAGAGAGGGAGAAACGAGAGAGATGATGAAATACTTACCGGCGTTTACTAGAAGAAGAAGGCGACGGACGGAGAATGGGGCAATGGGCAATGCTGCGCTCTTTTGTCTAGGGTTATGAGAAAAAGATAGAAGAAGGCGATGGAGGCTATATTCAATATTCATGTCTGTAGTACTATATATATATATTATATACACCAGTTGTAGGCTATATTCAATTATTCATGTCTGTAGTACTATATATATACCATTTACTTTCTACAACTGGTGTATAATATATATATATATATATTATACACCAGTTGTAGAAAGTAAAGGGCTGGCTGGAGAATCTCGCTCCTTAAAGCCATCATGCTTCAGCGATATATATATATATATATATATATATATATATATATATATAACGGTACGGTACGGTTTTGTTTTTAGGTATTTATGTCAAATACCGTACCGTTACCGAAATTTCGGTTTTATAAAAAATAAAAACCATATATGTCGGTTTTAGCGGTTTATCGGTTTTTTCGGTACGGTTTTTACGGTGCGGTGCGGTTTTTCGGTTTAATCGGTTTCTTTGCACACCCCTAATTTCTTTTGGCAATCTTTACATCCTTGTGGCCATCGATTATGTTTCAAAATGGGTAGAAGCAATTGCTTGCAAAACAAATGACCACAAAGTCGTGGTAAAATTTTTGAAAGAAAATATTTTTTCCAGATATGGAACACCACGAGCAATTATAAGTGATGGAGGAAAACATTTTTGTAATAAATTTTTGAATCATTTATTTAAAAAATATGGTGTTACACATAAAGTCGCTACTCCTTATCACCCTCAAACAAGTGGACAAGCTGAAATTTCAAACAGAGAAATCAAACATATCACTTGAAAAAACTGTTAATCTTACAAGGAAAGATTGGTCTTTGCAATTGAATGATGCATTATGGGCTTACCGTACTGCTTTTAAAACTCCCATCGGAATGTCTCCATTTAGGATTGTCTTTGGACAACCATGTCATTTGCCTGTTGAATTGGAACATAGAGCATACTGGGCCATAAAACGATTAAATTTTTCATTAGACATGGCTGGAATTCATAGGAAACTTGAACTAAATGAATTGGAAGAAATCAGAAATGATGCTTACGATTGTGCAAGGAAATATAAGGACAAAATCAAATTTTTTCACGATAAACAGATTTTGAGAAAAACTTTTTCTCCTAGTCAAAAAGTCCTTCTTTTTAACTCTCGTTTGTTATTATTTCCAGGCAAGTTGCGTTCACGATGGTCTGGTCCATTTATTATTCATACGGTCTATCCTCACGGAGCTGGAGAAATTGAAAATCCAAAAAATGGTAATATTTTCAAAGTAAATGGTCAACGGTTAAAACCATATTTGGAATTAAAATCTTTTGAGGTAGAAGAGATTCTTCTTAAGGACCCCGATATTGTGGATTAATACTCCATTGTGTTTGCCCGGTCAAGTGGCGGATAACGGTACTCCGTGGCTAGTAAAGTCGGATTTTTCAGTTTCCCACAACAACTGATTTTGTAGTATTTTTTATTTTTAATTATGGAAGAAACTTTGAAAACAATTGAAAAAAGATTTCCTTTTCTTAGTAAAAAAGTCATTTTGAAACTTTACCAAGTCAGAGTTGAAAGAATGAGGTTGCTTATGAATAACGACATACCTTTTGATATTCGATTCATTATTGAAGCCAAAGTGAGAATAGCGGGTGAATTCACGGAAACACCAACTAGATTTTTACCAGGGCTTGGAAAAAGTTCATATGCTAAGAAACGACGAGCAAAGAAAATAGCTGTTTGCTACAAATGTGCTAGGTGGAACTGTGATTCAAGATGTCGATCTTTAGGAATTCCTTCCACAAACAGATAAGATAAAATTCAGTTCATCAAGGATGGTCTGAATAAGGAGAATTTAGATGATATCGAAATTTCTCTTGACACGCATCCTAGTGGACTCGTACATTACGAGATTCGATGTTTGTGGAATAAATTCAAACCAGAATATGAACAACGTCTTGGGAATCTGACGTTAAAAGACCCTGTTTGCCAATTTTGTAAGAAAATTGGATGGGAAGCTTCTCCCCGACTCATAGAAGGCGTTTAAGCCGTTTCTGAACATAAAATCAGAGGAAGATGTGAGCCATAATCACAACTACTGTACATACATGTGAGTATCTTTACTTTTTGTCGTTTTTTTAGATTTTCTGAATAAAAAATGTGATACACAATAAATACATTCGTTATTCTATTGAGTAGTTGAAGCGCAATTAACGCGGTCACAGATTTGATAAATCTTTTTATTTTATTTTGCATCTATAAATAAACATTGCAGTTGTTTCTTTTCTGCATCCCTCAAACTTGTATTCTTTTCATTTTCTCTCTAAGTAATTTCTTTTCAAAAAATGGAATCATCATGTTCCACAAAAAGATTTAACTCCATCTGCATTTTTGGTGGAGCTAGTCATGGGAAAGAGGCTTGCTTTACTGAAGCAGCCACAACTTGGGTGACAAAAATGCATTCATGTAGTTTACGGAGGAGGAAGTCTAGGATTAATGGGACGTGCTGCTGCTTCTGCCTATATGGAAGGAGTAAAAGTGTTGGGAATCATTCCAAAACCTCTGGCTGAAAGTAAAATCACCGGAGCAACCATTGGAGATGAGTTCAGAGCTGTGAATATGCAAGACCGCATAACTCACATGATAAATAATGCTGATGCCTTTATCACCCTTCCCGGTGGTTTTGGCACTCTTGAGGAACTTTTTCATGTGGTTACCAGAGCCCAGCTAAATGTTCATACGAAACCAATAGGTCTGCTAAATGTCAATGGTTTCTTCGATGGTTTACTATCTTTCATCAACTACTCTTCTGAAAAAGGTTTTATTTCTGAGCGTGCTAAACGAATCATAGTTGTTGCAACAACACCAGAAGAGCTGATCAAAAAACTTATTGCATTTATTCCTAAACCAGACCCAGCTCTAGCTAATATTGTTTGGATGGAAGATTTCACTGTGCGGAAACGCAAAATTGATACATTCCTTTCCCTCTGATATCCCACTTCATCCCTCTTGTTGTTTTTACTTTTTAGCGAGTGTAAAAATCGTGAAAATGATGGCAGCTTAAGGAGTTTTCTTTTTGATCTCTTGACGCGCATCTATCCACGATTTATGTATTGTTATTTCTATTACTATACTTTTTCGTTTGTTTTTAATAAAAGCATTGACGGCAGCGTAAGGCGACTCTTCGGACTCTCTTGAAGCGCATCTAGGTTGTTTGTGTTATACTTCCGGGTATATATTTTCTTTTGTTGTTTTGCCACACTTATTTCTTGCAGGTCCAAAAAAAAGGGGCTTGAGCGAAGCATCGTCTTTCATAAACAGGGAAGCCTTATTTAAACCCTTACTCCATTGTTCTTTTTACACAATAAGGATATTGTTTATCATTAAGTGTGGGGGAAGGTGTATACATATATATATATATATATATATGCAATAAAAAAAATGTTGAAAATCACGGCACCATTTTCTTGAGAAAACGTTAGTGAAAAAATCATTTTTGGGATGTTTCACTGATTTTGATAATAGATTTGAATGAAGGTGTATGTGATTCAGTACACAACACCCTTTTTGTGAGTTTTGAGCCTTAGCGCAATCCTTATATATACGCTCTATATTTTTTATTGTGTGGTCAAACATATTGTTTTCATTCTAGAACTTGCTCATTTATACATTTCGAGACTACATTCATAAACTCTTGCATTAAGATGATAAAGGCAATTAGGATTAACCCCTTGTTGGCTTATATTTTCCCACCCATTACATTTTATCCATAGGAGCCCCATTGAGCCTGAGCCTATTTCTTTGATCAAGCACATTACTTTAGCCATTATCCATTCTTGTTGATGACTCATCCATTTGCACCCTCTAGTCAAAGATTTAATTGTGAACTAGATGTGTGACAAATAGGGGCCGATGTTCATAAGAGTATTGTGGAGATTAAGAGCTTTTGTTGAAAGTGAAAGGGTGTGAAGTACATTGGAGTAATGAACCGAATAAAAAAATATAAATAAAGGCAAAAAAAAATGGCCTGATAAAGAAAAAAAGAAAAAAAACTGGAGGTCAAGTGCATAAATCATCACTATATATACACAAAATATCACTTGAACTATCCCTTGAGTGATACATAATTCCTTCCAGAAGATCCATTGCATACTTTTTCTTACACAAGAGTATGACCTTACCAGATGAATATTCAATTACCATGTACAGAATAACTTGGGGATGATGGTTTGAGAGATTTCATTACAGAAGGGGGGGTGTTGATTGTTATTTGTAGGATTTGTTATGCATCTAAATTCACAATTGATCTTGGCTAGCAAACCTAATAATTTTCTCTTTATCCTACCCATACCCAAAGCCACGTTACAATCAAAAGAAAAGACTTTTTGATTTATGCATGAGTTTATTTTTAAGTAGTGGAGATTTGATTTTTGACCAAGCATATGGTAATGACACATTATGCTTTGATATGAGTGAACTCTTCTCGAATATCTCGTATATACACTTGAGTGAAGAGTGATATCCACCGTGAGGGTATTGAATCTTTTTGCATTCGATTCTCAATGAAGTTGTTAGAATTTGGTGCGGCATCCTATTTTTCTCTGATCTCACTTGGGTCATGATCACTTGTTCTCTCTTGATATTGGTTTTGTCATGACTTTTTTCAGCATATGAGTATTATAACTCGGGTATAAGATTTGCCCGAGGACGTGCAAAAGATAAGTGTGGGGGAATTCGTTTAGTATATTTTGAGTAATATTTTTATTAGTATTTTATATATATAATTGTGTGTTGTGTGATAATTTATTCGTTTTACCATATATTTATATTATTTCATTTTGTTAGAATTTTCTATAATTTTATGTCATTTTTGGATAATTAATTGGAATTAAATTATATCTGCAGGTTAACCAACCGGTACAAGACAGATCAATTGGTTCAAGGGCGATATTTTTACAAAATTCAAATATAGTCACGACTGGTCTCACATTATTCATCTCGTCGAGATGATCGTTTTAAAAAAAAATTCATCCGAATCCGGGTTCGTATGAAGAAGTTATGACCATTCGAAGGACAATTAAATTGACGGACCATATTGTGCCACGTGTCAACACCTGATTGGACCGGAATTTCAACTCTGTGCTGATGTCATCCATGACATCAGCACCCGTGGAAGCCGTGTATTATTATTGGGGGTGGGATTTTAAAATTGTAAAAATGATTATTTTATTGATTTTGAAATAGTATAAATAGGGGATGAATGTGTAGTGTTTTAGGAGGAGAAAAAAGGAGAAAAAATAGAGAGATATTATTGTAAGGGAGAGAAATAAAAATATTGTGTAATAAAATTATATTTGTGTAATAATATTATGGAATATTTATTTATTTGTGTTGTTATTATGAGTGAGTAATTTTCTTTTACTGAGGTTATGATGAAACCATGTCTATATTATTATTAATATTTATATAATAATTCCAAATAAATGTTTTTAACGATTATGATTTTCGCTTCAATAGGGGAATATTATTTCATCAATTATATCATGTATTTTTGATAGTTATAAATTCCCCATTGCTTTGTGATTATTGATATTAGTTAATTTCTTTGATTATTTGTTTTCCATTAAATTGGATACATATAATGCTTAGAAATTACATTTTTCAAGCGAAGGAAAATCTATATTTGAATTATAATTTTGTACTTATTGTCAAATCTATAGGAAAATAGTGAGATTGATTTCAGAATCTATTCCCTGAATTTCTTGGAATTAGAATATAAATTATATAATAAAAAGACATTAGTGGATTCTAAACCCTAGTAAATTATTTAAAATCAATTTATCTAAAATCTACTTCAAAATTACTGTTATTTAATGCAATTATTTTAACCAATCAAAAATCAAATTATTTGGGACTAGGTTAGAATTTAATATAATTTGGTTCAAAACGATAGGAATAATTTGACTTCACTAGTATAGTCCTCCCTGTGGAATCGACCTTGCACCGCATATCTACATCGAACAAATCGTGCACTTGCGAGTATTAGACTAAAGAATCAACCAACAACATGTACTAAAAATCTGTATGCCATACTGTTGTATGCATATCCAAAAAAGATGCAATCAACCGTCTTAGGTCCAATTTTGTACTTGTTTGGGTTCTGGTATTGCTACCTTAGCCAAACCCCCCACACTTTGAGGTATTATAAGATGGTTTACGATTTTTCCACATCTCGTAGGGTGTCTTATCTTTACCTTTACTAGGTATCTTGTTTAGTATGTGTTGGCTGTTAAAACATCTTTCCCCCACATATTCTCAGATAATCCAGAGTTGACCAACATGACATTTATCATTTCTTTTAAAGTTTGATTTTTGCGTTCACCAACACCATTAGACGGTGGTGCATACGGTGCGGTCGTTTGATGAATTATGCCTGATTCAGCACACAATTCTTCAAAAGGTGCAACATATTTTCCACCTCTATCACTTCGAACTATTTTGATCTTTTTGCCAAATTGATTTTCAACTTCAACATTATAGTTTTTAAAAGCTTCTATAGCTTCATCTTTGCTCCTTAACAAGTATAAGTAGCAATACCGGGTGCAATCATCAATGAAAGTAATGAAATACTTTTACCACCTCTA
The DNA here is from genome assembly GCA_033398695.1 of Orobanche coerulescens. Lineage (NCBI taxonomy): Eukaryota > Viridiplantae > Streptophyta > Magnoliopsida > Lamiales > Orobanchaceae > Orobanche > Orobanche coerulescens. The sequence continues at coordinate 109,189,161 of CM065819.1, forward strand.
GTTTGAATAATTTTTAAATCACATACATCTGTATGAATTAAAGCTAGAGGTTCAGTACACCTTTCTACTGAACGAAAAGGTAATTTAGCCATTTTGGCTTCAACACAAACTTCACATTTCTTTTGTGAATCAATTTTTGAAGTTGGAAGTAATTCCAAATTTATAAGTCGTTTTATCGCATTTAGATTTACATGTCCTAATCTAACATGCCATATATCAGAATTCTCAAGCATTTAAGCAGCAGAAGAATCTTTCTCATTAGTACTTGTTTTGGTTACATGACGCACAACCATTACATTCATTTTGAATAAAGCAAAATCAGGATAACCATGGCCTAGAAATTGACCAAACTTGCTAAGTACAAACTTCTTAGCCTCAAACACTAGTCTAAAGCCATGTTCCACCAACGCTGAGCCAGAGAACAGATTCTTGCGGATGTCCGGGACATGCAGTACATCCTTCAGCATCAGTACTTTTCCAGAAGTTAACTTCAGTACTAAATTTCCAATTCCAGCGACCTCAGAAGACGGGGAATTTCCCATACACAGCTTCCTACCATTTGTAGGGGTATAAGTGGAAAACATATCCTTGTCAGAGGAAACGTGATGAGTGGCTCTAGTTTCAATGAACCACTCTCTTGGGTTGTCAACCAGATTTGCCTCAAAAACCATGGTAGCTTTGTCGGAATCATAAAGATCATCGACAACATAAACTTGCTCTTCTGGTGCCTCAAACACCATTGCACACATATCGAAATCATTAAGTTCTCCTAGGGCCGGACTGTGTTCAGCAAGATGAGCACTTGACTTCCCCTGTTTTGGTCCGCTGGGCACTTTGGCTTTCTACATTCCTTAGCCATATGGTTTGTCTTGCCACAGTTGTGACAATTTCCTGTAAATTTCCACACCTTGGCAGGCTGCATCCCTTTATTGTTTGGTGCCGATGACACTTTTCTTTTGATGAAGTTGCCCTCCTCCATCAAGTTTGCACGAGCCTCATTTGTAACAAACAACTTGCCTGACTTATTCTCAGACTTTCGAGTGTCCTCTTCAATACGAAGACGAACAACCAAATCCTCAAGAGACATCTCCTTTATCTTGTGTGTCAAATAATTCTTGAAATCATTCCATCCCGATGGTAATTTTTCAATCACACATGCCACTTGGAGAGATTCACTCAAAGATGCAAAATTATGCAACTCTTGGACTTGAGATAAGACAGTTTTCGCATCAAGCATCTTGTAGTCCAGAAACTTGCCGACCACGAATTTCATCGCTCCGGCATCCTCAGTCTTATATTTCTTTTTCAAAGAATCCCAAGGATCTTTGAAGTTTTCACAGCCCTGTACACATTGTACAGTTTATTGCTAAGTCCGTTAAGGACATAGTTTCGGCAAAGGTAATCACCTTGCCCCCATGCATCAAATGCAGCACGTTTTTCAGCATTCGTTTCATGTCCAGCCATGACAGGAGGGGCATCCTTCAAAAATTTTTCCCAACAGAGGGTGGTCTGGTAGAAAAGCATTTTCTGTTGCCAACGTTTGAAGTCGAGTCCATTGAATTTTTCAGGTTTTTCCACGTGAATCGGAAGGGTTGGAACAACAGCAAGAGTGATCGTCTTCTGAGCAGGCGAGTTAGAATCAAAAGCAGTAGACATGTTCACGTATAATTATCTTGCGGTTATTGATTTTTTTCCTTCAGTATTCCAAAAATTATAATAAAATGGGAAAAGATAATCTACTGAACAGTACTACTGTTCTTAAAATTTGATTACAGAAAATAGACTGAAAAATAGAGAATGAAAAAAATACACTTATGATATTCTAAAGCCTAGGCGGTTGATATCTTTTCACAATATAATTATGCCCCGTATAGTGCTGATGGTTTTCAGACGTATTATCCTCAAAGATACAATGACTAACGTCTTCGGTTCTGTAGCACACCAGAAACGAAGCTCCAACGAACTTGAACTGTGTGAAAACTGAGCAAAACCTGTATGAATGTATATGTGCTGATGAATAATTTCAAGTATGATAGATGTCATGAGCCAATTATGTAATGGTATATAAAGGCTCTCCATCATGCAGGGTTTTAACTCAGGCATTAAAGACAATTGAAACTGCAGATTTTATGACATGTTAAATGTCCATAAAATTGTTCATGTTTAATACACACATTCACTGCATGACTTTTCATTTCAACGGTCAGGAGGAAAACGTACTGTTTCATTTCAATAGTCAGGAGGAGTTCAACAGTCTAAAATTCAGGTCCGCTTGGCACCAAAGAATTAATATTCGTGCCCAAGCCCAAGACCCCAAATACCACCCAAATACCACCCAAAGACCAATTGCCAAGAACCAAGAACCAAGATCCAAGGTCTAAGGTCCAAGGTTTAAGGTCCACGGTCCACGATCCACGAGCCCGAGCCGAGCCGAGCCAAGCCGACCGGAAGGACGGACGGGCGGGCGGGCGCACGTGTGGTCTAGTCAACTCCAAGTCTATGTGCATAATCTTGGTCATATTGTACACCAACCAACTCTCTCCACTTTATTAAGTGTATTAAACTTTGCCACATATTCAATGTGGGATGGGATTCTTCATATTCCCATTCATCATAAACAATCAAGCACAACACGCCCAACACAAAGTATTTACTACATTTAGTTTATACTCACAACATATGAAATATATATATGTTCACATGGGTAAATTAATCATCGTAACTCTAACACGTAATCTCTATTCACAAGACACAAATCGTATAAACAAGATACTTGCCTCAATAACCGATACCGAACACTCCGACGAACACTGCTCGACCGGGAAACTCCGAATACCTACAACTTCTACATGACGCAATGAAAACACGATCATAACGAGGATCAAGACCAATAACAACGGAAATCACATCAAACAATCGAAGGAAACTCATTCAAACATTTAATCGAACATTAAATGTTCACGATTCATCAAGAACACCAAAATAACCCATCGGGTTGAACAAACCAAAAATATGTATATACAATCCATAAAACATGTTTAACAACAACATCTAACCCTAATCTATTTATCAAAACAGAATTAGATTCGGAATCAAGAACAAATCTCCAAAAAGTCAACTCTAGGGAAAAATGGGAAAGTACCTCAATCCGACGAAGAACAACGGATTAAATGATGTTACAATCACCTAGGACTCTCCAATACACCCTTGAATGGAGCGAAATCGGCCAGGAACTCGAACCCTAATCGCCCTCATCTAAAACCCGCGGAGAGAAGAAGAGAAGAAGTGAAATGAGAAAATAAGCCTGTTGTCCGGTTTATATATCGGTCAGATTAGCGTCGCTAACCACACAAGTAGCGCGCACTATCGAATTCTTCAACCCAGTCCAGTAGCTTCTGGACTTCCCCAAAACCACCAGTTAGCGTGCGCTATCCTCACCATTATGTGCACTACTGATGCACTTTAGCGCGTGCTATCCAATTGCATAGCATGCGCTATCGACTTCCGAGTCCAAGACAGTAGCTTCTACATCGATTCTTCACCTCCAGTTAGCGTGCATGTAGCGTGCGTGATGAGTCGATTTTTGATCATCTCATTCTATTCTATTGAGTCGTGCTTTTGTTTGTTTTTAAGTGTTTTTGCTCTTTTTACGCATGGTATGTTGGGTTTTGTTTTGTAGATATCCGGACGAAGATTGTGGTGAAATATGCGCTCTTATGGCCAATATTGGAGTTTATGACGATCAAGAGCAAGAACGGGGCTTAAACCATGAAGATTGAAGTAATGTCTGTCGTATTTTCTGATTTTGCAGATTCATTACTTCGAATTAGGATGTGTTATTTATATGTATGGATTCCTCGTCAAATCAGCTTCGCAGAGGTATATTATGCGATAAACTCTGAAGTGTATTGAGGGACATATGGCTTCTAGACCACGACCTCACAGTCCGGACCGCGCCCGGATCGCGATCCAAATTCAGACTGCGCCCGGATCGCGATCCAGAATTCAGACTGCACGGCAAATCTTTTTGTGGACACCCGGATCGCGATTCCAAATGCCCGGATCACGATCCACCCCCTTTTTGTGCAGAAAATGCGATTTTCTGCACTTTTTGCGATTTTTGACGGATATATAAGGGAAAACCCTATACACAACTTGGAAAAAGCCGCAAACTCGATCAAAAAACTCAATTTTTATCCATTTTGAGTGTTCTAAACATCTAGAGAAGCAATTGTGAGTGATTTTTTCTTCCTTGTATCAAGATTTAACAAGAATTGAAGGAAGAACATCAAACCTTCCTCGGGCTTCAATTTTGTTTCTGCAAGGGAAGATTTCTATCATGTTTTATTCTATGATTTTTGGTATTATTGTTGAAATGATCATGAGTAGCTAAACCTATCGTATTGGTTTTAGATTGAACCACACACATGTAACACCCCGAGATATTCGGAATAATTACAGCACCGTAAACCCTTTAAGGAGGATTTACAAGGCTAATTTAAAAGAAATGTAAATATAATCCAATCGTACGACTGAAGTTCAAAATACAGATTTGGTTCAACTGATCCAATGAGTTAACTTATACAACCTTATCGAAAATGACATTATTAAAACATACGTACTCGTGTACTAAATGAACTAAGAAGACAAATCACAATAACAATAAACATGAACCACATCACTGAGCCGTTTCATCGTCCTGTCGGTACTGTGGTTGCTTCCCCGCTCCTCGGCTACCTGAACATCAAAACAATGTCCACCCCCAAAGGGGTTAGCAAAACAATGCTAGTACAAGTATCATAATACATAAATCATCAGTACATCATAAAACATGCAAACGGACTTCCGTCATCGAAATCCAACGATGTGAATCCTCACGATTCCATCGACACAATACAGGGTAATCCAGCGATCCAGCGCCCTTGGTATAGATCCCCATGATGATCCCGTCGGACCAACGCATGGTAGAAAACCCATCCAGCGATCCAGCGCCCTCAGCATAGATCCCCATGATGATCCCGTCGGACCAACGCATGGTGGACATTCGATCCAGCGCCCTCAGCATAGATCCTCATGATCCCCTCGGATCATTTATACCTTAAACCAATCAATTATGCATATATATATGCATTTCAATATGTTCATCAATACGAACAATTAACAACGAATACCACGAGAAATTAAAGAAATACATCTCATATTCGACCACATTAACAAAACCATAAGCATGATCAAAGTTCCAATATAAATCAAACTTAACATATGATACTTGCCTCGAAAATGGCAAGAATGAAATACTCCAACAAATGACACGCGTCCGTATGCCACCGCCCCTCGATCGTCCCCTATGCAAGGCTCGGACCTAAGAAATAATAAAGAATTCCTCTCAAGTCGTACGAACGTCTAACAATTCGGTTTACGGCCGCAAGCTCTAAAAATGAATTCTGCCTGAACTACTTAGCGCCGCTACGTATTATACGTAACGTGCGCTAAGCCTACCCGTTAACGTATGCAAATGACCAAGTTTAGCATGCGCTAGCTGTGTACTGACAGTCCTCTCTGATCAGCCGACTGCCCTGCCTGATGACATAACGTACGTTACGTACCCAACGTAGCGTACGTTACTCATTCCCGATAGCGCACGTTAATATATACATCTTAGCGTGCGCTAACCGTGCATGGCAGTCACTACTGGGTAAAAACTTGAGCTAAAGGTGATGAAAACTCATGAAATCCTCAGTGTTAATACATGCCAACTCCGTGCATATCATGCTCATACGGTTTATGAAAGATGTTTATGGATTAAATGACTACGAGACACAAGGATACGTATCATCATTACTACACCATAATTCATCTTGATCTTCAAGAAAATATTCTAAGTTCAATTCATTCCAAGTCCCAAAACATATGATTCCTTACGTAAAACATAAGAACTAGGTAATCTCCATATACTGGTCATAATCGGTTTTGAAGATACATGAATATGCTTAGGAGTCCATATACTAAAAAGGTTCAATGGATTATACGATGAATAAGTGCCGAAACGTCAAAAATATCCTTCTAACACATGATGTTCGACTACTAACGAATTTAACTGACTAGATAATCATGATCAAAACGTCCTTCATACTAGTACTTAGTATTGGTGAAGAATCACCTACCTCAAAGTAGTGAAGAACAAGGAGGAATTCGAAGTAATCCAATGCCGAAGGCTTGAACACCAATCCCCAATGATCTACAATCTTCAACACGAGCTAGGATGCTGATATTAAGTGTTTAGGATGAAGAGAGTAATTCTCTAAGTATAAGGATTCGGATGAGGGAAGTTAAAAGACGGAAAATACGAAAAGGGATGCTGTCCTATTTATAGAAAATGGTTATTAGCGCGCGCTAATCCATATTCATAGCGTGCGCTAACGGCTATTTGAAACTTACTGATTTCACTGTACTCAGCCTTTAGCGTGCGCTACCCTCATGCGAGTAGCGTGCGCTAATGCGTTGACTTGGCTTTTTCCCGAAAGCCGTCCAGGTTCATCCCGACACAATCCGACCAAGATCCCCGTCCTGATCTCACCTACCAACACGTCTCAATCATATTGACCACGTATAGCGTGCGCTAAGGTTCCTTCGTAGCGTGCGCTATGGATCCAAGTTAGCGTACGCTACACTTAGACGATAGCGTGCGCTACATGCGCAGAATCACAATTTTTAAATCACATTCATGAAATCATACGCTCAACAACACCGGATTATGAAATACGGAGAATAATACTCAGATCAAAGTGCAACAATTACAATATCACAAGTTCCAAATACATATCAGAAATCTCGGGTATTACATCCTTCCTCCCTAAAAAGAAGTTTCGTCCCGAAACTTAAGATGAAAACAACTCTGGATATCTAGCCTTCATACTGTCCTCTGTTTCCCAAGTTGCCTCTTCAGCTCCATGTCGTGACCATTGTACTTTAACCAAGTGTATTGGTTTATTCCTCAATTGTTTGATCCGACTCTCAAGTATCTTGATTGGTCTCTCTTCGAAGGTGCCGTCATTAGCTATCTCGATCTCGTCGAAATCAATGACATGACTGGGGTCCGGTACATACTTCCGCAATTGGGACACGTGAAACACATTATGAACGTGACTCAGCGATGGCGGTAAGGCCAACCTGTATGCTAAATCCCCAACTCTCTCGAGGACCTCAAATGGCCCGATATATCTCGGACTTAGCTTACCTTTCCTCTCAAAACAGAAAATCCCTCGTGTAGGAGACACCTTCAATAGTACATGGTCCCCAACGTCGAACTCTAGAGGGCGACGACGTACGTCTGCATAAGACTTCTGTCGACTCTGGGCAGTCAACGGTCTCTCTCGAATCAAAGCTATCTTCTCTTGAGTCTGAACTATCAATTCCGGTTCCGTCCCGATCAAATCCGAAGAATCATCCCAGCACAGGGGTGATCGGCATCTTCTCCCGTACAAAGCTTCAAATGGTGCCATCTTAATAGAAGCATGCCAACTATTATTGTAGGTGAATTCAATCAACGACAAATGAACTTCCCAATCAGTCGACCAATCTAAGGCACAAGCTCTAAGCATGTCTTCTACTGTTTGTATAGTCCTTTCCGACTGACCGTCCGTTTGGGGATGATAAGCCGTGCTAAAGTTGAGCTCAGTCCCCAAAGCCCTGTGAACTGCCTTCCAGAAGTGCGACATGAAGCGACCATCTCGATCTGAAATAATGGTCTTCGGCGTCCCATGCAATCTGACTACCTCTGCAATGAATACTCGTGCCAATCTCTCGGGTCCACAAGTATCTTTAATTCCTAGGAAATGAGCCGACTTGGTTAGTCGATCAACTATAACCCAAATCATGTTCATTCCCGTTTTGGTCCTTGGCATACTGGTGATGAAATCCATCGAGATATCCTCCGACTTCCACTCAGGGATCGGAAGCGGCTTTAACATTCCCGGAAAGTTCGATGTTCAATCTTAACTCTTGACAAGTCAAACACTTCAAACGTACTGCTACGTCCTTCTTCATATTCCCCCACCAGAAGTTTTGTTTTAGATCCTTATACATCTTACTGCTGCCCGGGTGAATAGAATAAGGTGCGCTATGAGCTTCCTTCAGAATTGTCCGTCTCAAATCATCATCATCGGGAACGCAAAATCGACTCTGAAATATCAGAACTCCATCATCTTGTATCATGAATCCTGAGGCCTTTCCTTTCTTTACTTCGTCACATAACCGAAGGATCAGAGAATCGTTTAACTGCTTAGATTTGATCTCCTCGACAAGTGATGAAGTCAGTTCCATCACATATAGTTGCCCTTGGATTCCTGGTGCCCATACTTCAATCCCTTCGCGGATCAGTTCCCGTTGAATGCTGGTTTGGGATGTAAGTGCTTCCATCACTCGAAGAGAAATAAGTTTACGGCTCAAAGCATCGGCTACTACGTTTGCTTTACCCGGATGGTAGAGAATCTCCAAGTCGTAATCCTTGGTCAATTCCAGCCACCTTCTCTGCCTCATGTTTAATTCTTTCTGGCTGAAAATGTACTTGAGGCTCTTATGATCTGTAAAGATCTGACAATGAGTGCCGTACAAATAATGTCTCCAAATTTTCAATGCAAAGACTACAGCTGCTAGCTCCAGATCATGAGTCGGGTAATTAACCTCGTACGGTTTCAACTGCCGAGAAGCATAAGCAATCACCTTATCCTTTTGCATCAACACACATCCCAAACCCTGATTTGAAGCGCGCTGTATACCATGAATCCATCAGTTCCCTCTGGTAACGCTAATATAGGTGCTGTCGTCAGTCTCCTCTTAAGTTCGTCAAAACCAGCCTGGCATCTCTCATCCCACATGAACTTTTGAGTTTTCTGTAATAGCTGAGTGAGCGGACGAGCAATTTTGGAAAATCCCTCTACAAAACGGCGATAATATCCAGCAAGTCCTAAGAAACTCCGGACTTCCTTCACGTTATTAGGAGCTTCCCATTCCAAGATTGCTTCGACTTTCTTCGGGTCCACCTGAACTCCGTCAGCTGATATCACATGCCCAAGGAAAGTTACTTCCCTAAGCCAGAACTCGCATTTGGAAAGCTTTGCATACAGCTGTTCCTTCCTCAAGGTGCTCAAAACCACACGCAAATGTTCGGCATGCTCCTCTGTGTCCTTCGAATATATCAAGATGTCATCAATGAAGACGACCACAAATTTATCCAAGTATTCTAAGAATACCCGATTCATCAATTGTATGAATACCGCAGGAGCATTTGTAAGTCCAAATGGCATCACTACAAATTCATAATGCCCGTACCGGGACCTGAAAGCAGACTTTGGTATATCCGATTCCTTAATTCTCAACTGATGGTATCCTGATCGCAAGTCAATCTTCGAGAATACCCTTGCCGCTTGCAGTTGATCAAACAAGTCGTCGATACGAGGTATAGGATACTTATTCTTGATTGTCACTTTGTTGAGCTCCCTGTAATCAATACACAGTCGGAGGGATCCGTCTTTCTTCCGGACAAAGAGAACGGGCGCTCCCCAAGGAGAAATGCTAGGTTGAATATAACCCTTCTGTAATAATTCCTCTAGTTGCTTCTTTAACTCATACATCTCGGTTGGCGCCATGCGGTATGGTGCTCTGGAAATAGGAGCGGCTCCAGGCTCTAATTCGATAGTGAATTCCACCTCTCTCTACGGAGGTAACCCAGGTAGTTCGTCAGGAAATACATCGGAGAATTCATTCACAACTGGAATTGATGAGAGCTCTACTCCTTCCTCTTTCCTCATGGCATAGCACCAAAGTCCATGACATACCTGCTTCAGTAATTTCACGGCTTTCATTGCTTTGATCAATTTTCCCGAACTTCCCGGTCTCCATCCACGGAATAAGTGTTCAGATCCGTCATCAGCAATGATAGAAATGACTCTCTTTCGGTAATTCAGAATAGCTCCATAACGGTTGATCTAATCGTCTCCGAGAATTAAATCGTCACCGTAGATGTCAACTACAATAAGGTTCGATGGCCAATCTCTCCCTCCTATAGACACTGGAAAATATCTAGGTTCTAGGGTTCCCACAATTTTCTCTCCGCTCGGTAAACCCACAACATAAGGTTCACAATCATACAAGCACGATATTTTCAAACGATTAACACAGTTCAAAGATATAAAAGAATGCGTAGCCCCTGAATCAAATAAGACACTAACTGGTTGCAAAAGGATTTGAATCGTACCTGATGCAACAACTGTGTTCTGATCGTCTGACTTCTTCATTTCGTAAATACGTGGAGGGATGGAACCAGCGCTAGATGCTTCTCTTTTCCCGACATTCTGCTGCTGGAAACTGCTTTGCTGCGTCTGATTTACACTAGTGTCCTTCGGAACCGGTACAGGAGTGCGAGTGCCAAAAGATCGAGTCGCATTCCCATAAAATGTTGCGCGATGCCCTTCCTGTCCACACTCAAAACAGGTCATAGCAGGCACGAAACAGTCACGTCGAACATGTCCCGCTTTGCCACAGTTATAACATTTCTTCCCTGCGTCTGAAACGGTTGGTGCTGCCCGGAACTTCTTTCCTCCTCGAGAAGGATGCGGAGGCCTCCTGGATGAATGAAAAGAGGACTGGCCCCTGCGAGGCCCACTACTCTTATTCTCCGTGAAGTTGCCAGCCACTTTCTGCTTCTTTGCTTCCGTTGATTTCTCTACTGCCGCCTTTTTCATATCATGGGCTAGCTCCTTGTCCTGATACTGTCGCAAAGTGGTACATTCAAATCCGGACATATATTGCTGAATTTCCGGCTTCATTCGCATGTCAAAATGAAAAATCCTCTCCGCCTCGGTCCTGACCAAGTGGCGCACATAAGTCAGCTGGTGATTAAAGGTCTTAATCACGTCTGTCACTGATGCCTCTGAATTTTATGGTGAGAAAAACTCCCGGACTCGAGCCTCTCTAACTGGGCGAGGACAATATTCTGCTTCCATCATTAATTTGAACTCCGTCCAGTCGACATTATGCTCCTTAGGTCGAATGGCCTCCCACCAGTCGAAAGCCTCCCCCCTCAGAAGATACTGGGCGACCGGAACCTTTCTGTCGTTGGGACAGTTAATCCCCGCAAAAATTCTTCTCTAACTCCTTCAGCCAGTGATCCCAAGAAAGCGTCTCAGCAGAACCGTCAAATTTTGGAGGATGCAATTTGATCACCTCAGTAAGCCATTTATCTCCCCGATTATCCATGTTATGCTGCTGTCCCATCGCCGTCTGCATGCGATCCACAACTTGAGCAAACTGGTTTATCTGAGCAACCACCTGCTGAAGCACTCCCGACATATTAGGATCTGCATTATTATTTGCTGATCCCTGTTGTCCCCCGGAATGGGAATCCGTTCGGCTAGCGGTTACTTTTGGGGTAGACACCGAATCTTCTTGTCTCGCATTTCCACGTCCGCGTCCACGACCGCATCCGTGTCCACGACCTCCCCTCAACATACTGTAACCACAGATACTCAATATCCAGGGCAATATTCCTAAAAGTAAGTCCATCAATGCTCACAAAACATGAATTAAATAAAACGGTAGTATTTGAGATTAGGAAACTTACAGCCACGGTCCACACGACGATGCTGGCTCAGCAGTGATGTTACAAACGACCAATAATCAAATAACGTAAACAGACCCAACTAACCCGACTGCCAAGATATCCATGAATCTTAGCTCCGATACCATATTCTGTAACACCCCGAGATATTCGGAATAATTACAGCGCCGTAAACCCTTTAAGGAGGATTTACAAGGCTAATTTAAAAGAAATGTAAATATAATCTAATCGTACGACTGAAGTTCGAAATACAGATTTGGTTCAACTGATCCAATGAGTTAACTTATACAACCATATCGAAAATGACATTATTAAAACATACGTACTCGAGTACTAAATGAACCAAGAAGACAAATCACAATAACAATAAACATGAAACACATCACTGAGCCGTTTCATCATCCTGTCGGTACTGTGGTTGCTTCCCCGCTCCTCGGCTACCTGAACATCAAAACAATGTCCACCCCCGAAGGGGTTAGCAAAACAATGCTAGTACAAGTATCATAATACATAAATCATCCGTACATCATAAAACATGCAAACGGACTTCCGTCATCGGAATCCAACGATGTGAATCCTCACGATTCCATCGACACAATACAGGGTAATCCAGCGATCCAGCGCCTTTGGTATAGATCCCCATGATGATCCCGTCGGACCAACGCATGGTGGAAAACCCGTCCAGCGATCCAGCTCCCTCAGCATAGATCCCCATGATGATCCCGTCGGACCAACGCATGGTGGACATTCGATCCAGCGCCCTCAGCATAGATCCTCATGATCCCCTCGGATCATTTATACCTTAAACCAATCAATTATGCATACATATATGCATTTCAATATATTCATCAATACGAACAATTAACAACGAATACCACGAGAAATTAAAGAAATACATCTCATATTCGACCACGTGAACAAAAGCATAAGCATGATCAAAGTTCCAATATAAATCAAACTCAACATATGATACTTGCCTCGAAAATGGCAAGAATGAAATACTCCAACAAATGACACGCGTCCGTATGCCACCGCCCCTCGATCGTCCCCTATGCAAGGCTCGGACCTAAGAAATAATAAAGAATTCCTCTCAAGTCGTATGAACGTCTAACAATCCGGTTTACGGCCGCAAGCTCTAAAAATGAATTCTGCCTGAACTACTTAGCGTGCGCTATGTATTATACGTAACGTGCGCTAAGCCTGCCCGTTAACGTACGCAAATGACCAAGTTTAGCGTGCGCTAGCTGTATCTTGTGATCCTCTCGATCGGCCGATCGCCTGCTGATGACATAACGTATGTTACGTACCGAACGTAGCGTACGTTACTCATTCCCGATAGCGCACGTTAATATATACATCTTAGCGTGCGCTAATCGTGCATGGCAGTCACAACTGGGTAAAAACTTGAGCTAAAGGTGATGAAAACTCATGAAATCCTCAGTGTTAATACATGCCAACTCCGTGCATATCATGCTCATACGGTTTATGAAAGATCTTTATGGATTAAACGACTACGAGACACAAGGATACGTATCATCATTACTACACCATAATTCATCTTGATCTTCAAGAAAATATTCTAAGTTCAATTCATTCCAAGTCCCAAAACATATGATTCCTTATGTAAAACATAAGAACTAGGTAATCTCCATATACTGGTCATAATCGGTTTTGAAGATACATGAATATGCTTAGGAGTCCATATACTAAAAAGGTTCAATGGATTATACGATGAATAAGTGCCGAAACATCAAAAATATCCTTCTAACACATGATGTTCGACTACTAACGAATTTAACTGACTAGATAATCATGATCAAAACGTCCTTCATACTAGTACTTAGTATTGGTGAAGAATCACCTACCTCAAAGTAGTGAAGAACAAGGAGGAATTCGAAGTAATCCAACGCCGAAGGCTTGAACACCAATCCCCAATGATCTACAATCTTCAACACGAGCTAGGATGCTGATATTAAGTGTTTAGGATGAAGAGAGTAATTCTCTAAGTATAAGGATTCGGATGAGGGAAGTGAAAAGACGGAAAATACGAAAAGGGATGCTGTCCTATTTATATAAAATGGTTATTAGCGCGCGCTAGTCCATATTCATAGCGTGCGCTAACGGCTATTTGAAACTTACTGATTTCACTGTACTCAGCCTTTAGCGTGCGCTACCCTCATGCGAGTAGCGTGCGCTAATGCGTTGACTTGGCTTTTTCCCGAAAGCCGTCCAGGTTCATCCCGACACAATCCGACCAAGATCCCCAGCCTGATCTCACCTACCAACACGTCTCAATCATATTGACCACGTATAGCGTGCGCTAAGGTTCCTTCGTAGCGTGCGCTATGGATCCAAGTTAGCGTACGCTACACTTAGACGATAGCGTGCGCTACATGCGCAGAATCACAATCTTTAAATCACATTCATGAAATCATACGCTCAACAACACCAGATTATGAAATACGGAGAATAATACTCAGATCAAAGTGCAACAATTACAATATCACAAGTTCCAAATACATATCAGAAATCTCGGATATTACAACACATGTTCTTGATTGTTAGTTTTGATTGATTTCCCGGGTATGAGTTTGGGATTATTCATCTTTTATTGTTCTATCATTTTGCTCGGTGTTCTTGATGATATTGTGCAAGAATATTGTTTAGACACATGAGAACTTAGGATTTAGATCATCAAACCTTGATTCTAAGTTGCTAGTATTGAGATATACGAGGGTTTTTAATGGTCTTCGCCATTAAACGGTCCGGTAGAAGTGATTGTGAATGTTCTCGAGCTTTTTCTATGATCTTTTAGCGATTTACCTCATCAAAAGTAGTCGGCTAATCGATTGTTAGTTAGGGATTCTTCCCCATCAAAGGAGTTTCTCTTATTATTGATTAGAGCAATCGCGATTTCGAAGATTTACCGCCATCAAATGGGTTTCTTTTAATTGTGAGCAATCGGTGATTTCCAACCATTGATTCTTTGATTATCGAAACTAATAATTGATAACTTGTGTGTCAGTGATTCTAAATTCCCATGTCATTCTCACAATTATAATCTCTAGATAATCTAACCTTAAATTCGGTATTTTTAACGCTTAGCTATTAATTTAATTTCCGCGCTTGTGTTTTTACAATCTTACCTCTCTATCGAATCATTCACCGCATTTTAGTTTACTTTACTTTCGTTAATTCGACTATTTGCTAAACATAATTGAATTTTAAACCGCTCCCAACTCCTTGTGAGATTGACCTCGGAGTTACTTGCCGCTTCCTACAAAATCAATTCGTACACTTGTGAGTTTTGAAGCTTCGGTAAACTACCAAGTCAGCCCTAGCAAGCTCAAGCTATTACCACCCTCCGAAGTGGTAAATAAAGAGACAATTTCCGAAGAGAAAGAGAGGGGCGGTGAGAAAGAAAAATTGACGAGTTAATCGGAGAAATCTATGGCTATTGAATAGGATGAAAACTGCTGCTCAATCTTACGAGACTCGAATTCCTTGGGAGAAATCTAAAGATCCAATCGAGAAGCCAATTGAAGAGAATAAGAGCGAGCCAGTCGAATCAATGCATCGAAAGGAGGACCTAGAGATCTTTGACATGGAATTTCTTTTCATGGAGAAAGAAGTTCCCACCGCGAATTTAGGAGCGGGTCTTAATTTAACACATAAATAATATACTCGCAACTAGGTTTGGGGGAGGTGATAGCCCCGATAGATTTCGTGATACCAAACATAGAAGAAACATCACCAACAAAAATCATGTCACTTATTCTTCAAGGAAGATATTTCATGGTGACAGTCATAATGAAAATTAAAATGGTGACAAAAGCGCTCACAATGGAAATCCATGGAACCACTATCCATATCTTGACGAAGGAAAACGAGCGAAAAATAACGAGCTATGTGGATGGACCTGATACGTTTCCATTTAATCCAAGGTAAAAGAAGCTGAAGAGTCGAGCTAAAGACTATAAAAAAGTGCTGCTTGGGAGGCAACCCAAGGGAGTTTTTAAATTTTTATCATTTTTATTATTATTATTATTATTATTATTATTATTATTATCATTATTATTGCTTTTATTTGTTTTGTCAGTGGTGTGTGTAGGTAATCTAAAAAGGAGGTATTTATGGGAGGAAGAAGCCTAACCTATTGAAAGTTGAGACCCGAGCATAAAAGCATGGTGCCCCGTGATCAAAAACCACACTTCTTAATACGGTAGTTTTATTTCTTTTCTTCTTAATTTGCATTTTAGCATCTTTCCCAACTTCTTTCTTTTTGCTTGAGGACAAGCAAAGGTTTAGTTTTTTTTTTTTTGGGGGGGGGGGGGGGGTGTGAAATTGGTTGATTTTCATTTTTTTTAATTTGCGTGATTTTATTTTTATTTTTTTGTTTCTTTTATTTATTTTATCTAGCGTGATGTAGTAGTTGGATTGTAATAACCTTGTTATTGGGTATATGGATGATTAATCGTGTTTGTACTTGACTCGTGGAGTTTTATAAATCTAATTGATTGTTTGACCTTGAGTGTGAATATATAGTTTTGGTTACTTGATTTGATGTGTAAGGAATGAGTGTGGTAGTCCAAAAGTCATGAGTTCTTATGACTAATTGAACCGTTTACTTTTAGCGGTAAAATTCTTTCATGCGTGATTTCTCTTCTTATGGTTTGTATTCTTTAGAACTTGCATGATTCTATCGGATGGTGTGTTGATATTTACATACACGAGAAATGATTAGGGCTGCCCATTCTTTGTCTTGAACCTACTTATCTAAAAATACCTACCATTTCATATCAATATCCTTTGCTAGCCCCGTTGAGCCTTTAGCCGTATTTTTGTTCGATAAACCCGCATCTTATAGCTCCATATCCAAAAAGCCATAACTTACCCAAGTGTTGGTCCTCGTAAGAGCATATTTGAAATATAAGGGTGTGTAAAGTTTGTGGTGTATAGAGGCAAACATCTTCTCTCCTATTCCCCGGAAAATAATGAGCCCCGCTATATATATATATATATATATATATATATATATATATATATATATATTGGGCTAGAAAAGAAAGGGGAAAAGAGGGGTGAGCCTAAGAAAAACAAAAAGGAAAGTCGTTGGGTTGTGAGGATTAGGCCGATATCAAAAGAATTGCGCTTAACAAGGCCTTGAATTGAAAAAAAAAATATATATGGGAGAATTGAAGTAGGGTGATCGATCTTGCTTTGAGTGTTTATTTCATATATATGAGGATTGTATATGCTCTACTTGGACTAAAACTTGTAACCACTAGCCAAATTTTCCCAACCTGAGCCACAGCCCTGTTACAACCAAAAGTAAGACCCTATGACTCGTATTTTGTGAATATAGATGTGTTTGATGAAGAGAAGAAGTTCAAGCATATAGTAGAACTTTCCATTCAAATCGAGTTGAGCGTATTGACCTATCTAAACACTTGAGAGATGAGTGAACTGATAAAATTATGTGAGGGACTACTAAGACTTGTTTTCTTGCATGTTCGATTAAGTGCCATTGCTTTCCACTCATTTGTGAGTTTAGGCATCCATGACGAATTACGAGACATTACAATACTTTTACATTCCCGGTTGATTGTTGTATTCCCGATGATTAACTTGATTATTCAATCCTCCTTTTATTTGTTGTGTGTTTTATTTTTTTTGCTTGGGGACAAGCAAAGTTTAGGTTTGGGGGATTTGATGAGTCGATTTTTGATCGTCTCATTATATTCTATTGAGTCGTGCTTTTGTTTGTTTTTAAGTGTTTTTGCTCTTTTTATGCGTGGTATGTTGTGTTTTGTTTTGTAGATAGCCGGACGAAGATTGTGGTGAAATATGCGCTTTTATGGCCAATATTGGAGTTTATGACGATCAAGAGCATGAACGGGGCTTAAACGCTGAAGATTGAAGCAATGTCTGTCTTATTTTATAATTTACAGATTGATTACTTAGAATTAGGATGTGTTCTCTATATGTATGTATTCCTCGTAAAATTAGCTTCGTAACGGTATATTACACGCTAAATTCCGAGGTGTATTGAGGGAGATATGACTTCTAGACCACGGCCTCACAGTCCAGACCGCGCCTGGATCGCGATCCAGAATTCAGACCGCACAGCAGATCTTTTCGTGGACACCCGGATCGCGATCCCAAATGCTCGGATCGTGATCCACCCCTGCTTGTGCAGAAAATGCGATTTTCTGCACTTTTTGCGATTTTTGACGGGTATATAAGGGAAAACCCTATACACAACTTGGAAAAAGCCGCAAAACTAGATCCAAAAACTCAGTTTTTATCCATTTTGAGTGTTCCAAACATCTAGAGGGGCAACTGTTAGTGATTTTTTGTTCCTTGTATCAAGATTTAACAAGAATGGAAGGAAGAACATCAAACCTTCCTGGGGCTTCGATTTCGTTTTTGCAAGGGAAGATTTCTACCATGTTTTATTCTATGATTTTTGCTAGTATTGTTGAAATGATCATGAGTAGCTAAACCTATCATATGGGTTTTTAGATTGAACCACACACATGTTCTTGATTGTTAGTTTTGATTGATTTTCCGGGTATGAGTTTGGAATTATTCCTCTTTTATTGTTCTATCATTTTGCTCGGTGTTCTTGATGATATTGTGCACGAATATTGTTTAGACACATGAGAACTTAGGATTTAAATTATCAAACCTTGATTCTAAGTTGATAGTATTGAGATATACGAGGGTTTTTATCGGTCTTCGCCATCAAACGGTCCGGTAGAAGTGATTGTGAATGTTCTTGAGCTTTTTCTATGATATTTTAGCGATTTACCTCATCAAAAGTAGTCGGCTAATCGATTGTTAGTTAGCGTTTCTTCCCCATAAAAGGAGTTTCGCTTATTATTGATTAGAGCAATCGCGATTTTTAAGATTTACCACCAGCAAATGGGTTTCTTTTAATTGTGAGCAATCAGTGATTTCCAACCACTGATTCTTTGAGTATCGAAACTAATAATTGATAACGTGTGTGTCGGTGATTCTAAACTCCCATATCATTCTCATAATTGTAATTTCTAGATAATCCAAACTTAAATTCAATATTTTTAACGTTTAGCTATTAATTTAATTTCCGTGCTTGTGTTTTTACAATCTTACCTCTCTATCGAATCATTCACCGCGTTTTAATTTACTTTACTTTCGTTAATTCGACTATTTGCTAAACATAATTGAATTTCAAACCATTTCCAACTCCTTGTGAGATCAACCTCGGAGTTACTTGCCACTTCCTACAAAAGCGATTTGTACACTTGTGAGTTTTTAATTTGTTCATCAGTGCGCTATTCCTACTGCACAGGCAGTAGGATCGCACCAAAAACTCATCGCAAAGTCAACAGGACGACAAATCATGCAACATGCGGTAAAACGCCAACGTCCAACAGAAACAACCAGTTGCAACAAACACGTGACATGACATGACACACTATCATATAGGCACGAACAACATTTAACTCACTAAACAGTAGAAAGAAATCCAACACAAACTGAACGAAATTCTCGGGTATCACATTCTACCCCACTAAAAATAAGTTTCGTCCCGAAACTTAAAACAAGAGCATCACAGTGCCACATAACAAAACAAATACAAATGTTTAAACATCAGAAATCAACATACTCGGGATCCCATGATCTACTGTCACGTGTCTCCGTAGGTTTACCAACCCACACGGAATTATTCAAACCAAAATATCAGACATCAAACACCAATTATCAAATATCCACATGAGATATAAACCACAATACAAAACATAATATACTATCACTGGGCACCCCTGGGCCCTCCAGGAGTAGGAGCGGAACTTCGTTCTCAAACATCTTCGCAATGGTCTCGCAATGCATTGCTTGGTGTCCCACTTGACCACACTGGAAACAGTTCACATTTGGCGAGCGAAATTCTGCTGTACATAGCCCACACGACTGCAGTTAAAACACGTCTTTACACTGCTCGCCTTACTAATCATGGAGGTAGGATAGTTGGACTGACCATACGAATGGGGAGTCTTTTTAGAAGAACGATACGGAACAACAGACCCATGGAATTCACTTCTTTGACCCCTTGAAAAGCTACTCGAAATCTTCTATTTCTTACTTTCACGACCCGCCCCCGTCACTGAAATGGCCATCTCAATGGATAAAGCTCGATGCTGATACTCTATTAAGGTAGTACACCTTAGGGGAGCCATACTCTATCGTATATTGGGTTTCATCCGCATATCATAGTAACGGATCTTGTCCGCCTCACTTCTCACTTGCTCACGAACATGACTCAGCTGCTGATTATAATCGACTATCACCTGGGATATCGACACATCCTAACAATCCTGCGCTCCCGCACAGGCAACGGAAAATACTCCGCCTCCATCACAGTCTTGAACTCGGCCCAAGTAGCCGTACGATCTCTAGGCGCTATGGCCTCCCACCAGTTTGTAGCTTCCTTATCGAGGAGGTACTAAGCAATGGGTACCATCCTTTCATCCGGATAAGCTACAACATCAAATGTTCTTTCCAATTGGAAAAGACAGTTCTCCCAACCTAACGAATCCGAGGAACCCACAAAACGAGGCAGATGCATTCTCATCACATCTCATAGCCACTTACTAGCTCTGTTATCCCCCCCTGGGAGCTCATTCCGGTACACTGCTTGATTCATCTGTGCCAACTGGTTTGCCACCTACTGAAGGATGGTGGCGGGGCCAATATTAACATTTTCTTCAGCTGGTTGTCCCTGATCATGTGACTGGTCTTCCAGATCATTTGCACTGGACCGATTAGTGCTCGACAATGAACGAGTCACCCTATCACGCTCCTGATTGCGTCCACAGCCACGACCACGGTCTCTACCTCGACCTCTCGGCATACTGAATAGGAAATCTCTCAATAGAATGAAACACAATATTGTAAAGCAACACACCAAAATGGTAATTCAGCACAACACATCAACATGGGGTAAAAACTAGTAACATGACCAAATACCCATATCAGCAAATTACACGAATACCAGAATTACAATTGCTATATCCGGAACTTACTGTCACAAGACGAATCACATGACCATATCAACAAGAGACTTATGACCAATATCGGTAAAAACACGACCATAACAACTACACATCGTTGTAATCAAATATTTATGATATTCCTTTTAAAACTCCACGAGGTATTCATTTAAATAATATCATTTGAAATTTTTTAAATTCGTATATTTTCCATAAGAAATTTTGAAAATATTGTTGATACCTCGGGCTGTTTTACCAAAACCATGAGTCATAAGTCTTACCCATCTCACTTTGAAAATATTTGTAAACAACATTCCAAAATATCGGTTTCTTTGGAAACAACATCATCAAGATAACCACGTTATCACACCACATCACCACAAATAACAACATACAAGGTAACCACATGTTACCACACAACACTATCACAATTAATCAACACAAAAGGTAATCCACTGCCATGCTCCCTTGGCATCGAACCCCAGAGGTTTCATCGAACCATCACCGGGTGGACAACCCAGTCATACTCGTACTACCCAATTCTACAGATCAACAACCTCATCCGAAAACATCATACAAATTATAAAGAAGAACCAAACCACATAATATAATGCATCTTAACATGTGCTAAGCCTACGGTTAGCGTGCGCTAACTTTAACATTATGTCTGCCCATATTAGTTAGCATGCGCTAATTAGCACATTAGTGTGCGCTAATTGATACAATTTCGAAAATTTCATCCTCCACCCTTTTCGAAAATAAAATCGCGTGTGATTTATAAATATAAAAATTTTATGGTGTGAAGGTTTTAAAATCGTTTACTCAAATCATTTGAAAATAACATGAATACGCAAAAGCAATTTTCTCAAAATTCTTTCAAACACGACAAAAGATCATCACTGGCAACATTTTACCGAGTATCCAAAATACTTCAAAATTCCCCTTCCTAAACACACACACAGCAGATATGATTCCCACAGCGATCCGAAATCAATTGATTTTCAAACACATGCCGATCCGACATACAGATTCACCAATTACACAAACAACTTATAAACACCAAGTTCAAACACATGTCAACCATCCATGCTTCCACCGAGCATCTCTGATCATTAGGCACGTAATGTACCACAAGTACTAAATACGAACTCCATTTCACAACACACTTATAACAAGGTCAATAAACACAAGATACGTTAGAGGAGACTTACATCATAGATCGCAGAAAGATGACAGCCGCCCACGATACTAATCTCAATGGTCAACATCGCCGTCATAAATGACATAGTGTGCCAACGCACAACTTAAATTGTCACCGACAACTCGGATGACACGATAAAACACGACTCGACAATTCACGACTCGACTCGACCCGATAGCCTAGGTTTCCACAACCTAAGCTCTGATGCCATAAATGTAACACCCCCAAATCCATATGGGAATATTACACGTCGTAGACCCTTTCTAACGAGGGTCTACCAGGCTAAACTCCACAGAATAACTAAAAGTTCAACCGACCGGGGTCAACCAACATGACAATACGGATCATAAAGGTCAAACATAATTAACTACACGAACCGATGTGGTCTCACGGCTAACTAAGACGGTAAAAGACAACTCTATACAATAATACCCACTCAGGGGTCGAAGTACATTACAGCGGAAGACTGATTACAACATGATAATATAACAAACAAACCAAACTCTCAAACTTGATTAGTATCGCATCTCATATTCTCCAGTGCTGATCGTGTGAATGCTCCCTCGAACCAAGCATACCTGAAATGCATGAAACGCATTTCCCCCATTTAAGGGGTTAGCATTTGAATGGCTAGTACAAGTATCATACTATACGAAATGTAACAAGCAAATAGCAACCACGAATCAGATACGACAATCAACTACCAAAACATTCCCGAGAGGTTTTAGAATTTCGAATTCAAGAAAAGAAGTATTTGAAAATAAAATTCTCATCCCGAGGATTATTAGGACTAGAAAATATTTAGAACATCGAGTCCTGAATTTAAAAACCTTTTCAAAAATCTTAGGGACCTAGCCCATATCTCAATTCATATTTCAACAATTTATAGTACGAAAACATTTCCACAATTTCGTGGGCTCGGCCCAACATTCATTTCTTGAAACTTTCCTTCAAAACTTTGATTGATAAAACATAATTCAGGACACCGTGATCCTCTGTCACATGTCTCCATAGGTTCAACAATCCACACGGACTTAACCGACCACAACAATTACAGCAATCACAATAACCAGTCATGCTCATGACTGTAATATCCGCAATTTTCAATTTTCGGTAAATTTATTTTTTTCGGTCGGAGTCCGTTTTGATGACTCGCTCATGTCCGTTTCGTCATTCTGAGAATGATTAATTCTACACTTTTTGACATCCGAGTTCGTTTCGGTGTCGTTTCGTTGAGTTCCGTGCTTTTTAGCGACTTTTCCGCGCTTGAGTTCGATTCTTGCGAATCTCGTTCGGCTAACATTTTGAGTTTCCTGTAAGTCCGTTTAACTTTGTTAGACGTGTTGTGAACTTCGGTTTGGTTATTCGATCACGTATCGTGATTTCCGGGCGTTTTGGGCTATTTTGTAATTTCTTGAAAGTTACGGGTATCCATATCTGTAATTGTTGTCTCGACCCGTTTCTTGGTCGCGTATGATTAACTATGGTATTACGTTTTCATTTCGAGTCATTTATGTCGTCCGTGAACTTTTCGTCGTGTTCGTTCCGTGCATTTTCGGAAATCGGGTCGTCGAGCCCTGGCGGTTGCGGGACTGGCCGGACGATTGCGGGCACCGGCCGGACAGATGCGGCAGGAACCGGCGTAGCGCACGCTACTGCCGGAAGGCTGCGCGCGCTAACCGGCAGGTGTAGCGCACGCTAGCCTGGTCGACCAACGCCTTATTCGGGCCGGACGGTGGGGTTTCGAGGTTACGGACTCGGTCAGGATCGGCAGGTAGCGCACGCTACGCCGGCGTAGCGCGCGCTAGTCGGCAGGCATAGCGCACGCTGTCGGCCGGCTAGCGACGTTACTGGCCGGGCGGTTGATCCGGTGGCTCTGGGCCAGTCGGCTAGCGCGCGCGCGAGCTTCGGCCGTAGCGCACGCTAGCGGGAGTCGGGTCGGCAGGTTTGGTCGGCAGGGTTGGTCGGTGATGCCGGTCGTGTGGGCCACTGGCCGAGGTACTCGGCCGTCTGGCGATAGCGCACGCTAGTCGGGAAGGCTAGCGCACGCTAAGGCCCCGATATAAATGTGGTGGCAGTCACATTTCATTTCATTTTTCACTTCCTTCCTTCCCCGTCCGCGAATGGCGATTCATGGGTGACGAAGCCATGTTGTTTAACAACAAATCCATGAAGTTCTTGAGTCCATAACATCAATCAATCGTCCGTTATCATCCTTTGATCCAGCGAATCAAGGTAATCTCCTTAGAACCCTAATTTCGTGAATTTGGGGATTTTTGCATTTTCGTCTGATTCGTTCCGTGTTGTTGATTAATTCATGATGGGTATGATTAATCTTGGTAGTATTGTTGTGTTTAACATCATTTAATCCATTTTTCTTCGTCGAATCGAAGTATACTTCTTGATTTCCTTCGAATTGACTTTTCGGGGGATTTGTCCCCGATCTCGTTTTTCATCCGTTTTCGATGGATCGGTTATGGTTAAATGATGTTGTTAAACATATTCTATGGATTGTATATCCATATTTCAACTTGGAATTCCGTTTTCGTGATTTGACGGAACGAATCGTGTTCTTGGCCGTTTTGGGGGAAATCCGTGAACTTTCGTCATTCGTTCTTTGAATTCAACGGCTTTGAGTCGTGTTATGGAATTCATTTCATTGTTATTATTTGTCCTTCGTAGTTTATGAACGTGAGTTGGCGTTCGGTGGAGTCGGCGGGTTCGTAGTCGGTTCGGGCCAACCTACTTCGGTCGATTCTCCGCGTTGTTCTTATTCGAGGCAAGTACCTTGCCCATACTTTTCTCGTTTTATGGATATGATGATCGGTGGTCGTCTTGATGTGTTTGTTTGGTTATTTGAAATGAAGTTTCAAAGGATTTCGGTTTGGCCTCGGTAAAGGCTTTCTTTCAAAACGCGTGTGTTTTGTGAACGGTGTTTTGAGAACTGATTATGATTTGATTATTTTGAACGTTGAAGGATTTTATGATGATACTCCTATTGTTTAAGTTATGGAATCGTGTATTCCGTATTCAATCTTGTTATTGTATTTTTGAAGAGTTTGGTAATGGTGTCGAGTTAATGGCCATCTCTAGTGAGTATTCTTAATGAACTTACATTCTTAGCATGTTAGTATTGCATGAGTAACGTGTGTGTGTATGCTCACTACGGGTTAGATCCAACGGGGTCTCTGTAGGGGTCCACGGAGGGGTGGATCCGCGAGCTTGCTTTTAACCACTACGGGTTAGATCCGACGGGGTCTCGGTAGGGGTCCACGGAGGGGTGGATCCATGGTTAATTGTGGTGCATTTTTACAAATGTGATTTGATTATGGCATTTCCGGAAATGAGTGCTTTTGAACGGTTTTCATTTGCATGCATTGACTAAGTGTGTAAGAGGTAAGTTGTTCGTTTGGCCTACTTGGCTAGGATGGCTCTACAGTATTTTGTTGTTGTGTTAAATCCTTTATTTGTGGATTTTGATGTTGGGAGACGAACCTTGTGGTCGTTCTTGTGTACTGTGAGTTGATGAGATTTGGGGCTAAAATCCCAATGGTTTTGTAAAAGTCGTTTTACGGATTTGGGGCTAAAATCCCAACGGTTTGGTTAATGTCATTTTTCAGAAAGTAAACCTTTGGGGCGGTGACCCCTTTTGTCTTTTGGATTTTGAAAAGTAGGATTTGATAATCCTAAATTGTTTTTCTATTAAAACTCTCGATGGCATTCTAAACCGTTTTATAAATTACTTCCATTGATTTATGATATTTCGATTTTGAAATGTTTTCTCAAACCCTTGCCTCGGGAAGTACTTTTCGTTTCGTTTGGATCTTTGAGGATCCTTGGTTGTTGTTATTCGTGGAATGTGAATTGTATGGCTCGTATTTGCACTTTGTTCTTGCACTAGCAAAACAGTGGAGTTTTGCTAACCCCCGAGTATTCGGGGGGTGGATGTCTGTTTTTGCATTCAGGTTTTGGAGCATAACACAGGGTCGGCACGAAGGATGATGAAAGATAATCGATACTAATCACATGAGGAACCGTACATCGTGTGTTGGTTCAGTTGTACTTTATTTTCCGCTGCTATATTGTTCCCGTTGTACGGGTGTGGTTGTATTATGTCCCCTGCGTGGGCATGAGTTGTATTTGAGTTGTATGTATTTGTGGAAAGACCAAATCGGTCTACTGAGTCATTGTAGCCTTGAAGGCATTGTCGATATGTTAAATGTTGTTACCAGCCTGGTAGATCCTCGAGGAGAGGGTCTACGGCGTGTAATATCCCTGAGTGGATTGGGGGTGTTACAATGACTCCGTGATCGCTTGCCACGAGTCTCCGTAGGTTCAACAACCCACACAGATTGAGCCAAAACGACAATCACAACCAGTCATGCCATGACTCCATGATCACTTGCCATGAGTCTCCGTAGGTTCAACAACCTACACGGTTGAGCCAACACAACAATCACAACAACTAGTCCCGACTCCACGATCTCTTGTCATGAGTCACCGTGGGCCCTATCGAGCCCACACGGTTGGACATACTGTGTCCTGACGCCACGATCCCTTGCCATGTGTCATCGTATGCCTCGTCAGACCCGCACGATTGGACCTCAGCACCACATGCTAAGTTCCGATCCCATGGTCTCCCGCCATGAATCCTCGTACGTCCCGTCGAACCCGCACGAGTGGACTTAGCAACACAGCACACAACATTAACATTGACATTTCACCAAGGTCATACGACCAATCAATCACATTGATTACCATAACTGTACACACCCAACGCACATAGCACAATATCAACAATCCAACCATCAACATCAATAACACACAGTCCAGCATAACTCAAGATCAAAGCATAACACATTGCACAACCATGTGTATAACCAACCAACAAGATTATCACAATCTTGCACACATAACACAACACATAGTGTTGTGTTAAATCAATCCGACACAATCATCACAACCATCATGAACAATCAAGCACAACACAACCAACACGAAGTATTTACTACATTTAGTTTATAGTCACAACATATGAAATATATATATGTTCACAGGGGTAAATTAATCATCGTAACTCTAACATGTATTCTCTATTCACAAGACCCAAATCATATAAACAAGATACTTGCCTCAATAACCGATACCGAATACTCCGACGAACACGGCTCGACCGGGAAACTCCGAATACCTACAACTTCTGCAAGACACAACGAAAATACGATCACAACGAGGATCAAGACCAATAACAATGAAATCACAACAAACTATCGAAGGAAAACTCATTCGAACATTTAACCGAACATTTAATGTTCACGATTCTTCAAGAACACCAAAATAACCCATCGAGTTGAACGAACCGGAGATATGGATATACAATCCATAAAACATGTTTAACAACAACATCTAACACTAGTCGATTCATCAAAACCTGATTGGATTCGGAATCAAGAACAAATCTCCAAAAAGTCAACTCTAGGGAAAATACCTCGATCCGACGAAGAACAACGGATTAAATGATGTTACAATCACCTAGGACTCTCCAATACACCCTTGGATGGAGCGAAATCGGCCAAAACCTCGAACCCTAATCACCCTCGTCTCAAACCCGCGGAAAGAAGAAGAAATGAAGTGAAAATGATAAAATAAGCATGTATTTCCGGTTAATATACTGGGCAAATTAGCGTGCGCTAAGCACACAAGTAGCACGCGCTATCGAATTATTCAACCCAGTCTAGTAGCTTCTGGACTGCCCCAAAACCACCAGTTAGCGTGCGCTATCCTCACCATAGCGTGCGCTACTGATGCACCTTAGCGCGCGCTATCCAATTACATAGCGTGCGCTATCGACTTCCTAGTCCAAGGCAGTAGCTTTTGCATCGATTCTGCACCTCCAGTTAGCATGCGCTAGCAACACCTTGGTAGCGCGCATTATGCATGCACATAGCGTGCGCTATTCCTACTGCACAGGCAGTAGGATCGCACCAAAAACTCATCACAAAGTCAACGGGACAACAAATCATGCAACATGCGATAAAACGCCAACATCCAACACAAACAACCAGTTGCAACAAACACGTGACATGACATGACACACGATCATATAAGCACGAATATCATATAACTCACTAAACAGTAGAAAAAAATTCAATGCAAACTGAACGAAATTCTCGGGTATCACAGGAGTACCCCAAATCCGAACATGTCCTAGACTGGATTTCGCCCAATCCGCAGTTCTGTGGGTGTTTTTGGACTGATTTTAAAGGCACCAGGTTTACAATGTACGCCGCTGTTTCCAAGACGTATCCCCAAAATGAAATAGGTAGATCCGAATAACTCATCACTGACCTAACTATTTCTAAAAGAGTTCTGTTCCTTCTCTCAGCAACACAATTTTGTTGTCTAGTTCCCGGCGCAGTGAGCTGGGACGAAATCCCCTCATTTGCCAAGAAATCCAAAAGCTTTCCACTAAGCTATTCGCCACCACGATCAGATCGCAATGACTTGATACTCTATCCATGACGCTTCTCTTGTAACACCCCGAGATATTCGGAATAATTACAGCGCCGTAAACCCTTTAGGTAAGGATTTACAAGGCTAATTTTAAAAAGAGTGTAAATATAAACCAATCGTACAACTGAAGTTTAAAGACATATTTGATTCAACCGATCAAATAGTTAATTTATACAACCATATCGAAAGGACATTATTAAAACAGACGTACTCGAGTACTGAACGAAACAAGAAAACAACTCTCGACAACAATAACATCAATCACATCACTGAGCCATCTCATCGTCCTGTCGGTACTGTGGCTGCCTCCCCGCTCCTCGGCTACCTGAACATCAAAACAATGTCCACCCCCGAAGGGGTTAGCAAAACGATGCTAGTACAAGTATCATAATACAATAAATCATCAATGCATCATAAAACATTCAAAACGGACTTCCGCTACCGGAATCCAACGATGCGAATCCTCACGATCCCATCAATACAATATAGGGTAATCCAGCGATCCAGCGCCCTTGGTATAGATCCCCATGATGATCCCGTCGGACCAACGCATGGTGGAAAACCCGTCCAGCGATCCAGCGCCCTCAGCATAGATCCCCATGATGATCCCGTCGGACCAACGCATGGTGGACATTCGATCCAGCACCCTCAGCATAGATCCTCATGACCCCCTCGGATCATTTATACCATAATCAATCAATTATGCATACACATATGCATTTCAATATGTTCATCAATACGAACAAACAACAACGAATATCACGCGAATTTCCAGAAATACATCTCATATACAAAATATGAACAATACCATAAGCATAATAAATCAAACTCGACATATGATACTTGCCTCGAAAATGGCAAGACGAAATACTTCAAGGATCTCGACACACCCGAAGGCCGCCTCCTTCGATCAACGTAACAAGCTCGAACCTTAACAAAAGGAACGATATACAAATCATCTCAAGTCGAACGATGGCCTAACAATTCGGTCTATGGCCGAAAAGCTCAAAATCAACAAGGCATGCGGATTGCTTAGCGCGCGCTACGTACTCTACGTAACGTGCGCTAAGACGGACTGTTAGCGTACGCTATCGTATAAGACTAGCGTGCGCTAGCCACGGTCTGGCAGTCTGACTCGGCTGGTCTCATAACGTATGCTACGTACGTTTCGGGCGTTAACTGACCCCGATAGCGCACGTTAACTCACACGTGTTATCGTGCGCTAATATTGCATGGCAGAATACTGCAAGCCGAAAACTGGGTTGAATGGTGAAGAACTCATGAATCCTACCGTGATAATACAAGTTATCCTCGGGCAAATCATGCTAATAAGGTTTGTGGAAGATTTATGATCGTGAAATACAAAAATACGGATAGCCAACTCAACATCATAATTCATCTACGATCTCCAAGAAATAATCTAAGTTCCATTTGTTCTACGTTCCAAAACACATGATTCCATCGTGTAAAACGTATCAACTGGGTAATATCCGATCATTGATCATAACTTGTTTTGAACATGCCTAGGAGTCCTTATAATAAGATGGTTCAAAGGTTCATACGATATATAATGCCGATACGTCAAAAATATCCTTCTAACATGTGATGACCGATTAAAAACGAAATACTTGCTATCAAAACATGATTCAAACTTCCTTAGGAACATTACTAACATCAGTGAAGAATCACCTACCTCAAAGTAGTGAAGAATACGGAGGAAAATGAAGCGATCCAACACCGAAGGCTTGAACACCAATCTCCAATGATATACGATCTTCAATCTCGAATTAGGAGGTTGATATGAAGTGTTTGGGACGAAGTGAGTTATGTTCTAAGTGTAAGAGTTCGGGTTATGGGAGGAGAAAAACTGAAATCTCGAATAGGATGATGTCCTATTTATAATAAATGGCTATTAGCGCGCGCTAGACCCTATTCGTAGCGTGCGCTAACGGCTCACGCCTAAATCAGACGGCACTTAGCGTGCGCTACGCTTCGATCTGTAGCTTGCGCTAAGGCTTTGACTCGGCTTTTCCCGAAAGACGTCCAGGTACATCCGACACTATCCGACAGGGGTCCCGAGGCCATATCTCACCTACCGCACGTCACAATCAATTTGACCACGCATAGCGTGCGCTAATTACATTACGTAGCGTGCGCTATGAAACCATGTTAGCGTACGCTACTCTTAGCCTGTAGCGTGCGCTACATGCACAGAATTTCAACCTTACAAATCACAACCATGAAATTAAACGCTCGGCAACATCGGATTATGAAATACGGAGAATAATACTCAGACAAAAGTACAATCATTACAATATCACTAGTTCCAATTACATAACAGAAATCTCGGGCATTACATCCTTCCTCCCTAAAAAGAAGTTTCGTCCCGGAACTTATGATGAAAACAACTCCGGATATTTAGCCTTCATACCGTCCTCCGTTTCCCAAGTGGCCTCTTCGACTCCATGTCGTGACCATTGTACTTTAACCAAGTGTATTGGTTTATTCCTCAATTGTTTGATCCGGCTCTCAAGTATCTTGATTGGTCTCTCTTGAAGGTGCCATCATTAGCTATCTCGATCTCGTCGAAATCAATGACGTGATCGGTCCGGTACATACTTCCGCAGTTGGGATACGTGAAACACATTGTGAACGTGACCCAGCGATGGTGGTAAGGCCAACTCGTATGCTAAATCTCCCACTCTCTCGAGGATCTCAAAGGGTCCGATATATCTCGGACTAAGTTTGCCTCTTCTCCCAAAACGGAAAATCCCTCGTGTAGGGGACACCTTCAATAGTACGTGGTCTCCATTCGAACTCTAGAGGGCGACGACGTACATCGGCATAAGACTTCGCCGACTCTGGGCGATCAGCAGTCTCTCTCGAATCAAGGCTATCTTCTCTTGAGTCCGAATAATCAATTCCGGTTCCGTCCCGATCAAATTCGAAGAATCATCCCGGCCACAGGTGATCGGCATCTTCTCCGTACAAAGCTTCAAATGGTGCCATCTTAATAGAAGCATGCCAACTGTTATTATAAGTGAACTCGATCAAGGGCAAGTGAACTTCCCAATCGATCGACCAATCTAATGCACAAGCTCTAAGCATGTCCTCTCTTGTCTGAATAGTCCTTTCGGATGGCCGTCCGTTGGGGATGATAAGTCAGTACTAAAGTTTAGCTCGGTCCCCAAAGCCCCGTGATCGCTTTCGAAGTGTGACACGAAACGACCATCTCGATCCGAAATAATGGTCTTCGGCGTCCGTGCAATCGGACTATCTCCGCAATAAATATTCGTGCCAATCTCTCGGGTCCCCATGTATCTTTGATTCCTAGGAAATGAGCCGACTTGGTTAGTCGATCAACTACAACCCAAATCATGTTCATTCCCGTTCTAGTCCTTGGCATACTAGTAATGAAGTCCATCGAGATATCCTCCCACTTCCACTCAGGGATCGGAAGCGGTCTTAACATTCCGGCAGGTCGTTGATGTTCAATCTTAACTCTTGACAAGTCAAACACTTCAAACGTACTCCGCTCGTCCTTCTTCATATTCCCCACCGGAAGTTTTGCTTTAAATCTTTATACATCTTCTGCTTGCCCGGTGAATAGAATAGGGCGCTTGTGAGCTTCCTTGAGAATAGTCCTTCTCAAATCATCATCATCGGGAACGCAAAGTCGACTCAAATCTCGAGAACTCCATCATCTTGTATCACGAATCCTGGGGCTTTTCCTTTCTTTACTTCGTCACATAATCGAAGGATCAGAGAATCGTTCAATTGTTTAGACTTGATCTCCTCGACTAGTGATGAAGTCAGTTCCATCACATAAAGTTGTCCTTGGATTCCCGGTACCCATACTTCAATCCCCTCACGGATCAGTTCCCGCTGAATACTGGTTTGGGATGTAAGTGCTTCCAACGCTCGAAGGGAAACAGGTTTACGGCTCAAAGCATCGGCTACTACATTTGCTTTCCCCGGATGATAGAGAATCTCCAAGTCGTAATCCTTGATCAATTCCAGCCACCTTCTACGCCTCATGTTTAACTCTTTACATTGAAAATGTACTTGAGGCTCTTATGGTCTGTAAAGATCGACAATGAGTGCCGTACAAATAATGTCGCGATTTTCAAGGCAAAGACCACATCTGCTAGCTCCAGATCATGAGTCGGATAATTAACTTCGTATGGTTTCAATTGCCGAGAAGCATAAGCAATTACTTTATCCTTCTGCATAAACACACAACCCAAACCCTGATTTGAAGCATCGTTGTATACCATAAATCCGTCAGTTCCTTACGGCGGCGCTAATATAGGTCTTGTCGTCAGTCTCTTCTTAAGTTCGTCAAAACCGGCTGACACTTCTCATTCCACGCGAACTTTTGAGTTTTACGTAATAAATGAGTGAGCGGACGAGCAATTTTGGAAAATCCCTCTACAAAGCGGCGATAATATCCAGCTAGTCCTAAGAAGCTTCGGACTTCTTTCACGTTTTTAGGAGCTTCCCACTCCAAGATTGCTTCGACTTTCTTCGGGTCCACCTGAACTCCGTCGGATGATATCACATGCCCAAGGAAAGTTACTTCCTTAAGCCAGAACTCACATTTAGAAAGCTTAGCATACAGCTGTTCCTTTCTCAAGATGCTCAAAACCACACGTAAATGTTCAGCATGTTCCTCTGCGTCCCTCGAATATATCAAGATGTCGTCAATGAAAACGACCACAAATTTATCCAAGTACTCCAAGAATACCCGATTCATCAATTGCATGAATACCGCAGGAGCATTGGTAAGTCCAAACGGCATCACTACGAATTCATAATGCCCATCGAGGGATCGAAGCGATTTCGGTATATCCGATTCCTTAATTCTCAACTGGTGGTATCCTGATCGCAAGTCAATCTTCGAGAATACCCTTGCCCCTTGCAGTTGATCAAACAAGTCGTCGATCCGAGGTATAGGATACTTATTCTTGATCGTCATCTTGTTAAGCTCCATGTAATCAATACACAGTCGGAGGGATACGTCTTTCTTAGGACAAAGAGAACGGGTGCTCCCCAAGGAGAAACGCTTCGTTGAATATAACCCTTCTGCAACAATTCCTCCAGTTTTTTCTTGTGTTCTTTCTTCTCGGTTGGCTCGATGCGTTATGGTGCTCGAAATAGGAGGCTGCTCCGGACTCTAGTTCGATAGTGAATTCCACTTCTCTGCGGAGGTAATCCGTAGTTCGTCAGAAAAACATCGAGAACTCATTCACAACTGAAATAGATGAGAGCTCTACTCCTTCCTCTTTCCTCATGGCATAGCACCAAAGTCCGTGACATCCTTGCTTGATAATTTCACAGCTTTCATTGCCTTGATCAATTTCCCGAGCTTCCCGGTCTCCATCCTCGGAATAAGTGTTCGAGATCCGTCATCGGCAATGATGGAAATGACTCTCTCTCGGTAATTGATGACTCCATAACGGTTGAGCCAATCATCTCCGAGAATTAAATCGTCACCGCAGATGTCAACCACAATAAGATTCGATGGCCAATCTCTTCCTTCTATAGAATCTGGGAAATCCTTAGCTTCTAAGGTTCCCACAATTTTCTCTCCGCTCGGTAATCCCACAACATAAGGTTCACAATTATACAAGCACGAGATGTTCAAACGATTAACACGGTTCAAAGATATAAAAGAATGCGTGGCTCTGAATCGAACAAGACAGCATTTGGTTGCAAAGGATCTGAATCGTGCACGATGCAACAGTGTGTTACGATCATCGATTTCCTCATCTCGTACGGGCGTGGAGGAACGGACCCGACCTTGGATGCCTCTCTCTTCCCGGCGTTCTGCTGCTGAAATCCATTTCTTTGCGTCTGGTTCACACTTGTCTCCTTGAGCTGGAGTGGAGCGCGAGTACCAAAAGATCGGGTCGCATTCCCACAAAATGTTGCGCGATGTCCTTCTGTCCACACTCGAAGCAGTCACGGCAGCGAAACAATCACGTCGAACATGTCCCGCCTTGCCACGGTTGTAACACTTCTTCCTGTGTCGAAGCTTGATCGGTCTTGCCGGAACTTCTTTCCTCCTCGACTAGGATGCGGAGGTCTCTGGATGAGTGAAAAGAGGACCGTGACGGGGCCCGTTATTCTTATTCTCCGTGAAGTTGCCCGACACCTTGTTTCTTTGCTTAGTCGATTTCTCTCTGCCGCTTCCTTCATATCGTAGGCCAACGCCTTGTCACAATCGCCTCAAGGTGGTACAATCAAATCCAGGACATATATTGCTGAATTTCCGCTTCATTCGCATGTCAAAATGGAAAATCCTTTCCGCCTCGGTCTGACCGTGGCGCACATAAGTCATTTGGTGATTAAAAGTCTTAATCACTTTCGCCACAGATGCTTCGAATTTTGTGGTGAGAAAAACTCCCGAACTCGGGCCTCTCTAATCAGGCGAGGACAATCGTGCCTCCATCATCAACTTGAATTGTCGGTCGGCATTATGCTCCTCTGGTCGAATGGCCTCCCACCGGTCGAAAGCCTCCCGGTCAAAAGATACTGGGCGGCCGAAACCTTCCTATCGTTGGGACAGTTAATCCCCGCAAAAATCTTCTCTAATTCCTTCAGCCAATGATCCCACGAAAGCGTCTCAGTGGAACCGTCAAATTTCGGAGGATGCAATTTGACCACCTCGGTAAGCCATTTATCTCCCCGATTATCCACGTTATTCTGCTGTCCCATCGCCGTCTGCATGAGATCCACAACTTGAGCAAACTGGTTTATCTGGGCAACCACTGTGAAGCACTCCGCACGTTAGGATCTGCATTATTATTTGCCGATCCCTGCTGTCCCCCGGAATGTGAATCCGTTTGGCTAGCGGCTATCTCAGGAGTAGATACCGATTCTTCTTGCCTCGCATTTACACGTCCGCGTCCACGACCGCGTCCGCGTCCACGACCTCCCCTCAACATACTGTAAACATAAATACTCAATATCCAGGGCAAACGTTCTAAAAGTACATCCATCAATGTTTACAAGACAAGAATTAAATAAAACAGTAGTATTCGAGATTAGGAAACTTACAACCACAGTCCAATTGGCGATCTTTGGCTCGTGATGATGTTACGAACGACCAATAATCAATAACGTAAACAGACCCAACTAACCTGATTGCCAAGATATCCATAAATCTTAGCTCGATACCATATTACGTAACACCCCGAGATATTCGTAATAATTAAAGCGACGTAAACCCTTTAGGTAAGGATAAAAAAGTCTAAATTTAAAAAGAGAGTAAATATAAACCAATCGTACAAATGAAGTTTAAAGACATAATTGATACAACCGATAAAATATTTAAATTATACAAACATATCGAATGGACATTATTAAAGCAGACGTGCTCGAGTCTTGAGCGAAACAAGAAAACAACTCTCGACAACAATAACATCAATCACATCCGAGCCATCTCATCGTCCTGCCGTCTTGTGGTTTGCCTCCCGCTCCTCGGCTACGAACATCAAAACATATGTACACCCCAGAATGTGTTAGCAAATCGATGCTAGTACAATTATCATAATACATTTTATCATCAATGCATCTTAAAACATGCAATACGGTCTTCAGCTTCCGGAATCCAACGATGCGAATCCTCACGATCCCATCAATACAATACAGGGTAATCCGGCGATCCAGCGCCCTTGGTATAGATCCCCATGATGATCCCGTCGGACCAACGCATGGTGGAAAACCCGTCCAGCGATCCAGCGCCCTCAGCATAGATCCCCATGATGATCCCGTCGGACCAACGCATGGTGGACATTCGATCCAGCGCCCTCAGCATAGATCCTCATGACCCCCTCGGATCATTTATACCATAATCAATCAATTATGCATACACATATGCATTTCAATATGTTCATCAATACGAACAAACAACAACGAATATCACGCGAATTTCCAGAAATACATCTCATATTCAAAATATGAACAATACCATAAGCATAATAAATCAAACTCGACATATGATACTTGCCTCGAAAATGGCAAGACGAAATACTTCAAGGATCTCGACACACCCGAAGGCCGCCTCCTTCGATCAACGTAACAAGCTCGAACCTTAACAAAAGGAACGATATACAAATCATCTCAAGTCGAACGATGGCCTAACAATTCGGTCTATGGCCGAAAAGCTCAAAATAAACAAGGCATGCGGATTGCTTAGCGCGCTACGTACTACGTAACGTGCGCTAAGACGGACTGTTAGCGTACGCTATCGTATAAGACTAGCGTGCGCTAGCCACGGTCTGGCGATCGACTCGGCTGGTCTCATAACGTACGCTACGTGCGTTTGGGCGATCGACCCGATAGCGCACGTTAACTCACACGTGTTAGCGTGCGCTAATATTGCATGGCGAATCGCAAGCCGAAAATGGGTTGAATGGTGAAGAACTCATGAATCCTACCGTGATAATACAAGTTATCCTCGGGCAAATCATGCTAATAAGGTTTGTGGAAGATTTATGATCGTGAAATACAAAAATACGGATAGCCAACTCAACATCATAATTCATCTACGATCTCCAAGAAATAATCTAAGTTCCATTTGTTCTACGTTCCAAAACACATGATTCCATCGTGTAAAACGTATCAAGCGGGTAATATCCGATCATTGATCATAACTTGTTTTGAACATGCCTAGAGTCCTTATAATAAGATGGTTCAAAGGTTCATACGATATATAATGCCGATACGTCAAAAATATCCTTCTAACATGTGATGACCGATTAAAAGCGAAATACTTGCTATCAAAACATGATTCAAACTTCCTTAGGAACATTACTAACATCGGTGAAGAATCACCTACCTCAAAGTAGTGAAGAATACGGAGGAAAATGAAGCGATCCAACACCGAAGGCTTGAACACCAATCTCGATGATATACGATCTTCAATCTCGAACTAGGAGGTTGATATGAAGTGTTTGGGACGAAGTGAGTTATGTTCTAAGTGTAAGAGTTCGGGTTATGGGAGGAGAAAATCGAAATCTCGAATAGGATGATGTCCTATTTATAATAAATGGCTATTAGCGCGCGCTAGACCCTATTCGTAGCGTGCGCTAACGGCTCACGATCTAAGCGTACTCGGCACTTAGCGTGCGCTACGCATCGACCGTAGCGTGCGCTAAGGCGTTGACTCGGCTTTCCGAAGCCGTCCAGTACATCCGACACAATCCGGCGGGGTCCCGGCAGATCTCACCTACCACACGTCCCAATCAATTTGACCACGCATAGCGTGCGCTAATTACATTCGTAGCGTGCGCTATGAAACCATGTTAGCGTCGCTACCCTTAGCCTTTGTAGCGTGCGCTACATGCCGCAATTTCAACCTTACAAATCACAACCATGAAATTAAACGCTCGGCAACATCGGATTATGAAATACGGAGAATAATACTCAGACAAAAGTACAATCATTACAATATCACAAGTTCCAATTACATAACAGAAATCTCGGGCATTACATCTCTGTTTCCGCCTTGAAGTCTCTGAACTTGTCAAAGGCTTCAAACTTACGTCACATCAAATAGATGTATCCATATCTCAAATAATTATCAATAAACGTGATGAAATATTCGAAACCATCCCTAGCCTGAATATTCATTGGACCACATACTTCAGTATGAACCAATTCTAACACGTTCTGAGCACGGTTTTCCTTGGTTTTAAAAACCCTTTTGTCATCTTACCTTCATGATAGGATTCACAAATTGGAAATGACTTAACTTGGAGGTCATCTAATGGGACATTATCTACCAATCTTTGAATTATTATAAGGTTTACATGACCTAACCGTAGATGCCATAGATATATTTGGTTTATGCTTGAAGGTTCTTTTCTCTTTTTAGGTTTGGATAATGAATTAAGCGATTTATGTTTATACATGGGAGTTTGTGCAGTATTAATGACATACAGTCCATCAGTATAAATGCCTTTGCAAATATATTCACCGTTTCTTCTAATAATTATAGCATCACCATTTGAAAAAACTGAATAACCATCACAAGTTAATTTAGAAACCGAGATTAAATTCATTCTGAAATCTGGTACTAATAATACATTATTAAGGACTAATATTTTATCATTAATGCTCAACTGCACGACTCTCACTGCAACAGCCATAAGCCTGGAATAATCGCCCCAGATGATGGTGATCTCGCCCGCACTAAGATGCTTGGTTACCTGAAAACCATGCGAGTCAAAGTAAACATGATCAGTGGAGCCTGAATCAACTACAGTAGAACCTCTATAAATTAATAAAGTTGGGCCCGGAAAAAATATTAATTTTAGAGAGGTATTAATTAATCGTTAAATTAATAATTTATTAACTTAAAGAGATATTTTATGTTCAACCAATTTAAAATTGATTACATCAAAATTATATGAATTTATATTTAATTGCATAGAGATATTAATGAGTATTCAATGTTAGGAACTTGAATCTAATTAGTATTCAACGTTAGGAACTTGAATCTAATTATTCAATGTTTTAAAACTAGATTCGTACGTATGTTCAATGGTTTAAAACTAGATTCATACATAAAGTATGTTCAATATTAAATACTTATGGAAGAATTACTATATATATAACAAAAGATTTGTAAGAACATACCAACAAATACAATGACTTCTCATTTAAAAGGTGTTGAAAAAAAAACCATGACCAATCAAATACGCAAGTCACTATGTGAGTACAAGAGAGATCATCCCACCCTTACCCAAAAAGACTTGCAACAGTGGCTCGATCAGAATTTTCATTTGAAAGTTAGTCAAGGTACTATTTCAAACAGTCTCAAGAGGTCATCTAAGTATCTGGATGCTAACTTAGAAAAAGGAGGACGAAGAGGCACAAACCAGCAAAGTTTCCAGATATGGAATTATGAGTGGTTCCTGCAATACCAAGATTGTGTGAATATATCGGGAGGCCTCATTTTGGAGAATTTTCATCATCACAATCAAATGGATGTCAATCAACTATTGGATTATCCGGGTGAAAATGAAGAATGTTCACTAATCCAAAGCTTATAAGAAATTGTTGATACTATAATTGAAAATCCAATTGAGGATGAAGCTCAAGATGATACGGTACCATTAGAGCCGGTTACGCGAAAAGAAGCAATAGAAGCTTCGAAAATCCTTCATAAGTTTTTCATGTAGTCAAAGTATACCACACCAGAGCTTTTAAGTGCCGTGAAAAAAGTGAGAGATGAGATTCATTTTGATTTGAATTTCAATAGAAAACAATCAACACTAGAGTCATATTTTACTAAGTTGTCTTAATTATCTTTGTAACTTTCTGAGATTATTACTTTGTGATGTTGATGGGACCCTTGATTTATAAAGGAGTCTAAAAAAATTATTATCTTACCAATTTATCGAAATTATTAATTTACGCTTGGGGCCTAAGTCGGGACTGAAAAAATATTAATTTTATAGAGGTTATTAATTTATCGAGTATTAATTTAAAGAGGTTACACTGTATCCACGAAGTGGAAGAACAAGCTGTCAAACATATTTTTACTACTAGTGCACGAGACATACCTTTCTTAAGAGCAGGGCAGTCCGCTTTGAAATGTCCTTTCTGACCGCACTTGTAGCACTTTCCCTTTGGCTTTTTGTTCGCCTCAGGATGAGGAGCTTTGCTCGTTACCTTGAGAGTTGCCACTTGCTTCTGGCTCACTTGTTTCTTCTTTTTCCCCCACTTGGGTTTAGAAGTTGAAACACCAGTAGCCGCAAGAACTTGATACCCTTGCCTAAAGAGACCTTCCACAGCTGGAAGCTCTGTCAGCAATTCCACCAAGGTATACTCCATACGATATTGTAGTTTAGGCGGAACTGCTTAAAGCTCCTAGGTAAGCTGCCTAGGATGATATCAACCTGTGTTTTGCTCTGTGTTGTACAGCAATTTTTACAAAAAATAATATGGCGCTGGAAAACGGTTCAGTTTGCGTTGTGTCTTCGGATGTGTCGTACAATAATTTTTAGTAAATAACCCAGTTATAAACACGGGTCAGTGTTAGGCCGTTTTTATTGCATTTTTATTTTATTTTTTAATTCTTTTTATAAATAATTAGAAAAGCAATAAATAAATTGGGTTCCCTCCCAACAAGGGCTCGTTTCATGTCATTAGCTTGACAACTTCCTGTTTAGTCGTGCGACGGCTCTCCAAGAGTTATGCTCTCTACATGAGGAATTTGCTGATTTTCAATGTAAGGTTTCACCATGTGTCCATTCACCTGAAATGATTATTTGGTGCATGGATTTATCAGTCTAATTACTCCATATGGATATACTTCCTCAACTTCAAAGGTGTTGGAAATAAAACGCAGCGGAAGCAAAGTTGGGGAAAATTTGATAAAAGCATTTTACGCATCCACGAGCACAAAATCTATTTAGACATGCTAATTAATTAACTACTAAGATTAATAACCAATTTAAATATTATTTATTATTTATTATTTATTAAATAAATATGTTGATAAATCCAATATCCTAATCTAGATCAAATATAATAGTATATTTACCTTTTGAAGCGTACTGGTTGCTTTCTTGATCTCTTCCTCAAAATCTTCTAGAGCATGATCCCGCCTTAATTCGGACGTTGTGTGGGCAACGAACTACCGAATCTTGCTTGGACAATAAAGTGGATCGGCCGAATATACTCCCTCTCATAACTCTCGATTTTCTTTTCTTCAAGTAATTCCGATTTGTAACAAGAATTAAAGTGTTATCTCAATTATGGAGTCAAAGACACAAGTCAAGATCCACAACTAAACACTAAGAAGAAAAATCGAAACCCTTGTGTATGAAGATGAAGCCAGGTCCGACCCCTCCCCCTTGATGTCTTATTTATAGGCTTTGGACAACTGTAGGAATCTTAAGGAGGATTATGGTTAGGACTCCTAGTGCAACCCAACTTTCCATATTAAGCCCTTTCCTAATATGGTTGAGTCCAATAATGTCAATTCAATCCACTAAAGAATTAATATTTCACTTCCAATCTAAATCCCAATTTACGAAATCAGGCTCCTTATTTAAATATATTATTTCCCATGTTTAAGATATTAAATGCCT
This sequence comes from Orobanche coerulescens, assembly GCA_033398695.1. NCBI lineage: Eukaryota > Viridiplantae > Streptophyta > Magnoliopsida > Lamiales > Orobanchaceae > Orobanche > Orobanche coerulescens. Next base: position 109,230,636 of record CM065819.1, read on the forward strand.
ATTAATTAATTTAAGCTACTGACAGCTTTAATTAATTAATATCTTATCCAAGAGTAGTACCGCTCGAACCTTATTATTATATCGAAATTAAATCCACCTGCAGGGTTTAATATAATAATCATATCGAGCTCCTCAAGGGGACATCATCAACCCGCATGAGCCGGGACACAATTTCTAGTAATAGTAATAATTGTCGTATAAACAAAATTATTCCTGAAGATACGAAGCTTATTGAGTCAATCACTTTGACTGTCACCCATGGTAAATCAAAGAAATAAATATTATAAATACACAATTAAATATTATATATTTATAATTAAGAAATAATCCGAGATTTACGTTCTTCTTACAGTCAGTACAGAAGATACTATCTCACTTCGATCCAGTTCAACGTATGCAAATATGCTAATGCATGCTAATAGTCAACACCAACTAATCTCAAGCATATACTACAACCTTTCATATAATTTGTCTAATAATTACATAGGCTGTGAATTATTATATTATTTTATAAGGCACCAATAATGTGATCTTCCCTGTGACACCAACACACCACATTATCTACAATATAAAATAATTAGACATTTCATTTTCATAACCATAACGTGAATAAATATGCAAAACATGTGATTAAATGTAATTAATATTCTTATAGGTAATTAGAGGGAAATAAGGTAATACAAGCATAAAGTATGATTTGCTGTATAAAACCCTAACAAAAGGGTCCCATCTAGCGTGACTTTAGCTTACCTAAAAACAATCGCAAGCGAGAATTAAATAAGAGTACTTTCATACCTGGTTCAAGGTGCTTGAGGTTAAGTTTCCGGTCATGAAGTCTCTTGACTTTATCTTTGTAGATCTGAAAGTTTTCATATGCTTCTTTTCTCAGCTCATCTAATTCAGACATTTGCAGCAGTCTTTACTGTCCAGCTTCTTTCAATCCATTGAAACTGCCTTAATTGCCCAATAAGCTTTATGTTCGATTTCAACTGGAAGATGACAAGTTTTTCCAGAGACTAGATGGTAGGGGCTCATTCCCAATGGACTTTTGTATGCTATTCGTAGGCCCAAAATGCATCGACTAATTTATCAGCCCAGTCTTTTTGAGTTAGGCGCACAGTTTTTTTCAATATCCCTTTTATCTGCCGGTTGCTTGTTTCAGCATGACCCGACATTTGCGGATAGTAGGGAGTTGCAACTTTATTATTTATGCCATTTTATCCATAAGCTTGTCAAATAGCTTGTTGCAAAATTGGGATCCCCAATCACTGATTATTGCCTTCGGGAATCAAAAACGGCTCATTATGTATTCCTACAAACTTAACAACAATATTAGCATCTGTAATATCCGTGTTTTCTATTTTTGGTAATTTTTATTTTGGTGTATGTTCGTTTCGGACGACTCGCTTATTACTGGTTTGGGGTTCTGAATCTATTTTTGTTCTTGGGGTTTTTCCATCTGGACGAGTTTCGTCGACATTCTTGCATATTTTCATCTTGAATTATATGTTGTTTTAACTATGTTCGATTATCGTAAAACTCGTTCGATTTCATTATTTCTCTATTTCTATGAGTTCATTTGGATGAGTTGCTCATGTTGTGAGTTTTGGATTGTTAATCCGACGTCGTGTCTTGAATTTTCGGATGTTTGGGCCATTTTGTAATTTCTTAAGAGTTTAGGGTGCCTTTACCCTCCTTGTTGTATTTTGGATTCCTCGGTAGTTAGAAGTGCATTTTATTTCAACACTCAACTTCGTTGTTATGAACACCTCGTATTTACACTTTTGGTTCTATCCTTGTGCTGTGTTCCGTCTTTGTATCGATTGTGCCGAATGTAGTGTTCAGAACTGGGAACTGCTGCATGCATAACGTACGTTATGCATGATCCATAACGTACGTTATGGCCTTCGCATTTTAGTACAGGCTGTTTGTTACGTACGTTAACCAGTGTTGGGTTACGTACGTTGATAAGTGTCAGTTTTATACACTTATCCATGGTTTGTATCGATAAATTTCACCCATAATTGATCTAGTCTACTCGTTTTTTGCTTTTAATTAATTAGTTTTTAATAATTTTATTTTTATCGGATGATGATGTAAATCTAGTCTTAATCGGATTGAATAACTGATTTACTCAAGAAATAACATGTTTTTTAAATATTATCTTTGCTGAATTTTGATATATTCATATTGTAGGGCTTTCCGAGACAAATTCGGCAGTCTTTCCGGATTCAAAATCAGAGTTATATATCAAAAGTTATCATCCGAAGAAGATTTGGGGCAAAAACGCAAAGTCTGAGAAATTCTGGGCTGAAAACGGAACTCTCAAAGCAACCAGTGAGCAAATTGACGAAGCCAAGTTATGGCCGTAACTACTGAATGTTACGACCGTAAGTCATCCAAGTTACGGCCGTAACTCCTTAATGTTACGGCCGTAACTCTTGACAGATTGTTATAATTTGTCTAATTTTTTATACTTTTGTGTATTATTGAGGGGATGGCTAACATTGATCCGATCTATTGTAATAATGCTGGAGTTTTGGAGCTATTAGATGACTTTAGGTGTTTAAATAGACCCCTTGGATCCTTCATCATTCATCATTCATCATATAATTTTTTCACTTTTTGTAATATTTTCTTTTTGTGTGAAGAACACACTTGTGTTCTTGAGTGATTTGTGTAAGTGTGGTATAGCATATGTTGTTCAGAGAGTTTATTGCTTCTTTCTCCTTTATCTACTAAGGGAGTGAGGATCAATTCTTCTCTTGATTCAACTAATAATGACCACTAAAGCTTGTATTATGTATATTAAACCCTTCATGGACTAAGTTACCTTTAGTTGGGATTATAAACAAGGTTAGTCATGTTATTTATGTTTGTAAAAAGATCTATTGTGAATTACTTATTATTGTGTGTGATTTTCATTGTTTTAACAATCTTTATTTATTTGGCCAATAAATGACGATATTTATGGTCTTCATATGTTTCGAAAGAAAATATGTTTGATTAGATCAAATGATCTTCACTCTAAGTTGTTCTAGGGGATAGAAATATACCTCTAGACCTTAGGTGATTCTTTGAGTTATTTTCATAAATCCTAATGCTATGTATTGAAGCCAATCAACATAGAAATATAGTGGATTTATTCAATATGTAAGGGGCGTTATATAGTTCGAAAGAGAAACCGTCTTTTTAAGGAAAATCGAATCTACACAACATAATAAGTAAATTCATCTTATGATCTCCTATACATCTTCTATAACTAATGACGAACTAAGTTTGCAATCCCAACTATTTTATTTTATCGTTAATCAATCTATTATTATTGCAATTTTTTATTTTCTTAAAATATTAGAACTATTATTGCACTATCTTTGCAATTATTAAACCAAACTCTTTAATTGTGTGTTTCACTCATCTTAGTATCTATAAAAATAAACTAATAGTGTATAATTCAAATTATAACCAAACTTCCTTGTGGGATCGATAAACCGGACTCAAAAAGTCCACTTACTACTTGATACGATATCGTGCACTTGCGATAGTTACACTAAGAGCGTGTCAAGTTTTTGGCGCCGTTGCCGGGGAAGTATAAGTTATATTTGAAATCTTACATTGTAAACTATTTTTATAGGTACAACTTTCTCGACATTGTAACTTAGTACTCAATTGTGTTTGTCCGGTCAAGTGGCGGATAACGGTACTCCGTGACTATTAAAGTCAGATTTTTCAGTTTCCCACAACAACTGATATTTGTAGATATTTTATCCTTTTTCTTTTTAATTTTTTTATCATGGAAGAAACTTTGAATAAAATCGAAAAAAGATTTCCCTTTCTGAGCAAAAATGTTATTTTAAAGATTTATAAGACGAGACTTGAAAGGATGAGGTTGCTTATGAATAAAAGCATACCTTTTGACATAAGATTCATAATTGAAGCCAAAGTAAGAATAGAGGGTGAATTCACGGAAACACCGACTAGATTTTTACCAGGGCTTGGAAAAAGTTCATATGCCAAGAAACGACGAGCAAAAATGATAGCCATTTGCTATAAATGTGATAGATGGAACTGTAATTTAAAATGTCGATCTTTAGGAATTCCATCTACAAACAGAGAAGATAAAATTCAGTTCATTAAGGATGGTCTGAATAAAGAGAATTTAGATAATATCGAAATTTCTCTTGACACGCATCCTAGTGGACTTGTACATTACGGAATTCGATGTTTGTGGAATAAATTCAAACCAGAATATGAACAACGTCTTGGGAATCTGACATTAAAAGACCCTGTTTGCCAATTTGTAAGAAAATTGGATGGGAAGCTTCTCCCCGACTCATAGAAGGCGGTTAGACGGTTTCTGAATGTAAAATTAGAGGAAGATGTGAGCCACAATCACAACTACTGTACATACGCATAAGTATCTTTTATTTTTGTCGTGTGGTGAGATTTTCTGAATAAAAAATGTGATACGCGATAAATGCATTCATTATTCTATTGAGTAGTTGAAGCGCAATCAACGCAATCACAAACTTGTTAAATAATTTTTACCTTATTTTTCTTCTATAAATAAACATTGTGCTTGTTTCTTTTATTCTGAAGAGATAAATTTACCACTAGAAGGGGGGTTGAATAGTCGTAATGCGGAATAATGAAATTTCTTGCGAATAAATGAAAGATAGTGCGGAATTTAAAGACTCAAAGATTTATAGAGGTTCGGCAACTTGCCTACGTCCTCTCTCCGACTTTCTTTTTCTATTGGCTCAAGAACAACCACAATCTTGACTCGTCTTCGATCGGTCCGAGTTCGCAACCGTTACAACCGCTTGTCTTCTATCGGTCCTGTAACACCCCAAACTAGGCGGATATTACAGTGCCGTAGATCCCCAACTGGGACCCACCAGGCAAATGAAAATGAATGAATTACACAAGATAAATGTAGTACCGAACTACATTACAACAATAATTACTCCGATGAGGAGTTTAGTTACAACACACCAGGACAATACCGAATACTAGTGTATTTTATATGAAGATAAAATACACAACACTGAATGAAACGGAGTATTCAAATGAAAGTCTGCAGCGGAAAATAAAGGACAATAACATGAATAATCTGAAGATCGGGGCCCCTACTAGTATCACTAGGACTCCTCGACATCAACATGCTATTCCAAGGTCGTTTGCCTTGCCATGACACGAAAAACAAAATCCCCAAACGGGGTCGATTACAAAGAACAACAATCCTCAAGGGTTGAAAATACACAATCATGATTATATACGAAGTTATGAAATATCTTGTCGAAACATACGCAATCAAACATGCTATATGAATCAACTAACAAGATGCGGCTCAAAGGGTGGCGCCACACTACGCCCGGGATGGAAATGTCCGTGCACAAGCCACCGGCAGTATCGATCAAATACACGTGTGGTCTTGTACCTAATCATCTCACGAGACAATATGACCCGTGTGCAGTCCCAATGTATCACTCCCAATACATGACCATCACGTGCCCGACATGAAAATCCAACACATACCAACCGGCACGCCAGTATGACCCGGAATGCCACGATATAACAAAAGTGACATCGAAAATGAATAATGACTCACCGAGATGGAATGGTAATGAAATAAATGACAGCTCAATGAAAAGATTGGAACCGTCGTTCCTTATGACTGAAATGATTAATTGATAACAACAAGTTTTGATACGGTTAATATAATGATGAATGAGTTATGATTATGAATGAACAACAACAAAAGGGATGAATATCCTTTTAACCGAGTAAGAATTAACTTACACAATACCGGTGGCAATTATCCTTCCACGAACAACGTCCTAATTGAGATATCGGTCGCTCGAACAACCTTGAATTATACAATATCCCACAATCCGTTCAATATACGAATCAAACACGAATATAACGAACTCAAAACGTCGATACGATTAAACTAAGTTCATTGGGGCATTATATCGAATACGTTGTATCCAAACTCCGATTGTTTACAATCAAACCTCGATATACCAATATCAAAATCCCCAAGAAGTGTTTCAAACCAACAAAACATCTCCAATACGATCAATAATCCGTTATGAATATCCAAAAATGTGATTATAACAACAATTAGTCGAAAATCCCCAATTCCAACTCGATTTTCAAGGTGTTCTTGAATAATTCCTCAATAATCCAATGAATCCTTATACAAACTCATAATCATATACATATCCCTTCATATATCATGATTATAACGTCCAAAACATCGTATCTCAACACAAAAATCGAAATCCAAGGTGTTGAAGAATATTACCTTTGAAGATTCAAGTACTTTAATCCGAAGAACACGCGTTAGGTCGATTATCCGGGCTTCACGATCAAAAGAAGATGAAGAAAATCAAATACTCAAATGATTTGTGAAGGAAAAACCCTCCCTCAAGCTTCCTCTCTCGGTTGAAGGTGAAGAAAAGGGGGAGAAATGGCTGAAATGTTGAAAAAAAACGAATTTAAAGGAGTTGACTGCCTGCCGGACACGGCCCGTGCCGATCGGCACGGTCGTGTCGCACAGCTGGCCGACAGCTGGCCGACAGGGACTCGACCGTGTCCTGCTTGACACGGTCACGGCGCGGAGGGCCTTCCGACGATGACCGTCCGACGACTTCGGCATGACTCGGCCGTGTCACGGGACACGGTCGGGCGTGTCGGCGATCGATTCAGCTTATCCGGACGAGTTCGACTCGGCCGCGTGCACGACACGGCCGGGTCTGAGGCGAACCCGGCATTTTCCGGACGAAATGCACGCACGGGCCGTGTCGGACGACACGGCCGAGTTCGTTCGGCAGTGATCGGCCAATAACTGAAAAGTGAGCGGTTGAGCTAAAACGACCATAACTCTCTCGTCCGGACTCCGATTGACTCACCGTTTGAACCATTGGAAAGCTAACTCGATGTTCTATAATATTGCAAAGATTTAGAATTTTTGGAGTTACCAAAAATTAATGGTGATCTAACAAAGTCGAACTCATATGAGGAAAGTTGAAACAATGAACAATAACGATACACAACTCGAAGTTTTTCCGAACGGTGAACACGGTGAATGAACATGATTGATGAATGATTATAATTGAGAGAAAATCCACTGAGTGACAATCACCGAATGAAATTACTGAATGATAATGACTGAATTACAACCGGGTATTACAGGTCCAAGCTCAACCTCTCTCAATATAAACGTTTGTTTATCTAGTGTTCTATAGGAACTAGATAATCCTCACTATACGAATATGGGAGTATAATCCTAACAATGCCGGATCAAAGATCCTAATAACACCGGATTAGTGACTCTTGATTCGTTTCTTTTACGCTCAAGTGTAAGTGATGCAACACTTACAATCAAATGAAAGAATACAAAGAATAATAGATATTACAAAGAAAATCACTCTTGTATCTTTCCTTCTCACAACTTATAATATAGTAATCAGTAGCAATTTGATCTCAAGAATGCTTGTATGCTTGTATGCTTGTATGCTTGAAGTTGTGTAATTGATACCCAAGTCTTATGGGTATTTATAGGTGAAAGCCATTCTTCAAATACTGAAAACCGTATTATTAGCGTGCGCTAAAAATGTCTTCTAGCGTGCACTATCGATCTTGACTTGGCTTTTCTGAATGGTCACAAAGACTGTTGCAACGGTAAAATTATATGGCTAGCGTGCGCTAGTCATGTATCCGTAGCGTGCGTTATCGGCTGGTCAACAGGTCTTCAATCTTGACTTTGAAAATGTTGGTTTGTCTCCCCAACGTCTCTTTATCCAACGGCTAAATCTGAGCTTAGCGTGCGCTAGCAAGTATGCATAGCGTGCGCTAGTATTAATTAAATCCAACTTTTCCAGATTTCACGGATCTTCATTGACCCTTGCCTTCCAATGGTAGAAAATCCAACGGTAAGATGCTGACTCCTTTTAGTGTGCGCTAATGCATATATCTTAGCGTGCGCTAAATATTTCTTTTAGTAACGTACGTTACCCTGTGTAGCGTACGTAAAGTCCTTGACATTTTGAGTCCAGTAGCTACTGGACTACTGATCATGATATCGGTAGCGTGCGCAAGTGCTGAGTAATAACGTGCGCTAAATCCTTGTATTAGCGTACGTAAGTAGATGTTTGTAGCGTGCGCAAAAACTGTTTCCTTTTCCTTCCAAACCTCACTGTCCTCTGGAATGATGCGATAGCGTGCTTTAATATTGATTGTATAGCGTGCGCTAACTGTAGTTACTTAGCGTGCGCTAATGTTGAAAGACTTGCGTGCGCTATCCATCAGGGGACTTCACTGGACTACAGCTGACTGACTGGGCTGTACATGCATTTCTCGATAGCGTGCGCTACTATGATATGGGTAGCGTGCGCTAACACTATTTAGCTCCTTCGATATAATATCGAACTGTGATAGATCTAATTAAATGTTTTGAATGGAATTATCATCAAAATACATTTTGACTCAACAATCTCCCCCTTTTTGATGATGTCAAAACATTTAATTTATACCTGAAAAAACATTTTAAATGATTAGAATCAAGGTAACTTGTTCGATATATTAGTATATTTCGGTTTTTGGAGTATTCTCCCTCTTTTTGACATAAACAAAAAGGAACTCCCCCTGAATTGTTGCATTTTTAACAAATACCAACGAAAATGCCATTAATCAAAGCGAAATTACGTAAATAACAATACACGTAAACAACAAATACCAAATGAAGTGAAATGCGAATATCATTAAGATAGAGTTCAAGCAATACATAAAGTTTTCATGACATGAGACATAAAGATCATTCGAATAATAAGATTCTACAACCAAGCATCAAATTCCTAAATTCTAAGGTGCAGGATCGGAAGAGGACGATGAGAAAGGGAACGACGGGTGTGTGTAGCGGATGAAATCGGAGATCAGCCCACGAACTTCCCCGACTTACGAACGAAGAGACCCGACTTCCGCGCGAAGAGACCGAACATCCTCTCATATTTCCAGCTGAGAGGTCTCGATGCTCCGCATCCGAGCGCAAAGATCTCTCTCTTCTTCCTCCGAGACAACGTCTCTCATCGGGCGCTTCCCTTTCTTCTTCGGATGATGAACAAATGATTTGGATTGCATCTCCCTAAGCGTATGGGGTCCTCGGTGCGTTACACGCTCGACCAGTGTTGGCATCCGCGTCCCCTTTGGTACTTGATCATCTTCTCGGAGATACGGAAACAACACCCAACCTCGATTGAATGTCTCAACATAATGCATGGCCTTGAGGGTTAGGTCGCTTATTTCGTGTCCCCGAGACACCGGAACGGGTGCCTCACTAGACAAGTCGACGCGAAAATGTCGGAAAATCACCGTGAGAATTGAGCCAAAAGGAAGTCCAGATTTCCGAGTCCTCGACATGTAATTCTTCAACCAAAAAGAATCCCCTTTCGCTTTCATCCAGTTTAGCACAATACCAGTGAAGTCCAATCAATCATCCTTCAACACCCGATACACCACATTCTTATCAACGCCTACTAGCTTGTGTTGGGTATTAATTTTTGGCATTAAACACTTGGTTAGAGTGGCCAACAACAAGCGAATGTGGATACCGAAATCATTATTCCCGAAGACGTCATCCATGACCTCGATGACCGTTTTCGAACACAAGAAGTCAGCGATATCTCTCTCGGACACAAGAGACTCTTCGGCAATAGTTTTCCCACAACAATCATATCCGTCTTTCGATAAGCCAAATAACTCGTGAAGTATTTCCGAAGAAATCTTCACCACGCCCATTCACTGTGCTACCAAGCACTAATCCTCCATTACCATCACTATCACCCAAGTGCAGATTTGCATAAAACTCACGGACACACGCAGGGTAAACAATCTCTTTGCACTCAACAAACTGTGCTATTCCTAATGCCTCAAAGAAATCGTGAATACTGACCTTAACCCATTCAAGGCTGCTGAAATTGAAGAAATAACAATCGGTCAGACTCTCCTGAGGAAGGATATCGAAGAACACCTTCGATGCAACGTAGGATACGAATCGGGTCGCGTCATATTCGTTATTGCGAGGGCGTTTGTAGGTTTTCTCCATGGTTTTCCTTCCCTTGCTAGATATTTTGAAGAAAGTCGAAGTTTTGAGGGAGAAATCAGAAGATTGTAGGTTCGGATTTGCGGCTAGGGTTTTTCACTAGAAGGGAATTTCTTTGCAATTGCGTACGTTAGGAAGGATGAATGTGTTTCTGGGTCGTATGGAATATATATAGTCAACGGATTTTTAATTAGCGTACGCTAGACACAAAGAGTTAGCGTACGTTAAGTAGAAATGGGAAGTTTACTAGACAGTCCAGTAGCTGAAATGGAATTCGAAAGGTTTTTAATTAGCGTACGCTAGGCAGTGAGGTTAGCGTACGCTATCGAAATCAGTTTTTAGTGCGCGTTAAGGAAGTGAAGCTAGCGCGCGCTAGCGAATGAAGCGAATCAAGGATATTGATTTCTTGAGTAGAAAACTTATTTAAAAAATTATCTATATGTCCCATACCAAGTTGTAAATGAATGGAATTAAATGATTCTTGGGGAAGAGGTTTTGTAAAAATGTCAGCAAGTTGATCCTTCGTCTCGACAAAAATTAAACAGATATCCTTTTTCTGAACATGATCACGTAGAAAGTGATGTCTAATATCTATATGTTTAGTTCTACTATGCAGCACAAGATTTTTACTCAGATTAATTGCACTAGTCTTATCACATAGGATATGGGTATTTTCAAAGTATATGCCGTAGTCGCGGAGTTGATTTTTAATCCATAACACCTGAGCACAGGCGCTCCCTGCAGCAACATATTCGGCCTCAGCTGTAAACAATGCTACACTGGTTTGCTTTTTACTTCCCCAAGATATTAAACATGATCCAACAAAATGACATGTACCACTAGTACTCTTTTTGTCAATTTTATATCCGCCGAAATCGGCGTCACTATATGCAATTAAATTAAAATCCAAGCAAGAAGGGTACCATAGACCTAGTCCGATAGTCCCTTTCAAGTAGCGAAAAATGCGTTTACAAGCAATTAAATGTGATTCCTTGGGATTAGCTTGGAATCGAGCACATAAACATGTAGCAAATATTATATCTGGCCTAGATGCAGTCAAATATAACAAAGATCCGATCATACCTCGATATAATTTTTGATCTACGGATTTGCCATTTTCATCTTTTTCGAGCTTTAATGATGAAGACATTGGAGTAGATATCACCTTGCTACTTTCCATTTTGAATTTCTTAAGGAGGTCGTTTGAGTACTTCGTTTGATGGATAAAGATTCCATCTTCGCATTGCTTGATTTGAAGCCCGAGGAAGAACGTTAATTCTCCCATCATACTCATTTCGAACTCTCCTTTCATAAGATTAGAAAAATCTTGGCACAAAGATTCATTAGTAGCTCCAAATACAATGTCATCAACGTAGATTTGGCAAACAAGTATATCATCATTCAATATTTTAACAAACAAGGTATTATCGACTTTGCCTCTTTTATAATCATTTGCAATTAAAAATTGACTTAAACGATCATACCATGCTCGGGGTGCTTGCTTCAACCCGTAGAGTGCCTTGTTGAGCTTGTAGACGTGATCCGAAAATTGATGATCTTCAAAACCGGGAGGTTGCTTGACGTAGACTTCTTCTTGAATGTACCCATTCAAGAATGCACTTTTCACATCTATTTGAAATAGTTTGATCTTTTTATGGGCGGCAAATGCACATAACAAGCGAATGGCTTCGAGTCGAGCCACAGGAGCAAAACTTTCTTCGTAATCAAGACCTTCCTCTTGATTATACCCTTGAGCGACCAAACGAGATTTATTTTGAATTGGATAACCGTCTTCGTCACTTTTAATTTTGTGCACCCATTTAGTTCCGATAATTGTTTTATCTTTAGGAGCGGGAACTAAATTCCATACATTATTGTGCATGAATTGCACAAGCTCCTCTTGCATTGCCATCACCCAACTTTCATCATCGAGAGCTTCGGATATATTCTTGGGAACTATTTCGGATACAAAAGCACAATGAGCCATAAATTCGGTGGTTCTCCTACGGGTTTGAACACCGTCTTCAATGTTTCCAATCACGAGATCCTTTGGATGGTCTTTGATGTGCCTCCAATCTTTCGGTAAATCAACGATTGTATTCGTTTCGATTTCCGAAATTTTCTTCACTTCAGGTGAGGGATCCGGAAAAGTACTTGCATCATCAAAATATTCTACCTTTCTCGGGGGTGAGATCATATCATTGAATTTAATATGTATAGATTCTTCAACTTTATTCGTTCTAATATTATAAACACGATATGCTTTGCTATTAGTGCAATAACCAAGAAATATTCCGGAGTCGGATTTAGCATCAAACTTGCCCAAGTTATCCTTACCATTATTCAAAATAAATACATTGCAACCAAAAGGATGAAAATAAGCAATATTGGGCTTTTTGCCCTTCCATAATTCATACGGGGTCTTAAGTTGAGTTCTATGAACATGAACCCGGTTAATCACATAGCATGCCGTAAAGATTGCTTCGGCCCATAAATATCGTGGAAGAGAGTATTCATTAAGCATAGTCCTCGACATTTCTTCCAAAGATCGATTTTTCCTTTCAACAACTCCATTTTGTTGAGGCGTTCTAGGAGCCGAAAAGTTATGACTAATTCTGTATTTATCACATAAGAGTTCAAACGGAGTGCAATCAAATTCACCTCCGTGATCGTGCGAATAGAAATTATGAAGAGATTTTTCTCATTTGATACCAAGCGACACCATTTAGAGAACTCGGAAAATGCATCATCCTTATGTGCTAAAAATCTAACCCAAGTAAATCGAGAGAAATCATCAACAATATTACCATTTAAACTAACATGTCTAGATGGTCAAATCAAATCCATATGCGCAAGTTCAAGAACGCGACTAGTGGAAACCTCGAATTTTGGTTTAAAAGATTCTCGAGTGTGTTTCTCTTTTATGCATGATTCACACAAATGCTTTCTATCAAACTTGAGTTTGGGCAATCCACGAACAAGGTCTTGTCTAGATAAAATAGAAATGATAGGTAGAGAAGTATGCCCCAATTTTCGATGCCATAAATTTGCATTATCATCCAAGGTAATAAGACATTTTTCATTGAATGAACTTTTATCATTAAGATCAACAATATAGATGTTTCCACATCTCAAACCAATGAAAGCAATTTTATTATTTCTAAATGCTGTGCAATGCGTTTGCTCAAATAGAATTTTAAAACCTTCATCGCAAAGTTGCGAAACACTAAGAAGATTATGATGCAAACCTTCAACAAACCGATGCCTTTGATTTTTCCCTTTTGATTATCCCCAAAGGTCACATGTCCTTGTTCTTGATATTCGAGGTCTTCAAATAAGTCCTCGGAGCCGCACATGTGCCTTGAGCATCTGCTATCAATGTACCACTTGCTTTTCCTTGGTGCCGGTACCTACAAAAATAGAGTTTCTCGGTTTTTTCGGTACCCAAGCCCGTTTGGGTCCTCCAAAGCTAACTATGCTTATAGCATTTGGAACAATTGTCCCTTTTGGAACCCATATTTGCTTAACTTTGATGGTTCTCAATTTTGAACGAACATTAACATCATGAACTCGTTTGGAAGAATCTTTTGAGTTCTCGGTTTCGGTTTTCTTTATTTTGTCAAGGTTGATAAGGGATTGTTCCCGTTTAAAAGGATCGAAACCAAGACCGTGTTTGAGCAAGGGCGATTTTTAAATAGATAGAAGCCTTTTGAATTTCTCGTTTCCGATAGTAAATTTGTTCAAAATATATTTTAGGTCCTTTTGAGTTTTTGTTAACTCGATTTTCAAGACATTTTCTTTTTCAAGGCATAATGTGTGGTCGATATCAATAGTTTTGCCTTTGTTTTGAAGAGAGGAGTTTTCGAGTTCTAGAGATTTTATTTTTCTCTTTAAAGATATGTTTAATTTAACCATCTCGTCATACTCCGTATTCAAGGATTCAAATGCACTCAATAACTCATCATCATGATGAACTTCTTGTGAATCACAAAAATCAAAACAGTCATATTCGTCATCATTGAGTTTAGAACTTACCTCGATATTACTTTCGGAGTCGAGTGCCATGAATGCGAGATTTGCGTCTAGAGATCTTTCAACTCCTCCTCGTCATCACTCCAAGAAGCGATTAGGACCTCCTTCTTTTTGAATCTTTCCATTTGAGGTTTTGAAGAGGATCCTCGGCATTCTTTGGCATAGTGACCGGATTGACCACATTTCCGACAATTATTGTCGAACTTCTTTATAGGAGTGTAGCCACTCTTCTTTTGCTCCGGTTTGCCACCCCGACCAAGAAAACTACGCCTCTTTTGAATTAGGCTTTTATATCTTCTAAAGTTCTTGGCATAGAGAGCGAGTTCCTCGTCGTCTTCATCTTCGGGAACATCTTCCTCAACGTCGCTATCAACATTGAATGCGACTACTCTTTCCCGAGGCTTTGGTTTGGTGCCTCTAGACTTGAGAATGATCTCATAATTGATGAGTGACCCGATGAGGGCACTAAATTCAAGCTTGTTGAGATCTTTGGACTCCATGATTGCGGTGACTGTGGCATCCCATTCTCGTGGCAACGATCGAAGAATTTTCTTAGCTTTGTCGCTGCTCGATATAGGCTTTCCGAAAGATGCAAGACCATTGGTTATAGCCGAAAATTGATCCAACATATTTGTGATCGTTTCCTCGTCTTTCATGGAGAATAGTTCGTAGTCATGGAGTAACATGTTGATTTTGGTCTCCTTGACTTGGGTGGTTCCCTCATGAGTGACTTCGAGAATTTCCCAAATTTCTTTTGCGCTTTCATAGGACGATATCCTATTGAGTTCTTCGGGATTAAGTGTAACACCCCCAAGTTATTCAGGGAATATTACAGCGCCGTAAGCCCCGCCATGGGGCCCACAAGGCTAAACATACGCGGAACTGTAAATTTTGACCGAGAAGGTCTACACACAATAGAATGAAGACAATACAAAGGTATTCAAAAACATAACCAATGTATTCACAGACATCACAACACGAATCAATACTTCGGCAAACACAGGCCGGGACATCCAAGAAAATGGAAAACAATACTCGAGTATTCAATAGCCAATCCAGTACAACATTACTGAACGGAAAACTCATAACTTAACTGGAAGAAAGACACAGTATCACACTTGCCCACCATCTTCATGCCGACCCGATACCTGCCTGTCCGTCCTCCTGGAACATGAAATACATGAAACGTATTTCCCCCATAAAGGGGTTAGCCGTCGAATAGCTAGTGCAAGTATATCAAGTATGAAACACAATGTAACACCCCGAGATATTCGGAATAATTACAGCGCCGTAAACCCTTTAGATAAGGATTTACAGGGCTAATTTTAAAAGAAGTGTAAAAATAATCCAATCGAACAACTGAAGTTCAAATACAGATTTGATTCAACCTATCAAATGAGTTAACTTATACAACCATATCGAAATGACCTTATTAAAACAGACGTACTCGAGTACTAAATAGACCAAGGAGACAAATAACAATAACAATAAACATCAACCACATCACTGAGCCATTTCATCGTCCTGTCGGTACTGTGGTTGCCTCCCCGCTCCTCGGCTACCTGAACATCAAAACAATGTCCACCCCCGAAGGGGTTAGCAAAACAATGCTAGTACAAGTATCATAATACAATAAATCATAAATGCATCATAAAACATGCAAAACGGACTTCCGCCACCGGAATCCAACGATGCGAATCCTCACGATTCCATCAACACAATACAGGGTAATCCAGCGATCCAGCGCCCTTGGTATAGATCCCCATGATGATCCCGTCGGACCAACGCATGGTGGAAAACCCGTCCGATCCGGCGCCCTCAAAGATAGATCCCCATGATGATCCCGTCGGACCAACGCATGGTGGACATTCGATCCAGCGCCCTCAGCATAGATCCTCATGATCCCCTCGGATCATTTATATCATAAATTAATCAACTATGCATACATATATGCATTTCAATATGTTCATCAATACGAACAAATAACAACAAATACCACGAGAAATCTCAGAAATACATCTCATATTCAACAACATGAACAATACCACAAGCATGATCAAAGTTTCAATATAAATCAAACTCTACATATGATACTTGCCTCGAAAATGGCAAGAATGGAATACTTCAATGATCTCAACACACTCGAAGGCCGCCTCCTTCGATCAACGCAACAAGCTCGAACCTTAACAAAAGGAATGATATACAAATCATCTCAAGTCGAACGATGGCCTAACAATTCGGTCTACGGCCCAAAAGCTCAATTTAAACAATCGCTCGATCGCTTAGCGTGCGCTACGTACTTCACGTAACGCGGCGCTAAGCTCGCCTCAAGCATACGCTATCGTATAAGACTAGCGTGCGCTAGCCACGGACTGACAGTTTGACTCGGCTGGTCTCATAACGTACGTTACGTACGTATTGTGCGTTAACTGAACCCCGATAGCACACGTTAACTCACATATGTTAGCGTGCGCTAATCTTGCATGGCAGAATACTGCTAACGGAAAAACTGGGTTGAATGGTGGTGAATTTCATGAACTCTATGGTGATAATACAAATTATACTAGGGCATATCATGCTAATAAGGTTTGTGGAAGTTCTATGATTATGAGATACAAATATACGGATAATTATCTCAACATCATAATTCATCCAAGATCTTCAAGAAATACTCAAGTTCCGATTATTCCAAGTCCCAAAACATATGATTCCTTACGTAAAACATACGAACTAGGTAATCTTCATATACTGGTCGATTGGTTTTGAGGATACATAACATGCTCAGGAATCCACATACTAAAAGGTTCAATGGATCATACGATGAATAAGTGTCGAAACGTCGAAAATATCCTTCTAACACATGATGTACGACTAATAACGAATCTAACTGACTAGATGAACATGATCAACATCCTTTAGAACACTACTAGTATTGGTGAAGAATCACCTACCTCAAGGTAGTGAAGAACACGGAGGAAATTGAAGCAATCCAACACCGAAGGCTTGAACACCAATCTCCAATGATATACGATCTTCAATCACGAACTAGGATGTTGATATGAAGTGTTTAGGATGAAGGAAGTTACGTTCTAAGTGTAAAAATTCGGGTAATGGGAGAAGAAAGAACTGAAATCACGAATAGGATGCTGTCCTATTTATAAGAAATGGTTATTAGCGCGCGCTAGACCCTGCTCGTAGCGTGCGCTAACGGCTCACTGACTTAACTGTAATCAGCACTTAGCGTGCGCTACACATATACCTGTAGCGTGCGCTAAGGCATTGACTTGGCTTTTCCCGAAAGCCATCCAGGTTCATCCCGACACGATCCGACAGGGGTCCCCCGGCCAGATCTCACCTACCGCACGTCTCAATCAAATTGACCACACATAGCGTGCGCTAATAATCCTTTGTAGCGTGCGCTATTGAGTCTATGTTAGCGTACGCTACACATAGCCGATAGCGTGCGCTACATGCGCAGAATTACAATTTGTAAATCACATACATGAAATCATACGCTCGACAACATCGGATTATGAAATACGGAGAATAATACTCAGATCAAGTACAACGATTAACAAGTTCCAAATACAAGTCAAAAATCTCGGGTATTACATCCTTCCTCCCTAAAAAGATGTTTCGTCCCGAAACTTAAGATGAAAACAACTCTGGATATCTAGCCTTCATACTGTCCTCCGTTTCCCAAGTGGCCTCTTCGACTCCGTGTCGTGACCATTGTACTTTAACCAAGTGTATTGGTTTATTCCTCAATTGTTTGATCCGGCTCTCAAGTATCTTGATTGGTCTCTCTTCGAAGGTGTCATCATTAGCTATCTCGATCTCGTCGAAATCAATGACGTGACTGGGGTCCGGTACATACTTCCGCAATTGGGATACATGAAACACATTGTGAACGTGACTCAGCGATGGGGGTAAGGCCAACCTGTATGCTAAATCTCCAACTCTCTCGAGGATCTCAAATGGTCCGATATATCTCGGACTAAGCTTGCCTCTCCTCCCAAAACGGAAAATCCCTCGTCTAGGAGACACCTTCAATAGTACATGGTCCCCAGCGTCGAACTCTAGAGGGCGACGACGTACATCTGCATAAGACTTCTGTCGACTCTGGGCAGTCAACAGTCTCTCTCGAATCAAAGCTATCTTCTCTTGAGTCTGAATAATCAATTCCGGTTCCGTCCCGATCAAATCCGAAGAATCATCCCAACATAGGGGTGATCGGCATCTTCTCCCATACAAAGCTTCAAATGGTGCCATCTTAATTGAAGCATGCCAACTATTATTGTAGGTGAATTCAACTAATGGCAAATGAACTTCCCAATCAGTTGACCAATCCAAAGCACAGGCTCTAAGCATGTCTTCTACAGTTTGAATAGTCCTTTCGGACTGACCGTCCGTTTGGGGATGATAAGCTGTGCTAAAGTCAAGCTCAGTCCCCAAAGCCCTGTGAACTGCTTTCCAGAAGTGCGACACGAAGCGACCATCTCGATCCGAAATAATGGTCCTCGGCGTCCCATGCAATCTGACTATCTCCGCAATAAATACTCGTGCCAATCTCTCGGGCCCCCATGTATCTTTAATACCTAGGAAATGAGCTGACTTGGTTAGTCGATCAACTACAACCCAAATCATGTTCATTCTCGTTCTAGTCCTTGGCATACTGGTGATGAAATCCATCGAGATATCCTCCCACTTCCACTCAGGGATCGGAAGCGGCTTTAACATCCCGGCAGGTCGCTGATGTTCAATCTTAACCTGCTGACAAGTTAAACACTTCGAAACGTACTCCGCTATGTCCTTCTTCATATTCCCCCACCAGAAGTTTTGCTTTAAATCCTTATACATCTTACTGCTGCCTGGGTGAATAGAATAGGGCGCGCTATGAGCTTCCTTCAAAATTGTCCATCTCAAATCATCATCCTCGGGAACGCAAAGTCGACTCTGAAATCTCAGAACTCCATCGTCTTGTATCACGAATCCTGGGGCCTTTCCTTTCTTTACTTCGTCACATAATCGAAGTATCAGAGAATCGTTCCATTGTTTAGACTTGATCTCCTCGACTAGTGATGAAGTCAGTTCCATCACATAAAGTTGCCCTTGGATTCCTGGTGCCCATACTTCAATCCCCTCGCAGATCAGTTCTCGTTGAATACTGGTTTGGGACGTAAGTGCTTCCAACACTCGAAGAGAAACAGGTTTACGGCTCAAAGCATCGGCTACTACGTTTGCTTTCCCCGGATGATAGAGAATCTCCAAGTCGTAATCCTTGATCAATTCCAGCCACCTTCTCTGCCTCATGTTTAATTCTTTCTGGCTGAAAATGTACTTGAGGCTCTTATGGTCTGTAAAGATCTGACAATGAGTGCCGTACAAATAATGTCGCCAAATTTTCAAGGCAAAGACCACAGCTGCTAGCTCCAGATTATGAGTCGGGTAATAAACCTCATACGGCTTCAATTGCCGAGAAGCATAGGCAATCACCTTATCCTTTTGCATCAACACACATCCCAAACCCTGATTTGAAGCGTCGCTGTAAACCATGAATCCATCAGTTCCATCTGGTAACGCTAAAATAGGTGCTGTCGTTAGTCTCTTCTTAATCTCATCAAAACCAGCCTGGCATTTCTCATCCCACTTAAACTTTTGAGTTTTCTGTAACAGCTGAGTGAGCGGACGAGAGATCTTGGAAAACCCCTCTACAAAGCGGCGATAATATCCCACAAGTCCTAAGAAACTCCGGACTTCTTTCACATTATTAGGAGCTTCCCATTCCAAGATTGCTTCGACTTTCTTCGGGTCCACCTGAACTCCGTCGGCTGATATCACATGTCCAAGGAAGGTTACTTCCTTAAGCCAGAACTCGCATTTTGAAAGTTTTGCATACAACTGTTCCTTTCTCAAGGTGCTCAAAACCACACGCAAATGTTCGGCATGCTCCTCTGCATTCTTCGAATATATCAAGATGTCATCAATGAAGACGACCACAAATTTATCCAAGTATTCCAAGAATACCCGATTCATCAATTGCATGAACAGCGCAGGAGCATTGGTAAGTCCAAACGGCATTACTACGAATTCATAATGCCCGTACTGGGATCTGAAAGCAGATTTTGGTATATCCGATTCCTTAATTCTCAACTGGTGGTATCCTGATCGCAAGTCAATCTTCGAGAATACCCTTGCCCCTTGCAGTTGATCAAACAAGTCGTCGATCCGAGGTATAGGGTACTTATTCTTGATCGTCATCTTATTGAGCTCCCTGTAACCAATACACAGTCGGAGGGATCCGTCTTTCTTCCGGACAAAGAGAACGGGCGCTCCCCAAGGAGAAACTCTCGGTTGAATATAACCCTTCTGTAACAATTCCTCCAGTTGTTTCTTGAGTTCATACATCTCGGTTGGCGCCATGCGGTATGGTGCTCTGGAAATAGGAGCTGCTCCAGGCTCTAATTCGATAGTGAATTCCACTTCTCTCTGCGGAGGTAACCCAGGTAGTTCGTCAGGAAATACATCTGAGAACTCATTCACAACTGAAATAGACGAGAGCTCTACTCCTTCCTCTTTCCTCATGGCATAGCACCAATGTCCGTGACATCCCTGCTTCAGTAATTTCACGGTTTTCATTGCTTTGATCAATTTTCCCGAGCTTCCTGGTCTCCATCCTCGGAATAAGTGTTCAGATCCATCATCAGCAATGATAGAAATGACTCTCTCTCGGTAATTCAGAATAGCTCCATAACGGTTGAGCCAATCATCTCCGAGAATTAAATCGTCACCGTAGATGTCAACCACAATAAGGTTCGATAGCGAATCTCTCCCTCCTATAGTTACTGGAAAATCTCTAGCCTCTAGGGTTCCCACGATTCTCTCTCCACTCGGCAAACCCACAACATATGGTTCACAATTATACAAGCACGAAATTTTCAAACGATTTACACAGTTCAATGATACAAAAGAATGTGTAGCTCCGGAATCGAATAAAACACTAACTGGTTGCAAAAGGATCTGAATTGTACCTGATGCAACAGCAGTGTTCTAATCATCGTATTTCTTCATTTCGTACAGGCGCGGAGGAACGGACCCAACACTGGATGTCTCTTTCTTCCCAACGTTCTGCTGCTGAAATCCACTCTGCTGCGTCTGGTTCACCCTCGTCTCCTTCGGAACTAGAGCTGGAGTGCGAGTACCAAAATATCGGGTCGCATTCCCACAAAATGTTGCGCGATGTCCTTCCTGTCCACACTCGAAATAGGTCACAGCAGGCGCGAAACAATCACGTCGAACATGTCCCGCTTTGCCACAGTTATAACACTTTTTCCCTGCGTCTGAAACAGTTGGTGCTGCCCGGAACTTCTTTCCACCTCGAGAAGGATGCGGAGGTCTCCTGGATGAATGAAAAGAGGACTGACCCCTGCGAGGCCCGCTACTCTTATACTCCGTGAAGTTGCCAGACACCTTCTGTTTCTTTGCTTCCGTCGCTTTCTCTACTACTGCCTCCTTCATATCATAGGCCAACGCCTTGTCCTGATACTGTCGCAAGGTGGTACATTCAAATCCGGACATATATTGCTGAATTTCCGGCTTCATTCGCATGTCAAAATGGAAAATCCTTTCCGCCTCGGTCCTGACCAAGTGGCGCACATAAGTCAGCTGGTGATTAAAGGTCTTAATCACGTCCGTCACAGATGCTTCCGAATTTTGTGGTGAGAAAAACTCCCGAACACGGGCTTCTCTAACTGGGCGAGGACAATACTGCGCCTCCATCATCAATTTGAATTCCGTCCAGTCAACATTGTGCTCCTCCGGTCGAATGGCCTCCCACCAGTCGAAAGCCTCCCCGGTCAGAAGATACTGGGCGACCGGAACCTTCCTATCGTTGGGACAGTTAATCCCTGCAAAAATCTTTTCTAATTCCTTCAGCCAGTGATCCCAAGAAAGCGTCTCGGCAGAACCGTCAAATTTCGGAGGGTGCAATTTGATCACCTCCGTAAGCTATCTATCTCCTCGATTATCCACGTTATGCTGCTGTCCCATCGCCGTCTGCATGCGATCCACAACTTGAGCAAACTGGTTTTCTGGGTAACCACCTGCTGAAGCACTCCCGACACGTTAGGATCTGCATTATTATTTGCCGATCCCTTCTATCCCTCGGAATGGGAATCCGTTCGACTAGCGGTTATCTCTGGGGTAGATACCGACTCTTCTTGCCTCGTATTTCCACGTCCGCGTCCACGACCGTGTCCGCGTCCACGACCTCCTCTCAACATACTGTAAACATAAATACTCAATATCCAGGGCAAACTTTCTCAAAGTACATCCATCAATGTTTACAAGACATGAATTAAATAAAACGATAGTATTCGAGATTAGGAAACTTACAACCACGGTCCACACGACGATGCTGGCTCAGCAGTGATGTTACGAACGACCAATAATCAAATAACGTAAATGCACTCCAACTAACTCGATCGCCAAGATATCCATGAATCTTAGCTCCGATACCATATTCTGTAACACCCCGAGATATTCGGAATAATTACAGCGCCGTAAACCCTTTAGATAAGGATTTACAAGGCTAATTTTAAAAGAAGTGTAAAAATAATCCAATCGAACAACTGAAGTTCAAATACAGATTTGATTCAACCGATCAAATGAGTTAACTTATACAACCATATCGAAATGACCTTATTAAAACAGACGTACTCGAGTACTAAATAGACCAAGGAGACAAATCACAATAACAATAAACATCAACCACATCATTGAGCCATTTCATCGTCCTGTCGGTACTGTGGTTGCCTCCCCGCTCCTCGGCTACCTGAACATCAAAACAATGTCCACCCCCGAAGAGGTTAGCAAAACAATGCAAGTACAAGTATCATAATACAATAAATCATCAATGCCTCATAAAACATGCAAAACGGACTTCCGCCACCGGAATCCAACGATGCGAATCCTCACGATTCCATCAACACAATACAGGGTAATCCAGCGATCCAGCGCCCTTGGTATAGATCCCCATGATGATCCCGTCGGACCAACGCATGGTGGAAAACCCGTCCAGCGATCCAGCGCCCTCAGCATAGATCCCCATGATGATCCCGTCGGACCAACGCATGGTGGACATTCGATCCAACGCCCTCAGCATAGATCCTCATGATCCCCTCAGATCATTTATATCATAAATCAATCAACTATGCATACATATATGCATTTCAATATGTTCATCAATACGAACAAAAAACAACGAATACCACGAGAAATCTCAGAAATACATCTCATATTCAACAACATGAACAATACCACAAGCATGATCAAAGTTTCAATATAAATCGAACTCTACATATGATACTTGCCTAAAAAATGGCAAGAATGGAATACTTCAATGATCTCAACACACTTGAAGGCCGCCTCCTTCGATCAACGCAACAACCTTAACAAAAGGAATGATATACAAATCATCTCAAGTCGAACGATGGCCTAATAATTCGGTCTACGGACCAAAAGCTCAATTTAAACAATTCTGCATGGACTGCTTAGCGTGCGCTACATACTCTACGTAACGTGCGCTAAGCCTGCCTGTTAGCGTACGCTATCGTATAAGACTAGCGTGCGCCAGCCACGGACTGATATTTTGACTCGGCTGGTATCATAACGTACGTTACGTACTTATTGTGCGTTAACTGAACCCCGATAGCGCACGTTAACTCACATATGTTAGCGTGCGCTAATCTTGCATGGCTGAATACTGCTAACGGAAAAACTGGGTTGAATGGTGGTGAATTTCATAAACTCTATGGTGATAATACAAATTATCCTCGGGCATATCATGCTAATAAGGTTTGTGGAAGTTCTATGATTATGAGATACAAATATACGGATAATTATCTCAACATCATAATTCATCCAAGATCTTCAAGAAATACTCTAAGTTCCGATTATTCCAAGTCCCAAAACATATGATTCCTTACGTAAAACATACGAAATAGGTAATCTTCATATAATGGTCGATTGGTTTTGAAGATACATAACATGCTCAGGAATCCACATACTAAAAGGTTCAATGGATCATACGATGAATAAGTGTCGAAACGTCGAAAATATCCTTCTAACACATGATGTACGACTAATAACGAATCTAACTGACTAGATGAACATGATCAACATCCTTTAGAACACTACTAGTATTGATGAAGAATCACCTACCTCAAGGTAGTGAAGAACACGGAGGAAATTGAAGCAATCCAACACCGAAGGCTTGAACACCAATCTCCAATGATATACGATCTTCAATCACGAACTAGGATGTTGATATGAAGTGTTTAGGATGAAGGAAGTTACGTTCTAAGTGTAAGAA
Organism: Orobanche coerulescens; assembly: GCA_033398695.1. Taxonomy (NCBI): domain Eukaryota; kingdom Viridiplantae; phylum Streptophyta; class Magnoliopsida; order Lamiales; family Orobanchaceae; genus Orobanche; species Orobanche coerulescens. The sequence goes on from CM065819.1 coordinate 109,255,145, forward strand.
TTCGGGTAATGAGAGAAGAAAGAACTGAAATCACGAATAGGATGCTGTCCTATTTATAAGAAATGGCTATTAGCGCGCGCTAGACCCTGCTCGTAGCGTGCGCTAACGGCTGACTGACTTAACTGTAATCAGCACTTAGCGTGCGCTACGCATATACCTGTAGCATGCGCTAAGGCGTTGACTTGGCTTTTCCCGAAAGCCGTCCAGGTTCATCCCGACACGATCCGACAGGGGTCCCCCGGCCAGATCTCACCTACCGCACGTCTCAATCAAATTGACCACACATAGTGTGCGCTAATAATCCTTTGTAGCGTGCGCTATTGAGTCTATGTTAGCGTACGCTACACATAGCCGATAGCGTGCGCTACATGCGCAGAATTACAATTTGTAAATCACATACATGAAATCATACGCTCGACAACATCGGATTATGAAATACGGAGAATAATACTCAGATCAAGTACAATGATTACAATATCACAAGTTCCAAATACAAGTCAGAAATCTCGGGTATTACACACAATACTCCTCGACAATAAAGTAAATGTAACCGTCAATTCATCAGTTTAGAACTAGTATTCCGGAATAACTAAAATATCATAGTGTCACCTCAAGACGTATGTGAATGCCGTAGAAACGGTTCGTTCATATCATACACCATTACATGTAGGAATGCCGTAGAAACTGTTCGTTCATTACATGCCAACAATACATATATGAATGCCGTAAAAACGGTTCGTTCATAATATGCCATCAATATATCTATGAATGCCGTAAAAACGGTTCGTTCATGATATGCCATTAATATATCTATGAATGCCGTAAAAACGGTTCGTTCATATCATACCATCAATATTTCTTACTTTCAAAGTCGAGAACGTACAATCATAAATGTATACTTGCCTTTGAGACATCGACAAATCGAATGGAAAAAGGTATGAGTTCGGTAGGTCCAAGAACGCGCTTCCGGCACCTAAACGATTCGCAAGGAATATGATAATCAATTATCCATATTCGAATTACACGAAGAAACCCCCGAAACCCGTCTACGGTTCATAAAAATATACGGATAATTAACTAGAGGTTGGAAAATCGTCCAAAACTCACAAGTCCGAAAACAGCACAATCCAAACTGTAAAATCGTAGGAAAGCATGCATACGGTATAGATACATCATAATCTCAAGGTTCTCAAGCTTCAAAACGGATAAATCGGACGAATCTACGAAAAACCCCAAAATTCCCAAAAGTAGTGTTCTAAGGATTTTACCTTGATTCGGACGTTAGGATGAATTAGATGTTGTGAAATCCTTGTTCTCCAACCAAATATATTGTTGTTAGAAGGAAGATCGCTTCCAATCGCCCAAGATCGTCTCTCCCGAGTGATTCCCGTCGAAAAGGAGTGAAGAAGGTGAGAAATGACGAAAATAAAGTCAACTGCCATATATATATATCTATCCAGTCTAGCGCACGCTACGCCTCCTTCATTAGCATGCGCTAGTCATGTATCCGTAGCGTGCGTTATCGGCTGGTCAACAGGTCTTCAATCTTGACTTTGAAAATGTTGGTTTGTCTCCCCAACGTCTCTTTATCCAACGGCTAAATTTGAGCTTAGCGTGCGCTAGCAAGTATGCATAGCGTGCGCTAGTATTAATTAAATCCAACTTTTCCAGATTTCATGGATCTTCATTAACCCTTGCCTTCCAACGGTAGAAAATCCAACGGTAAGATGCTGACTCCTTTGAGCGTGCGCTAATGCATATATCTTAGCGTGCGCTAAATATTTCTTTCAGTAACATACGTTACCCTGTGTAGCGTATGTGAAGTCCTTGACATTTTGAGTCCAGTAGCTACTGGACTACTGATCATGATATCGGTAGCGTCCGCAAGTGCTGAGTAATAACGTGCGCTAAATCCTTGTATTAGCGTACGTAAGTAGATGTTTGTAGCGTGCGCAAAAACCGTTTCCTTTTCCTTCCAAACCTCACTGTCCTCTGGAATGATGCGATAGCGTGCGTTAATATTGATTGTATATCGTGCACTAACTATAGTTACTTAGCATGCGCTAATGTTGAAAGACTTGCGTGCGCTATCCATCAGGTGACTTCACTGGACTGCAGCTGACTGACTGGGCTGTACATGCATTTCTCGATAGCATGCGCTACTATGATATGGGTAGTGTGCGCTAACACTATTTAGCTCCTTCGATATAATATCGAACTGTGATTGATCTAATTAAATATTTTGAATGGAATTATCATCAAAATACATTTTGATTCAACATATTCATCCCTCAAACTTGCACTTTTCTCTGTTTCTCTCTAAATAATTTCTTTTCAAAAATGGAGTCATCATCTTCAGCAAAAAAATTTAGCACAGTCTGCATTTTTGGTGGAGCTAGTTATGGAAAAGAGGCATGCTTTATCAAGACCCACAACTTGGGTCGTACCTTAGGAGAAAAATGCATTCATGTAGTTTACGGAGGAGGAAGTCTAGGATTAATGGGACGAGCTGCTGCTTCTGCCTATATGGAAGGAGTAAGAGTGTTGGGAATAAATCCAAAACATCTGGCTGAAAGTAAAATCACCGGGTCAACTATTAGAGATGAGTTTAGATCTGTAAATATGCAAGATCGTTTAACTCACATGATAAATAATTCTGGCGCCTTTATCACCCTTCCCGGTGGTTTTGGCACCCTTGAGGAACTTTTTCATGTGGTTACCAGAGCCCAGCTAAAAGTTCATCAAAAACCAATAGGTCTGCTTAATGTCAATAGTTTCTTTGATGGTTTACTATCTTTCATCGACTACTCTACTCAAAAGGGTTTTATTTTCGAGCGTGCTAAACGAATCATACTCGTTGCAACAACACCAGAAGAACTAATCAAAAAACTCAATGAATTTGTTCCTCAACCAGATCCAGCTCTAGCTAAAATTGTCTGGATGGAAGATTTTACCGTGAGAAAACGAAAAGTGGATTCATTCCTCTCCCTTTGATAACCCATGTCGGACCTCTTGTATTTTGACTTTCTGTCGTGTGTAATAATCGTGCTAAATGGTGGCAGCTTAAGGAGTTTCTTCTTGATCTCTTGACGCGCATCTATTCGCGATTTATGTATTGTTATTTTATTGCTGTAATTTTTATTGTGTGTTTTTTATAAAAGCATTAATGGCAGCGTAAGGCGACTCTTCGGACTTTCTTGATGCGCATCTTTAAAATTGTGTTATACTTCCGAGTATATTTTATTTTCTTTTGTTGTGTGCCTCGTATACTTATTCTCTTGCAGATTCTAAAAGGCGTTAGCTCAAGCATCAACTTTCTTAACAGGGAGTATTCTGCTTTTCTGCATTGCTTTTTATTTTATTTTTTTTTAAAAAAACTGAGGACAATTTTATTTTCAAGTTTGGGGGTGGTATGTTTTGGTGTGTTAGTATTTTGGTGTGTTTTGATTATTTTGGTTATTTGCCTTAAATTTTTTTAGTATATATATATATAGTATTTTGATTTGTGAGATTTCTAGATCTGGCCATAACACCAATAAAGTAGCTATATACAAGCTTCTAAAATCGTTTTAACCGGTAAAAAAATTGTATATTCCAAAATTTTTGAGACTTAATCTCTCTTTCCAAGCCTTGTAGTTATCATATAAAATCGAGTCATTCGTTACCTTGAGAAAAGAAGAATCAGTCGGTTGATGAAAAATAGAACTGAAATTTACTTAATTTGTGGAGTTTTTGATTTTTCATGCTTAAACTAAGAAATGATTTTCTGCAAAAATTCTATTCCCTAAAAAAAAAGAGTCATTGGTGAAAAGAGCTACACATTAGCAAATAACATTGTGAAAGCTATCACCTACAAAAAAATGACGAAAAGGAGAAGTGTTGAGCAGCAACAGCTGCCTAATTTTGGGGGTCTTAAATTTTGCGAAAAATAAAGGACTAACCATTGTTGGTGCGTAGCTGCCGTCTCACAGAAAAATAGGTGAAAAGAGCTACACGTTAGCAAATAACGGTGTGAAAGCTATCACTAAAAGGGATGTAGTTTATGAACAGATTTGAATTAATTAGCGGCTGAATTTCAATACACTCAATTTCGTGAAAAATCACAATATTTGATGACGCCAATAAAATTCTTCTTCATATTGAGTCGAAAAATAAACGAGTGATCGAGAGCAACCATTAAAGGGAGTCGTGTGTATCACGAGTGGGAAAGAAATAATCAACTTTTTGGGGGGAAAACCTTACATTTTGGAATTACAATACTAAAACCGTGTTTTAACTTCAAAATCATTAGTAGATTTATTTTGAATCTTGATTCATTTATATCTACTGTATAAAGCTGGTTGTTGTGTATTAATGGAATTTTGATCTCTTTTTTCTCTTTTTATATAATTATTTTTCTTAATTTGTGTGTGTATTATTTTTCTTATTTTTGTCTTATTTTTATTTTTATTTTTGGAGCGTGAATAATATAGAGTCTTGCTCGGGACTAGCAAGAATTCCAGTTTGGGGGTGTGATAAGTGTCAGTTTTATACACTTATCCATGGTTTGTATCGATAAATTTCACCCATAATTGAGCTACTCTACTTGTTTTTTACTTTTAATTAATTAGTTTTTAATAGTTTTATTTTTATCGGATGATGATGTAAATCTAGTCTTAATCGGATTGAATAACTGATTTACTCAAGAAATAACATGTTTATTAAATATTCTCTTTGTTGAATTTTGATATATTCATGTTGTAGGGCTTTCCGAGACGAATTCGGCAGTCTTTCCGGATTCAAAATCAGAGTTATATATCAAAAGTTATCATCCGAAGAAGATTTGGGCCAAAAACGCAAAGTCAGAGAAATTCTGGGCTGAAAACGTAACTCTCAAAGCAACCAGTGAGCAAATTGGCGAAGCCAAGTTATGGCCGTAACTACTGAATGTTACGACCGTAAGTCATCCAAGTTATGGCCTTAACTCCTTAATGTTACGGCCGTAACTCTTGACAGATTGTTATAATTTGTCTAATTTTTTATACTTTTTGTGTATTATTGAGGGGATGGCTGACATTGATCCGATCTATTGTAATAATGCTGGAATTTAGAGCTATTAGATGACTTTAGGTGTATAAATAGACCTCTTAGATCCTTTATCATTCATCATTCATCATATAATTTTTCCACTTTTTGTAATATTTTCTTTTTGTGTGAAGAACACACTTGTGTTCTTGAGTGATTTGTGTAAGTGTGGTATAACATATGTTATTCAGAGAGTTTATTGCTTCTTTCTCCTTTATCTACTAAGGGAGTGGGTATCAATTCCTTCTCTTGATTCAACTAATAATGACCACCAAAGCTTGTATTATGTATATTAAACCCTTCATGGGCTAAGTTACCTTTAGTTGAGATTATAAACAAGGTTAGTCATGTTATTTATGTTTGTATAAAGATCTATTGTGAATTACTTATTATTGTGTGTGATTTTCATTGTTTTAACAATCTTTATTTATTTGGCCAATAAATGACGATATTTATGGTCTTCATAGGTTTCGAAAGAAAATATGTTTGATTAGATCAAATGATCTTCACTCTAAGTTGTTCTAGGGGATAGAAATATACCTCTAGACCTTAGATTATTCTTTGAGTTATTTTCATAAATCCTAATGATATGTATTGAAGCCAATCAACATAGAAATATAGTTGATTGATTCAATATGTAAGGGGCGTATTATAGTTCGAAAGAGAAACCGTCTTTTTAAGGAAAATCGAATCTACACAACATAATAAGTAAATTCATCTTATGATATCCTATACATCTTCTATAACTAATGACGAACTAAGTTTGTAATCCCAACTATTTCATTTTATCGTTAATCAATCTATTATTATTGCAATCTTTTTATTTCCTTAAAATATTAGAACTATTATTGCACTATTATTGCAATTATTAAACCAAACTCTTTAATTGTGTGTTTCACTCATCTTAGTATCTATAAAAATAGACTAATAGTATATAATTCAAATTATAACCAAACTTCCTTGTGGGATCGATAAACCGGACTCAAAAAATCCACTTACTACTTGATACGATATCGTGCACTTGCGATAGTTACACTAAGAGCGTGTCATACGTAACCATCATAACGTACGTTAACAGCTTGCGTTAACATACGTAACGCGCTGCAAGGCCTTTTAATTCTTGACTTATCCTCAGTCGCCTCATTTCATTCCTTTTCTTTCTTTCTCGCGACGTGAGTTTCCTTTGAGCGATTTGGAGCGATTCGTCCGGTGCAATCCGTAGAAACCCTCTGAAGGTTGATTATTGCGTTCCAAGGAAGCTTAATCATCATCATTCTCCATCCGAATCGAGGTATACTTCGTTGAACCCTAGTTTTTGGGGATCTCGGGTTTTTTGGCATAATTCTTCCTTTTTATCCGATTTAGCTTCGATGGACTGTTAGATTACGATTGTGTAGTTGTAAATCCCTTGTTTCCATTATAGTTTAACGAATTTAACCTCGTAGTTTCTCCATTGTTAGATTATAACCGTCTTGGACTTCGTAATGACCGACAAATTGTTCCAACGGGTAGAACTAAGATTAATTCTTACCTTTCCGCATTATTGAGACTTGTTGTATACCGTTATTGTGTTAGGAACGGATTTGGGAGGATTGTTCGGACTGAAACCTATTCCTTCGTCGTTTCCTTCGTTTCGTCTTATTCAGGGCAAGTACATGTATTATATTTCATTATGTGTGTACGATTTTGATGCGAATGATGTAAACTGGATTATTGAATGATTTTGATGGTTACTCTTCCACCTGGGGATGGCATGTGGCCTCTGGGGGCCGATACTAATGGGTACGGCCATGGAAGTGGACTTGTGTGCGTGTGTTGATGTTCTTCCACCTGGGGACAGTTCGACGGGACCTCTGAGGGCCGATACTAATGGGTACGGACGTGGAAGTGGTTTCTCACCTGGGGACAGTTCGACGGGACCTCTGGGGGCCGATACTAATGGGTACGGTCGCGAGTTACCAAGCATGGATGTTTGTGATGTGGAAAACTTGATGCTATACTGTTTTGATGTAAATGTGATATTTCGAAATATTGATTTTCAAAATGATTTTCTTAATAGTTTGTTTGCGTTAAATCGTGTATGTATATAATGTTGTGTAATTGTGTACTTGCACTAGCTATTCGAATGCTAACCCCTTAAATGGGGGAAATGCGTCGTATGCATTTCAGGTACTGATCGAGCTGAGGAGCTGGCACGGGATACGCATGCAAAGGATGGGTTGGCATGATAATGTGGCTCGAGTCTGTATTTTTCTGTTTTGTCATTGCATTTGTTGAGTACTGGAGTTAGACTGTTTATTTTAAAACTTGGTTTAAGTCCCCTGAGTGGGCAATAAATTGGTATTTAACTTATGTTTCATGTACTCCGTTAAAATGTTTTGGCCGAGGCCACGGCCTTATTTACTTTTTGAGTGCATCTTTTGGGATATCATTGTGGTTTACGTGTCATGAGTTAGCCTGGTAGACCTCACGGGGGTTCTATGGCGTGTAATGTCCCATTTGTGAATTGGGGTGTTACATTTATGGTATCGGAGCTTAGGTTTTGAATACCTAGGCTGTCGGTAAATTTTGGGTCAGTCAGTTGTGTTGTTAGAGTCAGTCATTGAGCCTAGGATCATCATGCTAACGTCTTTTCGTGCGACTCGTGGCTATAAGTCTCCTCGAACTCTTATACTTCTATAATTCGTTTTCTTGCGTTGTTCGGAATTGAGAATTGTGATACCAACCTTGCAAATTGTAAATCTTTCTGATCTTGTTCTTTTCATATTTTTCTTCAGTATGTTGAGAGATCGTGGTAGACCAGCTAGGGGACGCGGCCGAGGCCTTGGTTGGGGTGCTGATAATGAAGAGGGCTCAGTTTCTCAATCCTCTGCAGACTCAGTCTCTCACTCAGTGCCGTCGGGTAATAATGCCGACGCCGGGGCTACTGCCGTACTTCAGCAGTTAGTAGCCCAACTTGCTCAGATAGCTCAGGGTGGACGCCAGAATCCGCCCCCGACACCTGAAGAGGAAGCTAGTAAGTGGCTTCTGTAACATCCCGAGATATTCGGAATAATTACAGCGCCGTAAACCCTTTAAGTAAGGATTTACAAGGCTAATTTAAAAGAAATGTAAATATAATCCAATCGTACAACTGAAGTTCAAATACAGATTTGATTCAACCGATCAAATGAGTTAACTTATACAACCATATCGAAATGACATTATTAAAACAGACGTACTCGAGTACTAAATGAACCAAGAAGACAAATCACAATAACAATAAACATCAACCACATCACTGAGCCATTTCATCGTCTCCGTCGATCGTGGTTGCTTCCCCGCTCCTCGGCTACCTGAACATCAAAACAATGCCCACCCCCAAAGGGGTTAGCAAAACAATGCTAGTACAAGTATCATAATACATAAATCATCAGTGCATCATAAAACATGCAAAACGGACTTCCGTCACCGAAATCCAACGATGCGAATCCTCACGATTCCATCAACACAGTACAGGGTAATCCAGCGATCCAGCGCCCTTGGTATAGATCCCCATGATGATCCCGTCGGACCAACGCATGGTGGAAAACCCATCCAGCGATCCAGCGCCCTCAGCATAGATCCCCATGATGATCCCGTCGGACCAATGCATGGTGGACATTCGATCCAGTACCCTCAGCATAGATCCTCATGATCCCCTCGGATCATTTATACCATAAATCAATCAATTATGCATACATATATGCATTTCAATATGTTCATCAATACGAACAATTAACAACGAATACCACGAGAAATTACAGAAATACATCTCATATTCGACAACACGAACAAAACCATAAGCATGATCAAAGATTCAATATAAATCGAACTCGACATATGATACTTGCCTCGAAAATGGCAAGAATGGAAATACTCCAACAATGACACGCGTCCGTATGCCACGGCCCCTCGATCGTCCCCTATGCAAGGCTCGGACCTAAGAAATAATAAAGAATTCCTCTCAAGTCGTACGAATGTCTAATAATCCGGTTTACGACCGCAAGCTCAAAAAAATGAATTCTGCCTGAACTACTTAGCACGCGCTACGTACTATACGTAACGTGCGCTAAGACTGCCCGTTAACGTACGCAAATGACCAGGTTTAGCGTGCGCTAGCTGTGTAATGACAGTCTTCTCTGAACAGCCGACTGCCCTGCCTGATGATATAATGTACGTTACGTATCCAACGTAGCGCACATTACTCGTTCCCGATAGCGCACGTTAATATATAAATCTTAGCGTGCGCTAATCGTGCATGGCAGTCACTACTGGGTAAAACTTGAGCTAAAGGTGATGAAAACTCATGAAATCCTTAGTGTTAATACATGCCAACTCCGTGCATATCATGCTCATATGGTTTATGAAAGATCTTTATGGATTAAATGACTACGAGACACAAGGATACGTATCATTATTACTACACCATAGTTCATCTTGATCTTCAAGAAAATATTCTAAGTTCCGTTCATTCCAAGTCCCAAAACATATGATTCCTCATGTAAAACATACGAACTAGGTAATCTTCATATACTGGTCATGATCGGTTTTGAAGATACATAATATGCTTAGGAGTCCACATACTAAAAAGGTTCAATGGATCATACGATGAATAAGTGCCGAAACGTTGAAAATATCCTTCTAACACATGATGTTCGACTATTAACGAATCTAACTGACTAGATAAACATGATCAAACGTCCTTTAGAACACTACTAATATTGGTGAAGAATCACCTACCTCAAAGTAGTGAAGAACAAGGAGGAAATCGAAGCAATCCAACGTCGAAGGCTTGAACACCAATCCTCAATGATCTACAATCTTCAACACGAGCTAGGATGCTGATATGAAGTGTTTAGGATGTAGAGAGTAATACTCTAAGTATAAGGATTCGGATGTGGGAAGAGAAAAGACTGAAAATACGAAAAGGATGCTGTCCTATTTATAGAAAATGGTTATTAGCGCGCGCTAGTCCATACTCGTAGTGTGCGCTAACGGCTTACTGACTACACTGTACTCAGTACTTAGCATGCACTATTCTCATATCAGTAGCGTGCGCTAAGGCGTTGACTTGGCTTTTCTCGAAAGCCGTCCAGGTTCATCCCGACACAATCCGACCAAGATCCCCGGCCTGATCTCACCTACCACACGTCTCAATCATATTGACCACGTATAGCGTGCGCTAAGGTTCCTTTGTAGCGTGCGCTATGGATCCATGTTAGCGTACGCTACACATAGACGATAGCATGCGCTACATGCGCAGAATCAAAATTTTTAAATCACATTCATGAAATCATACGCTCAACAACACCGGACTATGAGATACGGAGAATAATACTCAGATTAAAGTGCAACAATTACAATATCACAAGTTCCAAATACATATCAGAAATCTCGGGTATTACATCCTTCCTCCCTAAAAAGAAGTTTCGTCCCTAAACTTAAGATGAAAATAACTCTGGATATCTAGCCTTCATACTGTCCTCTGTTTCCCAAGTGGCCTCTTCAGCTCCATGTCGTGACCATTGAACTTTAACCAAGTGTATTGGTTTATTCCTCAATTTTTTGATCCGACTCTCAAGTATCTTGATTGGTCTCTCTTCGAAGGTGCCATCATTAGCTATCTCGATCTCGTCGAAATCAATGACGTGACTGGGGTCCGGTACATACTTCCGCAATTGGGATACGTGAAACACATTGTGAACGTGACTCAGCGATGGTGGTAAAGCCAACCTGTATGCTAAATCCCCAACTCTCTCTAGGACCTCAAATGGCCCGATATATCTCGGACTTAGCTTACCTCTCCTCCCAAAACGAAAAATCCCTCGTGTAGGAGACACCTTCAATAGTACATGGTCCCCAACGTCGAACTCTAGAGGGCGACGACGTACGTCTGCATAAGACTTCTATCGACTCTGGGCAGTCAACAGTCTTTCCCGAATCAAAGCTATCTTCTCTTGAGTCTGAACTATCAATTCTAGTTCTGTCCCGATCAAGTCCGAAGAATCATCCCAGCACAGGGGTGATCGACATCTTCTCCCGTATAAAGCTTCAAATGGTGCCATCTTAATAGAAGCATGCCAACTATTATTGTAGGTGAATTCAATCAATGGCAAATGAACTTCCCAATCAGTTGACCAATCCAAAGCACAGGCTCTAAGCATGTCTTCTACTGTTTGAATAGTCCTTTCGGACTGACCGTCCGTTTGGGGATGATAAGCCGTGCTAAAGTTGAGCTTAGTCCCCAAAGCCCTGTGAACTGCCTTCCATAAGTGCGACACGAAGCGACCATCTCGATCCGAAATAATGGTCTTCGGCATCCCATGCAATCTGACTATCTCCGCAATAAATACTCGCGCCAATCTCTCGGGTCCCCATGTATCTTTAATTCCTAGGAAATGAGCCGACTTGGTTAGTCGATCAACTATAACCCAAATCATGTTCATTCTCGTTCTAGTCCTTGGCATACTGGTGATGAAATCCATCGAGATATCCTCCCACTTCCACTCAGGGATCGGAAGCGGCTTTAACATTCCGGCAGGTCGCTGATGTTCAATCTTAACCTGCTGACAAGTCAAACACTTCGAAACGTACTCTGCTACGTCCTTATTCATATTCCCCCACCAGAAGTTTTGTTTAAGATCTTTATACATTTTACTGCTGCCCGGGTGAATAGAATAGGGCGCCCTGTGAGCTTCCTTCAGAATTGTCCGTCTCAAACCATCATCATCGGGAACGCAAAATCGACTCTGAAATCTCAGAACTCCATCATCTTGTATCACGAATCCTGGGGCCTTTCCTTTCTTTACTTCGTCACATAACTGAAGGATCCGAGAATCGTTCAACTGCTTAGATTTGATCTCCTCGACTAGTGATGAAGTCAGTTCCATCACATATAGTTGCCCTTGGATTCCTGGTGCCCATACTTCAATCCCTTCGCGGATCAGTTCCCGCTGAATGCTGGTTTGGGAAGTAAGTGCTTCCAGCACTCGAAGAGAAACAGGTTTACGGCTCAAAGCATCGGCTACTACGTTTGCTTTCCCCGGATGATAGAGAATCTCCAAGTCGTAATCCTTGATCAATTTCAGCCACCTTCTCTGCCTCATGTTTAATTCTTTCTGACTGAAAATGTACTTGAGGCTCTTATGATCTGTGAATATCTGGCAACGAGTGCCGTACAAATAATGTCGCCAAATTTTCAAGGCAAAGAGCACAGCTGCTAGCTCCAGATCATGAGTCGGGTAATTAACCTCATATGGTTTCAATTGCCGGGAAGCATAGGCAATCACCTTATCCTTTTGCATCAACACACATCCCAGACCCTGATTTGAAGCATCGCCGTATACCATGAATCCATCAGTTCCATCTGGTAACGCTAATATAGGTGCTGTTGTCAGTCTCTTCTTAAGTTCATCAAAACGAGTCTGGCATTTCTCATCCCACGTAAACTTTTGAGTTTTCTCGCTTGGTGAGTGAGCGGACGAGCAATTTTGGAAAATCCCTCTACAAAGCGGCGATAATATCCAGCAAGTCCTAGGAAACTCCGGACTTCTTCCACGTTACTAGGAACTTCCCATTCCAAGATTGCTTCGACTTTCTTCGGGTCCACCTGAACTCCGTCAGCTGATATCACATGCCCAAGGAAAGTTACTTCCCTAAGCCAGAACTCGCATTTGGAAAGCTTTGCATACAGTTGTTCCTTCCTCAAGGTGCTCAAAACCACACGCAAATGTTCGGCATGCTCCTCTGCGTCCTTCGAATATATCAAGATGTCATCAATGAAGACGACCACAAATTTATTCAAGTATTCTAAGAATACCCGATTCATCAATTGCATGAATACCGCAGGAGCATTGGTAAGTCCAAATGGCATCACTACAAATTCATAATGCCCGTACCGGGACCTGAAAGCAGACTTCGGTACATCCGATTCCTTAATTCTCAACTGATGGTATCCTGATCGCAAGTCAATCTTCGAGAATACCCTTGCCCCTTGCAGTTGATCAAACAAGTCATCGATCCGAGGTATAGGATACTTATTCTTGATCGTCATCTTGTTGAGATCCCTGTAATCAATACACAGTCGGAGGGATCCGTCTTTCTTCCGGACAAAGAGAACGGGCGCTCCCCAAGGAGAAACGCTAGGTTGAATATAACCCTTCTGTGACAATTCCTCCAGTTGCTTCTTGAGTTCATACATCTCGGTTGGCGCCATGCGGTATGGTGCTCTGGAAATAGGAGCGGCTCCAGGCTCTAATTCGATAGTGAATTCCACCTCTCTCTGCGGAGGTAACCCAGGTAGTTCGTCAGGAAATACGTCGGAGAATTCATTCACAACTGGAATTGATGAGAGCTCTATTCCTTCCTCTTTCCTCATGGCATAGCACCAAAGTCCATGACATCCCTGCTTCAGTAATTTCACGGCTTTCATTGCTTTGATCAATTTTCCCGAACTCCTCGGTCTCCATCCTCGGAATAAGTGTTCAGATCCGTCATCAGCAATGATAGAAATAACTCTCTTTCGATAATTCAGAATATCTCCATAACGGTTGAGCTAATCGTCTCCGAGAATTAAATCGTCACCGTAGATGTCAACTACAATAAGATTCGATAGCCAATCTCTCCCTCCTATAGACACTGGAAAATCCCTAGCTTCTAGGTTCCCACAATTTTATCTCCGCTCGGTAAACCCACAACATAAGGTTCACAATTATACAAGCACGAGATTTTCAAATGATTAACAAAGTTCAAAGATATAAAAGAATGCGTAGCTCCCGAATCGAACAAGACACTAACTGGTTGCAAAAGGATCTGGATCGTACCTGATGCAACAGCTGTGTTTTTATCATTCTTCTTCATCTCGTAAATGCGCAGAGGAACAGACCTAGCACTGGATGCCTCTCTTTTCCCAACATTCTGCTGCGGGAAACCACTCTGCTGCGTCTGGTTTACACTAGTGTCCTTCGGAACTGGTACAGGAGTGCGAGTGCCAAAAGATCTAGTCGCATTCCCACAAAATGTTGCGCGATGTCCTTCCTGTCCACACTCGAAATAGGTAACAGCAGGCGCGAAATAGTCACATCGAATATGCCCCGCTTTGCCACAGTTATAACATTTCTTCCCTGCGTCTGAAACGATTGGTGCTGTCCGGAACTTCTTTCCTCCTCGAGAAGGATGCGGAGGCCTTCTGGATGAATAAAAAGAGGACTGGCCCTTGCGAGGCCCACTACTCTTATTCTCCGTGAAGTTGCCAGCAACTTTCTGCTTCTTTGCTTCCGTCGATTTCTCTACTGCTGCCTCCTTCATATCATAGGCCAACGCATTGTCCTGATACTGTCGCAAAGTGGTACATTCAAATCCGGACATATATTGCTGAATTTCCGGCTTCATTCGCATGTCAAAATGGAAAATCCTCTCCGCCTCGGTCCTGACCAAGTGGCGCACATAAGTCAGCTGGTGATTAAAAGTCTTAATCACGTCCGTCACAGATGCTTCTGAATTTTGTGGTGAGAAAAACTCCCGAACTCGGGCCTCTCTAACTGGGCGAGGACAATACTGCGCTTCCATCATTAATTTGAATTCCGTCCAGACAACATTATGCTCCTCCGGTCGAATGGCCTCCCACCAGAAAGCCTCCTGTCGAGAAGATACCGGCGGCCGAACCTTTCTGTCATTGGGACAGTTAATCCCCGCAAAAATCTTTTCTAATTCCTTCAGCCAGTGATCCCAAGAAAGCGTCTCAGCAGAACCGTCAAATTTCGGAGGATGCAATTTGATCACCTAAGTAAGCCATTTATCTCCTCGATTATCCACGTTATGCTGTTGTCCCATCGCTATCTGCATGCGATCCACAACTTGAGCAAACTAGTTTATCTGGGCAACCACCTGCTCAAGCACTCCCGGCACGTTAGGATCTGCATTATTATTTGCTGATCCCTATTGTCCCCCAGAATGGGAATCCGTTCGGCTAGCGGTTATTTCTGGGGTAGACACCGAATCTTCTTGTCTCGCGTTTCCACGTCCGCGTCCACGACCGCGTCCGCGTCCACGACCTCCTCTCAACATACTGTAAACACAAATACTCAATATCCAGGGAAAACTTTCTAAAAGTACATCTATCAATGTTCACAAAACATGAATTAAATAAAATGGTAGTATTTGAGATTTAGGAAACTTACAACCACTGTCCACACGATGATGCTGGCTCAGCAGTGATGTTACGAACGACCCATAATCAAATAACGTAAACAGACCCAACTAACCCGACTGCCAAGATATCCATGAATCTTATCTCTGATACCATATTCTGTAACACCCCGAGATATTCGGAATAATTACAGCGCCGTAAACCCTTTAAGTAAGGATTTACAAGGCTAATTTAAAAGAAATGTAAATATAATCCAATCGTACAACTGAAGTTCAAATACAGATTTGATTCAACCGATCAAATGAGTTAACTTATACAACCATATCGAAATGACATTATTAAAACAGACGTACTCGAGTACTAAATGAACCAAGAAGACAAATCACAATAACAATAAACATCAACCACATCACTGAGCCATTTCATCGTCCTGTCGGTACTGTGGTTGCTTCCCCGCTCCTCGGCTACCTGAACATCAAAACAATGTCCACCCCCGAAGGGTTTAGCAAAACAATGCTAGTACAAGTATCATAATACATAAATCATCAGTGCATCATAAAACATGCAAAACGGACTTCCGTCACCGAAATCCAACGATGCGAATCCTCACGATTCCATCAACACAAGTCTGAGGTAATCCAAATGATCCAGCCCTTGGTATAGATCCCCATGATGATCCCGTCGGACCAACGCATGGTGGAAAACCCGTCCAGCGATCCGGCGCCCTCGATAGATCCCCATGATGATCCCGTCGGACCAACGCATGGTGGACATTCGATCCAGCCTCAAGATAGATCCTCATGATCCCCTGATCATTTATACCATAAATCAATCAATTATGCATACATATATGCATTTCAATATGTTCATCAATACGAACAATTAACAACGAATACCACGAGAAATTACAGAAATACATCTCATATTCGACAACACGAACAAAACCATAAGCATGATCAAAGTTTTAATATAAATCGAACTCGACATATGATACTTGCCTCGAAAATGGCAAGAATGGAAATACTCCAACAATGACACGCGTCCGTATGCCACCGCCCCTCGATCGTCCCCTATGCAAGGCTCGGACCTAAGAAATAATAAAGAATTCCTCTCAAGTCGTACGAACGTCTAATAATCCGGTTTACGACTGCAAGCTCAAAAAAATGAATTCTGCCTGAACTACTTAGCGCGCGCTACATACTATACGTAACGTGTGTTAAGACTGCCCGTTAACGTACGCAAATGACCAGGTTTAGCGTGCGCTAGCTGTGTACTGTCAGTCTTCTATGAACAGCCGACTGCCCTGCCTGATGATATAACGTACGTTACGTATCCAATGTAGCGCACGTTACTCGTTCCCGATAGCGCACGTTAATATATAAATCTTAGCATGCGCTAATCGTGCATGGCAGTCACTACTGGGTAAAACTTGAGCTAAAGGTGATGAAAACTCATGAAATCCTCAGTGTTAATACATGCCAACTCCGTGCATATCATGCTCATACGGTTTATGAAAGATCTTTATGGATTAAATGACTACGAGACACAAGGATACATATCATCATTACTACACCATAATTCATCTTGATCTTCAAGGAAATATTCTAAGTTCCGTTCATTCCAAGTCCCAAAACATATGATTCCTCACGTAAAACATACGAACTAGGTAATCTATATATACTGGTCATGATCTGTTTTGAAGATACATAATATGCTTAGGAGTCCACATACTAAAAAGGTTCAATGGATCATACGATGAATAAGTGCCGAAACGTCGAAAATATCCTTCTAACACATGATGTTCGACTATTAACGAATCTAACTGACTAGATAAACATGATCAAACGTCCTTTAGAACACTACTAATATTGGTGAAGAATCACCTACCTCAAAGTAGTGAAGAACAAGGAGGAAATCGAAGCAATCCAACGTCGAAGGCTTGAACACCAATCCTCAATGATCTACAATCTTCAACACGAGCTAGGATGCTGATATGAAGTGTTTAGGATGTAGAGAGTAATACTCTAAGTATAAGGATTCGGATGTGGGAAGAGAAAAGACTGAAAATACGAAAAGGATGCTGTCCTATTTATAGAAAATGGTTATTAGCGCGCGCTAGTCCATACTCGTAGCGTGCGCTAACGGCTTACTGACTACAATGTACTCAGCACTTAGCGTGCGCTATTCTCATATCAGTAGCGTGCGCTAAGGCGTTGACTTAGCTTTTCCCGAAAGCCGTCCATGTTCATCCCGACACAATCCGACCAAGATCCCCGGCCTGATCTCACCTACCACACGTCTCAATCATATTGACCACGTATAGCGTGCGATAAGGTTCCTTTGTAGCGTGCGCTATGGATCCATGTTAGCGTACGCTACATATAGACGATAGCGTGCGCTACATGCGCAGAATCACAATTTTTAAATCACATTAATGAAATCATACGCTCAACAACACCGGACTATGAGATACGGAGAATAATACTCAGATTAAAGTGCAACAATTACAATATCACAAGTTCCAAATACATATAAGAAATCTCGGGTATTACACTTCAGACGGTGATTAAGATGCACCCTCCTCGTTTCTCCGGATCTTCTGACTCCCTCGGTTGGGAGAATTGGCTTTTTCAGTTGTCCAGGACCTTTGATGCCGTAGCTTGTCCCGAAGACAGGAGGGTACATATTGCCCAGTACCTCCTGGATAAGGAAGCTGCGGAATGGTGGGAGGCCGTTGTGCCCAGAGACCGTCGAGCCACTTGGGAGGAGTTCAGGGCTGCTATGGAAGCAGAATATTGTCCGCCACCAGTCAAAGAACGCAGGAGTTATTCACTGCCACACCCCAGGATGTGCCGATTTCTCAAGCCATTATCTCTTACAATCAGCAGTTGGGTTTTGTGAAAGATCAGGTGAGGACGGAGGCTGATAAAATTCGTTACTTCAATATGCGCATGAAGTCGCATATCAGGCAGAGTATGGCACCGCTCATGTGTGCCACTTTGAAGGAATACCAGGATCGCGCTCTGGCGATCGAGATGGCTGTCCCAGAATCAGAGTCGGTTTCGGAAGCTAAGAAGCAGAAGACTACTGGCGGATTCTCGACCGGTAAAGGTGGTCAGTTTTCGAGGTCTCGTTCTGTTCCCACACCTAGGAAGAGGCCGTTTCATCAGGCCGGTGGATCTCAGGGTAACCGTTCGGTCCAGTCTGTGGCACCTGGGAGAGTTTGTTTTAATTGCAGTCAGTTCGAGCACGTTATGAAGGATTGCCCATTTCTGTTAGTTACTTGCTTTACTTGCGAACAGACCGGGCATCGGGCAGCTCATTGTGAGAGGGCCACCAGGGCCGCTAGAGTTCCGACTACCACCGCCGATCAGAGGGATCACAGCACTCCAGCTACTCATGTTCCGCAGAGTTCGGGCCGTGGTAGGGGTCGGGGTCAGCCGGATCGCCAAACAGTGTCAAGTTCGGGTTCAGTTCACCCCTGATTGTATCAGATGAGGCGCACAGAGGAGGCAGACGTTCCAGTGGCGTCAGGTACCACTCAGATCCTTACTCATCCAGTTTCAGTGCTTTTTGATTCGGGTGCTACCCATTACTTTATTGCTCTGGATTGTGTGAGTCGTATTGGTTTTGACTGCTTGTTTGAGTGTGAGCCGTTTGTAGTGGGTACGCCCAGCGGGGATCGTATGGTTGGGGACCGGGAAGTTAGGGATTGCCCAGTGAGGATCGGGAGCCGGGATTGGCCCTCGAATCTCATTATTATAGACCTTAAGGGTGAGGATTTGATCCTCGGGGAAGATTGGTTGGATCGTCACGGTGCTATCATGAACTATCGGACTCGTACCATCTCGATAGTTGTCGAGGACGCCACCGAGCATACTCTCGTCGGTTGTAAGCTGGGTAGATCGGGGAGTGTGATTAGCGCCTTGAAGGAGATGAAACTTCTGAGCCAGGGTTTTGTCGGCTACTGGTGTTACGCTCTACAGGCGGAAGATGGTGGGGTTGACATGTCGTCGATTCCAGTTGTTAGCGAGTATCCCGACGTATTTCCAGATGACTTGCCGGGATTATCCCCACAACGAGAGGTGGAGTTTCCTATTGATCTTGAGCCGAATGCGGCTCCTATTTCTCGAGCACCGTATCGTATGGCACCGTCGGAGATGTTAGAGTTGAAGAATCAGTTGGGAGAGTTGTTAGATAAAGGGTATATTCGACCGAGCGCATCACCTTGGGGTGCGCCCGTACTTTTTATTAAGAAGAAGGATGGATCGCTTCGTTTATTCATCGACTATCGAGAATTAAACAAGTTAACCATCAAAAATAAATACCCTTTGCCCCGGATTGACGACCTGTTCGATCAGCTTCAGGGGGCGACAGTCTTTTCGAATATTGATTTGCGATCGGGCTACTACCAGTTGAGGATTCGGGACAGCGATATACCGAAAGCTACCTTACGGACGAGATATGGCCATTACGAGTTTGTGGTTATGCCTTTCTGGCTAACCAATGCCCCAACAGTGTTCATGCAGTTGATGAATAAAGTTTTTATTGAGTATCAGGACAAATTCGTAGTCGTCTTTATCGATGACATTCTTATCTATTCACGGAGTCGGGAGGAGCACGCCTTACATCTACAGATTGTATTAGACATTTTGAGAGCTGAGCAGTCGTATGCGAAGTTCTCTAAGTGTGAGTTTTGGCTCGAGGAAGTGATGTTCCTCGGGCATGTGATTTCAGCAGAGGGAGTTCGGGTAGATCCGCAGAAGATAGAGGCAGTGATGGCTTGGGAGCCGCCTAAGAATGTGAAGGAGGTGAGGAGTTTTCTGGGTCTCGCCGGCTATTACCCTAAATTTATTGAGGGGTTTTCTAAGATCGCTAGACCAGTCACTCAGTTGCTCCAGAAGACTCAGAAATTCGAGTGGACCGCAAACAGACAGAGTAGTTTTGATGAGTTGAAGAGACGACTAACTACCGCACCCGTGTTAGCGTTGCCTCAGGGGAACGAAGATTTCGTGGTATATAGTGATGCTTCGGGCCTCGTGCTCGGATGTGTTTTGATGCAGAGAGATAGGGTCATTGCTTATGCGTCCCGCTAGTTGAAACCTTATGAGGTGAATTACCCCATGCACGATCTGGAGTTAGCTGCAGTCGTTTTTGCCTTAAAGATCTGGAGGCATTATCTCTATGGTTCGTCGTGTAAGATTTTTACGGATTACAAGAGTTTGAAGTATATCTTCAGTCAGAAAGAGTTGAATATGATACAGCGTAGGTGGTTGGAGCTAATTAAAGATTACGACCTCGAGATACTTTATCATCCGGGTAAGGCCAACGTAGTGGCTGATGCGTTGAGCCGAAAACCGATGGCTTTACAGATGTTAGAGGTACTTACACCACAGAGTAGGATCCAGCGAGATTTTATCTGTCAGAATATCGAGGTTTGGGTTCAGAGAGTTCAGGGTCAGTTATGTGCGTTAGAGATCACTTCGTCCTTGACTGATGATATCAAGACGAAGCAATATGACGATCCGTTTTTGGTCCAGTTGAGGGAGAATGTGAGGAAGGGGAAAGACCCTAGATTTGTGGTTCAGGATGATGGAGTTTTGAGATTTCGCGGCAGACTATGTGTACCGAGTGTTGTTGAGCTGAGACAGAAGATCTTGAGTGAAGCTCATACTACACCTTACTCCATACATCCTGGTACGAGTAAAATGTACAAGGATGTGAGGAGTAACTACTGGTGGAGTAATTTGAAGATAGACATTAGCGAGTTTGTGTCGAGGTGTTTGACCTGTCAGTAGGTTAAGATCGAGCATCAGCGACCCGCGGAGCTTTTACGACCACTTCCTATCCTGGAGTGGAAATGGGAGGATATTTCTATGGATTTCATTACCAGTATGCCTAAGACTCGGACTGGAATGAACATGATTTGGGTCGTTGTCGATCGACTAACCAAATCAGCTCATTTCCTGGGTATTAAGGACACTTGGGGGCTAGAGAGACTAGCGCGAGTGTTTATTGCGGAGATAGTGAGGTTGCATGGGACTCCTAAGAGTATTGTTTCGGATCGTGATGGCCAATTTATCTCACATTTTTGGCAGGCCATTCATCGAGCCTTGGGGACCGAGTTGAGGCTTAGTACATCCTATCATCCTCAGACAGATGGACAGTCTGAGCGGACGATTCAGACACTGGAAGACATGTTGAGAGCTTGTGCCTTGGATTGGAAATATGATTAGGAGTCGCACTTGCCATTGATCGAGTTCACGTACAACAATAGTTGGCACGCCTCGATCAAAATGGCACCATTTGAGGCATTGTATGGCAGGAGGTGTAGATTGCCGTTGTGTTGGGATGATGCATCCGAGCTAATTGGTACCGAGCCTGATATGGTAGTTGAGACGAGAGAGAAGATTGCTTTGATTCGCGATAGGATGTTGACGGCTCAGAATCGACAAAAGTCTTATGCCGATACACGTCGCCGGCCGTTGGAGTTTGAGGTGGGAGACCATGTTTTGCTTAAGGTGTCGCCGACACGAGGAGTTTACCGCTTCGGTCGGAAGGGTAAACTTAGTCCGAGATATATTAGACCATTCGAAATTCTAGAGAGAGTTGGGGAGCTCACATAGCGGTTAGGTTTGCCGCCGTCTTTGAGTGACGTTCATAACGTATTTCATGTTTCCCAGCTTAGGAAGTATGTACCGGACCCTAGCCATATTATTGATTTTGGAGAGATCGAGTTGGGGCCCGACATTACCTTCGAGGAGAGGCCGATTCAGATCTTATAGCGTCGAGTGAAACAACTCAGGCACAAAACCATTCCTTTGGTTAAAGTGCAATGGTCGAGACATGGGTCTGAGGAAGCCACGTGGGAGACGGAAGAGAGTATGAGGTCTAGATACCCCGAGATATTCGCGTTGTAAGTTTCGGGACGAAACTTATTTTTAGGGGGAGAGAATGTAATATCCGTGTTTTCTATTTTTGGTAATTTTTATTTTCGTGTATATTCGTTACGGACGACTCGCTTATTACTGGTTGGGGTTTGTTCTTGGGGTTTTTCCATCCGTACGAGTTTCGTCGACATACTTGCATATTTTCATCTTGAATTATATGTTGTTGCAACTATGTTCGATTCTCTTAAAACTTGTTCGATTTCATTATTTCTCGGTTTCTATGAGTTCGTTTGGATGAGTTGCTCATGTTGTGAGTTTTGGATTGTTAATCCGACGTCGTGTCTTGAATTTTCGGATGTTTGAGCCATTTTGTAATTTCTTAAGAGTTTAGGGTGCCTTTACCCTCCTTGTCGTATTTTGGATTCCTCGGTAGTTAGAAGTGCATTTTCTTTCAACATTCAACTTCATTGTTATGAACACCTCGTATTTACACTTTTGGTTCTATCCTTGTGCTGTGTTTCGTCATTGTATCGATTGTGCCGAATGTAGTGTTCAGAACTGGGAACTGCTGCATGCAGAACGTACGTTATGCATGATCCATTACGTACGTTATGGCCTTCACATTTTAGTACAGGCTGTTTGTTACGTACGTTAACTAGTGTTGGGTTACATACATAACCATCATAACATACGTTAACAGCTTGCGTTAACATACGTAACGCGCTGTCAGGCCTTTTAATTCCTGACTTATCCTTAGTCGCCTCATTTCATTCCTTTTCTTTCTTTCTCGCGACGTGAGTTTCCTTTGAGCGATTTGGAGCGATTCGTACGGAGTAATCCGTAGAAACCCTATGAAGGTTGATTATTGCGTTCCAAGGAAGGTTAATCATCATCATTCTCCGTCCGAATCGAGGTATACTTCGTTGAACCCTAGTTTTTGGGGATCTCGGGATTTTTGGCATAATTCTTTGTTTTTATCCGATTTAGCTTCGACGAATTGTTAGATTACGATTGTGTAGTCGTAAATCCCTTGTTTCCATTATAGTTTAACGAATTTAACCTCGTAGTTTCTCCATTGTTAGATTATAACCGTCTTGGACTTTGTAATGACCGACAAATTGTTCCAACGGGTAGAATTAGGATTAATTCTTACCTTTCCGCATTATTGAGACTTGTTGTATACCGTTATTATGTTAGGAATGGATTTGGGAGGATTGTTCGGACTGAAACCTATTCCTTCGTCGTTTCCTTCATTTCGTCTTATTCAAGGCAAGTACATGTATTATATTTCATTATGTGTGTACGGTTTTGATGTGAATGATGTAAACTGGATTATTGAATGATTGTGATGGTTACTCTTCCACCTGGGGATGGCATGTGGCCTCTGGGGGCCGATAATAATGGGTACGGCCACGGAAGTGGAGTTGTGTGCGTGTGTTGATGTTCTTCCACCTGGGGACGGTTCGACGGGACCTTTGGGGGCCGATACTAATGGGTACGGCCGCGGAAGTGGTTTCTCACCTGGGGACAGTTCGACGGGACCTCTGGGGGGCGATACTAATGGGTACGGTCCCGAGTTACCAAGCGTGGATGTTTGTGATGTGGAAAACTTGATGCTATACTGTTTTGATGTAAATGTGATATTCCGGAATATTGATTTTCAAAATGATTTTCTTAATGGTTTATTTGCGTTAAATCGTGTATGTATATAATGTTGTGTAATTGTGTACTTGCACTAGCTATTCGAATGCTAACCCCTTAAATGGGGGAAATGCGTCTTATGTATTTTAGGTACTGATCGAGCTGAGGAGCTGGCACGGGATGCGCATGCAAAGGATGGGCTGGCATGATGATGTGGCTCGAGTCTGTATTTTTCTGTTTTGTCATTGCATTTGTTGAGTACTGGAGTTAGACTGTTTATTTTTAAACTTGGTTTAAGTCCCCTGCGTGGGCAATAAATTGGTATTTAACTTATGTTTCATGTACTCCGTTAAAATATTTTGGCCGAGGCCACGACATTATTTACTTTTTGAGTGCATCTTTTGGGATATCATTGTGGTTTACGTGTCATGAGTTAGCCTGGTAGACTTCACGGGGGTTCTACGGCGTGTAATGTCCCATTTGTGAATTGGGGTGTTACAGATCATTAGTCCTTGTGAGGATTGTCTCAACCCACTTGGACACGTAATCGATTGCTAAAAGAATGTACTCAAAATTTCCAGATTTAGTGAATGGTCCCATAAAATCAATTCCACGTACATCAAAAAATTCCATGACCAAATTGATCGTGAGGGGCATCTCATTTATTTTTCCGATATTACCAGTTCGTTGACGCCTATCGCACTGAACACAAAAATGATGTGCATATTTAAATAAGGATGACCAATACAAACTAGATTGTAGAATTTTATTAGCGGCCTTTCGACCGCCAAAATGTCCTCCACAATGAAGTTCATGGCAAAAGGTTAGTACACTTTGTTGCTCATCTTCTGGGACACATCGCCTTATGATTTCATCTCTGCATAATCTAAAAAGGCATGGTTCGTCCCAGAAGTAGTTCTTGCATGATGATAAAAACCTTTTCCTTTCTTGGAAAGAAATGTAAGGTGGGAGCATTTCACAAACCAGGTAATTCACAATATCAACAAACCAAGGTACGGAAGAAATTTTAAATAAAATTTCTTGTGGAAAAGAGTCCACAAGTTCATGCTTGTTAATTGTTTCTTCTGTTATTTTTAAACGAGACAAATGCTACACTTCCCTTTCGATCTTTTATTTCCACATTAAATTCTTGAAGCATTAAAATCCACTGAATCAACCGAGTTTTCGCTTGTTGCTTGGTCAATAGATGTCGTAAAGATGCATGGTCTGAATGTACAATTACTTTAGATCCTATATAAGATCTAAATTTATATAGTGAGAAAACCACATTTAATAATTCTTTCTCGATTGTTTGTATAATTAACATGCACATCATTCAGTTTTAGACTAGCATAATAAATCACACGGAGTATTTTATCAATTTGTTGGCCTAAAACTGCTCCAACAGCTCGGTCACCAATCAGGGGTAATTAAAATTGGCGCAGTGGTTAGTTTCTCTTTTAAAGTTTGAAAAGCACCGAAACAAGCATTATCGAAAATGAAAGAAACATCTTTGGTAAGCAAGTTGCAGATAGGTTTACTTATTTTTTAGAAATATTTAATAAACCTTCTATAAAAACCGGCATGTCTTAAAAAACCTCTTGATTGCCTTTACATTGCTTGGTGGTGGCAATTTTTGAATAACATCAATTTTTGCTTTGTCGACTTTGATTCCTTGATTTGATACCACGTGACCTCGCACAATGCCACTTTTCGTCATAAAATGACTTTTTTCCCGGTTGAAAGTTAAATAGCATTAAATACAACGTTCAAGTACCTTGGACAATTTATTTAAGCAATCATCAAAAGATGATCCAAACACTGAAAAGTCATCCATAAATACTTCAATAAAATCACCGATCATATCCGAGAAAATTGACAGCATGCACCTTTGAAAAGTTCCTGGTGTATTGCATAATACAAAGGGCATTCTTTGACAGGCAAAAGTTCTAAAATGGCATGTGAATGTGGTCTTCGATTGGTCTTCGGCTGCAATCACGACTTGATAATACCCTGAAAGTGTAATACCCGTACTTTTCATGAATTTTTGGCTTTGATGTTCTTACACTTTTGTCGCTCTTCGTAAGCGCTTATTGATATGTTGGTGATTTTAGAGTTTCGTATCTTTCGGAACATGTTCGTATTGATCGGACTTTGCAGTTGTATTATTGGGAGGATCAGTTAGCGCACGCTAGGCGGTGAGCTAACGCATGATATTTGTGTTGAGTAGCGCGCACTAGCGTCGCCAGTAGCGTACGCTAATGAATCGGTTTTGGCAGAGGCAATAGTTTGGTTTCTATTCTCTGGACGAGCAGTTAGCGCACGCTAGACGATAAGCAAACGCACACTATTTGTGTCGAGTAGTGCGCACTAGCATTGCCAGTAGCGCATGCTAATGAGTTGGGCAGTGGGTTCGGAGTTTTTGCATTGAAACAGTTAGCGCGCGCTAATGCTAACCGTAGCGTATGCTAATGACGCAGGTCAGTAGCTATTGGACTACTCGGTGGCCCGTTAGCGCGCACTATCCATATGGTTAGCGCACGCTAAACATCATTTTGTATATATAGGACGGAGCAGACCACTTTTCTGTCATTTATCACTTCATCTCCTTCTTTGGGCGATTTTGGGCGATTTCGGGCGATTTGCAAAGATCCCGGCCAGATATCATCATCTACCAATGTCTGCAAGCTCCTAGTTCAGATTATACCAAGTTTGATCTTCCTCACCATTCTAAATCAAGGTAAACTTCTTGAAAGCCCTACCTTGGGCAGTTTTGGGGGTTTTTGTTCGATGCGGTTGTGTAATCTGTTTTTGATCATGGAAATCTTGAGTTTGTGATTAATCTCACTTTTGTGTACGTCAACCCTATGATTTCATGCCCTTACTTTGGTTTGTGTTGCGAATTATATAGAGTTGGGTGTTTCCCAACACTATGTTCATGATATTGTAATCGGGGGGAATTGTTAGTTGGGTTTCGTGAGTTCCTTCTTGTGAACTGTGTATTAATTCTTGATTATCGTATTTCTTACGGATCATTTAGAACCGTTTCGGGACCACTCAAGCTCGTATACCTTTACTCTTGACTCGACGATGTCTTAAAGGCAAGTATATGTTTATGATTGTAATTCTTGACATTGAAAGTAAAGTGTTTGTGATGTATTTGATAAGATGTTCAATCCGGGATGGGACTTCATGTCCTCTGAGGGGTCGTTGTTTATAGTGCAATCTATTGAACAATCTTATATGTATAACCACATGTTCACTCTGGGATGGTACTTCGAGTCCTCTGAGGGGTCGTTGCTTTTAGTGCGATCAATTGAACACTGGGTTGGTATAATTGTATGTTCACTCCGGGATGGGACCTCGAGTCTCTGAGAGGTCGTTGCTTATAGTGGGCGATCCATTGAACATTTTTGGGTTAACCACTCCGGGATGGGACTTCGAGTCCTCTGAGGGATTATAGCTTATAGTGTGAATCCATGGTTAATCATGAGGTATGGTATGAGATTTAATTATTCCAGAATACTAATCTTAAGGTTGGTAATATGAGAATGATATGGGATTGAATGTCTCGATGATTGATGATATGAGTATATGCTTACTTTGTCGTGCAAGAAGTATTGTATTTCATACTGGTGTACATGTACTAGCTATTCGATGGCTAACCCATTTTGGGAGAAATACCTTTCATGTATTTCAGGATCCAGGAGAGCAGATAGGCATGTACCGGGTCGGCACGAAGATGATGGACAAGAATGATGTTGTGTCTTGTCTTTGTCTGTATTTTGTATTTCATCCATTCAGTAATTGTTGTACTTGGAATGGTTATGAACACTCGAGAAGTGTTTTAGATGTTCTTGATATTTTATCCTGTGTTGCCCTGGGTTTAATTCCCGATGTATGGTATTTTGTCGAATTGATTATTACTTTGGTTGTCAACTCTTATTGTTTTCCACTGGATTATGTTTAGACCTTATCGGTCAAAATTCATGATTCCGCATATTGACACGTTCTTAGTGTAACTATCGCAAGTGGACTTTTTGAGTCCGGTTTATCGATCCCACGAGGAAGTTTGGTTATAATTTAAATTATACACTATTAGTCTATTTTTATAGATACTAAGATAAGTGAAACACACAATTAAAGAGTTTGGTTTAATAATTACAAAGATAATGCAATAATAGTTCTAAACTTATAAGGAAATAAAAAGATAGCAATAATAATAGATTGATTAACGATAAAATGAAATAGTTGGGATTACAAACTTAGTTCGTCATTAGTTATAGAAGATGTATAGGAGATCATTAGATGAATTTACTTATTATGTTGTGTAGATTCGATTTTCCTTAAAAAGACGGTTTCTCTTTCGAACTATAAAACGCCCCTTACATATTGAATCAATCCACTATATTTCTACGTTGATTGGCTTCAATACATAGCATTAGGATTTATGAAAATAACTCAAAGAATCATCTAAGGTCTAGAGGTATATTTCTATCCCCTAGAACAACTTAGAGTGAAGATCATTTGATCTAATCAAACATATTTTCTTTCGAAACATATGAAGACCATAAATATCGTCATTTATTGGCCAAATAAATAAAGATTGTTAAAACAATGAAAATCACACACAATAATAAGTAATTCACAATAGATCTTTTATACAAACATAAATAACATGACTAACCTTGTTTATAATCCCATCTAAAGGTAACTTAGCCCATGAAGGGTTTATTATACATAATACAAGCTTTGGTGGTCATTATTAGTTGAATCAAGAGAAAGAATTGATCCTCCCTCCCTTAGTAGATAAAGGAGAAAGAAGCAATAAACTCTCTGAACAACATTTGCTATACCACACTTATACAAATCACTCAACAACACAAGTGTGTTCTTCACACAAAAAGAAAAGTTTACAAAAAGTGAAAAATTATATGATGAATGATGAATGATGAAGGATCTAAGGGGTCTATTTATACACCTAAAGTCATCTAATAGCTACAAAACTCCAGCATTATTACAATAGATCGGATCAATGCCAGCCATCCCCTCAATAATACACAAAAAGTATAAAAAATTAGACAAATCTTAACAATCTGTCAAGAGTTACGGCCGTAACATTAAGGAGTTACGGCCGTAACTTGGATGACTTACGGCTGTAACATTCTGTAGTTACGGCCGTAACTTGGCTTCGTCAATTTGTTCACTGATTGCTTTGAGAGTTATGTTTTCAGCCCATAATTTATCAGACTTTGCGTTTTTGCCCCAAATCTTCTTCGGATGATAACTTTTGATATATAACTCTGATTTTGAATCCGGAAATACTGCCGAATTCGTCTCGGAAAGCCCTACAACATGAATATATCAAAATTCAACAAAGAGAATATTTAATAAACATGTTATTTCTTGAGTAAATCAGTTATTTAATCCGATTAAGACTAGATTTACATCATCATCCGATAAACATAAAATTATTAAAAACTAATTAATTAAAAGCAAAAAACGAGTAGACTAGCTCAATTATGGGTGAATTTTATCGATACAAACCATGGATAAGTGTATAAAACAGACACTTATCACTCCCCCAAACTTGAATTCTTGCTAGTCCCGAGCAAGACTCTTTATTATTCATGCTTCAAAAATAAAAATAAGAAAAATTAATACACACATAAATTAAAATATAAAAAGAGAAAAGGAGATCAAAATGCCATTAATACACAACAACCAGTTTTATACAGTAGATAGAAATGAATCAAGATTCAAAATAAATCTACTAATGATTTTGAAGTTAAAATACGGTTTTTATTTTGTAATTCCAAATTCAAGGTTTTCCCCCCAAAAGGTTGATTATTTATTTCCCACTCGTGATACACACGACTCCCTTTAATGGTTGCTCTCGATCACTCGTTTATTTTTCGACTCAATATGAAGAAGAATTTCATTGGCGTCATCAAATATTGTGATTTTTCACGAAATTGAGTGTATTGAAATTCAGCCGCTAATTAATTCAAATCTGCTCATAAACTACATCCCTTAGTGATAGCTTCCACACGGTTATTTGCTAATGTGTAGCTCTTTTCACTAACACAATTTCTATCTCATTTTTTTAAAAGGTGATAGCTTTCACACCGTTATTTGCTAACGTGTAGCTCTTTTCACCAATTTTTCTGAGACGGCAGCTACGCACCAACAATGGTTAGTCCTTTATTTTTCGCAAAATTTAAGACCCCCAAAATTAGGCAGTTGTTGCTGCTCAACACTTCTCCTTTTTGTCATTTTTTTAGGTGATAGCTTTCACACCATTATTTGTTAACGTGTAGCTCTTTTCACCAATGACTCCTTTTTTTTTAGGGAATAGAATTTTTGCAGAAAATCATTTCTTAGTTTAAGCATGAAAAATCAAAAACTCCATAAATTAAGTAAATTTCAGTTCTATTTTTCATCAACCGACTGATTCTTCTTTTCTCAAGGTAACGAATGACTCGATTTTATATGATAACTACAAGGCTTGGAAAGAGAGATTAATGCTCAAAAAATTTTGGAATATACAATTTTTTTACCGGTTAAAACGATTTTAGAAACTTGTATATAGCTAATTTATTGGTGTTATGGCCAGATCTAGAAATCTCAAAAATCAAAATACTATATATATGTATATATATCTAGAAATATATATACACTAAACCTAAAAAAAAAAAAAATCAATGCCAAATAAAAAAACACACCACACACTACAATAATCAAAACAAACCACAATCATAATCAAAACATCATAGTTCAAAAACCAACAAAATAAACACACAAGTATGAAAACACTACCAAACTTGAAAGTAAAACTGTCCCGAGTTTTTTTAGAATTTAAAAGCAAGTGAGAAAATAGAAAACTCCCTGAAATTTTAGCTTTTTGATCCTCCATGTGTGTCGTCAGGGATGTTTAGAAAACGAAAAAGCTTTTCAAAGCACTTCTCCATTTCTAATTGTCGGTCTATTATTTCATTCTGATTTCTCAAAATTTCAGCCTGGGATGCTTCTAATCCCCGAACTCTTTCAAGCAAATTCGCCTCAAAAGGCGTCAAGTCATCTCCGGCATCCTCCTCGGCCTCATATTCCTCCTCGTGGCTACTATTCTCTTCCGGTTCCAAACGTGCCCGTTTGCTCCTTAACTGAGTACTTCGAAAAATACTACTCCGGCTGTTCAGTCGATCCCCATGTGTTAATATATCACCCCCTGCCGAAATTTTTACTCTCTGGCTCCTGCAAATACCGGTGATAAGGCAGGGGTATGGCATATTCTGCCTAGTCGGGACCATGCCGGCATAGTGACAAATAGTAGTATAAATGTGAGTACCCAAATCCATTTTTACCCCTCGGCGGATAGCAAATAAACCTCGCAGGTGGCCAATGGAAACCGTCGTCAGAGTCGAGGTTGGGTAAATACTCCCGGCTGCCCACATCCATAAGTACCAAGCATCATCAATTAGGTCCGCCTGGTTGTATCGGGGTTTGATCATCCCAATACTGTCATGCAGCTCGCTTACTAACGCCCAGCGTAAAACCCTATCATCCGGCACCTCTTCATTAGGTAAGATAGAAATGTCAACCACATTAGTACAATTAACACCCAAATACTTGTTAATGACATCCGGTGAAAAATTAATCGATTTCTCATTCACAGTCGTCTGATGATAAGTAGGCGACCCTACCTGCCCAATGGACTTGTTGAAAGAATTGTAAAAGTTTAGGGTCAAGGTCGGGTTACCATTTGGGAGATCGGAAACAAATTTTTCCCAGCCGTTGTCTATGAATTTTTGGATGAATGGGCTAGTGATAGTGTCTCTATCCAAATCGCTAATGAAATCATCAAGATTGAACAATCTTTTCTTAATGCACTTTGTGTTTTGATTTCTTTGCGGTGGTGCCGGTCCTTGAGACGACGAACCGACCTTTTCTTTTTTCTTTTGACGATTTCTTCGGTGTCATCCCTGAAATTAAACAAAATCAACTTCGTTTTCATCACATGACTATAATCATCAAGCAAAACCAACAAAAACATAAAAAAAAAATCAAAGAATTTCGTTGTGGCATTTCGTCGGACACCTTGAGTTCATATTTTTTAAGAAGTTTTTTATCCAAACTCAAATCCACAAAGTCACCACAAATCAATGAATCAAATAACCACACGAATATCAACAATACTAACAACTAAACATGATTCAATCAACGAATCTTACCGAAATAGGAATCGAAAAACAAATATGAAGCGAGAAACTAAAAGCTAAAACTCAAAAATATATAAATTGAAACAAGGATTGAAAGAAAACCTGATGATTTATGTGTTAATGTAGATAAGAGAATGATTTATATGGAAGAATTTGAGTTTTAGAAAGTAGGGATTGATAGGGAATTTTTTCTTTCGCACTGCTTGTCTTCTGGTCTCTCGTCTGGTTTCAAATGTGTTGGAAAGTCCGTTTTTTTTAATACAGACATGTAGTTACGGCCGTAACATATCCAAGTTACGGCCATATGATGCATTCATTTTTCTAACAAGATTTTTAGTTATGACCGTATCTTTCCAGACTTACGGCCGTATGATGCATTCGTTTTTCGGACCTTGTTTTAAGATACGGCCGTAACATGTAGGAGTTACGGCCGTAAGGTGCTTTCGGTAAAATTTTATTAGAACAACATACGGCCGTAAGACTTTATAACTTACGGCCATATTATTATTAATTATATATATATATATATTTAGGTTTTTAAGTTTTTTATATGGTTTTTTAGAAAATTATAATTATTATATGTGTGAGAATAATGAAAGAAAGACTCCCTGTATTTTATGAATGATATGATCCTTGCTCTTGTTGTTGAATCTTTCCGTGTTACCCCCAAACTTATTTTGCGAAATAATAGAGATTGGGTTGCCTCCCAATAAGCGCTTTGTTTAACGTCCTTAGCTTGACTTCTCGTCAGATTAATTAGGTATTTCCTGCATTATGATTGACTTTGCTGTCGAGAATTCTCCTCCCAGATATGGCTTTAACCGTTGGCCGTTTACTTTGAAACTCCCGTCGGTTGTATTATAAATCTCCACAGCTCCATGAGAAAACACCTCTTTGATCGTGTAAGGGCCCGTCCATCGTGATCGCACTTACCGGAAGCAGACGCGATCGTGTATTAAAAAGCAGAACTTGGTCTCCTGTTTTAAAATCTCTTCTTAGAATTATGCTGTCATGCCATCTTTTTGTTTTTTCTTTGTAGATTTTGGCATTTTCATATGAGTCGAGTCGGATTTCATCCAACTCATTTAACTGCAGCAACCTTTTCTTTCCAGCCAACTGTTTGTCAAAGTTTAATTTTTTTATAGCCCAAAAGGCTCGATGTTCAAGTTCTACTGGCAGGTGATAGGCTTTTCCAAAAACCAAACGAAATGGAGACATGCCTATCGGTGTCTTATAAGCTGTTCTGTAAGCCCAGAGCGCATCATCCAGCTTTTTCGACCAATCTTTCCGAGATGAGTCGACTGTCATCTCAAGTATACGTTTTAGTTCACGATTGGAAACCTCGACTTGTCCACTGGTTTGTGGGTGATAAGAGGTAGCGATACGGTGTTTTACTCCGAATTTGGTCAATAGAGCCTTAACATGGTGATTGGAGAAATGAGATCCGCCATCACTGATAATAACTCTCGGAGTTCCGAAGCGAGTGAATATATTTTTCTTTAGAAAATTTACCACGACCTTAGCTTCGTTTATTGGTAATGCAACAGCCTCCACCCATTTAGATACGTAGTCCACAGATACAAGGATGTATTCATTAGAGAACGATGATGGAAAGGGTCCCATGAAATCAATTCCCCGAACGTCGAAGATTTCAACTTTAAGGATGAAATTCATTGGCATTTCATTTCTTTTTGACATGTTTCCATGTCTTTGGCACCGGTCACACTTCGAGACAAGTGTATGTGCATCTTTGAACAGAGTGGGCCAATAGAATCCTGCTTCAAGAATTTTTGCTGCTGTTTTTGAACCCCCAAAATGTCCTCCATATTGAGAGGAATGACATCTTTCTAATACATTCTCCATTTCTTCTTCCGGTATGCATCTCCGGATGATTTGATCAGGTCCTCATCTGAACAATAGAGGATCTTCCCAGTAATAGTATTTCAACTCAGAGAAGAATTTTTTCTTTTGATGATGGGAAAAAGTTGGGTGAATTATTCCACTAACAAGGATATTAACGATGTCAGCATACCATGGTGCATTTTGTTTTTCCTGGATATTAGAGATTTGGAACAGTTGTTCATCCGGAAATACTTCATTTATTTCCTTCTCTTGAGCATTGTTTTGGTCTAGTCTAGAGAGATGATCCGCCACTTGGTTTTCTGTTCCCTTTCTGTCTCTGATTTCTATGTCAAATTCTTGCATAAGTAGAACCCATCGGATTAGCCTTGACTTTGCATCTTGCTTTGTCATTAAATATTTCAAAGCTGAATGATCAGTGTAGACAATGACCTTCCATCCCAATAAGTAGGATTGAAATTTGTCAAAAGCATAAACCACTGCAAGCATCTCTTTTTCAGTTGTTGTGTAGTTCAGCTGAGCATTATTCATAGTCCTGCTAGCATAATGGATCACTTGCATCATTTTGTCCTTCTTCTGGCCCAGCACGGCCCCCACAGCATAATCACTTGCATGGCACATCAAAATGAATGGAATAGTCCAATCTGGAGAAATGATGATCGGAGCTGATGTAAGCTTATCCTTCAAAGTTCCAAAGGCCGCTTGGCATTCATTTGTGAAAAGGAATGCTGTATCTTTCTCAAGCAAAGAACAGAGAGGTTTTGCTATTTTTGAGAAATCTTTTATGAACCTCCGATAGAATCCTGCATGCCCGAGAAAACTCCTTACTCCTTTCACCGACATTGGTGGAGGAAGTTTTGCAATCACTTGGATCTTTGCCTTATCGACTTCAATTCCATGTTGTGAGATTCTATGGCCAAGTACGATTCCTTCCTGGACCATGAAGTGACATTTCTCCCAATTGAGAACTAGATTTGTGTCTTCACATCTTTCCAAGACCATGCCTAAGTGATTTAGGCATTTATCAAATGAATCTCCGAAAACCGAGAAATCGTCCATGAAAACTTCAATGAATTTTTCAACCATGTTTGAGAATATTGACATCATGCATCTTTGAAATGTGGCTGGAGCATTGCACAATCCGAATGGGATTTTTCTATAGGCAAATGTTCCATAAGGGCATGTGAATGTTGTTTTCTCTTGGTCTTCTGGGGCTATTACGATTTGGTTGTACCCTGAATAGCCGTCGAGAAAACAGTAGTAAGAATGTCCCGCCAATCTATCCAGCATCTGATCAATAAATGGGAGTGGAAAATGACCTTTTCTGGTCGTCTTGTTTAGTTTCCTGTAATCAATGCACATTCTCCATCCTGTGATTGGTCGTGTCGGTATAAGTTCATTGTGCTCGTTCTCTATGATCGTGATTCCACTCTTTTTGGACACCATATGTACAGGGCTCACCCATGGACTATCTGAGATTGGATAAATGATTCCAGCGTCAAGTAATTTAAGAATCTCTGCCTTCACAATTTCCTTCATGTTTGGATTCAAACCTCGTTGATGCTCAATTGAAGGTTTGCAGTCATCTTCCATCAAAATTTTGTGAGTGCATATATAGGGGCTTATTCCTCTAATGTCCGCAATAGTCCATCCAATTGCTCTTTTGTGATTCCTCAATACCCTTAATAATTTCCCTTCTTGAAGTTCGGTCAATATGTTAGATATGATGACTGGAAGTGTAGAGGAAATGCCCAAGTAAGCGTATCTAAAATGTGTGGGTAGAGGTTTGAGTTCAAGTATTGGAGCTTCTTGTAAAGAAGGGAGGGGTTTAGCGGAGCTTGTCCCCAATTCTTCAAAATATGAATGCCTTCTTAAGGGTGGTAGTGCTTCCAGACAGTTAACTATTTCGGCCAAGTGATATTCTTCTTCCATGCTGGTTAGAGAATTTTCTATACATGTCTCAAGAGGATCTTTAGATAGAATTTTCTCCAAAGACTTGTTTACCATGGCTTCAATTGCGTCTATTCTTAGACAATACTCATCTGTGGAGGGTTGATTCAAAGTTTTTAGGACATCGAAGATGACATGTTCATCTTCCACTCTGAGAATTAGCTTTCCTTCATAGAAGTCAATAAGAGCACGTCCGGTTGCGAGAAATGGTCGTCCCAAAATAATGGGAATATCCTGATCTTCTTTCATTTCAAGGATGATAAAATCTGCTGGAAATATGAATTTATCAACCTTGACGAGCACATCTTCTATTATCCCACGTGGATATTTGATTGACCGATCGGCTAATTGTAGTGAAACTGTTGTTGCTTTTGCTTCTCCCAAGTTCAGTTTGTTGAAAATTGACAGGGGCATCAAGTTGATACTTGCCCATAAATCACAAAGAGCTTTTCCAAAATTCACTTCACCAATTTTACACGGGATTGTGAAAGTTCCCGAATCTTTTAGCTTGGGTGGCAACTTCTTTTGTAGTATTGTGCTGCATTCCTCTGTTAACATGACAGTTTCGTATTCTTCAAGCCTTCGTTTGTTGGAAAGAATATCTTTCATAAATTTGGCATAGCTTGGCATTTGTGCTAGAGCATCGGCAAAAGGAATGTTGATGTGTAGCTTTTTGAAAATTTCCAAGAATTTCCCGAATTGAGCATCAATCTTGTGATTCTTCAACCGTTGAGGAAATGGGATAGGTGGAACATAAGATTTTGTAGCAACATGACCTTTTTGAGATGTAGGTCCTGATTCAGATTCTTTTTCTGATTCTTGATTTTGTTTATCTTTTTGTTTTTCCATAGAAATTTCTGGCAGCTGCACTCCACTTCTTGTTATGATAGCTTGGACATTTTCTCTTGGATTTACCTCAGTATTGCTAGGTAACATGCCATGAGATCTTTCTGAAAGTATTTTGGCCATTTGGCCAACTTGTGTCTCCAGATTTTTAATTGAAGCATCATTGCGTTGTCGATACTTAAATTGTTGTTCAGCTAGCTTCGTGATTGCTTCTTCCCACCCGGGCTTCTTTTCTTGATGCGTTGGATTCAACACATTGTTGTTGTTTGCATAAGAAAGATTTGGATGATTTTTCTACCCTGGATTGTATGTTGTCCCGTAAGGATTGTATGCTTGCCTTTGGAAATTCTGAGCATACGCCACTTGTTCTGGTGGTGGTGGTGACTGCTTCTGTTGCACTAAGGGACAGATAGTGCTGTTATGAGTTGCTCCACAAATTTCACATGAAAAAGCTGAAACTTGTGGAGTTTGCACCGTCTTCACAGATTTAGGTGTTGAAAAAGACATTTCCTCGACTTTCTTTGATAGAGCTTCAATTTTTGCCAACATAAGTGAATAAAAATCCACATCAAAAATACCATTTGGTTTCTTTTGGATATTTCTGTCTGGCCATCTTGCACTTTGTTCACTCATAACCTCAAAAAGATTATAAGCCTCTTTCATAGTTTTGTTGCCAAGTGAGCCATTTGATGATGAATCGACATTGGCTCAGCATGTAGGTAAAATTCCAGAATAGAAGTAATTGACTTGTGCTCCTAAATTGAAACCATGGTTAGGACATTTTCGTAGCATATCTTTGTATCTCTCCCATGCTTCGTGGAATGATTCTGAATCTTGTTGACGAAATGTAGAGATTTCGTATTTGAGTTTCGCCACTTTTATTGGTGGAAAGTATTTAGTGGTGAATTTTTGGACAAATTCGGGCCAATTTGTTATGCTTCGTGGTGGCAAAGTATCTAGCCACTCTCTTGCTCTGTCCTTCAAAGTGTGTACGAAAAGTCTCATTTTGATCGTCTCATCATTTACATTTGGATATTTGAAATTTCCACAAATCTCCACAAAACGGTTAATATGGAGATATAGATTCTCGTCGGTTCTTCCATAGAATGAGTTGTTGTTGGAGAAGATATTGATGACATCGAGGCGAATTTGAAAATTCTCTACTCCAAATGGTGGATAGATTACACTTGATTGAACGCTTAAAGATGGGGGG
The DNA here is from genome assembly GCA_033398695.1 of Orobanche coerulescens. Lineage (NCBI taxonomy): Eukaryota > Viridiplantae > Streptophyta > Magnoliopsida > Lamiales > Orobanchaceae > Orobanche > Orobanche coerulescens. The sequence continues at coordinate 109,292,996 of CM065819.1, forward strand.
TTCATGAATTCCCCAAAGAGCATGTTGTCTTCATCTATTTCCGGCACAATAGGATATTGTTGATGTTGAATGTTTTGAACATTAGGTATTCCCCCTACCGGAGGAATTCTTTCGTTATCATTTCCTTGGGGGAGACGTGGATTTAGTTCGTCCGCCATTGATGGTGAAGAAATAATATTTTTCTTTTGTTCTCTTCGCCTTCTTCTGAATGTGGCTTCGATCTCGGGATCTAGTGAAACTAAATCGCGATTATACGTCCTTCGCATAGACAAGAGAATCTACAACAAAGAAAAAGTTGTATTTATAGCAATAGTTAATAATGTAATTTTTCAAATATAACACTTATACTTCCCCGGCAACGGCGCCAAAAACTTGTCACGTTCTTAGTGTAACTATCGCAAGTGCACGATATCGTATCAAGTAGTAAAGTGGACTTTTTGAGTCTGGTTTATCGATCCCACGAGGAAGTTTAGTTATAATTTGAATTATACACTATTAGTATATTTATATAGATACTAAGATAAGTGAAACACACAATTAAATAGTTTGCTTTAATAATTGCAAAGATAATGCAATAATAGTTCTAAACTTATAAGGAAATAAAAACATAGCAATAATAATAGATTGATTAATGATAAAATGAAATAGTTGGGATTACAAACTTAGTTCGTCATTAGTTATAGAAGATGTATAGGAGATCATAAGATGAATTTACTTATTATGTTGTGTAGATTCGATTTTCCTTAAAAAGACAGTTTCTCTTTCGAATTATAAAATGCCCCTTACATATTGAATCAATCCACTATATTTCTATGTTGATTGGCTTCAATACATAGCATTAGGATTTATGAAAATAACTCAAAGAATCATCTAAGGTCTAGAGGTATATTTCTATCCCCTAGAACAACTTAGAGTGAAGATCATTTGATCTAATCAAACATATTTTCTTTCGAAACATATGAAGACCATAAATATCGTCATTTATTGGCCAAATAAATAAAGATTGTTAAAAAAATGAAAATCACACACAATAATAAGTAATTCACAATAGATCTTTTATACAAACATAAATAACATGACTAACCTTGTTTATAATCCCAACTAAAGGTAACTTAGCCCATGAAGGGTTTATTATACATAATACAAGCTTTGGTGGTCATTATTAGTTGAATCAAGAGAAAGAATTGATCCTCCCTCCCTTAGTAAATAAAGGAGAAAGAAGCAATAAACTCTATGAACAACATTTGCTATACCACACTTACACAAATCACTCAAGAATACAAGTGTGTTCTTCACACAAAAAGAAAAGTTTACAAAAAGTGAAAAATTATATGATGAATGATGAATGATGAAGGATCTAAGGGGTCTATTTATACACCTAAAGTCATCTAATAGCTCCAAAACTCCAGCATTATTACAATAGATCGGATCAATGCCAGTCATCCCCTCAATAATACACAAAAACTATAAAAAATTAGACAAATCTAAACAATCTGTCAAGAGTTACGGCCGTAACATTAAGGAGTTACGGCCGTAACTTGGATGACTTACGGCCGTAACATTCTGTAGTTACGGCCGTAACTTGGCTTCGTCAATTTGTTCACTGATTGCTTTGAGAGTTACGTTTTCAGCCCAGAATTTCTCAGACTTTGCGTTTTTGCCCCAAATCTTCTTCGGATGATAACTTTCAATATATAACTCTGATTTTGAATCCGGAAATACTGCCGAATTCGTATCGGAAAGCCCTACAACATGAATATATCAAAATTCAACAAAGAGAATATTTAATAAACATGTTATTTCTTGAGTAAATCAGTTATTTAATCCGATTAAGACTAGATTTACATCATCATCCGATAAAAATAAAATTATTAAAAACTAATTAATTAAAAGCAAAACACGAGTATACTAGCTCAATTATTGGTGAATTTTATCGATACAAACCATGGATAAGTGTAGAAAACTGACACTTATCACATATGTATAGCCTTGTGGGTCCCACGGAGGGGCTCACGGTGCTGCAATATACCCTGAATAACTTGGGGGTGTTACAGAATATGGTATCAATGCTTAGGTTTATGGATACCTAGGCTGTCGGTCTTTTTGGGTCGATCGAGTCATTTACAGTATCACTACTTTGCCATCATCATTGTGCGACCGGTACTTGTAAGTCCTTTTACTCTTCTTGTATTTCCTTAATCGCTTCGCTTTTAATTTGGTATTCTTGGGAATCGGTCACCTTGATGACGTGTGATTTGAATTTTACTTATGTACTATATGTGTCCTTCAGAATGTCTGCTGGCAGGGGACGAGGACGTGGACACGGCCGCGGCCGCGGGAGAGGACGTGGCTCAGCCATTTCCCTCAGTTCTGTTACGGGGTTGACTACCCCTACTTTATCTAATTTGGTGTATCTGTATACCAGAGTCAGCAATGACCAGTCGGCTGGACGAGGAGATAATGCAGATGCTGGGGTTCCGAATATTCTTCAACAGGTGGCAAATCAGATGGCCCTCGTGACATAAGTTGTTCAGATGAATAATCCTAATCCGGCGGTGGACGCTTTGCTCCAGAATGTAATCCGTATGCATCCTCCGCAGTTTAGCGGTGCTACCGACCCAGCTGGTTGGGAGAGTTGGCTCTTCGAAATGGAAAATTTTTTTGAGGTGGTTGATTTCCCCGAAACGAGGAAGGTACCTATTGCTCAGTACTTTCTTGCTAAAGAAGCCGCAACCTGGTGGAAAGCTGTTAAACCACAAGATCATGCTGCTACATGGGATGAATTTAAAGATCTGTTGGAGGCTGAGTTTTACCGTTGGCCAGTGCAAGAAAGCAGGATCCGAGCCTTTTTTGAAGCTAGGCCGCAGAGCATTCTAGTCTCACAGGAAATAGTGGAATACAACCAACAACTGATTCATGTGAAGAATCAGGTGCGTGATGAGTGTGACATGATCCGCCATTTCGACATGCGAATGAACATGGATTTACGGCGTTACATGGCCGGGTTTGCTTGTACTACCTTGAAGGAGTACCAAGATAGGGCTTTAACATATGATATGTTGTGTGCTAACACTGATATTGCTATTGAGCCGAAGAAGCAGAAGACCACCAGTAACTATTCTAGTAGTAAGGGTGGCAAGTTTCAGAAACCCCAGGTGACCAACCGTTATGTCGGGCAGTCGTCGCATTCTGTTAGGGGTGGTAAGAGTTTTCATTTGACTCATGTCGTGACGTGCTACAATTGTAACCGTACTGGTCACCTTAACCGCGAGTGTTGATTCTTACCTATGAGATGTAACAATTATGGCGAGATGGGTCACAGTGCGGTTTGTTGTTCGGCTGGGGATAAGACCATTGATACCCGAGCTTCCGCCCCAGTACTTAAGAAGTTGAATGTAAATCAGTGGCAATCATCTAACCCGTCACATCAGAGTTATGGCAGAGGCCGTGGACGGGGCCAAACCGTTAGAGTGGGAGATTCTAGTGTTGGTTCGGCACATCCACGAGTTTACGAGATGCGCCGAGAGGATGATTCTAATGCGGCGATGGCCTCAGGTGCCATTCATTTTCTATCTCACCCAATTCGAGTATTATTTGATTCCAGTGCTACAAATTTTTTCATCTCCTTAGATTGTGTATGCCGTTTTAGTATTGATTGTATGATTGTTTGTGACCTACTCATTGTAAAACTACCTAGCAGGAATAGAATTACGGGTAATCGGGGGATTATAGATTATCATGTATGCGTAGAAGGTACTGATTGGTTGTCAAATCTGATTGTATCGATATCGATAGCGAGGATTGAATCCTCGGTAATGATTGGCTTGAGATTCATGGAGCGATTATGAATTATTGCACCAAGGTTATCACTATGATAAATGAGGATGGCGTTGAATACACTTTTGTGGACCATAAACTGAATTAGCCTAAGTTGCTTATAAATGCCATGAAAGTTTTGAAGCTCTTGAATAATGGTTGCACAGGCTATTGGTGTTGTTCTTTGAATCAGGTGAGAATGGAGTCGACTTATCTTCGATTCCAATTGTTAATGAATATTCGGATGTTTTTCCAGGCGATCTTCCGGGATTACCGCCAGATCGAGTGATAGAATTTTCTGTTGTTTTAGAGCCTGACGCGGTTCCGATTTCTAAGGCGCCTTATCATATGGCACCTTCAGAAATGCAAGAATTGAAGAATCAGTTGGGAGAACTGTTAGAGAATGGGTATATTAGACCGATCATTTCGCCCTGGGGCGCACCGGTTCTTTTTGTGAGAAAGAATGATGGTTCACTATGTTTATGCATTGATTACCGTGAGCTAAACAAAGTGACCATCAAGAACAAGTATCCATTACCTCGTATAGAGGATTTATTTGATCAATTCCACGAAGCTGCAGTATTCTCGAAGATTGATTTGAGATCGGGATACTACCAGTTTCGAGTGAAAAAGTCTGACGTTCCGAAGACTACTTTTTGGACGAGATACGGACATTATGAATTTGTAGTCATGCCTTTTGGGCTGACTAATGCACCGAGAGTGTTCATGCAGTTAATTAACAAGATATTTATTGAGTACCTTAATAAATGTGTAGCCGTCTTTATTGACGATATTTTAATTTATTCTCGAGATGAGGAGGAGCATGCCCAACACTTGCGTTTAATACTAAACATTTGGAAAGCTGAGCACCTTTATGCAAAATTCTCAAAATGTGAGTTTTGGCTGAAAGAAGTTATGTTTCTCGGCCATGTGATTTCGACCGAAGGGGTTCGTGGGGACCCACAAAATATTGAGGCATTGCTAGATTGGTCACCGCCTAATAATGTTAAGAAAGTTCGTAGCTTTTTGGGTCTTGCTGGGTATTACTGTCGGTTTGTCGAGGGGTTCTCGAAACTCGCTCGGCCGCTTACGCAATTACTTCAGAAGACGGAAAAGTTTGTTTGGACTGTGGAGAGATAGCAGAGCTTTGATGAACTGAAGAGACGTTTGACTTCAGCGCTGATCTTAGCATTACCATAGGGTGGTGAAGGATTTGCAGTTTATAGTGACGCTTCAAGATAGGGACTTGGATGTGTGCTTATGCAGCACGATCAAATGATAGCCATTGCATCACGGCTTTGAAGCCGTATGAGATGAATTATCCTACTCATGATTTGGAATTGGCCGCATTTGTTTTTGCATTTAAAATTTGGCGGCATTATTTGTATGGCTCTTCGTGTCGTATTTATACCGATCACAAGAGTTTGAAATACATTTTTAGTCAGAAATAGTTGAATATGAGGCAACGACGTTGGTTAGAATTGATTAAGGATTATGATTTGGAAATTCTTCACCATTCGGGAAAGGCCAATGTCGTTGCGGACGCTTTGAGATGCAAACCGGAATCACTTCAGATGCTCGAGGTTCTTACACCTCAGACGAAGATTTGTCAGGAATTGATAAAGCAAGGTATTGAAGTTTGGCTTCATAGAGTGCAGACGACTGCCTTACCTGAGGGTATAACGTACGTAATGCATAGAACTTAACGTACGTTATATTCACACATATCTCAGTCATGTGAATCAGAATAACCCTATGGTGTTGATGTCTACGAATTCCCGGTTAATCCTCCCATCATAAGACTCACTCCAAATATTGATTATAGATCCTCAAAGGTAGTTCGGAAAATCTGAGGTTGTTACCAACATTAAGTCTATGATCATTATGGAAACACCATATAATACGGTTTATTAATCTCAGAATTTTACCTTACTTGATCATCATAATAAGAATCGGACTAAAACGTTCTTAACTCGGGTAACTGAAGCATGAACATTCCAAATTCCAAAAACATGGTGGTCGGATAAAAATCATCTATGGAGCTTAATAATCCCGGTGGTATGTTCATAACATCCTTAAGAATACGAATTCAAGGTTGAGGTAGCATTAACATACCTTAATATGAAAGAAACGCAGAGACAAGAGGTAGCATCCAACTTCGATTGCTTGAATGTCAATGCAAGATGTTTCGTAACTTAAATGATCGAGTCTACGTGTTCTATATTAGTTTTAGAGGGCTGGAGACCCTCTAGAAATGGAGGAAAATGAATTACAAGTGAAAGGGACGAAGAGAAATGAAATGGGGTGTTGTCCATATATATAATATCTTGAGATTTACGTATGTTAGCCTTAGCCATTTACGTACGTAATTGACTTAGCGCACGCTACCATTAGATATTAGCGTACGCTATCGATCACTGATAGCTTACTGTCTCGTTCTATACTAGCTTACGTACGTTACACGTTACGCATTACGTACGTAAGCTACACATATTAGCGTACGCTAGTTACAAACCTTAGCGTACGTTAACACCCGTTGACCCCAAAACTGTCCAGGTTCATCCGTGGGAATCTTTCTGAGCCCCACCACCAGCCGTCCATGTGCTAGCCAGCATGTTCAATAATTGACCTCCTTACGTACGCTACGTCTAGCTCGTAGCGTACGCTATTTCCAGTTCGTAACGTACGTTACGCTTACCTGTTAGCATGCGTTACGACGTAGTTGCATGTGAAGGATTAAAGGTTGATATTATCATGCATGAGGATACGAATACGGAAACGATCGTACTTCGATTATTGATAGCACCAATTCAGGTAATATAGGGTTCAAATACAGATGAAAATACCCAACAATTTATCCGGATATTACATACTATCCCTCTTAAAAGAAGTTTCGTCCCGAAACTTAAAGTAGAGTGGTGGAACAACCAAGAAAAAGTAACTACTTGCTCAGCCCCAAAACATCATGAGCGAGTGCGAATACAAGGTTCTAAAAAAAATACACTGATTGGACCTAGGAAGTATCAGGCACGTCAATTGAGGCGATAAATTACACGTGAACATGAGAAGTTAGAGTGGAGAAGTAAAAGCTCACAGAATTAAGGAAATTCACCAGCGTCTCAGACGTACTAAAATCGCGTGTCGAGCTCGACCCACCATATTCAAGTTCATAACACATTGGAAACATTAACCGCACGAGTGGGGACAAATAGTTTCGAACAAAATTTTGCAAAGATTAAGTTCAGATGTGAATAGACCACAATAATTCACGGAGTCTAACAAATCGGTTCTGAATTTCGTTCGACTGACGGTAGGTTCAGTAGAACATGGTAGTTTAAAATTGTCAAGAGGGTCACAGATGAATCATCAACAATGAAAGTCTCCCAACACCGAAAATACTAAGAAGAGTATGGGTATTACGTTCCCCCATACTAAGAAGACATGTCAGCCCAGCGAAAACGGCAGGAGTTGGAAACGAAAAGCAATTAAAATGAAAAGCGATCAAAGTCGCCATTGTTGGAAAGCAAGCGACTAGAACCAAAGACAAAATCTTCATTCGCCCATGATAGGCTCTTCACAGAAGACATAAGGTTTTGGGACATTCTCGACCACTTGCTCGCTCCTTGTGAGTAGCATTCTTTGCCAATTCGGAAATTATCTCACAATGTTTCTCCCGGTGGCCTTCACACCCGCACCGATGACAAGTCAAGAGTGGTGAGGGACAGTTTACACGGATGTGTCCCCTACGGTTGCAGTTGAAGCACACTCTCTTCTTATCGAGAGTCACTGATGCTGGTTGGGGATTCCCAATGCTCATTATCGACCGCGAAGACGACGCATTTGAACGACGTGGGGGTTTGAGAACCTTAGTCTCGTCACTGCCCAAAAATTTTCCAGATGTCCTCGGTCTCTTTTCTCCGCTCGTTGGCTCGGTCACTGAGGAGGTTTCATAGGTTATCGTCTGATCTTGATATTCCTTCACCATAACATGAATCGTTGTCGTACGAACCACCTCACCTCTTCCGCTTCCTATATTACGTCTACATCCGCCAGGGCTCGTCATGCTAATGCAGATAGTACCGTTTATTGTTATCACATAGTCGGTTGTACGGTATACCACAATTATCAACATGAGGTTTAATTAGCATCATTATATTAACGGTAATATCGTAAAGCACGAAATTTTCTGAAGTTAACTTTCAGTCCTTCGTCTAGGATGATCATTATGCATATGCCTTTAATGAAACAAAAAATTTTTGAAATAAAAGCCAAGTCACGTTGCGCTCAAAACTTGTAAATACTGTCCTTTGTTTTGGAAAAGGAAGTTTATACAATGACTCTAAAATAATTTATTTTCGAGTAATGCCTACAAGAAAATCGAATTGTAACTAACTTGAAATATTTCAAAAGTGTTGAGTCCCAAATACCACAATTTTGAAAATCCTTCCTCTTCTACCAAAATTTTTATTCGAAAGAACTTTTTCACTAAAATACGTGACCATTCGACACGACTACATTAAATCATGAGGTTTACAATGCTAGGAAAATTTCAAAACACTACATTGAAATGTTCGTAATTCGGCCTGAAAATATTACATGCCGGGGATTCTGCGCCGGAACCTACCAGGCTAAAAACCATTTAAAAATCATTTCAAAATATGCCAAAAAGCCGATGAAGGTAGCATTTTCCAAAACTTACAAAATCATTTGTAAAATATTAAATACCGTCATAAAAATACCGTGAAAATGTGCGAGACTAAAATGCCAAAATGTCAAAAGTCATTTCACAATACTCACGCAGCGGATAAAATTAACACTCAAAGATTTATCCTACTGAAATGCAGAAATCGATAAATATGTTCGACTACCGAAGTATACTACATAACCATTCTCACTCGACGCGTATATGCAGGTGATATCGTAAAAAAATATAATCTCTAACAAGTTCAAACCCTAGGTTCACGTTAAGTACAATATAATCAAATACGTATGTAAGGGGACTTACGATTCGGGAGGCTTACCATCACGGATTCCTTGAAGATGATGTTGGAACCACGATACTAATCACAACTCTGATGCGCGCGACTTACACAAGACATGGACTTGACCCAACGGCCTAGGTTTTTCGCAAACCTAAGCTCTGATACCATATTTGTAACACCCCCAGAATACATCCGGAAATGTTACACGCCGTAGGCCCTTCTTACAAGGATCTACAAGGCTGAACTCTACTAGACTACAAAATGATTGACCGACCGGGGTCAATCTAAATACAACGCAGACCGACAAGGTCATTAAACAATTCAGAAACAAATGATCTTTACATCTCAATGACAAAAATAAACTTGAACACAGAAACGAACGACAACTCAATTTAATAAATGAAAACTACACCCATGCAAAGGTGAATACTCGAACGACAGAGAAATACCGACCAAAATGAAACAAACGAAAAGACTCTAACTCTGGTGTGATTAGTATCATTGTCCTCCATCTCCTTCCCAGCCAATCCTGTGACTGCTCCCGAGCTGCCAAAACCTGAGCGCATAATAGGCACCCACCCCCCGAAAACTCGGGGGTTAGCAAACTGGAATTTTGCTAGTGCAAGTACATAACACACAAGATATACGAATAATAATAACATAAAACTCAACAGTCGTGAAATCTTAATACGAACCACACATTCAAATGGTCAACACAGAATAGTATTACATACTCAAGGTGAAAGATAATCACATTTTCATATTCTCCGTACAGAACATAACACCAATAAAACTTTAAACGAGCCCAAGGAGTCAGAAAAATCCCTTTTTATAAAAGTAAAAGTATTTTAATAAGAAAGTTCGAAAACATCAATATTGACTCGGGCCATCTAGGGGTTTTGAAAATCAAATGGAAATACTTCAGAAAATAATTCAAAAGCTCTCGGGTCCTTGACCCAACATGTGGAAAACAATATGCAAGAAAACTATCACAACGTTATTCGGGGCCCTCGACCCAAATGATAAAACACTATCACAAGTGAATAATTACAACATCTCACGGGGTTCTCGGCCCAATCCAAATAATATCATCACGAGATCAAATCTCAACATCTCACAGGGTCCTCGACCCAATACACAGAATAATCAACACAGTACAATCAAAGGCACAGCCTCTCATTCGACAAATCCTGCTCAAGACCCCTGATTAATTAACCCTCGGAGATCTCGTCAAATATCCTTGGTTAATTAACCCTGATACCAACATTTAAAACAAATTGGAACGAACTCCAGAAACACAATCCGCGGTCTACATCAAGACCAACATTAAAATCAAGTTGCAAAGATTTAAATTTCGAAAATCATTTGATAACGGGGTCTTGGCTATCACTCAAATATCCGTTACCAATAAGCTGCCGGGCGCCTCCCTTACACACACTGTACCGCGTTCACTCCACTATATTGGCCGCCCATTGCACATGTCACCGCGCGGCGTTCACTCCCACAGAGCCGCCCCTTGCTCGCGCATTAAGTAACACCGGTGTTCACCAATCATATGGAGCCGCTCATTGCGGCGTACAACGAGCCGGAGCGCACGCCCGCCCTCGAGGTACCGGATATGGCGTCTCTCATAACAAGTATTCACATTATTACAAATACCAAGCACACACGATCAACCGTTGCAACAATTATCAAATCAGTTCATCAATCCACATAATTTATTTGCGATGCGCAACTACGCAAAATAAACAATAACTCGCACGTTATTCATCAAGACTTAGCACATTAGGCCTTCAACACTATCAATTAATACTACATAATTATCCACACATATCTATATATATATAATATAAATACAGATATTCATAACATGATTCATATACTTCAGCAACAATGATTTCACGTAATTATAATTCGTATATCAAGGTACTTGCCTTGGTAATCTCTCGCGAATACTCCGGAAATACAGTTGATTGGAACAATCCAGAACTCCAACGAAAACGACGATCGGAGAGGCTCAACACTGGATTATCGTAGGAAATTCGTCCTTAGTATCCAATCATAAAATAAACAACCAATCACACAAGGAAAAGCATAAAAAGATCGCCGAACCCTAACTGTTCTCTTCGTAACGTATGTTACACACATACGTAATGTACGTTACGTCTGCACGTTAGCGCACGTAAGCTACAAGGATTAGCGCACGCTAAGCATGCATTGGACAGTTCTTCTCAGTTCAGACGACTGCCTTACCTGAGGGTATAACGTACGTAATGCATAGAACTTAACGTACGTTATATTCATACATATCTCACTCATGTGAATCAGAATAACCCTATGGTGTTGATGTCTACGAATTCCCGGTTAATCCTCCCATCATAAGACTCACTCCAAATATTGATTATAGATCCTCAAAGGTAGTTCGGAAAATCTGAGGTTGTTACCAACATTAAGTCTATGATCATTATGAAACACCATATAATACGGTTTATTAATCTCAGAATTTTACCTTACTTGATCATCATAATAAGAATCGGACTAAAACGTTCTTAACTCAGGTAACTGAAGCATGAACATTCCAACTTCCAAAAACATGGTGTTCGGATAAAAATCATCTATAGAGCTTAATAATCCCGGTGGTATGTTCATAACATCCTTAAGAATACGAATTCAAGGTTGAGGTAGCATTAACATACCTTAATATGAAAGAAACGCAGAGACAAGAGGTAGCATCCAACTTCGATTGCTTGAATGTCAATGCAAGATGTTTCGTAACTTAAATGATCGAGTCTACGTGTTCTATATGAGTTTTAGAGGGCTGAAGACCCTCTAGAAATGGAGGAAAACGAACTACAAGTGAAAGGGACGAAGAGAAATGAAATGGGGTGTTGTCCATATATATAATATCTTGAGATTTACGTACGTTAGCCTTAGCCATTTACGTACGTAATCGACTTAGCGCACGCTACCATTAGATATTAGCGTACGCTATCGATCACTGATAGCTTACTGTCTCGTTCTGTACTAGCTTACGTACGTTACACCTTACGCATTACGTACGTAAGCTACACACATTAGCGTACGCTAGTTACAAACCTTAGCGTACGTTAACACCCGTTGACCCCAAAACTGTCCAGGTTCATCCGCGGGAATCTTTCTGAGCCCCACCACCATCCGTCCATGTGCTAGCCAGCATGTTCAATAATTGACCTCCTTACGTACGCTACGTCTAGCTCGTAGCGTACGCTATTTCCAGTTCGTAACGTACGTTACGCTTACCTGTTAGCGTGCGTTACGACGTAGTTGCATGTGAAGGATTAAAGGTTGATATTATCATGCATGAGGATACGAATACGGAAACGATCGTACTTCGATTATTGATAGCACCAATTCAGGGAATATAGGGTTCAAATACAGATGAAAATACCCAACAATTTATCCGGATATTACAGTAGAAGTAGTTGTGGTAAGTTCTACCAAGGTCTTCTCTCTCGAGGAATGCTTACCAGGGCTTCGTATAATATTTTGTTTAGATCATGAAAAACAAATACAAAAACATTCTAAAATAGATTTTGGGTTTTTATATTAACTAAATTAAATGCACGATTTTAATGATATTACTTAAGAGCTAAGTGAATATTATTTGCAATTTAAACTATTGGTAAATACAAAAACTAGATTATTTAGAAACTATTGAGAAATGCTCTTGTAAATAGTTGACTGTTTTCATTAAGACTATTTTTATACTAGTGAAGGTGAATAGAGCTAAAGTGAGTTGGGACTTGATTTAATAAAATCTTGGGGATTACGGGTTCATTAAATTAGGTTTTTAATGAAGTAAATGAATTGACTTACACGGATATAAAAGAAAAATGATTGTTTATCAAGTAATCAACTTTCAACCTCATAACTTTCGTATTCAAAGGCTTCTTAATCACTTTTGTAACCTTAAGATGTTGATAACAAGATAAACACTTGATAGATTGAAAATATTTGTTTCCAATTTATAGGTCACAAGTCGTCCAGGAATAAGTCTAGAGGGGGGGTGAATAGACTTATTGAAACTCTTTTCCACAAAGGATGAGTTTCTCAGCTAATGGTACAGATGAATTAGGATCGTCTATAGTCATTGTAAGTGCGGAAGTCAGCTGATGACGAATACAGAAATAATCAATGGAACACTTAAGTATGAATGCAGCAGTTAAGTATGATGCTAAACACAGTAAAGTACGCAGGCAATTTATAGTGGTCTCAGAGGTGGGGTAATCCTCTACTAATCCACTTTCTCCAAACCAGTTGGAGATAAATCCACTATAATTTTCAACAAGTGATAAATATTACAGTGATTCTACAACTTAGCTACAACAACTTCCAACAAGTGGAAATTCTGTCGTTGCAACTCCTTTTTGACTGCCTAGCACCACTTGATCTTCGAATCCTTGGATGGCTATCAGTCGCGAAACTTCAACCAGTGAAGTACCCCTTACTCAGGTTTTAAGACAAGAGTGTTTTGTCTTCTCCAACTAAGAGCTTTCTTCGTATCTGAATGAGAGTACTGCTCTTCATGATGCATCGGATGCCTTTTTGTTTTCTGATTGCTTAGATTGCTTTGATTGCTTGAAATTATAGTTTGCACGGTTGTTGCTCAACTTTAAATCTTCATATATATATAGGTGTAGATCTTTGAGCTTCCTTCATAGCCGTTGCAAATCTATAACAAATCCGTCCGTTGGAGAAATAGACTTCTTTGTTTTTCTTTCTGAACATTGCAAGGCTGGATTCCCATATTTTAATCCATTTACGACCATTGTCAAGACTTCCATGTGATGGCGCCAAATATTTTGAATATAATAAGATTAAAGTCTCCAGTGGTGGGTCTAAATGAATTATTTAATTCATTTCCTTTCCGGGAATCTCTCCAATCTGTCCCTTATCGCCCGCATGTGACATTCCGTAATTATTGACTATTCAACGCATGCTGACGTGGACTGGAGTACTTGGCTGATCACTTAACTGACCTCTCTGTGGTCAAACTGTCTGATGTGCGGTCAACCTTCTCTGATGTCGACTTCTCTGATGTGCCGACTTGTCTGAAGTCTTCTGACCTGATTGAACTTGACTGATCTGATGGTCAAACTTCAGATGACTTACTTTTCTTTGCTGATTAATTTGTTGACCAGAACTTCTCTGATAAAGGTTGCCTGACATAGCTCGTATGTGGTCAACTTTATCTGAACAGTTGAGTTGACAAGACTCGGCTGATAGATACTTATCTGTGATTTGTACTTAGCCGATTTTTAAGGCCTAACTTATATGGCCTATAGAAGATACTCATTTGGTCCTTCTTTACATTTTGCCAAGTATCTAAATTAACACAATTTGGGCTATGGAAGATACTCATCTGGTTTTTCCTTACATTTTGCCAAGTAATAAACATACATTTGAATAAACAAAAACAATGATGACATCATCAAAATCTAACAAGTATTCCTAACAAATTCTCCCTATTTTGATGATGGCAAAACTTAAGCAAATTATTCAAATGAATTACAGGTCTGCATATAAGTGCAAGACACAAACTAAAATCAGTCTTGTTTTGAGACAACTAGAGGTTGTCATTCAAATGACTGTTTATATAATTTTTCTGAGTTTGTTTACAAGTACATAGGTTTCGAATGAAAAAACAAATACAGAAAAAAATACAAGTACTTCAAAAACAAAAATTACAAAGAAGATCATATCTGCCTCTGCCCCTTCGGACAGTTTGCTTAGGGGGCCTAAATAACTTAGCTCCAATCGGCCTTTTACAGACAGGTGCCAGACCATATTTCCTTTTGATGATCTGGGAGGCGAACTCTTGCTCGTCTGTGGTTGAGAATTTGTTTTTCACACAGAGAACTCTGATTTATTTTTGTAGGGCTAGCTCATCCAATTCATTGTCCAAACGGGTAGGCGCTTCTTGTGCTCTGAATGGAGGGATCATAGGATAAACATCCCATTCGGCTGCATATTTAAGTATGTTCTTCCAAAGAGTAGGCCATATGGTCTCCATGTAGTTGATGAATGACTGTTAGGGGGAGCTTTCTCTATCCTAGAGTATTTCCCAGAGATAATACTTCTCTGTGAATTCCTTCCTGGTCTCTAACCAACTAGTCATAAATTCTGAAGGCATAATTTCTTCAACATACCACATTTGTTTGCCTTTCCATTTGAACCTTGGCTCGTCTCCTTGCCTTGTTCTCCTCTTCTTCTACATAGGTTGATCTTCAGTCTGCCCAGGATCAGCTACTCCCTTCCTCTTTTGGCTTGATGTCCCAGCTTCAATTAATGGAATATCTTGCCTCTTCTTCGTTCTGAGCTCCTGAACCTGTACTTGACCTGATATTTCTCTTACTTCCGGCTGCTTACTTCCTTCCCCCTTTTTGCCAGCATCAACCAGTAAAGTCAATTGCTGCTCAACCATGTGCATCCAGTCAGACATGCCAAGGGGCATTCTGGAGTTTGTAGAAGGAGGAGGTTGAGGGACATTCCTCTGCAGTAGGGTATCAATTTTTGCATTTATGGTCTGCAGGTCAGGTGATATTTCTGTTGTAATGAGCTGGGCAACAGTTTCTATGACTAGAGACTTGATCAGGTCAGCCATCTCAGTTGAGATAGGTGTTACCTGTGGAGAGTGCTCACCTGAGCTTTCAGTGCCTGCAGGTAGGTGTGCAGTTGACCTACCTGTCTGCAGACTCTGGTCTGCAGGCGGATGATTAGATGGGGTCTGTTCTAGGGTCCCCGATCTGTCTTCTTCTTCTTCATCGAGGCTAATGTAGCGGGCAGGTTCCCTAGCCTCATCTGCTCTGGCTTCATCTTTGCCTTCTTTTTCTTCAACTATGATGTTTTCTTCTTTTTCTTCTTTTTCAACTCCTACTTCTTATTCCCCCACTATATCTTCGATTCTAATCTCATTTTCTTCAACTTCTTCATTAATCCCCTCCAAAACACCTTCCATAGCAAGATGGATGAACTGGTCCATGTTGGTTTTAAAATTGGACATGAACCAGTTCTCCTGGAGCAATAAGATTGCATCTGTCTCATGACAGAAGGCCATGAGCACTTGCTCCGTATCCTGGGGATAGTCCCAGCTACTCATTTCAACAAAACCTTACAGCTGAGTAAATGGAAACGATTTCAAAGTTTTCCATTCCTCAAAAACATTTATATATGAAACTTTGGGAACATGATGTTTAACCATTAGAAGCTGCTCTACAGATAAGTTCAGGAAGTTGTTCTCGAGCAGGTTGAATGTGTATTCTGCTCCAAAAATATGGATCATCAATCCTGATTCTTCTTCTTCAGACATGAAATGAGGGGTTAGAATAGGAACCATTCGAGTTTCCAGGCTGGATGGAGCAGGCTGATCCTTTATGTGATCTGATGCAGGGGTAGAGTAGTTATCTGGCTGCTCTTCCTCTTCAAATTCTAATCGCCTGGGCCTCTTGGGGAATGGTTCTGGTGAAGAGTGAATCACCGACGTCTCTCTAGGGGCTGGTCCCATTCTCTTAAAACGGAGGGCAATTGGGGTGTTGTCTGAATCTGAATCAGACTGGTCTGCAGGTTGGTCGCGGGCTGTAGCTTGATCTCCATCAGACTCGTATGAGCTTGATGGGTATCTGTAGGGAGTTGGTTCTACATACATTTCTCTTAATAATGGAGCTGCTTTCCTCTCTCCGCCCAACCTCCTTAGGGTCTCTTGGTCCAAGTGACCAAGTCTCTTGTTGATGTGGAATGGGTCAACATTTCCCTTCGCCACACCTAACTACTCCAAAATCCAACTTATTTGCGTCCCAAAATCCAGTTTCGATTTGAATCTCTTTTCGTCATCTAGCCATTGGGCTTTGTTGACTTCGCGCACCAGTTGCCTGAAAATGTAGTCAGCCCAGTCAATTGGTTCGTCCTGAATTAGTGCTCCCAGCACCATAAACTTGGCGGACGATAACTGGTCGTAGATGCCCGCCATCCCCATCATTATTTTGTTGGTAATATCCAATGCATAGCGATACTCTTTCCTCAGCTCGCTTCTTTTGGCGGTCAGCTTCAATTTTGACGGCTGCTCGTGAGCCTTGATTTTCCGCCACGTGTCAGCTGTGTTTTGCTTCAGGGCTTCGATGGCCATTCCATGGGATTTCATCCCAAAAACTTTTCCAACCGATTGCGAAGTGATATCCACTTGAACTCCAAAAATTGAGCTCCTAATGCCCGATTCGAGAACTCTGGCTTCTCTGTAGAAAGCGATAACAGCCTCTTTGAAGAGATATTTGGGGCTGATATCCGGAAATGGGTAGATTCCATTTGACTTCATGGATCTAATAAGGTGACACACGTGATTGTCCAGATTGGTTTCTAGTAGTCCCTCGAAATTGACCACCAGAGATAAAATGATCTAGTCCTTCACCGCCTTCAGGTTTACGCCGTTGAAGTAGGATTCCATTTCTGCGCAAGAAAAATTTCTTAGTGTATTTGAAAATTCGAAAGGGTTTTTGCTCTCGAAAACTAGGGTTTGTAAGCTTGAAGAAGGTAAAGTGAAATGACTTTTTCATCTTTAAAAAGAAAAATTGAAACGATGTTTGGAATTTGAATATTAAATAATTTTGAGTCGATTCAAATTTTAAAAATATATGATTGTTGGAATTTTTAATTTGAATTAGTGGGGTCGTGTGTACGTGTAAGCGTGCGAGCTTGACATAGTGTAAACATGTGAACGTGAGATTGCCACGTGTAAATAAATAATAATAAAATATTCAGGAGTCGGTCATGATTAAAAAACTTAGTTGGTTGACCGTTTGACTGTTTGACTGCTCTGCATCAGGTAAGTCTTCTTGTCTGCTTCAGGTAGGATCTGATGCATGTGGTCAGCTTAGTCCATCCTTCGTCTGATCTGCTTCAGTCAGCTTTCTCGTCTGTACTAGGTTCCCACTCTAGTAATCCAAGTTCCCTGCTCAGCTCCAAAAACCTTACTTCAGGTAAAGGTTTGGTGAATATGTCAGCAATCTAGTATTCTGTGCTGACTCTTTCTACTCTGACTCTTTTATTAAGCACATGGTCTCTTATGAAATGATATTTGACATCAATATGCTTCATCCTTGAGTGCAATACTGGGTTGTTGGTTATTGCAATTGCACTATTGTTGTCACACCAAATTGGAACTTCATTTGCAATGATGTTGTAGTCCCTCAACCGTTGTCTGATCCATAAAATCTGGGCACAATAGCTACCTGCAGCTAGGTATTCTGACTCTGTTGTTGAGATAGAGTTAGATATCTGCTTCTTGCTAAACTAGGATATCAGTCTGGTTCCTAGGAATTGGCACGTTCCACTGGTGCTTTTCCTATTAATCTTACATCCTGCAAAATCTGCATCTGAATATCCTGACAGCTCAAAGTTATCATCCTTAGGATACCATAGTCCAACATTAACTGTAGACTTAAGGTATCTGATTATCCTCTTAGCTGCATCTTGGTGAGACTGCTTTGGCTTGGATTGAAATCTAGCACATACTCCTACGACATAAGATATGTCTGGTCTGCTTGCAGTCAAATAATGAAGTGATCCAATAAGTCCTCTGTAGTGGGTTGGATCAACTGATATGCCTCCTTCATCTGTATCTAGATGAGTGCTTGTGCTCATAGGAATTCTTATTGGCTTGGCTGATTCCATTCCAAATCTCTTGATTAAATCTCTGGTATATTTGGCCTGGTTGATGAAAATTCCATTTTCCATCCGTTTAACTTGCAAACCTAGAAAGAAATTCAGTTTGCCCATCATACTCATCTAAAACTCTCCTTGCATGAGATTTGAGAACTTCTCACATAGCTCTGGATTAGTTGAGCCAAATATGATATCATCCACATATATTTGAACTAATAGTATGTGGTCTTCATGCTCCACTCTGAATAAGGTTTTTGTCCAATTTTCCTTTGCTGAAACCATTCTTCTCAAGAAACACAGATAATGTTTCATACCATGCTCTTGGTGCCTGCTTGAGTCCATATAGAGCCTTTAGAAGCTTGTAGACTTTGTCTCCTTTGACAAATCCAGGGGGTTGCTCCACATAGACTTCTTCTTCTAGAATTCCATTAATAAAGTCACTCTTCATATCCATTTGGTAGACTACAAAATCCTTGAATGCAGCATATGCAAGGAATAGTCTGATGGCTTCTAATCTTGCAACAGGTGTATAGGTTTCATCAAAATCTATTCCTTCACATTGTGCATAGCCTTTAGCAACAAGTCTGGCTTTATTCCTAACAACAGCTCCATCTTCATCGCATTTGTTCTTGTACGCCCATTTGGTGCCAATAACTTTCTTGTGATCTGGTCTGTCTATTAGTTCCCAAACATTGTTTCTTTCCATCTAGTTAAGCTCTTCTTGCATTGCATTGATCCATGAGTAGTATTCCATTGCTTGTTCTGTAGTCTTGGGTTCTATTTGGGACATAAAATATGAGAACATTGCCATTCCTGCTGGTAGAGTGGACTGTCTGGTCTTGATTCCATCAGTTAGCTTCCCAATGATTTATTGGATGGGATGATCTTTAAGCCACTTAGGAATGTCTTCTTCTTCAGGGTCTGTTCCCTCTGTAGAGTTGTTCTGGTGGAGTCCTTCTTTTTCTGCTTCAGCCTGGTTCTGGCTTCCTTGGTCTGATACTGGATCAGCCACGGTCTTGTCATCTGCAGGTACAGATCTGGTCTGATCTGCAGATGGGTCTTTATCAGCTACAGATGGGTCTTCATCAGCTACATCTGGATCAGGTAGGTTCTGGGGTCCTATTTGATCTGCAGTTGGTTCTTCAGGTTGGTCTACAGGTGAGTCCATCATTCCTGTATCATGAACAATGACTTCTTCCAGGGTTGCAGATTTGAGTTTATTCTCAATCAGTTCCACCTGTTTCAACCAAAAATATGAAAATATGCAACTGTAGGTGTTTTGCCATTCCAAACCTCATAGGGAGTTTTGCCATGTCTCCCTACTATCATACTCCTGTTTTGAGTGTGACATGATGTGTTGACAGCTTCAGCCCAGAACCTCTTGGGCAGATCTGCTTCTGCAATCATGGACCTGGCTGCTTCCTTCAAGGTTCTGTTTCTTCTTTCGACAACACCATTTTGACATGGAGTCCTGGCTGCAGAGACTTCATGCTGGATCCCATTCCGATCACTATAATCAGTGATTTCTTTGTTGAGAAATTCTCCTCCGCTATCTGATATGATCTTGATAATTGAGAGGGATTTCTCATTCTGGATCCTTCTCAGTAGCTCAGGCAACTTGGTTAGTGTTTCACTATTTTTATAGAGAAAAACAACCCATGTGTACCTTGAGTAGTCATCCACTACTACTAGAGCATGTTTTCTACCGCTTATGGTCCTTGGCTTGATGGGAACAAATAGATCCATGTGAAGTAGATCTATGATCCTTGTTGTGAGAGTGGTAGGCTGGACTAGCTTGAATGATGCTCTGGTCTGATTTCCTTTCTGACACGCATCACAGAGAGCTTCCTTCTTGAATGCTTCTTATGGAAGTCCTCTGACCAGCTTCTGAGAACTAATCTTGTTGAAGGCTTGGAAATTTAGGTGACATAGTCTCTTGTGCCATAGCCATCCATTCTCAGCTATTGTCTGGATAGAAAACAGGTATTAGGATTTCCTGTGTTCCAATCTATCATATAGACATCTCTCCTTCTGAATCCTTGTAGATTCACTTCTTCAGATAGAATATCTATCACCATGCATTTCCAAATGGTGAAGACTACTAGATTCTTCTCATCACAAAACTGACTTATGCTCAAAAGGTTATACTTGAGCCCTTTGACGTAATGAACTTTTGATATAGTGATGTTTCCTCTGTGTATCTCTCCAAAGCCTTTGGTCTGACCTCTAGAACTATCTCCAAAGGTTACGTCTGGACCTATTTCTTTGATATAATTTGTCAGCACCTTCTTGTTCCCGGTATGTGCCTTGAGCATCCGGAATCTACAAACCATTCTTCACCTCCAATGTTTGAATTTTTGGAGATGTGGTAGTAGTCCTTCCACCTCTTCTGCAATCAGACAAGCAGAGATTTAGGTATCCAAATTTGTGTGGGTCCTCGGGGGTTAGTTGGTTTCCTGGAGAACTAATCTCTCTTGGGATTTTAAAAGTTGTTGTTATTACCCCTAAAAGGTGTGTGTTGTCTGGGCCTGTATCCTCTGTTAGGATTTTGTAAACTTTGGCTGAGACCATTTATAAAATCTTTGGGGTCTCCACATTTGTTCATTTTGAAAATTAGGATAACCTTGAGGTTTCCATTTGCCCCTCCTATTTTGAAATCTGTTTTTGGGGAGTCTTTGATAGTAATAGGCATGTTGTCTGGGCTGCTGATTTTGCCTTCGCCACTGCTTAGTCTCATGTCTAGGTGGCTGCCTTGTATACCTTGGCTGCAGCCTAGACCTGTGACTTGGTTGCTGCCTATTTTGAAGCATAGGTTTGTATATTGGCTCAGCAGACGAGATAATTGTTTCTCCCTTGATGAAAGTGGTTTTAGAACTAGAGGGAGTGTTATGGTCATATCCAAGGCTGATCTGGAATATAGTGGCCTTTTATTCATACACAATTCATCCAAGATTAGAGACGCCTTCAGGGAGGTTATTTCCTTCGCCTGAGTTTTACTTAGTTGAGTCAGTTTAGTAAACTCAGCTTTTGTAATACCCGTACTTTTATTGACTGTTTGACCTTGCCATTTTTTCTTATTTCGTCGCTCTGCAAACTCTTGGTGATGTTGTCGATATTGTTATAGAGTTTCGTATCTTGTTTGGATCATAATCGTGTTGTTTAGACCTTGCGGAAGTGTTATGGGTTAGAGAAATAGCGCATGCTAGGCCTAAGCTACCGCACGCTAATTCTGCTTCAGTAGCACACGCTAGCTTTGAGCTGTAGCGAGCACTAAGGGACCAGTCAGGTCAGAACCAGTAACTCATACTGCTTTCTGGACTGGCAGTTAATGCGCGCTAGGAGTTCGTTAATGCACACTATTCGTGGTCACTAGCACGCGCTAACATCCGTCCGTAGCGCACGCTAACGGGCTGGTCGGCAGAGGCAGTGAGGTTGTCAGGTTTTCTGGACTATCAAATAACGTATGATAGTCTTCGGATAGCGCACGCTATCAGAGCTGCATAATGCACGCTAAGCCATAGCGGTAGCGCACGCTAAGACTCGAGCAGGGCAGAGGACAGTAGGTTC
This sequence comes from Orobanche coerulescens, assembly GCA_033398695.1. Taxonomy (NCBI): domain Eukaryota; kingdom Viridiplantae; phylum Streptophyta; class Magnoliopsida; order Lamiales; family Orobanchaceae; genus Orobanche; species Orobanche coerulescens. Next base: position 109,315,054 of record CM065819.1, read on the forward strand.
TGGACTCCAGTTTCTGGACACCATTTTTGGCTGGCGCATGCTAAGATAAGGTAATTAGCGCATGCTAACGGGGCCGGCAGAAGCCACTGGACTACCCGGTGACCTCGCTAGCGCACGCTAATAATCTACGCATAGCGTGTGCTAGACTGGGTGAGTATATATTGGACAGTTGACTTCCTTTTCGTCACTTTTCATCCTCTCACTCAATTTCCGACCGGGAGCAGCGGATTTAGGCGATTCGGGGAGTTTGGAAGCGATCTTTCTTCAGATATCAAAATCTTTGGTTGGAGAACAAGGATTTAACAACATCTAATCCATTCTATCGTCCAAATCAAGGTAAAAATCCTTAGAACCCTATTTTTGGGAATTTTGGGTTTTTTTCTAGATTCGTCCGATTTATCCATTTTTAAGCTTTAGAACCCTGAGATTATGATGTATATATCCCATATACATGCTTTTCATATGATTTTATGGATTGGTTTGTGCCGTGTTCGGACTTGCAAGGATTTGGGTGATTTTCCAACTCTAGTTGTTTACCCTTGTATTTTCGTGAATCGGAAATGGGTTTCGGGAGTTTCGTCGTGAATTATGAGTATGGATTATTGATTATCATATCCCTTACGAATCGTTTAGGTTTCGAAAGCACGTTCTTGGACCTACCGAACCCATACTCTTTTCCGTTCAATTTCTCGATGTCTCAAAGGCAAGTATATATTTATGATTGTACGTTCTCGACTTTGAAAGTAAGATATATGAATGGCATGTTTATTTACATCTACTCTGGGGCGGGCCGACAGGTCCCCTGAGGGTTTCGTATCCTTTGGTGTGATTCCACGGATAATTTGGGTTAACCACTCTGGGGCGGGCCGACGGGTCCCCTGAGGGTTCCGTAGCCTTTGGTGCGGTTCCATGGTTGATCATGTATGCGTTGTTGTGATGCTATGAGATTTAGTTATTCCGGAATACTAGTCTTAAATTGATGAATTGATGGTTACCTTTACTTTATTGTCGAGGAGTATTGTGTTTCATACTTGATATACTTGCACTAGCTATTTGACGGCTAACCCCTTTATGGGGGAAATACTTTTTATGTATTTCAGGTTCCAGGAGAGTGGATAGGCAAGTATCGGGTCGGCATGAAGATGATGGGCAAGCGTGATACTGTCTCTTATCTCCGGTTATGTCTTGTGTTCCTCTATTCAGTGTTGTTGTACTGGAATGGTTAATGAATACTCGAGTATTGTTTGTTTGTTTTCAGTCTTCCTTGATGTTCCGGCCTGTATTGCCGAGGTTTTGATTTTGTAATGTGATGTATTTGGATACGTGGGACATGGTTTGAATACCCTTTGTATCGTCTTTCATTTCCTTGTTTTGGACCTTTCTCGGTCAAGTTTTATAGTTCCACGTATGATTAGCCTTGTGGGTCCCACGGTAGGGTTCACGGCGCTGTAATATACCCTGAATAACTTGGGGGTGTTACAGCTTTGACATGAGCAAGTGCAGCTGCCTTTTTACTATTCAAAACAGTCAATCGTTTTATCTCAACTGTAGTGATATCAGCCTGGTTTTTGGAGTCGTCTGTAGTCTGTTTTTCAAGATCAGATTTGATTTTATTCAATTCCAGGCTGAGTTTTTTAAAATCATTTTTCAGCTGCCTATTCTCATCTTGCAGCTGAGTCTTCTCGGCTGATACAGATAGGTGTGCAGATTTTAATTTCTCAAAGTCCTTGAGAAGCTGATTTACAGATTCATGCAAGTCCATATCTTGTGACATGTCTGAACTATTATTTGAATTAGAGAGTTTTGATGTTACCTCTTCATCAGCTAGGTTGGCCATCAGACAGTCATATTCCTCATCGTCATCAGAGAAGAATCCGTTGCTTGATTCCACTTTCTCTTGGTCTTCTACAATGAGGACTTTCCTTCGGTCTTCTTTTCAGCTCACCTCCTTCTTGCTCTCGTCCTTCTTGAGATAAGGGCAGTCGATTTGAATGTGTCATGTCTTATGACAGTTATAGCATTCCACCTTCCAGCTTCCGGATTTTTGATTTCTCCTTGGATTCTCCTTATAATTCTTCTTATATTTGGAGTAATTCTTTCGGAAATTGCTGAATCTCTGCATTATAAACACCATCTCTTCTTCGAAATCGAGTGGATTTGGAGGTTTGACATCAGACAGGTTCTTGGCGGAAGACTCGACTGTTGGGGTCATATCCAAGGCCTGATCTGGAATATAGTGGCCTTTTGTTCATATACAATTCATCCAAAGTTAGAGACGCCTTCAGGGAGGTTATTTCCTTCGCCTGAGTTTTACTTAGCTGAGTCAGTTTAGTAAACTCAGCTTTGACATGAGCAAGTGCAGCTGATTTTTCACTATTCAAAACAGTTAGTCGTTTTATCTCAGTTGTAGTGATATCAGCCTGATTTTTAAAGTTGTGTGCAGCCTGTTTTTCAAGATCAGATTTGGTTTTATTCAACTCTAGGATGAGTTTTTCAAAATCATTTTTCAGCTGCTTATTATCATCTTGCAGCTGAGTCTTCTCGGCTGATACAGATAGGTGTGCATATTTTAATTTCTCAAAGTCCTTGAGAAGCTGATTTATAGATTCGTGTAAGTCCATGTCTTGTGACATGTCTGAGCTATTATTTAATTTAGAGGGTTTTGATGTTACCTCTTCATCAGCTAGGTTGGCCATCAGACAGTCATATTCCTCATCGTCATCAGAGAAGAATCCACTGCTTGATTCTACTTTCTCTTGATCTTCTCCAATGAAGGCTTTCCTTCGGTCTTCTTTTCTGCTCACCTCCTTCTTGCTCTCGTCCTTCTTAAGATCAGGATAGTCGATTTGAATGTGTCCTATCTTATGACAGTTATATCATTCCACCTTCCAGCTTCCGGTTTTTTGATTTCTCCTTGGATTCTCCTTATAATTCTTTTTATATTTGGAATAATTATTTCTGAAGTTGCTGAACCTTTGCATTATGAACGCCATTTCTTCCTCGAAATCAAGTGGATTTGGAGGTTTGACATTAGATAGGTTATTGGCGGGGGACTCGGATGCAAAGGCTATTTCTTTCTCTATAGGCTCGGTTGATGATGAACTTAGGAGTTCAAATTCATAAGCCTTTAGATCGGAGAACAACTCCTGGATCTTTATTTTATTGAGGTCTTTGGATTCCCTCATGGCCACCGCCTTCATGCTCCATTCAGGGCTAAGAGATCTTAACACTTTTAAGGCCATCTCCCCGTTGCCATATGATTTTCCGACGGAGTTGATTTCGTTGATGATCTCTGTGAACCTTGTGTCCACCTGGTCTATAGATTCTCCAGTCTTCATCTTGAAGTTGTCAAATTTCTGGATAGCAATTAACAACTTGTTTTCTTTGATCAGCTCTGTACCTTCACACATCACCGCAAGGGTGTCCCAAATCTCCTTGGCATTTTTGCAATTCTTGATCTTGACCATTGTTGATTTATCAAGAGTTTAATACAACACGTCTGTGGCCCGGTTGTCAAGCTTGGCCAGCTTTCTTTCTTCAATGGTCAGCTCTGTCCTTTTCTTTGGGATCTTTTCTGGTTTTCTGGCTGCAATCTCCTCAGGTGTGTTGTCCTTCTCGAAGATGAAGGGACCGTCCTCTATGATGCACCACATATCGTCATGGATTGAAGATAATTGTGCCTGCATCCTTATCTTCCAAAGATCATACTCGTCAACTGAAAAGACAGGTAATCTAGAATACATGTGCTGCATGTGTTCCATCTTAAATGAGAGATTAAAATATATATCCTCGATATATGGATCTGGTTCTGAAACAAATGAACCAACCGCTACGATACCACTTGTAGGTCACAAGTCGTCCAGGAATAATTCTAGAGGGGAGGTGAATAGACTTATTGAAACTATTTTAGACAAAGGATGTGTTTCTCAGCTGATGGTACAAAAGACTTAGGATCGTCTGTAGTCAATGTCAGTGCGGAAGTCAGCTGATGACGAATACAAAAATAATCAATGGAACACTTAAGTATGAATGCAGCAGTTAAGTATGATGCTAAACACAGTAAAGTACGCAGGCAATTTATAGTGGTCTCAGAGGTGGGGTAATCCTCTATTAATCCACTTTCTCCAAACCAGTTGGAGATAAATCCACTATAATTTTCAACCAGTGATACATATTACAGTGATTCTACAACTTAGCTACAACAACTTCCAACCAGTGAAAATTCTGTCGTTGCAACTCCTTTTTTACTGCCTAGCACCACTTGATCTTCGAATCCTTGGATGCCTATCAGTCGCGAAACTTCAACCAGTGAATTAACCCTTACTCAATTTTTAAGACAAGAGTGTTTTGTCTTCTCCAACTAAGAGCTTTCTTCGTATTTGAATGAGAGTACTGCTCTTCACGATGCTATAGATTTCTGATTGCTTAGATTTCTTTGATCGCTTGAAAGTATAGTTCGCACCGTTGTTGCTCAACTTCAAATCTTCAGATATATATAGGTGTAGATCATTGAGCTTCCTTCATAGCCATTGCAAATCTGTAACAAATCCGTCCGTTGGAGAAATAGACTTCTTTGTTTTTCTTTCTGAACGTTGCAAGGCTAGATTCTCATATTTTAATCCATTTCCGACCGTTGAGAAGACTTCCATGTGATGGTGCCAAATCTTTTGAATATAATAAGATTAAAGTCTCCAGTGGTGGGTCTAAATGAATTATTTAATTCATTTCCTTTCCGGGAATCTCTCCAATTTGTCTTTTATCACCCGCATGTGACTTTTCGTAATTATTGACTATTCAATGCATGTTGACGTGGACTGGAGTACTTGGCTGATCACTTAACTGACCTCTCTGTGGTCAAACTGTCTGATGTGCAGTCAACCTTCTCTGATGTCGACTTCTCTGATGTGCCGACTTGTCTAAAGTCTTTTGACCTGATTAAACTTGACTGATCTGATGGTCAAACTTCAGATGACTTGACTTTTCTTCTTGACTGCAGTCTGGTCCAACTTTGCTGATTAATTTATTGACCAGAACTTCTCTGATAAAGGTTGCCTGACATGGATTGTCTGTGGTCAACTTTATCTGAACAGTTGAGTTGACCAAGACTCGGCTGATAGATACTTATCTGTGATTTGTACTTAGCCGATTTTTAAGGCCTAACTTATATGGCCTATAGAAGATACTCATTTGGTTCTTCTTTACATTTTGCCAAGTATCTAACTTAACACAATTTGGCCTATGGAAGATACTCATCTGGTTCTACCTTACATTTTGCTAAGTAATAACCATACATTTGAATAAACAAAAACAATGATGACATCATCAAAATCTAACGAGTATTCCTAACACAATTCACATATGAATCAATCCAGGAGGTTTCATTAGTAGAAATAGGATATGATTAATGACTATTTAAACCAATTAATCCCTCATAAATAAAATAGTATAAATCAATCAAATACTTTATATATAACCTAATAGATGTAATAACCGAGATTTTCGTTCCATTTGCGTTGAATTTTTTTCTATTGTTTAGTGGATTGTATGTTGTTCGTGCTTATATGATCGTGAGTCGTGCATTGACGCATATTGATTGCGATTCGGATTGTTGTATGTTTGTCGTTCCATTAGTAGGTATCGTTGTTGTGATGAGTTTTTGGTGCGGTCCTACTACTTGTGTAGTAGGAATAGTGCACACTATGTGCATGGATGGCGCGCGCTACTAGGGCGTTGCTGGCACACGTTAAGGCTCAGTTAGCACACGCTAACTGGAGGAGTATAATCGATGCAGAAGCTACTACATTGAGCGAGGAACTCGATAGCGCACGCTATGTACTAGGCTAGCGCGCTTTAAGGTGCATCGGTAGCGCACGCTACGGAGGGTTTAGCGCACGCTAACTGTAGATGCAGAATCTGTCCAGTAATTACTGGACTGGAATTGGGACTCGTTAGCGCACGCTAATATTCGTGATTAGTGCATGCTAACTGTGCTTTTGGGGCAGATCGTTGCTTCGATAGCGCATGCTAATCTGGGTGATTAGCGCACGCTAAGCTGTCTAGTATATAAACTGGACAACAGTCGTGTTTTCTCATTTCACCTTCATTTCCTTCTTTCTACACGGGTTTGAGATGAAGGCGATTAGGTTCGAGTTCCTGGATGATTTTACTCTATCCAAATGTGTTTTGGAGAGTTCTAGGTGATTGTAACATCATCTAATCAGTTGTTCGTCGTCGGATCGAGGTCATTTTTCTTGATTTCCCTATAGTTGAATTTTTGGAGATTTGTTCTTGATCTGGATTCTAGTCCGATTGTGATGAATCGATTGGTGTTATAAGATGTTATTAATCGTGTTATATGGATTGTATATCAATATCTCGAGTTAGTTTAACTCGATTGGCTATTTGAGTGTTCTTGGGAATTATTGAAAATTTAATGTTCGATTAAATGTTTCAATGAGTTTCCCTTCGGATGTTGGACGTGTTTTCCATCATATTTGGTCACTCATGCGTAGTAATTGTGTTGTCGTTTTTTTCTCGTGGAGGTTGTAGGTTTCAAGGCTTTTCGATCGAGCCGTGTTCGTCGGAGTATTTACATGCCGATTTCGAGGCAAGTATCTTACCTATACAACTTGTATCTTACGACTAGAAATCACGTGTTAGGTTGGTGATGATTGGTTTACCTTCGTAAACACGGTTTGTGTTAATTGGTTGTGTATTTCTTGACATAATTATTTGATGGCATTGGTGTTGTTCTCGAATGTTCAACGTAGAGTAATTGGGTTAGTTGTGATAATCATGTCGGTTTGGATGTGTACTGTGATGTGTATCGATCAGGAAGTATTGTTGGTTGTGTATTGTTGGTTGAGTGTTGTTGATGATAATGGTTGTATTGTTGAGATTGTGCTATGTGTGTTCAATGTGTAATGTTATGGTGATCAATGTAATTGATTGACTGTGTCCATTGTTGAAGAATGTGAACGTGAATGTTATGGGTTGTAATGCTAAGTTCACTCATGTGGGTTAGACGGGACCTACTAGGATTCATGGCAGAGGACCAAGGGATCAGAACTTAGTATGTGGTGCTTTGGTCTAATCGTGTGGGTCTGAAGAGGCCCACGATGACACATGACAAAAGATCATGGGGTCAGGGCACAGTACGTCCAACCATGTGGGTTCGTGTAACACCCTGAATATGGCGACTGTTACAGTTCCGTGGACCCCCACCAGGACCCACCAGGCGATATCACAACATGTACTTTAACATCCCATAAATGTGGTACCGAACCACAATATTAATCATAACCCCGATTTGGAGTATAAATCATATACATCAACTCATACAATCGTACACAGGATCCAAATTCGGTATAGACCATATGAAGATGGAATATACCTTAAAAATTATAAACATTCGTCCGAAATAAAATAAAATGAAAAATCACAGTAAGACATAACCGATCATCAAAACACTCGGGGGCCCCGAACTAGCACCCTTCAATACCCTTCGCCGCCATCATGCTCTTCCTGCGCCTTGCCCTTTCCTCGGCCTGAAATACAAGTATTTCGCCCAAACCACAGGGTCAGCTATACATGATAATAATTCTCATGGCATTATACACTTCATATACATACGGATCTCAAGGAAACAATCGACTACTGAATATACCCCTCGGGCGTATAAACAGTCAGTCCCAACTGTCAAACATATCCAGTCGTACGAACGACCAAACAACATGGCTCAGACGGACGTCACAGTACGCCCGATCCGAAAATGTGTCCGTGCACATGTCCACCCCGTATACGGAATCCAGAATATATGTGGGATGATGTACCTAATTAGCCTCACGAACTACGTCTCATGTGCACGGTCCAATGCGGAAACATCCACGCATGGCCATCAAGTGCCCGGCTAAAAATCCTGCACATAACCAATCGGCCTGCAGATATGACTCCAGAGATGTCACGATGCAACATGACAATGAAACTCAACAAATTACACATTTATCAATGAATCAAACAATTCACCGGAGTGACAACAAAGCTCAACGAGACCAACGGTATCAAAGGCGATAAACTTGGGAATACAATCCCACCACAAAACGGTAATACGATCAAGAGCAACATCATATCATGAATCGTGGATTCATAGAGCATTACTTATACACGAAGCGCATAATATTCACAAGAATTCAACCATCATTATAACCAAGCAAGATAACTTGCCTCAATTCCGTAGACGAATAGCCCTTCTTCAAATAAATGAACAGTTAGAATCCTCGACTACTAATACTCACTCGAACGAGCAACTTTGAAATAAACGTAACTCATCCAATAACACATTCATGCAATAATGATATCAATTCTTAAGAAACGACATCCGAAATATCATTCGAGTGATTCTTCCAATTCCAATGAAGATCCTATATTATCACTAACGAATTATGATACACCAAGTTTGTCTTTAAAAACCGGTTTTGCCAAGTCATTTAGGTTCATCCATATTTACGTCGTCTAATACACAAGGATCAATGTAAATGAATTTGGTCACTAATTCTATAGTATCATAATCACCCATAATCATTATAATCGTCCTAAGAACACTATCAACGTATTAATATGATGATCAACACCTTCTTAAGTTATCAACACACCCGATTACTTGAATATATGAGGGTTAAGTTTGTGTTCTACTAAAATCCATTACTATCCCTTAAAGAAATTGCTCAAATCTAGTTATATCATATAGGATCTTTGGAACTCTAAACAAAACATCATTCAATCTTGTAATAATCATTTACAGGATGTTAACATAATGTTTAGACAATCCATTATATCGACTTATCAAATTCAGCACGAATGTATCAATTCCATAAGGCCAATACATAGTCCCATGTTATCTCTCAAGGATTAACTAAACATTCAAGACATGATTAGAATCTAACACTTCTAAGCATCAAGGAATCCTCACTTACAAGTCATAAGTGTCAAGATCGAAATCAGCTTCCTATTGTCATGTTAATAATCAGGTTTTGATCCAACATAATCAACACAACTATGTTATGAAAACTATCAACCATTAAGAAGTGATACTAATATCCTCATCTTGCTCTTCACTTAGTTTGATCATGATTCTAATAACTATCATACTTATACTAGATTATTCTAACATTATACGAAGTGTTTATTACTAATATCATCATAGACATGGATTCAATACAAGTTTAAAGAAAATCAACCTCAGAAATGAAGAACAACACCAAGACTCCAAGAACACTCTTCAAACTTCTAATCACCAAGCCACAATCCAAGTGACGAAGCTCCAACACAAGATGGAAGGGGTAGAAATCGATTTAACAAGATGGGGGATCGGTTTTAGAGGGAGGGGTTGAGTTGGATCGTGTGGAAAAATGAAAGGCAAGTCATACCTTTATAACCCGTATTAAGCATTACGTATGCTATAGCTAACACTTAACGTATGTTAAGAACATTACGTACATAATTCTACGTGCGTATATAACGAATCCCCAGATGCTACTGACTCAAAACACATATGCTATTATGTACGTTGTCAAAATTACCGTACGTAAGGCTCTCATACATTACGTACGCTAATGCATAGCCATTACGTACGTAATGGCCGTTGACTAGGCTGTCACGATCGAATCACCAACCACTGCCCACGTCTGGTCCAACCTGCCGAAAGGCGAGCTGCTGATTGATACACCGCATTATGTATGTTAACATAGGAGTGTATGCTACATACATAGCGTATGTAACGATAATATGGTAGCGTACGCTAAGGGCAACAACAAGTCAAAAAATGAAATTCTCCAAATAACATCTAACAATCAGCTATAGTATGAACGACAAAGATCAACAATTCGATTTAACATAACTTCAACAATATATACTCATTACAATAAATATAGATATGGTACGACAAATGTTCGAATTATTCAAGGAATACAACAATAAAGACGTGAGTTCAGATGGATATTACATACTTTAACTCTTAAAAGGAGTTTTGTCCCTGAAACTAAGGGGTAAACAACTCGGGATATCTCTCCCACATGCTATCCTCAGTTTCCCACGTAGCCTTCTCAATTCCGTGTCTCGACCACTGAATCTTCAATAAGGGAATCATCTTGTTCCTCAACTATTTGACCCTCCTCTCAAGTATACGCACCGGACGTTCTTCATACGAATGGTCATCGTCTATCTCAACCTCTTCGAATCGAATAATGTGGCTCGGGTCAGCAACATACTTCTTCAACTGAGATACATGAAATACATTGTGGATCCGACTCAAAGCTAGTGGTAACGCTAAACGAGAGGCTAGGTCGCCTTCATGTTCCAAAATCTCAAACAGACCAATATACCTCGGGCTCAGCTTGCCTGTAATACCACTGTATTTATTTCATATTTTATATATGAATCTATTTTTATTAAATGCCTAATTCGTAAATTGTCTGTAATAAAATCAAAGCTTTGCTTATTTGTTAAAATAAATTTTAATGATAAGAATTAAACATATAAGGACTGCTCAGCTCTTCTGGTATCTTGTCTACATACGTGCATTTCACATCCCTCTTTAGTTATCTACCTACTCTTGTCTTCTTATTTGTTATTTAAAATTTTCATGTACTTAATTATATAACACAAATTAATTTTGTTCAGGGCATATCACGGAAATAGTATGGTCAACCTACCCACCCAATACTCAATAATAACATATAATAGTACTACATTTTCTCTCATCTTAATCAAACTAAAGCTAAGATTAACAACAAATCCATTTTCTTATCAAATACAACAGATCACCACATCATTTTTTTTCCATAATCCAACTTACCAAATCCTTCATCCTAATAGACCAGTTTGCAAACTCGGATGAAAACTTAAACTTCATCAATATTAGGAATCAGCAGAGATGTATTCGATTCATTCTATACATAGATTGTTCAATCGCCAGAAAATCGAACCAGACTTGAAGTGGTCCAGCTCCAGCGTAGGACCTCCGAATGCCACTGCAGGAACAAGCAAACTACAGCTCGGCTTTTCGAAAAAATCAAGAACTGGATAAACCAGAAGCCCTAGTCACTTCAATGACTACCGTGAAAAGCTGCCGCCTACCACTGTTCGGAGCCGTTCGCCACCTCCATCCAGAATGGATTTCTGCGGCCGTACTATTCATCTCGACCTCCACCGTGACCGACCGCCACTGTTCTGTACTAGACGCTGACTCTCCGGACATTACTCTGGAACAAATCGGAATCGGAGACCAAGTTGTGTCATCCATCAACCGCCGCCGTCGAACGGCTTCCCCGGTGGAACTAATCGAAATTGGTTGCCGTCATACACTTCAGTTCCGAATTCCCGTCCATCGTTGCCTCTCTCGCTGACGTTGCTGCTGTCCGCTGGTGGTGAGTTGTGTGTGTTTCGGAAGAGAGGGAGATGTGAAAAGGGAGTAGGGTTTAGCAATCTGTGGACAAAATTAGGTGGACATGGCTGTAGAGAAGGAGAGTGAAAGAGAGTGAGAGAAGATGAAGGAGAAAGGCAAGTGAGAAGAGAGAGGGGGCGGCGGCGGATGAGAATTGAGAGTAATGGGACAGAATCGGTACTATTAAAAGGAAAAAGGGAATTATTAGGGTTTGGGTCAATATGGAATTTGGGTTGGGTTTTGGGCCAAATATACTTTTGGGCTGATTTATATATGGCCATGTATTTAATTGGATTGGATTCTTATATTACGTGGATATTAATCGGAGGAGATTTGGATATTTATCATTTAACTTGAGCTGGGATTTTGATCGATTGAAGAGCCTATTGATTTCTGGATTAGCACACGAATCTTGAATAAATTCAGATACCTTTCGATTTTGACCCAATTCAAGGTATGATATCATTAAATTATTATCTAGTGATAATTAATCGAGTTATTAGAATCAAGTAAATTATCGATAATATTTTGATTAATTAATTGTGTATAAGGATATGATTATTGGACGTACTTTGGGGACCATTGAGTTTGTGAGCTATCCCGCGATCGGAAATTTCATTCGTTGGACCTAAAGTTGTTCGTTTGATTAGTTGGTGTTGTTCACTTGATCGTCGGTCGTTCGTTCGCTCATTTCGTGGAGGACTCTTTGATCGTACAGAAACATCTTATGTCTTCGGTATTGAGGCAAGTGAATTCTTGCCTGGTTATGATGATAATATGTCTTATATATGTTATATATATTTACGTTCATTTATGTTTTATGAACTTCGATTCATGATGATGTTATTATTGATCTTGTCGATCATCCATTGAGGAACGTTGGTTCCGAGTATTATTTATACCCTTGTTGCATTTCGGTGTGTTGATTTGATCTTCGTTGGATTCGTATTTCCTTCGTTGAGTCCTTTGGTCCGTTGTTGGGAATTGTTAAGTCATTATTGAATTTCGATGTCACTTTTGTTATCTCGTGGCATTCCGGGTCACACTGGCGTGCCGGTTGGTATGTGTAGGATTTTCATGTTGGGCACATATAAAGTCGTGTGTTGGTAGTTGACCTCATATTAGACTGTGCACACGAGATGGATACTTCGTGAGACTGATTAGGTATAAGACCACACGTGTTTGATACCCGTTGGTGGCTTGTGCACGGACACATTTCCATCACGGGCGTAGTGTGGCGCCATCTTTTGAGCCGTAACTGTTAGTTGATTCATACAGCATGTTTGATTGTGTATGTATTCAACGGGATTGGGTTATAATCTGGCCGATTCACATTTGATCGCAGGTGTTCGATGATTTGAGATTATGATCGAACTTGTGGTTTATACACCATGTATGATTGCGTATATTACGGTTTTGGATGATTATTTGTTAATTCACATAGCATGTGTGATTATATATGTTCGACATATTGAGATTTATTATCTTGTGTAACTGACCCTGTGGTTTTGGGCGAAATATGTTGTTTTATCATATTTCAGGTCGCGGGAAGGCTAAGACACAGGAAAGACAATGTGGCGACGAAGAGTCTCAAGGATACTAGTCAAGGGCCCGAGTCTTCTTGTTTCCGGATGTATTTCTTTTCAGTTCCGCTGCATTTTTATTCTCTCGTATTTGTATTGTATCGGTATATCTATCTTCATATAGAGTATACCTGTGTTATGTTGATCCTGGTCTGCTGGCGCATGTTAGCCAGAATATATGTATAACCTCCTCATCGGAGTATTTGGCAAACATAATGTGGTTCGGTACTGCAGTTATGTTATGTCAATTATTGTACTGTGTTTCGCCTGGTGGGTCCCAGTTAGGGATTCACGGCATTGTAATAACCGCCGGGTTTGGGGTGTTATAGAAGATGGTATCGGAGCGTGGTTTTCGAATACTACGCATCCGAATAGTTTCTCCTTGTAAAGTCATCATTGATCGGATTAGTATCAAGAGATCTTCGCGTCACGTGTGACATGTGCCAGTGCCAAGCCACACCTACTGTAACAGCCCGAAAACAGTGGCTATTACAGTGCCGTGGACCCCCTACCGGGACCCACCAGGCGATATCACGATATAAACTTACAACCTGACCACGTGGCACCGTACCACAGTAAAAACCCCGATGTGGAGTATAAGTTATACATGTCTTTAATACGAGCAAACGTACACAGGATCCAAATTCGGTATAGACCATATGACGATGGGCAATACCTAACAGATTATAGTACATTCATCCGACACAAAATATAATGAAAATCACGATAATACATAACCGAACATCAAAAGACTCGGGGCCCCCGAAATAGCATCCTTTAAAACCCTCCATCGCCATTGTGCTCCTCCTGTGCCTTGCCCTTTCCTCGCCCTGAAATACAAGTATTTCGCCCCAAACCACCGGGTCAGCTATACATGACAATAATTCTCATGACATTATACAATTCATATATATATTGATCTCAAAGAAAACCATCGACTACTGAATATACCCCGAAGGCGTATAAACAATCAGTCCCAACTGTCGAACATAACCAAATATACGAACGACCATATAATATGGCTCAAGACGGACATCAAAGTACGCCCGATCCAGAAATGTGTCCGTGCACATGTCCACCCCGTATACGGAATCCAGAATATACGTGGAACGATGTACCTAATTAGCCTCACGAACTACGTCTCGTGTGCACGATCTAAATGCGGAAAACATCCACGCATGATCATCAAGTGCCCGGCTAAAAAACCTACACATAACCAATCGGCGCGCAGATATGACTCCAGAGATGTCACGATACAACATGACAACGAAACTCAACGAATTACACTTTTATCAAGGAATCGAACAACTCACCGAAGTGTCAACAAAGCTCAAAAGGACTAACGGTAACAAGGACGGTAATCATCCCCAACACCATGACAATACGATCAAGGGTATCACCGTATCACGAATCATAGATTATCAGAACATTTCATACACACGAAATGCATAATAATCACAAGAATTCAACCATCATTATAACCAAGCAAGATAACTTGCCTCAATTCCGTAGATGAATAATCCTTCTTTGAATAGTCAAACGAACGGTATCCTCGTCTAATAATACTCACGTGAACAAGCAACCTTGAATGAAATGTAATTCATTCAACAACATATTCGTACGATAACGGTATTATTACATAAATAATATTCGTAAATTTACTTGAATAAATAAATTATCCTATTGATCACTTTAATGTTCTTATTACAAATCATCATATGTTTATCATGTTCATTCACATATTCTAACATTAATGTCAAATACTTGAAGTTCAGTTTATTACCAAAGTAACATTGCGAAAACATCTTTTCAAATCATCGGCACTTCCGATTACGATATAAGTTTGTGTTAATTACGTTCTTCATTATTTTACCAATAATTACATTAAAAACTGATTCCTATATGAATCATAAGCTCAAGTTTTTAGTGCACTAAGAACATCATCTTAATTTACGTCTCTTAACATACACGGATTAATGAAATGGAATTCGGCTACTCATCTACCGCATTTGTATCACCAATATTCACTACAATCCTCTTAAGAACATTATTAACATATTAATGTAACGTTTAACACCTTTTAAGCTATCAACGAACTCGATTAACTTGATCATATGAAGATTACAACTTCCTTCTATCAAAATCTATTATTTTACTTTTGAAGAATTTATTAAAAGCCTAGTTATATCATTGGATACATGAAATTCTAAAAGTAACTTCATCTCATCTTGTGAAGATCATCTTTAAAGGGTTAACATAATTCTTCCAACAATTTATTAACAAAGTGTTGGTTTTAGAGGCCAAAATTATGGTTCCATATTACCTTCAAGAATCAATTGAATGTTCAAGACAAGTTTAACATTTCTCACCTTTAATCATTAAGGATTTCATCCCTAACATGTTCCTAGTGTTGAGACTATAATCAACTTCCGATTATCATGATATACATCAGGTTTTATGTATATCATTATCAACACAATCACATTATAAAATTATTTACATCAAGAAGTAACACTAATACCCTCAATGTTAATCTTCACTTAGTTTGAGCATGATTCAATTAACTTATCATGTTTACACTAGCTTAAACTAACATTATGTGAAGTATTTATCTACTAACATCATCATAAGCATGGATTTGATATGAGTTAAAGAAAGACCAACCTCAAAATGAAGAACAACACCAACACTTCAAAGGATACACTTCAATCTCTAACTCTCCAAGTTACCAGTCAAGTGCTGAAGCTCCAACACAAGTTAGAAGGGCTAGAAACGGAGTTGGAAGGGAAGGGAATCGTTTTTCTCGATTGGGAGGTTGAATGGGTCGAGCAGAAATGAATGGCAAGTCATATTTTTATAACTGAACTCGGCGTTACGCACGTTAAAGGCGGTGTTAACGACGTTACGCCTTGCGCGCATTTAATCTTATGATCATTACATACGTAACCAATTTCATCAGATCTTTCTGCCTCAAAACACGCAAATCATTACGTACGTAACTATATAGCTATTATGTACGTAATAGCCGTTGACTTGGCTGTCGCGATCGACTCCCGACCACCTACCCCCGCTCGGCCCCACCCGCCGAAAGGAGGACTGCTTGTGGATCTCCCAGACACGACGTTAACATATGGATGTTACGTATGTAAGGTGACGTACATAGCGTACGTTAAGAAGATAGGTTAACGTACGTTAAGTTCTATAACAAGCATAAATGGAATTCTCCCAATATCACCCAACAATTAATATAGTATGAATGACCATGATTCCAACTTAACATAATTTGTCGATATATTTGCTATAACAATACAGATATGGTGCGAAGATACTTGGTTTAAATCAGAAAATACAATAGTAAAGGCAAGGGTATTACATACTCCCCCCCTTAAAAGGAGTTTCGTCCCCGAAACTAAGGGGTAAACATCTCGGGGTATTTCTCTCGCATGCTATCTTCAGTCTCCCACGTAGCTTCCTCGACTCCATGTCTCGACCACTGAATTTTTAATAAGGGAATCGCCTTGTTCCTCAGCTGTTTAATTCTTCTCTCAAGTATCTGCACAGGACGTTCTTCATACGAATGGTCATCGGCTATTTCGACCTCGTCGAATTGAATAATGTGGGTTGGGTCAGCAACATACTTCCTCAACTGAGATACATGGAATACGTTGTGAATCCGGCTCAAAGATGGTGGTAATGCTAAACGATAGGCTAGGTCGCCTACTCATTCCAGGATCTCAAACGGACCAATATACCTTGGGCTCAACTTGCCTCTCTTCCCGAATTGGAAAACACCTCTAGTAGGAGATACTTTGACTGTACATGGTCACCAACCTCAAACTCAAGTGATCGTCGACGTTTATCTGCATATGATTTCTGGCGGCTTTGGGCCGTTAATAGACAACTCTTGATTAGGGAAATCTTCTCGCGGGCTGCCAATAACATATCAGGTTCCGTACCAATAGATTCAGACAAATCGTCCCAGCACAAAGGGGACCTACAACGACGACCATACAATGCCTCATAAGGTGCCATGATGATCGAGGCGTGCCAGCTATTATTATATGTGAATTCTACCAACGGTAGTTGGGCTTCCCAGTCGGGCTTCCAATCGAGAGCACATGCCCTCAACATATCCTCTAGAGTTTGAATTGTCCTCTCAGACTGACCGTCGGTCTGAGGATGAAAAGCCGTACTGAAGTTCAACTGTGTACCCATAGCACGATGAACCGCCTTCCAGAAGTGCGACACGAACCGTCCATCCCGATCTGATACAATACTCTTAGGGGTGCCATGCAGTCTCACAAACTCTTTGATGAATAATTGGGCCAATCTCTCGGGGCCCCAAGTATCCTTGATCTCCAAGAAGTGGGCTCATTTAGTAAATCGATCCACAATCACCCAAATCGTATTCATGCCTCGACGGCTCGTAGGCAAGGTAGTAATAAAATCCATTGATATGTCTTCCCACTTCCACTCGAAAATCGGAAGCGGTTTCATCATGCCAGCTGGTCGTTGATGCTCAATCTTGACCTGCTGACAGGTCAAACATTTCGAAACGAATTCGGCAACCTCCCGTTTCATGTTACCCCACGAATAATACGGCTTCAAATCCTTATACATTTTGTTCGATCCCGGGTGTATAGAATACGGGGTAGCATGAGCCTCCTTCAGAATAGTATTCCTCAACTCTTCGTCTGCTGGTACACATACTTGGTTTTTAAAGCGTATCAGTCCATCCTCGTGAACCACAAATCCAGGAGCCTTTCCCTGATCGATTTCTCCTCGAACTCTGGATAAGAATGGGTCCGTTATCTGTTTCGTCCTGATCGTCTCATCAAGGGATGATGAAATCTCAAGCGTGCACAGTTGTCCCTGAATGCGTTGTAACCAGACCTCAATCTCTGGTCTCATGAACTCTAATTGCAACTCCTTCTGGGCGGTCAAACGAGCCAGTATCTGCTCCTGCACCATCTTGCGGCTCAAGGCATCGGCAACCACGTTTGCCTTGCCTGGATGATAAAGGATCTCGATATCATAGTATTTGATTAGCTCTAACCACCTCCTTTGTATCATATTCAACTCCTTTTGGGTAAAAATATACTTCAGGCTCTTGTGGTCCGTAAAAATCCGGCAGGTAACTCTATACAGATAGTGGCGCCAGATTTTTAAGGCAAACACTATGGCTGCTAACTCTAAATCATGAGTCGGGTAGTTTACCTCGTAAGGACGCAACTGTCTGGACGCATAGGTGATCACTTTCCCGTCCTACATTAATACGCAGCTAAGGCCCTGTCTCGATGCATCGCTATATACCACGAATCCTTCCGTTCCTCTAGGTAGTACCAAAACAGGTGCTGAAATTAATCGACTTTTGAGTTCATCAAAACTTTGCTGACATGCTTCCGACCACAAGTACTTCTTATCTTTTCTCAACAGATTAGTCATCGGTTGAGAAATTTTGGAAAATCCTTCCACGAATCGTCTGTAATATCCTGCTAGACCCAGAAAACTACGAACTTCCTTCACGTTCTTCGGAGGTAGCCGGGCCTCGATAGCTTCGCCTTCTCGTGGGTCTACTCTTACTCCATCTCGCTGATATTACATGTCCTTAAAAATAACTTGCATACAGAATTCACAATTAGAAAATTTTCCATAGAGTTGTTCTCGCCTTAATGCATCGAGAACCTGGCGGAGGTAACACTCATGCTCCTCACGATCACGAGATTAGATCAGAATGTCGTCAATAAAAATGAATACAAATCGATCCAGATAATTAATAAAAACTCGATTCATCAATTCCATGAATACTGCGGGTGCATTAGTCAGTCTGAATGGCATGACAACGAACTCATAATGCCGATAGCGAGTGCGAAAAGTCGTCTTCGGACGCCGACTCTCGAATCCGCAATTGGTGGTACCCGGATCTCAAGTCGATCTTGAAAATACAATGCTCCTCGAGCTGATCCAATAGATCATCGATGCGAGGTAAAGGATATTTGTTCTTAATTGTTACTTTGTTCACTCACGGTAATCAATACACAAATGCAATGATCCGTCCTTCTTCCGCATTTAATAACACCGGCGCTCCCCAAGGGGATGCACTGGGTCGAACATATCCTTTCTCAGTTAACTCCTCAAGTTGTCTTTTCAACTCCTGCATCTCAGTCGGGGCTATACGATATGGTGCTTTCGAAAGCGGGGACGTCCCTGGCTCCAACTCAATGGTGAATTCTACCTCTCGTTGTGGGGGTAGTCCTGGAAGCTCTTCTGGAAATACATCTGGATAGTCTTGAACTACTGGAATATCAACCAATTCGACTGGTCGGTCAGTTGTCTTGGTCATGTAACACCAATAACCAATGCATCCCTAGTTCAGTAATCTCACAGCCTTCATAGCGCTGATGACTCTCCCAGAATGATTGGGATTATCACCCCGAAAAATACACTCGACGCCATCATCTGATGTGACGGTCACCATTCGCTTACGGATGCTAAGCACGGCATCGTGACGATCCATCCAGTCGATACCTAAGATTACATCATCTTTAGGTAAATCAACCACAATCAAGTTGGACAACCACTCACGGTTGTTCATGCTAATCGAACAGTTATGTACTTCACGACTCCCAATAATTCTTCTACCATCGGGTAGACCAATTACATAAGGTTCACAATCGGTAACATGATTCAAATGCAAACGACTCAAACAAGAACTAGTCAAAAAGGAGTGTGAAGCACCAGTATCAAAAAGAACACAAACGGGCTGAGAGTGGATCTCGAGAGTACCTGCAATCATGCTGGATTCGGGATCATCGGCTTTCTTCATCTAGTAGACTCTGGGTTTTGCAACCCCTAAGCAGTGTGTACCGGCCTTGATTTCCACGGCCCATCCCTTTGTTTGCCCCGGTAGTCCGGTAAGAAGCAGACGGAGGAGCACGTTCTCGAACAAGATCAGCATCGAGCAAGAGATGCTACTGGAGCACGCCCGAGTCCACCCCGACAATAGCGAGAACGATGACCGTTCTTCCCGCAAGTGTGACAGGCAACGGCCGGCTTCAGATACTTGGAGCTGATATGCCCCTGGTCCCCACAGTTATAACACACGACAGGTGAGCTGATTGCCCGAGAGTGCGTTCATGTCGGTTTCGGTGCCATATGTGGCCGTTCAGAAGGATTTGGTAGAGGCTGGGGTTTCTTGAATACCCCTCGGTTACAGTCTCCTTGGATCTGGTTCCTGGATCTATTGTTGGAAAACTGAGGCTGCTTCTTAGAAATCTCCTTCGCAGTAAGTTCATACTCCAAAGCCTTCTCAAAGAAAACCATCGACTACTGAATATACCCCGAAGGCGTATAAACAATCAGTCCCAACTGTCGAACATAACCAAATATACGAACGACCATATAATATGGCTCAAGACGGACATCAAAGTACGCCCGATCCAGAAATGTATCCGTGCACATGTCCACCCTGTATACGGAATCCAGAATATACGTGGAACGATGTACCTAATTAGCCTCACGAACTACGTCTCGTGTGCACGATCTAAATGCGGAAAACATCCACGCATGATCATCAAGTGCCCGGCTAAAAATCCTACACATAACCAATCGGCGCGCAGATATGACTCCAGAGATGTCACGATACAACATGACAACGAAACTCAACGAATTACACTTTTATCGAGGAATCGAACAACTCACCGAAGTGTCAACAAAGCTCAAAAGGACTAACGGTAACAAGGACGGTAATCATCCCCAACACCATGACAATACGATCAAGGGTATCACCGTATCACGAATCATAGATTATCAGAACATTTCATACACACGAAATGCATAATAATCACAAGAATTCAACCATCATTATAACCAAGCAAGATAACTTGCCTCAATTCCGTAGATGAATAATCCTTCTTTGAATAGTCAAACGAACGGTATCCTCGTCTAATAATACTCACGTGAACAAGCAACCTTGAATGAAATGTAATTCATTCAACAACATATTCGCATTTATAACGGTATTATTACATAAATAATATTCGTAAATTTACTTGAATAAATAAATTATCCTATTGATCACTTTAATGTTCTTATTACAAATCATCATATGTTTATCATGTTCATTCACATATTCTAACATTAATGTCAAATACTTGAAGTTCAGTTTATTACCAAAGTAACATTGCGAAAACATCTTTTCAAATCATCGGCACTTCCGATTACGATATAAGTTTGTGTTAATTACGTTCTTCATTATTTTACCAATAATTACATTAAAAACTGATTCCTATATGAATCATAAGCTCAAGTTTTTAGTGCACTAAGAACATCATCTTAATTTACGTCTCTTAACATACACGGATTAATGAAATGGAATTCGGCTACTCATCTACCGCATTTGTATCACCAATATTCACTACAATCCTCTTAAGAACATTATTAACATATTAATGTAACGTTTAACACCTTTTTAAGCTATCAACGAACTCGATTAACTTGATCATATGAAGATTACAACTTCCTTCTATCAAAATCTATTATTTTACTTTTGAAGAATTTATTAAAAGCCTAGTTATATCATTGGATACATGAAATTCTAAAAGTAACTTCATCTCATCTTGTGAAGATCATCTTTAAAGGGTTAACATAATTCTTCCAACAATTTATTAACAAAGTGTTGGTTTTAGAGGCCAAAATTATGGTTCCATATTACCTTCAAGAATCAATTGAATGTTCAAGACAAGTTTAACATTTCTCACCTTTAATCATTAAGGATTTCATCCCTAACATGTTCCTAGTGTTGAGACTATAATCAACTTCCGATTATCATGATATACATCAGGTTTTATGTATATCATTATCAACACAATCACATTATAAAATTATTTACATCAAGAAGTAACACTAATACCCTCAATGTTAATCTTCACTTAGTTTGAGCATGATTCAATTAACTTATCATGTTTACACTAGCTTAAACTAACATTATGTGAAGTATTTATCTACTAACATCATCATAAGCATGGATTTGATATGAGTTAAAGAAAGACCAACCTCAAAATGAAGAACAACACCAACACTTCAAAGGATACACTTCAATCTCTAACTCTCCAAGTTACCAGTCAAGTGCTGAAGCTCCAACACAAGTTAGAAGGGCTAGAAACGGAGTTGGAAGGGAAGGGAATCGTTTTTCTCAGTTGGGAGGTTGAATGGGTCGAGCAGGAAATGAATGGCAAGTCATATTTTTATAACCTGAACTCGGCGTTACGTACGTTAAAGGCAGGTGTTAACGTACGTTACAGTCCTTGCGTACGTAATCTTATGATCATTACATACGTAACCAATTTCATCAGATCTTTCTGCCTCAAAACACGCAAATCATTACGTACGTAACTATATAGCTATTATGTACGTAATAGCCGTTGACTTGGCTGTCGCGATCGACTCCCGACCACCTACCCCCGCTCGGCCCCACCCGCCGAAAGGAGGACTGCTTGTGGATCTCCCGCATTACGTACGTTAACATATGGATGTTACGTATGTAAGGTGACGTACATAGCGTACGTTAAGAAGATAGGTTAACGTACGTTAAGTTCTATAACAAGCATAAATGGAATTCTCCCAATATCACCCAACAATTAATATAGTATGAATGACCATGATTCCAACTTAACATAATTTGTCGATATATTTGCTATAACAATACAGATATGGTGCGAAGATACTTGGTTTAAATCAGAAAATACAATAGTAAAGGCAAGGGTATTACATACTCCCCCCCTTAAAAGGAGTTTCGTCCCCGAAACTAAGGGGTAAACATCTCGGGGTATTTCTCTCGCATGCTATCTTCAGTCTCCCACGTAGCTTCCTCGACTCCATGTCTCGACCACTGAATTTTTAATAAGGGAATCGCCTTGTTCCTCAGCTGTTTAATTCTTCTCTCAAGTATCTGCACAGGACGTTCTTCATACGAATGGTCATCGGCTATTTCGACCTCGTCGAATTGAATAATGTGGCTTGGGTCAGCAACATACTTCCTCAACTGAGATACATGGAATACGTTGTGAATCCGGCTCAAAGATGGTGGTAATGCTAAACGATAGGCTAGGTCGCCTACTCATTCCAGGATCTCAAACGGACCAATATACCTTGGGCTCAACTTGCCTCTCTTCCCGAATTGGAAAACACCTCTAGTAGGAGATACTTTGACTGTACATGGTCACCAACCTCAAACTCAAGTGGTCGTCGACGTTTATCTGCATATGATTTCTGGCGGCTTTGGGCCGTTAATAGACAACTCTTGATTAGGGAAATCTTCTCGCGGGCTGCCAATAACATATCAGGTTCCGTACCAATAGATTCAGACAAATCGTCCCAGCACAAAGGGGACCTACAACGACGACCATACAATGCCTCATAATGTGCCATGATGATCGAGGCGTGCCAGCTATTATTATATGTGAATTCTACCAACGGTAGTTGGGCTTCCCAGTCGGGCTTCCAATCGAGAGCACATGCCCTCAACATATCCTCTAGAGTTTGAATTGTCCTCTCAGATCGACTGCTTGGTCCGAGGATGAAAAGCCGCATCAAGTTCAACCGTACCCATAGCACGATGAACCGCCTTCCAGAAGTGCGACACGAACCGTCCATCCCGATCTGATACAATACTCTTAGGGGTGCCATGCAGTCTCACAAACTCTTTGATGAATAATTGGGCCAATCTCTCAGGGCCCCAAGTATCCTTGATCTCCAAGAAGTGGGCTCATTTAGTAAATCGATCCACAATCACCCAAATCGTATTAATGCCTCGACGGCTCGTAGGCAAGGTAGTAATAAAATCCATCGATATGTCTTCCCACTTCCACTCGGGAATCGGAAGCGGTTTCATCATGCCAGCTGGTCGTTGATGCTCAATCTTGACCTGCTGACAGGTCAAACATTTCGAAACGAATTCGGCAACCTCCCGTTTCATGTTACCCCACGAATAATACGGCTTCAAATCCTTATACATTTTGTTCGATCCCGGGTGTATAGAATACGGGGTTGTAACACCCCAAACTAGGCGGATATTACAGTGCCGTGGACCCCCGACTGGGACCCACCAGGCGAATGAAAATGAATGAATTACACAGGTAAATGTAGTACCGAACCACATTACAACATCAATTACTCCGACGAGGAGTTTTATACAACACACCCAGGATAAAATAGAATACATGTGTATTTTATGTGACGATAAAATACACAACACTGAATGAAAGGAGCATTCAAACGGAATGTCTGCAGCGGAATAAATAAAGGAAACATAAATGACTGAATAAATGATCGAATGCATCGGGCCCCTACTAGTATCACTGACTCTCGCCGTCACCGTGCTCTCCCCGTGCTTTAGCCTTGCCATGACCTGAAAAACAATATCCCCCAATGGGGTCAGTTACACAGAACAACAATCCTCAAGAGTTGAAAATACACAATCATGATTATATCTGAAATTATGAAATATTCTTGTCGAAACATACGCAATCAAACATGCCATATGAATCGACTAATCAGTACGGCTCAAAGGAATGGCGCCACACTACGTCCGGGATGGAAATGTGTCCGTGCACAAGCCACCAACGATCAAACACGCATGGTCTTGTACCTAATCAGTCTCACGAGCAATCGACTGCAGTACACCCAATGTGAGGCCACCAACCAACACACGACTATAATGTGCCCGACATGAAAATCCTACACATACCAACTGGCACGCCAAGATGACCCTAATGCCACAATATGACAAAAGTGACAATGAAAATGAATAATGACTCACCAAGATTGAATGATGGTGAAATGAATGATAGCTCAATGAAATGATCGAACCGCTGCTCCTTATGATCGAGGTGATTAATTGACAATGACGAGTTTTGATACGATTAATACAATAATGAATGAGTTATGATTATGAATGAACAACGACAAAAGGAATGAATATCCTTTTAACCGAGTAAGAATTAACTTACACAATACCGATGATGAATGTCCGTCCACGAACAACGTCCGAAATGAAATATCGGTCGCTCGAACAACCTTGAATAACACAATTACCAATAATCCGATCATTACGCAAATCAAAAACGATCATAATCGACTCAAACATCGACACAACGATATCCGAGCTCGAATGAATCGAAACCAACTCCAAGATGAGTATTTCAAACCATCAAAACACTTTCAAGGATATCAATAATCCATTAGGAATCCATAACTCATGATTACAACAACATCAATCGGAAAATCCCCAATTAACCGAAGTCAACCCCAAGGGTTCTTGAGATAATTCCGAAAATAACCATTAAATCCGTAGGAATATGTTTACACAAGTTAGATAATCCATAACTAACATATTCCACTGATAATCCACGCTTACACGAAGAAATCGGAAGGAAAACCCCAAAAATCCGAAATTCTAGATCCAAGAGATTAATACCTTTGATTCGATGTGATGAAGATGATGAAATGATGATCAATCCGAAATATGAGCTTGAAGATGATGATTGATGATTACACCTCGAAGAATCCTCTCTGAATCGCTCGAAATCGCCCAAAACTACCGAAGGAATGAAATGAGATGAAAAATGACGAACTCTGACTAAACTGTCCAATTTATACTACCAGTTAGCGTGCGCTAGCTCCTTGTGCATAGCGTGCGCTAACGTGTAATTTGGGTAGTCCAAGACTTCGTCCGAACACGGTAGCGCGCTACGTACCTATTTGTAGCGTGCGCTACGGCCATACTACTAGCGTGCGCTAATATCCATTGTTAGCGTGCGCTAGCGAAATATTCGACGCCAAGATCGGAGTCCGTAAAACCGTCGCCTCTCGATCTAACCTCGATAGCGTGCGCTACAACAACCGATTAGCGTGCGCTATAATATTGATTGCGACGCTAAACATAACTCATAGCGTGCGCTATGAATTAATCCGGTGCCAAGAGCCACCGGACTCAACTCGATCCGTCCCTAGCGCGCTTACTCCACACATATAGCGTGCGCTACTACAACCCGTTAGCGCGCTACTTACCACTCGTAGCGCGTGCGCTACAATTATTTCACCGCACCCAAGACCTTCCGGATGCAGCCTAAGATAGCCTTAGCGTGCGCTAAAGCCGAGCAAGAGCGCGTGCGCTACTTATACCCAATTAGCGTACGCTAAAAGGAGTATGTAGCGTGCGCTACTCCTCAAGCACAACTTGCAACGAAAATGACAATGATGATAAACACGACACGAAACTCCAATCGATTAGTGATGAATGACGATTGATACACGATACAATTACTCAATGATAAATACCATGACTGAATATGAGTGACAAATGATCAATGATGAATGAGATTATCGAGCATCAATTCTTGAATGATAATTAATGAGTGATAATTACCGAATGATAATTACCGAGTGATAATTCTTGAATGATAATTCTTGAGTTACAACCGGTATTACATACACCCCTTAAAAGAGTTTCGTCCCCGAAACTAAGGGTCAAACAACTCGGGATAACTCTCTCGCATACTATCCTCGGTTTCCCAAGTAGCCTCTTCGACTCCTTGTCTAGACCACGGATTTTAACCAAAGGAATCGCCTTATTCCTCAACCGTTTGATTCGCCGCTCTAAAACTCGTATAGACGCTCCTCATATGAATGATCGTCGGCGATCTCGATTTCGAATCAAGTATGTGACTCGGTCGGCAACATACTTCCGCACCGAGAGAGATGAAACACATTATGAATTCGGCTCAACGCCGGAGGTAAAGCCAATCGATAAGCTAACTCGCCTACTCGATCCAAAATCTCAAACGGTCCAATGAATCTCGGACTCAACTTCCCTCTCTTCCCAAAACGGAAGATACCACGACTCGGGGATACCTTGACCAACACGTGGTCACCAGCCTCGAACTCTAATGGTCGATTTACGGTTATCTCAGATATGATTTTTGTCGACTCTGAGCGGTCAACAAACGACTTCTGATCAAAGCTACCTTCTCACGGGCGGCTATAAGCATATCGGGCTCGGTGCCGATTGATTCTGATAAGTCGTCCCAACACAACGGAGATCGACAATGACGACCATACAAGGCCTCGTAAGGTGCCATCTTGATCGAAGCATGCCAACTATTATTATACGTGAACTCGATCAATGGTAGTTGGGCTTCCCAATCGTCTTTCCAATCGAGGACGCATGCCCTCAACATGTCCTCTAATGTCTGAATGGTCCTCTCTCGATTGTCCGCCGAGGATGAAAAGCTGACGAGATTAAGCTGAGTTCCCATAGCGCGATGAACTGATTTCCAAAAGTGCGACACAAACCGTCCGTCACGATCGGAAACGATACTTTTAGGAGTACCGTGCAGTCTGACTATCTCTTTGATGAACAATTGAGCAAGTCTCTCGGGACCCCACGTATCCTTGATCTCAAGGAAATGAGCTGATTTGGTTAAGCGGTCCACGATCACCCAGATCGTGTTCATGCCACGACGACTCGTCGGCAAACTCGTGATGAAATCCATAGAAATGTCTTCCCACTTCCACTCGGGAATAGGAAGAGGTTTCAACATACCCGCCGGTCGCTGATGTTCAATCTTAACTTGTTGACAGGTTAAGCATCTCGAAACAAATTCTGCGACTTCTCGCTTCATATTACTCCACCAGTAATTTTGTTTCAAGTCCTTGTACATCTTGCTAGACCCGGATGACAGAATAAGGGGTAGCATGAGCTTCTCTCAAAATAGAGTTTTTCAACTCGTCGATCGCCAGACGCACAACCGATTCTTAAACCTCAAAAGTCCATCCTCGTGGACCACAAATCCAGGCTTTCCTCGAGCCACATCCTCTCGGATGCGCAACAATGATGGGTCCGAACCCGATTCTCTCGGATTTCCTCCTCGAGTGACGATGAAATCTCTAACATACAAAGCCGCCCGAACTCGCTGAAGCCGGACTCGATCTCGGGTCTAAGGAATTCCCGAAGCTCCTTCGCATTGTTAAACGGGCAAGCATCTCGCTCCCGAACGGACTTACGACTCAAGGCGTCGGCGACAACATTCGCCTTGCCCGGTGGTAAAGGATCTCGATATCATAATCTTTGATTAATTCCAACCACTGTCTTCGCGCATATTTAACTCCTTCGAGTAAATATATACTTTAAGCTCTTATGATCGGTGAATATTCGATGTAACGCCATAAAGATAATGACGCCAAATTTTCAAAGCGAACACCACTACCGCTAGCTCCGTGTCGTGGGTCGGATAATTAATCTCGTAAGGTCTCAATTGCCGTGAAGCATAGGCAATAACCTTCTCGTTCGCATGAGTACACATCCGAGACCCCGTCCGACGCATCACTATAGACCACAAATCCTTCCGTCCCTCGCGGCAAGGAAAGTACAAAGCCGACATTAACCGGCTCTTGAGTTCCTCAAAACTCCGTTGACACGCGTCGGACCACATGTATTTCTTATCCTTTCGCAAAAGGTTCGTTAAGGGTTGAGCGATTCTAGAAAATCCTTCCACAAACCGCCGATAATAACCCGCTAATCCGAGGAAACTTCGGATTTCCTTAACGTTCTTCGGAGGTAGCCAATCTCGAATAGCCTCCGTCTTCTGAGGATCGACGCGAACTCCGTCTGATGAAATTACGTGTCCGAGAAACGTCACTTCGGACATCCAAAACTCACATTTGGAAAACTTCCCATAAAGTTGTTCTCGCCTCAACACGTCGAGAACTAGATGAAGGTGAGACTCGTGTTCCTCCCGGTCACGAGAATAAATCAAAATGTCATCAATGAAGACAACAACAAACCGATCCAAAAAGTCGATGAAGACCCGATTCATTAACTCCATGAATACCGCAGGTGCATTAGTCAAACCGAACGGCATAACCACAAACTCATAATGACCATAGCGTGTTCGAAACGCCGTCCTCGCGACATCCGACTCTCGAATCCGCAACTGATGATATCCAGATCTTAAGTCGATCTTGGAAAATACTGAAGCTCCCTGAAGTTGATCTAAGAGATCATCAATACGGGGTAAGGGATACTTATTCTTGATCGTCACCCTGTTCAACTCCCGATAATCAATACATAAGCGGAATGAACCATCCTTCTTCTTGACAAATAACACCGGTGCTCCCACGGGACGCACTTGGCCGAATATAACCCTTCTCGAACAACTCTTCAAGTTGGTTCTTTAATTCTGCATTTCGGTCGGGCCATCCGCACGGTGCCTTCGATATCGGGACGTACTGTGCTCCAACTCAATCGTGAATTCCACATCCTCTCGTGGAGGCAAGCCGTAACTCGTCTGGAAAAACATCGCATATTCCTCACCACCGGGATATCCGTCAATATTATCGATGATTTCTGTTTTGGCCATATAGCACCAATAACCGACACATCCCCGATTGAGTAATCTCACCGCTTTCCTCAAATTAATGACTTTACTGCAATGTAGGGATTACCTCCCTGAAACACACATTCGACTCCATCGTCTGAAATGATAGTGACCAAACGCTTTCGGACACTAATGATGGCATCGTGACGATCCATCCAATCAATACCCAAGATGACGTCATCCCTCGGCAAATCTACTACGATTAGGTCCGCTGGCCATATACGACCATGAAACTGAATCGGACAATTCTAAATCTCACGACTTCCGACAATTCGTCTACCATCAGGTAGGCCAATGACATAAGGCTCACAACTAGTAGCACTACCCAGACGTAGTCTACTCAAACATGACTCGGAAATGAATGAATGCGATGCACCAGTATCAAAAAGGGTAGACACAGGTTGAGATAGAATATCGAGTGTACCTGAGATCATCCGGGCCTCGGGATCATCGGTCTTCTTCATCTCATAAATTCGGGGCTTGCCGGCCGCCGAACCGGACGCTCCGTCGATAGCTCTGCTCCGCCTTTAGCTCCCGCTGCCTTGAACGACGCCGACCGAGTGGCTCGATTCGCACCCCCGAATGACTCCGGGCTTGAGATGACGCCGAGTGGGTTTAGAGTCCCTACGGCAAAACGGGCCCTATGCCCAGCAATCCCACTTGTGGCACGTGATGCATCAAGCTGACACTTGGTGCCGAAATGACCTGCTCCTCGCGCTGAAACAAGTGATGGCCGAATCGCCGCCGCGATCGAGATTCCGCGGGTTTAGACGCCGGGGAGGTCGCCGTAAAAGTAGAGCCCGCACGTGGTTTCTTGAAAGTGGCACGACTCCCGCCGATCGTTACGGTCCTTGGACTTCTTGCTAGCGCACGAAGGTTGCCGCTAGCAATTTCCTTAGCCGTAAGCTCGTAAGTGAGAGCTTTCTCAATGAACTCGGCCGAGTGGTACAGCTTATGATTAAGCAATCAAGTCTCATACGGGGTTTCAACCTCTTGCCGAAATACTTGATCTTGTCCGCTTCGAGTGAATGATAGATGAGGCGAACTAAGAAGTTCTCGAAATTTTTCGGCGATGGCGAGAACGTCATCATCCGCCGAAAGGTCGGGAGTGAGTAATTCCGACAACTTGGCCTCCCCGAGTGGGGCCGGATAGTACCTCTCCATCATGAGAGTCTTGAATCGATCCCAAGTACATGTTCCGTCGTGGGCTTCAACGATAACCACCATGAATGAGCGCTCTTACCGAGATAGTAAGCCACAATCGAAACTTTATGCCCTTCGGGGCAATCCACCATAGCAAATAACTTCTCAAAATGCTCAAGCCAATGAACAATATCCGCCGGCTCGATGAGCCCTCAAAAGTAGGTGGTCGCGAGAGATATCGCTAATGATATTTCTTACACCCTCTCTTGCCTCCGAGGTGGCGGCGGAGGAGCTCGCTGATTTTGATTGACGGAGTTATGCATCGTCTCCATCAATCGAGCCATCTCGGGTCATTTGGGGCTATCATGCCTCGCATAAATGCGAGTGGGTCGACCAACACCCTCTCGACCGAGCCGTGTCCGGTACGACTCCCGATGTGAATGATCGCGTCTGTGTGAGTGAGTGGCGGCCGCCGCTCGATGAGTTAGCATTATTCCCGGCATTTGCACGGGTATTCGCACGAGTTCTCGGATTCGCCCGCTTCCACGGCCTCGTCCTCCACGCCCTCTCGCCACTTTCCATATCAAGTGGAAAGTCATATGATGATTATATATCTCGCATGAGTATCACATTATGATTATATTATGAAATGATGAAAATGAGCATACGCGCTCAAATACAGCGATTACATGAATGATTGATTGACGTGACATGATTATCTCGATGAAGTTATCAAATGATTATCTTGAACAATTTAACAAGATCGATGATATGATCTTCAAGATCAACAACCGAGTAATGAAATGAATTGAGTGATTAATGAGTTAACATTATCGACTTGATCACAATTGAAATTGATGAATGAGGATTGTTTATCGATGAATTATGAATGAATGATTATTGCCGTAAATTATACCATGGCATCGTAAATCTTACAGTTCTTGGTCCGATTGGCTCGGCATTTGCACAGGTCACACGTGACGCGAAAGTCCAATGATACTAGTCCGATGACGATGATTTCAAATGAGACATGACTTGGAGGGTAGTATTCAAAACCACGCTCCGATACCAATTCGTAACACCCCAAACTAGGCGGATATTACAGTGTCGTGGACCCCGATCGGGACCCACCAAAGTAATGAAAATGAATGAATTACAGGTAAATGTAGTACCGAACCACATTACAACATCAATTACTCCGACGAGGAGTTTTATACAACACACCTGGATAAAATAGAATACATGTGTATTTTATGTGACGATAAAATACACAACCGAATGAAAGGAGCATTCAAACGGAATGTCTCAGCTGGAATAAATAAAGGAAAGATAAATGATCGAATAAATGATCGAATGCATCGGGGCCCCTACTAGTATCACTGGGACTCTCGCCGTCACCGTGCTCTCCCGTGCTTTAGCCTTGCCATGACACGAAAAACAATATCCCCAATGGGGCCGCCATACGTAACAACAATCCTCAAGAGTTGAAAATACACAATCATGATTATATCCGAAATTATGAAATATTCTTGTCGAAACATACGCAATCAAACATGCCATATGAATCGACTAATCAAGACGGCTCAAAGGAATGGCGCCACACTACGTCCCGGGATGGAAATGTGTCCGTGCACAAGCCACCAACGATCAAACACGCGTGGTCTTGTACCTAATCGCCTCACGAGCAATCGACTCGTGCACACCCAATGTGAGGCCACCAACCAACACACGACTATAATGTGCCCGACATGAAAATCCTACACATACCAACCGCACGCCAAGATGACCCTAATGCCACAATATGACAAAAGTGACAATGAAAATGAATAATGACTCACCAAGATTGAATGATGGTGAAATGAATGATAGCTCAATGAAATGATCGGAACCGCTGCTCCTTATGACTGAGGTGATTAATTGACAATGACGAGTTTTGATACGATTAATACAATGATGAATGAGTTATGATTATGAATGAACAACGACAAAAGGAATGAATATCCTTTTAACCGAGTAAGAATTAACTTACACAATACCGATGATGAATGTCCGTCCACGAACAACGTCCTAAATGAAATATCGGTCGCTCGAACAACCTTGAATAACACAATTACCAATAATCCGATCATTACGCAAATCAAAACGATCATAATCGACTCAAACATCGACACAACGATATCCGAGCTCGAATGAATCGAAACCAACTCCAAGATGAGTATTTCAAACCATCAAAACACTTTCAAGGATATCAATAATCCATTAGGAATCCATAACTCATGATTACAACAACATCAATCGGAAAATCCCCAATTAACCGAAGTCAACCCCAAGGGTTCTTGAGATAATTCCGAAAATAACCATTAAATCCGTAGGAATATGTTTACACAAGTTAGATAATCCATAACTAACATATTCCACCGATAATCCAAGCTTACACGAAGAAATCGGAAGGAAAACCCAAAATCCGAAATTCTAGATCCAAGAGATTAATACCTTTGATTCGATGTGATGAAGATGATGAAATGATGATCAATCCGAAATATGAGCTTGAAGATGATGATTGATGATTACACCTCGAAGAATCCTCTCTGAATCGCTCGAAATCGCCCAAAACTACCGAAGGAATGAAATGAGATGAAAATGACGAACTCGACTAAACCGTCCAATTTATACTACCCAAAGTTAGCGTGCGCTAGCTCTTGTGCATAGCGTGCGCTAACGTGTAATTTGGGTAGTCCAGCACTTCGTCCGAACACGGTAGCGCGCGCTACGTACCTATTTGTAGCGTGCGCTACGGCCATACTACTAGCGTGCGCTAATATCCATTGTTAGCGTGCGCTAGCGAAATATTCGACGCCCAGTACTGGAGTCCAGAAAACCGTCTACCCTCTGATCTAACCTCGATAGCGTGCGCTACAACAACCGATTAGCGTGCGCTATAATATTGATTGCGTACGCTAAACATAACTCATAGCGTGCGCTATGAATTAATCCGGTGCAGTCCAGTAGCCACTGGACTCAACCTGATCCATCCCTAGCGCGCGCTACTCCACACATATAGCGTGCGCTACTACAACCCGTTAGCGCGCGCTACTTACCACTCGTAGCGTGCGCTACAATTATTCTCACCTGCAGTCCAGTACCTTCTGGACTGCAGCCAAGATAGCCTTAGCGTGCGCTAAAGCTGAGCAGTAGCGTGCGCTACTTATACCCAATTAGCATACGCTAAAAGGAGTATGTAGCGTGCGCTACTCCTCAAGCACAACTTGCAACGAAAATGACAATGATGATAAACACGGCACGAAACTCCAATCAGATTAGTGATGAATGACGATTGATACACGATACAATTACTCTGAATGATAAATACCATGACTGAATATGAGTGACAAATGATCAATGATGAATGAGATTACTGAGCATCAATTACTGAATGATAATTACTGAGTGATAATTACTGAATGATAATTACTGAGTGATAATTACTGAATCATAATTACTGAGTTACAACCGGGTATTACAGGGGTAGCATGAGCCTCCTTCAGAATAGTATTCCTCAACTCTTCGTCTGCTGGTACACATACTTGGTTTTTAAAGCGTATCAGTCCATCCTCGTGAACCACAAATCCAGGAGCCTTTCTCCTCGAACTCTGGATAAGAATGGGTCCGTTATCTGTTTCGTCCTGATCGTCTCATCAAGGGATGATGAAATCTCAAGCGTGCACAGTTGTCCCTGAATGCGTTGTAACCAGACCTCAATCTCCGGTCTCATGAACTCTAATTGCAACTCCTTCTGGGCGGTCAAACGAGCCAGTATCTGCTCCTGCACCATCTTGCGGCTCAAGGCATCGGCAACCACGTTTGCCTTGCCTGGATGATAAAGGATCTCGATATCATAGTATTTGATTAGCTCTAACCACCTCCTTTGTATCATATTCAACTCCTTTTGGGTAAAAATATACTTCAGGCTCTTGTGGTCCGTAAAAATCCGGCAGGTAACTCTATACAGATAGTGGCGCCAGATTTTTAAGGCAAACACTATGGCTGCTAACTCTAAATCATGAGTCGGGTAGTTTACCTCGTAAGGACGCAACTGTTTGGACGCATAGGTGATCACTTTCCCGTCCTACATTAATACGCAGCTAAGGCCCTGTCTCGATGCATCGCTATATACCACGAATCCTTCCGTTCCTCTAGGTAGTACCAAAACAGGTGCTGAAATTAATCGACTTTTGAGTTCATCAAAACTTTGCTGACATGCTTCCGACCACAAGTACTTCTTATCTTTTCTCAACAGATTAGTCATCGGTTGAGAAATTTTGGAAAATCCTTCCACGAATCGTCTGTAATATCCTGCTAGACCCAGAA
Organism: Orobanche coerulescens; assembly: GCA_033398695.1. Classification (NCBI taxonomy): domain Eukaryota; kingdom Viridiplantae; phylum Streptophyta; class Magnoliopsida; order Lamiales; family Orobanchaceae; genus Orobanche; species Orobanche coerulescens. The sequence continues at coordinate 109,350,024 of CM065819.1, forward strand.
AACTACGAACTTCCTTCACGTTCTTCGGAGGTAGCCAGTCTCGGATAGCTTCTGTCTTCTGTGGGTCTACTCTTACTCCATCTGCTGATATTACATGTCCCAGAAAAATAACTTCAGACATACAGAATTCACACTTAGAAAATTTTCCATAGAGTTGTTCTCGCCTTAATGCATCGAGAACCTGGCGGAGGTGACACTCATGCTCCTCACGATCACGAGATTAGATCAGAATGTCGTCAATAAAAATGAATACAAATCGATCCAGATAATTAATAAAAACTCGATTCATCAATTCCATGAATACTGCGGGTGCATTAGTCAGTCCGAATGGCATGACAACGAACTCATAATGCCGATAGCGAGTGCGAAAAGCTGTCTTCGGGACGTCAGACTCTCGAATCCGCAATTGGTGGTACCCGGATCTCAAGTCGATCTTGAAAAATACAGCGGCTCCCTGGAGCTGATCCAATAGATCATCGATGCGAGGTAAAGGATATTTGTTCTTAATTGTTACTTTGTTCAGCTCACGGTAATCAATACACAAATGCAGCGATCCGTCCTTCTTCCGTACGAATAACACCGGCGCTCCCCAAGGGGATGCACTGGGTCGAACATATCCTTTCTCAGTTAACTCCTCAAGTTGTCTTTTCAACTCCTGCATCTCAGTCGGGGCTATACGATATGGTGCTTTCGAAAGCGGGACGCCCTCGGCTCCAACTCAATGGTGAATTCTACCTCTCGTTGTGGGGGTAGTCCCGAAGCTCTTCCGAAATACATCCGGATAGTCTTGAACTATCGGAATATCAACCAATTCGACCGGTGGCCGCTTGTCTTGGTCATGTAACACCAATAACCAATGCATCCCTAGTTCAGTAATCTCACAGCCTTCATAGCGCTGATGACTCTCCCAGAATGATTGGGATTATCACCCCGAAAAATACACTCGACGCCATCATCTGATGTGACGGTCACCATTCGCTTACGGATGCTAAGCACAGCATTGTGACGATCCATCCAGTCGATACCTAAGATTACATCATCTTTAGGTAAATCAACCACAATCAAGTTGGACAACCACTCACGATTGTTCATGCTAATCGAACAGTTATGTACTTCACGACTCCCAATAATTCTTCTACCATCGGGTAGACCAATTACATAAGGTTCACAATCGGTAACATGATTCAAATGCAAACGACTCAAACAAGAACTAGTCAAAAAGGAGTGTGAAGCACCAGTATCAAAAAGAACACAAACGGGCTGAGAGTGGATCTCGAGAGTACCTGCAATCATGCTGGATTCGGGATCATCGGCTTTCTTCATCTCGTAGACTCTGGGTTTTGCAACCCCGGAAGCAGGTGTACCAGCTTGATTTCCACGGCCCATCCCTTTGTTTGCCCTGGTAGTCTGGTAAGAAGCAGACGGAGGAGCACGTTCCTGAACAGAAGACTGTACTGGAGCAAGAGATGCTACTGGAGCACGCCCGAGTCCACCCCGACAATAGCGAGAACGATGACCGTTCTTCCCGCAAGTGTGACAGGCAACGGCCGGCTTCGGACACTTGGAGCTGATATGCCCCTGGTCCCCACAGTTATAACACACGACAGGTGAGCTGATTGCCCGAGAGTGCGTTCATGTCGGTTTCGGTGCCATATGTGGCCGTTCAGAAGGATTTGGTAGAGGCTGGGGTTTCTTGAATACCCCCCGGTTACAGTCTCCTTGGATCTGGTTCCTGGATCTATTGTTGGAAAACTGAGGCTGCTTCTTAGAAATCTCCTTCGCAGTAAGTTCATACTCCAAAGCCTTCTCAATAAACTCCGGTAAGGTCGTACAGTGGTGATTGAGTAATTGCATCCTCATTCGGGGTTTAAGCCTCTTGAGGAAATATTTGATCTTATCAGCTTCCGAACGGACAACTGACGTAGCAAAAGGGAGAAGTGCTTGGAATTTTTCAAAGAATCGCTAACACATCCTCGTCTTCCGATGGGTGGGGTTCGATGTCTGGACGGTTTGGCTTCACGGAGGGTGCGGGATAGTAATGATCTAGCATAAGATTCTTGAATTCCTCCCAAGTACTCGCGCCATCGGCAGCCTCACGAAAGCCACCAAGTATGGGCACTCTTACTAAGGTAGTAGCCGCCACAAAGAACTCGATTTTCCTATGGGCACTCCACCATCTCGAGCAGTTTCTCGAAATGCTCTATCCAAAGGTACAATGTCGCAGCTCGATGAGCCTTCAAAAGTCGGAGGTCGCTGTCGTGATATGTCGCTAATAATCCGGCTCACGATCCCGCCAGGCACCAGAGGCGGAGGTTGTTGGCCCTGCTGTTGCCCAGTAGTATTTCTCTGCATAGCTTCCATCAGCTGACCCATTTGGGTCATCTGGGCCATCATACCCTGCATCACGGTGTAAGGATCGACACGTGCATTCTCTCCAGTGTGGTGTGATTGGTCCCTAGAAGGCGAATCACTGCCTGCGGAACTCTGTTCCACATTCGCGCGTCTGTTGGCTCGTGGTATCGGGATTCGGCCTCTTCCGCGGCCTCGTCCCCCTCTGCCACGACCTCTCGGATTCCTTTCCATATTGAAAGAATCAAGTCACTAGTACAATTCAATTTATCAATCATAATTCATGCTAAGTTAATAGCAACAGGAAATTTCATATCCAACATAGCAGTTCGTAAAGAATCACTGGCACCGCAGGTGCTACACACTCAATATCAACATCAAGTCGAAACAATTCAAATCACATAATTAGTTTAGGTTTTCCTCAAACAGATGAATTTTACCTTATGTTAGCAAGATGCCAAGATAAGTAAGGAGACCAATACGTCGTCAATATCATGCCAGTAATCAAATTATGGTTCATGAGAACATACCGTATTCGACGGGTCAGGCGCTTGCACAGGTTACACGTGGCACGAAGGTTTCTTGATGCTATTTCGATTCTACAATGACTCAAAATAAAAACACTCTCTCTGATACCATCTTCTGTAACAGCACGAAAACAGTGGCTATTACAGTGCCGTGGACCCCCTACCGGGACCCACCAAGCGATATCACGATATAAACTTACAACCTGACCACGTGGCACCGTACCACAATAAAAACCTCGATGTGGAGTATAAGTTATACATGTCTTTAATACGAGCAAACGTACACAGGATCTAAATTTGGTACAGACCATATGACGATGGGCAATACCTAACAGATTATAGTACATTCATCAAACACAAAATAAAATGAAAATCACGATAATACATAACCGAACATCAAAAGACTCGGGCCCCCCGAAATAACATCCTTCAAAACACTCCGTCGCCATTGTGCTCCTCCTGTGCCTTTCCCTTTCCTCGCCCTGAAATACAAGTATTTCGCCCCAAACCACAGGGTCAGCTATACATGACAATAATTCTCATGACATTATACAATTCATATATATATTGATCTCAAAGAAAACCATCAACTACTGAATATACCCCGAAGGCGTATAAACAATCAGTCCCAACTGTCGAACATAACCAAATATACGAACGACCATATAATATGGCTCAAGACGGACGTCACAGTACGTCCGATCCGGAAATGTGTCCGTGCACATGTCCACCCCGTATACGGAATCCAGAATATACATGGGACGATGTACCTAATTAGCCTCACGAACTACGTCTCGTGTGCACGATCTAAATGCGGAAAACATCCACGCATGATCATTAAGTGCCCGGCTAAAAATCCTACACATAACCAATCGGCGCGCAGATATGACTCCATAGATGTCACGATACAACATGACAATGAAACTCAACGAATTACACTTTTATCAAGGAATCGAACAACTCACCGAAGTGTCAACAAAGCTCAAAAGGACTAACGGTAACAAGGACGGTAATCATCCCTAACACCATGACAATACGATCAAGGGTATCACCATATCACGAATCATAGATTATCAGAACATTTCATACACACGAAATGCATAATAATCACAAGAATTCAACCATCATTATAACCAAGCAAGATAACTTGCCTCAATTCCGTAGATGAATAATCCTTCTTTGTATGGTCAAACGAATGGTATCCTCATCTAATAATACTCACGTGAACAAGCAACCTTGAATGAAATGTAATTCATTCAACAACATATTCGTACGATAACGGTATTATTACATAAATAATATTCGTAAATTTACTTGAATAAATCAATTATCCTATTGATCACTTTAATGTTCTTATTACAAATCATCATATGTTTATCATGTTCATTCGCATATTCTAACATTAATGTCAAATACTTGAAGTTCAGTTTATTACCAAAGTAACATTGTGAAAACATCTTTTCAAATCATCGGCACTTCCGATTACGATATAAGTTTGTGTTAATTACGTTCTTCATTATTTTACCAATAATTACATTAAAAACTGATTCCTATATGAAGCATAAGCTCAAGTTTTTAGTGCACTAAGAACATCATCTTAATTTACGTCTCTTAACATACACGGATTAATGAAATGGAATTCGGCTACTCATCTACCGCATTTGTATCACCATATTCACTACAATCCTCTTAAGAACATTATTAACATATTAATGTAATGTTTAACACCCTTTTAAGCTATCAACGAACTCGATTAACGTGATCATATGAAGATTACAACTTCCTTCTATCAAAATCTATTATTTTACTTTTGAAGAATTTATTAAAAGCCTAGTTATATCATTGGATACTTGAAATTCTAAAAGTAACTTCATCTCATCTTGTGAAGATCATCGTTAAAGGGTTAACATAATTCTTCCAACAATTTATTAACAATGTGTTGGTTTTAGAGGCCAAAATTATGGTTCCATATTACCTTCAAGAATCAATTGAATGTTCAAGACAAGTTTAACATTTCTCACCTTTAATCATTAAGGATTTCATCCCTAACATGTTCCTAGTGTTGAGACTATAATCAACTTCCGATTATCATGATATACATCAGGTTTTATGTATATCATTATCAACACAATCATATTATGAAATTATTTACATCAAGAAGTAACACTAATACCCTCAATGTTAATCTTCACTTAGTTTGAGCATGATTCAATTAACTTATCATGTTTACACTAGCTTAAACTAACATTATGTGAAGTATTTATCTACTAACATCATCATAAGCATAGATTTGATATGAGTTAAAGAAAGACCAACCTCAAAATGAAGAACAACACCAACACTTCAAGGGATACACTTCAATCTCTAACTCTCCAAGTTACCAATCAAGTGCTGAAGCTCCAACACAAGTTAGAAGGGCTAGAAACGGAGTTGGAAGGGAAGGGAATCGTTTTTCTCAGTTGGGAAATGAATGGCAAGTCATATTTTTATAACCTGAACTCGGCGTTACGTACGTTACAGAAAGGTGTTAACGTACGTTACAGTCCTTACGTACGTAATCTTATGATCATTACGTACGTAACCAATTTCATCAGATCTTTCTGCCTCAAAACACGCAAATCGTTACGTACGTAACTATATAGCTATTACGTACGTAATAGCCGTTGACTTGGCTGTCGCGATCGACTCCCGACCACCTACCCCGCCGGCCCCACCCGCCAAAGGCTGATCAGTGGATCTCCCGCATTACGTACGTTAACATATGGATGTTACGTACGTAAGGTGACGTACATAGCGTACGTTAAGAAGATAGGTTAACGTACGTTAAGTGCTATAACAAGCATAAATGGAATTCTCCAAATATCACCCAACAATTAATATAGTATGAATGACCATGATTCCAACTTAACATAATTCGTCGATATATTTGCTATAACAATACAGATATGGTGCAAAGATACTTGGTTTAAATCAGAAAATACAATAGTAAAGGCGAGGGTATTACCCCTACGAAGTACGGTATGTGATTTTGTGCCATAATTTAATTATCGGCAATATGAATTGATGACATGTTGATCCTTCTATCGATTTGTTGGAGTTTATCATGGTATTGATATTTTCGATTGACTTTGTTAGAGTTATCATAGTGATGCTATTCTCTACTAATTTTATTGGAGTTTAGCATTTTGTTGATATTCTCGGATTTCATTTTTGGAGTTTATCATTTTATTGGTATTTTCATATTTATTGGAGTTTATCATTTTATTTGATATTCTCGGATTTTATTTTTGGAGGTTATCATTTATTGATGTTTTTGGATTTTATTAGAGTTTATCTTTTGATATTCTCGGATCTTGTTACTGAAGTTTATTGGTTTATTGATCCTCCGAATTAAACTTTTAGCTTTATATTCGTTTTGACTTTATGTCAAGATACAAGACATTAAATGGTGTTGAGAATTCTGAATCACATTGACTTTATTATGATAAAAATATTGTGGAAACAACTGCAATGAAGATACAAACTTAAAATGATAGATTCACGAATAGACCTCACAGAGAAAGTGCTAGATCCAAAGCATGTTTTCGACTCGTGCTAGCATCAGTGCATATGATACGAATTGCAGTTGGATCAGGTTCAGGCGTATATGCGAGGAATTTATCGATCAATTCCTCAGGTGTTGTTGCACAAAGAAGGAGTCTTCGTGACAGTGGAGATGCAAAACCTTTTTTCCACTAGAGAATCCAGGAAAGCGAGGAGACCATCAAAGAATCCGTCGACGTTGAGTATCCCCACCGGCTTTTGGTAGATGTTCAGTTGTGCCCATGAGAGCATCTGGAATAGATCCTCCAACGTATTGAAACCTCCTGGAAGGACGACGAACGCATCAGCGTTATTACCCATGCTCATGATTCGATCATGCATGGATAACACTCTAAACTCATTCCCATAAGTCGGGCCAACAAGTGGTGAATCTGCCAAGGGTTTCAATATTACCCCTAAGATTTTTACATCGCCCAACGAAGCAGAGGCTGCCACACGACCCCTTAAACCTGTATTTCCTCCTCCGTATATCATACAGATTTTTCTTGCGGCCAACACTTCTCCGAAATTCTCAGCTGCTTTTCAGAAGCGGACATCTTTCCCAAGAGTGGCTCCGGCAAAGACACAGACAGATTGGATGTTATATAAAGGTGATGATGTCATTGATTTCTCGAATGAAAGTTATATTTAAGAGAGATATGTGATAATGAGAATGAGAATAGAGAAAGAACTTGAATGAGTTGAATACGATTAATTTCTCACTGACGCGACTATTTATAGTGGAAAGGCAGCGTGAATCAAGACAAGTGGAATTATGAATTACGAGAGAAGATTTTAAAAATCTATAGAACGACACTTGCTCGTGTAGTCACAGTAAAATGCCATTATCAGTGACATATATCAATTTTAGTGGGATACGAAATAGGCGACGAACTGCCTTTGTCCTATGTCCTTAAAAAAACATAGTAGATGAATTATTTATGCAAAATACACGGCGTCCAAAATTGAGAGCAATATGAACGTAGATAGTGAGATATAATATTATTATATTAGTTCCGATTTAATTTCGGAAATGAGAATTTTGTATTTTGATTAAACAAGGTGTTGAAATTTTGAATGAAAAGGTATATATATATATATATATATATATATATATATATATATATATATATATATTTACCGAATACTTTTATTTTGAAAAAAGCTAAAGTTTGTTATATATTATTTTAAAGCAGATGATCGAGGAATTTAAAATTCTTGTATCATATTGCGATCAAAAATATATTTCAAGGCAAATATATTTTGAACATTTTATTTTTCAAGTAAGTATTTATAATAAACTCTAAAGAAAATTATTTTCGAAAGGTGATGTCAGTGTAGTTGAAAAATAAGTGATATCATAATTCTTATATTGTAATTTGGAAACCTTGAAAATAATAATAATAATAAGAAGAAGAATTTTTAATGAATATTTTTTTCTTGTGGAGCTGATCTTCAAAATTCTTTTTGACCAACCTACAATTTTGAGTCATAGATTATAAATATTTTATAACATATGTGTTGATATCTTAATCAGGTTATTCTGTTTTTGAGGCGTTTATACGTATTGATTAAGAAACTTGTTAATTGAGAATTTATAATTTAACGGGTACTAGTGAAAACCTAGAAAAGTATATATAGATACTACATATGCGTTGTTTGAGTTACGAGTTAATGCGAGCATGACAATATTGGATAATATGGTTTGAGATGATTGATGATTACTGTGATATCGTGATGATATTTAGTATATGATAAATATTTGAGAATAAAATTATTTTGACTGAAAAGTTTTTAGAATGTATATGATATTTATTGATTTATGTTACTAAGCCGAGGTAATGTAAGATGTCGAATGGTATTCTCTGATGTCTTTGGACAATAGTTGGTGCGAATATGGCAGTGGACAACGTCAAGTTCCCTGATGAATTATTTGGTGAAGGTTATAGAAACTATCCGGACCGTGTTTCGACGCACGATGAGAGTGTGTTTATCGAGTGAATAATTGGTTAAGTCATAAGGGTATTTTTTATATTACGGATAGTTCACTGCTTAGGTCATTGAGAATAACTATACAGATTTGATGGAGTAATTCTGAATGCTCAGTAATTTTATATATCCGGATGATATAATTTTAAATACGTAGTGATATCCATATTGGCTTATTATTATTGTATTGAGTCGGCTGTTGGATCTATCGATGAAACGAATTGTTATTTGTGAGAGTCAAGTGGTAATGATAAAAGTGCAGAAAGATTACATGGTGAACAGAGTCTGATATTATGGGTTGGTACTCTAGTCGTTCTATCTTAAGTTTCGGTACGAAACTTATTTTAAGGGGGATAGTATCTAATACCACTGTATTTTTTCATATTTTATATGTGGATCTATATTTTTATTAAATGCCTAATTTGTAAATTGTCCGTAATAAAATCAAAGTTTTGCTTATTTGTTAAAATAAATTTTAATGATAAGAATTAATCATATAAGGACTGCTCAACTCTTCTGGTATCTTGTCTACATACGTGCATTTCACATCCCTCTTTCGTTATCTACCTACTATTGTGTTCTTATTTGTTATTTAAAATTTTCATGTACTTAATTATACAATACAAATTAATTTTGTTCAGGGCATATCACGGAAATAGTATGGTCAACCTACCAACCCAATACTCAATAATAACATATAATAGTACTATATTTTCTCTCATCTTAATCAAACTAAAGCTAAGATTCTCCACTTGTTGAATACAGCCTGGATAACACAAACAACAACTCCATTTTCTTATCAAATACAGCTGATCACCACATCATTTTTTTTCCATAATCCAACTTGCCAAATCCTTCATCCTAATAGACCAGTTTGCAAACTCATATGAAAACTTAAACTTCGTCAACATTAGGAATCAACAGAGATGTATTCAATTCATTCTATACATAGATTGTTCAATCGCTAGAAAATCGAACCGGACTTGAAGTGGTCCAGCTCTAGCATAGGACCTCCGAATGCCACTGAGGGAACAAGAAAACTACAGCTCGTCTTGTCGGAAAAATCAAGAACTGGATAAACCAGAAGCCCTAGTCACTTCAATGACTACCGTGAAAAGTTGCCGCCTACCACTGTTCGGAGCCGTTCGCCACCTCTGTCCAGATTGGATTTCCGCGGTCGTACTATTCATCTTGACCTCCATCGTGACTGACCGCCGCTGTTCTGTACTAGACGCTGACTCTCCGCCGGACATTACTTTGGAACAAATCAGAATCGGAGACCAAGTTGTGTCATCCATCAACCGCCACCATCGAGCGCCTTCCCCGGTGGAACCAATCAAAATTTGTCGCCATCGTACACTTCAGTTCTGAATTGCCGTTCGTCGTTGCCTCTCTCGCTGACGTTGCTGCTGTCCGCTGGTGGTGAGTTGTGTGTGTTTCGGAAGAGAGGGAGATGTGAAAAGGGAGCAGGGTTTACCAATCTGTAAACAAAATTAAGAAAGAAGGTGGTGATGGCTGTAGAGAATGAGAGTGAAAGAGAGTGAGAGAATATGAAGGAGAAAGGCAGGTGAGAAGAGAGAGGGGGTGGCGGATGAGAATTGAGAGTAATGGGACAGAATCGGTACTATTAAAAGGAAAAAGGGAATTATTAGGGTTTGGGTCAAGATGGAATTTGGGTTGGGTTTGGGCCAAATATACTTTTGGGCTGATTTATATATGGCCATGTATTTAATTGGATTGGATTCTTATATTACGTGGATATTAACCGGAGGAGATTTGGATATTTATCATTTAACTTGAGCTGGGATTTTGATCAATTGAAGAGCCTATTGGTTTCCGGATTAGCAGACGAATCTTGAATAAATTCAGATACCTTTCGATTTTGACCCAATTCAAGGTGTGATATCATTAAATTATTATCTAGTGATAATTAATCGAGTTATTAGAATCAAGTAAATTATCGATAATATTTTGATTATTTAATTGTGTATTAGGATATGATTATTGGACGTACTTTGGGGACCATTGAGTTCGTGAGCTATCCCGCGATCGGAAATTTCATTCGTTGGACCTAAGGTTGTTCGTTTGATTAATTGGTGTTGTTCATTCGATCGTCAGTCGTTCGTTCGCTCATTTCGTGGAGGACTCTTTGATCGTGCAGAAACATCTTACGTCTTTGGTATCGAGGCAAGTGAATTCTTGCCTGGTTATGATGATAATATGTCTTATATATGTTATATATATTTACGTTCATTTATGCTTTATGAACTTCGATTCATGATGATGTTATTATTGATCTTGTCGATCATCCATTGAGGAACGTTGGTTCCGAGTCTTATTTATACCCTCGTTGCATTTCGGTGAGTTGATTTGATCTTTGTTGGATTCGTATTTCCTTCGTTGAGTCGTTTGGTCCCTTGTTGGGAATTGTTAAGTCATTATTGAATTTCGATGTCACTTTTGTTATCTCGTGGCATTCCGGGTCACACTGGCGTGCCGGTTGGTATGTGCAGGATTTTCATGTCGGGCACATATAAAGTCGTATGTTGGTAGTTGACCTCCAATTGGACTGTGCACACGAGACGGTTACTTAGTGAGACTGATTAGGTATAAGACCACACGTGTATTTGATCGATACCCGTTGGTGGCTTGTGCACGGACACATTTCCATCCCGGGCGTAGTGTGGCGCCATCCTTTGAGCCGTAATTGTTAGTTGATTCATACAGCATGTTTGATTGCGTATGTATTCAACGGGATTAGGTTATAATCTGGCCGATTCACATTTGATCGCATGTGTTCGACGATTTGAGATTATGATCGAACTTGTGGTTTATACAGCATGTACGATTGCGTATATTCCGGTTTTGGATGATGATTTGTTAATTCACATAGCATGTGTGATTATGTATGTTCGACATATTGAGATTTATTATCTTGTGTAGGGTTGTTAGCGGTCCGAGTGAACCCGAAACCCGGTCAAGAATCGAACCGAAAAAACCGGGACTGAAACTCACTCGACAATTAACGAGTTCGGATTCGAGTTCTAAACATTGAACCGAAACCGATAAGACCCGGACCGAGAAAACCGGAAAAAGACCCGGTAAAATATATATATATATATATATATATATATATATATATATATATGGGCGCGTTGTATGCAGTACCAATATTAGATGCAGTACTTTACAGTACTAATGTATGCATGAGTTTTGTACTAATTATGCATGAAATATATGCATTTCGTGCATCAAAATTTTAACGCATTAAAATATGCAATATATTTGATGCATATAATCTAATATTTTAATGCATCGATATTTTGATCCATATACTGCATATTTTAATGTATTGAAATTTTGATGCACGAAATGCATATATTTCATGCATAATTAGTACAAAACTCATGCATAAATTAGTACTGTAACGTACTGCATCTAATATTGGTACCGCATAGAATGCGCCACTATATATATATACACACACTCACACACACACAGACCAAACAAGGCCTAAGGCCTTTGGTATATAAAATTTTTATTACTTGTTATTATATTTATTAATTATAGCAATAAAAAATTAATTAATAAATTGATAATAATAGATCTAATTAATACAAAATAATTAATAACAATACAATATAACATAGATCTAATTAATACAAAATAATTAATAACAAAATAATTAATAACAAAATAATTCCCTTGTTTAAAACCATCAGGGAATTGGGATTTTTTTCCCATCCCACATTGCTTGGAGCAACAAATTTAGCTCCCATCCACTACTATAAATAGGTGCTCACCCTTTCATTTTTTAACACATCAAACCTTAAGCCATCAATGGTGGTTCTAGCCCATTGGCTTGAGCCTTGCCTTGCGGCTTTGGGTTCATAACGAGTTCTTTTTTTGGTTCCTTGTGGTTTGAGTCTTCCAGCTTGAACCCGATGGTCTAAGCTTTAATGGCTTAAACTTGAGCATGGCTTGAACCTTGCTTCACCTTGAGTTCCATCACCATTTTGCTTAAGGTTTCATCCCACATTGGTGGAATAAACCATCTAAAAGCCTTGGTATCAGCTATAAATATGCCTCCTCCCTTCCACTACTCTCTCATTTCTGGATTCGGGTTTCCGGGTTCCGGATTCGGGTTTCAGATTCGGGTTTTGGATTCGGACCGGGTCTACCCGGTACCTATTTCGGACCGGTTCCAGATCTTAAATATGACCCAGTTTTCTTACCGGACCGGACCGGGTCTATCCGGTACCTTACCGGACCGGTTCCGGGTCTGTCAAAAACCGGGCCGGACCGGTCCGATAACAACCCTAATCTTGTGCAACTGACCCTGTGATTTTAGGCGAAATATGTTGTTTTATCATATTTCAGGTCGCGGGAAGGCTAAGACACAGGAAAGACAATGTGACGACGAAGAGTCTCAAGGATACTAGTCAAGGGCCCGAGTCTTCTTGTTTCCGGATGTATTTCTTTTCAGTTCCGCTACATTTTTATTCTCTCGTATTTGTATTGTATCGGTATATCTATCTTCATATAGAGTATACCTATGCTATGTTGGTCCTGGTCTGCTGGTGCATGTTAGCCAGAATATATGTATAACCTCCTCATCGTAGTATTTGGCAAACATAATGTGGTTCGGTACTGCAGTTATGTTATGTCAATTATTGTACTGTGTTTTGCTTGGTGGGTCCCAGTTGGGGATTCACGGCACTGTAATAACCGCCGGGTTTGGGGTGTTACATTGCCTCTCTTCCCAAAACGGAAAACACCTCGAGTCGGGGACACTTTTACCAGTACATGATCACCAACATCGAACTCAAGTGGTCGTCGACGATTATCTGCATACGACTTTTGGCGGCTCTGCGCCGTTACTAGACGACTCTTAATTACAGTGATCTTCTCGCGGGCTGCTAACAACATATCAGGCTTCGTACCAATGGATTCAGACAAGTCGTCCCAATACAAAGGGGACCTACAATGACGGCCATGCAATGCCTCATAAGGTGCCATCTTAATCGAAGCGTGCCAACTGTTATTATAGGTGAATTCCACCAACGGTAGTTAGGCTTCCCAGTCGTACTTCCAATCGAGAGCACACTCCCTCAACATATCCTCCAGAGTTTGAATAGTCATCTCAGACTGACTTTCGGTCTGAGGATGAAATGCCATACTGAAGTTCAACTGTGTACCCATCGCACGATGAACCGCCTTCCAGAAATGTGACACGAACCGTCCATCACGATCTTATACAATACTCTTGAGGGTACCATGCAGCCTCACAATCTCTTTAATGAACAATTGGGCCAATCTCTCGGGACCCCACGTATCCTTAATCTCCAAGAAGTGGGCTGATTTGGTCAGTCGATCTACAATCACCCAAATCGTATTCATAATCGACGGCTCGTCGGCAAGCTAGTAATCAAATCCATCGATATATCCTCCCATTTCCACTCGGGAATCGGGAGCGGTTTCAGCATGCCCGCTGGTCGCTGATGCTCAATATTGACCTGCTGACAGGTCAAACACCTCGAAACGAATTCTGCAACTTCCCGTTTCATATTACTCCACCAATAATAGAGATTCAAATCCTTATACATCTTGTTCGATCTCGGGTGGATGGAATATTGGGTAGCATGAGCCTCCTTCAGAATAGTGTTCCTCAACTCTTCATCCGCCGGTACACATATGCAATTTTTGAAGCATATTAGTCCATCCTCGTGAACCAGAAATCCAGGGGCTTTCCCCTAATCTACTTCTTCCCGAATTCTAGATAAGGACGGGTCCGTCATCTATTTCGTCCTGATTATCTCATCAAGGGACGATGAAATCTCAAGCGTGCAAAGTTGTCCCTGAATGCGCTGTAACCAGACCTCAATCTACGGCCTCATGAACTCTAACTGCAATTCTCTCTAAACAGTCAAGCGGGCAAGTATCTGCTCCTGTACTGTTTTACGACTCAAGGTGTCGGCAACCACATTTACCTTCCACGGATGGTAAAGGATCTCGATATCATAGTTTTTTATTAGCTCTAGCCACCTTCTCTGTCTCATATTCAACTCCTTCTGAGTAAAAATGTACTTCATGCTCTTGTGGTCCGTAAAAATCTGACAGGTAACTCTGTACAGATAGTGACGCCAGATATTCAAAGCAAACACCACGGCTGCTAACTCCAAATCATTGGTCATGTAGTTGACCTTGTAAGGTCGCAACTGTCTAGATGCATAGGCAATCACTTTCCCATTCTACATTAATACGCAGCCAAGGCCCTGTCTCGACGCATCACTATATACCACAAATCCTTCCGTTCCTTTTGGTAGAACCAGAACAGGTGCTGAAATCAATCAACTCATGAGTTCATCAAAACTTTGCTGACCAGCTTCCAACCACAAATATTTCTCATCTTTCCTCAACAGATTAGTCATTGTTTGACAAATTTTGGAAAAATCTTCCACGAACCATCGGTAATAGCCTGCTAGACCAAGGAAACTGCGAACTTCGTTCACGTTCTTCGGAGGTAGCCAGTCTCGAATAGCTTCTGTCTTCTGTGGGTCTACTCTCACCCCATCTGCTGATATCACATGCCCAAGAAAAATAACTTCAGGCATCCAGAATTCCCATTTAGAAAATTTTCCATAGAGTTGTTCCCGCCTTAACGCATCGAGAACCTGACGGAGGTGATACTCATGCTCTTCATGGTCACGAGAGTAAATCTGAATGTCGTTAATAAAAACGACTACAAAACGATCCAGATAATTAATAAAAACTCGATTCATCAACTCCATGAACACTGCCGGTGCATTAGTCAGTCTGAATGGCATGACAACGAACTCATAATGCCCATAACGAGTACGAAAAGCTGTCTTTGGAATGTTAGACTCTCGAATCCTCAGCTGATGATACACGGATCTTAAGTCGATCTTGGAAAATATAGCGGTGCCTTGGAGCTGATCCAGCAAATCATCAATACGAGGTAATAGATATTTGTTCTTGATTGTTACCTTGTTCAGCTCACGGTAATCAATACACAAACGCAGAGATCCGTCTTTCTTCTGTACAAATAACACCGGCGCTCCCCAGGGGATGCACTAGGTCGAATGTAGCCCTTTTCAGTCAACTCCTCAAGCTAGCTCTTCAACTCCTGCATCTCGGTCGGTGCCATACGATACGGTACTTTCGAAAGTAGGGACGTCCCTGGCTCCAACTCAATGGTGAATTCTACCTCCTGATGTGGGGGTAATCCTGGCAACTCATCTGTAAATACATCTGGGTAGTCTCGAACTACCGGGATATCGATCAACTCAACTGGTTTGTCGATTTTCTTGGTCATGTAGCACCAATAACCAACACACCCCTGATTCAGCAGTTTCACTGCCTTCATTGCGCTAATGACTCTCCCAGAATGACTGGGATTATCACCCTGAAAAATACACTCAACACCATCATCAGCTGTCATGGTCACTATTCGCTTACGGACGCTAAGTACGGCATCATGACGATCCATCCAATCAATACCCAAGATCACATCATCTTTAGGTAAGTCAACCACAATCAAGCCTGACAACCACTCACGATCATTCACGCAAATCGGACAGTTCTGCACTTCACGATTCCCAAAAATTCTTCTACCATCGGGTAGACCAATTACATAAGGTTCACAAGCGGTAACATGATCTAATTGCAAACGACTCAAACAAGAAGTAGATAAAAAGGAGTGTGGAGCACGAGTATCAAAAAGGACACAAATGGGTTGAGAGTGGATCTCGAGAGTACCTGCAATCATGCTAGCTTCGGGATCGTCGGCCTTCTTCATCTCATAGACTCTGGGTTTTGCAACTCCAGTACCAGGTGCACCAGCTTGATTTCCTCGGCCTATCCCTTTGTTTGCCCCGGTAGTCTGATAAGAAGCGGATGGAGGTACACAGTCCTAAACAGAAGAGTGTACTGGAGCAAGAGATGCTACTGGAGCACACCCGGTTCCACCCCTGCAATAGCGAGCACGATGTCCATTCTTCCCACAAGTATGGCATGCGACGGCTGGCTTCGGGGATTTGGAGCTGATGTGCCTCTGGTCCCCATAGTTATAGCATACGATAGGTGATCTGATCGCTCGAGAGTGCGATCCGGTCAGCTTCGATGCCGTATGTGGCCACTCAGAAGGATTTGGTACAGACTGGGGCTTCCGGAACGTCCCCCGATTACTTTCTGCCTGGGTCTGGTTCCTGGATCTTTTGTTGGAGAACTGGGGCTGCTTTTTGGAAATCTCCTTCGCAGTGAGTTCGTATTCCAGGGCTTTCTCGATGAATTCCGATAGGGTCGTACAGTGGTGATTAAGTAACTGCATCCTCATCCGGGGTTTTAGCCTCTTAAGGAAATATTTGATCTTGTCAGCTTCCGTACGGACAACTGACGTAGCAAAAGGAAGAAGTGCCTGGAATTTCTCGGCAATAGCTAGCACATCCTCGTCCTTAGATGGATCCGAGTTCAACAACTCTGTCAATTAGGCCTCACGGAGTGGTGCGGGATAGTAACGATCTAACATAAGATTCTTGAATTCTTCCCAAGTACTCGCGTCGTCAGTAGGCCTCACAGAAAGCCACCAAGTATGGGCGCCCTTACTAAGGTAGTAAGCCACCACGGCAACTCGGTTCTCTTCTGGGCATCCCACCATCTCGAACAGTTTCTCGAAATGCTCTATCCAGTGTACTATGTCAGCAGGCTCAAAAGTGCCTTCAAAGGTCGGAGGTCGCTGTCGCGATATGTCACTAATGATCCGGCTCACCATTCCACCGTGCATCGGAGGCGGAGGCTACTGTCCCTGCTGTTGTCCATTTGTAGCATTCCTCTGCATAGCTTCCATCATCTGACCCATTTGGGTCATCTGGGCAATCATGCCCTGCATAATCACATAAGGGTCGACATGGGCACCCTCATGCTGTTCGGTGTGGTGGGACTGACTCCTAGTAGGTGAATCACTCCCCGCCTAGATTTGTCCCCCATTCGACCGTGTGTTAGCACGTGGCCTCGGGATTCGGCCCCTTCCGCAGCCTCGACCCCCTCCTCCACAGCCCCTCAAATTACGTTCCATAGTGAAAGGATCAAACAATAATCATAAGCACAATTCAATTTACATTTTCATGGCCAGATTATGAATTTATTATAATAACCGGTTGTAAATTCATTCATTATCACTCAGTAAATTATTTTCACTCATTAATAATCATTCATCTTTCACGTTCATTCATTTGTGTTCATCGTTGGCGTATTTTAAGCCGTGTATCAGTTACCGATTGTTCAACTTCGTTTGAGAATCGAGATTAGAGTATTATCATAATCATCATGATTGGTAGTCTTGTGT
Organism: Orobanche coerulescens; assembly: GCA_033398695.1. Lineage (NCBI taxonomy): Eukaryota > Viridiplantae > Streptophyta > Magnoliopsida > Lamiales > Orobanchaceae > Orobanche > Orobanche coerulescens. Next base: position 109,367,835 of record CM065819.1, read on the forward strand.
TGGAATTATCACCTATTGCATGTTATTGGACTCAATTACATTCATACAAGTATCATATGTCGGATCATTCATCATTGGTAACGAGAAGACAGAGTTGTCGGATTTTTGTCATTTCCAGCAGTGAGTTACGGCCGTAACTGATCATCATTACGGCCGTAACATGCATTCGTGGAATTGGTGTCTTTCTGGACGAAGACAACTTAAGGCCGTAAGTCATTCTAGTTACGGTCGTAAGCACGAGGGTACGTCCGTATGTTTTGGGAGACTACAGCCGTAGCATGCATTCATTGGGCAGGAGGGTGTTTCTGACGAAGACAATTTACGGTCGTAAGTTCGGCAAGATACGGCCGTAAGTGTTGTTGTTACGGACGTAAAGTGGTTATGGTACGGCCGTAACTCAGACAGTGTGTTCATTATCAGTTTTTGGACGAAGTGTTGTTACGGACGTATGTAAAGGATATTACGGTCGTAAGGCCGTTGACTTGGAAAGTTACGGCCGTAAGGTGTCAGAGTTGCAGTCGTAACTCTGCGCAGTATTTAAAGGCTTGGACGGGATTTTATTGCTCATTTCGCCATTTCCTCACTTTGGTTCCGAGAGAGAAGTTTTGTGGGAGAGATTTTTCATCATCAAACACTTATGTGTTCGGGTTTTATCATCTTCATTCGTTTGTGAAGCTTGGGAAGTCGATTAACAATAGTTTTGACAGATTGAAGAGGTTGGATCTTCAAAAGATAATTTTCTCCAAACCTTAGATTTCGATTTTAAGATGGAATATGATGTTTTGGATGTGATAATCATAATATATGAAGATATATACGTATGATTATGAGTTGGTATGAATATTCATTGGATTATTGAAGGATTATTCAAAACCCTTTTGAAATGTTGATTTCGGAATTGGGGTTTCGATTTAATGTTGTGGGAATCTCGGAATTATGTATTCATATCGGATTATTGATCATGTTGAAGATGTTTTGTTGGATTAAACCACTCCTTAGAGGTGTGGTATCGATATAATTGAGGTTGGTTGTAACTATTGTAGATTGGTTACAACGTGTTTGTTATAATGCCCCTATGAATTTGGATTTATCGTATCGACGTTTTGAGTTGGTTGTGATCGTGTTTGATTCGTATATTAAGCGGATTATTGGTAATTGTGTTATTCAAGGTTGTTCGAGTGACCGGTATTTCCCGTTTAGGACTTTTGTTCGAGGGAGGACATTTCATCACCGGTATTTGAGTAAGTTAATTCTTACTCGGTTAAAAGGATATTCATTCCTTTCGTTGTTGTTCATTCATATTCATAATTCATTCATGATATATTACACATGTCGAGACTTGTAATTATCAAACTAATCATTCAATTCACGAGGAACGATGGTTCCAATCATTTCAGTGAGCTATCATTCATTTCATTATTATTTCATCTCGGTGAGTCATTCTTGACCCTTTTCGATTTGTTATTCATTTATATTCATCATGGTTACTTTTGTTCTTGTGGCCTTCTGGGTTCATATTGCGCGGCCGGGTGGTTATGTGTGGAATTTTTAGTCGGGCACACGATAGTCATGTGAAGGGTTCACCAGCACAATGAACTGTGCACATCCGTGAAACTAATTAGGTACAAGGACGGGTGTGTCCGGACACTCGTCTTGTGCACTTGCACATCCCATTACGGGCGTACTATGATGCCCCTCTTCAGCTTGCTTTCATGTCATATATATTTAATGATTGTGCTTGTTCAACTCTTGAGGATTGTTGTTCTGTGTAACTGACCCCATTGGGGATATTGTTTTTAGGTCATGGCAAGGCAAAGACACGGGAAGAGAACGTTGATGGCGAGGAGTCCCAGTGATACTAGTAGGGGTGCCCAGTCTCTTTATTTATTCATGTCTTCTTGTTGTGTAATTTCCGCTGCAGTCCGTTTGGATTTCATTTCATTTAGTGTTGTATATTTTATCTTCATATGAAATATACATGTATTCAGTATTTTTCCTGGGTGTTCTTTACTTGAAACTCCTCATCGGAGTAATTGGTAATATAATGTGGTTCGGTACTACAATTATATTATTTAATTAATTAATTCGCATTCACCTGGTGGGTCCCAGTTGGGAGTTCACGGCACTGTAATATCCGCCTAGTTCGGGGTCTTACAGAGTTGGTATCAGAGCATGGTTTTGAATACTACCTTCCGAGTCATGTCTCATTTGAAATCATTGTTCATCAGACTAGTATCATTGGACTTTCGCGTCACGTGTGACCTGTGCAAGCGCCAAACCCCTCAGACCGAAAGAATTGTAAGATTTCTGACGCCATGGTATAATTTCTGGAAATAAGAATCACTCATTCATAGTCAACAATCCTCAATCATCATTTTCATTTTTATCATGTCGATCATGTTAACTCATTAATCACTCAGTTCATTTCATTACTCAGATGTTGATCTTGTGGATCATATCATTAATCTTGTTAACTTGTTCAAGATAATCATTTCAAGAATTTCATCAGATAATCATGTCAAATCAGTTGATCATTCACGTAATCATTGTGTTAGAGCGTGTATGCTCATTATTATCACTTCATAACGTAATCATAATGCGGTACTCATACGAGATCTATAATTATCATGTGACTTTGCTACTTCAGTATGGATAGAGTTGTCAGAGGACGCAGGGGAAGAGGCCGTGGTGCGGGCCAAAACTCGGGAGCTCGTGTCAATACACGGGCGAACGCAAGGAATAATGCTAATTCATCGAGCACCGATGCTGCCACTCATTCACCTGGAAATAATCATTCACCGTCAGGAAGTCGTACCCGAGATAAAACTCAATCAGAAGGTGTACGGGTCGATCCACTTGCTTTTATGCACGGCATGATGGCCCAGATGACTCAGATGGCATGCCTCATGTAGACAATGCAGAACTCAACTGCTCAGAATCAACATGCTCCTCCGCCGCCACCTCAGAGGTAAGAGAGGGGTGTGAGCAGTATTAATGGCGACATCTCTCGCCAGACACCACCTACTTTTGAGGGCTCGTCTGGGCCGGCGGATATTGTCCACTGGCTTGAACACTTTGAGAAGCTTTTTGCTATGGTATATTTCCCCAAAGGGCATAAAGTTTCAGTCACGGCTTACTATCTGGGTAAGAGTGCTCACTCTTGGTGGGTATCTTTGAAGCCCACCGATGGATCTTGTACTTGGGATCAATTTAAGACCCTCATGATGGAGAGGTATTATCCGGCCCCACTCAGAGAGGCCAAGTTATCAGAATTACTCATTCCCGACCCCTCAGCGGAAGACGACGTTCTTGCCATCGCCGAGAAATTTCAGGAGCTACTTCCTTTCGCCTCATCTATTATCCACTCCGAGGCGGATAAGATCAAGTATTTCAGTAAGAGGTTGAAACCTCATATGCGGATGCAATTGCTTAATCACAATTGCACCACTCTGGCCGAATTCATCGAGAAATCTCTTACTTATGAGCTTACTGCTAAGGAGATTGCTAAGCAACAACCTTCATCTGCTAGCAAGAAATCCATGAATCGTAATCAGTCAGAAGGCAGTCAGGCAACCTTCAAGAAGCCTCGTGCGGGCCCTACTTTTTCTGAGCGACCTCCTATGGTGCCTAGACCCGCAGAATCTCAGTCCCGAGCGGCCAGTTCGGCCATCACCTATTTCAACTGTGGAGAACAGGGTCATTTCAGCACTAAGTGTCTGAGGCAGACTATCACGTGTAATAACTGTGGGATTGCTGGGCATAAGGCCCGTTTTTGCCGAAGAGACTCCAAACCTACTCTGGCGATATCTGAGGCCACGAAGCATTCAGCTGTTCAGAATTAGGCCACTCAGTCCACGTCGTTTAAGACGACGGGAGCAAACACAGGCGGAGCCCACAGCTATCAGACGGGAGCATCCGGTTCAGGGGCCGACAAGCCCTGAATTTACGAGATGAAGAGGACCGACGACCCGGAGGCCCGAATGATCTCAGGTACACTCGAGTCATGCTTGAGTAGACTTCATTTGGATAGTGCTACATGTTGGAACATTTTGTTCCATACATGCTATAATGGTGTTTTAATGATTAAAGTTGATAAACAAAACAAAACAACAAAAAGACAAAGCAAAGCATCGAAGGAATCGAAGTGCAAAAAGCTGGAAACTGCATGCCTAACCTACGTAACTCAGATATCATAACATACATAAGAGTGAAAGATTAACGTACGTAACGAGGACACATTAACGTACGTAATGTGTTCAAATCAGATGAACGTTGGGAAAAGTCGAGTCAAAGTAAAAAAGGCGGAAATGGATATATGACGTCAGTAATGACGTAGACTTAACGTACGTAATAGATTGTTGATAACGTACGTAAGGAAAGAAACGAATGTTACTGGACTAAAACTGGTACTTGCTAACATACGTAACGAGATCGATATAACATACATAAACATTGTAACATACGTAATACAGTAATGATAGCGGCCGTAATCAATGCACAGGGAGCTAACGGCTAGTTGAGGCTTTGGAGCCTATAAATACCACATCCTTGGTATTCATACATACAACAACGAAGAGCAAACGATTTATTGATCATATATTCATATTGATATTATTGTTGTTGTGATATTGAGCTTATATTGTTAGTTTGAGTGTTTATACATTCAACATCATACACGAGAGGTAAAAGAAAAGATACGATTGGATTCGGTATTATTAGGATCAAGGATCCGGCATTATTAGAATCGCAATCGATATCTTCGTGAGGTTTATCTAGTACCGATAGAAATCTAGAGTGGTTGATTCTTTGTCCAATAGAAATGGAAAACGGTTTAACTTGGACCGACACAAAGACAAGTACGAGTGGTTTATCACGGACCAATAGAAGACGTGATTGTAACGGTTATCCCTCGACCGATAGAAGAGAAGTGCAGAGGTTTTTATCTTCAACCTATAGAAAAAGATACCGAGAGAGGACGTAGGCTCGATTATAGCCGAACCTCTAAAATTCGTGTGTCATTTATATTCCGCACCTTTATATTCACGCTTCCGCACAACGGCGCATTTTCTGATCTTGCTCCAACAATTGGTATCGGAGCGGTTCATCCAATACACGGCTTAACATCCGAGGAGTCAATCCAAATGGCATTTCAATTTGCACTGAATGAAGATCTTTTGTCGAACCAATCTCCATTCTTATACGGATCAAATTATTTGAAACGAAAAAGAAGATGTCAATCTTCATCCGAGCTTATGATATTGAGCTTTGGAAGATCATATGTCTAGGTCCGAAAATTCCCACGAATTCCAACAGAACTATAAAAAGTTTCGAAGAATATGATGATATAGATTGGGAGAACGATCACCAAAATTGTAAGGCAACGCAAATGCTTTATTGTGCCTTAAATCAGGAAGATCTGGACCATATTTCCTCGTTGTTGTGCGAGATTTATTCACCTCAATGGGCGATCAACTACAAGGCCGAGCAACTGAGTCCACAACCAAATCAAGCTACGACAAACTTGCCTAAAACGGAGATAACAGTCCACCTTCGAGTATCTAGCGATCGACTCTCAAGGCGATCGCCTTTGGCATATAACGATCATCTCTGGTGCCCGACCTAAGACGACCGTCCTGTGCCGCGAACAAGACCTTCGTTTGTCAAAGTCTACGAAGACTAGATCTCAAAGCAACGCCCATGTGCAAATCCGCGACAGGCGCCGCATTTCATGGATCGTTGACCACAGCCTATCACCACCTTATCACCTACCGACAAACCCGCCAAAAGGTACAAGGTGGGACCGCCCGTGACAGCGACTCAGACGCGTGCAGACTTCTCATTGGACCGCACAGCTGGCTTCCAGCAACTCCTACGGACTGTAAGGGGACCAGACCATGTGCTAAAGACGATCGCCTGCTTATTATAATACAGCAAAGGCGATCGCCCAACACCTCCCAGTGCTATATATAGAGAACCCCCAGCAATTGGAAAAAGGTTCTACATTCAGTTCAGAGAAAACGCTCAGTTGGAAATTCAGTTGGCAATTCATTCCTTTCAGTTCCAACTTCATTAACGGAAATACATACAAACGCATACATTCCTTCAGGCTTTTGACTTCCTCTCCCGAATCTACCTCAGGATTTCTCTCTCAGCACCTCTCATCCAGAAGACGGTCGGCAGAGGCAAGAACTCCCTGCAGTACAAATTCAACGAGACTCACAAGCCTAGGAACTCAAACATACAGCTAATACACACCGTGAGAGACTGTCGATCTCTCATCGTCGTCATAGCTTGCCAACATTGTTACAAGAACTCACAGAGCATCATATCTGGTTCTTCCGGCAATCTTCACGCTCTATAGCTTAGATAACTAGAATCGTTACACTCATTGTAATAATATTCTAACATTAATACTTGTACCCCAGGATATTTGTATTAATAACATCTCGCGAGAGCATTTAAGCCCGGGACTAACAACCCCGGCAAATCTTGTGTTATTTATCTTCTCTACGGAAGTGCTCTCGCACTTTGTTTGTTATTCATCCATTCCAGCAATATCTATCTCCGGATAATATTTTGGGTAGCAACAATTGGCGCTAGAGGAAGGGGATCTTAACCTTCATTCTTATTCCTACCGTCCCGAAGAACACTCACTGTTCTTGGGGCATATACTTGAAGTGACACTCACTGCGCTTCAAAGAAAGGCTTCAGAATCATGACGTCCACCACCACGTCGAAAAGAGCCGCTCTCCGAACCGCCGGACACCATATCCCGGCTCAATCCGAGCCTCAGCCGACGGCAGAAGAAAGTCGCGGCAATGCGAGACTCTCGATCCCGCACTCGACCAGTTCCAAACCGAGGAACAGATCGAGGAGGCTATGGCCATCCTAAAGGAGCGATGGAGAGCATGCGCGGTGCCCGCAATGACTCCCTCGGACATCCGCCGCGTGGGCAAACAGAAATTTAAAGGGCTACTGGGCGAGCGATCGTCAGAATGCCCCGATTCGCGAGAAAAGGCTCTCGCACGGCCGGACGGTTCTGTATTCAGTCGCTTGGGAAGTGACCCATTATGGCGACCGGGGCATTCTGGCCCCAACCACTCCGTCACCAGGAGTTCGTCATACCCAACTCGCAGCCGAACACAAGTCAGCCGTTTGACTTCCACTCCGAATGCCAGGGGGTCAGTACTTGATCGCCTCGGCTCCCGCTCCGAGCGCCTAGCCGCGAGCAGCCAGGCCACGGCGATGGCTGCTATGCAACGCCAGCTCGACGAGATAAAAGCACTCTTGGATACTGGGGCAAGCACCAGTAGAGAGATCATCGGACCGACCGAGCCACTCGCGGTCCACATCGAGCTTGCCCCGGTGCAACCAAGGATCGCTCCTCCCAAAACAGCTCTTTATGAAGGGAGATCGGACCCCGAGACACACCTAAGTAAGTTCCGTATTTACATGACCGGGTGTGGGGCATCAGATGCAACCAAATGCTGAATCTTCCCGTTAACATTGGGTGAGATGGCCCATAGGTGGTACATCTCACTACCACCACGATCAATCATCTCCTTTGAGAAACTGGCGAATGACTTTACGTCATACTTTGCCGCCAAGGTCAACAAACCCGAAGGCCCCCACCGCATGATGAAAATCAGGCGGGGGAAGACGAATCCGATGTAGATTACATCGACCGAGTAAACGAAATCGTCCTCACCGGTGAGCCCATCAGCGACGAGCTCGCTCTCTACTCGGTCCTGGGAGGATTCTACGGTCATTCACCCATGTTTAGACATCTCACGAAGGACATCCCCCCAACCTACGCGATATTCCGCGCTAAGGCTGCCGACTTTCTGGCCAGGCAAAGGCTACTCACCCTCCGCCTAGGCGAGGAAATGCCTCCTCCTGTCCGAAAGACGGCGATTGCCAAAACCCAAAAGACGGTCTCCAAGCCATCCGGAGACCACAAGGCCTTCGGGGATGTGGAAGCCCATCTTCTCCACAAGTTCAATCGAACTCCAGCCCACATTTTCTACGCCATCAAGGGGCGCGAACCGCTAAACAAGCCAAAGGCGATAAGGGACCACGGTCATCTGGACCACAATCAATATTGTGCCTACCACAAGAGTCCCGGCCACAGCACCAACCAATGCCGCGACCTCCTCAGACAACTCTGGAGACTGTTCGAAGAAGGAAAGTTGGACAGCTTATTGGCTTAGCCGGAGCCCCACCAATCTCCCAACACGGTCGCCCGAGTCGAACACGAACAGGCCGGAAAGCTCATACGAGCCGACTCCTTGATCAACCTAGGCGACCGTATCTACATGCCTCAATCAAGAGAAGGGAACTTCGGAAGTCTCTCCCCGATTTCCCGCCTCATCAAATCAAAGGCTACTGCATGAGCAAACACGTCAAAAAAGAGGATGACTCGCTCGCCCTCTAAGTTTCGTCATCAACATGATGGACCTAGGCAGCGATCGCCTCCCATAGCACAACGTATATCGTCGAGGATCATCATCTGACATGATGGTCCGAGGTAGAAGTGTGCCGCCATGTTCGCGAAAATCGATTAAGCCGACGATCCGTCCATGCAAGGTTCCTTTGGGCTCTGATCGCTTGCCCTTCGTTTAAATACGAGGCGGGCATAGCCGAAGGTCTCTCCAAAGCAAATATGAGGATTACTCGCTCGCCCTCTAAAGTTCGTCATATATATGAAGAACCTAGGCAGACGATCTCCTCCCCTTACACAACGTATACCGTCGAGGATCGTCATCCGACTTGATGGTCCGAGATAGAAGAGTGTCGCCATGGTCGTGGAGGACGATGGAACCGTTCTCTGTGCCCATGCAAGGTCCCTTTGGGACACGATTGCCCGCCCTTCGTTCAAATACGAGGTCGGTGTAGTCTGAGGGCCCTCCAAAACTAATCTGTGGACACGTTCGCCCGCCCTCAAAGGTCCATCACTTAACATGGTGGGTCCTTCTCGGACAATGCGACGCGTCCCTCCCCCCATCTCAACGTATACCGTCGAGGGTCACCATCTTAATGGCGGCCCGAGGTAGAAGAAGAGCTAACAAGCCGCGGACGTGGAGTTGATTAATCCAACGACGCCCCGCGCAAGGAATCTTCCAGACCAAGACCGCACGCCCTTCGTTTAAATACGAGGCGAGGCGCAGCCTTCGGAGGACCCTACCAATTAAGTGAGTCGTGAGAACTTAGCCATCAGACGGAATGTCGCTCGCGCACAAGACACGGTCGTGGAGATCGGTCCCTCGAACTCCGCGATCGTGCACAGCTCCTCAAGACCGAGATGGACGGCCTTTCGAGGATTCGACAAAATTGAAGACCGCTCGCTCAACGATTTATTTTCATCCCCTTACTTTCACTAAGTGAACAAAAACAAGGGGGAAGAGTGTGGAGCTATTTACGATACGATCGTCCTATTCAATTACATACGGAGATTGGCATTTATCGGATATTTGTGCAGCGATCAAATTTGTTGTAAAAGTTATCTATACGAGTTTATCAATTCACTTGGAGCTACACTCGCAACAATCTCTCCTCACACATTTGTACAAAGTCAAGCAAAAGACTCAGAAAAGTAATCATTCAAGTGATAAATCGAAAAAGCAAACATTCATTTCATTACTTGAAGTCTCAGAAGTACATACGCGGTCGCCCGAAGGCCTAAGTATTACAAGAGAAAGCTACAAAATTGCAAGGCAAAGAGCTAAAACAACAAGAACGAAGAGCCTCAGGCCCCTGCCTGGCCTTCGCCTTCAACCTCTGGATGTAATACATACATCCTTCAATTGGAAAAAGGTTCTCCATTCAGTTCAGAGAAAACGCTCAGTTGGAAATTCAGTTGGCAATTCATTCCTATCAGTTCCAACTTCATTCACAGAAATACATACAAACGCATATATTCCTTCAGGCTTTTGACTTCCTCTCCCGAATCTACCTCAGGATTTCTCTCTCAGCACCTCTCATCCAGAAGACGGTCGGTAGAGGCAAGAACTCCCTGCAGTACAAATTCAACGAGACTCACAAGCCTAGGAACTCAAACATACAGCTAATACACACCGTGAGAGACTGTCGATCTATCATCGTCGTCATAGCTTACCAACGTTGTTACAAGAACTCACAGAGCATCATATCTGGTTCTTCCGGCAATCTTCACGCTCTATAGCTAAGATAACTAGAATCGTTACACTCATTGTAATAATATTCTAACATTAATACTTGTACCCCAGAATATTTGTATTAATAACATCTCGCGAGAGCATTCAAGCCCGGGACTAACAACCCCGGCAAATCTTGTGTTATTTATCTTCGCACTTTGTTTGCTATCCATCCATTCCAGCAATATCTATCTCCGGATAATATTTTGGGTAGAAACACTCGTGTAATAGTGCCAAAGAAATTTGGAAAAAGTTAGAGGCAACTCACGAAGGAACAAATCAAGCAACATGGAGCGATGAAGATGAAGATGGTGATCTCAATCAAAATCTCGCTCTCATGGCACGAAGCTCATTCGACGATAGTGATGTCGAAAGTCAAGTGAGTAACTCCTACAATGAACTTTTCGAAACATTTGAGTTATTACATACGGACTACCAAAATGCATTATCCGAGGTTAAATCCCTTAAATCTAATAATAAATCATTGGAAATTGAAAATTCCAAAATTCTTGAAAAAGGAAAATTTGTCGAGATCAATCATTCAAAATGCATTGAAAACGAAAATATTTTAGAGGATGATCTTATTAAAATTCAAACCGAGCTCAAAAATTTGACGAAGAAATTTTCTCTCGGAAACGAGAAATTTGAAAATATGCTCTCGGTTCAAAATTTTACTTTAAATAAATAGGGGTTGGGATTCACACCTCGTTCTAAAATTGAATCCTTAAATTAAAAGATACACCGTTGTGAAAAATGTTTGAAAATCGGGAATCACATTTCTAACTGTAAAAGCCCACACCGGACGATTAAAATTAAAAATATTTGGGTTCCTAAAGGAACAAATATTTCAAATAGCGTCTATGTTTCAAATGAAAAACCAACTATAGGTTGGATCCCCAAAAATTGATTTTTATCAGAATATATTTTACTTAGGGGGAGTAATAATTTTTTAAAGGGGAGATAATATTTTCAGGGGGAGTTTATACTCTATTCATACATATAATTATATTTATCAATTGATATCACGTATTTATCATTTTATTGTCTTTTATTACACTTTTTGATGAAGACAAAAAGGGGGAGAAAGGAGAATGGGATTAAACCTGAAAGGAAAAAAAATCGAAGAAAAGTCGAAAAGTTGAAATTGAAAAGCAAAATGGAAGTTGAAAGGAGAAAAGGAGAAGAAAAAGTCGAAAAGATTAAGTTGAAAAGAAAAATGAGGAGACGTCGAAAAGATGATGAAAATTTGAAGAAATCGAAAAAGAAATGGGAGAAGAAACTAACGAAACGGATAAAGTCGAAAAACATTGGTCTGTACACATATACATATATTTGTATTTTTGCAGGTAAATCCCATTGACCAAGTGTTGTTTTGTAATCATCAAAAAGGGGGAGATTGTTGGAACATTTTGTTCCATACATGCTATAATAGTGTTTTGATGATTAAAGTTGATAAACAAAACAAAACAACAAAAAGACGAAGCAAAGCGTCGAAGGAATCGAAGTGCAAAGAGCTGGAAACTGCATGCCTAACGTACGTAACTCAGATATCATAACGTACGTAAGAATGGAAGCTTAACGTACGTAACGAGGACACGTTAACGTATGTAATGTGTTCAAATCAGATGAACGTTGGGAAAAGTCGAGTCAACGTCAAAAAGGCGGCAACAGATATATGACGTCAGTAATGATGTAGACTTAACGTATGTAATGGATTGTTGATAACGTACGTAAGGAAAGAAAGGAATGTTACTGGACTAAAACTGGTACTTGCTAACGTACGTAACGAGATCGATATAATGTACATAAACATTGTAACGTATGTAATACAGTGATGATAGCGGCCGTAATCAATGCACAGAGAGCTAACAGCTAGTTGAGGCTTTGGAGCCTATAAATACCACATCCTTGGTATTCATCCATACAACAACGAAGCGCAAACGATTCATTGATCAGATATTCATATTGATATTATTGTTGTTGTGATATTGAGCTTATATTTTTAGTTTGAGTGTTTATACATTCAACATCATACACGAGAGGTAAAAGAAAAGATACGATTGGATTCGGTGTTATTAGGATCAAGGATCCGACATTATTAGAATTGCAATCGATATCTTCATGAGGTTTATCTAGTACCGATAGAAAGCTAGAGTGGTTGATTCTTTGTCCAATAGAAAAGGAAAACAGTTTAACTTGGACCGACACAAAGACAAGTACGAGTAGTTTATCACGGACCAATAGAAGATGTGATTGTAACGGTTATCCCTCGATCGATAGAAGAGAGGTGCAGAGGTTTTTATCTTCAACCTATAGAAAAAGATATGAGAGATGACGTAGGCTCGATTATAGCCGAACCTCTATAAATCCGTGTGTCGTTTATATTTCGCACCTTTATATTCACGCTTCCGCACAACGACGCATATTCCGATCTTGCTCTAACACTATTAGTTGTGAACCTTATGTCATTGGACTACCTGACGGTAGAAGAATTATAGGAGATCGTGAGATTAAGAATTGTCCAATTCAGCTTAATGGCCGTGTATGGCTAGCAGACATGATCGTGGTAGATTTACCGAGAGACGACGTCGGGTATTGATTGGATGGATCGTCATGATGCCATCCTTAGTGTTCGTAAGCATATGGTCACTATCATTTCAGATGACGAAGTCGAGTGTGTATTTCAGGGAGGTAATCCCAGCTGTTCCGGAAGAGTCATCAATATGATGAAAGCAGTGAAATTACTCAATCAGGGGTGTGTTGGTTATTGGTGCTATATGACCAAGATCGAGAAGTCATCAGTGTTATTGACGGATATCCCGGTAGTGAGAGAATACGCCGATGTATTCCCAGACGAGCTACCTGGTTTGCCTCCACAGAGAGATGTGGAATTCACGATTGAGTTAGAGCCTGGTACGTCTCCAATATCGAAGGCACCGTATCGGATGGCCCCGAACGAAATGTAGGAATTGAAGAATCAACTGGAGGAATTGTACGAGAAAGGTTATATTCGACCGAGTGCGTCCCCGTGGGGAGCACCTGTGTTATTTTTCAAGAAGAAGGGCGGTTCTTTTCACTTGTGCATTGATTACCAGTAATTGAACAGAGTGACGATCAAGAATAAATTTCCCCTACCCCGCATCGATGATCTTTTGGATCACCTTCAGGGAGCTTCAGTATTTTGCAAGATCGATTTAAGATCTGGATATCATCAATTGCGAATTTGAGAGTCGGATATCACAAGGACGGCGTTTCGAACACGCTATGGTCATTACGAGTTTGTGGTAATATCGTTTGGGTTAACTAATGCCCCTGTGGTATTCATGGAATTAATGAATCGAGTTTTTATTGATTATTTAGATCAGTTCGTGGTTGTTTTCATAGATGATATTTTGATTTATTCTCGTGACCGAGAGGAGCATGAATTTCACCTTCATCAAGTTCTCGACGTGTTGAGACGAGAGCAGCTATATGGAAAGTTTTCCAAATGTGAATTCTGGATGTCTGAGGTGACGTTTCTCGGACATGTAATTTCAACAGACGGAGTACATGTCGACCCTCAGAAGACGGAGGCTATCCGAGATTGGCAACCTCCGAAGAATGTTAAGGAAATCCGAAGCTTTCTCGGATTAGCAGGCTATTACCGGCGATTTATGGAAGGATTTTCTAAAATTGCTCAACCCATGACGAACTTTTTGCGGAAGGATAACAAGTACACGTGGTCTGACACATGTCAACAGAGCTTTGAAGAGCTCAAGAGCCGTTTAATTTCAGCACATGTCCTTTCTTTACCGCAAGGTACGGAAGGATTTATGGTTTATAGTGATGCATCCGGACATAGTCTCGGATGTGTACTAATGCAGAACGGGAAAGTGATTGCCTATGCTTCGCGGAAACTGAGGCCTTACAAGGTCAATTATCCGACCCACGACCTGGAGCTAGTGGCCGTGGTATTCGCGTTGAAGATTTGGCGTCATTATCTTTATGGCATCACTTGTCAGATTTTCACTGATCATAAGAGTTTGAATTATATATATTTACTCAGAAGGATTTAAATATGCGACAGAGACGGTGGTTGGAAATGATCAAAGATTATGATATTGAGATACTATACCACCTGGGTAAGGCGAACGTTGTCGCTGATGCCTTGAGTCGTAAGTCCGTTCAGGAGCAAATACTTGCTCGTTTAACAGTTCAGAAGGAGCTTCAGCAGGAATTCCTAAGACCAGAGATCGAGGTCTCGTTACAGTGAGTAGAAGGGCAACTTTGTATGTTAGATATTTCATCGCCACTTGAGGAGGCGATCAGAGTGAATCAGGGTTCAGACCCATTTTTGTTGCGCATTCGAGATGATGTGGCTCAGGGGAAAGCCCATGGATTTGTGGTCCACGAGGATGGACTTTTGCGATTTAAGAACCGGTTATGCGTACCGGCGAATGACGAGTTGAAAAACTCGATTTTGAGAGAAGCTCATGCTACCCCTTATTCCATTCATCCGAGGTCTAGCAAGATATATAGAGACTTGAAACAAAATTACTGGTGGAGTAATAAGAAGCGAGAAGTCGCAGAATTTGTTTCGAGATGTTTAACCTGTTAGCAAGTCAAGGTAGAACATCAGCGACCGGCGGGTATGCTGAAACCGCTCCCTATTCCAGAGTGGAAGTGGGAGGATATTTCAATGGACTTCATCACGAGTTTGCCGATGAGTCATCGTGGCATGAATACAATTTGGGTAATTGTGGACCGCTTAACTAAGTCTGCTCATTTACTTGATATTAAGGATACATGGGGTCCTGAGAGACTTGCCAGTTGTTCATCAAAGAGATAGTGAGACTGCACGGTACTCCTAAGAGTATCGTTTCTGATCGTGACGGGCGATTCGTGTCACATTTTTGGAAATCAGTTCATCGTGCCATGGGAACTCAGCTTAATCTCAGCACAGCTTTTCACCCTCAGTCCGACGGACAATCAGAGAGAACTATTTAGATGTTGGAGGACATGTTGAGGGCATGTGTTCTCGATTGGAAAGACGATTGGGAAGCCCAACTACCATTGATCGAGTTCACGTACAATAATAGTTGGCATGCTTCGATTAAGATGGCACCTTATGAGGCCTTGTACGGTCGTCGTTGTCGATCTCCTTTGTGTTGGGATGACATATCAGAATCGATTAGCACCGAGCCCGATATGCTTATAGCCGCCCGCGAGAAGGTAGCTTTGATCAGGAGTCATTTGTTGACCACGCAGAGTCGACAAAAGTCATATGTAGATAATCGTCGTCGACCATTAGAGTTCGAGGCAAGTAACCATGTTTTGGTCAAGGTATCCCCAAGTCGAGGCATCTTCCGTTTAGGGAAGCGTGGAAATTTGAGTCCGCGGTTCATTGGACCGTTTGAGATTTTGGATCGAGTAGGAAATCTGGATTATCGATTGGCTTTACCTCCGACTTTGAGCCGAATTCATAATGTGTTTCACGTCTCTTAGTTGCGGAAGTATGTTGCCGACCCGAGTCATAAACTCCAGTTCGATGAAATCGAGATCGCGGATGATCATTGGTATGAGGAGCGTCCTATACGAGTCCTAGAGCGACAAATCAAACAGTTGAGGAACAAGGTGATTCCTTTGGTAGCGGTCTAGGCATGGAGTCGAAGAGGCTACTTGGGAAACTGAGGATAGCATGCGGGAGAGTTATACCGAATTGTTTGACCCTTAGTTTCGAGGATGAAACTTTTCTAAAGGGGGGGAGTATGTAATACCTGGTTGTAAATTCATTCATTATCACTCAGTAAATTATTTTCACTCATTAATAATCATTCATCTTTCACGTTCATTCATTTGTGTTCATCGTTGGCGTATTTTAAGTCGTGTATCAGTTACCGATCGTCGTTCAACTTTGTTTGAGAATCGAGATGCGAGTATTATCATAATCATCGTGATTGGTAGTCTTGTGTTGGAAGTGTCACCTATTGCATGTTATTGGACTCAATTACATTCATACAAGTATCATATGTCGGATCATTCATCATTGGTAATGAGAAGACAGAGTTGTCGGATTTTTGTCATTTCCAGCAGTGAGTTATGGCCGTAACTGATCATCATTCCGGTCGTAACATGCATTCGTAGAAATAGTGTCTTTCTGGACGAAGACAACTTACGGCCGTAAGTCATTCTAGTTACGGCCGTAAGCACGAGGGTACGGCCGTATGTTTTGGGAGACTACGGCCGTAGCATCCATTCGTTGGGCAGGAGGGTGTTTCTGACGAAGACAACTTACGGCCGTAAGTTCGGCAGGATACGGTCGTAAGTGTTGTTGTTACGGCCGTAAAGTGGTTATGGTACGGCCGTAACTCAGACAGTGTGTTCATTATCAGTTTTTGGACGAAGTGTTGTTACGGTCGTATGTAAAGGATATTACGGCCGTAAGGTGGCAGAGTTACGGCCGTAACTCTGCGCAGTATTTAAAGGCTTGGACGGGATTTTATTGCTCATTTCACCATTTCCTCACTTTGGTTCCGAGAGAGAAGTTTTGTGGGAGAGATTTTTCATCATCAAAAACTTGTTTGTTTGGGTTTTATCATCTTCATTCGTTTGTGGAGCTTGGGAAGTCGATTAACAATAGTTTTGACGGATCGAAGAGGTTGGATCTTTAAAAGGTAATTTTCTCCAAACCTTAGATTTCGATTTTAAGATGGAATATGATGCTTTAGATGTGATAATCATGATATATGAAGAGATATACGTATGATTATGAGTTGGTATGAATATTCATTGGATTATTGAAGGATTATTCAAAACCCTTTTGAAATGTTGATTTTGGAATTGGGGTTTCGATTTAATGTTGTGGGAATCTCGGAATTATGTATTCATATCGGATTATTGATCATGTTGAAGATGTTTTGTTGGATTAAACCACTCATTGGAGGTGTGGTATCGATATAATTGAGGTTGGTTGTAATTATTGGAGATTGGTTACAACGTGTTTGTTATAATGCCCCTATGAATTTGGATTTGTCGTATCGACGTTTTGAGTTGGTTGTGATCGTGTTTGATTCGTATATTAAGCGGATTATTGGTAATTATGTTATTCAAGGTTGTTCGAGCGACCGGCATTTTCCGTTTAGGACGTTTGTTCGAGGGAGGACATTTCATCACCGGTATTTGAGTAAGTTAATTGTTACTCGGTTAAAAGGATATTCATTCCTTTCGTTGTTGTTCATTCATATTCATAATTCATTCATGATATATTACTCATGTCGAGACTTGTAATTATCAAACTAATCATTCAATTAACGAAGAACGACAGTTCCAATCATTTAAGTGAGCTATCATTCATTTCATTATTATTTCATCTCGGTGAGTCACTCTTGACCCTTGTCGATTTGTTATTCATTGATATTCATCATGGTCACTTTTTTTCTTGTGACCTTCTGGGTTCATATTGCGCGGCCGGGTGGTTATGTAATACCCATACTTTTATTGACTGTTTGACTTTGTCATCCTCCTTATTTTGTCGCTCTGTAAATGCTTGGAGATGTTGTTGATATTGTTATTGAGTTTCGTATCTCGTTTGGTTCTTGATCATGTCGTTTAGACCTTGCTGAAATGTTTTGTGCCAGAGATATAGCGCACGCTAGGCCTAGGCTAACGCACGCTAATTCTGCTTGATTAGCGCACGCTAGCTTTGAGCCGTAGTGCGCGCTAAGAGGATCAGTCAGGTCAGAACCTGTATTTCGGACTGCTCTCTGGACTGGCGGATTAACGCACGCTAGGAATTGTTAGCGCGCGCTATTCGTGGTTAGTAGCGCACGCTAACATCCTTCCGTAGCGCACGCTACCGGGCTGGTCAGCAGAGGCAGTGAGGTTGCCAGGTTTTCTGGACTATCAGATAGCGTACGCTAGGCTTCGGCTAGCGCACGCTAAAACTATTGCATAACGCACGTTAAACCATAGCGGTAGCGCACGCTAAGTTTTGAGCAGGGCAGAGACAGTAAGTTCAGGACTCCAGTACTGGATACCACATTTTGAGCTAGCGCACGCTAGGGACAGACGATTAGCGCACGCTAACGGGGCCGACAGAAGCCACTGGACTATCCGGTGACTTCGCTAGCGCACGCTAATGAAGGAGGCGTAGCGTGCGCTGGACTGGACAGATATATATGGCAGTTGACTTTATTTTCGTCATTTCTCACCTTCTTCACTCCTTTTCGACGGGAATCACTCGGGAGAGGCGATCTTAGGCGATTGGAAGCGATCTTCCTTCTAACAACAATATATTTGGTTGGAGAACAAGGATTTCTCAACATCTAATTCCTCCTAACGTCCGAATCAAGGTAAAAATCCTTAGAACCCTACCTTTTGGGAATTTTGGGGTTTTTCGTAGATTCGTCCGATTTACCCGCTTTGAAGCTTGAGAACTTTGAGATTATGATGTATCTATACCATATGCATGCTTTTCCTACGATTTTATGGTTTGGATTGTGCCGTTTTCGGACTTGTGAGATTTTGGACGATTTTTCCAACCTCTAGTTGATTATCCGTATATCTTTATGAATCGTAGACGGGTTTCGGGGGTTTCTTCATGTAATTTGAATATGGATAATTGATTATCATATTCCTTGCGAATCGTTTAGGTGCCGGAAGCGCGTTCTTGGACCTACCGAACTCATACCTTTTTCCTTTCGAATTGTCGATGTCTCAAAGGCAAGTATATATTTACGAATGTGCGTTCTCGACTTTGAAAGTAAGAAATATTAATGGCATGCTTATTTATATCCACTCCGGGATGGACCGACGGGTCCTCTGAGGGTTTCGTAGCCTCTGGCGCGATTCCATGGATAATATGAATTAACCACTCCGGGACGGACCGACGGGTCCTCTGAGGGTTCCGTAGCCTCTGGTGCGGTTCCACGGTATTCATATATGTATTGATGTGATGCTATGAGATTTAGTTATTCCGGAATACTAGTCTTGAACTGATGAATTGACGGTTACATTTACTTTATTGTCGAGGAGTATTGTGTTTCATACTTGATATACTTGCACTAGCTATTCGACGGCTAACCCCTTTATGGGGGAAATACTTTTTATGTATTTCAGGTTCCAGGAGAGCGGACGGGCAGGTATCGGGTCGGCATAAAGATGGTGGGCAAGTGTGATACTGTGTTTTTCCTCCGGCTATGTGTTGAGTCTTCCATCCAGTGTTGTTGTACTGGAATGGTTATTGAATACTCGAGTATTGTTTTTCCCTTTTCCTTGATGTCCGGCCTGTGTTTGCCGAAGTATTGATTCGAGTTATGATGTTTGTGAATACATTGGTTATGTTTTGAATACCTTTGTATTGTTCTTAATTCCATTGTATGTAGACCTCCTCGGTCAAAATTTATAGTTCCGCGTATGTTTAGCCTTGTGGGTCCCACGGTGGGGCTTACGGTGCTGTAATATTCCCTGAATAACTTGGGGGTGTTACAGAATATGGTATCAGAGCTTAGGTCTATGGATACCTAGGCTCTCGGTCTTTTGGGTCGATCGAGTCGTTAATTGTCCGCAGTATCACTACTCTGCCATCATCACAGTGCGACCGGTACTTGTAAGACCTCTCACTCTTTTGGTGTTTCCTTATTCGTTTTCCTTCCTTTTATCGGTATTCTTGAGAATCGGACACTTTGATGACGCGTGATTGATTTGTGCTTACGTGACTTATGTGTTCTTCAGTATGTCAGCTGGTAGGGTCCGTGGCCGTGGTCGTGGCCGTGGACGAGGAAGAGGTCGTGGCGCGGCCGTTTCCATCAGTTCAGTTGTGGGGTCGACCAACCCCAGTTTGTCGAACTCGGTGCATCCCGACACCGAGAGTCAGCACGACCAGTCAGACGGTCAGGGGAACAACGCGGACGTTGGAGTGGCGAATGCACTTCAACAATTGGCTACTCAAATGACTATTTTGGCCCAAACTGTTCAGCTGAATAACCCGAACCCAAACACGGATGCCTTGCTTCAGAATGTAATTCGTATGCACCCTCCATAGTTTGGCGGTGCCACAGACCCGTTAGGCTGGGAAGATTGGCTAGCAGAATTGGAGAAGATTTCGAGGCAGTTGATTGCCCCGAGGTAAGGAAAGTACCGATTGCTCAGTATTTCCTCACTAAGGAGGCCGCTACTTGGTGGAAGGTCATCAAGCCACAGGATCGTATTGCCACATGGGATGAATTTAAGGAACTCTTGGAAGCAGAGTTTTGTCCTTGGCCGGTGCGAAAGAGCCGAATCCGGGCCTTTTTCGAGGCTAAACCACAAGATATTCCCGTTTCGCAGGCGATCGTGGAATACAACCAACAATTGATCCATGTGAAAGACCAAGTGCGTAACGAGCGTGATAAGATCCGCTATTTTTATATGCGGATGAATTTGGACTTACGGAGGTACATGGCCGGATTTGCTTGCACCACACTGAAGGAATACCAGGACAGAGCTTTAGCCCATGATATGTTGAGCCCCGACAACGATACCATGGAAGAATCGAAGAAGCATAAAGTAGCGGGGAATTTTTCTAACTCTAAGAGTGGCAACTTTCAGAAGTCACAGACGACTAACCGTTCTGCCGGACAGTCGTCACGTTCTAATAAAGGAAAGAGGGATTACCGTCCTACTTCGGGTACCACAAATCGCGCGGTGACTTGCAATAATTGTGGCCGTTCAGGCCACATTAATTTGGAATGCCACTTTCCTCCATTGAAGTGTCACACGTGCGGACAGATGGGACATAGAGCGGCTTATTGTTCCGAGCCGAATCAGACTTTGGACACTCGGGCTTCTGCCCCAGCTGGTCAACCTCAGCAGAATTTCGGCAGGGGCCGGGGACGGGGTCAGAATGCTGGAGGGGGAAACTCTAGCGTCGGTTCGGTGCAACCACGAGTTTATGAGATGCGTCGAGCAGACGAACCCGACGCGGCGGTGGCTTCAGGTACCATTCATATCCTATCTCATCCAGTCCGTGTACTTTTTGATTCGGGTGCTACACATTCTTTTATTTCTTTGGAGTGTGTACGCCGTTTGAATATAACTTGTCTGACTGCTTGCGATCCCTTCATCGTGAGACTGCCTAGCGGGGATAGAATTGTGGGGAACCGGGAGATTAGAGATTTTCCGGTGATTATATCCGGTATGGATTGGTTATCGAATTTAGTTGTAGTTGATATGGAAGGCGAGGACGTGATCCTCGGCGAGGATTGGCTTGATAGTCATCAAGCGATTATGAACTACCGTACCAAAGTTATCACCATGATGACTAAAGACGGATCTGAGTACTCATTTTTGGGGCATAAGTCGGGACTATCCAAGTTACTTATCAGTGCCATGAAGGTCGTAAAACTTTTGAATAAAGGTTGTGTGGGCTATTGGTGTTATGCCTTGAAAACGGAAGGAAATGAAATCGATTTCTCTTCGATTCCGGTTGTTAGACCCCGATGTTTTTCCGGATGACCTCCTGGGATTACCGCCAGATCGAGAGATAGAATTTACCGTGGACTTGGAGCCAGTTGCGGCTCCGATTTCTAAAGCACCTTATCGGATGGCACCTTCCGAGATGCAAGAATTGAAGAATCAATTGGGAGAACTTCTGGAAAAAGGGTACATCAGACCGAGCGCTTTGCCTTGGGGCGCGCCTGTTCTTTTTGTGAGGAAGAAAGATGGTTCACTAAGTTTGTGCGTTGACTACCGTGAGCTGAACAAAGTAACCATCAAGAACAAGTATCCTTTGCCTCGTATAGACGATTTATTTGATCAATTGCAAGGGGCTGCAGTTTTCTCGAAGATTGATTTAAGGTCCGGGTATTACCAACTCAGGGTGAGGGAGTCCGACGTTCCGAAGACGGCGTTTCGGATGAGATATGGGCATTATGAATTTGTAGTTATGCCTTTTGGGTTGACTAATGCACCGGCAGTTTTCATGCAGTTAATGAATAAGATATTCATCGAGTACCTCGACAGGTGTGTAGTCATCTTTATTGACGACATCTCGATCTATTCTCGAGATAAGGAGGAACATGCCCGACATCTACGTTTGATTTTAGACATTTTGAGAACCGAGCATCTCTATGCGAAATTCTCGAAATGTGAGTTTTGGTTGGAAGAAGTTATGTTTCTCGGCCATGTGATTTCGGCCGAAGGAGTTCGTGTAGACCCGCAGAAGATAGAGGCAGTGCTAGATTGGGCACCGCCTAAAAATGTTAAGGAAGTTCGTAGCTTTTTGGGCCTTGCTGGGTATTACCGTCGGTTTGTCGAGGGGTTCTCGAAACTCGCTCGGCCGCTTACGAAATTACTCCAGAAGACCGAAAAGTTTGTTTGGACGGATGAGAGACAACAGAGCTTCGATGAACTGAAGAAACGTTTGACTTCAGCGCCGATTTTAACCTTACCACATGGTAGCGAGGGCTTTGCAGTTTATAGTGACGCTTCGGGTCAAGGCCTTGGCTGTGTGCTCATGCAGCATGATAAGACGATAGCTTTTGCGTCTCGACAATTAAAGCCTTATGAGATGAATTATCCTACTCACGATTTAGAGTTGGCCGCAATTGTCTTCGCACTCAAGATTTGGCGGCATTATTTGTATGGTTCACCGTGCCGGATTTATACCGATCACAAGAGCCTGAAATATATTTTCAGTCAGAAGGAGCTGAATATGAGACAGAGACGTTGGTTAGAGTTGATAAAGGATTATGATTTGGAAATTCTTTACCACCCCGGGAAAGCCAATGTCGTTGCGGATGCTTTGAGCCGCAAATCGGCGTCTCTTCAAATGCTCGAGGTTCTTACAGCTCAGACGAAAATTCGTCAGGACTTAATTGAGCAAGGGATAGAAGTTTGGCTTCAACGAGTACAGGGACAGCTGTGTACTCTCGAAATTACTTTGTCTTTAGTTGATGACATCAAAGGGAAGCAGTGGAGTGACCCGATGATTTCTCAACTGAAGGAAGATGTAATTAAAGGAAAAGCTCCTGGCTTTATGGTTCACGAGGATAGTATTCTGAGATTTCAGGGCAGGCTTTGTGTTCCGAACGATTTAGAGTTGAGGCAGAAAATTCTCCGAGAAGCGCATGCTACGCCTTACTCAATCCACCCCGGGACGAGTAAGATGTACAAAGATTTGAAGCGTAATTTTTGGTGGAATAACATGAAGAAGGATGTTACGGAGTTTGTACTATGTTGCTTGACGTGTCAACAAGTCAAGATCGAACATCAACGACCAGCGGGGTTGTTGAAACCGCTTCCCATTCCCGACTGGAAGTGGGAAGACATTTCTATGGATTTCATCACTGGCATGCCGAGAACTCGGGCCGGAATGAATATGATTTGGGTAATTGTCGATCGGCTGACCAAGTCTGCACACTTCTTGGGTATTAAGGATACTTGGGGACCGGATAGTAGCTCGAACCTTTATTCTTTGAGATCGTGAGATTACACGGTGCCCCAAGACCATTGTTTCGATCGAGACGGCCGTTTCGTATCGCACTTTGGCAGCCGTTCATCGGGATTTGGGTGCGAGTTGAGATTGAGCACTTCTTTTCATCCTCGGTCGGATGGACAAACGAGAGAGGACGATTCGGACATTGGAAGATATGTTACGGGCTTGTGCCTTAGGCGGAGTAATGATTGGGAGCTTCACTTGCCGTTGATCGAGTTTGCTTACAATAATAGTTGGCATGCGTCGATCAAAATGGCACCCTTCGAGGCACTTTATGGTAGGCGATGTAGGTCGCCATTATGTTGGGACGAGGCTTCTGAGCTAGTTGGGACGGAGCCGGATATGTTGATGGAGACTAAGGAAAAGATTTCTATTATCCGGGACCGATTACTGGCTGCCCAGAGTCGTCAGAAATCTTATGCTGATACTCGTCGTCGACCCTTGGAGTTCGAAGTGGGGGATCATGTCTTACTCAAGGTGTCGCCGACCCGTGGAGTTTTCCGCTTCGGGAAAAAGGGGAAACTTAGTCCGAGGTATATCGGACCTTTCGAGATTTTGGACAGAGTTGGAGATTTAGCTTATCGCTTGGCGTTGCCTCTAGCTTTGAGTCACGTCCATAGTGTTTTTCATGTGTCTCAGTTGAGAAAGTACGTACCGTATCCGAGCCACATCATCGACTACAGTGAGATTAACATAGCCGAGGATATTACCTTTCCGGAGAGACCCGTGAAGATCCTTGAGCGTCGCGAGAAACAACTTCGGCATAAGACCATTCCACTGGTTAAAGCGCAATGGTCGAGACATGGAGTCGAGGAGGCAACTTGGGAGACGGAAGAGAAGATGCGGGTGGAATACCCTGAACTATTTATTTCTTAAGTTTCGGGACGAAACTTCTTTTTAGAGGGGGAGAATGTAATACCCGTACTTTTATTGACTGTTTGACTTTGTCATCCTCCTTATTTTGTCGCTCTGTAAATGCTTGGAGATGTTGTTGATATTGTTATTGAGTTTCGTATCTCGTTTGGTTCTTGATCATGTCGTTTAGACCTTGCTGAAATGTTCTGTGCCAGAGATATAGCGCACGCTAGGCCTAGGCTAACGCACGCTAATTCTGCTTGATTAGCGCACGCTAGCTTTGAGCCGTAGCGCGCGCTAAGAGGATCGATCAGTCGAGAACGGTATTTGGTTGCTCTCTGGTGGCGGATTAACGCACGCTAGGAGTTGTTAGCGCGCGCTATTCGTGGTTAGTAGCGCACGCTAACATCCGTCCGTAGCGCACGCCACCGGGCTGGTCGCCAGAGGCGATGAGGTTGCTGGGTTTTACGGACTATCGAGATAGCGTCGCTGAGGCCGGCTAGCGCACGCTAAAACTATTGCATAACGCACGTTAAACCATAGCGGTAGCGCACGCTAAGTTTTGAGCAGGGCAGAGACAGTAAGTTCAGGACTCCAGTACTGGATACCACATTTTGAGCTAGCGCACGCTAGGGACAGACGATTAGCGCACGCTAACGGGGCCGACAGAAGCCACTGGACTATCCGGTGACTTCGTTAGCGCACGCTAATGAAGGAGGCGTAGCGTGCGCTAGACTGGACAAATATATATATGGCAGTTGACTTTATTTTCGTCATTTCTCACCTTCTTCACTCCTTTTCGACGGGAATCACTCGGGAGAGGCGATCTTAGGCGATTGGAAGCGATCTTCCTTCTAACAACAATATATTTGGTTGGAGAACAAGGATTTCTCAACATCTAATTCCTCCTAACGTCCGAATCAAGGTAAAAATCCTTAGAACCCTACCTTTTGGGAATTTTGGGGTTTTTCGTAGATTCGTCCGATTTACCCGCTTTGAAGCTTGAGGACTTTGAGATTATGATGTATCTATACCGTATGCATGCTTTTCCTACGATTTTATGGTTTGGATTGTGCCGTATTCGGACTTGTGAGATTTTGGACGATTTTTCCAACCTCTAGTTGATTATCCGTATATCTTTATGAATCGTAGACGGGTTTCGGGGGTTTCTTCGTGTAATTTGAATATGGATAATTGATTATCATATTCCTTGAGAATCGTTTAGGTGCCGGAAGCGCGTTCTTGGACCTACCGAACTCATACCTTTTTCCTTTCGAATTGTCGATGTCTCAAAGGCAAGTATATATTTACGAATGTGCGTTCTCGACTTTGAAAGTAAGAAATATTAATGGCATGCTTATTTATATCCACTCCGGGACGGACCGACGGGTCCTCTGAGGGTTTCGTAGCCTCTGGTGCGATTCCATGGATAATTCGAATTAACCACTCCGGGACGGACCGACGGGTCCTCTGAGGGTTCCGTAGCCTCTGGTGCGGTTCCACGGTATTCATATATGTATTGATGCGATGCTATGAGATTTAGTTATTCCGGAATACTAGTCTTGAATTGATGAATTGACGGTTACATTTACTTTATTGTCGAGGAGTATTGTGCTTCATACTTGATATACTTGCACTAGCTATTCGACGGCTAACCCCTTTATGGGGGAAATACTTTTTATGTATTTCAGGTTCCAGGAGAGCGGACGGGCAGGTATCGGGTCGGCATAAAGATGGTGGGCAAGTGTGATACTGTGTTTTTCCTCCGGCTATGTGTTGAGTCTTCCATCCAGTGTTGTTGTACTGGAATGGTTATTGAATACTCGAGTATTGTTTTTCCCTTTTCCTTGATGTCCGGCCTGTGTTTGCCGAAGTATTGATTCGAGTTATGATGTTTGAGAATACATTGGTTATGTTTTGAATACCTTTGTATTGTTCTTAATTCCATTGTATGTAGACCTCCTCGGTTAAAATTTATAGTTCCGCATATGTTTAGCCTTGTGGGTCCCACGGCGGCGCTTACAGCGCTGTAATATTCCCTGAATAACTTGGGGGTGTTACAGGTTATGTGTGGAATTTTTAGTCGGGCACACGATAGTCATGTGAAGGGTTCACCGAAACAATGGACTGTGCACACGGTAACGTGCCTCCGTGAGACTAATTAGGTACAAGGACGGGTGTGTCTGGGCACTCGTCTTGTGCACTTGCACATCCCATTATGGGTGTACTATGATGCCCTTCTTCAGCTTGATTTCATGTCATATATATTTATTGATTGTGCTTGTTCAACTCTTGAGGATTGTTGTTCTGTGTAACTGACCCCGTTGGGGATATTGTTTTTAGGTCATGGCAAGGCAAAGGCACGGGAAGAGAACGTTGATGGCGAGGAGTCCCAGTGATACTAGTAGGGGGCCCAGTCTCTTTATTTATTCATGTCTTCTTGTTGTGTAATTTCCGCTGCAGTCCGTTTGAATTTCATTTCATTTAGTGTTGTATATTTTATCTTCATATGAAATATACATGTATTCAGTATTTTTCCTGGGTGTGTTGTACTTGTAACTCCTCATCGGAGTAATTGGTAATATAATGTGGTTCGGTACTACAATTATATTATTTAATTCATTAATTTTCATTCGCCTGGTGGGTCCAAGTTGGGGGTCCACGGGACTGTAATATCCGCATAGTTCGGGGTGTTACATTTATGCTAAGTTATTAGCAACAATGGAATACATATTCAAGAAAAACAAAATATCATATCGTCGTCAAATCGAAACAGTTCCGATTACATGCTCAATTTAGGATTTCCTCAGAAAATCAAATCGATGAATCTTACCACACATTCTCGAATGCCAAGATCGATAAAGAGATCGATTCGTCATCAATATTATGCCAGTAATCAAATCATGGCTCATGAGAAACATACCGTATTCGACGGGTCATGCGCTTGCACAGGTCACACATGGCACGAATGTTTCTTGATGCTAGTTCGATCTACAATGACTCAAAAAGAAAAAACCTGTTTCAGATACCATCTTCTGTAACACCCCGAATACCCACCAGGCGATATCACAACATGTACTTTAACATCCCATAAACGTGGTACCGAACCACAATATTAATCATAACCCCGATTTGGAATATAAATCATATACATCAACTCATACAAGCGTACACAGGATCCAAATTCGGTATAGACCATATGAAAATGGAATATACCTTAAAAATAATAAACATCCGTCCGAAATAAAATAAAATGAAAAATCACAGTAAGACATAACCGATCATCAAAAGACTCGGGGGGCCCGAATTAGCACCCTTCAATACCCTTCGCCGCCATCGTGCTCTTCCTATGCCTTGCCCTTTCCTCGCCCTGAAATACAAGTATTTCGCCCAAACCACAGGGTCAGCTAAACATGATAATAATTCTCATGGCATTATACAATTCATAAACATACGGATCTTAAGGAAACAATCGACTACTGAATATACCCCTCGGGCGTATAAACAGTCAGTCCCAACTGTCAAACATATCCAGTCGTACGAACGACCAAACAACATGGCTCAAGACGGACGTCACAGTACGCTCGATCCGAAAATGTGTCCGTGCACATGTCCACCTCGTATATGGAATCCAGAATATACATGGGACGATGTACCTAATTGGCCTCACGAACTACGTCTCGTGCAAACGGTCCAATGCGGAAACATCCATGCATGACCATCAAGTGCCAGGCTAAAAATCCTACACATAACCAATCGGCACGCAGATATGACTCCAGAGATGTCACGATGCAACATGACAACGAAACTCAACGAATTACACATTTATCAAATAATCGAACAACTCACCGAAGTGACAACAAAGCTCAACGAGACCAACGGTATCAAAGGCGATAAACTTGGGAATACAATCCCACCACAAAACGGTAATACGGTCAAGAACAACATCTGTTACGACTTCCGTTGAACGCAAGTGCACATTGTCGTAAGCAAGTAATAAAATGATAAGTAAGATATCGTTCCCACGAGGACTGACTTACTAACTACCAATTTATGTGTATTCTAATTTTATCTGAATGATCGAATATGAAAGGAATATTAAAGAAAATTAATCTAATGATAAACTAAGAACAATTAAAAAAATTGATTAAAGAAGGAAGAAGATCAAATAGGAGAATAATCTAGGATTGAGAATCCGCCTCAATTTATCCGAATTACTCTGGATTTATATAATTTAAGTGATTTTCCAATTTATTGAAGGCGAAGATTTCTAAGATACTCTAATGCCTCTCCCGAGGTCAGTAGAATTTTTTAAGGCGAATAAAACACTCTATTCCTAGGTGAATTAATTCGACAATAGGCAAAAAGTACAAAATCTTCAAACGGACACGTAAATCCTATGAGTATATTCCTATCTCACAAGATAAAACGTTTCTCACCAATTTTTCCTACTAACTCTCCTCTCCCAATTCGAGTTACGTAATCAAAACAATTCAATCATAGGCCACATAATTGAATGCGTTAAAAACAATTGGGGAAAACTCAATAAGAAAGGGATATATATATATATATTAAAAATGCAAAATCAAAAGTTAATTCATCAAAACTTCGGTTTCATCACAATCCTAGAATAGGGTTCTAGCCCGACATGCTAGAAAATAATACACAAAGAATTAAAGAAAGCATAATAGAAATCAAACACAGTTGAAGAACTTGAATTCCTCCGTTCTCTAGCTTCTGCTCTCTGATTGATCGGTGTTTTCTCCTTCTCTTCGATGATCCATCTTCAGACCTTCAATACCGATTTATAACCTTCATTAGTCTCCAAAATGCGTCCGGGAATTAGGTCGAAAACAGGCTCCAAAAACGGCCCAAAAACGCGGCTGACTCAGAAATCCTGCCCCGCGGGCCGCGGCTCGGCATTAGTGTGCCGCGGCCCTAAGTGTTCAGCGCCATATGCCTGGGCGGTATTTTTCACACGAACCGCAGCTCAACTTAAGTGTGTCGCGTCCCCCGGTATAGTGAGTACCGCGCCTGCTGTGTCGTGCGTGTGCCACGGCCTGGCCTTGGTATGCCGCGGCCCCTAACCAAAAATTGTCGTTTTGGCCCGTTTTTCGTCGTTTAAGCTTCCGAACTCCGATTTCCTTCAAAACATATACAGATAATGCATTAAAAGCTCATTTACGCCGATTTAAACTAAAATGGGTATAAAATAATGATGATTAAGCGCATAAAAATACAACTAACAAATACCCCCAAACTTAAGCCTTTGCTTGTCCTCAAGCAAAAATTAATTTCAAATGAGATGACAAGTATCGTGGGTAGACGTGCAATATCCATAGTGTTCACCTGATTAATACTACCCTGAGAATCTCAAAGAAAAATACACGTATCGTTTTAGTGAGTCACATCATGGATAAGGGTTCCATAAAGCAATCATTTTTAGTGTTGATCTATCGGTCATGAAGAAAATCAAAGCTCAAAGATTAACAAGCGTGAATTTAGCCGACCGCCAATATGAAGGGTTATTTTAACAATCCAGCTCGCCCAGTCCCACAGTCTCGTGGCAAAAATGCAAGAGTTTCATTGTAAATAATAATCCTCGGACAGCATTCCCTTATGTATAATCATTATAATGATTCGAGTTAACCACTAGGTTCTGACTCTCGGAATTTTCATGAAATGGCCCTAGGGTGGAAATCCATTCTCATGTATTGGGGAACCGTTTGATGTAAAAGACACTCATGGGGCTCATGAGTGCTTCTAGTTGCTAAGTCTCCTTCTACAGCGGAGAAAAAACTCGAATGGTTATTCCCGCATGTCCAATTCAAAGTTGCTGTTTTACGCGAATGTAAACGATGGGTCACGTGAATACATCCGGTTACTTGGCTTCTTTTCATCATTATGCGATTTTTCTGAACCATTAGTCTATTCAGGGTTGCCGTTTTATGCGAGAGTAAACAACGGGTCGCGTGAATACCCCCGGTTACTAGACTTCTCATCATAGAACATGTATAATTTCTCGAATTTTTGGGAGACTGTCCGACTCTAAACTCAAATTAAATGCCAAGAAGAGTCATGTTACTTGGACGACTAGCTACGTGAAAAGTGTAACCAAACGTATAGACGGCGGTTCGTAAACACGTATGTCTCATTTCTTATATGCTAAGATTTCTACAATAACGCAAAAAATTTCAGACCTAAATGAATACTCAAAGGAAACAAATATCGCAGACTACAAACTCGACCAAAACTCAACCGTTTCTTCAAAAAGAAATCAGTATCATATCATCAGTTTTCCACAAGGCTGCACGAAAAATCCACGAATGCAAATAAAGTCAAGACAAGCAAGGCTAGGGTCAATAACAACGAATAAGTAAATAACAACTGAAAGTAACCCCCCACCCCCCACAAACTTAAGATGTACATTGACCTCAATGGACACAGATAGTAATATGCAATATGAGAAAAGGTCAAGTACTCCCCTAATATCAGCTCAGGAACTGGTGTCGACCACGTCCGGCGAGGAGGGTGGTGTAGATGGCCTGACTGGTGGAATGAAGGGTCCGTCCGGATGGAGTATATGGCTCGTCCACGCAGCAAGATAGTCCTGATGATACGCATCCCTCACCGCCAAGCGCCTCTCCTCACATCGATTGGCCCGGCGGGCCTGCTCGTGCATCTCCTCCCGAATAGCTGCGAGGAGGGTGTCTCTCTCAGATCGCATCTCCTCTCGAACAGATTCTAGATGGCTGTCTCTCTCCGCATCTCCTCCCTCAGGCTGTCAAACATCGCCTGAAGGTGCTCTCTCGCTGGCGGTGGAGTGGACTCAGTCCGATCATCAGCATCCGCTGTCGGCTCATGTGTCAGGAATAGTGGCTCGGGAGAGTGCTTGTGTGGCTCATCGATCAGAAATCCTCGCCCCCGGTCGTGTGCCCTCGCGCCACCCCACTGGTCGAAATGGGAGATAATACGGTGGTCGATCGGTCCTTGGGGTGCAATAGACGGCTCGTCGTCGGACCACGTCACGCCCGGTTAGCGTCATAGAGCACAAATCAGCAAGAGATGTTTTAATCCCATCTTTGCCCCTCCCTAGATGCACTGAAATATAGAACGGGACAAACGTGAGGCCACATCAAATCGGAGTCCCGTCGTGATAGCATACAATAATCGGGCAAGAGGAAGCAAGACCGAGCGGATCTGTGATGTAGGGTCGACTCGTGCACAGATGAAGTAGAGCCAGGCTCGCCCGAGCCGACTGAGGCGAGAACTCTTGAAATAAAAAGCTGTGGAACCCGGGACGCGCGTCTCCCAGACGGAACCGGGCTGAGCAAGTGCCTCCAGCAGAGCCTCCCTCGTGAGGCTACTCATAATCCGTGTGTGCTCCAATTCGTCCACCTCTGGTAGCTCGTACAGCCTCTGAATCGCGGCCACCGAAAAGTCCACAGTTTGGCCTCGAACGACAACCTCAGTCCGTGTATCTGGTCGCCCCATCATCTGTCCCGCCTGGATATGTCGCAATAGAGCACTGGCGTAGAACTCCTGGACAATAGAAATCACCGCCGGCTCGGGTGGCGCAGTGAATCGAGTCCAACCCATCTCGTTGATCATAGCCAATAGCTCGCCGTCCTGGGGTGCGGGAGTGAATCCCCACTCCGGAATTATTGGACGAGGACGGATTCTCTCGTTAAATATTCTATGGATGTCAGGATCAGAGAATTGGTGGGATTCCATATCGGTTCAGTTCTGTGACGTTTCCCCTCTTGTGCGCGACGATCGCGTCCTAGCCCTCGTGCTCAACTTCCTTTTCCTAGCCATGACGAAGTTCCTGAAAAATAAACACCGGAAGTTAAACAACTTTAAATATAACTACACCACTCTCGACTTAAAACGTGCGGAAAATGAATATAGAGTCGAATGAACTCGCACTATCGTATGAGGCAAATAAGGCCGAGATTTTAAGCTCAAACATGATGTAAGGGTTGGGGGCACAATTTAATCCGATAATCGAATTCGTTGCATATAATTTGAAGATGTTTAGCTCAAAAATTTTCATTGGGGCATTTCATCGAACACCTTGCGTGCGTTAGCTTAAATGAAGAACAAAAACAATAATGGCTTAATTGAATCCCCAACAACAATAACATCAGTCGATAATCACATATATTCATGACAAAACAACAAAACAACATCAACAATTAATCGATAATCACCATATTCCGACTAAACCTTGATAGAACTTTAAGAAAACTAAAAACATATTCAACAATAAATGAGGAACATTACCTGACTTTTCAATCCATGTTGCAATTAAGATTAAGGAATAAGAATTACCTTGTTTGGATTGAAAAAATGAGAAGAAGAAGAAGAAGAACTTCGGAGAGGGTAATCTTGTGCCGCGCGGAGGAGGAAAGGATTTGGAGAAGTAAAACATATTTCGGCCGAAAGAATTCTAATTCAACCGCTGGGATTTTAAATTCCTCGTCAGGGGCCACGGCACGTTGCAAGTGAGACGCGGCCCGTAGTATAGTCTGTTTTGTGCAATCAATGTTTTTCGAAGCATGCCACGGCTCATGTTGGGGGTGTCGCGGCTCGAAGGGTTAGTGTGCCGCGGCTCAGCATCATCATGCCGCAGCACAGAGTACAGGCTCCTGGGTATTTCTGGGGCGTTTGGCGTGCCGCGGCTCAGCTTCAACGCGCCGCGGCTCAGGGGTCGAGTCTGCCGCAGCTCAGTATGTTCTTGCCACGACATAGAGTACAGGAAGGTTAGCCCAATTTCTTGACTTGTGTGTGATGCGGCTCACTATCATTGTGCCGCGGCCCAAACCTGACAAATTCCCCTGGAAGGTTCCTGCATAAAAATTTCAAAGGAAAACATCTAGAACATGAGAGAAAAGCATATCAAGGCAAATTTGACAAAAAAATTAGACTCCTAAAATGAATGAAAACAATGAAAAATTAAAACCTACAACTAATACTCGTTGCCTCCCGAGAAGCGCTAACTTTATAGTCTTCAGCCGGACTTTTCTAGCATTCATTTTGCGGTGGATAGGACGACGCTCGTCTTCTGCGCGTCTATTGGATTACCCATGTAGGCCTTCAACCGCTGTCCATTAACTTTAAATCTTCGGTCATCATTTGTACTTCCACTGCTCCGTGTGGGAATACTTGAACTACGTAAACGGTCCCGACCATCGTGAACGCAATTTCCCAGGAAACAACCTCAAGCGAGAATTAAATAATAACACCTCTTGACCCAGAACGAATTCTCGATGTGTGATGTTCTTATCATGCCAAATCTTTGTCCGCTCTTTATAAAGCTTCGCATTCTCGTACGCAACATGACGAATTTTCTCCAGCTCGTTTAACTGCAAACAACGCTTTTCACCAGCAGATTTAAGATCAAAATTCAATTTCTTTATCGCCCAGTATGCACGATGTTCCATCTCTACTGGCAAATGACAAGTTTTCCCATAAACCAATCTGTAAAGTGACATGCTGATAGGTGTTTTGTACGCAGTACGGTACGCCCAAAGTGCATCATCGAGTTTAAAGGACCAATCTTTTCGAGACGAGCTGACTGTTTTTTCTAAGATCCACTTTAGCTCTCGATTTGATATCTCGACTTGACCGCTCGTATGGGGATGGTAGGCTATAGCAACACGATGAGTGACTCCGTATTTTCTCAAGACCGCATCAAGGAATTTGTTGTTGAATTGTGAACCACCATCACTGATAATAGCACGTGGAGTTCCAAAACGCGTGAAAATATAATTTTTTATAAATTTGATCACGACATTAGACCTATTTGTTGGTAGTGCCACCGCTTCGACCCACTTTGAGACGTAGTCCACTGCTACTAGAATATAGAGGCTCTTATTTGATGGAGGAAATGGACCCATGAAGTCGATCCCCCATACATCGAACAATTCAACCTCCAGTATTGTGTTCAACGGCATTTCATGTCGTTTTGAGATGTTTCCCGTCTGTTGACACCGATCAAACGTGGACACAAAGGAGTGAGCATCTTTGAATAACGATGGTCAAGCTGTTCTATTTCCGCTAAAATGCCCACCGTAGGGTGATGCATGGCAATGATTCAGCACACTACGTATTTCCTCATCCGGAACACATCTGCGAATGATTCGATCAGGGCATCTTTTAAACAGAAAAGGATCGTCCCACAAGTAATACTTAGCATCTGAAATCAGCTTCTACTTTTGTTGACGCGAGAGATCATTCGGAATTATTTTGCTCACCAGATAGTTCACTAGATCAGCGTACCAAGGCGTGTGTTGCGAACCCAACTTGTAGAGCTGTTCATCAGGAAAGTTTTCCACAATTTGTGGATGACTTTCCCCCTTCTCAAGGGGATTCTCTAAACGTGAAAGGTGATCGGCAATAACATTCTCAGTCCCCTTTTTGTCGCGAATTTCCAAGTTAAATTCTTGGGGGAGAAGCACCCACCTAATCAACCTTGGCTTAGCATCCTTCTTCTCCAAAAGGTATTTGATAGCCGAATGGTCAGTCCACACCACTACTTTCGTCCCCAATAAATACGCCCAAAATTTATCAAAAGCAAAGATCACAGTTAACAATTTTTTTCTGTTGTGGCATAATTTCTTTGGGCATCATCAAGAGTTCGGCTTGCATAATACACGACGTGGAACACTTTCCCTCGTCTCTGTCCCAAAACAGCCCCAATGTCAAAATCACTAGCATCACACATTAACTCGAATGGAAGGTCCCAGTCTGGAGCGACTATTACCGGGGCGGTGCTTAGAGCTTTCTTCAATAGGTCGAAACTTTCTTTACAAGACTCGTCAAAATTAAACGGAACATCCTTCATGAGTAAATTGCACAACGGCTTCGTGATCTTCGAAAAATCCTTAATAAAACGGTGGTAAAAACCGGCGTGTCCCAAAAAACTCCTTATCCCTTTTACCGAAGTAGGCAGAGGCATCTCTCGATTGTTTTAATTTTTGCCCGGTCGACTTCAATTCCATGGGAGGATATGCGGTGGCCTAGTACAATGCCCTCCTGGACCATAAAATGGCACTTCTCCCAGTTCAAGACCAAATTTGTTTCTTCGCATCTTTTTAGGACTTTCTGCAAATTCTGCAAACATATATCAAACGAATCATCGAAAACTGAAAAATCATCCATAAAAATTTCAATGCAATGCTCTACCATGTCAGAAAAAATAGCCATCATACACCGTTGAAAAGTGGCCGACGCATTACATAAACCTAAAGGCATGCGCCTATAAGCGAAAATGCCATAAGGACATGTAAACGTCGTCTTTTCTTGGTCTTCTGGGGCTATATAAATCTGATTATACCCAGAATAACCATTAAGAAAGAAATAGAAATCGTGTCCGGCTAATCTATCCAACATTTGATCAATAAATGGTAAAAGGAAGTGGTCTTTTCTAGTGGCTTTATTTAATTTCCTATAATCTATGCACATACGCCACCCCATAACAATCCTAGTGGGAATTAATTCATTATTATCATTTTGGATAACCGTTATCCCACCCTTCTTTGACACAACTTGAACCGGACTTACCCACTTGCTATCAGAAATCGGAAAGATCATACCTGCGTCGAGGAGTTTTAAAACCTCGATTTTTACCACCTCTTTCATATTTGGATTTAAACGGCGTTGATGCTCCACAGATGGTTTGTAGTCTTCCTCCATCAAAATTTTGTGTATGGAAATGGACGGGCTGATTCCCTTGATATCCGTAATAGACCATCCAAGGGCAGATTTGTACTCCCTCAAAACCCTCAATAATTTCTTCTCTTGATCCCCCGCTAAAGTGGATGAAAGAATGACTGGCAAGGAATCGTCGGGTCCCAAAAATGCATATTTTAAATAACTCGGTAGCTGCTTGAGCTCTAGTTTTGGAGGTTTCTCGATTGATGGGACGGGTTGAGTTGGTGAACTTCCGAGCTCCTCACATGGTCGACGGGTGAAAAATGGTGGGGAAGCATCCATGTGTCGTACATAGGCTACATGCTCTGAATTCAATTCGGAAGTAGACCCAACTAAAATGGACTCCAATGGATCTGATGGATAGCTCTCCCGAAAGGCTCTACTTACACACGAGTTAATGACGTCAACTTGAAAGCAATTCTCAGCATCACTAGGATATTGTAAGGATTGAAATATATTGAAAGTAACTTGCTCCTCTTGAACTCGTAGAGTAAGCTTCCCTTTTTCCACATCAATTAAAGTTTGGCCGATTGCCAAGAATGGTCTTCCCAAGATGATTGGGATATCATGATCCTCCTCCATATCGAGTACAATAAAATCGGCCGGGAAGATAAATTTATCGACTTTTACCAAAACGTCTTATATTACTCCCCTTGGATACTTTATAGATCTGTTAGCTAATTGCAAAGAGACCATCGTCGGCTTGGCTTCTCCAATATCCAGCTGCTTAAAAATGGAAAGGGGCATAAGGTTTATGTTGGCTCCTAGATCACATAAGGCTCTGTCAAAGGACGAATTTCCAGTAGTGCATGGAATAGTGAAGCTTCCCGGATCCCTCAATTTAGGTGGGAGCTTCTTCTGTAGAATAGCGCTGCACTCTTCCGTTAATGCCACTGTCTCATACTCTTTGAGCTTCCTTTTATTCGATAAGATTTCCTTCATGAACTTCACATAGCTCGGCATATGTTCCAAGGTGTCGGCAAATGGAATGTTGATATGTAGTTTCTTGAAGACGTCAAGAAATTTGGAGAATTGCTTGTCCAATTTTTACTTTTGCAGACATTGTGGGAATGGAATTTGTGGAGTGGGATGAGT
This sequence comes from Orobanche coerulescens, assembly GCA_033398695.1. Taxonomy (NCBI): domain Eukaryota; kingdom Viridiplantae; phylum Streptophyta; class Magnoliopsida; order Lamiales; family Orobanchaceae; genus Orobanche; species Orobanche coerulescens. The sequence goes on from CM065819.1 coordinate 109,405,128, forward strand.
AGTCGACACTGCTTTTGGCTTGGGATCCTCATTTTTTGCTTTCTCACTGTGGTTGCTCTTGTCCTTGGTATTCTTAGGCTGCTCTTGTAGCTCCTTTCCGCTTCGTAGCTCGATTGCTTGCACATTTTCCTTGGGGTTCATTTCGGTGGCGCTGGGTAATACACCTTGAGCTCGAGAGGACAATAAATTTGCGATCTGCCCCATTTGTACTTCCATGTTTCGGATGGAGGCGGAATGATTTTGTAGAGTAGTCTCAGTGCGGGTCATGAATTGGCTCGTATTAGCCACCATTTGAGCAAGAGCATCTTCCAAGGACACCTTTGGTGGTTGAGGGGGCTGTTGTGGGGGCTGCGCGAATTGAGCTTGCGGAGGTTTATTTAAAGCTTGCCCGTTCTTCCACGAAAGATTTGGGTGATTTCGCCACCCTTGATTATAAGTGTTGGAATATGGGTTGTTCTGCCGATTTCCGTTCCCCACAAACTGAGCTTGTTCCATCGGAGGTTGCTCGAAAGGGTTTCCGACTTGGCACTCAGCGCTAGGATGAGACCTGTTACACCAATTACATGATTCTGTGGTAACGGTAGAAGGATCATGTGAAAATGCTTGCAATTGTTGAGTAAGCGCTGCAACTTGGGCTGATAGTGTAGAGATCAGATCGTTGTCGGAAACTCCCATAACTCTCTTTGGGTTCACACGTTCGGAAGGCCACTGATAAGCATTTGCAGCCATCACTTCCAATAAAGAATGAGCTTCTGCCATCGTCTTGCCCATTAAAGCTCCTCCACCAGCTACATCAACAAGAGTGCGTGTAGATGCACTTAGTCTGTTATAGAAGGTCTGAATTTGTAGCCAATCCGGTAGGCCATGGTGTGGGCATCTCCTTAGTAAATCCTTGTATCGCTCCCAAGCTTCATGAAGCGATTCCATCTAAAATTGCCCGAACGTCGTTATTTCGTTCCGAAGTCTTGTTGTCTTTGCCGGCGGAAAGAACTTAGCCAAAAAGGCTTGTGCTAATTCCACCCAAGTCGTGATAGAGCCCGGCGGAAGTGAATTCAACCAAAACTTGGCTTTATCCCTCAAAGAAAATGGGAAAATCCGTAGACGAATGGCATCATCAGAAACTCTATTGTTCTTGAACGTATCGCATATCTTGAGAAAGGGCACAATATGAGCATTGGGGTCGTCATTCGCTAATCCGCATAATTGGCTTGCTTGTACCATCTGGATTATGGCTGGCTTTATCTCGAAATTATTTGCTTGGACAGTTGGGCGCCGAATCCCCAAAAAATCGCGTTGATTTGAGGCAATGCATAATCTCGGAGTGCCAATGCCGGTTGAGCTTGCTGCATAGGATTGTCTACTCCGTGATTTTCTGTGTTATCGGTCATGGTATCTTTTGTTGTCAGCTCACGCCTTTCCTTCTTTTTTTTCCACAGAGTGCGCTCGAGTTCAGTATCCAAAGGTAATACGCCTTCGTTACCGAATTTTCTCATGCACTAAACGAAACTCCTGAAAGGAAAAAAATTACACAAAAAATAAAATAGTGTTCAAATTAAGACTAGAAATACTGAAATCGATATTAGTAAAACAATCAGTCCCCTGCAATGCCGCCAAAAACTTGTTACGATTTTCGTTGAACGCAAGTGCACGTTGTCGTAACCAAGTAATAAAGTGATATGTAAGATATCGTTCCCACGAGGACTGACTTACTAACTACCAATTTATGTGTATTCTAATTTTATCTGAACGATCGAATATGGTGGTGCAAGGAATATTAAAGAAAATTAATCTAATGATAAACTAAGAACAATTAAAAAAATCGATTAATGAAGGAAGAAGATTAAATAGGAGAATAATCTAGGATTGAGAATCTGCCTCGATTTATCCGAATTACTCTGGATTTATATAATTTAAGTGATTTCCCAATTTATTGAAGGCGAAGATTTCTAAGATACTCTAATGCCTCTCCCGAGGTCAGTAGAATTTTTTAAGGCAAATAAAACACTCTATTCCTAGGTGAATTAATTCGACAATAGGCAAAAAGTACAAAATCTTCAGACGGAAACGTAATTCCTATGATTATATTCCTATCTCACAAGATAAAACGTTTCTCACCAATTTTTCCTACTAACTCTCCTCTCCCGATTCGAGTTGCGTAATCAAAACAATTCAATCATAGGACACATAATTGAACGCGTTAAAAACAATTGGGGAAAACTCAATAAGAAAGGGATATATATATTAATAATGCAAAGTCAAAAGTTAATTCGTCAAAACTTCGGTTTCATCACAATCCTAGAATAGGGTTCTAGCCCGACATAATAGAAAATAATACACAAAGAATTAAAGAAAGCATAATAAAAATCAAACACAGTTGAAGAACTTGAATTCCTCCGTTCTCTAGCTTCTGCTCTCTGCTTGATCGGTGTTTTCTCCTTCTCTTCGATGATCCATCTTCAAACCTTCAATACCTATTTATAACCTTCATTAGTCTCCAAAATGCGTCCGGGAATTAGGTCGAAAACAGGCTCCAAAAACGGCCCAAAACGCGGCTGACTCAGAAATCCCGCCCCGTGGGCCGCGGCTCAGCATTAGTGTGTCGCGGCCCTAAGTGTTCAGCGCCATATGCCTGGGCGGTATTTTTCACACGGGCTGCGGCTCAGCTTAAGTGTGCCGCGGCCCCTAGTACAGTGAGTACCGCGCCTGCTGTGCCGTGCGTGTGCCGCGGCCTGGCCTTGGTATGCCGCGGCCCCTGACAAAAAATTGTCGTTTTGGCCCGTTTTTCGTCGTTTAAGCTTCCTGACTCCAATTTTCTTCAAAACATATACAGATAATGCGTTAAAAGCTCATTTACGCCGATTTAAACTAAAAATGGGTATAAAATAATGATGATTAAGCACATAAAAACACAACTAACAACATCATATCATGAATCGTGGATTCATAGAGCATTACTTATACATGAAGCGCATAATATTCACAAGAATTCAACCATCATTATAACCAAGCAAGATAAGTTGCCTCAATTCCGTAAATGAATAGCCCTTCTTCAAACGAACGAACAGTCGAAATCCTCGACTACTAATACTCACTCGAACGAGCAACCCTGAACGAAATGTAACTCATTCAATAACACATTCATGCAATAATGATATCAATTCCTAAGAAACGACATCCGAAATATCATCCGAGTGATTCTTCCAATTCCAACGAGGATCCCATATTCTCACTAACGAATTATGATACAACAAGTTCGTCTTTAAAAACCGGTTTTACCAAGTCATTTAGGTTCATCCATATTTACGTCTCCTAATACACAAGGATCAATGTAAATGAATTCGGTCACTAATTGAATAGTATCATAATCACCCATAATCGTTATAATCATCCTAAGAACACTATCAACGTATTAATATGATGATCAACACCTTCTTAAGTTATCAACACACCCGATTACTTGAATATATGAGGGTTAAGTTTGTGTTCTACTAAAATCCATTACTATCCCTTAAAGAAATTGCTCAAACCTAGTTTATCATTTAGGATGTTTGGAACTCTAAACAAAACATCATTCAATCTTGTAATAATCATTTACAGGATGTTAACATAACATTTAGACAATCAATTACATCGACTTATCAAATTCATCATGAATGTATCAATTCCATAAGGCCAATACATAGTCCCATGTTATCTCTCAAGGATTAACTAAACATTCAAGACATGATTAGAATCTAACACTTCTAAGCATCAAGGAATCCTCACTTACAAGTCATAAGTGTCAAGATCTAAATCAGCTTCCTATTGTCATGTTAATAATCAGGTTTTGATCCAACATAATCAACACAACTATGTTATGAAAACTATCAACCATTAAGAAGTGATACTAATATCCTCATCTTGTTCTTCACTTAGTTTGATCATGATTTTAATAACTATCATACTTATACTAGATTATTCTAACATTATACGAAGTGTTTATTACTAATATCATCATAGACATGGATTCAATACGAGTTTAAAGAAAACCAACCTCAGAAATGAAGAACAACACCAAGACTCCAAGAACACTCTTCAAACTTCTAATCACCAAGCCACAATCCAAGTGACGAAGCTCCAACACAAGATGGAAGGGGTAGAAATCGATTTAACAAGATGGGGGATCGGTTTTGTAATATCCGTAATTTTTCTATTTTTAGTAGTTACCATTTTTGGTGTATGTCTATTTTTATCGACTCGCTTGTAACCGTTTCGACATTTTGAATCTATTTTGTTCTTGGAGTTTTTCCATTTGGACGAGTTTTGATGATGTTTTCACGTAATTTCATTTTATGACATGTTTTGCCGTATGAATGTTCGATTCTTGTAAAACTCGTTCGTTTTCGTTGTTTCTTGGTTTGTACAAGTTCGTATGGTTGAGTTGGTCATGTGGAGACTTTCGGTTTGTAAATCCGACGTCGTTTCGTGATTTTCGGGCACTTGGGCCATTTTTGTAATTTCCTAATAGTTTAGGGAATCTTAGTTTCGTTGTCGCATTACGGACCCTCCGGTGGTCGGAATTGTATTTTCTTTCAGCGCTTAGCTCCGTCGTCTTGTAGGCTTCACATCTATGTTCCTGGATTCTGGTCTCGTCGTATGTTTCGTGTTTTATACCCTCGACAGCAGCTTACTGCTGGTGTGACATCAGCGATCTTTGGCTAGCATGTAGGTAGCGACGCTACCCTGTTCCCTTGCGTGCGCTACCGATGGCGATTAGCGTCGCTAACCCCTATTGTCGGCGTACGCTAACGAATGGTGGCGGCTGACCGCTGGTATCACGGCCGTTAGCGCACGCTACATATGGCGATTAGCGTGCGCTAACTTCACGATATATAAGCCCGGTAGGCGATTTTGAAGCAGTTTTATTCTTTTCCCTTCGTTTCTTCGACGTGCGACCTCAAAGGCGATTTCCATCGGTCCTGATCGGCGTTCTATTCACATTCCATCACCGTAGAGTCGTGCTAACATATTATCATCAGCATAATCGTCTTCCATCATCCGAAATCAAGGTATTTTCGTCTAGAACCCTAACTCGTCAAATTTGGGGGTTTTTCCGGGTTTTGCTAATTGGAACCGAATTATCCCAGTATGTTATAATATTCTTCACCGATTGTGATTATTGAATGATTCAAAATCCAATTTCCTTGATTTTAATCCGCGAATTATCAATACGGAGAGATTTTGCGTAAACCTACTTCGTATCAATTGATCGTCTATTGTCGTATATTGTAACCGGGGTTATGGGTGTATTCCAATAGAGTATTGTTGTCCGTTGGGACTGAACTGTGTTGATCCTTCGTTCAGGAATCGTCGTTTTCCACCCGGACCGTTCGTAGTCGTGTTTCATCTCCGTTTCTTCAAGAATGTCCCAAAGGCAAGTACTTTACATTTGTTTACATGTTCTAGTATTTGAATTATGGCTATATGTGGTTGTTGTGGGAAGATATGTGTATGTTCACCTAGGGACGGTCCAACGGGGCCTCTAGGGATACGTATTTCCGTGTGTGTGCGTATCACGAACTGTGGTTAGCCACCCAGGGATGTCCGACGGGGCTCTGCGGGGTACGGTGGCCGTGAGTCTCGTGCCAACGGTTAACATTGAATTATGATTTGTTGGAGATAATGTCTTTTGTGTTTGTACATCATAAATATTCCGGAATATAAAACGTTTTCAAAAATGATTTTTGGCGCATTATTCATCTGATTAGAATGTAGTTCAAATGGATTGTACTTGCACTAGCAGTTGTCGCTAACCCCTTAAATGGGGGAAATACTTTTTGTATTTCAGGTATTGATCGTGTGGACAAGCGAGCACTAGAGCCGTATGAGGATGATGGGCGAGCATGATACTGTCCAGAAGTTGATTATTGGTGGTCTATCTGTCGAATATTTTGATATCTTGTTTTGGGGATTTTGTTTTATAAAAACTGGTTTAAGTACTCGAGTACTTCTTTTACAAAATTATTAACGTTGTGTTCCTGTTTTGGGAAATGGATTGATGTTGGATTTAATTGTCGTATTGTAATCTTATTTAAATTGTCGTATTATTGGTGATTGTTGTCGTCGTCGAATGTCTTGTTTGGTACGTTAGCCTGGTGGATTCCACAGTGTGGGGACCACGTCGCTGTAATATACCCTGAATGTCTTGGGGGTGTTACAAAATATGGTATCAGAGCTTAGGTTTATGGATACCTAGGCTGTCGGTTATTTGGGTCTAGTTAAGTGTCGTATTTGGGACAGTATCACTGTTATGCCATCATCTCAGTACTCCGGTGCTCGTAAGTTTTCCTAACTTGACTCGTTTCACCGTTCTGTTCTATTCCTGTCTTAGTATCTTTTGCGTTTTGCGTTTGCATTGTACTTACCCGTTGCTTCTTCAGAATTCCTGCTGGTAGAGGACGCGGGCCTTGATCGCGAGCCTTGATAGGGACGCGGTAGGGGACGTGGCGCATCCGGTGGGGCGGCCATGTCCGATCACTCGGGAACTGATTCGGCGATGCCTTCCTTGTCGAATAGTGTTCCCCCTAGTTCTGGAGGTCAGCAGGACCAGTCTGCTAGCTCCGGTAATGCTCATGAGAATGTTGGAGTGGCCAACATTTTACAGCAGGTAGCGAACCAGATGACGCTACTGACTCAGGACGTTCTGGTCGGCCAAGCTAATGCCAACCCGGTCCCGCCTACTGGGTCCGGCAATGATAAGCTACTTCAGGACGTGATTCGTATGCGTCCTCCGCAGTTTGATGGTGCTTCCGACCCTTCTGGTTGGGAGAATTGGCTGTTCGAGATAGAGAAAGTGTTTGAGGCTGCTAATTGCCCCGAGGAGAGGAAAGTACCCATTGCTCAGTACTTCCTCTCCAAGGAGGCAGCGACGTGGTGGCAAGCGGTGAAACCGCGTGACCGGGCAGCTACGTGGGCAGAGTTCCGGGATCTGATGGAAGACAGTGCGTCGTGGCGGTGAAAGAGGGGAGGATCTGAGCCTTCTTTGAGGCTAAGCCCCAAGATGTACCTATATCTCAAGCCATCAAAGACTACAATCAACAGTTACATTATGTGAGAAATCAAGTCCGCGATGAGCTTGATAAGATCCGCCACTTTGACATGCGGATGAAACCGAGGGTGCGCCACTACATGTCTGGTATGGGGTGCACGACTTTGAAGGAATATCAGAATAAAGTGATGGCTTACGAGATGTCGTTTTCCGCGACAGAGACGGCAGTTGAAGGAAAGAAGAAGAAGACCTCCGGTCAGTTTTCGGGAGGCAAGTTAGGAGGGTATCCGAAGGCCCAGTCTGGTTCGCGAGTCTTCGGGAGTCAGTCGCCATCAGTTGGTCGAGGAAACGGTTCTAGGTCTGCTCCTGCTGGTTCCGTTCGTGGTCCTACGTGCTTCAACTGCAGTCGTCCGGGCCACATGATGAGTGAGTGTGATAGGCCTCCGATTCAGTGTCTTGCTTGTGGTCATATGGGTCATCGTGCTAAGTTTTGTACGGATGCAGCTCGGGCTCCAGTTACTCAGATATCAGCCCCAGCCGCGGGAGAGCCGAGTGTGAATCAGGCACCGACAGTTCCTCAGCCGCAGCAGAGTTTTGGTAGAGGTCGAGGTCGTGGTCAGCCTTCTAGAGGGGGAGCTTCTAGTGCGGGGTCTGTTCCGCCCCGTGTGTACGAGATGAGACGAGCAGGAGATCCTGACGCGACGGTGGCCACAGGTACCGTCCACATCCTTGATCATCCTGTTTCCGTATTGTTCGATTCTGGTGCTACGCATTCTTTTATATCTATGGATTGTGTGCGTCGTCTGCATGTTGATTGCCTTGTTGCTTGTGAGCCTTTTGTTGTTAAACTTCCTAGTGGGGATAGCATCGTGGGGGATCGTGAGGTTAGAGATTTTCCAGTGAGTATCACGGGAAGGGTTTGGCCTTCTAATCTAATTGCGGTAGATATTAGATATGAGGATTTGATTCTGGGTGAGAATTGGCTGGACCGTCATGGGGCGATCATGAATTATAGAACGAGGACGGTTTCGATGTTAGCCTCTGACGGTACCGAGCATTCTTTTGTGGGTCGTAAGCGGAGTAGCCAGAGATTACTGATCAGCGCCTTAAAGGCGGTGAGACTTCTTCGAGGAGGTTGCACAGGTTATTGGTGTTACGCTTTGAGATCGGAAGAAGGGGGAGTCGAGCTCTCGTCTATTCCGGTAGTGTGTGAGTATCCTGATGTCTTTCCAGATGAGTTGCCGGGTTTACCTCCGGACCGAGAAGTTGAGTTTACCGTCGATTTAGAGCCGGGTGCAGCACCGATCTCTAAGACGCCATACCGTATGGCGCCCGCCGAGATGCTGGAGCTGAAGAAACAGTTGGGAGAGTTGCTAGACATGGGATATATTCGACCGAGTGCTTCGCCTTGGGGCGCACCGGTCCTATTCGTAAAGAAGAAGGATGGGTCACTTCGTTTGTGTATCGACTACCGAGAGTTGAACAAAGTGACCATCAAAAACAAGTATCCGCTCCCGAGGATTGATGATTTGTTTGATCAGTTGCAAGGGGAAACTGTATTTTCGAAGATTGATTTGAGATCGGGGTATTATCAGCTCCGAGTGAAGGATATCGACATTCCGAAGACGGCCTTTCGGACGAGATTTGGTCACTACGAGTTTGTGGTTATGCCTTTTGGGCTAACCAATGCACCAGCCGTGTTCATGCAGCTTATGAACAAAGTCTTTATCGAGTACCTCGATAAGTGTGTAGTCATTTTTATCGACGACATCCTGATTTACTCGAGGAGCGAAGAGGAGCACGCCCGTCATTTGCACATTGTGTTAGATATTTTGAGAACTCAGCATCTTTTTTCGAAGTTCTCAAAGTGCGAGTTTTGGTTACGGGAGGTTATGTTTCTCGGTCATGTGATCTCGGCCGAGGGTGTTCGTGTGGACCCACATAAGGTAGAGGCAGTGTTGGATTGGGCGCCGCCCAAGAACGTGAAAGAGGTCCGCAGTTTTCTGGGATTAGCCGGGTATTACCGCAGATTCGTAGAGGGGTTCTCTAAGCTTGCTCGACCGCTGACTCAGTTGTTACAGAAGTCGGAGAAGTTTGTGTGGACCGATGAGAGGCAGAATAGTTTTGAGGAGTTGAAGAAGCGGTTGACGACCGCTCCCGTGTTGGCTTTACCGAGTGGTAATGATGGTTTCTCCGTTTATAGTGATGCTTCGGGCCAAGGGCTCGGATGCGTACTTATGCAGCACGGGAGGACGATTGCCTATGCTTCACGTCAGTTGAAACCGTATGAATTGAATTGCCCTACGCACGATCTTGAGTTGGCCGCAGTTGTGTTTGCGTTGAAAATCTGGCGTCATTACTTGTATGGCTCGTCATCTCAGATTTTCACCGATCACAAGAGCCTGAAGTACATTTTCACGCAGAAGGAGCTTAATATGAGACATAGGAGATGGTTGGAATTGATTAAGGATTACGATCTCGAGATCCTCTATCATTCGGGCAAGGATAATGTGGTAGCAGATGCCTTGAGCCGGAAATCGGTATCGCTTCGGGCGCTTGAGTTACTCACGGCCCAGTCGGGACTTCAGCGAGAGTTTATGAGGTTGAGCATTGAGATTGTACTGCCAGGGAGTTCCGGGCAGTTGCGTACTCTTGAGATTTTTTCATCTCTGGTCGAGGACATTAAGTCGGGACAGTTAGAGGATCCGATGTTTATTCAGCTTCGAGAGAGTGTAGGAAAGGGGAAAGCCCTGGGATTCGTTATTTATGAGGACGGTGTGTTGAGATTCCGAGGTCGGTTGTGTGTTCCGAACGACTCGGAATTGAGACAGAGCATTATGCGAGAGGCTCATGCGTCACCATACTCAGTCCATCCGGGCTCGAGTAAAATGTATAAAGATCTGAGGAAGAATTTCTGATGGAACGATATGAAGAAGGAGGTAGTTCAGTGTGTAGCTAAGTGTTTGACTTGTCAGCAAGTCAAGATTGAGCATCAGCGGCCAGCCGGATTATTGAAACCACTTCCCGTTCCGGAATGGAAGTGGGAGGACATCTCTATGGATTTTGTCACGAGTTTACAGGGACGAAGTACCGTATGAATATGGTATGGGTGATTGTAGACCGACTGACTAAGTCGGCACATTTTCTGGGCATCAAGGATACTTGGGGTCCAGAAAAGTTGGCTCGTATTTTTATCACTCAGATAGTGAGGCTTCATGGTACGCCGAGGACGATTATTTCAAACAGAGATGGCCGATTTGTATCGCATTTTTGGCAGGCAGTGCATAAGGCATTGGGGACTCAGCTACGTTTGAGCACTTCGTTCCATCCCCAGACCGATGGGCAGTCCGAACGTACCATTCAGACGTTCGAGGATTTGTTGCGCGCGTGTGCGTTAGACTGGAGCAGTAACTGGGAGGATCATTTGGCCTTGATTGAGTTTACTTATAATAATAGCTGGCACGCGTCGATTAAGATGGCACCGTATGAGGCACTTTATGGCCGACGTTGCCAATCACCGATATGTTGGGATGAGCCGTCCGATTTGGTTGGCACCGAGCCGGACCTTGTGTTGGAGACGAGGGAGAAAGTCGAATTGATTAAAAAGAGGATGTTGGCTGCTCAGAGTCGACAAAAGTCTTACGCGGATGTTAGGCGTAGACCTTTGGAGTTTGAGGTGGGAGATCATGTTCTGTTGAGAGTGTCTCCGACGAAGGGAGTTTTCCGTTTTGGGAAGAAGGGGAAACTCAGCCCGAGATATATTGGACCTTTCAAGGTATTGGAGAGAGTCGGTGAGTTAGCGTACCGTTTGGCTTTACCTCCGTCGCTGAGTCATGTACATAGCGTATTTCACGTTTCCCAGTTGAGGAAGTACGTTCCGGACCCGTCCCACATTATTGACTTTGGGGACGTGGAGATCGAGAAGGATGTTACGTTTGATGAGAGGCCCGTCAGAATTTTGGAGCGTCGTGACAAACAGTTAAGGCACAAAACCATTCCTTTGGTTAAGGTGCAATGGTCGAAACACGGAGTAGAAGAAGCGACGTGGGAGCTGGAGGAGGATATGCATTCGAGATACCCCGAGCTTTTTGATTCTTAAGTTTTGGGACGAAACTTTATTTTAGAGGGGGAGAATGTAATATCCGTAATTTTTCTATTTTTAGCAGTTTCCATTTTTGGTGTATGTCTATTTTTATCGACTCGCTTGTAACCGTTTCGACATTTTGAATCTATTTTGTTCTTGGAGTTTTTCCATTTGGACGAGTTTTGATGATGTTTTCACGTAATTTCATTTTATGACATGTTTTGCCGTATGAACGTTCGATTCTTGTAAAACTCGTTCGTTTTCGTTGTTTCTTGGTTTGTACAAGTTCGTATGGTTGAGTTGGTCATGTGGAGACTTTCGGTTTGTAAATCCGACGTCGTTTCGTGATTTTCGGGCACTTGGGCCATTTTTGTAATTTCCTAATAGTTTAGGGAATCTTAGTTTCGTTGTCGCATTACGGACCCTCCGGTGGTCGGAATTGTATTTTCTTTCAGCGCTTAGCTCCGTCGTCTTGTAGGCTTCGCATCTATGTTCCTGGATTCGGTCTTGTCGTGCGTTTCGTGTTTTATACCCTCGGCCAGCTTACTGCTGGTGTGACATCAGCATCTTTGAATCGCTGTGTAGGTAGCGCACGCTACCCCTGTTCCCTTGCGTGCGCTACCAATAAGCAGTTAGCGTACGCTAACCCCTATTTTTAGCGTACGCTAACGAATGGTGGCAGTAGCCACTGGACTGTCACGGCCCCGTTAGCGCACGCTACGTATGGCAGTTAGCGTGCGCTAACTTCACAGTATATAAGCCCAGCGGGCAGTTTTCAGAGCAGCAGTTTTATTCTTTTCCCTTCGTTTCTTCGACGTGCGACCTCAAAGGCGATTTCCATCGGTCCTGATCGGCGTTCTATTCACATTCCATCACCGTAGAGTCGTGCTAACATATTATCATCAGCATAATCATCATCCATCATCCGAAATCAAGGTATTTTCGTCTAGAACCCTAACTCGTCAAATTTGAGGGGTTTTCCGGGTTTTGCTAATTGGAACCGAATTATCCCAGTATGTTATAATATTCTTCACCGATTGTGATTATTGAATGATTCAAAATCCAATTTCCTTGATTTTAATCCGCGAATTATCAATACGGAGAGATTTTGCGTAAACCCTCGCCCGTATCAATTGATCGTCTATTGTCGTATATTGTAACCGGGGTTATGGGTGTATTCCAATAGAGTATTGTTGTCCGTTGGGACTGAACTGTGTTGATCCTTCGTTTAGGAACCGTCGTTTTCCACCCGGACCGTTCGTAGTCGTGTTTCATCTCCGTTTCTTCAAGAATGTCCCAAAGGCAAGTACTTTACATTTGTTTACATGTTCTAGTATTTGAATTATGGCTATATGTGGTTGTTGTGGGAAGATATGTGTATGTTCACCTAGGGACAGTCCGACGGGGCCTCTAGGGATACGTATTTCCGTGTGTGTGCGTATCACGAACTGTGGTTAGCCACCTGTGGATGTCCGACGGCTCTGGGTACGGTGGCCGTGAGTCTCGTGCCAACGGTTAACTTTGAATTATGATTTGTTGGAGATAATGTATTTTGTGTTTGTACATCATAAATATTCCGGAATATAAAACGTTTTCAAAAATGATTTTTGGCGCATTATTCATCTGATTAGAATGTAGTTCAAATGGATTGTACTTGCACTAGCAGTTGTCGCTAACCCCTTAAATGGGGGAAATACTTTTTGTATTTCAGGTATTGATCGTGGGGACAAGCGAGCACTAGAGCCGTATGAGGATGATGGGCGAGCATGATACTGTCCAGAAGTTGATTATTGGTGGTTTATCTGTCGAATATTTTGATATCTTGTTTTGGGGATTTTGTTTTATAAAAACTGGTTTAAGTACTCGAGTACTTCTTTTACAAAATTATTAACATTGTGTTCCTGTTTTGGGAAATGGATTGATGTTGGATTTAATTGTCGGATTGTAATCTTATTTGAATTGTCGTATTATTGGTGATTGTTGTCGTCGTCGAATGTCTTGTTTGGTACGTTAGCCTGGTGGATTCCACAGTGTGGGGACCACGGCGCTGTAATATACCCTGAATGTCTTGGGGGTGTTACAGGTTTTAGAGGGAGGGGTTGAGTTGGATCGTGCGGAAAAATGAAAGGCAAGTCATACCTTTATAACCCGTATTAAGCATTACGTACGCTATAGCTAACACTTAACGTACGTTAAGAACATCACGTACGTAATTCTACGGGAATTACGTACGTAACGAATCCCCATATGCTACTGACTCAAAACACATATGCTATTATGTACGTTGTCAAAATTAACGTACGTAAGGCTCTTGTACATTACGTACGCTAATGCATAACCATTACGTACGTAATGGCCGTTGACTAGGCTGTCACGATTGAATCACCGACCACTGCCCACGTCTGGTCCCACCCACCGAAAGGCGAGCTGTTGATTGATACACCGCATTACGTATGTTAACATAGGAGTGTTACGTATGTAATGCTACATATATAGCGTACGTAATGATAACATGGTAGCGTACGCTAAGGGCAACAACAAGTCAAAAAATGAAATTCTCCAAATAACATCCAACAATCAGCTATAGTATGAACGACAAAGATCAACAATTCGATTTAACATAACTTCAACAATATATACTCATTACAATAAATATGGATATGGTACAACAAATGTCGAACTATTCAAAGAATACAACAATAAAGACGTGAGTTCAGACGGATATTACAATTCGACGGGGCCTACGGTGACTCGTGACAGTGGATCGTGGAGTCGGGACTGGTAAGTGTGACTGGTGTATTTGGTTAAGACCGTGTGGGTTGTTGAACCTACGGTGACTCGTGACAGTAAATCACAGAGCCAAGATTGATAATTGTTATTATTGTATTTGGTTAAGACCGTGTAGGCTGTTGAACCTATGGTCACTCGTGACAGTGGATCACGGAGTCGAGATTGATATTTGTGATTATTGTATTTGGTTAAGACCATGTGGGTTGTTAAACCTACGGTGACTCGTGACAGTCGATCACGGAATCGAGAGCATGTTTTGTTAAACAATGTTTTTGAAGGAAAGTTTGACGAAAATGGAATGATTGGGCTGAGACCCAAGAGATTTGTGGAAATATTTTCGTATTGTAAAAACTATTTAGATTTAAATGAGATTTGGGTTTAGACCCTAACGTTTTGAAACGATTCTTAAAGATTAGGACCCGATGTCCTAAAGGTTCTGAAATTTTAAAATTTTCGAGATGGTGATTCTATTTTCAAATGCTTTGTTTTCTAAATCCTAAAAACCTATCGAAAATACTTGGTGAATGGTTGTCCTTATCTGATTCGTGATTGTTGTATGCTTGCTACATTTCGTATGGTTATGATACTTGTACTGGCAAATTCGAATTGCTAACCCCTTAAATGGGGGAAATGCGTTTCATGCATTTCAAGTATGCTTGGTTCCAGGGAGCATTCACAGGATCGACACTGGAGATGATGAGCTGCAATACTAATCAAGATTAAGAGTTTGGTCTGTTTGTTGTATTGTCATGTTGTAATCAGTGTTCCGCTGTAATGTACTTCGACCCATGAGTGGATATTGTTGTAAAGAGTTGTATTTTACCATTTGAGTTAGGCGTGGGACCACATCGGTCCGTGTAGTTAATTATATTTGACCTTAACGGTCCGTATTGTTATGTTGGTTGACCCCGGCCGGTCGAACATTTAGTTATTTTGTGGCGTCTAGCCTGGTAGACCCTCGTGAAAAATGGTCTACTGCGTATAATATTCCCATGTGGATTTGGGGGTGTTACAATAGAAATTTCCCTTCCCCTAGAAAGAAAAATTAGCCACTCATTGGTTTATATATATTATAATTAAAATAGGAATAGTTGATATACATAATATATCAAAACTTTTAACATCTAGAACTTTAATAACAATAGATAAAAACTTATTTGATTATAATATATCAAAATGCAAGAAAGAATCTCCAAAAGACAACTTCAAACTTGATTCCAAAAGTTACAAGTTGCGAAAAATGGAAGTAAAGTACTAGTGCTTATTGATCAAGCACTTTTCGATTACAAACTAAATGAAAGAACAACTTCAAACTATAAAATAGATATAAAACAATAATAGAAAGTTCTTTTCAAAGGAGAGATGTCTTCCCAAAAGAAAGGATATTTCTTGGCAAGAAGAGGATTCTTTTATCTTCATGGATGAAGGTGTCCTTTTATAGGTGATTTCAAGAACACTATGGATTATTTAATTCAAAACATGTGTTATAATATCTTGATTTTTTCTTTGGTATTTAATTCACACATGATCTTCCATACATGTCTTTATTTTCAGATCATTGTCCCCCAAATAAAATATATGGTTGTTGAGCTCACAAGATGGTCAAAAGTGGAATATTCAGCAAAGTCTTCTACTTGAACATGGCGATCGAAAACTGTCCAGTTTGGACTGTGTCGTACCGCCATTTGTAAGGTGACTCGGTCTATCCAGAACACGGGCAAAATGCCCGTCGTGTGAGAAACGACTGAAATAAATGGCCCAGCTTGCGCCGTGTGAGAAACGACTAAAAGAAACAGCCCAGTATGTGCCGTGTTGTATCACCTTTTGTAGACTTTGTCCTTGAAAGTTTTTTATTTTGATTTCGATTTTGCTGTTCGTCCTTTTGACATTTCATGTCAGTGATTTGTAAAATAAATATTATTAGCTCATGTCTTGACATTTCTTTAAAATAATTATTTTTTATCACATGTCAGTATGATTATACCAGAAAAAGAGATATTTTGTATATAATTTTTTAGATCAATAATGCACTAAGCATTGCACCTTTGTAGTATTCACTGTGAGATTCATTTTCTACATGACATATGCTTATCTTTTATCAATAATTTCTTAGTATATCACAATTTTATTTTGTATATATTTTAATGAGATAGTTTATTTCAGCATATACATTCTGTAGAGTACTTGAATATACAAAGTATTTTGGGTGTAGCTAATCATCAATTAAAATTACAAATTCGTAGTATTTATTGGTCGATACTATTGTAAAACAAAATTCTTTGTTCAAGTACTTCTTTGCTTTTATTATGATCCATATTGTTTAAATATAAATTTGATCGTTATTTTCATTTTATGCAGATTGGTGTTTTAGTAAAGCTGTTGGGGAATATTGATCACACGACAGATATTTGTAATGGAATAAGATAAGTTATTTTGATGTTTTGACACATGTGGATACTGTGAGTAAGTAACACATTTGACTTTTTTTATATTGATGTAATAACTCTTACTCCATGTAGTGCATGATATTTTTTTGACTTTAAAAAAGACAATTATTAAAAGTTAAGGACAATCGCATTCAAATGTTTGAAATATTTTCGAAGAGACCATTCTTCGTTCATGAATAATTATACGTGGCAGTTTATTAGGTAACTAACATAGATGCGATTAAAATATTAGTTTGTGATAGAAATCTTGATAATAAAACTATTAATGTTGTTTATAATAGGACAACCATAGCCCACATGTAGTCGGTAGGACTCATGGTTTGTTGATAAATTTGTGAGAATGGAAAAGGAGGAGTTTGTGCCGAAGCAGATTGTTAAAAGTTCTGAAATTGAAGAATTAACTACATCGCTGTAAATGATTGTGTATTTTGTATATTTTGCCGTAATGGAAATTTCTGGATATTAGGCTATCCACTCTATCAGATGAATCAAGCATATTGAGCTTCCTCTGAAATTATTTCTATCCATATCTAAACAAAAAAAATATTGAGCAAGTAAAATTATATTGCTATTGAAATGAGTATGGAAGACGATGAAGGTTATGGAAGATATGAGATGAATTTTATAAATAAAGATTTAGGAATCGTAGGTGGGTATGTGATGGATGAGAGATTATATGGGAGGTAGATGATATTGAATGATTTAAATATTAGGCGGATATTAGATAGATTTTTTAATATCTTTTTTCAATTTTAATATTCACATAAATATTAAATAAATTAAATAAAAAATAAAAGGTAATTTAAACAATATACATTTAACAAAAGTTTATTTTTTATTTTTTCGAATTTTTTTATAATTTATAATACTCTACATTACTATAAAATAAATAAAATCAAAAATAAAATCAATAAAAAAATTAAAAAGGTCAACAAAATTATAACTACAAAAATGAAAGAAATTAAAATATAATTAAAAATGTAATAAAACTAAAAGAAAAAGAAAAAGAAAAAGGAAAAGTAAAATAAAAATTAATAATAAAAGAAAAACAAAAAAAACAAAAAGAAAAAGTAAAATGGAAGTTGGCCTGCTCCACATGCCTCACATGATTTAGGGTGGGTGCAGGTAGACCTGGCAAAACAGATTCATGCCCGCGGACCGGGCCAGCCCGCACATACTACTACAAAATAATCATTTAACAGCGGACTTTTAACAGCGGTTATGCAAAAACCGCTGTTAAAATTTGTGCAGTGTCATACTTTGTAAATATCATGAAAAGTTAACAGCGGTTATAGCCACAACCTTAACGGCGGTTTTGTAGAAACCGCAGTCAGAATCCATCTTTTAACAGCGGTTGTACGCATAACCGCTGTTAAATATTTATTATCTTAATTTTAACAGCGGTTTTCTTCATAACCGCTGTTAATGATCTCTTTATTTTTAACCGGTCTCCTTTCTTCTTTCTTTCCTCTCTTTCTTACCCGATGCTTCTGACTCCCCCGACTCTGTCTCCCCGACGCTTCACAATCGACCCACGACCTCTGGCGACCTCCCGACCTCCGCGACCTCCGCAACCTCCCCGACGCTTCGCAATTGACTGAGGTCCTCTACATTGAAATCAAGTACTATTCCGAACTCTCTTCTTTATTCTTATGTGTTGTGTTGTGTTGTATGATGTGTGTGTGTATTGTTTTTGTGGCAGTGTGTACAGTGTGTGTTGTGTGCTGTGTGTGTGTGTTGTATATGTTGTGTGTATGAGAGTGTGTGTGTGTGTGTGTGTGTGTGTGTGTGTGTTTGTGGCAGTATGTGTGTGTGTGTGTGGCAGTGTGTGTTGTGTGTGTGCTGTTGTGTGGCAGTATGTGTGTGTGTACAGTGTGTGTGTGTGTGTGCAGTATGTGTTGTGTGTTGTATGTGTAAGTGTGTGTGTATAGTTTGTGTGGCAGTATGTGTGTGTACAGTGTGTGTGTGCAGTATGTGTTGTGTGTTGTGTTGTGTGCTTTGTGTGTGTAATGTATGTGTGTGTACACTATGTGTATGTGAGTGTGTAATGTAGTTTTACATGTTATTTTCTTCTTGTTTGTCGTATAATTTAATCTATTTAGTTGAGTGTGTGTGCTTAATTATGTGTGTTGCTTTTGACAACACTATTTTCTGAAACAATTATTTTAGGATAGATGTGGTTAACTTCTTAAGGATCTTCTCCCTTTGGGATAGATGTAACTTTCGTCTTAAGGATCTTCTCCCAACAGTTCGTGCAGATAGAATTAGCAATCTTGACAAAGCGATAAGTTGACGTAGTATAAAGTTAATTCTATTTTGACAACCTTCGTTCATGTTTCTATTTTAAACAACAGTTATAGGACAGCCATACCTTTGTCATTCTTTGTCAAAACAATGAAATCAAATTCTTTCCCTTATAGAAAACAATAGCAAATTGAATTTCATAGTATGTGTAACAGAAAAGAAGAAACGGATCGAAGTTGGATGAATGCGAGTCATGCGAGTGCGGAGTATGACAATGGAATTGAGCAATTTCTTAAATTTGCTCGACAACATCGCTCAGAACCCGATGAAAGATACTTTTGTCCTTGTGTGAAGGGTATGAATGGGAGACGACATGAGGCTGACACGATTCATGAACATCTTGTTTGTGAGGGGATAAACACCAACTATACGGTGTGGATATGGCATGGCGAAATAGTAGATGTTCCAACTGGAAACACTCATTTAGATATAGATGGTGATCAATTTGAAGAAATGATTCATGATGTCGGACAAGAATCATTTCAAAGAGCTCATGTCCATGATGCGTTGAAAAGTGATTTAGAGACTCCATTGCATTTGGGGTCTGAAAGTTTCACATGACTATCTGCCATGTTGAAGCTGGTTAATTTGAAGGCAATAGATGGGTGGAGTGACAAAAGTTTCACCGAATTGCTTCAGTTGATAAATGAGATGCTACCAAAAGGTAATACATTGCCTAAGCGTACCTATGAGGCGAAGAAGGTTTTGTGTCCGATGGGTATGGAGTATAAAAAAATACACGCTTGTCCCAATGACTGCATACTGTACAGAAAAGAGTTTGAAGAATTGCATAAGTGTTCTAGGTGTGGGGTATCACAATACAAAGCGAAGAATGATGGACAAAACACACAACAAGGACCTTCCGCGAAGGTGTTATGGTATTTTCCCATTGTTCCAAGGTTCAAGCGATTGTTTGCTAATAGAGATGATGCAAAGAATCTCACATGGCACGCAAATGAGAGAAAATGCGACGGGATAATTCGTCATCCAGCTGATGCTGCACAATGGAAGAAAATAGATCATTTATTTCCAGATTTCGGGAGTGAGGCAAGAAACCTTAGGCTTGGACTTTCCACAAATAGAATGAATCCATTCGGTAACTTAAGCACCAAGCATGGCTCTTGGCCTATTTTACTTGTGATATATAATCTACCTCATTGTTTATGTATGAAACGGAAGTACGTTATGTTGTCAATGATGATTTCAGAACCAAAACAACCAGGAAATGACATAGATGTTTATCTAAGTCCGTTGATTTATGACTTGAGAATGATGTGGGATGAAGGGATTTACGTGTTTGATGGTTACCGCCAACAATGTTTCAAGCTACGTACAATGTTATTTTGTACGATTAATGACTTTCCTGCATATGAAAACTTGAGTGGATATAGTGTGAAGGGACATCATGCATGTCATATATATGAAGAAAACACAAGCTACATCCAGTTGAAACATGGAAATAAAATAATTTACACTCAACATCGGTGATTTCTAAGTCGCCATCACCTGTACCGTAGATTGCGAAAAGCTTTTGATGGATTCCTATAAAATGGACTTGCGTCGATGCCCTTAACAGGTGAGCAAGTATACAATCGTGTGGAGACCATAAATACTATTTGGAAAAACTAAAAAGAAGGCTGCTACGACAAACATTTAGAATAGGTCAATATTTTTTGATCTTCCTTACTGGAGACATCTAGATATTAGACATTGCATAGATGTTATGCATGTCGGAAAAAATATATGCGATAGTGTGATTGTCACACTTCTCAATATTAAACACAAAACAAAGAATGGTGTCCAGGCTCGTCAAGACTTAGAGGAAATGGGTATACATCCTCAGTTGCATCTGCAAGTAGTCGGTAAACGAACTTATCTTCCCCCGGCATGTTATACTTTATCCAAAAGAGAGAAAATCAGCTTTTGTAATTGTTTACAAGGCATTAAAGTGCCATAAGGTTATTCGTCAAATATTAAGAGTCTTGTATCGATGCAAAATCTAACATTGGTCGGCTTAAAGTCTCACGACTATCATGTCTTGATGCAACAACTTCTAGTTGTGGCTATACGTGACGTCTTGCCTCAAAAAGTGAGAAATGCCATAACTCACTTGAGTTTTTTCTTCAGTTTTATATGTAGTAAAGTGATTGATCCTTTGGTTTTGGATGAGTGGAAAAACGAGGCTGTTGTTATCTTATGCCAATTGGAGATGTATTTTCCTCCTTCTTTTTTTGATATTATGGTTCACTTACTTGTCCATGTAGTTAGAGAGATTGAAGAGTGTGGCCCCGTTTATTTGCGATGGATGTTTCTGATTGAGCGATACATGAAGATTTTTAAAGGGTATACTAAAAATTCATTTCGTCCAGAAGCATCTATTGTTGAGAGGTATATTGCAGAAGAAGCAGTTTTGCACAGATTACATGTCACAAACACCATCTGTAGGGCTTTCGAAGTCTCGACATGATGGGAAACTTAATGGAAAGGGTACACGGGGTGTTAAAATATTAACCAAGAATCGCGATGAGGTGCTTCAAGCACATTTGTACGTTTTGAATAACACTGATGAGGTTCTTCCGTACTTGTCTGCTCACAAGAATCTTTTGAAGACAAAGAATCCCCGAATGAGCGAGAAATGGTTGTTGATTTAACATAATAAGTGTAACACCCCCAATCCACTCAGGGATATTACACGCCGTAGACCCTCTCCTCGAGGATCTACCAGGCTGGTAACAATATTTAACATCTCGACAATGCCTTCAAGGCTACAATGACTCAGTAGACCGATTTGGTCTTTCCACAAATACATACAACTCAAATACAACTCATGCCCACGCAGGGGACAAAATACAACTACACCCGTACAACGGGAACAATACAGCAGCGGAAAATAAAGTACAACTGAACCAACACACGATGTACGGTTCCTCATGTGATTAGTATCGATCATCTTTCATCATCCTTCGTGCCGACCCTGTGTTATGCTCCAAAACCTGAATGCACAAACAGACATCCACCCCGAATACTCGGGGTTAGCAAACTCCACCGCTTTTGCTAGTGCAAATACAAAGTGCAAATACGAGCCATACAATTCACATTCCACGAATAACAATAACCGAGGATCCTCAAAGATCCAAACGAAACGAAAAGTACTTCCCGAGGCAAGGGTTTGAGAAAACATTTCAAAAACGAAATATCATAAATCAATGGAAATAATTTATAAAACAGTTTAGAATGCCATCGAGAGTTTTAATAGAAGACAATTTAGGATTATCAAATCCTACTTTCGAAAACCAAAAGACAAAAGGGGTCACCGCCCCAAAGGTTTACTTTCTGGAAAATGACATTAACCAAATCGTTGGGATTTTAGCCCCAAATCCGTAAAACGACTTTTATAAACCATTGGGATTTTAGCCCCAAATCTCATCAACTCACAGTACACGAGAACGTCAACAAGGTTCGTCTTCCAACGTCAAAATCCACAAATAAATGATTTAAAACAAACAACAAAATACTCTAGAGCCATCCTAGCCAAGTAGGCCAAACGAACAACTTACCTCTTACACATTTAGTCAATGCATGCAAATGAAAACCGTTCAAAAGTACTCATTTCCGGAAATGCCAATATCAAATCACATTTGCAAAAATGCACCACAATTAACCGTCGATCCACACCTCCGTGGACCCCTACCGAGACCCCGTCGGATCTAACCCGTAGTGGTTAAAAGCAAAGCTCGTCGATCCACACCTCCGTGGACCCCTACCGAGACCCCGTCGGATCTAACCCGTAGTGAGCATACACACACACACGTTACTCATGCAATACTAACATGCTAAGAATGTAAGTTCATTAAGAATACTCACTAGAGATGGCCATTAACTCGACACCATTATCAAACTCTTCAAAAATAAATAACAAGATTAAATACGGAATACACGATTCCATAACTTAAACAATAGGAGTACCATCATAAAATCCTTCAACGTTCAAAATAATCAAATCATAATCAATTCTCAAAACACCGTTCACAAATCACACTCGTTTTGAAAGAAAGCCTTTAACGAGGCCAAACCGAAATCCTTTGAAACTTCATTTCAAATAACCAAACAAACGCATCAAGACGACCACCGATCATCATATCCATAAAACGAGAAAGGTATGGGCAAGGTACTTGCCTCGAATAAGAACAACGCGGAGAATCGACCGAAGTAGGTTGGCCCGAACCGACTACGAACCCGCCGACTCCACCGAACGCCAACTCACGTTCATAAACTACGAAGGACAAATAATAACAATGAAATCAATTCCATAACACGACTCAAAGCCGTTGAATTCAAAGAACGAATGACGAAAGTTCACGGATTTCCCAAACGCCAAGAACACGATTCGTTCACAAACCCGAAAACGGAATTCGAGTTGAAATATGGATATACAATCCATAGAATATGTTTAACAACATCATTTAACCATAATCGATCCATCAAAACGGATGAAAACGAGATCGGGACAAATCCCCAAAAAGTCAATTCAAGGAAATCAAGAAATATACTTGATTCGACGAAGAACAATGGATTAAATGATGTTAAACACAAGAATACTATCAAGATTAATCATACCCATCATGAATTAATCAACAACACGGAACGAATCGGACGAAAATGCAAAAATCCCCAAATTCACGAAATTAGGGTTCTAAGGAAGATTACCTTGATTATTGAATCAAAGGTTGATAACGACGATCGATTGATGTTATGAACTCAAGGACTTCATGGATTTGTTGTTGAACAACATGGCTTCGTCGCCCATGAATCGCCACTCGCGGATGGAGAAGGAAGGAAATGAAAACGAAGTGAAATGTGACTGCCACCATATTTATACGGGCCACTTAGCGGCGCTAGCCTTCCCGGACTAGCGTGCGCTTATCGGCGCAGATCGGCCGAGTACCTCGGCCAGTGGCCCACACGACCCGGCATCACCGACCAACCCCGCCGACCGAACTGCCGACCCAACTCCCGCTAGCGTGCGCTACGGCGGATACTCGCGCTGCGCTAATTGGCCCAAAGAGCCACCGGATCGAATCGCCTGGCTGTAACGACGCTAGCCGGCCGACAGCAGGCGCTACGCTGCCGACTAGCGCGCGCTACGCCGGCGTAGCGTGCGCTACTCGCCGATCTGGACCGAGTCCAACCTCGAAACCCCACCGCCCGGGCCCGATAGCGACGCTAGCCACCCGGCTAGCGGCGCTACACTGCCGGTTAGCGCAGCCTTCCGGCCGTAGCGTGCGCTACGCCGGTTCTGCGCACCTGTCCGGCCGGTGCCCGCAATCGTCCGGCCAGTCCCGCCACTGTCCGGCTGGGCCCCGCCACCGCTGTGGCTCGGCGACCGATTTCGAAAACAGACGGAACGAACACGACGAAAAGTTCGCGGACAAGATAAACGACTCGAAATGAAAGCGTAATACCATAATTAGTCATACGCGACCAAGAAACGGGTCGAGACAACAATTACAGATACGGATACCCGTAACTTTCAAGAAATTACAAAATGGCCCAAAACGCCCAAAAATCACGATACGTGATCGAATAATCAAACCGAAGTTCACAACACGTCCAACAAAGATAAACGGACTTGCGGGAAACCCGAAACAACAGTTTCGGACGAGATTCGCAAGAATCGAACTCAAGTGCGGAAAAAGTCGCTAAAAAGCACAGAACTCAACGAAACGACACCGAAACGAACTCGGATGTCAAAAAGTGTAGAATTAATCATTCTCAGAATGACGAAACGGTCATGAGCGAGTCGTCAAAACGGACTCCGACCGAAAAAAGAAATTTACCGAAAATCGAAAATTGCGGATATTACATTCTACCCTCCTTAAAAGAAGTTTCGTCCCGAAACTTAAAACAAGTAGGGAGAAGAAATATTCCGCTAGGAAAAACTCAACGAGACACACAAGAATGCGTGACTAACGCCCAACGGCGAAATGTCACAAACAACGCAAAGGAATATACGGCGTGAAAACACGCTCCACGGCGACCAACACAACGTCGCCGTTAGGGATATAATAAAACCAACAAGTGACAAGCGTCATCAAACGGATAATATATCCAAGTCAATTATCCGACAATCACAAAACACAACGAACGAAAACCAATATGATTGACCAACCCAACGGTACATCAATCAAAACGCGAGTCAACCGCTGAACAAACACGGAATCCCATCGCCTAAGGGCTGGAAGATCGAAAACGAAACTAATTTCCCGAACTGAAGGGAATTACGAAGGAGTCTGAATGCTCAATAATCACGAAACGAGAACAAAAACCGAACAAACAAACGATCGAGACAACAAAAATCGAACAATCATGTCCGAAACACGAAGGATAATAAAATTCAAACAACAACTCCAAGGTTCACATCTCGACTCGAGACAATATATGATCCGGTGAAAACAACAGGATGTGCATTCACATAAGATCCACAGGAAAGGGAATAGCAATTGAAAAGTCACAATGACGAACGAGTTATTCCGAAACGATACCACACTCGTTCGATAAACAAAAACAAGGGGCGGACAATCTCAGAAATGTCAACAAACATAAATGAGTCGACAGAGTCGAAAACATAAGAGTTCCAAATCCGATCCACTTCGAATAAAAGAACTAGTAGAACCAGATGATGTCACTCCCAAACAAGGTTCACAAGAATCGAACTGAACCCGAAAAAGTAACATCGATAACCAGATCAACTCAAAACAAGATCACAGCTCGTTCGGACGATGAAATCGAAATACAGAACAAGTTCATAAAGTGCCAACGAACATGAGCGAATCGATAGACTGGAGAAAGAGAAAATACAGAAGTCAAAATAGTACGGGCATTACCTCCGACCTCGTCCACGAAATTCACAAAAACGGGAGCAAGGTAACAAGACATTAAACAATCGACGCATAACGGAACCATCACCGATGCACACGGTCATACCAAACCAAGCTCTAACAGTTCGCACATGCGCGACAACGCAGAAATTGCCATGAGGCGACAACATTCAATACCAACACTCCGCCTTTCACAGGGGCTAGCACAACCAATGTGTGGAAAGCGTCTCAACGCTCACACCGCCAATTCGATCATACTCGGGAGAAAGTATCAAAATGACAACGCGAACATCACACATACATACCCAGTCCTCAAACGGGAATGGATAGGTTTTAAAAACGAAAACCCCATTTTGAAAATAATTTAGAAGAACACCGATTGATCTTGAGTATCACCCTTTCAAAAGTACAAACGTGAAACATCATTATCGAGACTTTGGAGAACCATATCACATTTGATAAAAATGAGGACATTTTCTCTTAGTGAAAACTTTCAAAATATTCGACCCTCGGGTCTAAATAAAAGTGTTGAAAATATCTCAAAATATTTTGGTCCTCGAGGTAGAAAAATTTTTGAAATACATTGTGGCACCTAGGATGTACCACAAGAAAATAAGTCATTTGAAAAGTATGTCTCAAGTTTATTTTTCTAAGATACTCAAGGTTTTCAAAAATCCAATAGGCCAGAATGCCCAAAACTCACACATACCGACGTTCACTAAAACAACTCCTAGCACACGCATCAAAATGTTTAAAATCAAGACAATACATGTCTTTAAAAGGAAATAAACGATAAAATGCCACATTCAGAACAAAACCACCGATAAAATACCCTCCCACCGGCTAGTGAACAAGTCGAACGCGTATAAGCACAAAGCTTCCACAATAGAACTTGTAAAGCGTGCAAATCGATTCAAAATCATCAACAACGGAGAAAAACAACAATAAAAGACATCACAACGCATTTACACTCCTCGTATAAATCAAATACGAGAGTCGACTAAATACATATCGTGAAATCAAAATTCAAATAAAATTCCACCACTTAACAAATAATCATAAAAATAGCTCGTGTCACACGAGGCACAACACAAAGAAGGGAGACTTACTTCCACAGTCGTACGAAGATGATGATCGCCCACGATACTAATCACGACCAACAAACTCAAACGACGCGTCGCGACACGACTCGATCGGATAAAAATCCAACGAAACAAGACTCAAACAACACGACTTGACCCGACACCTAGGTTTCCTCAACCTAAGCTCCGATACCATTTATGTAACACCCCAATCCACTCGGATATTACACGCCGTAGACCCTCTCCTCGAGGATCTACCAGGTAACAATATTTAACATCTCGACAATGCCTTCAAGGCTACAATGACTCGATGAGACCGATTTGGTCTTTCCACAAATACATACAACTCAAATACAACTCATGCCCACGCAGGGACAAAATACAACTACACCCGTATAACTGAACAATACAAAGAATGAAAATAAAGTACAACCGAACCAACACACGATGTACGGTTCCTCATGTGATTAGTATCGATCATCTTTCATCATCCTTCGTGCCGACTCGTGTTATGCTCCAAAACACGAATGCAAAATAGACATCCACCCCCCGAATACTCGGGGGTTAGCAAAACTCCACTGTTTTGCTAGTGCAAATACAAAGTGCAAATACGAGCCATACAATTCACATTCCACGAATAACAATAACCGAGGGTCCTCAAAGATCCAAACGAAACGAAAAGTACTTCCCGAGGCAAGGGTTTGAGAAAACATTTCAAAAACGAAATATCATAAATCAATGGAAATAATTTATAAAACAGTTTAGAATGCCATCGAGAGTTTTAATAGAAGACAATTTAGGATTATCAAATCCTACTTTTCGAAAACCAAAAGACAAAAGGGGTCACCGCCCCAAAGGTTTACTTTCTGGAAAACGACATTAACCAAATCGTTGGGATTTTAGCCCCAAATCCGTAAAACGACTTTTATAAACCATTGGGATTTTAGCCCCAAATCTCATCAACTCACAGTACACGAGAACGTCAACAAGGTTCGTCTTCCAACGTCAAAATCCACAAATAAATGATTTAAAACAAACAACAAAATACTCTAGAGCCATCCTAGCCAAGTAGGCCAAACGAACAACTTACCTCTTACACATTTAGTCAATGCATGCAAATGAAAACCGTTCAAAAGTACTCATTTCCGGAAATGCCAATATCAAATCACATTTGCAAAAATGCACCACAATTAACCGTAGATCCACACCTCCGTGGACCCCTACCGAGACCCCGTCGGATCTAACCCGTAGTGGTTAAAAGCAAAGCTCGTCGATCCACACCTCCGTGGACCCCTACCGAGACCCCGTCGGATCTAACCCGTAGTGAGCATACACACACACACGTTACTCATGCAATACTAACATGCTAAGAATGTAAGTTCATTAAGAATACTCACTAGAGATGGCCATTAACTCGACACCATTATCAAACTCTTCAAAAATAAATAACAAGATTAAATACGGAATACACGATTCCATAACTTAAACAATAGGAGTACCATCATAAAATCCTTCAACGTTCAAAATAATCAAATCATAATCAATTCTCAAAACACCGTTCACAAATCACACTCGTTTTGAAAGAAAGCCTTTAACGAGGCCAAACCGAAATCCTTTGAAACTTCATTTCAAATAACCAAACAAACGCATCAAGACGACCACCGATCATCATATCCATAAAACGAGAAAGGTATGGGCAAGGTACTTGCCTCGAATAAGAACAACGCGGAGAATCGACCGAAGTAGGTTGGCCCGAACCGACTACGAACCCGCCGACTCCACCGAACGCCAACTCACGTTCATAAACTACGAAGGACAAATAATAACAATGAAATGAATTCCATAACACGACTCAAAGCCGTTGAATTCAAAGAACGAATGACGAAAGTTCACGGATTTCCCCCAAAACGGCCAAGAACACGATTCGTTCCGTCAAAACCCGAAAAAGGAATTCCGAGTTGAAATATGGATATACAATCCATAGAATATGTTTAACAACATCATTTAACCATAATCGATCCATCGAAAACGGATGAAAAACGAGATCGGGACAAATCCCCCAAAAAGTCAATTCGAAGGAAATCAAGAAATATACTTCGATTCGACGAAGAACAATGGATTAAATGATGTTAAACACAAGAATACTATCAAGATTAATCATACCCATCATGAATTAATCAACAACACGGAACGAATCGGACGAAAATGCAAAAATCCCCAAATTCACGAAATTAGGGTTCTAAGGAAGATTACCTTGATTCGCTGAATCAAAGGTTGATAACGGACGATCGATTGATGTTATGAACTCAAGGACTTCATGGATTTGTTGTTGAACAACATGGCTTCGTCGCCCATGAATCGCCACTCGCGGATGGAGAAGGAAGGAAATGAAAACGAAGTGAAATGTGACTGCTCAGCCATATTTATACGGCCACCTAGCGTGCGCTAGCCTTCCCGGACTAGCGTGCGCTATCGGCCAGATCGGCCGAGTACCTCGGCCGTGGCCCACACGACCCGGCATCACCGACCAACCCCGCCGCCGACCGAACTGTCAACCTAACTCCCGCTAGCGTGCGCTACGGCCGGATACTGCGCGCGCTTAGCCGACTCCCAAAGAGCCACCTGGATCAATCGCCGGCCAGTAACGACGCTAAGCCGGCCGACGGCGTGCGCTACGCTGCCGACTAGCGCGCGCGCTACGCCGCATAGCGTGCGCTACTCGCCGATCCCGACCGAGTCCAACCTCGAAACCCCATCGCCCGGGCCCGATAACAGACGCTAGCCACCCGGCGTCAGGCGCTACACTGCCGGAAGCGCGCGCAGCCTTCCGGCCGTAGCGTGCGCTTACGCGGTTCTCGCCGCACCCGTCCGGCCGGTGCCCGCAATCGTCGGCCGCCCCGCCACCGTCCGGCGATCCCCGCCACCGCTGTGGCTCGGCGACCGATTTCCGAAAACAGACGGAACGAACACGACGAAAAGTTCGCGGACAAGATAAACGACTCGAAATGAAAGCGTAATACCATAATTAGTCATACGCGACCAAGAAACGGGTCGAGACAACAATTACAGATACGGATACCAGTAACTTTCAAGAAATTACAAAATGGCCCAAAATGCCCGGAAATCACGATACGTGATCGAATAACCAAACCGAAGTTCACAACACGTCCAACAAAGATAAACGGACTTGCGGGAAACCCGAAACAACAGTTTCGGACGAGATTCGCAAGAATCGAACTCAAGTGCGGAAAAAGTCGCTAAAAAGCACAGAACTCAACGAAATGACACCGAAACGAACTCGGATGTCAAAAAGTGTAGAATTAATCATTCTCAGAATGACAAAACGGTCATGAGCGAGTCGTCAAAACGGACTCCGACCGAAAAAAGAAATTTACCGAAAATCG